>OW964825.1:13005832-15405832 GCA_943142095.1 Ophonus ardosiacus | reverse complement strand
AATCGAAAAGAATGAAATATTTATAATCTCGGTTGCCTTGTGTGAATAACCACAGCATTTGTTTGCAAAAAACTTCTAAATTTTAATCAACAATCTGTGATTATTTCAAGGACGACATGTAAAAATAGATGAGTTATTTTACCGGAAATATTGATTCCGTGCGTAGAAAATGACCGAGACAATACATGATGTAAACAAATAAAGATAGGTATAATCATTCAAGTCTTACACATTTTTGAATATGCTTTCGTAACAGGCACATCGATTAATGATGATTGTACATATGTTAACTAACATTTTTTTACTTATCTGCATTATAATATATATTTTTTATTCTTTGAAACCATTATTAATGTGAAATTTTATCACAAAGATATTTGCAAAATTAAATTTATGTGTATTTTCTAAATTTTTACCTCTCGCTAAGAGAGGTATTGGATTCATGCTAAAATTCGCATATCCAGATTTTATTGAATAAGCACGATTTAAGGTCCCTAGAATCCGATTATAACATTTTTAAAATGATGTGTGTGTGTGTGTGTGCATGTGTATGTGTGTGTGTATGTGTATGTATGTATGTATGTATGTATGTATGTATGTATGTATGTATGTATGTATGTATGTATGTATGTATGTATGTATGTATGTCTGTCTGGATGTTGTAGACACGATTCCTCAAAAACTATAAGACTTAAAAAATATTTAACTGCAGTTTCCTCAATCTGACATTCCTGGGAAGAGCTGAAAAGGTTTTGGTAACAATTGAACAACCGGAAGTAGTAGTTTCTTAGAAAAATTCTTCTAAATATAATTTTTTGGGAGGGTTTTTTATTAAATATTGAAGAACATAAAATTCTCCATTTAATACACTTAAAATTTTTATTATATCTTGTATAGATTTAGAGATAAAGACACTATAATTTATAGAGTGAACTAATCGCAGAGGCCAAGGCACTAAGGAAACCAGTTGACAAATTCCAATGTTTATAACATGACACATGTCATTGTCAAATATCAACATTTTTAGTGACATTGTGAAAGCTTTTTCTGGGAAGTATATTTAATTTTTCTTATTGTTTTATTAATTAAGTATTTGAAATTATAGATAAAATTGTGGTAAAATGCATATATCCATCAGAAATACCGCCAATCTGGTTAATAAATTGGAACAATCTCTGACATGAAAATGATATAAAATAGATATAATTAGAATTATATGGGTGCAGAAGACATGTTAAATACAATAAAAAACAATATTTGGGTAAAGTTCTGTAATATTTTGTTATAAAACGACTGTTCGAAAGCGAAGTGCAATACAGTACATATATAGCCTAAAATGGAAATGGCGAGAGGTCTTGTGCTGGCCACAACAGATTTTTATTCAGAAATTATAAAAGTGGATGTTACAAATATGATTTATAATAATAGAAAAAAGTCTTTAATCACATATAATAGTTATTTATTATACATGCGGATTAAATGAATGTTTAATAAGCGGTTTATTTAAGCGCGCGAGCGTTTTAATCCCGCGAGTTAAACATTCATTTTAACCGCGAGTGTAATACAACTGTTATTCAATTTTGCTCTAATATACTTCTCCGATTTGAGTGTAAGATTTTTATAAATGAAATCAGAATCGTTTAAGGTTAAGTTATTTAGTCGCGCGTAGAGTTAATTTAGGGAAATTTGTAAGTGAAATGTTGTAGTTGGTAACACTGAATGGACCATATTCAATTATTATTTAAAGGTTAATGTCATTTCATATTTACGAACAAATTTAAATGAATTGAAAATTGAAATTTTTTTAAAAAAAATTAATTGAATTTAGTGTAATCATGGAATATGAAATCAATTGCACTCTGCATGAGCTACGTAATATAGTTCAGTCCACTGTAAATAATCTACTTCCTAAAAAATAAATAAATAAATTACGTAAAAAGGCTTAAGTAATTGTCACCTAATACCAACCTTCTAAAACAAAAAATTGCGTATCGTAATGACTTCATTATGAACACATCTAAAAAAATTCTTTGAAACGCTGGAGAAATAAAATTGTTTATAAAACAACAACTTTAATGGTTTGTATCCAAGGAAATAAACATGACTGTATAAGGCTAAATTGAATAAACATATTTACGAGTATGTTTCTTTATCTGTTCTTAAGCTAAATAAGTATAAATATTAAAAGTTATCTTTAATTTTAGTTAAAAAAAGTCTTCAAGGTGGGTGTTGGAAGAGACATTTGATCCACTAGCGGAAATCAGCACACTCAGCTACCATCTTCAGTTTATTGATAAAATCTGTTTACTCACTTGAGTCACCCGTACCATAAATAACTATTTTATTGCCGCTCGTAAGTGCTATTTGATACTCACCACATACACAGTTCTGAGACGTTTGTAAGTCCTATAGGAATAGCACCAGCTTTTCTCATGTTTCCTATTGCATCTGCATCTTCTTTCGCTATTACATGTCTACGTTTGTACAGCCCTGAGGTGTGAATCATATCTGTAACAAAGGATATAATGAAGACTAGACTACTTGAAAGCTTGAAACTAGGTAAAATGCTGTTGTTCTATCTTTAAATGTGCCTACATACATACAGAATGGCGCTTAAAATCCGTTACATGGGCATTTAACATGGGAATTAAGAATATTTTGAATATTTGCCTCCCAATAAAACTTATTGTAGTAAAACTTTGTACACATGTTTGGGAACACTTATTGCATTCTTTTTAAAAACAAAATTATCATGAAAAATTTTCGATTATGTGACTGTGGGTCAATTGAATTTAAATAAAAGTTTGGAAAAAATGGCATTTAGATCATTTTGAATTTAACTGCTTTAACGAGTCAATTTTTTTACTCATAATGCTAGTAATGTCCGCTAAATATAATAGTTATTTTTTATACAAGACCATAAAATTGTATTTTCTCGACGAGCGGAGAGTTTAATTCACGAGCGATTTCGTGAGTGAATTATTTTGCGAGTCGATAATTTAATTTTATCGTCGTGTCTAAAATTCATTTTTTTTCTATAGCAGATTTTAAAGAGCAAAAATTAGAAAAACCGATTATAAATTAAATTATTTAAGAACAATTTAAAAATCTCAGTAGCGTGGTAGTTATAGAATTTGTTTCCAAACAATTTCATTTTATTCATTTTTATATAATTGAAGTTATATATACTAACATGAATCGCCAAAATGTATAATGTTTTTATTTAAATAAAAATTAAAGTTCTTTATCTACCCTTGCTGTTAAAGTATTATTTTATCTACCCTTGCGGTTAAAATGTCACTTAGTCAACTATTTCGAGTTGAACAAAGTACACTTTAAAATCTGCTATAGAATTTTTTTTTATTGAAATCTGTTTACTTAGTTAGTTAATAAATATTTAAAAATAGATGCACATAATATTCAGTAGTTATTTACACATGAATTTTAAAAGAAATGCTTGAATAATTGAATGTAAAATATGTAGTTATTATTGACATAAATGTACAAAGGAACGCATTGATTAAAAAGAAATAAATTATTAATTTGTATTCCTAATACATTTCTTTGTAGAAATTATAGTTTAGTCACTGTACATAATTTAAAATTTATGTTGTTACTATGTAAAATGTATAGTCCGGATGTAAAGGGCGAAAATATGCCTTCACAAGTCGTTTGGTTCATACGTTGCTGGGACCATACCTTACCAATTAAGAGATGTAGCAACTAGTGGTGGGGTTCGGATCCGGATAGATTCAGTTTCGGGTCCAAAAATATCCGGATATCCGCATAATTGATTGTTGAACTATCCGGATCTGAGTATCGGATTTTGCATCCGGATCTGAGTATTGGATTTTGGATCCGGATCTGAGAATCGGATTTTGGATCCAAATCTGAGTATTGGATTTTGGATCCGGATCCGAATATGAGTATGAGTATCGGATTTTAGATATGGAATTTCAGAATCCACATCGGATTCGAATATTCTCAGTATTGAACCCGATGATAATATTTGAATGTATAAGTATTGTCATGGAGTTTCAAAACCAAATAAATCTGATTATGAAATAATCTACAATAAATTTTTGTTTGATATAGTTAATAGAATTGGATCCAGAATTAAAATTCGGATCCGGATCCGTAAACAAAACATCGAATCCGGATCCAGATCCAAGTCCAGATCCGAATCCAAAAGGGATCCGGACTCAAATCTGGATCCGGATCCAAATCCGAATTAAATTTACGGATATCCGCTCAATATCCGAACATCGGATATCCGAGGAACCGGATATTTTGAGATCCGGGTACTCGGATCCAAGTTTTGCCGGATCCTCACAGCACTGGTAGCAACCCCAGCTTGGTCCGATTGACGTAACAATGGTCTCTCTCGCGCGGGACGGCTCGGCCGCACTTACACGTCCCTTTAAAATTTTCTGTTGGCGACTGGCTTCTGATAGCCACATACACACCGCTTAGCTCTCTATCGATAACTTTTGGAACGCGCTACAATTTTTATCAGGGTTATTTTCTGGTATAATGTAGCGTTTTTGAAAAATCTGCCAATGAAGCCAAAATTTTATCCAAAAAACCACCAAGTGCTCTGTTCAAGAGGAAAATGAATGTTATATGTAACCAAACAAATGTTTTGCACAGTATCATCAAAGATCTTATCACTACAATACAACCCGCAATATACAGTGCCTGCGAGGCATTTCGGGGTGGCTACATCTCTTAATTGGTAAAGTATGGTTGCAGGAACACATGAACCAAACGATTTGTTTGCATCACAAAATGCAGGGCGGATGCATATTTTCGCCCTTAACATTCTGACTATTGGGTCTCTACGTAGAGATGGCGTTGTGCACAAACGCCAAACCTTCGACAAGGGAGCACTTTTGTCTAACTTCCATAAGCGTATCATTGCTGTCAGTAGTTTTTATTTGATTTTTTTTGTATTTTGAATTTTGTTTCAGTATAATATTAATTGAAGTTGCTGTAGGCACTCGTTGAAACATTTTCAATTAGGAACACAGAAAAGCACTCGGTTATGTATTTAGAAAACTTTATACTTTGAAACATATAACATTTCAGCAACAAAAATTTATCACACTGCGGCTCGGTGCGCCCGGCACCCTTACACCAAAAAGGTACAACAAGGGTTACAGATTATATATATATATATATATATATATATATATATATATATATATATATATATTATTTTAGGTACAGTATATTTTCTTGTTTATATGTAGTATTAGTTGTAGCTAGAGATGGGTCAATTCCCGAAATTTATAGTTACGGGAAAATTCCCAGGAATTTCCCCGGATTTTTTTTGACAAATTTCCTGGAGGGGGGGGAATTTATTAATATTGAAAAAGTGTACATTGGTAATACAAGAACAAATAATTTAAAATGTAAACAAATATATAATTAGACATCAGAATCAGAAGAATCAGTACTGTGCGTATGGGTATAGTCCATTTCAGAATGGGATAGGCCTTCGCCTATTTTTTCTCAAAAAAATCCGGGAAAATACGTAACAAAATTTCTTCCCGCAAATCGTTACTGAAGGAATTTTTTGGCGGCAATCACTAGTTGTAGCAGTAGATTAATTATTATTTGTCATTTTAAATACTTTAGTTAGTAGTTGTTAGGTTATGTTCACAGTTTAGTTTTTTCTTAGGTCCAGTTTTACAATAAATATTAGATTATAGTAGATTCATTAATTGTAAATATTAGTTCCATACGAATAAAATAAAATTGCTCCTTTGTCTTAATTTTAAATTTTGCCACCAGGTTCGCAATCATATTTACATATAATACGTATTAAGCTTTATTGTAGACTGATTCATTTGCTGCAAGAAAGATACCAAGGTTTTCTGATAAGTAATGAATTTGTCGTGTTTGCAAATTATATATCTGCATAAAGCAATTATCCCTGCTTCAAGTGAAATGCAATTTTCCCTTTAAAAATAGGATGTAAATAAATAACATAATAACAAGTTCAATTAGAAGGTAGATACAAAAGTTCTACATGAATTTTATTTGCATTTTAAAAATTAAAAATATTTAATTTAATTTGATTTGGTTAGGTTAATTTTTTAAAAGTTAACCGTCCAAAAACAAAGAGCTATTAAAAATAAAAAAAAAACACTTCACCTTCGGTTGCCATGTCTTTAACCTTATCTATAGCCTTCAAACATTTGAGACATAGGTAGGTAATTAAGAAAATTGCAAATAAATACAATGCCGTCAAAAATACATACATTTGTTGTTTCGTAAAAATTAATGCATTAAAATGTTAAGGGTTTCCCTCATATACAAAGTGATTGAAAAATAGGGATAAATGGCTACTTTTTATTATTAATTTTAGACTTATGATTTAAATTGGGCGTAATGAAATTTAATTTTTGAATAAAAAGATCCCGAATTTTACTTCCTGTTTCGACGAAAGCGATATAATCGTTATTTTAATTTTAATGGAATGAGAATATAATTCATTAGGGTAAGAATATGTTGGAACTGCGATAAAAGCTATAAGAACGACGAAAAGAGCATCGATAAAAGCGAATCAAATACAGGATGTATCAAGATAATGGAACAGTGCCGTTTATTCGTGTATGTGAAAAGATACAGAAAAAAGTGATTAGGATATTTTGTAAGGGATAGAGAGGAACATATTTTACCATAAACTTTATTATCATAAATCCAGTGGTACTCAAACTATAGGGCAATATTATATTTTTTTAAATGGCATTATATATATTTTAATAACTCATTAAATACAGAATTTTGTTCTGAATTCAACGATATAATAATATCATACCCTTCCATTGCGAAAAAAATTACAAAAATTAATTCAAAGTTAGTATTTCATTTCTACTGTATCTAAGTAATCTGAGCAAACATTCAATCAATAAAACAAAAAAATTATTTTAAAAGTTGAATTTATTGCCAAAATCGTAGCTTACTTGAATGTAATAAAACTAAAATAATTTTTATTTTGTTTTATTGATTGAATTTTTGCTCACATTGCTTAGATAAAGTAGAAATGAAATATTAACTTTGAATTAATTTTTATCAAATTTTTCGTAATGTAAGGGTATGATATTATTATATCGTCGAATTCAGAACAAGATTCTCTATTTAATGAGTTAATAAAATATATATAATGCCATTTAAAAAAATATAATATTGCCCTAGAGTTTGAGTACCACTGGACTTAAGATAATAAAGTTTATGCTAAAATGTGTCCCCCTCTATGCCTTACAAAATATCTTAATCACTTTTTTCTGTATCTTTTCACATACACGAATAAAATGCACTGTTCCATTATCTTGATACACCCTGTATATCTTTCTTTGATGTGTTTATAGTGGAGCTGCGATAAAAGATATATAAGAGCGACGATAAAAGCAGCGATAAAAGCGAATCAAATCTTTCTTTGATGTGTTTATAGTGGAGCTGAATTCTCAAATTCAGAATTTCCCTAGTTACACGTCTATCACAGCGATGATAAAAAACAAAGAAATTATCATCTTATTTACATTCGTTACTAAGGGATTTGTTTTCTTTATTTACAATATTGACAGTAAATTTTAACAAAAATTCATTATTTTCTCTCATTAAATATAAGCTCATGATATGATTAATAATAATATACCTACTAAACTAGTTTAATAGGTATATATCTTGTTATGTTTTTATAATTTCAAAGAATGGAAGAAGAAAAGAATAATAAAATTTAATTAATATAAAATAAGTATTTGTTTGTGCAAATCATTTTGAAAAAAATGGTACAAATTATAATAATTACCATTGTTTCATATGGATTTGACTTTATAATTGTACTTTTACGTCACAAACACAATAAAGTAAGGACGATATTTGTGTACTGTTGGATTAATTTCATGCTAATTAAAAATCATTTTAAGTTTGAAGTCAATCGGAGTTAAACTGAAACATAAACGATCTCGTAACTCACACAGCCATGCGATACCTTATCGCGTTTTCATAAAAAAAAGAAATATTAAATATTCATTAAAAAGTTATTGATTATCATTAGATTACCTTTTATAAAAGAATATTTCAGTGATTAGTTTCTTTTTATCAATTCAGTTATTAAGTAAAATGATTAATCATAAAATATTTACAATAGTTTTCTAACAATGGAACTCGTACAGCTGAATAGGAATTATATTATTTTGAAGAATTAAACTTGTTCAATATTGTACCTATATATTTCGTTTGAACATATGAGCATTATTAACAAAAAAACTCTTGTTAAAATTACATGCACTGTTTTGTTCTTGAATTGAATACAAATACCATCTATATTTTGAACTGTTTTTATACAGTTTTTATTATAACATTCAGAACCGTGAACGATTCAATTATTTAAATACGAAGAAATTCATGGACTTTACGGGGTTTTGAACCCAGGACTTTCGTATTGCTCTCAACTGAACCATGAAATCCCTCTGAAGTCAATGCATTTTTCACCTGTCGTATTGCTAGTCTGTATCCAAGTATACCCTGCTTTCGGAGTATTGAGTACTTAATAGACAGCGCGACACACTTTTATATGATCAAGTGGCACTATACCCACCGAAATTAAAACGTAATCTCAGACGAAGATTGTTTCGTTAAAAATAACACAGGTATCGTAAAGAAAATGTGTCGTTATTATATCGATATTGTCTCTCTAATGTAATCTAAGGGTCGGTCTTTCAATCTCTGGTTAAAATTTTAACTTCTAGTTAAGTAAACAGTATTGCATTGTTTTGTTGACAGCAATGATGAATCTGTCATTTGACAGTTTATTTCGTTTCAATTTTGTTTGTTTAACTCTTAGTTATAATAGACACTTACACAATTGCAATTTGTAAGAGCGCATCTAGCGGGAAAGCATAGAACTAAAGGTTGCTATGGTTACCACGTCCAAACAAAGACCTGTCATCAGCCATAGACCTCTACACTTCAGCCATCGTTTTAGTTGAATAATCGAATGATTTTCAATATTATCAAACAATAGCTATTTGTGTATTAAGAGCGCAAAATGCGACATTGTCGATTGAGAGGTTGTTGCTGCGCGACGAAGGAGCGCGGCATTCTCTCGAAATCGACAATGTCCATTTGCGCTCGAAACACACACAAGATTTTTTCTACAGTCGCCACAATGGGGTCCTCCACCATAACAAAAAATAATAAAATGTACACTTTATACTTACAGTACTGCTCAATAAATAACGATTGGCTAATACAAAGGATACGGTTTAAACTTAAAAAGGCTTTTAAATGATTATATCGTTACATTAGCCATCTATTCCATAAAAAAAAAAAACAAAATTAGAGCGTGGAAGCAAGGATTTGTGATGATTTGATGAGTTTTTGTAGCAAAATGTGTGGTTAGTTGTCACGCCTGTCACACTGAAAAAATTAACAAATATTTCAAGGAATTTGTGATTATATAGACATGTATGTGCATTGAGTGACTTCTCGCAATTATTTAAGTAACGAAATAACTAATAACTTTATTGTAATCAAAATAAATAGTTAACTAGAGATCAGATGTCAGTACGACTCGCAACTATCCTACCGCCATCTAAGTACAATCATTCCTATTACTAAACATAACTGTTCACACAATTTATTTTATATTTAATTTTATTTTATCGTTATTTTCTATTCTTCTTGAGTTTTTATTCAATCTAATCTAAGCATTTTATACTTTTGTTTTTGTAAATGAATGCCCTATTTCATTTTCACAGCAGTGTGGTATTTTGTTAGGTTATGTTAAATACCGACAGAACATATGTCAAATTGACTTGTGAACGTGATAAATGTGTAATTACAGTGCCATTAGTTCCTAACTAAACATTTTCATTAAGAATGTAGAGAAGTGACATTTTTCAACATTGTATACTTAGAAATTTGGACAGCGAGCGTTTTTTCTACTTTGTCGCGCATGAGCGGCAAAGTGACATTTTATACTTTTGTTTTTGTAAATGAATGCCCTATTTCATTTTCACAGCAGTGTGGCATTTTGTTAGGTTATGTTAAATACCGACAGAACATATGTCAAATTTACTTGTGAACGTGATAAATATGTAATTACAGTGCCATTAGTTCCTAACTAAACATTTTCATACTTAGAAATTTGGACAGCGAGCGTTTTTTCTACTTTGCCCCACGCACATAATGACAGATAGAATCAGGGAGCGGGACGTAAGACAACGAGGGGAGGTTTGTTTGGAAGCATGATCTTCTATCTCTCTATCTTGCATATGACGTCAATTCTGTGTCTATTTTAATCGCATATTGAAAAACCGGCCCTAGTGTTTCTATCCTTCATAAAAGTTTACATTGTTAATTTACAACCTTAAGAGTATACACTTTGTGCGCAACTATTATTTATGACCGTCAGTATGTTGAAAACTAGGCTTATATTTCATGCTTTAATCTTCACGCCTTGGAAAATAAATGATAATTTATACTCTTTGTATTTAAATAACTATAATTTCACCTTTGACGGCGAGGCAATCCTTAGTCGTGAAGGGCACTCCAAGGAAAGGTTTTTCCCTAGCCAACTCATCCTCGGAGTAGATGTCCGAGCGTATGAGTCTGTCGACTTCTGCTGCTTCTTTCCTTGCTTCGTTAAACCGATCTGCCACTACACAGTTTAGTATTGGATTCACTTCACCTATTCGGTCTATGAAGGAGTTCACCACTTCTATACAGGTTATCTGTAAAAACAGAGAAAATTATTAGGAACACAAAGAATTAGAAAACACTCGCCACGTTTCACAAGATTTCAGCATCTGAATCAACCTTTCGGTCATCATCAGATGCCGGCCGTGCCCACAGAGGCGTTTCGCTGCTCATCAGTGCGGTGTATATATATATATATATATATATATATATATATATATATATATATATATATATATATATATATACAGTGTGTCCCATTTAGAGGTGCCACCATTGGGATTTCGAGAACTATAAGAGATACGATGTCGGTTAAATGGAACTTTTTGTGCTCCTTTGGGAGACTATCTCAGATGTGCTTTTGTTTTTCGAAATATTCTTATAGGGCACTAGATAATGACGAAAAACTGATTATGGTTGATTTTTTCTTTTCCAAATAACTTCTAAACTATTAGTAATTTAGAAAAACGTTTCAAACATAAAAGATAGATATTTTTATTAACTAACCAGTGGCGTACGAAATAAATTTTTATATCCGTAAATTTTTGAGATATAACACAAACTTATATTTTTTTAAATGGAACCCATATCTGATTTTAGTCTCAAAAAAATCATTATTTTTTTTCTCTTTTCAATGATATAAGGGTTATTATGTTTTATATTTGTTTTGGTCCTAAAATTTAATTTTTCTCTTTATTTTCATGAATTTTCATATTATATCCCAAAAAAACATTATTATTTTAATTAATTATAGTGTATTTGATCGATATAATTTATTTTATGTCTTTATTATTTAATATTTTCATTCTAGACTCATAATTACAAATTACACTATAATGTGCCAAGGGCGACCTGATACAAAATAAAAATTAATATAATACGAGTTTTGAGCAAAATTTTGTAACGAAATAAATTATTTAAATACAGGGAGTATTTCTAAATATAAATCTACCAATATTTTCAAAATAATTGTAAATTTAATACAAATTAAGGAAAAAATAATAATTTTGAAGGCAAAACAAAAATAAAACATAATAACCCTTACATCATTGAAAAGAGAAAAAAATAATATTTTTTTTTGAGATTAAAATCAGATATGGGTTCCATTTAAAAAAATATAAGTTTGTGTTATATCTCGAAAATTTACGGATATAAAAATTTATTTCGTACGCTACTGGTTCGTTAATAAAAATATCTATCTTTTATATTTGAAACGTTTTTCTGAATTACTAATAGTTCAGAAGTTATTTGAAAAAGAAAAAATCAACAATATTCAGTGTTTCGTCATTATCTAGTGCCCTATGAGAATTTTTGGAAAAACAAAAGCACATCTGAGATGGTCTCCCAAAGGCGCACATTATTAATAAAATAATTATACCCAGATTACATGTTTTTCTAATTTACTGAAATTCTATCAACTTTCAACATAGAACATGTTACATAAAGTACCCTTATTTTTTACCGTAGAACACATTTATGTAATAAAAAAGGGGTGGTTCCATTTAAAAAAATTGTCTTTTTTGTAGTTTGTCAACTGTAATTTTGGTGTAACGTACCCGTCACATTTTTACAAATAATCGAGGATTCTTCTATGGATAATGTAGCGTAAAGTCTCCTTTATAAAAGGCTTTTTTCAGATTATAAAAATTCGATCTCGTTCCCGATATACAGAGTTTTGAAAATGTGCCGGATTTCAGACAAAAAATCAAAAAAAGTTGAATAACGCCGGAAGTAGTTGATCATGAGTAAAATGTTTTTATTGCTTCATATGTAAAATTTTCCGCTGCATTCAATGGTAAAATAAAATATAGCGTATTCCATTTAAAATAAGAAAGTTGAGGTCAATTTCCGGTAAAACCGGAAGTGCTACTGCTTTGAAAATATTTTAGTTGAAACAGGCATGTTGATGTTGGATAACACCTAGATACCAAATTTCGTTAAATTATATTAAATAGTATTTAAAATATAGATAGCGTACCGTTTTATAACTACACAATTCTTAAATTATTTTCTATACTAATTTATTCCGAACTAATAATACATGTATTTAATATATAATTTTTCGATTGTATTGTATTCATATAAAAATACAATCCGCAGGTGTTTAATTTACCCTCCTATATCCTTTTTTAAATATCGCTAAAATAATAAATACTGAATACTATTTACAGTTATAAATTATTTTTATATATATTGTTCACTAATCTTTATATTTCTTTTTTATTAACTCATATTTATATTCTTCAACCATTATTTCATATATTTTACGCATATGTCAAAATAAGTGTGAAGTTAGTTGTTAGAGAAATTCCCTAGAATATTTCGGCTTACCTAATCTCAGCTCAAATATTCATTGTGCAAACGACTTATATTTTAAGTTCGACTTAAAGTTAAAGTTAACTTAGCAAAGTCGAGACTTAAATTTTGTTGGTGCAAACGGGTATAAGAGGTATATAATCACATATAGAGTCATCTTTCGAAGAGTGCCCAAAGAGACGGCAGTTACGCCACACTGATGACCTGCAATACAGCGAAACGCGTCTGTGGTTACTAGCTGGGCACAGCTGGAATCTCAATGACCGAAAGGTTAATTTAGACGCTGAAATCTTGTGAAACATGACGAGTGTTTTCTAATTCTTTATTAGACATCGTTTCATATAGAGTTCGCTATTGTACTTTATGTACTTTAGTTACTTGGAATAGATCAAAAAGTCTTACGAAATATGTAAAGTAAAAGAATAAAAGGGTGTAAATGTCGGCGTCGGCAGCAAACATTGAAATCTCTCAAACTCGATTATTTAGAGGAATTTTTAACTCGGACTTTCCAATGTAATCTTATAAGTTTATGTTCTTCAAAACAGTCGTGGAATAGGCTATTGATGATAAAAGATTGAATATCATTTCTTGTCAAAGAAATAAAATCTACCCTAAGGGAATATTGTTTATATTTCGTTTCTAGAGGCAAAATGAGGTACTTCTCTTTGAATTTTGATAACAAAGACATTGACTTTTACTTTCGTCATTAGACAGGTAGTTATAAATTACAAGTATCCAAAAATATTCCTTTGCAAATTGGTTGGTAAACATTGTGGTTTTGGTTAACATCATGACAAGCAGCATGAGGTAATTCTTATATCTCTGCGTTATTTATTATTTCACGTTCAACCGGTGTAACGTGTTCTCCCCGGGAATCTCATATAACTATTATTGTAAATTTTTAACAATGAGATGAATTATAATAGCTCCCTACATTTAAATGAAATCTTAATTGAATGTTCACAATATTTATTACATTTAATTGCAATAAGTCTATGGTGTGACTGACATGTATTGTATGATAATAAGAGCACAATTGCTCTTGCTCACTCCACGGCTGGAATGTCTCTGGGAGCTTGTTAACAGTAATTATGATAAACCCAATTCATGCGGCGGTGTTTTACATCCATCTCACGAACAATAAACTATAATTGAATTAAGAAACGCTGGACAGAGAAAAACAATGAAAGAAGATTCCTTCTGGGTGGTGCTTGAATCATGAAATGCAATTAAATTTGTTGCTGAAATTGACGAAATATTTGTTCTGTGCTCCACATATGAATTAAAGAAATTCCTGTATTGCTCTAGCGTACAGTAAACACTGGAAAATATGGGACATAATTTATGACACTTATTACAAGTGGCAGGCTAGAATTATCGACAATAAGAAAATCAGGTAGGACGTGGAAAACAAAATTTGCGCATTTTAAAAAGCTATTTATATGCCACTTGGAATTAAGGGCCGGTTTTTCAATCTCTTGTTAAAATTTTAACTTCTAGTTAAATAAACAATATTACATTGTTTTGTTGACAGCAATGAGAAATCATTCATTTCGTTTCAATTTTGTTTATTTAACTCTTAAAATTTTAACTAGATATTGAAAAACCGGCCCTAAGTTGCGAAAAAGTTGCAAAAAGTAAAAGCCCCTGACTGAATAATTTATACAAAAAGTACCATTCGAATAAAAATTAATTAGTTAAGATCATTGCCGAGGCAGGAGAATGTTTTCTTGTTGCTTTGTATAGTGGTAACTTAAATAATAAAATATCTATTGTGGCCAGCACTACACCCCCCGCCAGTACTTTCTGATGATTCCGCAACTGGTGAAATTGTACAATAAAGTAAAAATACACTTTTCTTGTGAAACTAAATCGAGTGTTATGTTTTTACATCCCGCTACCCTTGGTAAGGGAGGTATAGGTATCGTGCTAAAAATCACATAACGAGATTTTAGTAAATGACCACGTTTTAAGGTCCCTAGAATCCAATTTCAACATTTTCACGATGATGCATGTGTGTGTGTGTGTGTGTATGTGTATGGATTTTGTTAACGCTCTAACTCAAATACTATCATTCAGAAAATTCTGAAACTTTATATTTCTACCCTATTCTAATATGGAAAGACACCATTAGATTTTGGTGTAAATCGGATAACCGGAAATGGCACTTTACCTGAAGCTCATAATGGTTTTTCTTCAAAAAATACCATTAAATGCCATTTTTCTTATTTTTTTTGTCATGAAAATCAAAGATTATTGAATTTTCTACAGGAATACATTAGTACTTTTTCAGATAAATTTAAAAATCTTTTTTTTTTAATCCCGAAGCCTAATGGTCGAGACAGACGACAAAAGTTAATGATAATTAACGCTTAGATATAGTATGTGCACATGAACTTGAGACTATTGACAGATGTCAAAATTGCGTCTATTATCAAACCAGAAAATATTGAATGTAGTAAGCTCGTGCTACTTATTGTATGGTACTCATACAGTATAAAACAATAAGTAACAGGTACTTACTATAGTCAATATTTTTTGGTTTGTTGATAGACGCAATTCTGACATCTGTCAATAGTCTCAAGTTTACGTGAGCATACTATATCTAACCGTTAATGATCATTAATTTTTGTCGTCTGTCTCGCGTATAAGATAAATACAATTCCTTTGTTACACAGTTCATATTTCAAAAGAATGTAACTACAGGTGACTGTCACTGTCAAAACACTAATCACTTCAAATTAATAATAGTGACATTTTAAAAAGAAAATATTAAATAAAGCAATAGTTAAATGCAATGGAACAGTTTGCAGCATTAGTACGGAGGTATGTATTTAAATTAATAAAAATTAAATAGCGGGAGGATTTGTGTTGGCTACATCAGATTTTTAACTTTTATTAATGTGCAGAAGGTTTAATATTGATTACACTATCACCAAATGTTACATCAACTAAATTTAATATCATTGGAGAATAGAAGAACTATTAATGACATCATATTTATGTATAAATCAATTCATAGCATGCTTGACAATCAACTTTTTGTTAATTTTTTCAATCTGTATGTTTCGGCAAAAAGCACTAGGTCAAAAAATTTGTTCATTATACCTACAATGACAAATTTCAACACCTTGATATTTTTCATTTGAAATTGAATTAGTTGCGTTACTTGCTGATTGTTGAATTTCGTGAATAAGTGATTTTTTTTTATTACGTCAATATTTATATGTCTGTTTAATAGTTATTTAAGTAACAAGGAATGTAAGTACATCTTTATATCCGAGGAAGTTGTAGTAGACCGAGGCGTATGCCGAGGTCCTAGTAACTTGCGAGGATGTTAAGATGTATGTACATTCCGTGTTAATTATTATATTTTTCGCGCTACTAAAAGATTATGCTTAAATATTTATAAATATAGCCTGGTTGACATCTGTCATCATTATTATTCTTTTTTTTACTACAATTTTCAATTCAAGTTACCTGTGATTATTTTCCAAGGAATGTAAGTAAATTTATTAAGTTCCGTCGTCAAAGAAAAATTATAAACAAATATAAAAGGTAACTTACATACGTAGTAACTATGGTTGCAATACATACTTACAATACAAGTAGCGCGAAAATGTCTTTATATAATTTTTATCAATTTTTTTTTGTATCTATACGTGGAACTGTCTTTGGTCTTCGACTGTATTGTTCTCTCAAAATTAAATAAGTAAAATAAATAAAAATAAAAAAAAACATAGGCTCCGGGATTTATAAAATAGATTATTTTATATATTTATCTATAAAATATTTAGAAAAAGTATGAATGCATACCTGTAATTAATTTAATAATCTTCAATTCTTATGATAACATAAATCCCGAAAAAATTACATTTAAAGGTATTTTCGAAGAAAAACTATTTAGAGCTTCAAGTAAGTGCTATTTACGGTTACCTCATTTTCACCGAAATCTAATGGCTTCCTTCCATATTAGAATAGGGTTGAAATACAAGGTTGAATTTTATGAATGATAGTATTTGAGTTAGAGCGTTGACAAAGTCCATACAAATACACACGTACACATACACATACAGGCATCATAGTGAAAATATTAAAATCGGATTCCAGGGACCTTCAAATGTGGTCATTTACGTATTTCAAAAGCTAAAAGGTGGCAACCCCACACACAATTTATGTCGCTTGTAAAATGGCCATAAATCATATTTCTCATTTATTGTTGTTTTATTAGTACTATGACAATTATATGAAAAACCTTTTTTGTATGCAACAGGCAGTTGTTTACGTTTATCTCAAACAGCAGTAAATATTTACTAAATGTGCTTGTCGTAATACGCGGAAATTTAAGGCACATGTATTATATTTGTATGGCAATCGTTCAAGTTGCGTGGCCTCCGGTTTCAAGGCCAAAGGTCACGCATATGCGGATTTGACAAGGCCAAACATCTCAATATTCGTACGAGTGGGACGAATATTAAAAATCGTTCATTCACATTTATACAAGGTGTTATGTAAGTAGACTTACAAGCTTAACCGATGATAAAACTAACCCCATAGATAATAAATCTGGCAATAATTTTTGTTTTACATCCTTTTTACAAGAACTGGACTGGAAGTCCGTAAAACTGATCTATTACGTCGTAGTTCAAAATTATGTAAAAAAGTAAAACAATTATCATCATAGAATATTTTTATTAATTATGCATTACTGTATTAATAATTAATTTTTATTACACATCTGAATGACATTAAATTTTAATGACCATAATTATTATTTACTTAACTCCTTTGAAAGCATAGGGCATTAATTATGTTTCATTAATAATTGAACAGTTATTTCTATATAGTGAGTTTCTATATTTACATCTATAGTATATTTAATTTATTTCTATTCATATTCGAAAATCCCTGTACTATAACGGATGAAAATGTAAATACAATATCTACTTTTTTATATGTTATATAGAACGGATATGAAAATATACATGTCTTACAATTTCAATGCAAATAAATAAAGAAATTTTAAATATACATATTCTTGTAGGAAGTAGGTAGAATATTACAACTTGCAACCAGCAATTTTATGAAAATACAAATTAAATAAATAGTTTGTAACAAGTTTAATATAAGTATATTGAAGTTATAAGTTGTAAAGTAAAGTTTAGGAAAACTTATAAACTGAAAACAAGAAGTTCGTGTTGGTTACAGAGTTATAAAATACATATATACAAAATTATTTTAATAATATTAATTAATTTCTTATTTCATTTCTTCCCCAAGGTCACAAATTTGAATTTTGCATCTCCGTCTCGACCCAAACAACATATGTTAAAATCGTTTTTCCCCACCTTTTGTAAGGCAAAGGTCAAAATTTAAAATAGTTATTTATGCAACAATAAAAAAAATCTGATGTGGCCGTTATTTCATTTTTATTATTTTAAATACATACCTACGTATTTACTAATGCTGCAAACTATATTAAGTTCCTTTGCTTTATTTACTATTTTCTTTTTAAAATGTCAGGTCACCATTATTAATTTGAAGTGATAAGTTTTTTGACAGTGACATTTATCTGTCAGTTACATACTAAAAAATATGAACTGTTTAACAGGAATTGTGTTTACCAAAGACTCTGAGATTTAAAAAAAAAATTATTATTAAATTTACCTGTAAAATATATAAAATATATAAAATAAAGTATTAATGTATAACTGTAGAAAATTCAATAATCTTTAATTTCAAATAATGCAAAAAATCGCATTTAATGTTTTTTTTTTTTTGAGAAAAACCATTATAAGTTTTAAGTAAAGTGATATTTCCGGTATCCGATTTTCACCGAAATCTAATGGTTTCTTTCCATATTACAATAGGGTCGAAATAACTAGGTTTCAGAATTTTCTGAATGATAGTATTTAAGTTAGAGCGTTGACAAAATCCATACACGCATACACACATATAGACACCATCGTGAAAATGTTAAAATGGTATTCTAGAGACCTTAAAAGTGGTCATTTACTAAAATCTGGATGTGCGATTTTTAGAACGATCCCTACGCCTCCCTTACAATGGTAGCGGGAGGTAAAAAATAACTAATCAATTCTCTTTGAAGGAAAAATAAGCAAACTTGGAAGATTATATGATTCAATATTACAATGGGGTATTCCACTCAATTTTTTTTATTATTTTAAATAAAACTTTATTCAGTTTTGAAGTAATTCATAGTATTAAAAAATCTTAATTGTTCCTAGTTTAAGAGTATTTTATTTTCGAGAAATCAGTGTAACGACACATTTCCTCTATACTTGTCTTTCTCACACACACTGCTCTGAGTACGCTGAGAGAGGAAGATAACAATTGTAAGACGTCAATTTTCACTTTTAGCAAATGTGAAATATCTCGTAAAGTAATTATTTAAAAAATGTTTTCATTGTTTTAACTATTATTTATTGAGCCATACTTTATTTTAAATTGAATTTTTTAAAAAAAATTTGTTATGGTGGAATACCCCATTCAAATTTAAATCACAGTTTTGTGCCAGGAACATTTCTCAGCTTACAAGTTGAGACATCTGGCGGATGCTAACTTCGTAAATATTGTACATCGAGACCACAATAACATCAACTTTTGATAAATTATTAAAATTTCCTTTAAATCCTGATTCCATGGTTAATTATAAAAAATGAACTACAAATAAATGGCAACCTTTAAACATGTACTAGTACGTAAACTTCAACATGTAACAAACTTAATTTACAATTTGTTCGCTAGGGGGAATTGAATCATTTAATTAAATGACGTACGCGATGACGTCAGCCAATATAGATTCTCGAAATTGAAGCCTATTTTTAAAAATTTTATCTACAAAACAATGTACACAAATTGTATGTGTACAATACACCAACCTACTGTAACCCGTAGTCTAAGAAAATATGGGACGACTCTATCGGAGTTCAGGAGAGATTTCCAATCCTTTTAAACTTTTTAACAAATTTTCTGCAGTGAGAGTCAACAAAAGTGCAATGGGCCAGTACGGACCTGTATCTAATAGTTAGTGTGCGTGCCACAGGCGGCGTAAGTGAACAGGAAAAAAAGCGGGATTGACAATAGTAGAGGTTAAGATGACAAAAAGACGATTGCAAATCGGGGAGAAGGTAGTGAAAGAATGAATAATATTTGCAGTTAGCCGCAGCGAATGTTAAGCAAAGAAGTATTATAATAAAAGTAGTTGAGTTGAAGCAGAAAAAGAAGACTAGAAGCGTATCTAAGAAGCCGAAGAAAGGCCAAGTAAAGGAGAAAGCCGTGGAAGTCTGGGAGAAGAAAGAAGGAGACTCATTACGCAACCACATATTCCAAACCCCCTTATTTATTAAGATAAATTATAGCCATAGTATATTATATTGTAAGTTTTGGTATGTACTATGTTCAGTTGATTTTTTATAATAATAAGAGCGTGAACTAACTGTCTCGTTTGCTTAACAAAATACCTGTTACTCGAATCTTACATCCCTAAAATAAAACAAAATAAGAAAAATCTCTTGTGGTCAGCACAAGACCTCCATATTAGGCTATATAAGTATTGTATTGCACTTCGCTTTCGAACCGTCGTTTTATAACAAAAAATTACAGAACTTTACCCAAATATTGTTTTTTATTGTATTTAACATGTCTTCTGCACATATTTAATTCTAATTATATCTACTTTTCATTGTATGAGGAAGTTTATAAATGTCAGGGATTCTTTCAATTCATTAACCAGATTGGTGGTATTTCTGATGGATATATACATTTTACCACAATTTTACCTATAATTTCAAATATTTAATTAATAAAACAATTAGAAAGGTGAAATATACTTCCCAGAAAAAGCTATCAGAATGTCACTATAACTGTTGATATTTGACAATGACATGTGTCATTTACAAACTATGTTATAAACATTGGAATTTGTCAACTGGTTTCCTTAGTGCCTTAGCCTGTGCGATTAGTTTACTCTATAAATTATAGTGTCTTTACCTCTAAATCTATACAAGATATAATAAAAATTTTAAGTGTATTAAATGGAGAATTTTATGTTCTTCAATATTTAATAAAAAAAACTCCCAAGAAATTATATTTAGAAGAATTTTTCTAAGAAACTACTACTTCCGGTTGTTCAATTATTGCCAAAACCTTTTCAGCTCTTGCCAGGAATGTCAGATTGAAGAAACTGCAGTTAAATATTTTTTAAGTCTTATAGTTTTTGAGGAATCGTCCCTCCAACATCCATACACACACACACACACACATATATATATATATATATATATATATATATACACACACATCCACACACACACACACACAGACATCATTTTAAAAATGTTATAATCGGATTTTAGACCTTAAATCGTGCTTATTCAATAAAATCTGGATATGCGAATTTTAGCATGAATCCAATACCTCTCTTAGCGAGAGGTAAAAATACATTACAGAAGTTAATCAGTTGTTATTTGAAACATATTATAAACTGTGTCCAGTATTTAGCTGGTCATTTGTACACAGCCACCAAAATTTTTGTAATCCGTCCTATTATTAACCCCAAAGGCAGAAACAAAAGGCGAGAATGTATAAAAAATAATTGCAGACTACACATTTAGGGACCACAATCGAGTTTATACAAATAAAAATTCACTTGATAATAAATCGAATCAACATTTATGTGTTGTAAATATTGTACATATTTAATAAAGAATTAGACATTGTTTCAAGCACCTAGAGTTCGCTACTGCACTTTGTCGTACATACTTAAATTACTTAGTTAAATAAAATCACAAATTCTCAATATCAAGCATTTTATTCCTGTATATTTACGGGTGTTCTTTCAAAGCAAAGCCTTGGGGTTCAACATCAGGACTCCACAAACTGTTTCCAGGCGGTCACCCATCCTCAAATTAACGATACTACTAGTTGCTTGATTAAATAAGAGTCTATTTTTGCAGTGAGAGCTGACAAGGCTATTGGTAAAAGGAAGTGTTATCTTACTTTATGTGAAAACGATGTTATGGTAATTTTACGATATTGCAGAAAATGTAAACAATATGTAAAACTTTTGCGTATGATGATGTAATACAGTAAATAAAGTCAGGCATTTCACCTTGTATAAAAGAAATGTTGATAAAATCTGCATGAGTGCAGAGTACATTTTCCTGAATGTTCGCTGATTTCTTAGAAGGCAATTACATATTTCATTTTTATTATTTCATGAAAGAAAATATTCACAATGATAATTACTGTTCAATTATACTTTCATTACATTACACATGTTCGTTTCTTGATAATTATTGTTATCAAAACTTACTTAACTTTAGTTTTAATAAGTCTTTATTTTTAGGCAAGGCAATCGCAAACTTTATTTATTATGAAATGCCAAATTAATAAATCTATCTAAATAGAAAAGTACAACTTCTCATTGAAAAGTCGTCGATACTGGCGTCAATATAATGTAGTATATCTGTGCGTAATACTAAAATTGAATCGGGTAAATTACGACTCTCGTCACAAAGCTTGATCCTGAGTGATTGGCATTATTAGACGATTTTTTCGTCCACGATAACTCATATCAAACTTCCAAAAATCTCTATATTCCGTATTTAAACTTCCTGCATTTATATAGAGTTGATAAGATTTTGGGTAAAATTGGACAACCAGAAGGAATACTTTACTTGAAGCCCATAAAGTCGGATTTATAGTTTGCATAACATAACATAGCATAACATAGTGAAAATGTAAAAACACACAAGTCCGTATGGCATTTTATAGTTTTATAACATACTTAACATAGCATAACATAAGAAATGACCATATTTTATTTCGTTCGGGAATATTCGGTTCTATTGGAAGAGCAGCAAAATCTTGGAGCGTCGCATCTGCTTGTTGTTTAAAAACAAATTGTGAGGTTAGTTTTTATTTCTGATGAGATATTTACGTTAAATAAATAGTTAAATTATTGTGCAGAGTTAATAATAATAATAATAATAATAATAATAATAATAATAATGCACAAGATACTGCAACAACTAATATCATAGCTTCGTCATCATCCATTTTTATCTAAACAAATCACGTTTTCGCGAAAAGTTCTAAAATTTAACGTGTACAAAGAATGACAAAATGAAATGTCAAACAGTAATGAATATAGTAATAATACTACACCATGAACACTTTTCAGAACAATTCTTCTTCTTCTCGTATTATGTCTTATACTTATGTCTCGTACTATAAAATCTAAAAAAATTCTTTTGTTGCGTTATGTTATGTTAAGCTATGTTACGTTATGTTATGTAAACTATAAATCCGGCTTAACAGTTTTTAATGAAAACTATATTAAAATATCATGCAAAACTTTTCAATTTTAGTATATACGACTTGTATATCAAGGGGAATAACATTTAGATTTTGGCTATAATTGATACCCCGAAAGCTCTGAACAGATTATCGTGAAAAACAAATTATGATATAATCCAAAACTTTTCAAATTTCGTATTTAAGACTTTTATATTAATGAGAATGACATATTAGATTTTTGCTAAAATTGATAAACCGGAAGTAGAAGTTAACTTGAAGCTCTAAACAGATTATTTGAAAAAATATATTAATATGATCTAAAACTTCTTAAATTTGGTATTTATTAAAACCCGTATATAATTTGAAACAACATATTAGATTTTGACTATACATGATAAACCGGAATCGGTACTTAATTTGGAGCTCTTAACAGATTTTCGAGGAAAAGCATAATAAAATATTATCCAAAGTTTCGTATTAGGTACTTTTCAATTTATTTGAACAACAAATTAGATTTGGTTACAAACGATCAACCGGAAGTGATACTTTACGTAAAGCTCATTGGTATTTTAAACATGTAATTGGCGGGAGGTCATGTGCTGCCCACACCAGATTTTTTTTTGCTATAGCTATCAATAGATCTAGGATAAATCCAAAACATATTGTTACATTCTGGTTTATATTTAAATTTAACTTTTTGTAATAAAAACCTGGAATATTAAGACCTAATTTTTTTTTTTTTGTTATTTTGCTATGTACTCGTTTCCGAATTCCATACTAGTGCTTGAATAGGTTACCTTTTCTAATTTATGTTTCAATATACTATTAATTTTACTCAGTTCATTTCGTTTAAAGAATTCACGCTTTTGGCGAAAGCGGAAGTAGAATTTAGGACATTTTCATACCAAAAGGTGGCATATACGTCTAAAATTAATAATAAAGAACATAAGCATTTGTTTCTATTAATCACCTGTAAGTATAACATATGTTTTTATAAGTAAAAAATAATTTGTTGATTATGTGGAAATTAGATTTTCTCTGAACAGGAAATATACTTTATAATTACATGAGTAAAGCTTTCTCTGATGGTAACAGAGAAATTTGAACGCATTTCTAATATTTGTTACTTAATCTAGATAGGAAGAAATTTTTCGGTCATGTTTGTTTATTATTTTATTATTTAATTAGTACGTTAAGTAGTAAGTGGTCCTAAAATCGTCGTCTTTTCGTTGTGTGTACTTTAATGCCCATATTCATAAACAATCGTAATGTTTCAAAACGGCTCGTTATAATTTTTGACAAATAACATCAAACTTGACAAATAATATTTGATTTTTTTTTTCAATGTCGACTGTTTTTATTGGATAACTATTATAACGAACCGTTTAAAATTTTTACGAGTGTTTATGAATACGGGCATAAGACTAATAAAAAAATATTTTATTAAAATGGTATTAGTTCATTAGGGCCCGGTATTTTCATCTCCTGTTAAACATAGCATCAGCATCGATATTATAGTATAAGTTGTAAAAATTACACATGTGTCAATTGTGCGATGTCACATTGTTCTTTTAACCGACAGTTAAGATAATCAACAGTTTAACCAGAGATGAAAATATCTGGCCTAAGGGATCAAAACAGCGCTGTTTTGACCTCTAGCATTATTTACATGCTGAGTAATCTTAACTTCTCTGTTTTATTATTTTGTAATTTCTACTGATGATGAGAACGAAGTTCTCGAAATACGTACATAGTTTTTTTTTTTTTAAATTATTGTTAAGGTTAAGGGATTTTTCTGGTTATAATTTAACCTTATGACTCCATTTTAGTTTTTAATTAATAAGTATATTAAACCATAGGGGTAAAAAAGGGACCTAATGGTTAAAGATCAAATTTAAAATTTGAGATGTATTAATATTTTTTTCATTTCACAATTATAAAAATACTTTTATTTATAAAAGTTCGGAAGTTTTTATATACCTATGTATATTTTGCTATTCTATCTGCTTGAATATTCTTTTGAAGTATAAATTTAGCATTAATTTTCATGTTATAGTTTCCTAGAAAATATTTTATCACGTTTTAAAGTATAATTATCGCAGTACTAAAACTAATTGCAAATTTGTCATCATACGAGTATTTACTGCCTTTGAACAACACTGAAGTGTAGTGATTATTATTGCATCATTATCATTTTATCTTTTAAAACACGTAAATAAATAAAAATAGAAATAAATGAAGAAATCTAATATTAATAAAGTTACGTTGTTTGTCAATGTCTATTTGTTTTTATTTATTGATTTACTAAAACAATTAGAGGTGGAAACAAAGAAAGACGTTAAATGTCATGGCTTTCTTGACTTTGCAGGGAGTCAATCACGTGTCTTACGAATGGTGAAAGTTGTGATTATGTTTATCAAGTAAATGCGACAAGTTCATACATATAAGCGAACCAAGGTATATTCGCAAATAAATGTATTACAGGAGAAACCCAAAGTCAGGATATTCAAATTTGAAACTAGGTCAAACAATGCTCCTGATAGGAATTATTCAAATTTTCTGGACAAAACGGGAAATGAATACTTGAGTAAGAAATTATTTTTTATTTTAATTTAATGTATGGAGGACTGCTTTGGTCAAAATACAGCCGTTGAGGTCATTAGAGATGTGAGGAAAAGATCATTCAAACCCATAATCCTTGCAGAAAAATATACCTTTTATACTCGTAACCTTCAAAATGACATTTTTCGCATGCAACACTCCACCAGGAACAACTGCTTCTCGATCGACTCGAATGTAAAAGTTGCAAAATACATTGGCCCTTTGGGGCATTTTAAAATAAATCGGTCTTGATAATAATAAAATTTAGCCTATAAAATACAACTTACACGGATTTTCCTTTATTAAAAGTTAAACAAATAGGAGTAGGTACCTATATTAATAAAATTCTTCCAATAAATACAAATGTTAAATGAAACAAAACAAATGGTCATTGCCTACTTATTTTTATGTTCGCTGTAAAATAAAGATTTTGAATCAATGGTCATTGATGTATTTTTTTAAAATACCAGTGCACGTACAAAATTTTTTGTACAAACCACAGTTGAAGGCACTGCTCCTTGCAGTCGCTCGTGCTTCAAAAATGCCCTCGTGCGGGAACATAGACTTTCTGCACATAGGTCGTAAATAACATTATTTACGTATTGCATACAAGATAATAAAAGCTATTTGTTACAACAAATAGCGATAGTATACTTTTCCGTAATGAATGAGGAAAATTAATACTTTTTTGCATTGAAATACTTTTCCACACAGATTGTAAAAGAAAAACTTTCTAACTCTATGAATATTGAAGTACAGAATTTTTGAAAAGGTAGTACAATACAAAATAGTTATTTATGAAACAAATGTTGTACTTTTTAGGGCGAATGCAATATTTTACGGAAATTGTAGCACGAAATAAAAAAAATAGTTATTTATACTTGAGTAAAAAGTATAGCCTTATCTAACGAAGAGGAAAGTTTGACCGACTGAGCGTCAGGCGAGTTCGTCAAATCCTATGAGAGAAATAAGACACTTTTTACTCGAGTTGCATACATTTTTTTACGTCTGCAATAAAACACATACTTTATAAACCCATTTTAATGAGAAAAACAAAAGAAGTAGACTTGTTATATATCATTGAAAAGCTTAAAAAATAAGCAAAAAGATGAGACTATTTTCAATATAGGTTGCCATTTAAAAATTCATAAGTTTGTGTTATATCTCAAGAATTATGAAGTTTCCAAAAAATCTAATTACGCCATTTTATTTTACCTAAAAAACGGTATAAAATTTGTTAAAACAATTTTTCTCTAACTACCATAATAAATGAGTTATAAGATATTTTCGAAGTGAGCGAAAAAAAATGTTTTTGCCTGTAGCTCAGAAACAAAAGAAGATCGAAAATTCCTGTGGTGACTATTAAACTTTTCTCAAAAAGTTGACTCTGGAATGTGCAAACGATTTTGCTCTATCATTAATATTTCCCGAGATACCCTAAAAAAGTATCGAAAATGAGACACCCTGTACATGTAGGAAAAAAATATTTATATAAATAATTACGCATTAATAATATTTTCTCTTAATTTTCTTATATGTATTCCTATTATAAATATGCTAATATATGCATTGTACTTTGCAAAGTTATAGTAATGCCACATGTTTCTCGTTCGGTACAGTTTCTCATAGTTAGCTAGCCTAATAATTAATTAATCTTTAACCTTGGGACCATTTTATTCACTGGATTCACATTTCATGTTTTATTTTTATCTAGCATCATATGATATTTTTATCTATATCTATAGCATGACAACATGCAGTAAGGAAAATAGAGCATTTGAAAATAATTGAATACTTTCTTCAAATTATAACTATGCAATTTTGTTTGCAATTTGTTCGATGATCTTGTTAATGAATTGGAAGAATATCTGACATTTAGAAACTTTCTCATATAATGAAAAAAATAGATATAATTAGAATTTGAGTTCTGTATTTTTTTACCTTCCGTAAAAGGAAGGTATTGTCTTTGGTCAAAAAATTCGTTGGTGAGTTTTTAATGAATAAGCACGTTTTAGGGTCCCTACAATACGAATATACCATTTTAAAGATGATGTCTGTATGTGTGTGTGTGTGTGTGTGTGTGTGTGTGTGTGTGTGTGTGTGTGTGTGTGTGTGTGTGTGTGTGTGTGTCCGTGTGTGTGTGTGTGTGTGTCCGTGTGTGACAAATTTTTCTCCGACGATAACTCCAATACTACAATTCTAAAAATTATAATTCTTTCGTATTCCTCTTCTGTACATCCATATGAAGAGTTGATTAGATTTTGGTTATGATCGATCCACCGGAAGTACCCTTATTTGAAGTTGTTAACAGTTTTTCTTAAAAAAACGCAGTTAAATATTATTTTTTGACATTTTGTTATTATATATATTAAAAAAAATACTCTTCTCTATACAGTTTGATTATACATTTGCCTTCATATTCAATAGATGTAAATTTAAAGCATTATAAAGAAATTAATTTTCAAAAATTAGTCAGCTTTGTTATTTATCATGGAAACAGCTGACATAATTATTCAAAAAAATTTAATTGATAGATGTCAGTTGCAAGTGCAAAACCAAATATGGAAAAATGTATAGGATCTAAAATTGGTATGCCATAGTGTTGCTCGCGAGTGACACGCAGAGAAAGGCCAAAGAGAAGATGGAAGGACATTACTTAGTGTAGTTTATGTTATAATTTTATTGGATTTATAGAACCTTTTCAAATGAACTTTTGGTATGGAATTTGTAAAAAATAGTATGTGTTCTTATATGATATAATAATAATAATAATAATAATAATAACTTTATTGACCAGAGTCAACGGCGGGGTTCAGCCAAAGGCTGATCTTCCACCCAACCAGTACATGTAAATTACAAAAAATAATAAAAAAGTCAACATAAATACATAATATGAAAGTATATCACAATATGTCAAATAAGAATATAAATTTACATAATAATTTAATATATAATATTATATAGAATCTGTTCCAAGGACCTTTTGGTATGGGATTTGTACAAAATATATCGAATTGACGGAAGGTCTTGTGCTGGCCACAACAGATTTTTTTATTATAAAACGACATTTAGACAGCGAAGTGCAATACAATACTTATATAACATAAAATGGAAATGGTGAGAGGTATTGTGCTGGCCACAACAGATTTTTTTTCAGAGCTGTAACTTGTAAAGGTAGGGACCAGGAATAATAAGTTTAGCCTTGATTTATTCAAGAACCATGGGGATATACTATGTTGAATTATAAAGCTTTCTTTGTCACTGGATTTTATTCATATACTATGGGATTGCGTGACCGGTTTTTAATTTAAACGGTTTAATTCAGCCGACTTTAAGCTTGATATACCCAAATCATTCAAGCAGCCAATGCACGTCATTAATAAAAATTGAATAAAAGTAACTAGATGTGTGACGTCATGTACTGGTACGTTTGCAGAAGTTTTAGAATCTTTATGAAAAGAGTTATACAGGTTGCAATCTGTATTATCGACATGGCCATGAACTGTCAAATCTACAAAATAAATACTATATTTTCGTCATTGTCCATTTCTATTTAAATTATTTATAATACTAACCTTATTTATACTTATGTATGCCATATAAAGGCAATAAATAAAAGTGAGCCGAATTTCAAAGAAATATACCGAATTCTTCTGATTGATTAGAAGTGCTACCTTTGACAGATTCACAGATTTTGTGTTTGCGTTAACAGTCACGTTGTATCGTTGCGTTGCGTTTAACATTACTTTATTATCAATAGGCCTTTACAACGCACAAAAATGTTTCAAACACAATACAAATATTTTTCGAATAATAACTTTGACAGTATGAACATACAAATTATCAATGTTGCCAACTATAGCAACAATTAAACTAATAATATGAAGTTGATGTACATTATTTATATATTATTCATGTAATATACGATAAGTAATGAACTGTACTATTCATCTTAGTAATAATTATGTAAGGCTGTACACTTTTTGACGGTTAAAAATGATTAAAATTTTATTTCATTTTTCACTATTAGTGATTTTAATGCATTAAGGTTTTACACTAAGTAATGACGTGCATTGGCTGCTTGAATGATTTGGGTATACTTGAAAATTATTTCCAATTTTCAAGTAGCACACTAGTGACCCCTGTGGTGCTACCGTCTAAATAAAAAAATATAAATATATCATCATGGCAGATTACCCTTTTCTTGGTATGCCAATCTGCTTTATCACAGATATCGCTAATGATAATTGACATATTGTACCGCTTACCAGTCGCCTTACAGGCACTCATTGATGGCGTGGAGAGTGCACCACAGGGGTCACTTTTGTGCCATTTTAAAATTCGAAATATATAGCGGCGGTCGGGATCGAACCCGGCTCCCTAGATTCGCGACCAGACACTCAGACACGAGGCCACGAGACCCCATCTGATACAAATATATCGTCATTATCGAAGTCTGCGATAAGAACAGAGGGGCATACTCAGATATGGGTAATAAACCGTGACTGTACATTTAATTTGTTTATTAGCAACTTATTGATTAAGCACGTACTAATTAATTGAAGATTACATTTTGTGCTAAAATTATCTGTTGAAAGTGTTTTTGTTTTCATTTAAATTTCATTACATTAAGGAAAATTACTTCATTTTCTTGCAAGTATAGATTACGTAATACATTGCCCTAATTAAAATGCATATTAGGTATAAAATTTATATGTTGCAATTTCGTTAGTGCTACAAATTGTTTTGTAGCAAGGTGTTTGTTTATACAGGATGGTGACTCGACCTTCGTAATTTCCTGCTTCCCTAATTATTTTAGGTAAAAAGTTTTAAAGTTGTCGAGCTTAATTCTGTATCAATTCTGAATCAATAAGCAAAATTAATTTTAAATACCTTTTTACCTCCCGCTATCCTTGGTAAAGGAGGTATAGGGATCGTGCTAAAAATCTAATATCGAGATTTTAGTAAATGACCACGTTTTAAGGTCCCTAGAATCCATTTTTAAAATTTTCACGATGATGTCTGTGCGTGTGTATGTGTGTGTGTGTGTGTGTATGTGTGTGTGTGTGTGTGTATATGTGTGTATGTGTACGAATTTTGTTTGCACTCTAACTCAAATACTATCATTCAGAAAATTCTGAAACCTTGTATTTTACCCTACTCTAATAGGAATAGAAGCCATTAGATTTTGGTGTAAATCGGATAAACGGAAATGGTACTTTACTTGAAGCTCATAATGGTTTTTCTTCAAAAAATACCATTAAATGCTATTTTTTCGAATTTTATGTCTTATGAAAATTAAAGATTATTGCATTTTCTACAGGAATACATTAATACTTTTTCTGTATATTTTACAGATAAATTTAAAAATAATTTTTTTTATTAGTCGCGAAGCCTAAGATAAAAACTATTCCTTTGTTACACAGTTCATTTTTCAAATGAATGTAACTGACAGTAAATGTCACACCGTATGGCGCTAGTGCTTGTTTGTTTTGAAGTATCATTGATTCAAATTTTTGACATTATTATTAATTTAATTAATATTTCAAATTGATTTAATAATATTACTAGATATTATAATGAAACAAATTCATCAAACACAAAATTGTTACAATTTTTGTTAGGTTATACATCAACGTGACAATACATAATCTTTTAAAGGTGACCGCAGCAGACGCGCGAATCTCGTTTTAAAATCAGGCGACCAATCAAATTCTTAGGACCTACCGCGTCATACCCAATTAGTAATCAACTTCAATCGCTTGTAGTTTGCGACCTAATCAATATTTAACCAATTTTTTGCACTAATACTCATTAATTTATTTATATTTTCGTCTTCTTATTTATATATAGTTAAAATTTGACTATGATATAGTGCCCTATTGAAATAAATAAACTAACGAAAAATGTTTAACCATTTATCTATTAATTTAGGTTATATTATTTGTTTATTTGTTACATTGTTATTTGTTATATTGTTGTCTTAACAATTGACAATATTGTCATAAAATTACACGTGGGTTGTATGATACAAACAAATACTGAAATTGCTGTTTAGTACGTAATAACAAGAAAATGGAATGTTATTGTGACAAATAAAGATAAAATACACATTTTTAAATTCATTCTCAATTATACAGTTTCAATTGGCTTCAATTCACCACAGTTGTCATATCATTAAATATCATTTTATAAATTTGAGGTTACAATAAATTAGAACAAGATTTTGACAGAATCAGTCTAGCGATTATACCCGAACACTTACGATCACCTTCTCAAACGATCATCGTGACTTGATGATCACTACAATTGAAATTACGTTTATAATGATCATTAATATACATAATTGAAATATGACATACGAAATGTTAAATTAAGAATTAGAGGTCAATTATGGTTAACTTTCGTTGTTTGTCTCGGCTATTAGCAAGTTAAATACTCATTATTTTCTCGTGCGTTTTAAAATTTATTTTCGCAATAAAATTCACTTCAAGCATATCGTTGAATTTGTAATTTTGCGTAAATAATAAATATATAAAAAATATATAGGAAGTCCCATATAAAATATGAAAGTTAATGTCACTTCCGGGTAAACCATCAGAAGCGCTACCATCAGGCCAAATACCATGATTTGCCAGTCCCTAAGCCTAGATTAATTATATATAATAATAATAATAATAATAATAATAATAATAATAATAATAATAATAAATAAAAAAATTATTTTCAGTGGCCGTTTTTCAGTGTCATCTGTATATGTAAAAGGACGGATTTTGCAATCTGCCGACAATACTTCAATATTTTAAATATTATTATATGTAGTTCTTAATAGAGGGAGTAAAAGTGTGACATAGGCGTTTAACATGGGAAATCAGTTTTTCTTTGCGCAAACGTTACCTAATTATTTTATGCAAAAATACTTCAAATAAAAGTTATAGATATTTAAGATTTATACACAGAATACATTTATACAGAAGCGACACTCCTTGCCGGCACCATTGTTGTTGCGATTTTACGTTTATGACCTTGAACTTTAAATTTGTTGGCAAATTTACGCGCGAAATTTAAATTGTTTTAAATGGTAATAGAAAAATTAAAACATAAAAGTATTAAAATTTTAATTTTATTAATGAATTAAAAAGAAATCAGATAAAATAATCACATAATTATATTTTTATTAAACAAATTTATTACAATGCAGAATTTTCTCTATCTTTGATGTGGGAAACAAACGTCAGACTCGATGAATATGTCCCAAATATCCTTCTCCATCAAATCTTCTCTTCCACAGGCCTTGAGTCACATTTTACACGTATATTTATTAAATGAATATACATTTCACATGATATGCTAGTCGTTTTACATAACCTATATTTCTGGATCTTTCGGAAACGAAAAAAACTTAATTTCCCTTTCTCCATTTTTTAAATCTATTTATACAGTCTTTATATGAACAAACAAGTCCTCCCGATTCTACTTTCTTCATTTTATCCATTTAATTAGAAACTAACACCACTTCTAAAATTCACAAACGGTTCACAAAATGACATATGTCAAAAGTGAGAAGACGTGTTTGGTTCGCTTGAATTAGCCATAACCCTAAAATACATGGGCATGACAAGCTCAGACAATAGTTCTTTCAGAATACGTGAAATATAATGTTTTTCCTTATGATAACGATTTTTCTTATCGTTTGTTGAAAAAATAACATAATTGTTTTTATTAGAAATCAATTTGTGTTTCTCAATATACTTTTATTATTGACCCCTAACGGAAAATGTTCACGTCGAGATAATGAAAAGAACAAAGAATCGTAAGATACGAAGATATGCCGAAACAATCCGATTTTATCCGATTAGCCCTTTAAATTTGTTGGCATACTTTTTCTCTCTCTAATTTTCGTTTCTCTCTCTGACTGTCGCTTCTGTATAGATGTTTATTCTGTGATTTATATCTAAATTATTAGAAACTATTATTCTAGTTCTCCATATAAACATTAAAAAAATGTATAATGCATTGTTTTTAACCGTCAATTAGAACTAAAACATTTTACCCTTTTGTGTTGTGGTGTTAATTTACTGCTCTAATCCTTATTTAAAAATGACAGTTAAAAATAACGCATTTGTTTATTTTTTGTCATAAATCCATGGTTGCCTAGACTAAATGCTCATAAAAACTGACTTTACAATTAATTTTTACGTTTTTATAAAGACCTAGAATAATCAATTCACATGATTTAGATGCAAAATTTAAATCTCTATTATTTTTATTTTAAGTATTTTTGCAAAAAATAATTAGGTAACGTTTGCGCAAAGAAAAACTAAAATCCCACGATAAACGCCTAAGTCTCATTTTTCGATTTACACCCTGTACATTAAAGTAAGTAGAAAATGATGTATAAAGGAGTAGAAATTAAAAAAAACTAGTAATATGAAATATGAAATTAAGTACAAGTTAGCAAAGTGGAGTTATTTATAGATTATCGTTTTCTATTTATAAGTTTGCTATTTATGTGAAGCTGTCTGAAGTATTTTTATTGTGTGACATAGCCATTATTTCTTGCAAAATTATCTCATCGCATAGGCATTTTAAATTATTAATCCACTTGCATAATATTTACTCCATAAAAAATTGATGAATAGACAATTTGTATGACATATTTGCACAATTGTTCACATATACAGGTGTCAGCAAAAAAAAAATGTTATCCTAAATTTGTTATTTGTTGCAAATAGAAAAGTTGTGTACTTATACAATATTTTATGACTCGTTGTTGAATATGGCGAAATAATTTTATTATTACAACAAATTTTATTATCGTTAGTGTGATAAATTCAATTTTAAATTGAGAAACCTTGGTCATATACTAATCAATTAAATATTTACACTATACGCTTCAGTGCTCTTAGAAAAATTTCCTTTTTACATTTAAATAATTTATATATTAACGGAAATACTGTTTTTGAAAAAGTTCATGATTGACAATGAAAATTATATGGAAAATTTGAATCTCCTTTTAAATTATTAATTTCAAAACGTACCTACTAATATTATTGTCAAATGAAAGAATTATTGTAGAATGTAGCATATTACAGAGGAAGAAGAAAATATCCATATTTATACATTTATATTTACGTTTTATGAAAATAATACAGGTACATAAGTAATATCGTTTTTTTATTGTTATTTACATTTATGACTGACGTTATTTGAACATTGAAAAATTTATTAGTTTAATAATATTTCTATTTCCTGTTTTCATTGCTAAATACCTATTTTACATTTATGTTTGAATAACAATTTTTTCTAAATATAAGATTTTTCAACCATCTTGCTTATGTTATTTTTACCTCCCGCTATCCCTTGGCAAGGGAGGTATAGGGATCGTGCTAAAAACCGCATGTCGTATTTTGATAAACGACCACGTTCCAAGGTTCTTAGAATCCGATTTTAACATTTTCACGATGATGTGTGTATTTGTGCGTATATGAGTATGGATTTTGTCAACGCTCTAACTCAAATACTATTATTCAAAAAATTCTGAAACCTTATACATATATCTACCTACCTTATTCTAATATGAAAAGAAGCCATTAGCTTTTGGTATAAATCAGTAACCGCAAATGGCACTTTACTTGAAGCTCAAAATAGTTTTTCTTCGAAAAATACCGTGAAATATATTTTTTCGCGATTTATATTATTATAAGAATTAAAGATTATTCAATTTTCTACAGGTATGCATTCATACTTTTTCTATATATTTTATAGATAAATATAATCTATTTTATAAATCGTGGAACCTATGTTTTAAAGGTAAACACAATTCCTTAGTTATACAGTTCATATTTCAAATGCATGTAACTGACAGATAAATGTCACTGTCAAAGTACCTATTATTTCAAATTATTAATGGTAACGTTTTAAAAAGAAAATTGTAATATTAAATAAAACAATAGTTATATTCTATGAATGCAAACGAACATAAAATGTTTCCAGCATCAAAAATATGTAGGTATGTATTTAAATTAATAAAAGTTTAAAAAAAAATAATAATAATACTCGGTTTAGTTTCACAAGAGAAGAATATTTTTACTAGATTGAACAATTTGGCCAGTTGCGGTATCTTTAGAAGTACTGGCGGGAAGTATATCGCTGGCCACAACAATTTTTTTTATATGAAGAGATACGAGTTTGATTAATTATGTACTTTGTACAATTCGTATTTAGGTACAATGCAAACTCGTGTGGCATACATGTCCAATACGTTTCCCATACATTTATCTCTTTTATTTACTCATTAATTACAAAAAATCATTATTGAATGTCGAGTGGTTTGTATCGTTTTAGTCTGTGTCGAGGTCTGTGTTTTGCCTGTAATTCTTGTACACAATGATCAATGTTGAAAGTTTTATTTTTAATCCAGTGATTTCATAGTGTACGCTGTACAAATTACATTATTGATTCACTTGTTCCAAAGTATTTATTTTATGTATATGTTGAAATATATTGTGTCAGTAGACATTATTAAAAATATGTGTTAAAGTATAAATATATAACAACAAATCTAATAAATTTTACTGAATATACTCTAAATTCACTACATGACAATTCTTAAGTTGACATTATCTACACTGATTTTCGAAAAACTTTTGATGCCTTCAAAACCTTTAAACTAATTTCAGTTTTTCTCCCAATCCTATTTCTCTTCTTTAATCGTATTTACACAGTCGAAAATTGTTCGTAGGTACGCCAAAATAACTTCAACTCTGCTCCATTTATTGCCACTTCAGGTGTCCCTCAGGGTTCGAATCTCGATCCCTTGTTATTCATATTGTTTATAAACGATATTGTTGATGTTGCCGACCCAGGTGGAGTAGCGATAGCGCTAACGGTTCACGCTCCAAGGGTCCTGGCGTCCCGGGTTCGAATCCCGGATAAGGCATGGGTGTTGTGTATGTTTTTCATCATTTCATCTTCATCGGCCCCGCAAAAACTATGAAAAGCTATAAAAATTTCAAGGAAAAACTGTTTCATCCCCATATACCTATCTATCGCCGCTTATATACTAAAAAATGTATTATATGAATAAATAAATAAATATTGTTGATGTTGTCAAAAATTATGAAGTACTACCTACTTTATGCTGATGATCATTTTTTTAAAACTATCAATTCTTTACATGAATGTCGTCGTTTGCAAAATGATTAAGAGAATATTTGGCATGGCCTCAAAAATCTTAATTGTTCTTTAATTTCAGCATATGCAAAATAATGAGCTATCTAGTAAAAAAATTGTTTATACTTATTATCCTTATTTTATGGAAAATTCCTATCTTGATCATGTTACACAGTTCACTGACCTTGGTGTGATTTTTGATAGTGCGATTTATTTCAATTTGCATTATGATCATCGTTAAAAATGTTAGGATTCAAGAATCGGTCTTGTAAATCATTTCATAATATGGTTACTTTACAACGATTATATTATTCGTTAGTAAGATCAAAATTGGAATACTGTCTCCATATATGGAATCCCATTTACAACAAATATTTAAATCATTGTCATATAACAAAATCCAAGTTTTTGTTATGCCAATCCCCATGATTCGCTAATTTTTTTAGTGTTCCGTTTCCGTTTACATGTAACGGATTGTGTTTAGAATACACCCATAAGGCCATTTTCACACATAGACCGATCCGGCAAATTGGATGCCGGAACTATTTATTAATTTTACTTCAATATTGTCGTTGTTCTGACAGGGCTCAGGATCTTTTTTATTTTACTATTATTTTATTATTATTTATTTACCGAAAATGAGTAAAGAGTTAATTAACGTTATTATTTTATATGAAATCATAGAAAATAATTTAGTGACTTATTTTAAGTTACAATAGTACAAGGAGACAGTCTGTTGAGAGCAGTACTACTCATATTTCTTCGAACAGGGCCAAAAATATGCTAGTTTAAAGCGCAACGGCACCATAAATGCCGGTGAGTGAAAAGCACATCATTTGAATATTTGTTATATTGACATGTTAATATAATTGTTCTGTTTATCGTCACATTCTGAAAGTAGCCATAATATAAGAATTTCAAAAAATAACATTTATCTTCATTTTACAAACCGTTAAACTATTGAACACAGATGTTATGAATCATGTACATACTTCAACTTCTTTTCCACTAATGTGTTTATAAAGTGGATTTTTTACCTAAATAAGTTAAATTGAAAATGTTTTGTAACTTTTTTGTTTTAATAACGGACACGAAACACATTCGAAATTTGTCGTATTAATAAAACATATATCAATAAAAATCTGACGCAACTTTCCAATTCTATGTATTTGTACAAATCCCATACCGAAAGTTCCTTAGAAAAAATCTATATATCCAGTAAAATTGTAACACGAACATATACTATTTTTTACAAACTCCATACCGAAAGTTCATTGGAAATGATTCTATGTATATATCCAATAAAATTATAACACGAACATAAACTATGCACTTAACACTGAAATCTGTAAATTAGAATTATTTGAATATACATATCAGCAACTTCCACGGTTATTGCATAGATGACTGATTTATGAAAGTTAATCTCTTTATGATTCTTTAACTCCATATCTGGTGAAGATGAAGGAAAATGTGTAATCAAACTGTGTAAACAAGATATTCTTTATATATTCATCTGTTTTTATACAGTTTTAGTAATTATAACATTCAGAACGATTCAATTATTTAAATACGAATAAATATTTTGTGAAAAATTCATGGACTTTACCGGGATTTGAACCCAGGACCTTCGTACCAGTATCAGTACCGGCAATATGAAGGCCCTGGGTTCAAATCCCGGTGAACTCCATGAATCTTTCACAAAATATTTCTTCGTATTTAAGATATTTTTAATTTTTGTAATAACAATTCAACAATTTCAAGAAAAACTGTTAAAAACATCAAATTCGGGTACTTCCGGTTGACCAATTATAACCAGAATCTAATCAGCTCAGGTAAAGAAGTGGAATACGAATTATAATTTTTAGAATTATAGTGTTATCGTCGGAGAAATTTTTGTTAAACGTGGATTACACGATAAAGTGTCAGAATTTAGTTATACCTACATTAAAGTGTCATTGAATTTTCATCACTTGAATTTTTCGTATATAGCCATCAAGATTTCAATTACTTATTTACTCCATTTTGCCATTTTTCAGTTTAATATCGATCACTTATAACACTATTTGAATACATCAAAAATATTAATACACATGACATTTGATAGTTACTTGACAGTCAAACTTATAGGGACTTTTAAGAAAAAGTAGTGCATGTTCCATGGGGTCCCGTGGCCGCGTGCCTGAGTGTCTGGTCGCGAATATATACATAACAGAAAAAGCAAGTATTTGCAATAAAATGAATAAATATTACTAACAAAGTTTTGAAGAATACTATTTTTAAAGAAATATTTCCTTAAAAGTGACTTTCTTCCATGGCAGCCTTATGATCAATAATTGTAAGTCGATGCAAGACATATATGTATAATAAACTGCATTCTACTAAAAAATAAAAATACCATTATTTGGCAGATATTAATAATATTTGATCGGTATAACCTGTCATACGTCAAATATTAGAAATAACAACGTGATAACAATCATAAATACATAGTTTTAGCAGTCGTTATGATAAAGCCTGTCAAGCACTTAACAATTGTTGACGTTAACCACGTTTAGTACTGAGAATACCGAATATGAATTTAACAATCTTTATAGACCATAACGACTGTGCAAATATTGAGTTCTGAATAGGCCCCATAATCTAGGGGAACCGGGTGTTCGATCCCGACCGACGCCAAATATTTCGAATTTTAAATGGCACAAAAGTGATCCCTGTGGTGCACTCGCCACACCAGCTATGAGTGCCCGTGAGGTCACGCCTAATAAGAGTCCACACGGTAAAATATATCGTCATCATTACCGATGTCTACATGTGTAGTAGATACTGGCACACCCAGAAATGGGTATATGCCGTGATGATATATTTATATTTATGTTCCAGTTTTTCTTTAAAAGTTTTTCGTGAAAAGTTTATTCACTTGTCTCTCTTGTACTCATGTCATTGTGCGAGAGAAAAAACTTTTCAAGTCACTTGAAAAGAAAAACTTCATCGTGTAATGCACGCTTTACACACACGCATAGAGACACATACAGATATAAAACTAGTAAAATCGTATTCTACGGATCCTAAAACGTTCTTATTCATTAACAACTCACCACCGAAGTTTTAACCTGACAATATATTCCTTACCTAAAGGTGACGAAAGGTAAAAAATAGCAATATTAACACGTATAAAGAAAACATGACAATCCTATTGTCAAACATGTAAACAACCCCGCCTACCTTTTTGGTTCGGATCTTCCTGGCAAGACTACTCGCGCTCTCCAACAACAACAAATTCTTGATGGGCGGCATTTGCTCTCCTGCTCCTCTGTACACCATTTTCAGCAGGAACCGCATGACCACCTCGACGAGGGAATGCAGCAGCCTGCAACAGGCTTCGCTGTAACTCACGCGCTTCACGCTCATCTCACGCACGCGTCACGCACACTGTCACGCGCATAAAAAACCGGCAACAGCCACTCACAGACACTCAGCCTAGACTGAGGAGGTTCAGTGTTAGTGAGGTTGACGTTAGGAGAGTGAGAGTGAGGAGGAAATGCAAAGAGAGTTAGGATGGAGTTGGATATAGTGGATACGGCAGGAAATTTGCAGGAAAGAAGGTTTGATGTATCATGATGATGTGTAGATTAAGAATGATAGTGGCAAAATAATTAATATTAATGATAGTGCTGTTTTAAAGAAAATTACAAAAGTAAACTTCTTGCTATTCCCTCAGGTGTCCGTCAATAAATAAATTAGCTAATATCTTGCTTAGTATTTCAATATACAGGGTGTAAATTTTAAAACGGGTCATAGGGCTATAACATAGAAAAACAGTTTTTTAGACGTCAAAAGTTTCTATATTAATTTATTGAAAAAATAATTAGTGCATATTATAAAGAATACCAAACACATTACATTTCTGTTTTATATCAAACCAGAAAATAAATTTAAAAATTTGTACAATTAAGAAAAAATAACAATAGCCATGAAAATGACAGTAACAAAACATTGTCATCTTTTAATAACATGATAGGGGACAATTAAATATTAAAGTTATTAATTTATGAACTAATATAAAATAACATAAAATAAAACAAACACTGGGATATTTATTTAAGAAACAATTATATTTATTGTAATAGGTATTTACAAATTAAAAATGATCTACATGTAATAAGAAATAAGTTATAAGAAACGAGAAAAACTGCAGACTACAAGGGAAAAATAATTTGTATTTTTTCTTCATGGGACAAATTATCCATGATTTCTTGTTAATAAAACGACAATAATAATAATTTAACAAATAATGACCAAAAAAAGTTTATCAATGACAGTCTTGTCAAAAATAGTTTTGTTTTGTTTCTGTCAGTTTCAAGGCTAATAATATTTTTTCTTAATTGTGCAAATTTTTAAATTTATTTTCTGGCTTTATATGAAACAAAATGTAATGTGTTTGATGTCAAAAAATTCGTAATTTTTTTCTTTATAATATGCCCTAATAAGCTATTCCACGATATTTTTTTTATTTTTTTATCTTGAACTACGTAAGTATGTAAGACAATATGTGAAAATCCGAGTTTAAAATTCCTCGAAATAAGCGAGATATTGAGGTATGAATTATAAATTTCATTTGTGACGTAGGTAATGTGGGTATACCAGAAGTAAACAAACAGTGGTTCACAGACTTACGAAAAAATGTTGAGCAAATTACAAAATAATGTATATTTGAATTGTAATATTATATTTTATTATTAGGGAAAGAAAATATATTATTGCAATTAATTTATTTTACTTTTTTTCTTATTTTACAAAAACATTTTGACATTCTCGAAGTTGGTAGCGCACAGCGCATGGTTGGTGACTCACGATTTCAAACAAATTTTAAAGGTGTGCGGCAGATAGATCAACGAACATGCAAAGACAAGAAAATCACCCGAACAGCATCCGAGCATATCCGACACACCCGAATAATTATATTCTTAGTTGTAGCGAAGTGAGAGCAGAGCTCCATACAGTCGGTGTTCAAACTTAAATCCTATTTGTTTAAACGCCCGTCCACATGTCTTACGTCATCAAAAGTAGAACTCCCAGTATTTTTTAGAGGGAGTAATTAAAAATAAAATAGTTGGTATTTTTCTTATCGTTTAACTGTTATCTTTCATATTTTTGATAAACTTTTTCTCTTTTCGATTACAGTGGAATAGCCTATTCTTTTTTCAAGAAATTAATATAGAAACTTTTGGCGTCTAAAAAACTGTTTTTCTATGTTATAGCCCTATGACCCGTTTTAAAATTTACACCCTGTATACAGGGTGTTAATTAAAAAACGGGCTGTAGGCGTTTAACATGAGAAATCAGTATTTCATTGCGCGAAAGTCCCCAGATTATTTTAGAGAATAATGGTTTAAATAAATGATGCAGAGAATTAAATTCTGCATCTAATTCAACAATCAGTTATTCATCTGCCCGTTCCGTAATCGAGCAAATTGAATTTAAAATTTTGTAAAAATTGCTTTCTTATAGTGTTAGCCATGGTTTTGAAATAACATAACAAACAAATGTCATGACATTTTACCTGACAGAAATTATAAATTATAATTTGCATCAAAATAATATTAATTACTAGTTTGATACTTTTCTTCGAATGAATAATTCTCCATTTTCAATATTGATACCCCAATTAAAAGAGCATTTTGGACAGGAAAAATATGTCACAAAGTGACAGTTATGTTTCTGACAGACGACTAAATGTCATTAAGCTGCTTGTTATTTTATTTCAGTACCATGGCTAGCACTATAAAAAAGTAACTTTTATAAACTTTTAAATTTAATTTTATTGATTACGAAACGCGCAAAATAAAATGTGATTAATGAATTAGATACAGCATTTAATTCTCTACAACATTTATTTGAAGCATTATAGTCGAAAATAATTTGTGGACTTTTGCGCAAGGAAAACTAATTTCCCATGTTAAACCCCTATGGTCAGTTTTTTTTTTAATTAACACCCAATATATACTTTTAGACAAAAATGTTTCAAATAAAAGTTGATGAAAAATTAAATTCTACGCATCACTAATCAGATTTTATTTCAAATGCTTACTAACATTTAAAAACCAATTTGAAATTTTATGAATATTGCTCACTTATAGTGACAGCCATGGAATTTAAACAAAATTATTGTTTGAATTATAGTGACTGTATATACATAGTGTGGCCAATAGAGGGATCGATTTTGATTGGTCGGCGCGAAGTTGCCTAAATATGGCGGATATTATGCCGACAAAGTGACATTTTCGGATTTGTTACGTGAATTGAAGGTAATTATATTATATTTATATTTTAGATAGCGCAAATAATTAAATTACACGTGTATTTGTATATTTATAACTCAAAGTAATATATACATATTTTTAACATCACATCTTTTTTAGGTTAACTGTCAAAATTACTAAAAATGTCTAATATTAAGGTATGTATTTTAGATGCCTGGTTGCGTGGCGGTTGGTTGTGAAAACAGTTCTTTGAAAGGATTTAAAATGAAAATAAATATTGTTTACATTTAATATGCTCTTTCATTAATTGTTTATCGAATTTTGTTTAGTTATCACATCATATGAATTCAAATTTCCCGCGCATTTTGCCTAAATATGGCGGCGGTTGGCCACACTATGTATATACAGTCACTATAGTTTGAACTGTCAGAAATTCGATTTTCAAATAAAAATTTTAGATAATTATATTCTATACCTAAGCCTCTTTTTTTTCCATAATCTACATCTATATCACTACTCAAATTTTATTTATTTTTAATTTATTAACCTAAAAATTCGAAATTCTGACAGATCAGACGATATGTATTTTTTGTAATTTTATTTAAATTCCATGGCTATCACTACAAATGCGCAATATTTATTAAATTTCAAATTGGATTTTACAGCTTATTAAACATGTAAAATAACATCTGATTAGTGATTTGGGGATAGAATTTAATTCTGAACAACATTTATTTGAAGCATTATTGTCTAAAATGAAATGGGAAGTTTTATGGCCCGCTTTTGTCAACTGAGACATTCATATATTTTTAAATATTTGAAATCGACGTAAAATTATGAAGACAACGATATGCTTGAAATGAATTTTTATTCCAAAAATAAATTACAAAAACATAAGAGAAAATTATGATTACTTTTTTGTAACAAAATATATAATCTTATAAAAATAACACTATTTAAACAACAGCCTGTCTGATATCATGGCTTAGCATGTTAATTATTCATAATTTTCTCTTACGTAAATATAAATAAATATATAGGATGTCCCATTTAAAATATGAGAGTTAATGTTACTGCCGGTTAAAATGGAAGTGGTACTATCATGCTAAATATCAAGATTTTTGAGCCCCTAAGCCTAGTTTACAAAAAGAAAATTAAAAAATAATTATAAATAAAAAAGTGATACTGTGTGGCCGGTTTTTTAATGTCAGCCTGTATATCTATATTAGAAAGACAAGTAGAGTTATTAATCATTTTGGTGACAATAAATTATAAACATTAAAAGAATCTATAAAAGCATAGACTAATATTATTATGATATTAGTCTATGATAAAAGTGAATGTTAAACTAATATTCTACGCAACCATCAATACATTACTGGTGTATAGGTCAACATAATAGTATATGAAACTGAAGGCTCATTCACAGCTACGAAAATAAGAAATATAAATAAAATATAAATAAGCTTCGAAAATAAAACATCAACTGTCATTTAATATATTCATAATTACCAAGCAATAATAACAACTTCATACCTTTTATAGCACTTTACGCAATCATGCGAACCATTTACTTAAGACAGCTTTTTAATAGATATTTACACACCAAGTGAGCTAAGGTAATGTTTATTCATGAGAAGAAATTTTAGCTCACGGGCCCGTAAGGGCGAGTGAGTTAATTTCTTTGAGTGAATAAACATTTTTAGCTCACGTGGTTTGTACAATATTTTATTCAATTTTGACGAAATAGTAATAAAAACCAATATAATATTTAATTTGACAAAACAAAAAACTAATCAGTTAGTAGACTGTGCATGACAATCGTCGATGATAGATGTCAAGTCATCTATTTAAAAATCTTTATTGTCTGTCATTTGTGCCGTGAAAAATAATGAAAATGGCTGATAATGTCTGATAAATACTATGGTAAGTGTTAATTTCATGCCTGATGTTATTTTGAATGCATTAAAAAAATGGGAGAGTGATTTAAAAAAAATTAATTCACTTGTGAAAAAAGTGTTACTTATAATTGTTGCTATGGAGTTAATAATGACAGTTTAAAACGTCAAAATTGAATAAAAACCATTATAATATTTAATTTTGACAAAATAAAAAATTGATCAGTCAGTAGGGTGAGCATGACAATCATCGCTGATAGACGTCAAGTTAAGTATTTAAAATGCTTTATTGTCTGTCATTTGTGCCGTGAAAAATGAAAATGGCTGATAATGGCTGATAAATATTATGGTAAGTGTTATTTTCGTACCTGATGTTTTTTTAAATGCATTATTTGTTGCAGAGTGAGTTAAAATTTTGTGAGAGTGATTTAAATTTTTTTTTAATTCACATGTGAAAAAAGTGTTACTTATAGTTTTTGCTATGGAGTTAATAACGACAGTTTAAAACGTCAAAATTGAATAAAATTATATTTAAATTGAAATCCTTTTGCCACAACGTAAATTGACAGCTTAAATGATAGTTGTTATGTATGTGCTTATTTTTATGTTAAATATTTAACAGTTGCAAATTCTTGTGTTTATGTTTTATGTTTCATTTTATTTTTTAGAGCTGTGAACATTTTCATAAGAATCTATTGTTCATATCGTTATTTTTATTTTTATGTACAATTTTATTTTTATTTTCGTAGCTGTGTATGAGGCTTTATACAATTATGCTTTTAAGAAATACAGGAGGTAGAAATTCTTTGTGTTCGATAATGACATTTTTATTTACATTTAATGATATCAATTATTGTTTACTTATGTAAATTATACACAGTATAGTAATGCACATACCCATAACTGCTTATAAAACTACCCGAATTATTGGTTTTTATATTTGTTTATGAGTTAAATTTGTTTCTATCACATTAATATGAAAGCAAGAATAGGAATTATGTTAATAAGCTGTAAGTCGATAAAATAATTATTTTATGTTTTCTTTTACATTTATTTTTTATAATTCCACAATTTTGTTATATTTGTTACATAACGTCTATTTGTATAAGATAACTATTAGACTTAACAACAATACATAATTTCTAAAATATTAAAAATAAATAACGAATTCATTACGAGACAGCAACTAGCAAAACATTTGTATATCTCAACAATCATAATGTGTTATTTGATATTGTATTTTAATTTTAAGATAACATATGTGGTTTACTTATCTTTTACTGTTATAATGTTATAATTTAGAAAATATACTTACGCATACATTATGAAATACAAAATCCGCCGTACTACTGCCCATGTTGTAACTAAAATGTCCATTAAGTTATCATTAGACATAGGCATTTTGTATGATTTCTGATCTTGAAAATTATAAAATATGTTCAGTAACACTGTAAATTTTTTAATGAAACATTTTAAAGAAATTTTACTGAAAATTTTGACGTTTTCTTACCCAAAAAAGTTTGACATTTTGAAGGTGTTACCAGGCAACTATAAAAATAAATTATTTTTGAAAAAACGAATAAATTATACACTTCGTTTCAGATAAGAATGGATCTTTTTAATCAAAATACAAACTAAGTTCTTAATTCGCGATGCAAGTTTTGACGTCAGCGCCGCTAGTGAACTTGTTTGGAGGGTAATGACATCTGTCAATCTCTTGTTCACTTTGTAATATTTTTGCGTAATTTCTCTTATATTTGTGTTATTATATAAATTTAAGTGCTTTGCGATGAGAATATACAATATTTTTGTATATAAGCATAGTTTTCATCTATCTAGTATTGATATTGTAACTTTTATGGTAGGTATTACTTACAAGGTTATGTAATGATTTCATTGTGATATTTCTATATCATTTCAGTTTCATTGAATATTCAATAACATCGTAGTTGTTATTATATTATTATAAACCTATGTTTATATAAAAATTAAAAAATAAAGCGAAATTACACAAAAATATATGACAAAGTAAACACGAGATTGACAGATGTCATTACCCTCTAAGCAAGTTCACTAGCGGCGCTGACGTCTAAACTTGTATCTCGAATAGGGACAAAATTGTTAGCTGTTAACTGTCAGTTGTCAAATAAAATCAATAGTATTAAATGATAAATAACCACGAATTTATTTGTCTTCAAAATTTTCAATATTCAGGTAGTTTATATTTTTATGAACAAAAATTATGTAGTATGAATAAAGTTTGATTTTGCAAATTTAAATTCTTTGTTTAATAATTTAATGAATGTGAAACGGGTCAATTTATAAACGCCGTTTATATTTCATTTCTCATAAGAAAATAGTAGATGGCGCTTGACAGCCAACCGTTTTAACATGCATTAAATAACTAATTTAAATTCGTGAAACTTTGTCAAAAATAAAAATATTTTTTTGTGTAAAATGTACGAGTCTATAAAATTCTTCAGATTTTATTTAATAATTGACAGCTGACAAGTGATATTTCTTTCGCTTTTGTGAACTAGGTTAGCATTTTGACCTATGAAAGTGCATAATTTATATCCCTATTTAAACCAACGGTATTTTCTTACGTGAAATGAAGTATAGCATAAAATGTAGATATAAGTTTTATGTTTTTTGATATTGAACTAGAATGACTTTTAAATTATCAAAACTGTTTTTCACTGCTCATTTGAAACGAAACGCAATATACATTTAATCGTCTGTGACGTCACGCTATTCATTTTAATCAGAGTAGTAGGGATAAGTTCATGGACTTTCCCATGCGTAAGACAAAGATAACGCTATAGTTTTCGCGGTAACAAATTCTCTCATTCGTACTGTTACGTCACTCGTTCTATTTCTGATTACTAACCTTGTTTTTAAGCGGTTTACCTCAGAGAATATTCACTGTGCATCAACACACCGTTTCAATAATATTTTCAGTGAATACTAGCCAGTAAAACATAAGTTTTTAGTGTTTAAATCAGTGACAATTATGCTAAACAAATTTTTGCTTTTGTGAGGTTATGACAACAGTGCGCATGACTATGTTAATGATTTTTTCGTTACAGTGTTAGTGAGTGCGAGTGGTATGGAAGAGTGTAAGATGTCAGCGCCACCAGCGAAGAAAGCGGCGGGCAGTGGAAATATCGTCCCGCCGGTATTAAGGGATGTAGGGAAACTGGCAGCAGGGGTTGCAGCTGTCTCTACCACCAGTGGCTCCGCAACCGGTGAGTGAAAGAACTATATTTTGAAGGTTAAGGGAGGGGTAGTTTGTTAAAGTTTCAAGAAGGTTTTAAATTAGATATTTGCGGAAGCATAGATGGGCCAAGAGTAAAAATATTATTTAAAATAAGATGTTTTAAAATCTGTATTATAACTAGTATTACAATTTTTATAAAAAGTATTACCACTTTTTTAACTGGTTCTAATACTTTTTTAACTGGTATTCCACTTTTTACCTCCCGCTACCCTAGGTAAGGGAGGTATAGGGATCGTGCTAAAAATCGCATATAGAGATTTTAGTGAATAAGCACGTTTTGATGTCCCCAGAATCCGATTTTAACATTTTTACAATGATGTCTGTAGGTATGTATGTGTGTGTGTCTGTGTGTGTGTGTGTGTGTGTGTGTGTGTGTGTGTGTGTGTGTGTGTGTGTGTGTGTGTGTGTGTGTGTGTGTGTGTGTGTGTGTGTGTGTGTGTGTGTGTGTGTGTGTGTGTGTGTGTGTGTGTGTGTGTGTGTGTGTGTGTGTGTGTGTGTGTGTGTGTGTGTGTGTGTGTGTGTGTGTGTGGATCTTGTGGACACAATTACTCAAATACCATCAATCAGAAAAATTTGAAATTTTGTATATCCATTCTATACTAATGTGGGAAGAGCTCATTAGTTTTTAGTGTATATCGGATAACCGGAAGTATCATTTATACAAGCTTTTAACAGTTTTTCTTGTAAAAAAGTCATTGAATATAATTTTTTAGCAACTTTTACCAATACAAATTGAATATAATGGCACAATCTTCAATTCTACGATAATAGCATTTAGTAAATAACTTGAAATAACTTTATATTATATTATAAAATAATTTATTTTTGTACATCACTTTGCTTCTGCGTGAAACAAAAACAATGCTTTAATAACAAATTTGACATATTTAAACAAATGTCACAGTCACGAAGCAATTTTTATTAAAATTAATAATGAAACCGTGTTAAGAAGAATTTAGTAGTTTAAATATGATTCCAATGAAATTAAGGTTTGTAAAAATAATATATTTTCCATCATACATAAATATTAGATATACAGGATAATTCGATTGAAGTTTGATGTTTGCAGCATTATATATTATATCAAACAGCTCTCAATAAGAACGTGATTTCAAAGTGTCAAATAATAGTTTGCAACTCCACATTTACGAAATGGATAATGTACGGCGAAGAATTTACACAGATTGCGTTTTAGAGCATAAGGAAGCTGGTGATTATTTTGACAATAATGTGTGTGTCGATTTTACCTTAAAATATATTAATGATCCAAAACTTCACAAAGTTGGTATTTAATACTCTTATATAATTTGAAACAACATATTAGATTTTGACTATATATGATAAACCGGATGTAGTACTTAATTTGAAGCTCTAACAGATTATTCAGGAAAAACATAATAAAATATAATCCAAAATTTCGTATTACAAACTTTTCTATTTATTGGAACAACAAAGTAGATTTTGTTTACAAACGATCAATCGGAAGTGATACTTTACTTAAAGCGGGAGGTCATGTGCTGGCCACATCAGATTTTTAAACTAGTATTACTACTTTTTTAACTGGCAAGTGGTACTATCCTTTTTTAAGTCGTATTACCACTTTTTAACTGGTTTTACCACTTTTTAACTAATAACTGGTAGTACTATTCTAAAAAGTAGTAGTCCAGTTAAAAAAGTGGTAATACCAGTTAAACATGGTAGTACCAGTTACAAAAAAGTTATAATACAAGTAAAAAAGTGGTAGTACCAGTTAAAAAAGTGGTAATACCAGTTATTATACAGGGTTCAAAACATTTTATTTTAAATAATATTTTTATTCTTGGCACCTCTACGTTTCCGTAGGTATTAGGTATGCCGGAAAAATAAAATATAATATGGTTTGTTTTTATGGTGAATTAAATCTAAATATTTAATAGCAAATTGGCATACCCAGAAATGGGTCGTATAATAAACAGTGACGATGCAATTTTTTTTTTTACATTAGATTATTTAACGTACATAAAAACATTGAAAGTGTATGCTTGCGTATGGTTTAAATAAAATTATAATACATAAAAATGTAAAAAATGGTGGGATAATTGTGAAATGTCAACAAGAAAATGATGTTAAAAAACTTGAAAATGAAGTTGTTAAAAAAATGGGCCGAAAATACGATGTTAAAATATCTGATTTAAAAAATCCATTAATAAAAATTGTCGGATTATCTGAAAATATGTCGGATGAAGAAATTTGTAACAAAATATATCAACAAAATACGATAATAACTGATGAATCTAAATTTATCATTAAAAGTAAGTGGGAACGTAATAAGAAATACAATGTTGTCGCTGAAGTAGATCCGCAAACATTTAATAAAATCATGAATGAGAGCAAACTGAATGTTGGATGGAATAGATGCAATGTTTATGAAGAATTAAATATAACAAGATGTTACAAATGTTTGGGATTCGGGCATAGAGCTGAGAAATGTAATAATCAAATATTTTGCAGTAATTGTGGGGAAAATCATAAATATACGGAATGTAATTCTCAAATTATTAAATGTGCTAACTGTGCTAAAGCAAATAAGGACCTAAAATTAAATTTGAAAACTGATCATCATGCAATGGATAAAAATTGTGAAGTTTACTTAAAAATTGTGAAACAACAAAAAAATAAAATCAAATACGAATAGCAATTACAGACTGTAAAAGGAACAACTAATATAATTTGTTTAAATTCTCAAAGCTACTTAGCGCATAAAAATGAAATTGATAATTTTATACTCAGTGAAAAACCCTTAATTGCATGTTTAACAGAATCGAGAATTACGCCAGATATAGAGGACTCTGAAATACAAATACAAGATTATTCTTATGTGAGATGCAACTCAACAACAAGATTTACCGGGGGAGTTATCCTGCATATAACATCGCATATAAACTTTAAAACTCGAGATGTAATTCGGGAAAATAATTGTTGGTGGTTAATATCAGTTTCGTTTAAATATAACAGTGTAAGTTATTTGCTGGCAGCAGTTTATCGTTCTCCAAGCAGCAGTACAGCAGCCTTCATTTCCTTTTTTGACGAATGGTTAAACGCAAATGAGACTGCAAGTGAGACCATTTTAGTTACAGGTGACTTTAACATTGACTGGTTAAATACTGATGATTTTTACAGAAAAAAAATTAAAAGTGTTATTGAAAGAAGTGGTTACAAACAATTAATAACGGAAGCTACTCGTATTACAGACATATCTAGAACATTAGTTGACTATGTAATATCAAATGATTTTAGTGTTAATTGCCTGATTAAACATACACCCAAAATAGTAGACCATAGCATTATTTTTATATTATTGGGCCATAAAATAATAAATAATGTAAAGAAAATTGTCAAAACTGTAGATAATAATCTATTACTTGAAAATCTATCAAAATGTAGCTGGAATTATAATATCTCTGATTTAAACGAATATTTTCTAAATTTCTATAATAACATAAAAAATTGTATTGACAATAGTACTAAAATATCATATAAGAACAATAACAATGGAAAATATTGGTTTAATCAGAGAATTAAAACTGCTACTATTGAGAGAGATTTAGCATATAAGAAATATATGTTCACGAACGAGAAAAATGACTGGGTACAATTCAAGATGAAAAGAAATTATGTTAGTAATCTTATTAAATATGAAAAACAATTGTATTACAGAAACAATATAGACAAATGTAAACATAACTCTAAATTAATGTGGAAAACACTTAAAGATTTAACTTCAATAAATAATAGTGAAGAAATCAAATCAGTAATACATAACAATGTAACATATGAACATGCAAATCAAATTGTAGATATTTTAAACAATTATTTTATTGATAGTATTAATGAAGTAAGAAACTCTATTCCTCTTGTAAATAATGAAGACGTCATAAATAATATTAAAATAAATGAACACCCCAGTTTTACAACTTTCTCAGTCATTACAATTAATGAATTAAAATCAATAATATTTTCTCAAAAAAATAAGAACAGTCCAGATGATATCAACATGAAATTTTTGAAAGATTATTTTACTTTAATAGGTTATCCATTATTAGACTTTATTAATAGATCATTAACTGATGGTAGTGTTCCACAAGTTTTAAAAAAATCAACAGTCACCCCAATTCCGAAAGTAAAAGGGACTAGGAAAGTAGAGGAATTTAGACCAATTAATATGTTACCAGCCATTGAAAAAATGTTAGAATTAGTTGTCCAGAGTCAAATAATTAATTATTTAGTTAAAAACAATGTTATAGTCTCAGAACAGTCGGGTTTTCGCAAAGATCATTCCTGCGAAACAGCATTAAATTATTTGTTAAATGAATGGAAAATATCACTGGACGAAGGTAAACTTATAACAGCCGTTTTCTTAGATTTGAAAAGAGCATTTGAAACCATCGATAGAGATATCCTGATAAAAAAGTTAGAAGCTTACGGTATAAAACACACGGCACTAAATTGGTTTCGTTCATATTTAAATAACAGAACTCAATGTGTGAAATTAAATAATGTAATATCTGATGATATTAATACAAATATAGGAGTACCACAAGGAAGTGTATTAGGGCCACTTTTGTTTATTATTTACATTAACGATCTACCAAACGTTCTAACAATTTGTAAAATACACCTTTTTGCGGATGATACTCTTATTTATTTAGAAGGCAGGGATGAAAGTACATTAATAAATAATATTAACAAAGATCTCAATAATGTAAGTATATGGATGGACAAAAATAAGTTAAAATTGAATGAATCAAAAACTAAAGTAATGATTTTATCAGTTTCATCAAAAATAAATGATAATGAAAATAATGTAATAAAATTGAATTCATTTGCCCTCGATGTTGTCAGTGAATTTAAATATTTAGGTGTAATGATCGATAGTAAATTGAAGTTTATTCAACATGTGGAATATATAAGTAAAAAGATATCAAAAAAAATTAGTTACCTCTCAAGAATATCTAGAGACCTGTCAACTTGGAGCACAATTGTTATATATAATACTATTATATTGCCACATTTTAAATATTGCTCAACTATTCTGTTCATGTGTAATAAAAATGATATAGATAAATTACAAAAATTACAAAACCGTGCTATGAGAGTAATATTAAAGTGTAATAAATATACTAGTATCAATGTTATGTTAAAAACTTTGGAGTGGTTTAATATTGAACAAATTGTAATTTTTAATGTACTTGTATTTATATTTAAAATGTTGTCTGGTAAACTGCCGAATTATTTGAGCAAAAATGTAAAATATGTTTCTGATACACATAATTATGCTACTCGACAAGTTAACCAACTATATATATGCAGAACTAATAATATGAAAACTTGTAAATCTATCTTCCACAATGGACTACTAATGTATAATAATTTACCCAATACCTTGAAGTTAGCGAAAACTGTAAATGAATTCAAATCTAAATTAAAATTGCATTTATAGATGTTTGACCCATTGAATATATGTGTATATTTTTTGTAATATTTTCTGTATGTATTAGCTAAAGCTATTTAATAAAGTATTATTATTATTATTATTATTATAGTATATATTTTAAATACATTTTATAGAAAATTTTGTCTTTTTCATGTATAATTTATTTTAAGTAAATAAAAAAAAAGAATGTTCTTGATTTGATTCACAAAATTTTATTGAGTTACCGCTGTTTCGTCCTCGCGGACATCTGACTGAGTTTATTTTACTTCTTAGCACTAAATTATGTACATATATCTTTCGAAAAGTTTATTATTCTGCAGGCAATTAATTTGGTATTGAATAAATATATAGTCACTATATTTGAAATCATAAGTATATTTTTTATAGATACTTGATAAATAGTAACAGTCATTCAGTTTGACCTTGAAGCGTCCTTCAAATTGAAGATAAATATCTTGCAATAACTTATACAATTTAGGTACCTTCACTTTTCCATTTTCTAACAATTTGATAGCAAAATATATTTTCCTCTATGTACGTTTTAAGCTGAATGTATTTGATATAACTTTTGCAATGCTCTGTACATTATTATTTTTTTTATAAACAAAATGGTACTTACAATTAAATTCGATAAAATAAAATATTCGTCGAGTTTGTCACGAGGGCAACACTAGACTGACAAAATTGAACGAAGATACACCGGTAGGCGATAACTTTTGCTCTTCAAAATATAGATGTTTAAAAATAGATAACTTGTTTTTAAACTTTTAGTAATTGCACCTTATCTATCGCATTCGTAAATAAATATATCTTAATCTTATATAATTATATAAGCAGTAAACTTTGTTTAGTGTTTCTTAATTTAAAAAATATGTTATATATGTGATCCTTTTTACTTCTATGTGATGAGTGGTACACAGTGCGTTATATCCGGTATACTATACTTGCCGTCAAATAATTATGGACTGGAGATTTCTACACTGTTGCCAATTCAGGGGCAATGTTGAAAATGCTAAGCTATGAAGAAGCGGCAACACCGCTGGGCAAGAGACAGGGTGCGGAGAAGGGAAAAAATTGAACATCAGTCCATAATCATTTGACGGCGAGTATAACAAATTGCATCGATGTACTGGTGGTTGAAAGATTTGTAATTTCAGGACATGCGATAAAAACTGTCATTTAAATTTAAATAGACTAATCCAGAAAAATTGCAATTCAATATGGCGACGTGGGGCACTTGTCAATTTTGACAAGTATTTCACTATGGCATAGAATACAATTGGGTACTCTGAATTCTATTTTGTTTTTACACTTGTGTTATTATTTTTAGTCTGATATTATACATATTGTATTACTGTTGTTATGGCCGTGATAAATATTATATCAATAATATAAGAATAAATGTAAAGTGAAATTTGTAATAGTTATACATAATTCTACGTCACTGAAATATAAATGCCAAACACTGTTACTGTCAAATGACAAATTTGTCAATAATCCGATATTGTTTTGAAAATTTTTCACTTTATCATTTGGAGCTATTCTCAATTGCAAAGTGATCTGATATAAATTAGTGACGAAGTATGATATTGTATGTATTGCCTAACAAGAAAATATAAATTTGGTGTATGTGTTTGTTGACATTTGAAAAATAATAAGATGACACTAATCATTTGTTCATATTACAATGGTGAAAATTGATAATTGGGCCCTAGAAGTTAAAATTTTAACTGGAGATCGTAACTTTGGTCCATATGGGTGAAAAAACTCAATCTTAGCACCTACTTAGACATTAACTTTATAGGATGCGAGTATACAGTGTGTCCCATTTAGAAGTGCCACCATTGGGATGTCAAGAACTATAAGAGATACGATGTCGGTTAAATGGAACTTTTTGTGCGCGTTTGGGAGGCCATCTCAGATGTCCTTTTGTTTTTCCAAAAATTCTCATAGGGCACTAGATAATGACGAAAAACTGATTATTGTTGATTTTTTCTTTTTCAAATAACTTCTAAACTATTGGTAATTGAGAAAAACGTTTCAAATATAAAAGATAGATATTTTTATTAGCTAACCAGTGGCATATGAAACAAATTTTTATATCTGTAAATTTTCGAGATATAATACAAACTTATATTTTTTTAAATGGAACCCATATCTGATTTTAGTCTCAAAAAATTAACTATTTTTTTCTCTTTTCAATGTTGTAAGGGTTATTATGTTTTATATTTGTTTTGCCTTCAAAATTATTATTTTTTCCTTATTTTGTATTAAATTTACAATTATTTTGAAAATATTGGTAGATTTCTATTTAGAAATACTCTTTGTATTTAAATAATTTCTTTCGTTAGAAAAATTTGCTCAAAACTCGTATCAAATTAATTTTTATATTTTGTATCAGGTCGCCCTTGGCACATTATAGTGTAATTTGTAATTATGAGTCTAGAATAAAAATATTAAGTAATAAAGGCATAAAATAAATTATATCGATCAAATACAATATAATTAATAAAAATAACATTTTTTTTTTGAGAAATAATAAGAAAATTCACAAAAATAAAGAAAAAAATGAAATTTTAGGAGTAAAACAAATATAAAACATAATAACCCTTACATCATTAAAAAGAGAAAAAAATAATTATTTTTTTGAGACAAAAATAAGATATGGGTTCCATTTAAAAAAATATAAGTTTGTATTATATCTCGAATATTTACGGATATAAAAATTTATTTCGTACACCACTGTTTAGTTAATAAAAATATCTATCTTTTATATTTGAAACGTTTTTCTCAATTACTAATAGTTTAGAAGTTATTTGAAAAATAAAAAACCAACAATATTCAGTTTTTCGTCATTATCTAGTGCTCTATGAGAATTTTTGGAAAAACAAAAGCACATCTGAGATGGCCTCCCAAACGCGCACAAAAAGTTCCATTTAACCGACTTCGTATCTCTTATAGTTCTCTAGATCCCAATGGTGGCACTTCTAAATGGGACACACTGTATACTTGACTCTAGCGATATTAACGTTTCTTAAATATTAAACTTGGCTTAAATTGACAATATTGCATTTAAATGAATTACATTATAGAATGTGTTCACAAAAAAACCTAATTCGGAGTAGGCTATGAACACAGAAACGTATGTCTGATCATTATTGAATTCAAAAGTCAAGTTTTCAATACTGATCGTAAAATGTAATTTTGAGGAAAAAATTTTAATAAAGAAGGTTACAGAATGTTGCCATTCACCGTTTTTTAATTTATTTCTATATTCAAGAAGAAAAATCAATATTTCGATTTGTATTTATTTTTTTAAACGCAGATTAAAATTTAAGTCTTGTTGGTGCAACTTTAAAAATGTAAAACGAAAAAAACCTAATAAATCATGAGAGAATTAATATAATCTATTATTTAGGTACTTGTTTTTTAATTTTTGAGTTGTATTGCCTGAAATTGTAAAATAATAACATTTTAGCAATTCAAAATCAAAATTGTAGTTCAAAACATTAGTTTCATTTTTTAGTAATTCTTTTCAGCATAGGAGCACTTCTCCACGAGCCGCCACTGTCGTATTGCTTTTATATAATATTATGAGTGACAATAGCAATGTATTGTTTTACTAATTGTTCATTATTTTTTGCAGTATTTTCTTTCATATTAATTAATCATTCATCCTTCAATTAACTGTCTTTGCAAATATCTACTTCGTGTACATTTCGTCTACTTCTCTTTGTACAATGTTTACATAGTAGGTTTCGAACGACGATTTCGGAAATTCAAGATATGTTTGTTTTACTAAGTTGTGGCTGTGGAAAATGTTACTAATGATATGTAATTGATATTTAATTGAAATTAATGTTTGAGAAGCAAATTTTGAGTTAGAATGGAAATGAGAGTTTGTAATTAAATTAGAGAGGGTTGGAATTCGTTGGGACAAATTGACAAGATTGGGTTTATAATTAAAATACAGGAATAGGCTAGAACTTAGACATGAAAGAGTTTTGGTTGTTTCCCTACTTTGCATCTATGGTTTACTGTTACTGTTACATTAGCTTATGCAGACGACATAGTAATAGTCACAAAAAATCCAACTAACATGAAAACTATGATGAAAAGGTTTAAGCAATACTAAAGTAAGAAAGAATTATCATTAAACGTTCAAAAATCAAAAATAAAGAAATTTGAAAAAGATGAGGGAGACAAACAAAAGAAGTGTGGAAGTGGTCTGATGAAGATATTGAGGAAGTGAGAGAATTCACAGATATTTAGGATATACATTTCAGAGAAACAATCAACATACAAAGCACTTAGAATATCAAAAAAATAAAGCAATCACCGCTATGAAACAAATATGGAGTTTAGGGGAAAGAAGATTTCAAAGAAATCTCAGAATAAGATGGATGATGTTTGAAGCAAAGTCAAAAGTATATTACTCTACGGGGCGGAAATATATGGATGGAGAGAATATAAACAAATAGAGGACATACAAATACGGTACATAAAATGGATTTTGGGTCTGGATAGAAGCACACCAGAATATATAGTAATGGAAGAGATGAAAGCATTAAAAATTAGAGTAGAAACAGGAAAGAGAGCAGTAAAATATGAGGAAAGAGTAAGAAGCAATAAAAACTCAATTCTGCAAGAATGCTGGCGGGTAATAAGACAAATAGAGGAAAACAACAAGCTAACAAAATGGGGACAAGCAAGAAAAGCCTATTACGAAAGAAATGGATATTCTACTGTACAAATAGAGAGGCTACGCATAAATGGAGAAATCACACATTACGAACTACACCGGTGAGATTGGGACATACAGCGGCAAGAACAACAAAGTAAGATAAACATCTCAAATTACAACAAGAGATAAAAACTATTTATTGGATGAAAAGAAAAACATCAAGATGATTGCCAGGTTCATATGTGGTAATGAAGAGAGAAACAATAATTACTGGCTATCAAGTGATGAGAGGAGTTGCAGGCTATGCGGGAGAGAAGAGGAAACTATCAGGCATTTAAGGATTTCCTACAGAGAAGTTACGAGAGAAGGAAGACAAGAAACGGTTCTGATAGACGATATAGGGTCGGGACAAGATTGGATGAAGGAAGTCATCGAGAAACGAGGGGTTAATATATGATGTAGTACCACAATTCATTGTAAGATGTATATATATATATATATATATATATATATATATATATATATATATATAATATGTAGATTCTAAGCCAGTTAGGCAAGAATAAATATAATAATAATAATAATAATAATAATAATAATAATAATAATAATGTTACTGTTACGCAGTCACGTAGATACACTTTGTATGCTCCAGTATTTATAAAATTATAAAATGAGAACTGGTTGAATTCTACATTAATAAATGATATATTTCAAACTAGGACTGAAATTGTAGCAATATCAAATTAAGAAGAATAAATTAATTAATTTTGAAACCTTTCTGAATTTAGCCAAGTAAACAGTAAAATATGTAGGGCATAAATTATTATTTTATCACAGAACTTTGAGAATTGATTTTCATACGCATTTCAGTATATTTGCTATTCCATTTTCAGTTGAAATCAACATGTTGCCTGGGAATGTACAAATCAAGGAAGATGTACAAATAAACTGTATATAAAGATAAAATGTATTAACGGATTTCTCCTCGGTGATTGTAAGGAAATACATTGTTGTTATTCCATAAAGTAATTCATTTTATTTAAATTTCCAATATTTCGTTACACATTTTGTAACTTCATCAGGGAAAATGTATAAAGTTGTATATGTGCAATTTGAAAAAAAAAATCTTATGTTTTTATTCAACTTTTGTAAGTTATACCCGGCTGTACCGGTACTTTTTACCTCCCACTACCCTAGGTAATGGAGGTATAGGAATCGTACTAAAAATCTCATATAGAGATTTTACTGAATAAGCACGTTTTGATATGCTCAGAATCCGATTTTAACATTATTACAATGATGTCTGTGGGTATGTATGTGTGTGTATGTAGATCCTGTGGACACGATTCCTATCAATCAGAAAATTTTGAAATTTTGTATACCCATTCTATACTAATGTGGGAAGAGCTCATTGGTTTTTAGTGTATATCGAATAACCAGAAGTATCACTTATACAAGCTTTTAACAGTTTTTCTTGTAAAAAATTCATTGAATATCATTTTTCAGCAACTTTTACTAATAAAAATTGAATATGATGATACAATGTTCAATTCTACGATAATAGCATTTAATAGATAATTTTAAATAACTATAAATATAAATTTATAAAATAATTTATTTTTATACATCATCTTGCCTATGCGTCAAAGAAAACATAATACTGTAATAAGAATTTTGACATATTTAAACAAATGTCACTGTCAGGAAGCAATTACATTAAAATTAATAATGAAACCGTGTTAAGGAGTAGTTTCTTTAAATATGGTAGTAATATATTTGTTTCTAATGAAATTAAGGTTTGCAAAAATATATATTTTCCATCATACATAAATATTAGAAGTACTATTGATTTATTCATTGTCTTTACGGCCCTGAAAAGACTTTGTGTAAAGATGAGAGTACTATTTTGATTTTTGTTAAGTTTTTCTATTAGTTTTGTCAATATTTGTGAAATTTATTTTGTGTATGATATATTTGTTAAATGTAAAATAAAGATTATTATGAGTGAATGTAAAAATATTTGAACATAATGATTGCTTTATTTATATTGCGTGGTTAAATACCCAGCGGGAGGCTTTGGGCTGGCCACGTCAGATTTTTTCTTTTATGAATGAAAAAAAAGGGTAAAATTTCAAACAGGGCTTTTGAAAATTCTCTTCATATTACTACTACCTCTAATCTAGCATTTTTCTTCTGCAAGGAATATGCGAAAATTGTTTAATTGCATTATCGGCATGGTTTTGTGATAATGATCTCTATTTCAACTTAAGTAAAACTCATTATTTACGATATCATTTCTTTAATTGGAGAAAATTTAGATTTGAATATTGCTAGTGATGGGTGTGATCTTAATAGAACTAATAATAATAAATTTCTTGGTTATAAGTTTGATGATAACCTAAATGGAAAATACCTCAGAAAATACCATATTAATGAGCTTGTTTCAAAACTTAATTTGATATATTACCAATTTTGGCATCTGATCAGTGATCTAACGAAACAACAGCTAATTAATAATAATAATAATAAACTTTATTGACATATAATGAAGGGCGAGGTTCAGCCTAAGGCTGCTCTTCCACCTAACCAACAAATAATACACAGATGTATATAAAACTAATAGACACGTTTGAAATATTAATCAATTACAGATAATTTAAGTAATAGAAACATTTAAGATAAATATAGATAAATATAGAGTACAAAATAGTAAACAATGAAATAAATATTATGCAAATAATAATGCTCATACATTTCTTTTGAAATTGTTTAAAGAAAGGATCTTCAGATAGTCAGGAACACTGTTATAAAAGGTGTTTCAAAATGAGCGCAAGATTTAATTTTTCAATAAAACACATAATTTACTCGAAAATTGCAAATATTTTTATTTTAATATGAAGTGTACATATGGCGATTATGTGTGGAAGAGAACATCCAACAAATGGCCGCTACGACTCTGCTGGCACACTCTTGCTCTTTTAGAGAAGTTGTTGATTACATTTTCGCACATTGCCCCTCCAATTTTGCCAATGACACGTCGAATTTCTTCCTTCAGCTCAGGAATTGTGGTTGGTTGGTTGACATAGACGGAAGACTTCACAAAACCCCACAGGAAGAAATCGAACGGCGTTAGATCGCATGATCTCGGTGGCCAATTCTAGTCGCCAGTGCGTGAGATTACACGGCCAGGGAATCTCTCATGCAACAACTGCATTGTCTCTCGCGCAGTGTGACAGGTTGCCCAGACCTGCTTTATAAGGATGCAGATGGAGATCTTTCTTTAAAATTCTCTGCAAACTGCTTGTCGAAATGGCCAGTTGCTGCGAACGGCGGCGAATCGATGTGCTTGGATTTTCACCAACACTTGCAGAAACTGAGGCAGTATTTTCAATGGACCGGCCTGGCCGAGGACGACCTGATGATTTCTGGTTCACAACCGAGCCAGTTCGATCGAATTTCTCGATCAGTCTCTTAACTGTCGAACAATTTGGTGCATTTTGTCGACCAAAAATTGCACGCATTCTGCGAACTGTTTCCGCAAAACTTTCAACATATTTTAAATAAGTTTTCAATATTAAAATCCGCTGTTCGTTCGTGTAGCGTTCCATGATTAATAATCGCGATGCGTCTACTTGACAGTTATCAACTTTTTAGTCCAGCACCCTTGATTAAAATAAAATGCCAGCCAATTCAAATCTTGCTCTCATTTTGAAACACCCATTATAAAGTGGGGGCCATATATGAAAACGCACCTTTAAATTTTGACTTTCTGAAGGTTGGGACAATGTACAAATCCTTCATTCTAAGAGAATAGTTATAGTCTTTAATAATAAATTTATCAAATAAATATGATGGAGTATCTGTCAATATAATTTTATGTAGCAAGCATTTAAGACGGTTTTCAACAGAGGGCATCTTAGAAATTTTTCGATATTTAGATATATGATCGTATTTACGCACACCGTATACGAAACGTAGACAAGAATTTTGCAATAATGTTAGTCTCTGTTTATCTGTCTGTGTGAGGTTCGGAATATAAGTGCAGGCGCAATAGTCAAATAGTGGAAGAATAAGTGAATTTACCAGTTTAAGTTTCACTGACGATTATATTATCTTCTATCATGTAGAAGTAGAGTCTAGATTACGACATGGGATCTGTACATGGGGTGCTTCATCATTTTCATACATTGTTTCCGTCGTATAGAAACGTATAATACGGACTATCGCAGGTGTTTCTCGCAGAACTTCCTGTAAGATTGCGTATTTTGACTCTTTGTTCTGTCTATATTTTTGAAATTTGCTTTATTCATTTTTCACAACTTAAACAGTTTTGCAATACAAGACCAAAAATCTCTTGCATATTCCAAGGATTAAGCATAAATCGTTAGATGCTACATCTAACACAAAAGGTTTCCAAATTTTCAATAAACTTCCTCAGAAAATTAGGATAGAAAGTAATAAAAATTACTTTAAAAAGTTACTAAAAAATTTCTTTTAGAAAATACTTTTTATTCAATAAATGAATTTCTTTCAAACTAGCTATGGTGGTCGGATCAGGATCATAATTAATAGTCCTCTTTTATTTTAGATATGTAATTATTTTGTAACTCTGATGTTTTCTATAGTATTTAACTTGTCTAAAGGAATAAATAAATAATAATAATAATAATAATTATAGATTGGATGCATTGGTTCCGAACAAACAAGCTCAGTGTTCGCATCAAAAATGTTATGTTAGTATTTTTTTTTTGTTTAAAAAGTAAACGTTGTTTTATTATACTCATTACTTTGTAGTCATTAATGTTAAACCAGTTTTATGAAAATTTGTACAAGTTATGACGAGTAGTGAAAACCGGACATGAAAACAACAACAAAATATGATTTTTTAAAGTTTTGCGATGAGTTTACGACGTCACCGGTGTAGACCAGAAATACTATTTTTCATATATACAGGACGATTTTTTTCAAGGTGTACTTAGGAGATTAACATGGGAAATCAATCTTTTGCAAATCGCTGTCTCCCTTTAACTTATGGCAATGGTTGTGTTCTCAATACAAAGATAAAAATCTGTTGTGGCCAGCACAATATCTCTCGCCATTTCCATTTTATGTTATATAAGTATTGTATTGCACTTCGCTATCGAACCGTCGTTTTATAACAAAAAAATTACAGAACTTTACCCGAGTGTATTTAACATGTCTTCTGCATTCAATTCTAATTATATCTATTTTTCATTGTATGAGGAAGTTCCTAAATATCAGAGATTATTCCAATTCATTAACTAGATTGGCGGTATTTCTGATGGATATATGCATTTTACCTATAATTTTAAATATTTAATTAATAAAACAATAAGAAAGAGTAAATGTACTTCCCAGAAAAAGCTTTCAGAATGTCACTAAACTGTTGATTTTTGTCACTGACATCTGTCATTTACAAACTATGTTATAAACATTACAATGTTATAAACCTTTGAATTGTCAATTGGCTTGCTTAGTGCCTTAGCCTTTGCGATGTACTACATTAAATTATTCTATATATTACAGTGCCTTTATCTCTAAATCTAATAAAAATTTTAAGTGTATTAGATGGAGAATTTTATGTTGTTCAATATTTGTAATAACAAAAATTTCTAAAAAATTATGTTTAGAATATTTTTTTTAAAAGAAACTATTACTTCCGCGGGTTGGCAACGATTTGCAAAAGACTAATTTCCCATATTAATCTCCTATATGTACACTTTGAATAATATAAAATTTATATTTTACATGTTTTTACCTTCTGCTACCCTTGGTAAGGGAGGTATAGGGATGGTGCTAAAAATCACTTATCGAGATTTTAGTAAATGACCACGTTTTAAGGTCCCTAGAATCCAATTTTAACATTTTCAAGATGATGTCTGTATGTGTATATGTGTATGGATTTTGTCTTCGCTCTATCTCAAATAGTATCATTCTACTAAATTCTGAAACCTTGTATTTCTATCCTATTCTAATATAAAAAGAAGCCATTAGATTTTGGTGTAAATTGGACAAACGGAAATGGCACTTTACTTGAAGCTCATAATGGGTTTTCTTCAAAAAATAACATTAAATGCCATTTTTTCGCATTTTGTCATTATGAAAATTAAAGAATATTGAATTTTCTACAAGTATACATTAATATTTTTCCTATATATTTTACAGATAAAGTTAAAAAATCATTTTCTTCTTTTAATCCTGAAGCCTAAGAAAAATACAATTCTTTGTTACACAGTTCATTTTTCAAATGAATGTAACTGACAGGTAAACGTCATTGTTAAAAAACGAATCACTTCAAAATAATAATAGTGACATTAAATAATAAAGAAAATCGTAAGTAAAGCAATAGTTTTGTGTTATATGCAAAGGAACTTATATAGTTTGCAGCATTAGTAAATATGTAGGTATGTATTTAAATTAATAAAAATTAAGTCTCTGTCAAAAAACTAATCACTTCATAGTGACATTTTAAAAAGAAAATAGTAAATAAAGCAATAGTTATACGCAATGGAGCAGTCTGCAGCATTAATAAATACGTAGGTATGTATTTTAATTACTAAAAATTAAATTGCGGGAGGTTTTGTGTTGGCCACATCAGTTTTTTTAAATTTATTATTTAGCTTTTAATCAGGAAGTATTTTACAATTTTTATAAAAAATTTGTTATATTTCGATTATGGTTTATGGTCCCGAAAGGATACCTGTGATATAAAATAAAGTTCATACATACAACATTTCCAAAACAAATATCATATACTTTATAAGAAATTTTTGTTGACTAACTTTTCACTGAAACTTCCTATTGAGAGACGCTTAATACTTTTCATTTATCGATATGAAACTTACAAGGCCTTGTGACTTGCGGGTTGAAAATGGAAGAAAACTCCAGTTTGATTGTGCCCGAATCGAAGTTGAGCCAATGTTGATTCAGCAGTTCGAACTCCTTACTCCTTCCTTGTAGAGGTTGTAATTTTAATGGCCTCAGATTTGGCGCTGAGCTGATTGAATGTATCGGAAATTTTGATGAGGAGTTTAAATTCTTATAACTTATAATGATGTTTGCGAGTAAAGATTAAGGATACTTCAAAAACTTATTTATCTTTAATTTTCAACGTATATTGTATGAAGTTTTCAAGTAGTTAAAAGTTATAATCAAAAAATAGGCTTTCATAGAAAGTAATTTAATATTTATTTTCGTTCATTCTATACAGTAACTTTTTTTATTTATGATTATTTTTTAATTATCTTTATACAGGATGTTATGTAAGTAAGTGTACAACGCTTAACCCATGGTGGAACTGTTCCCACGGATAGTAAATCTGGCAATAATTTTTGTTTAACATACTTTCTAGAAGAACTGGGGGCCTTTAAAACTTACCAATCTCGTCATAGTATAGTTAAAAATTTTGTAAAAAAGTAAAAATCAATGTGTTCTCTGGAAAAAATATTGGTCGCGTTCAGCACCTCTCATCGCTGGCATCGCTGACGCGCCCATTGATTGTCAAAACTGACGTTAAACTTTTTTGCATAGACATAGAATTTATATTGTTTTTTTGATATTCTCAAATAGTTATTTACATTCGAGTGCGTGTAAGTTGTATTTTACAGTGCGACAGCTTTGTTTAAGGCACGAGCCCTTGAGGCGAGTGCCTTATTAGCTGGAGCGCTGTAAAATACTTCACGCACGAGTATTGTATCAAATTTTTTGGCCGACGATAATGAAAATCACTTTTTTTAATGAGATAGGTTCTACTTCTGAAAAGGGTTAGTTTAAAATACTGGGGTTAAGTCAATTTCCAAATTTGATTTTACTTACCTTTATTAGAGTACTTCTTCTAGCGAAAATTTATTTGTAATAATAGACGTTGTTTATGATTGATAATATATTTATTTGCTCATATTTTCTTCGTAATAAATAATAGGTAGGTGTCGATATTTGACATATCAGCAATGTTCGCCTCGCGTATTTGACAGGTATATCGATCGGTGACTATGTCGGTAACGGCGGATTTTTACAATAATGACAGATGTCGCTGCCGTGATTTTGGTTTATATAAATTAATTTTAAATATAGGAAATGTTAAAGTAAAAAAATAACTTATGTAGGTAGTACTTTCTTACATGAACTTTATTATAGTAAAGATGATTTCTTTTCTAAATGCCCATAAACGTCCAGTATATTTTGATTATTTTACCGCATAGTTAGACACGTTACAACACAGTAGCGGAAAATGTAGGTTACACTTGCTGTGTATACAATTGTAAAGTTCCCATTACACAGCAAGTGTAACCTTCATTTTACGCTTACTGTGTTGTAACGTGTCTAACTATGCGGTAAAATTATCATAATATACTGGACGTTTATGGGCATTTAGAAAAGAAATCATCTTTACTATAATAAAGTTCATGTAAAAAAGTACTACCTATTTAAGTTATTTTTTTACTTGAACATTTCCTATATTTAAAATTAATTTATATAAACCAAAATCACGGCAGCGACATCTGTCATTATTGTAAAAATCCGCCGTTACCGACATAGTCACCGATCGATATACCTGTCAAATACACGAGGCGAACATTGCTGAAATGTCAAATATCGACTCCTACCTATTATTTATTACGAAGAAAACATGAGCAAATAAATATATTATCAGTCATAAACAACGTCTATTATTAGGTACAGATAAATTTTCGCTAGAAAAAGTACTCTAATGATGGTAAGTAAAATCAAATTTGGAAATTGACTTAACCCCAGTATTTCAAACTAACCCTTTCCAGAAGTACAACCTATCTCATTAAAAAAAGTGATTTTCATTATCGTCGGCCAAAAAATTTGATACAATTCTCGTGTGTGAAGTATTTTACAGCGCTCCAGCTAATAAGGCACTCGCCTTAAGGGCTCGTGCCTTAAACAAAGCTGTCGCGCTGTAAAATACAACTTACACGCACTCGAATGTAAATAACTATTACCTTCACCTATCAAGAGCATGCAGAGTGCAGACTTGCATATGGTTTATGGCGAGACATTACAAAATAGTCTTGCTGCTGCAAGACGGTACAGGAAGTTATTTCCAATGATATTATATGTCATTGTGACAGGTGTGAATTTTTTTCCGGAAAACATAATGATTTTTTTTTTCAATATTTGAACTATGACGTGATTGGTCAGTTTTAAAGGCCTCTACTTCTTGTAGAAAGCGTCTTAAACTAAATTATTGCCAGATTTACTATCTATGGGGTGAGTTCTACCATGGATTAAGCGTTGTACACTTACTTACATAACACCCTGTATATTTGTAAACTATAGGCTTAGGGGCTCACAAATCATGGCATTTGGCATGATGATAGCTCTTCCGGATTAACCGGAACTTAACTTTCATATTTCAAATACGGTACCTTACATATTTGTAGTAGCCTATTCAGAGAAACACAGTCAGAAAGGTTGCTACGGATATAAAAATTGTTATCAAAAAGACATTTGTAACAATCTTTATGAATTTGTCAATTCAGAACCAACGTTGTTATTTTAGTTGTTATATGAACAATCTTTACAAATAATGGCTGCAAGAAGGTATGTTGAAAATAATACTTGTGAACAAACCAGACTATTTGACATTAGCTAACTTTACTATACTAATATGAACCTAATCTAACCGTAATCATATCTGTTAAAGCTTTAATTTTTTTACCTCCCGCTACCCTTGGTAAGGGAGGTATAGTGATCGTGCTAAAAATTACTTATCGAGATTTTAGTAAATGACCACGTTTTAAGGTCTCTAGAATCCAATTTTAACATTTTTACGATGATGTCTGTATGTGTGTATGTGTGTGTCTATGTGTGTGTGTGTGTGTGTGTGTGTGTGTGCGTTTGTGTTTATGTGTAGGGATTTTGTCTTCACTCTAACTCAAATACTATCATTCAGAAAATTCTGAAACCTTGTATTTCCATCCGTTCTAATATGAAAAGAAGCCATTAGATTTTGGTGTAAATGGGATAACCGGAAATGGCACTTTACCTGAAGATCATAATGGTTTTTCTTCAAAAAATACCATTAAATGCCATTTTTTCGCATTTTATGTCTCATGAAAATTAAAGATTATTGAATTTTCTACTGGAATACATTAATACTTTTTCTATATATTTTACAGATAAATTTAAAAATAATTTTTTTTATTAGTCGCGAAGCCTAAGATAAAAACTATTCCTTTGTTACACAGTTCATTTATCAAATGAATGTAACTAACAGTAAATGTCACTGTCAAAAAACCAACCACTTCAAATTAATACTAGTGACATTTTAAAAAGAAAATAGTAAATAAAGCAATAGTTTTCTGCAATGGAACAGTTTGCAGCGTCAGTAAATACGTAGGTAGGTATGTATTTAAATTAATAAAAATTAAATAGCGGGAGGTTTTGTGTTGGCCTTGGCCACATCAGATTTTTTTTTAAGTAATGAGTTGCTACTAAACTTTAAAATGCAAACGTTCTCCCAAAACAACTAAAGAACAATATTATATCTATGTGTCGTATTTGGAATCTAAATTATTTAGAACGGGTACGAATCTTCAAAAAATGATCCTAAAGTGAAAAGATTTTAATACGTATTTTTTAAATATGTATACCTATATATATATTCATCGATATGCTTGAAGTGAATTTTCTTAGTTTGTGGTTGATCATCTTGGGAGGTATTGACATAAAAGAGAAATATTGCTCCGTACGCTGAGAGGTGAACTCATTAAACAACTATAAACATTTTATCTCCTATTGATTTCCACTAATTCAAACGTTCATGGCGACAATTAAAATTCGTTTTACATGAATCAATAATGTCGCTTTTAATCCTCTTTTTGAGTTATACCTTGCAATTAAACGAAAACCAGACATAGCAAAGACAATGGCGACGAAAATTTTATATTCTGCAAACAAAGCGGAGGAATAACGGAGAAGGATAAATAATAACAGGAGCACTGACATTTAAAATGTGACATTTTAAAATTAAACCATAATATCTTCCCGTATTTTTAATAAAAAGTTAAGAGAATTATTACTTGAAATTTATAGTAGCTGTTGTACGCACGTTTTAAGTGTATGGCTGGTTACAGCAAATGATTCGAATTTTGTCAAGTCGGCCGGCGACTCCACATAGTTTCAAAACAGAACACACGAAACGGCATGCACTGAAGTAAGGAGCCAAGTCGCTTGTAAATGATGAATGATGTGAAGCATGGGACGATAGGTCGAGTCAGCTGCCGACTCGACAAAAATGAAACTAGGTATATAAATGGAAAACGCTATTTAGATTTGTTTTCCTACACTCGACGCCGTTTTGTGCTGCCAGTCATAGTCCGGAACACGAAAGATGAACTGTGGAAAATATGTTGGCACAAATCACTGTCTAATATATACACTCCGATTATATCCACACGAAATAAAATTAATTTACTTTCCGCGTAACTAATATAACATATAACAATTGCCCAAATAAGTAATCAATTTTATTATTGTTAAGGCTATTTTGTGATATATAAAATACATAGTAAAATCAGAGCTGTGCATTTTTACCTCTCGCTAAGAGAGGTATTGGATTCATGCTAAAATTCGCATATCCAGATTTCAGTGAATAAGTACGATTTAAGGTCCCTAGAATTCGATTATAACATTTTTAAAATGATGTCTGTGTGTGTGTGTGTGTGTGTGTGTGTGTGTGTGTGTGTGTGTGTGTGGATGTGTGTATGTCTGGATGTTGTAGACACGATTCCTCAAAAATCATAAGACTTAAAAATTGTTTAACTATGGATTCCTCAATCTGACATTCTTGGGAAGAGCTGAAAAGGTTTTGGTAACAATTGAACAACCGGAAGTATTAGTTTCTAAGAAAAATTCTTCTAAATATAATTTTTTGGAAATTTTTGTTTTTAAATATTGAAGAACATAAAATTCTCCATCTAATATACTTAAAATTTTTATTATATCTTGTATAGATTTAGAGATAAAGACACTATAATATATAGAGTAATTTAATCGCAAAGGCTAAGGCACTAAGGAAACCAGTTGACAAATTCCAATGTTTATAACATAGTTTTTAAATGACACATGTCAGTCTCAAAAATCAACAGTTTTAGTGACATTCTGACAGCTTTTTCTGGGAAGTATATTTAATCTTATTGTTTTATTAATTAAATATTTGAAATTATAGGTAAAATACATATATCCATCAGAAATACCGCCAATCTGGTTAATGAATTGGAAGAAACTCTGACATTTAGAAACTTCCTGATACAATGAGAAATAGATATAATTAGAATTATATGTGTGCAGCAGACAATAAAAATCAGTATTTGGGTAAAGTTCTGTATTTTTTTGTTATAAAACGACGGTTTGAAAGGGAAGTGCAATACAATACTTATATAGCCTAATATAGAAATGGCGAGAGGTCTTGTGCTGGCCACAACAGATTTTTTTCTGTTACCTATAATGATAAATTGATATTTTCAGTTGTTAGTAGCTTGAGTAATATGTATTATGTATACTAGGTTTTAAGTACACACAAAAAAGCTTTTCTTAAACTCGGATGTAGAATAAAGATGTTAGTATAACCATACGAGAACGAGAAAAGTATATTGGAATGAAGAATCCCCAGAAGAATCGTTAACTGAGTATCCCAAGTAACTGAATAATACATCATACAATGTTTAATTTCCTCTTATTTATTAAAGCACCCTTGTATCTTTATAAACAAGATAATTAATAAAAGCTATAGATATCCTAAAGAGTTTCTACATGGGCAAACTAACCAGCAAAGCAACATACCCTACACAAACTAGCTAAAAATTCATTATTTTTTACCTTCCGTCACCTTTAGGTAAGGAAGGTATTGTGTTTCGTCAAAAAAATCGGTGGTGAGTTTTTAATGATTAAACATGTTTTAGGGTCCCTACTACACGAATTTACCTACTATTTTCAAGATGCTGTCTGTATGTGTATCTGTGTCTGTCCGTATCTGTGTGTCCGTGTCCGTGTGTCCGTGTCCGTGTGTGTGTGTGTGTGTGTGTGTGTGTGTGTGTGTGTGTGTGTGTGTGTGTGTGTGTGTGTGTGTTCGTGTGTGACAAATTTTCCTCCGACGTTATCTCCAATACTACAATACTAAAAATTATAATTCTTTCGTTTTCCTCTTCTTTACATCCATATGAAGAGGTAATTAGATTTTGGTCCACCGGAAGTACCCTTATTTGAAGTTTTTAAAAGTTTTTCTTAAAAAAAAAACGCAGTTAAATATTATTTTTTGACATTTTATGTTATTATAAATAATAAAGAAAATGCTCTTCTCTATACGGTTTGATTACCTATACATTTTCCTTCATATTCAATAGATATAGAGTTAAAGAATTATAAAGAGATTAACTTTCCAAAATCAGTTAGCTTTTCCTATTTATCATGGAAACAGCTGATATATGGTATTGAATTTGTAAAAAATTGTTTGTGTTCGTGTTACAATTTTACATGATATGTAGAATTGACGGAAGGTCTTGTGCTGGCCACAACAGATTTTTTAATCTGTCAACAAAAATTCCTATGCTTTAATGTTGTGTAAAAGACGTGATGATAATACACGTGCTTTTAACAAAATAATAATAAATTTTCTGTCCTTTCAGTATACGTGAATGTATAAAAGGAAATATAGGGTAATAATAGTAGATTATCCTGTCTGGTCTTTGTAAAAGAACACAGTAATATTTCATATGCTTCGCCTGGGGAATGCTAACTCATGTAAGTTGGGTTTTATTAGCCTCAAGGGGTATAATCTATTGTAATACACATACCCACACGCTACTACACTATTCTGATTTCGTTAAAGACAAAATTATCAGCGAAAACTCAAAAATATTTTTTTACGTCTGTTAAAAAAGTAAACTTTTTTCATTAAAATGGGTTTATAAAGTGTGTCTTCTTTTAACACAATAAAATCATGAAAAAAAGTGCACTTTTTTTAACGCAAATGAGTGAAATAATAAAACATGGCACTTTTTTCACACTTTTATTGCAGACGTAAAAAAAATTTATATGCAACTCAAGTAAAAAGTATCTTTATTTCATTTATATGGCCCGTTCGGTCACACTTTCCTATTCGTGATATAAGACTATACTTTTTATTCTTGTTGCATAAATAACTATTATAGTATAGGTGTACAACATACCGACAAAATACTTAGGGCCGGTTTTTGAATTTAAAATTTCAGTTAAGTAAACAATATTGCATCGTTTTGTTGACAGCACTGATAAATCTGTCATTTGATAGTTCATTTCATTTCAATTTTGTTTATTTAACTCATATATTCCATTTCACGTATGAAAATATATATTATATATATATATATATATATATATATATATATATATATATATATATATATATATATATATATATATATATTAATATATTATATAAATTGTACCCTTTGATTGATCAAAATGCTTACCTAGTTCAAAAAAGAAAAATAAATCACTTGTCATCTATCAATTATTAAATAAAATCGACGGAATTAAATGATATTTAACCATGTTTTGTTGTAATTTTTAATATTCAGGACTCGTACATTTTACAGATAATAGTATATTATTCGCCAAGGTTGAGAAGATAATCATTATTGACGTAGCGCCAATATTGTATGTACAAGGCACCTCTGGTCAATAATGATCTTCTCAACCGTGGTTTATATACTATTTTTTTCACTACTAGCACATAAATCCTATTTGAATTTTTTTATTGATAATAACAATCATTTTGACATGAACAATTACTTTACTTATTTGTTAATATTCACAAAAACAAAGTAAGCTGCATTTGTTTTTATCTGACGTTTCGCTCATTTCGCTGGTTTGATAACATCACTTATGGGCCTTCATTTGTATTTGATTTAATTATTTAATAAAAACACTTTGTGCTGTTACAGTCAGCATCCTTATTAGTTTATTATTATTTTTAAATAAATCTATTGAAATGTATTTACCTAGAAATACAAAAAAATAGTGATTTATTCATGACTACATCTACACATGTTTCACATTTTCACCAAAACAGCACAGTGGCCAGGCGAGGCAGTAACGTAGGTCAATTTAAAATTAAGCGGCAAATTTAAATTATATACTTAACACCTTTCTTGAGTTAAATAATATTTGGATTTGGAGGCTTGAGTTTGATTGAAAAGTGACAGTTTGCATTATAGACCTAGGTTAATAATAAATTATTATTGACCTAGGTTACCACGGCTACAAGCAAACGGTAGTGAAAAACAATTTCTCATGTCAAATAAAGGTAAATAATAGTGGGTTCCTAGGCTAGTAGTGAAAAAAATATTTTTATTATTGACAAAGTTTGGTTTCACGAATTTAAATTATTTGTTTAATGGATGTAAAAACGGTCGGCTCTCAAACGCCATCTACTATTTTCTTACGCTAAATGAAGTATAGATAAAATTGTAATCAGATATTAAAAACCGGCCCTAAATGGACTTATTCAATAAATTATATATCTGTATTTTTTATTCATTATTTTATATAAATATTTCAATTTCACCTATAAAAAGTTAAATATAATATTCTCGACGTTATTTTAATTTAGTTTCCTAATTTACTGGCTTAATTTAATTGTATAATTTACATGTTGCATAGACCGAGCATTAGACTCCCTACTATTTCCTATTTCCTGAAAATATCATTCTGCATTCGGTTATGAGTTTTCTGTGGAAACATTCTGTGTTCGCGTTATCTGGTTCTTCATATGCAGCCATAATTATAGTTCCAACTTAGTCCAGGAAAATAAAGGATGATAGATAAACAAAATTTAAAACAACTCACGGGAGATTAAATTTCCGTACACAAATGCAACACAAACTACAGTCAAGTTAATATTGTTAACTCGAAAACATTACCTCACCTAAAACCAAGTAGCATATTGCAATGAGACTGACATCACATTTTGATCTAATTCTCATTATAAAACTTCTGTTGCGAATAGAAATATAATTTATAATAGGAAATATTAAATTCATATACAACAAACTTCTGAATTTCCGTTTGTTCATTTAAAATTCAGGTAGAATCCAGTGCAGTGCAAAATCGATATTTGAACACTGCTAACATCTGCACTGAACTTACTCTAACATAACCTCTTCCGGACACCGGATCTCTGAACATTCAAATCTAAATTCAGACCTCTCAGAAAGGCACGCAGACCTTGGCAAAATGAAGGGTTCTCTAATAGCCACAAAAAGAAAGAGGCATTGGATAGATATGCAAGAAATGCGAACGCTTTTTCACGATAAAACTTTTTTTAGACTTGCGAAGCATTCGATCACGAAGACCATTTTCTAAGAAAAGACAGAAAGATGGTTATTTCTCTACTGTATAAATATTTAAGCACTTAAGTGATCAATCTATGTTCGGGTGAACCCACTCTAGAATATAGGAGCAAACAGAAGCAAGAGAATTAATTCAGTTATTTTTACATTATTTCTTGGAGGAGTAATTGGAGAATATGATAAGAAGTATTGCATTAGGACGGTAGAAATTTAGGAATTATTTAGAGAAATACAAGTATTTGAAATGGTAAATTATTACAGTGGAAAATAATATACATAAAGTCTGTTTTCACTATACTTGCCGTTAAATAAATATGGACTAAAGATTTCTACACTGTTGCTAATTTATGGGAAATGTTGAAAATATTAAGTTATGAAGAAGCGGCAACACCGCAGGGCATGGGGCAGGGTGCGGAGAAAGGAGAAAGGGATGGCAGCATCAATCGCAAGCATAATGTTCAAATAGCCAGATTGATGACGTCATGTTGTCGGGTGAAATCGTGTGATTTCGAAGTATTCATACAAATCAAAACTGATAATTAACAGTATTATAATATGTATAACCTATTGTGTCAATTTTGTTATTTAAAATTAGAAGTATAAATACTTATTTAGCAAAAATAAACCATTGGACACTTACACATTGGGCTACTTGCGTGGTACTGAAAATCCGGTTTCAATTACTATATACGTAATGTTATGTTGAAAACATATATATATATAAATATAAATTTTATTTTAAAAAAATTATTTGGTTTTTTGTAAATTAAAAAAGAAAATTTTCTGTGAAGTCATTATATTAAACTGGAGAAGGAAACCATGTTTAAAAATGTAACGTATAGATGGCATGGCGTGCGAGAAAGTTTTAATTTTTCTCTCTCTGGGCTTTCAAATATATTAATTACTGCACAAATAAACACATAGGTTGTTATTAACTATTGTTGAAACGTCAAACAGGAGATCTACATTACCCGTACAAACAAACGCTATGGCTTTGCGACCATTCATTGGTGCGGCGTAATTCTACATCATACATGGCGGTAATGCAAATAATCAAATTTCTTTACTTTTTTTCTGACTAATTAATAAAAAATTTTGTCAAAAGAAAAAATAGGGGTAGCAAGTTTTTACCTGCTCTTCAAAAATATGAAATAAAAAAAGGTACGCAAGTAGCCTATTGCAATTTGCACGTAGCGCTGCTAGCAGCACTGCACAGAAGTAATGGTTGCTGTTGTTACGATAGTATAAAGAACTGTCATCAATAAAATATAAAATATGAAATACAAAGGTGCAATCATCGTAAACGTCAAACGTCATTTGAAAATTATTTACCCTCTACCGTCGATGACTTGTATGACCACTTTATTTGATAACGAACACATACACTTATGGAGGTGATTGATGATTACTGTTATGGAGACGGACACAATTAATATTTTTTTATACTAAATTTTATTTACATATTTACACTTAAACTAGACTGTTATTAATTAAACTGAACATAACGTGTAGCACGCGCCAAAACTGAAAGACAGACTACATACTACATGTCTTCTCGATATGAGTATCTCAACTTAAATCCCGACTACCTAAAAATAAACTCTACCTTCAGTAGAGCATATCTGTGGGGTGCGGGTTGATATGTTATTATACGGAATCCATAGCCAAATATCAATACATTTGTTGGTTTGCAAAAACTTATACCGGGTGCCTATTTTTTTTTTACCTATAGGAAATACATATAATGTTTTTTTTTTTTTATTTCGCTCTAAGTTTTGACCTATTGATTTTACAGTGAAAGTGTAAATACAAAAGATGTTCAGAATTAAAAACTGCACCCAAGCCATTATTTATTGATATTAAACGCCCTGATCACGAAATAAATGTAAATTAATATTGACATTTCTAATCTGTTTACAGAGTGCCATGAGAACTAAAACAAATTTGACAGATCATAAAAATAAATACTTTAATTAATGAGTAAGAAGTGTAGTTTTAAATTAGAATGTATTTTTGTATGAACAAAGAAAACACAAAAACATGATTATTATTGTAATGATATTTTATTTTATTATTTGCTCTCATTAGTAAAAGAAATCCTTTTTAAAAAGTTTCTGTCTAAATTACAATTTTCAATCGCTTCTTGTAAATTGATCAGCTTCAAATATTTCTTAATATGTGTGATTTATACGTTTCCTTTTTTAACACTCTGTGCACTGTTGAAGGAAGTAACTCAATACCAATCTGATGCACACTTAAATTTGGATTTTCTGTTACACACAATAGTATATTCAATTTTTTTTCATTATATCTATTATGGCCCAAATTCACTTCCTGATGTATTGCGTTTATATTTCTGCATTTATTACATAGTTTTACGACATTTCCAGTTTCGTTAAATAGCCGAATTAATCTTCGAATGGTCATATTAGACAGAATGGGAATAATTATCGCCGAATAAATTTATTACTGCGCTATTGAATTTCCAGCAAAATATCATTTTACACAGTGATTTTTTCATTTGTTGTTAGTCTGTGCATTTTATTAACAATGAATCAAAGTATAACAATAATTTAATAATTAAATTACACAAACTTGACAGTTTTGAGTAACAACGTAGACAAAACACTCGATAAAACAGTGATAATAGTATACAGTTCTCATGGCAATATGTAAACAGGTTAGAAATTTTAATTTACGTTTATTTCGCGAATAGAACGTTTAATATCAATAAATAATGGCTCGTTGGATGCAGTTTTTAATTCTGAACATCTTTGTATATTTACACTTTAACTGTAAAATCAATAGGTCAAAACTTAAAACGAAATAAAAAATTAACGTATTTTCTATAGGTTAAAAAAAAGTAGACACCCGGTCAACACACTAAAGGCGTTTACGAAAATTCTACCGGTAGATACCGCACCTACCGACTGCGTTCGGGAACACAAATGGTTAATAGTTACCGTGTTCGAAAATTGTACCATATCTACCAGATCCATCTACCGGATCCATGATTTGTGGACCGAGTAATTCAGCCGGTATATGCGGTAAATGAATAATCTAACCTCAAAAAAGGTGAGATGTCAAGCGAAGTTGGAATCTGAATTAGGTTTCAGAAGTTAATTATGATAATACAGAAGACGAGACGAGATAACGTTCAACTACGTCAAATTTCAAATCTGTTTCATCTTTCAACTGATTTTCATAGGTTATAAATCTACCCTGTTTACCACTTGCTTTCTTAAAATATCTATCCCGGTAGCTGTAATCTGATGAACAGCTGTTTACCGATATATAGAATTTTCGTAAATGCCTTAAATGTCTAAGCGGTTGACATCCAGAATAAATAGAGAGAGATGTGAGAAAAATGATAATATATTCTAAACTGAATTTTTATTTAAAAAGATAACAAAGTCGAAATATTGATACTGAAACTATAATTTAGAAGAGTTTATAATAAAATTATTTGCTTGTTATTGTTCTGCCCTTACCTTGTCACAAAATTGAAACATCGTCGTTTTGGTTACCATATAGAAATTATATCTGCATAGTTTCAGTAATTTGAAAACATCAAAAGAAAAATCATTTGTAAAGAGCAAATTTATTTATTTGTTGTTTGCCATATGCTGCGACCGAAATCAATCAAACAGTAAATGAAAAAGTAAAACCAACAATATGTATGTATCTAATTTTTTTGTGGCATTTAGATAGAACCCTTTGAATTTATATTTATACTCCAATTATCTATTCGATTAGGTATTCTATAAATAATCTGGTCTTATATGTAAATTCCTATTATATTATATCATATCCCATACCTGTCAAATATTATTGTCTATTTTAAGCCACAATACCTTTCATTTTCCATTTGAAGCGTGTATGGCACTGGCAATTGTCCACTATTAATTCATAACTGTTAGGGTGGAAATATCTAGGCTAGGTTGTAGGCAGTAGGCTGTGGCTGACAGCCGGAATGTTCCGGATTATCATGACCCGGAACACGGATCCGAAGTTAGAATGCGGGATACAAAACCACCGGATCTGACACCCGAGATACCGATCGATCAGAAATAAACATAGGGAAGTGAAAATCCTGACGCTATCTGGGATATTTAGTTACGACTGGGATATTGCATACAATACGAAATAGTAAATAATAAAATAGGATCTCAATAATCTAAAGAGCAAAAAAATTTAAAAATCCAGTAATTAGATTAGCGCGAAATTTTGAGTACTATGCATACGCATTATTTTTGGAGAAATAAATAGGGCAATTCTGAACAAATCTGTAAGTCTTACCGTAGCCCACGTTATTAAATACAAGGCCGGGAAACAATTCAAATTTTGTTTAAAAATCTGGCCAAAAACTCTAGTTCCAAAACCGCTGATGAGGGCGCGACTTATTCCCGCTGTCATTCAAATGTCATTTTTAGACTGTCAGAAAAATATATTGATATTATCAATTTAGCGGTTATAACCAATGCCAAAAAAGATAGCCATTTGACAGCGAGAATAAGTCGCGCCAAAACGGCGAGTTTGGAACTAGAGTTTCCGTTTGACAGATATTGTGATGTTTCCCGGCCTTGTATTTAATAACGTAGGCTACGGTCTTACAGATCTGTAAATCTGTAAAAACCTGACAAAAACGCATCTATTTTTTTTCGCGATCGCCCAGAAAATGAGCTCTTTCTGATCACTATTTAGACCGGAAAGTCCTTTTTTGCTGAGCTAGCTCGGAAAGTTGTCTATAAGGGATCGGAAAGTACTTTACCGATCCCGGGACCGGTAAAGCTAAATATTTCCATGGAGATCAGTTGTTTATTTATTTTTTATTTGCTCGCAGTAAAAAATAAAATAAATAAAATAAAAATAAATATATCATCACGGCATATTACCCATTTCTGGGTGTGCCAGTATCTACAACACATGTAGACATCGGTAATGATGACAATATATTTTACCGTGTGGGCGCTTACCAAGCGTCACCTCACGGGCACTCATAGCTGGCGTGGAGAGTGCACCACAGGGGTCACTTTTGTGCCATTTAAAATTGGAAATATTTGGCGTCATTCGGGATCGAACCCGGTTCCCCCAGGTTCGCGACCAGACACTCAGGCACGCGGCCACGGGACCCCATAAAAAAAATAATACTTTTTTATTCTTTTTTCAGGATCGCAAAAAATATATTGAACCCAACATGACCTGAAAGTGTCTATACTGGGCTCACAAGCTTCCAAAGCTCGCCTACGGCTCGCTCTCGAATATGCTTGCTCACCCAGTAAAGTATCATTTTCAGGTCTTGTTACGTAAATTACTATTGTTTATTAATATAAAATTATACAGATTTACAGATCTGTAAGACTTACAGATTTGTTCAGAATTTACTCAAAAATTATTCCTATATAAAACAAAGAGTATGGTCCAAAAATATGGGTATACCTAGACCCCGTTTAAAGTAACACATAATGTTAATTTTTAAACAAATATTGTAATTTCGATCTCGACCGACGTCAAATATTTTGAATTTTAAATGGCACAAAAGTGACCCCTGTGGTGCACTGAGTGCCCGTGAGGTGACGTCCGGTAAGCGCCCGCACGGTACAAAATATATTTCGTCAAATTGATTATAGATTATATAGATCATTTTTTTCGCCTAAATAACAATTTCTTCGTTAGATGCCAACAATGATGAGGATGCATTCTAATATTGAAAAAAATATTAATAACAAATAAAGATAACTCTATAATTTTTTATATTTTATTTATTATTCATTTTAGAGTGGTACCTATTGTAATTATTTTTTTGATCACCTTACTGAACAATTATAAATTATAGCACGCACAATAAAAATGTCAAATGTCAAACTATTCGTTGAATAAATATTTAACTGGGCAAAAATCTCCAGATAATTTAACCAACGATTTATTCGTCAAAAATTTGACTGACGTTGATGAAACAAAAATGTGCTATTTTATGCTACGAATAGTTTAACTGATGAATAAAATGTTTATTCCTCATTGGTGAAACCAGGCATCAATCTTTTGATCCCCTTATATCTTTCTAAAAATGTCCTCTTTTTATTGAGAACAAATGTGGCTCTTTATGGTAAATTTTGTGGAAATGACAAAATAAATGTTGTTGTGATTGTGGCATGCCATCGTAGCAGGCGCTGTTTTGTGTCTTTGCCCTTAGGCAACGAGGGAGGCGTCGCTCTTCATCCCAACCGTCGACGTCGTGCGATAAAATGTGGAAATTGTTTACAAATTGTGCTCAGTGAGAATAATGGGCTACGCATTTTTTTCACATGAAGAATGGAAGAGGTAGAATAATATACATAATATGTCGACAAAATATGACTCAAATAGAAATAATAAATTGAACATAAAAGCGTGCAATTTGTTAATTTTACTCGAAACTCAAACGTGGAGGTAAAATTTTGGTTAATAATGGAGTTTTGTGGATGTAACGTTGTCTTTCGGCGACATTTACAAATGCTTATAGCGCTATGATTTATACAGGACTATGTAGCCTATTCAGAGAAACACAGTCATAAAGGTTGCTACGGATATAAAAATTGTTCTCATAAAGACATTTGTAACAATTTTTATAAATTTCTCAATTTAGAACCAACGTCGTTATTTTAGTTGTTATGTTAACAATCTTCACAAATAATACTTGTGGACAAACCAGACTATTTGACATTAGCTAACTTCATTATATAAATACGAACCTTATTTAACCCTAATCATATCTGTCAAGGCTTTAATTTTTTTGAAGTAATGAGTTGCTACTGGACTTTAAAACGCAAACGTTCTCTCAAAACCACTAAAGAACAATATGATATTTATGCTTCACATTCGGAATCTTCTAAATTATTTAGAACGGGTACGAATCTATATTCTGTTAAAAAATAACACCAATATTTGGCAGAAATTAATTGGTATAACCTGTCACATGTCAAATATTAGAAACAACGTTTCAGTCGTTATAATAAAGACTGTCAAAGCACTTAGCAATTGTTGAACGGTAACCACGTTTAGTACTGAGAATACCAAATTTGATTTTAACAATCTTTATAATACATAACAACCATAAAGACCATAACGACTATGCAAATATTGAGTTCTGAATAGGTCACTAAGCCTCATTCACAGCTCCGAAAATAAAAATAAAATTATACATAAAAATAAAAATAACGATATAAACAATACATTCTTATGAAAGTGTTCACAGCTCTCGAAAATAAAATTAAACATAAGACATAAACGCAAGGATATGCAAATGTTAAATATTTTACACAAAAATAAGCACATACATAACAACTGTCATTTGAGCTGTCAATTTACCTTGTGACAAAAAGATTTCAATTTAAATATAATTTTAAAAATCTGTTTTAAGACGAAGGTTCGCATATATGATTGCGTACAGTGCTTTAAAATGTATGAATTTATTATTGCTTATTGTTAGTTATGAATATATTAAATGACAGTTGATGTCAATTTACGTTTTATTTTTGAAGCTGTGAACACCAACCATAAACTTTTATTTATAATTTTATTTATATTTCGTATTTTCGTAGCTGTGAATGAGCCTTTAGTATATTCGAATATACAAAGGTACGTATATTCATTCACCATATTTACTTAATGTGTTTGGTTATTTTGTTTTATGTACTCATAACTCTCAGTGTCATTTTGAAATCTATGTACGCTAGCATATACTGCGTGTCTACTTTGAAATCCGTAATAAAGAGAATACAATGTTATTTTTTCCATTTTGCTGTAGTTTCTGACCTATTAATTTTAGAGAAAAGTTGTAAATAAAAAAGTTGTTCAGAATTAACACAATATGGGACTAAAATCAATCACAATTTCTTTTTATTTTACGAAAAAAAAAAAACGCAAATTAAAATTCACAATTTACAGCAGTGCCATTGAATTACAGATGTTATATTTGTTTTTATTTGGCATTTAACTTTCGACATATTATTATTATAATTAATTTTGAATGTTATAATAATGTACCATTCACGAGACCATTCATGAATCATTTTGTACTTTCTTTTTGTTTTCATTTTACTTTTACTAATTATATAATTATTCACTGACAGGAGTATAGAATTATGAGATCTATCAAAGAAAAAATTAAACATCAGTAATTCAGTGGCATTCTGAAATTTGCTGTAAATTGCGAATTTTAATTTACGTTTTTTTTTTTCGTAAAATAAAACGAAATTGTGACTAATTTTAGTCCCATATTATATAGTTTTTAATTCTGAACTTTTTTATTTACAAAAAAAAAATATATCATCACGGCATATTACCCATTACTGGGTGCTCCAGTATCTACAACACATGTAGACATCGGTAATGATGACGATTTATTTTATTTATTTTATTTCTCTAAATTTAATAGGTCAGTAACTATGGCAAAATGAAAAAAATAACATTGTATTCCCTATATTACGGATTTCAAGTACACATTTGGTAAGTACAATCTTTTTCTTTTGAACACAGTATCGAGTATATAAATGAATATTTTGAAGACAAAAATAATGTTTTATGTGTTTTACGCAGGGATGGTAACCATAAAAAATATCTATTTGGGTTACGGTTTCGGCCATCGTGAAAATAAAAATTCGACATAAAAGAAAAAACAAATAGAAAATAAATTTATACATAAGTATCTTAATAATAAAAATTTACAATATTTAACAACTATCAAGAGACCTGTATATAATGCGGTTAACCGTTAAATAAAAAATCTGATGTGGCCAACACAAAACCTCCCGCTATTTAATTTTTACATACATACATACATACGGACATAAAATCACGCGATTCCCATTTAGGGGGCTAGCAAATACCCGGAAACAATAGTAACAATAAGAAAAGGAATAAGAGTAAGAGCTCAGCTGACTCACTTCACTCTTTAACAACATTCTTCTTTCGCCTTGTCCACAATCATCATAGCATTAATACATAAGAACATATTAAAGTGACCGATTTTCGGTAGCGAATAACCCCATCCGGACCACAATAATAGTTACGCAACAATCTTCCTTCGCCACACTTTCCTATCCATTTTTATTAATTTAAATACATACTTACGTATTTACTAACGCTGCAAACTGTACCATTGCATAAAACTATTGATTTATTTACTATTTTCTTTTTAAAATGTCACTATTATTAATTTGAAGTGATTAGTTTTTTGACAGTGACATTTAATGTCAGTTACAATCATTTGAAATATGAACTGTTTAACAAAGGAATTGTGTTTATCTTAGGCTTCGGGACTAATAAAAAAAATTATTTTTAAATTTATCTGCAAAATATATAGAAAAAGTGTTAATGTATTCGTGTAGAAAATTCAATAATATTTAAATTTCATAAGACATAAAATGCGAAAAAAATGGCATTTAATGATATTTTTTGAAGAAAAACCATTATGAGCTTCAGGTAAAGTGCCATTTCCGGTTATCCGATTTACACCAAAATCTAATGGCTTCTTTTCATATTAGAATAGGATAGAAATACAAGGTTTCAGAATTTTCAGAATGATAGTATTTGAGTTAGAGCGAAGACAAAATCCCTACACATACACACACACACATACATACATACATACATACATACACACACATACAGACATCATCGTGCAAATGTTAAAATTGGATTCTAGGGACCTTAAAACGTGGTCATTTACTAAAATCTCGATACGTGATTTTTAGCACGATCCCTATACCTCCCTTACCAAGGGTAGTGGGAGGTAAAAAGGGTTTTGCTTTCGGTTCCGGTTTTGTATCTGTTTCAAATTTCGGTACAGGTTTCTGTTTCGGTTCTCATTTTCTTTTCGGTATTTTTCGGTTAATGGTTTCGGTTCCAGTTTCGATTACCATCCCTGGTTTTACGTGGACATCTAAAATGACAATGACATTTCCAAGTGCACTGAAATAAATAACTGAACGCACCTCGTGTTTATTGAAATAAAAATTTGACAAATAGACAAGTAATTATTTAATCACTAGTCCTGAAACTACACTGTTGCTAGTGCCAATTTATTTTGAAATGCGAGCATATCAATATAATATTACATACAGCTATATTTAAGAAGATAGGTTATATAGCATACAATTTGACGTTAGTCCCAGCAAAAAATAGACTACAGGCCAACGTTAAATTTTCTTTTTTTTTTATTCATGATATAGTCTACCTGTGTACAACTCGACAATCGAAAATTCTCGAAATACTCGACGTGTTGTCTACAGGAAATACAACTCTACCTTATGTCTCTTGGTGTTTTCCAGGCAACACGTTTTGTATAATCAAGAATTTTCAATCGTTTTGTTGTATAATACATGAAAACACACTTGAAAATGACACACTGACACTGATAGTTGTGCAATAGATACGAAGAGAAAAATTATGTTGAATATTTTCTTAATTTATTTAATATTAACGTCTTATCATCTACGTTTCTAGGTCGTGACGTTTATTACGTTAATATTATGTATATACATAAATTACATATAAATTATTATATTTCATGGTATAATTTTTTTGAAGTCTACAATTTTTCTTGCTGAGTCTGGTTATTGTCTCGTATGTCGTATTTTTTCTTCTATCTTCAAATTTTGTGATAATATGTGGTTTTTAAAAATGAATTTATGATTATTTTTTCTTTTCTCGTGTCTGCTATTCCAATGTAGGTATTTTTTTACGTTATTCCAATGGCCTCTCTGTTGTTTTCCTAAAATTAACTGTATAATAAAATACTAATATAAAATGTAAATCTCAACTAACGATAAATTTTAGAAAAATGAGTAATAAATTTATATATAACAAAGTTGAATCTTGTATATAACAGGGCTGTTGCAAGAATTTTTATACGATTTCTAAGTACTAAATTTTAAAAGATATTGTTCTTTAAATAGCCTCAAATTTGAAAATATCACGAAATACATTAAATAGTATACAATTAAATATTGAAAATTGTGTAATATTCTAAAAAAGTTACGTGATCTAAAACAGATTGTGACTTCAGAGTATACCGGGTGTCTACTTTTTTTTCTGAACATAGGAAATACAATGTTAATTTTTTAAATCCCCGATATCTCTTTGCCTATTAACTTTAGAGCAAAAAGTGTGGAATACTAATTTGTTTAGAATTAAAAATTGCATCCAATGAGGCTAAAAGATTTACCCAAATGAATTTATATCTTAAAAAAAAATAGCAATTAAGTTTTACAATATTCAAGCAATTTTCAGTATGCCATGGAAAATAAAACAATACGATTGTAGAATGTTTTAGTTTGATGTTTGTGAATTTATGGTTATAAACTATCTGCTGTAACCTTGACTTGACCCCTTGTGATTTTTTTTATGGCCACATTTAAAAGAAAAAGTATACCAGCATCGGTATAATGATATACAAGAATTAACAATTGCGATTGACGAAGAATGTAGTAGGATTACTCAAAGACAATTAAGTGCCGTTCGTCATGAGTTCTACAATAGATTAGGATATTGTTTAGCTGATAATGGAAATTTATTTGAACATTTATTATAATAAAGTTTTTTGTATCATATTATTACTCGTTTTTCTCTTATTTAATTTTAATTACATACATAAAAAATAAATTAGAAATGGTTCCCATAAATGACGGAATAAACATTTTTTAAAAATAACTTTTAATACTTAAATATCAAATAGTGGGTAATTCTTTTAGGCTCATTGGATGCAGTTTTTAATTCTAAACAAATTAGTATTCCACACTTTTTGCTCTAAAGTTAATAGGTAAAGAGATATCGGGGATTTAAAAAATTAACATTGTATTTCCTATGTTCAGAAAAATAAGTAGACACCCGGTATACAGTTTAAACTGTGACAAACTGTCGCCTATTTTGTTTTATCTAAATAACGTAAACTGTTATTCCTATTGGCTATGAATGACATGATGTATGTACTCCGACGTCACAGGAGTGGGAGGTTGTTTTTCAGGACTAGTTCTGGCGCCAATCTTTTTATTTAATTATTCACGAAAATAACAATAAATTATTATAATTATTTTTATTCCTATGAAAAATATTGCATAAATTTTCATTTAAAATACTTTTTGAAACAGGCTCACTTACTGAAACATAATAAACGACCCACTATTACTATATAAGTAGGTACACAATACATTAAGAACATTTATTTTCCTGGTTGGAATTGTCGATATTGTAGCAAAAAGTAATTTTGGGTTAATTGAAGCCATTCATCCAGTACCTTTAATTTGGTCTATCCAATTCCACCCAAAATTAGTTTTCTCTTCACGTAGACAAAAAATGAAAGAAACTTTTCCTTGACAAAAACAAAAGTTTGTACGAAATGAAACGTCCGCGTTTCGAGCATCTAGATTTTTAGACAATGCATCAATCAAACGCGAGAGGTAAGATAGATGAGAGAAGAGTTAATTAATATTTCGGAGTGTTTTGAAAAAGTTGGATTTGGTATACGTGTTGAAGAGAAGCGTTATGAATAATATATTAGTTTTTGTAACTCCTGTGTGAAACATGAGGACGTAATTATTCCTGTTCCACTGATCGATTCTCAATTAGAGTGCTTAATCCATGCATTAATCTTTGATTGCCATTCTAGCCAAAATTGCAATGGGAATACTGCTATACAATTAGCACTGCATAGGCGATGAGCTAGTCAAGTCAATATGTATACCTGTGTACAGAGTAATCAAAATGTACTGATTCAGTTGGCAATAACAAAAAATTACTTGAAATTGGTAACACTGATACAAAAAATTGATGTCCTGTTGTTGACAGTGACATGAAAATTGAAAATTTTGGGCATATTTACAATTTTTTATTAAAATGATTGTTGTTTCCCTAACCCACGTATTTTTATTTCTTACATTACCCATAAGCAATAATCTAAAACATTTCAATCACTCAAAATCATATTATCATAGGTCCCTGCTCTGACATAACCTATTTGTATTTATTATCAAAATGACAAGTCACATAGTATATCCGCTTGTAGGCTCATTCACAGCTACGAAAAGAAGAAATATAAATAAAATTATAAATAAGACTTCATGGTTGACGTTCACAGCTTCGAAAATAAAACGTAAATTAACATCAACTGACATTTAATATATTCATAACTAACAAGCAATAATGACAACTTCACACCTTTTAAAGCACTGTACACAATCATATATGCGAATCTTCGCCCTAAAACAGCTTTTTAAGATTACATTTAAATTGAAATCTTTTTGCCAGAAGGTAAATTGACAGCTCAAATGACAGTTGTTATGTATGTGCTTATTTTTGTGTAAAATATTTAACATTTGCAAATCCTTGCGTTTATGTCTTATGTTTAATTTTATTTTCGAGAGCTGTGAACACTTTCATAAGAATCTATTGTTTATATCGTTATTTTTATTTTTATGTATAATTTTATTTTTATTTTCGGAGCTGTGAATGAGGCTTGTGTTGTATAAAAGCCTATGGCACACTTATCGATGAGCATCAGAGAGCATCGATGAGTTCATTGATGAAACAACAGTACGCATCCGTCATCGATAATTTTGTGTTTCATCAATGACATATACATAAATTTTTTCTCTGACGAAAAACAGAAAAGTTGGTAATATTACCAGAGAAATGTTCCTACACCGTCGGTTTTTAAATTGATATTTCCCTAGTTTATTGTTGTTTGACACAAGTCAAAGTGACGTGAGGCACAAAAGATACGTGTGAAATGAGATACGTTCGTTTCATTGATGATCTTCGATGAAAATAGCAGCGCCGCTATTTTTCGTCGATGACGGGTGCGTTCTGTTGTTTCATCAATGAGCTCATCGATGCTCTCTGATGCTCATCGATAGGCTTAAATTGCGGAATAAAATGATCACCAGATATTCTAGGGATTTTTGCAGAATTATATTGCCAACTATATAATTTCTTTTTGATCACTCTGTACATTCATTTTATTTTCTCTACTATTGTTATCTTGAGAACTATAAGAGCTACAAGGACGGTTAAATGAACAAAGAATTTCTATTTTACAACATTATTTTAATGAGCATAAAATTATGTTTTTTCAAGTAGTGATTCACAAATTGTGGCGACTAACTTTGTTATTTAATATTTTTATAACTTTATACGTTTTATTTTTTTTTTATACAAATGCATGTAAAGTACCACAAATGAAAAAAATCTGTTGTGGCCCAACACTATACCTCCCGCCAGTACTTCTGGTGAAACCTCAACTGGCGAAATTGTACAATAAAGTGAAAATATATTTCTCTTGTGAATCTAAACCGAGTGTTATACCTATTTTTTAACTTTATTAATTTAAATACATACCACATATTTATTGATGCTCCGGAAACTATATTATGTTTCTTTACATTCGTATAATGTAACTATTGTTTTATTTACTAGTACTATTTTATTTTTAAAACTTTACTATTAATAATTTGAAATGATAGGTTCTTTGATAGTGACATTTATTTGTCAGTTACATATATTTGAAATCGGAAATTTGTAAATAAGGAATTGTTTTTATCTTTAAAACATAGACTTCGGGTTTATAAAATAGATTATTTTATATATTTATCTATAACATATATAGAAAAAGTATGAATGCACACCTGTAGAAAATTTAATTATCTTTATTTCTTATAATTACATAAATCGCGAAAAAAATATATTTAAAGGTATTTTTCGAATTGGCAAAGTGCCATTTCCGTTTACCTGATTTACCAAAATCTAATGGTTTCTTTCCATATTAGAATAAGGTAGAAATACTGAAATACAAAGTTTTAGAATTCTCTCAATGAAAGTATTTGAATTAGAGCTTTGACAAAATCCATATATATATATATATATATATATATATATATATATATATATATATATATATATATATATATATATATATAGACATACATACATACAGACAACATTGTGAAAATGTTAAAATTGGATTTTAGGGACCTTAAAATGTGGTCATTTACTAAAATCTAGATATGCGATTTTTAGCACGATCCCTATAACTCCCTTACCAAGGGTAATGAGAGATAAAAAATAAGTACGTGTTAATTTTTTAAATAGAATTGGAATACCATGAAATATTTACGTAAATATTTTGTTTACATTGATATCGATGATCAAAAGAATAAAATATTCACTTCTTTCTTACGTAAAAATAATGTGTATTCATTTTTCCATTTGTGGCACTCTTATTTTAGACATATTTTAATCAAATTTATATAAAGACGTATAGGCATTTTTCTTTAAAAAAAATTATCTAAGGGTATCACTGAATTCAGAATAAAATTCTCTTTATCTAATAAGTAAATAAAAGAATATATGGTCCCATTTAATATAACCAAATTTGGTCCCCGTTCCCATAGTTTGAAAACCACTGGTTGAAAAAAGCTCATTAAAATAGTCTAGTTAATAAAAATTGTTTGCTAATTTAACTAACCTCGTAGCTCTTATAGTTTTCAAAATAGCATTAGAGGACAAAATCAAATCAACACAGAGTATGCAGAGTAAACTGGAGAATATGTAACGCCTGGCCTACATTGAAGCGAACATTGTTAGCTAACAATATGAACATTTGTTAATGTTACCATGTACGTACTTCGTATTTACATTTTGCGACCTAATAACAATGTTCACTAACAAAAATTGATGTTCCATGAATGGGCACTAAACTTCAAAGAATTGAATGTTATTACAATATTAAAACTTGTAGATGTAGTTCCTGTAAGCATAAAATGTAGATATTGAATTTATAAGTATGTGTTTACGACTATATAAATACTTTTATTTGAAATCGTCACTAAAGTGTACAAAAATCATCATTACATACTCAGAAATCGGCATTAAAATACTACGATTTCATGCAATAGCAGTGTTGCCAACCTGAAGATAATTGCTGTACTTGAATTATAATTTGTGTACAATAGTAAATTTGTACGTAAAATGACGAAAATATGTACTAGACTAGAAGAACGAACTAAATAATTCCGATGAATAAGTTTGAGATAAAATAAATTCCAAATTCGTGGTAAAAAATAGAAATTCGTCGGCTTGAAATAAATAATTTCACTACAGACTGCTTGTCCGATTATTTTTCCTTCGGGAACTCTCATCTGAAATTTGTGTTTATTATTACATTTAGATTATTGGAAAACAATTATAAAAGTTTTCATCGTGTAAGCTCATGTATTGCTGGCTTAAAACACACAAATGTGTAATATCACGTCACCAGAATTTAAAAATTGTTCCTATTGTGTGCTATTTTTACGCACTCCGCCATACAGACCTGTGTAGTTGGTTGTCACATCAGCAGCTGAATTCACTTCAGTGGGGCACTATTTTTAGCTCCATCATGTCAGCTTTGTTCGACAGACTATGTCGATAACTGCTGGAGAGCTAACGTGATCATTATGGAGTTACTCTGCCCCTAAAATACAGGAAAAACTTGTACCGACGATGAAAATATAAAATCTAGGACGAAATTGATGCACGACAATTAAGAAATATGATGAATAGAGCAAAATAAAGCTATTGCTAAAAACGATATAAATTTTCTAGGACAATCGCGAAATTTCCGGTTAATTTAGAAATGATTACATTTGAGAGAGAAATTTTTGTTTTATCTAGATAAATAAATATATCATCACGGCATAATTACCCATTTCTGGGTGTGCCAGTATCTACAACACATGTAGACATCGGTAATGATGACGATATATTTTACCGTGTGGCCGCTAACCAGGCGTCACCTCACGGGCACTCATAGTTGGTGTGGAGAGTGCACCACAGGGGCCATTTTTGTGCCATTTAAAATTGGAAATATTTGGCGTTTGTCGGGATCGAACCCAGTTCCACCAGGTTCGCGACCAGACACTCAGGCACGCGGCCACGGGACCCCATATATTTTTATTATTATTATTATTATTAATATTATTATTATTATTATTATTATTATTATTATCATTATTATTATTTTAAAATGATTTTCGTATTTTGTATAGTAATGTAGGTACTATTTTAATATACTCCAAATCGTACAGTAATGGGTTACTTTACAACATAGCAACCGTTTTGTCATTGAAATACATTTTGCCAAAAGGAATTGTTTATTTTTATTTTTTATTGTTTATCTTCTAAATCGTTTTCAATGTTCTTTTCATCATCTAGATCCATTGTTTTGCAAGTTGAACTCCATAAATTAATTTGTTTGGAGATTGTAAGGTACAAAAAACAATAACTGTCAAGTTACTTTGTTACTGAGAATCAGACTACTATGTTTTTAATTAAAAAAATCAAATTTTAATACTTTTATAAAATACGAAAAAATAGTGTACGTACAGCGTCAGAAATAGTTATTTACATTCGAGTGCGTGTAAGTTGTATTTTACAGCGCGACAGCTTTGTTTAAGGCACGATTAGCTGGAGCACTGTAAAATACTTCACGCACGAGAATTTTATCAATTTTTTTGGCCGACGATAATGAAGATCACTTTTTTTTAATGAGATAGGTTGTACTTCTGAAAAGGGTTAGTTTAAAATACTGGAGTTAAGTCAATTTCCAAATTTGATTTTACTTACCTTCATTAGAGTACTTCTTCTAGCGAAAATTTATTTCTAATAATAGACGTTGTTTATGACTGATAATATATTTATTTGCTCATCTTTTCTTCGTAATAAATAATAGGTAGGTGTCGATATTTGACATTTCAGTAATGTTCGCCTCGCGTATTTGACAGGTATATCGATCGGTGACTATGTCGGGAACGGCGGATTTTTACAATAATGACAGATGTCGCTGCCGTGATTTTGGTTTATATAAATTAATTTTAAATATAGGAAATGTTAAAGTAAAAAATAACTTAAGTAGGTAGTACTTTTTTACATGAACTTTATTATAGTAAAGATGATTTCTTTTCTAAATGCCCATAAACGTCCAGTGTATTTTGATTATTTTACCGCATAGTTAGACAAGTTACAACACAGTAAGCGTAAAATGTAGGTTACACTTGCTGTGTATACAATTGTAAAGTTCCCATTACACTTCAGGAGGGCAAAAATGATTTTACTGTACTCGTATGGCATGTAAGTACTCGCTATCGCTCGTACTTACACTTGCTATGCTAGACTGGTAAACTTTCACTTTTCTTAACTTAATATACTATTTTCGCCACCGGAAGTAAAAATCAATTCTCCGATATCAAAATCATTGTAAAAGTAAAACATTTTAACTCTAGAGACAAAATATGGTAAAAATAAACCCTTTGGAGTTTATTTACGAGTGTACTTTAATAGTTAAGTTGTGTAGTATAGGTAAAATACATATTTTTTTATTAACATTAATAAGCCAAGATCAACTTTTGTAAACGGTAATATTTCGCTACCCATTTGCTTGTTTTAATCAAATATATAATAAACAAGGTTTTTTTTTTGTAGTAGAAGTTTTTTTCGAAATTTATTTTTAATTCTATCACATACAATTTAATGCGACCCACCCAAGATCAATTTCCAACCCACAATTTCAGAATTTCTTCGTCAGAGTAAAACTTCGACAAAATAACGTGATTATTTAAAAATATTCGTTCGTATATGGTCAACATTATTTTGATATAAAGAGAAAAAATCTTTCCAATGCAATAAACGAAATTATATGGTTCCATTTGCAATAGTTATTTGTCCCATATTTTGAGAACCGCCGATATAATTTTTTAACTATATTCGACACTACAAAAATATTGCATTATTGTGCAAAATTATTTAGACACCTGTATAGTTCAAAAGTGATTAGCTGACCTTGACTTTTTCATGTTTGTGTACGTAATTACTTTTAATATTCAATTTGATTTACTAAATTTGCAATTTAACATTATATTATTACGTAAGTTTAATTATTTGAATTAAGGTCATTTGCATGCATATATTATGTGTATTGACTTAGGTTGAATAATTGCTGGTAAATATTGAATAATACCATGGAAGGTACCTATAATGAGCTAACAAGGGAATGTAACAGGATCACGATGCACATACATAATGCATCATAGCTAATTTATCACAGTGGCTAATTCTATAATCGGCATTACTGTACATCATTCATGTAGGATATGTGGGTTGCAGACTGATAAATGGAAATGTTGATGAAGTTTCTGTTTAATTATTAATTTGCATCATGATTTCGAATGGAGGATGTGTATTCAAATTTAAAACACTAAAGGGATAAAGTACATCGTTATTGAAGGTAATTGTACCTTATATCATAATTTATTATTTATTGTACATATTACATTTTTATCTCCCGCTACCCTAGATAAGGTATAGAGATATTAGTGAATAAGCACGTTTTGATGTCTCCAGAATCCGATTTTAACATTTTTACAATGATGCCTGCGGATGTGTGTGTGTGTGTGTGTGTGTGTGTGTGTGTGTGTGTGTGTGTGTGTGTGTGTGTGTGTGTGTGTGTGTGTGTCTGTGTGTGTCTGTGTGTGTGTGTGTGTGAGTGTGGATCCTGTGGACACAATTGCTCAAATAAACAATCAGAAAATTTTGAAATTTTGTGTACCCATTCTATACTAATGTTGGAAGAGCTCGTTGGTTTTTAGTGTATTTCGGATAACCGGAAATACCACTTGTACAAGCTTTTAACAGTTTTTTTTGAATGACATACATTGAATATAATTTTTCAGAAACTTTTACTAATAAAAATTGAATATAACAGTACAATCTTCAATTCTACGATAATAGCATTTAGTAAATAACTTTAAATATAAATCTATAAAATAATTTATTTTTATACATCATCTTGCCTATGCGTCAAACAAAAACATAATACTTTAATAACAATTTTGACATTTTTAAATAAATGTCACTATCAGGAACCAATTACATTAAAATTAATAATGAAACCGTGTTAAGGAGAATGTAGTAGTAATATGTTCGATTCTAATGAAATTAAGGTTTGTAAAAATAATATATTTTCCATCATATATAAATATTAGATGAAGAATATCCGATTTAAGTTTGCTATGTTTGCAGCACCATATACAAACAGCTGTCAATAAGAACGTGTTTGCAAAGTGTCAAATATTAGTTTACAACAAATTTACGAAATGCATCATGTACAGCGAAGAATTTGCACACATTGCGATTTAGAGCATCAGGAAGTTGATGCTGATTTTATTTATTGGAACAACAAATTGGGTTTTGTTTACAAACGATCAACCGGAAGTGATACTTTAGTTAAAGCTCATTGCTATTTTAAACATGGAATTGGCCACATCAGATTTTTAACAGGGCTTAAATTTTAAGCCAAGTTTAAACAAAAAAATGCAAATCGAAATTTTGACAGCAATACATTTTGTTTCGATGCAATATTGTCAATTTAATGCTGACCGTGCTGGTCTGGTTGTATAGATCTTGGCGAATATTTAAAATCGAGAAACGAAATTTTTCATTTATGGTCGAACAGCATTGGTGCAAACGGCTATAAGAGACCTACAACCAGCTCTACCGAACTGTGAGCAATACTATTGCATACTGGGCGTAACTCTTGCTTATTTGTTGTAGTTACTGCGAGAAGTAAAAAGTAATTCAACATATCATTAACTTATATTTTTTCTCTTGTTGAGATTTTGATAGAAGACCTTTCTCTTCGTTTCCTCCAAAGGAAATAAATGCCGCAATTAAAGATAAAAAATAATCTTTATAATTCAATTAATGAGCGGAGCAGCTAGAAATGTATTTTATTTTTTAATTAAGATCTTATCCGCAATTTTATCTCGAGACACTTTTAAATGATATTAAAAAGTGTAATTATGAGATGAGAATTAATTATACTTTAAGATTGCTTTGAAGATTATTTAACACATATTATAAATAATAATGGAGATGTCCCATTTCCATCAAAAACCTAAACATAGCTAACTATGATGTTCATTTATTAGACGAATATTCAAAAAAATAATTAAACGACTGCATAGCAAGCACAGGAAATTGTACTCGTCTGTAGTAAATATATTAGAATTAGATTATTGATATTATTTTGATATATATATATATATATGTAAACAGAATAATGTAAATTACTATTATTTCGAGAGATAAAACAGAAAACTCGATCCGGCATATTACGTGTAATGGGCCAGGCGGACCTGGGTCTAATAGTTAGTGTGCGTGCCACAGGCGTCGTAAGTGAACAGGGAAGCAAGCGAAAACAAAAAAAAAGAGGACAACGCGGGAAAAAGGGCGGGATTGACAGTAGGAGAGGTTAAGGTGAAAAAAGACAGTTTTAAGTCGTGGAGAAGAAAAGTAGTGAATGAATAAAGAATATTTGAAGCTGTTAAGTATTATAATAAAAGAAGTAGTTGAAGCAGAAAAAGAAGACTGGAAGCAGTACCTAGAAGCCGAAGAGAGGGCGAAGAAAGAAGGAGACTCAGTACACAACCACACATTCCAACCCCCCTTATTTATTAAGATAAGTTACAGCATAGTATATTATATTGTAAGTTTTTGTATATAAATGTATTCAGTTGACTTTTTATAACAATAAGAAATAAAAAATTACATTACGTACGTCATAGCCTTGTCTTCAACTGGGCCGCTTTGATAAGGAAAGAAATGGGCTTAAGGATCATGGAGAATTTTTAAATAAATGACGAAAGAAATTCTCCATGATCCTTTATTATTTCTTTCCTCATGAAATGCAGGTAGGGTCACAATTAATTAATTTAATCATTAAACAAGAGTAGTCAAAATAGGGTGGAGGTGTGGGAGAGAAAACAATTAAGGAAAATTTTCGGGGAAAAATTGGTGGACGGGCAATGGTGCAGAAGGACAAATCAAGAAATAATGGAACTCTATAAAAAAGCGGGAATAGCGGGAGTGATTCGGTCTCAAAGAGTGCGATAGCTAGGACATGTAGCGCGGTTATCGGAGAACAAAGTTACGAAAGTGATGGTGGACAGAGGTGTAGTAGCTAAGAAAAGAAGAGGACGTCTAAAAGAAAGATGGTTTGACTCAGTTAGAAAAGACTTACTACAACTAGGAGTAGACAATTGGAAAGAGACGGCAAAGGACAGAAAATAATGGAAAGAAGTTGTAGATTAAGCAAAGGGCCTCCAAGGCCTGTAGCGCTGCTAATTATTATTATAATGTTTTTATAAATGTTTATATTATATTTTAGCGTAGCAGTACTATTTTTCATTATATATTTTGACTATGGTAGAAAACATGTAATCCCCATTATTTATTTATTGTTGATCTTACCCTGAAATCAAGTCAATTTACTATAAGTTGATACATGTTATAAGGAATGCTATAACATTTCTACTATTTTAACTTCCTCTTCTATTTAACACAATTTCAAAACAGTTTTTGTTTCTATTCCCATTCTGCGCATTTCTAGTTTAGTTTCTCTTTGTGCTATTCTATGCAAAGGCGTTGGAATTCTGTGACCTGCTATACTTCTCCATTACAGAGTGTGAAATGAACAATGCAGACAGGACAGAAAGCGTAACTACAACCCCACTCTAACCCTACACTAATTCCTTTCATAATTTTCCACTCACATTCAATTATTTCCATGAAATTTCGCTGGCAAATAATTCATATTAAACGAGACGACTCGCTGTCTTACCTGAATATCATATTTGAAATGAAATGAATTTTTACATTGGAAACGAAGATGGAGGTTTACTTTCAATTAAGAATATATTAGGGTTTCGAGAAAAATAATTCAATTTTTAATAGGATATTCAACCAATGCAAAGAAATAGTAATCTTAAATAATTATAAGGTAGCATACTTTAAATTTAAACTAAGGATTTTAGTAAAATGAAAATGATGTATAGAAATGCTTAATTGTTGTAAACGCAACGTCATCAATTTCAGAAAAATTTTAATTTAGCCTCTAATTTTTTTTACTAAAAATAAACATGAGCAGAGTTAATGTTTAAATGATGACAATGCATATATAGGTACATTTGAAATTTTATGCAAAAATAGATTCGAAATTGAATTTAGTTTTTCTGAAATTAAATATACTTTTTTCGAAAATGTATTTTACCCTATCTGAAATAGAATTTGTATTTTCTGAAATTGATGTTACTTTTTTACCTCTCGCTAAGAGAGGTATTAGAATCATGCTAAAAATCACATATCCAGATTTTAATGAATAAGCACGTTTCACGGTCACTAGAATCCGATTTTAACATTTTTACAATGAAGTCTGTGTGTGAGTGTGTGTGTGTGTATGTGTGTGTGTATGTGTGTGTATCTGTGTGTGTGTGTGTGTGTGTGGATGTGTGGATGTGTGTATGTGTGTATGTATGGATGTTGGAGGGCCGATTCCTCAAAAACTATAAGACATAAGACCTGTTTAACTATGAATTCCTCAATCTGACATTCCTGGGTAGAGCTGAAAAGGTTTTGGTAACAATTGAATAACCGGAAGTAGTAGTTTTTTAAAAAAATTCTTCTAAATATTATTTTTTGAAAATTTTTGATATTACTAATTTTGAAGAACAAAATTCTACAGATGATACATTTAAATTTTTTAGTATATCTTCTATAAATTTAGAGATAAAGACGCTATAATATATAGAATATCGGGATATAATAAGTCGAGTAGGCGAAACTACACTAAGGAAACCAGTTGACAAATTCAGATGTCTATAACATAGTTTGTAAATGACAGATATCAATGTCAGTATCAAAAATCAACAGTTTTAGTGACATTCTGATAGCTTTTTCTGGCAAGTACATGTAGTCCTTCTTATTGTTTTATTAATTAATTTTTTGAAATTATAAGTAAAATGCATTTACCCATCAGAAATACCGCCAATCTGGTTAATGAATTAAAAGAATCTCTGACATTTAGGAACTTCCTCATACAATGAAAAATAGATATAGTTAGAATTATATGTATGCAGAAGACGTGTTAAATACAATGAAAAACAATATTTGGGTAAAGTTCTGTAATATTTTGTTATAAAACGACGTTTCGATAGTAAAGTGCAATACAATACTTATATACCTAGCCTAATATGGAAATGGCGAGAGGTCTTGTGCTGGCCACAACAGATTTTTTAAATTAAGGTTAAAAAATATAATACCACTAAATATGTTGTTTAAAATATTTTATTGTTTTAATTAGGAATGACGAATTCCGATAATTTTGGTACCCGAGTACCCGAAACAACTACCCGGATAGTACCCTTTACCCGTTAATTATCCGATACCCTTTAATTACCCGTTATCCTTTAAGTACATATACATAATTCGTTAATTTGTTAATTACCAGTTATCCTTAAATTAGCAGTTTACTTTTTAATAAAATTAATAATTATTGTTTACATATATTTATTAAATAAAAAGTAATACAAATAAATAATATATTGTATCTCTATAAAAAACTTAACATAAATTATATTAATTACCTATGGTATGGTAATAAAAGGCTCTTCTTTTAGGTAAAATCTTTCCGGCAGCTGAAAAATGTTCGGGTAATTAAAGGGTATCGGGTAATTAACGGGCAGCGGGTATATTTCGGGCAATCGGGTAAGAAATTTTATACCCGGGTACATTATTATCGGTTAGGTTCCGAGTACCCGGGTATCCATCGTCATTCCTAGTTTTAATGCAACACAAAATAATATAATAAAAAATAGAAGGAAAACAGAAAGAAATTTGAAACGAATTTAAGTCAGAAGTATAAGGTTTTAGTAAATAAAGTACCTAAAATATGAAGATTAATGGTTAGAAAGAATAGTGTTGAAATAGTGGGAGTGTTACGAAAATTACTAATAGGTATTTTTCAATCTGTACGTAAATATTTCTCGAAAAGAAAATAGCTATTTGTGTATTAAGAGCGCAAAATGGGATATTGTCGAGAAATTCTCTCGAATACAAATTTTTTCTACAGTCGCCACAATGAGGTCCTCCACCATAACAAAAAATAATAAAATGTGCACTTTGTACTTACAGTACTACTTAATAAATATCGACTATATTTTTAAATTTTAATATTTTTGTAAATGAATGCCCTATTTTTTTTTTCTGCATTCCTTTACACAAAAGTACGGCATTTAGTTTGGTTATGTAATATACTGACAGACCAGTCATATGTCAGAATGACTTGTGGAGGTTGTAAATGTGTAAGTAACTACAGCGGTATTAGTTCCTTAGTTCCTTACTTACCATTTCGAATGTAGACAAGTGACATTTTTCAACATTTTATAGTTAGAATTTCGGACAGCGAGCGTTTTTTCTTAATTACGCATGAGCGGCTAAGTGACATTTTGCGTTGATAAAAACGAGCGCAAATACCTACTTTATGTATAGACAGTAGAAAAAGCAATTTTTCTATTTAAAAATAAACTAGAAATACCTGTTAATCTGTTTTTTGAACGAGTTAGAAAAACCTAGTTCTTTATTTTGCATTAAGCAGTAATATTAACTAAACTCATGCGATATTCCCTTTTTCCATTATAAAATATTGTGTACAAAAACAAGTAAAAATAACGAACACCGTCAGCAGCTGTTTCATTTAAATGTTAAAAATTCTTTTTGTGTACATTTGACAAAAACTCACAAACAAAACAACAATTCGCATGAAAAATTATTCAACAGTGACTATTTACACTCTGCACGTACTTAATTTACAATTCTCTTACAAAAAAATCCTTCATGTGATGTAAGCAAAAAGTTTTCAAATGATTAATACAGTTCTCTTCCTGTGTTAAAATTTTATACCCCGTGCGATAGGCTATAGATTTACGATGGCACTTAGGCAAACAAATGACATAAAACAACAGACAATCACTCAGTCAATGTATTGATTTTGTTAGAATTAAATATTTTACTGGGATAAATCGATGACTAATATGCATAAAAAATGTGATGCTTTTTCCACATTTACTTAAAGAACATTGCGCTTGATTTATACACAATATTTAGGTCAATTTGTTGACAATACATACACTAGCGAATATAATTAGTAGTTGTGTGAACTTGAAAATTAGTTCCAGCTTTCAAACAGCACAAAAATGCCTCCCATGGTACGAAATGAATAATTTGCAAAATCTCAAGAATTTTTTTCGGAATTTTTTTTAGAAAATTCTACCAAATTTCCTTCTTAGATTTTCCTTAAAACATATTCAATATAAATCCAAGTTTGAATATACGTTCAAATGGTTTTATTGTAACAGTTTATTTATTTAAAGGGGACGAAATATGTACACCAAGTTTTTTGTATTTTTAGCTCACTACTATTTATATTACATGTACGATTTACAATAATAATCACACATCACGCTTGTGTTTCAGGTATTATCGAAAATATTGTGTTGCCACGAAACGTATTATTCAAAAATAATATGTGTGTCAACACAATATATTTTGATGACACCTGAACAGAGGAGTGATATCCGCTATGATTATATGTATAATGAATAAATTTGATGATAAAAATAAAATGAAATTTTTGATGTTTATTGATAAATAAAATAACGTATTTACTAGTGGTTCCTGTGATAACATTACATTTAGAACCCAGTGAATATACAAAAGCCATTATATCACGTAAATTTGTAAATGCCCCTATTCGTTCGTCCTCGGTTCCTCTAATATTGTGGACATATTCTATGATATTTGTTTCATAATACATACATTCAAAGATAAACGCGGGTCTAGGTCCCATCGTACTCGTAAGGTACAAAACAATATAAAGCACGTGCTTACTATAGTCAATATTTTCTGGTTTGTTAATGGACGCAATTTTGACATCTGTCATCAGTATCAACTTCCAACTATCCAGAACTTAGTGAATAAACACGTTTTAAGGTCACTAGAATCTGAAACATTTTTACAAATGTGTGTGTGTGTGTGTGTATGTGTGTGTGTATGTGTATGTGTATGTGTGTGTATGTGGAAGTAGTAGAGACGGTTTCTCAAATTCTATAAGACTAAAGACCAATTTCCTTAATCTGATATTAATCGGAAGAACTGAAAAGGTTTTGGTAACAATTGGACAACCGGAAGTAGTAGTTTCTTAAAAAAAACTTTTAAATATTATTTTTTTGGCAATTTATGTCATTACAAATATTAAAGAATATAAAATTCTCTATCCAATACATTAAACATTTTTATTATATCTTCTACAGATTTAGAGATAGAGAATTATAAATATATAAAATAACCCATTGTATCAATAATAAAACAGCCCATGTAAACCAGTTGAAAAATTAAAATTCAAACATTACTGAAGGCTTTTTCTGGGAAGTACAATTAATATTTCTTATATTATCATTAATTAAATATTTAAAATTATAGATATAGCTACCGCACGTTAAGTTGACACTGTAAAATTCGTACATGGACAGTTAGAAATGTAATAGTAATATAATACGCTATTCTTATAACGAGGAAAAACTCCGGCAACATCTAAAATTGGTATAAAAATAAAGGGGATTCATTTATAAGCCAAAGTATCAGCATCAGGCTTATCTAAACAAGCGCCTGCTAATATATATATGTATATATATATCCTTCAGAAATACCGCCAATCTCGGTAATGAATTGAAAGAATTTCGAACATTTGGAAGAGTAGGAAGAAACTTGTTCATAGAATACCCCAATATGAAAATGGCGAGAGGTATTGTGCTGGCCACAACAGATTTTTTTTTTTAGAGTGATGGAACATTCATGAATAAACCCATCCATGTAACAATATTTATATCAATTTATTTATATTTATTATGGCGTATGATAAAATGCTATGGTAAAGTGCTGTTTCCTAGAACTATAATTAAATATGTCAACGAACAATGGATTTTCGAGAATTATTAGTTATTTTTATACGTAGGTATTTTGGTATTTCTATAAGGATTTCACTCCAACAAAACTGTTTTTGCAACCAACTATCCTGTTCTGCTGCACATGTTGCAACCAATTGTTTTTTCCCTCCCGAAGCACACTTCTTGATGAGTACGTTGCGTGCTCAACAAGCGTGCCAATAATGTTCATTGGATGCATTTAGCCTTAGTCATTTATTATTGATAGGGTGAAAATGGAGTTAAAATGTGTGATATATTGATAATGAACGTGTTTCATGAAGATATTTAGTTGACAGCTTTATTTTATACACGAAAGTTTATTATACAAAAGTTGGAAACGAACATGATTGACCATTAGGTACTCGATTTTACAAATAAAACAACTACGAATTTTTGAAGATTTTTACAGCTGATTCAATGTGTAGTAAGAAAAATTTGGAATTTTTTTTAGCGTATTTCTTATGTTCGTTATATTTTATTTTAATTTCAAACTAATGGGTGAATTATTTCTTAGATAAAATATTCTTTAGATCTTATACAATAATTTTGAATGAATCAGTGAATGTTAGAAATGTATAATTTATTTGGATGTGGTAACTATTTATTGAATATTTTTATTTACGATATTGCGTGAAATTGAGGTTTAATTGTTAGTTTCAAGTTTGTAAAACGGTTGTTTAGTAACAAGGTTTCATTAGTCACGGGTTGCCGAAGGAGTGATTAAAATTTGTAAACGCGCTAAATTTGGAGAAAACAGTGTGAATATTTTGTTATCATGACAAACTTTTCATTTAATATTGTTATCTTAATTCATAAAGAAAAATATGTTTTTTTACCTCTCGCTAAGAGAGGTATTGGATTCATGCTAAAATTCGCATACCCAGATTTTATTGAATAAGCACGATTTCAGGTCCCTAGAATCCGATTATAACATTTTTAAAATGATGTCTCTCTCTCTCTCTCTCTCTCTCTCTCTCTCTCTCTCTCTGTGTGTGTGTGTGTGTGTGTGTGTGTGTGTGTGTATATGTGTGTGTGTGTATGTGTGTATGTGTGTGTGTGTGTGTGTGTGTGGATGTGTGGATGTGTGTATGTGTGTGTGTGTGTGTATGTATGGACGTTGGAGGGACGATTCCTCAAAAACTATAAGACTTAAAAAAGAATTAAAACTGCAGTTTCTTCAATCTGACATTCCTGGGAAGAGCTGAAAAGGTTTTGGTAACAATTGAACAACCGGAAATAGTAGTTTCTTAAAAAAATTCTTCTAAATATAATTTTTTGGGAGTTTTTTTTATTAAATATTGAAGAACATAAAATTCTCCATCTAATACAGATAATTTTTTTTTAATATCTTGTATAGATTTAGAGATAAAGACACTATAATTTATAGAGTAAACTTGTCGCAGAGGCCAAGGCACTAAGGAAACCAGTTGACAAATTCCAATGTTTATAACATGACACATGTCATTGTCAAATATCAACAGTTTTAGTGACATTCTGATAGCTTTTTCTGGGAAGTATATTTAACTTTTCTTATTGTTTTATTAATTAAATATTTGAAATTATAGGTAAAATTGTGGTAAAATGCATATATCCATCAGAAATACCGCCAATCTGGTTTATGAATTGGAAGAATCTCTGACATTTAGAAACATCCTTATGCTTATACAATGAAAAATAGATATAATCAGAATTATATGTGTGCAGAAGACATGTTAAATACAATAAAAAACAATATTTGAATAAAGTTCTGTAATTTTTTGTTATAAAACGACGGTTCGAAAGTGAAGTGCAATACAATACTTATATAGCCTAATTTGGAAATGGCGAGAGGTCTTGTGCTGGCCACAACAGATTTTTTTATATTTATTATATTGTACGATACATACACGTAAAGCACCCATTCGTGACTAAAGTCTAGCTTTACATACTTGTATCGTAAATAATTATTATTAGTTACTCTATTACGTATTTATTCTCTTTAATGCGATATTGATATTTTTTTATAATTAAAATAACACATTTATCGCATAATATCATCTACCGAACAAATAACAAAACACAGTTGTAATGGAATATGAATTTAATTAAACAACACATGCGCTGGAGGCTAGATACTTTTGTTTTTCATTAATTCAGCTTCCCAGTGGCCACAAACATTTTATTGCACTAGCCTAGAGGTTTGTGTTACGAAAGCAGAGTATAAAACGAAAACCGTTGTAAAATGTTATGATTTTAGAATGGAGTTTATATTCTTATATGAGCTGCAAGTTTTAACTTGTTTGAGGATTGGATATAATTCACGATTTTATAAGAATTGCATTTTTTAGAGGTCATAATGATAAAATATAAAATTCTGAAAATAAATGGTCTTTGTATTTATTGAACATACATGAACGTAAATGAGGGGGCTCAGTGGAAAAGTGCTATAAACGATGAAAATAGAATTGGAGAAAACAGTAAATACAGTTATACTTTAAATGAAAAATCTGATTGGTTTTATACATTCTAAACACCAGATGTTGCTTATAGTTCAGTCAAAGTCAATAGAAGTGGGGTAGGTTTTCGACCGTAGGGAGGCTCGAAGCCGCTATTTTCGATCAAAGATGCTAAATAGTTATTTACATTCGAGTGCGTGTAAGTTGTATTTTACAGCGCGACAGCTTTGTTTAAGGCACGTGCCTTATTAGCTGGAGCGCTGTAAAATACTTCACGCACGAGAATTGTATCAAATTTTTTGGCCGACGATAATGAAAATCCCTTTTTTCAATGAGATAGGTTGTACTTCTGAAAAGGGTTAGTTTAAAATACTGGGGTTAAGTCAATTTCCAAATTTGATTTTACTTACCTTCATTAGAGTACTTCTTCTACCAAAATAATAATAATAATAGACGTTGTTTATGACTGATAATATATTTATTTGCTCATGTTTTCTTCGTAATAAATAATAGGCAGGTTTCGATATTTGACATTTCGGCAATGCTCACGTATTTGACAGGTATATCGATCGGTGACTGTCGGTAATGGCGGATTTTTACAATAATGATAGATGTCGCTACCGTGAGTTTGGTTTATATAAATTAATTTTAAATATAGGAAATGTTAAAGTAAAAAAATAACTTAAGTAGGTAGTACTTTTTTACATGAACTTTATTATAGTAAAGATGATTTCTTTTCTAAATGCCCATAAACGTCCAGTGTATTTTGATTATTTTACCGCATAGTTAGACAAGTTACTACACAGTAAGCGTAAAATGTAGGTTACACTTGCTGTGTATGCAATTGTAAAGTTCCCATTATACTTCAGGAGGGCAAAAAATGTTTTTTCGGGTTTTGGCCATCTCGAAAACAGTGGTCTGTATGAAAATTTTACAAGAATACAAAATAAGCTAATATGATGAAAAAGGGCGTTATATTTTTTACTTAAAATGAACTCTCAAAAAGTAAAAAATAGAATAACAATTTATGAAAGATTAAATATAAACATTACGTATAATACGTGTAGAATTTTCAAATGAAAAAATCTGTTGTGGCCAGCACAAGACATCTCGCCACTTCCATTTTATGTTATATAAGTATTGTTTTGCACTTCGCTATCGAACCGTCGTTTTATAAGAAAAAAATTACAGAACTTTACCCAAATATTGTTTTTTTATTGTATTTAACATGTCTTCTGCACACATATAATTCTAATTATATCTATTTTTTATTGTATAAATGAGGAAGTTCCTAAATGTCAGAGATTTTTCCAATTCATTAACAAGATTGGCGGTATTTCTAATGGATATATGTATGTTACCTATAATTTTAAATATTTAATTAATAAAACAGTAAGAAAAATTAAATGTACTTCCCAGGAAAAGCTTTCAGAATGTAACTAAAACTTTTGTTTTTTGATATTGACATCTGTCATTTACAAATTATGTTATAAACATTTGAATTTGTCAACTGGTTTCCTTAGTGTATTTTAGCCTACTCGACTTACTACATCCCGAAATTCTATGTTTTATAGCGTCTTTATCTCTAAATTTATATAAAATATAATAAAAATTTTAAATGTATTAGATATAGAATTTTATGTTCTTCAATATCAAAAATTTTCAAAAAATAATATTTAGAAGAATTTATTTAGAAACTACTACTTCCGGTTGTCTAATTGTTACCAAAACATTTTCAGCTCTTCCCACGAATGTCAGATTGAGGAATTCACGGTTAAACTGGTCTTATGTCTTATAGTTTTTAAGTAATCGTCTCTCCAACATCCACACATACACACACACATAGATACACACATACACACATAGATACACACATACACACATACATACATACATACACGCATACATACATACATGCATACATGCATACATACATACATATATACACATACACACATCCACACATCCACACACACACACACACACACACACACACACACACACACACACATACACACACACACACACACAGATCATCGTAAAAATGTTAAAATCGGTTTATATGAACCTTAAATCATGTTTATTTACTTAAATCTGGATATGTGAATTTTAGCATGAATCCAATACCTCTCTTAGCAAGAGGTAAAAATGAGATCTAAACTGATTGCCAGATGTTTAAAATTTTAGAGGAATTTCATGAAAATTTAATTTGTTTGTAACTCGAGAGCCCCTAATCTGCAAAAATCATTTGTATTTTATTATTTCGAAGAATTTGAACTGTTTAAGATTCAATAAGATTAAAATTAAATTAAATTAAATATAAATATTTGTTTTTTAATTCTTCTTCAATAATGAAAAAACGTGTATCATTTTATTTATAAAATGAAAAACAAGAAGGTAGTCATTATATGAAATTAAATTTGGAAAAATTTTGAGTATGTACTCGTACTAACTTTTTGGTCCACTCTCATATAAATTTATATAGAATCTAATTTAAAGTATCCTTGAGTTAGAATTGTACTTTTATGTTTTCTTTTATGATCTAAGGAGAAATATATATTTACTGCCAGACATGTCTTTGTTTATTTATTTTATTTGGTTTAAAATTGAGCGACGTTCAATTTCCTGAACAAAATTAAATATTCCTTTTTCTATGAAATCTTTACTATCAATCGTAAATGAAATTGCAGAATTAATTTTTTACCTCCAGCTAACATTGATAAAGGAGATATAGGGATGTTTTAAGGTCCCTAGAATCTGATTTTAACATTTTCACGATGATTGTGTATATATATCCTCTTAATGCTCTAACTCAAGTATTATCATTCATAAACTTTGTATTTCGGTCCTATTTTAATATGGAAAGAAGCCATTAGATTTTTGGTGTAAGTCAGTTAACTCGAAAGGGCACTTTACTTGAAGCTCAAAATAGTTTTTCTTCGAAAAATACCTTTAAATGTCATTTTTTCGCAATTTATGTAATTATAAAAATTAAAGATTATTGTATTTTTCTACAGGTATGCATTATTACTTTTTCTATATATTTTACGGATAAATTAAAAAAAAATCTATTTCATAAATACTGGAGCCTATGTTTTAAATAGAAACACAGTTCCCTAGTTACACAATCCATACTTGAAATGTATGTAACTAGCAGATAAATGTCACTGCAAGAAAACTAATCATGTCAAATTATTATTGGTCACTTTTTAAAAAGAAAATAGTCAGTAGGACAATACTTATGTTATATGTAAAGGAATATAATATAATTTGTAACATTAAAAAGTATATAAGTATAAATTAAATTATTAAAAATTAAATGGGGGTATTGTGTTGATCACATCAATTATTTTTTTCAGAAATAGCTCGTCAACTTAGTTAAGTCTATATTTTGAAAACAGTTTTATACTTTAGGTATCGTTATGTTTTGATAAGTGAGAGAGCTTGTTTATTTTTCTTGTTGATCACAAAATGAAAAGGATGCAAAAGATTCTATTTACTTTACAATTTAAACATTTTCTGGTCTTTCTAATAGGGCTGTTGCAAGAATTTTTATTTGACTTCTAAGAACTATAAATTTTAAAAGATATTATTCTTTAAAGAGTCTCAAATTTGAAAATATCACTAAATATTCATTAGATATTTTGCAATTAAATATTGAAATCAGTGTAATATTTTGAAAAAGTCACATGATCTGAAACAGAATGTGACTTCAGAGTACATACAGTTTAACATGTGACAAACTATCGCCTACTTTTAAATATATACAGGGTGTATCAGGACTAGTGTAAAAAAAGAAATTAATAGCATCATCAAGCACATTTTTATTAATAACTCTGATACTAGTTGCACCAAAATTTTAAAACTTGATACGAGGATACTACTTATTGAGATGCATATTTAACCTTTTGTTTCTGTATCTCAACCAGAGGCGTCTCATATGGGGAAGTTTTTTATCGTTATTCTTTGTTCTATTAACATTTTTACAAAAAAGTACTCTCGATAAAATTTGATAAACGCAGTAGTTTTTGAGATATTTTAATTTTTAGAAAAAATCAATTATGCAAAAAAATGAAGTTACAATTAAGAAACAATGAAATTCACACAAATTCATTCCACGTCGATATTCTCTGGACTACGCCAACCATAACTTTTACAATATCTATAAATAAACACCATATCTACATATGCACCAACACATTTTATACTTTTTTACTTCCTTGTACGAAGTAAAGGAAGTATTGTAATCGCGAAAAATTTCGGTTTCCAGATTTCAACGGAAATATCCATTTTGAGCATCCCTGAATCCATTTTGACTAATTTCGTCGTGACGTCTGTACGAACGTACGAACGTACGTACGTACGTATGTACGTATCTCGCATAACTGAAAAACGGGAAGCCGTAGAAAGTTAAAATTTTGTATTTAGAACTGTTATAACATCTAGTTGTGCACCTCCCTTTTTGGTCATTACATAACTTGCGGAAGTGGTACTTTACTGGAAGCCTGTAATAGATTTTAATGAAAAACTATATTAAAATATAAACCAAAACTTTTCAAATTTGGTATATAAGACTTTTATATGAATGGGAATAACGTAATAAATTTTAGTTAAAAAGGTCTGTCCGGAAGTGGTACTTTACTTGGAGCCTATAATAGATTTTAATGAAAAACTATATTAAAATATAATCCAAAACTTTTCAAATTTGGTATATAATACTTTTATATCAATGGGAATAACATAATAGATTTTAGTTAAAATGGTTTACCCGGAAGTGGTACTTTACTTAAAGCCTATAATAGGTTTTAATGAAAAACTAATTAAAATATAATCCAAAACTTTTCAAATTTGATATATAAGACTTTTATGTCAATGGGAATAACATAATAGATTTTAGTTAAAATAGTCTAACCGGAAGTGATACTTTACCTGAAGATGTTATCAGTTTTTCTTGAAAAAAATGGTGTTATTTTGATTTTAGTAATAAATGCTTCAAATAAAAGTTTTAGAGAATTGAATTCTGCGTCGAAAACTTTAATTATGATTAAATTAGCGCTTTGTATTCTCTAATTAAGTTTTGTTGATTAGGACAAAAAAGAACAAAAAATATAAAATGTTGATGTCAAATTATGTCAAATACGTGCGGTTTTATGATTGGGTCTGTTATAATACATATTTTAATTATTAACAAAATATGTATAGTGTAACAGTCGTACAAGGAAGTTATGTGCTGTCCACATCAGATATTTTAATTTGCAAAAATATTACTAATATTGAAAATAATGTAATTAAACAATAGTTATAAACAGATTTTGTGTCGATTTTCTATTTTGTTCTATTTTCTATGGCAAATTGATTGATTTTTAACTGTTAACTAACTATTTTGGATACTTGTCATTTTCTAAAAGTTAAATTATCTCAAATACTACTGCGTTTAGCAATTTTTATCAAAAGTACATTTTTGTGTATTTTTAAATAGTTTGTAATACTTTATATTTAAAAATGAAAAAATGTTAATAGGTAAAAAAAATAAGGATAAAAACCTTCATGACTTCCCCATATGAGACGCCACTGGTTGAAATACCAAAACAAAAGAAAGTTTAAATATGCATCTCAATGAGTAGTACTCTTGTATCAAGTTTCAAAATTTTAGTGCAACTAGTATCAGAGTTATTAATAAAAATATGTCAGATGAGGTGCACTATTAATGGCCTGTAATTCTGTAACTAAAAGTTTCCGGACATACCTTCATATGATATTTTTTGCTCAAAATTAGCTCAGGAATATGCTATTAATTTTTTTTTACACTAGTCCGGATACACCCTGTATATGTATAAATGACGTGATGACTCCGATATCACAGGAGTGGGAGGTTGTTTTTCAGGACTAGTTCTGGCGCCAGTCTTTTTATTGAATTATTCACGAAAATAACAATAAATTATTATATCTTTTATTACTATGAAAAATATTGCATAACTTTCATTGAAAATGCTTTTGAAAAAATTTGAAACAGGCTCATTGGGCCAAAGTGGAACGTATTTGATAAACTAGTTAATTAGGTCTCTATCGAACTATCCTTCGTATCTGAACTCCAATCGCTTACTCAATTGCAGTTCTGCACTTACGAGAATTTCCTAACCCAATATGTAGCAAGGGCGGCCTGTTAAATTAATTATCGCGGGTCCAGGGTTGAGGGCCAATCATTTGTGCTCCTAGAATCATGTAGGAAAGAGATTAATTTGGGACATGGTAATTTTGTAATATAAGTAGGCAAATTTAAAGGGCATATATATAAGGATATAATAGTTAGAACGTTAATAAGGGTTAATTTTAATCGTTATTTAGGGATAATTTATTAAAGTTTGATGGTAATTTTAATATGTGGATATTGATGTAGTTCATAAACTATAATTTGTTACGTTACTTTGTTCCTGATCAACTATGTGAAATATGCAGTGAAATTGGAATACCGGGCGATTCCTCTTCTTTACATCTATATGAAAAGTTGATAAGGTTTTTGGTTATAGTTGGTCAAACGCAAGTTCCCGTTTTTGAAGTTCTTAACAGTTTTTCTTGAAAATATGCAGTTAAATATCATTTTTTTGACATTTAAGTGATTATCAATTTGAAAGTATACGGTTTAATTATACATTTTCCTTCATATTCAATTGATTCAGATTAAAATAATTATGATTGACATGTCAGTGTCAAGTGCAATTTACATAGTATATGTTTGCGTTATAATTTCATTGCATTATAGAATCTTTTCGAAACTTTCAGTATGGAATTTGTAGAAAATAGTTTATGTTCTTGTTAAATTTTTACTGGATACTTACATTGTATGTTTCCCAAGGAACTTTTGGTATGGGGTTTTTACAAAATACATTGAATTGACGAAAGTAATGTGCTGGTCATATTGGCTTTTTTTCTAGAATAGTGTCTGTGTTGTGTGTGTGTGTGTGTGTGTGTGTGTGTGTGTGTGTGTGTGTGTGTGTGTGTGAGTGTGCGTGCACGCGCGTGCGCCTGCGTGTGCGTGTGCGTGTGTGCATGTGTGTGTGTGTGTGACAAAAAAATCCGACGTTAACTCCAAAACTACAATTTGAAAAATTATAATGGGCTACTGAAAATCCGATTTCTGTCACTATATATGTAATGTGATATTGAAAACATATATAAATATATAAATTTTATTTTAAAATAATTATTTGCTTTTTGCTAAATTAAGAAAGAAAATTTTCTACGTCTTTATATTTAACTGGGGAGGGGAAGCATGTTTAAGAATGTTATCAATAGATGGCATGGCGTGCGAGAAAGTTTTAATTTGAATTTGACATTAGTTCATTTTTCTCTCTCTCTCTGGTCTCTCAAATACATTAATTACTTTTTAAATAAACACAGGTAGTTATTTGTAATTTAAAATATCGATACCAAAAAGATAAACTAAAATACTAACCTCCAAACTATTATTGAAACGTCAAACAGCTGATCTACATTACCCGCACAAACATACCATTACTATGGGACGGCACCACGCTGTGGCTTTACGACTATTCGTTGGTGCGGCGTAATTCTACGTCACACATGGCGGGAATTCAAATAATCTAATTTCATAATTTTTTTTCTGGCTAATTAATAAAAATTTTGTCAAAAGAAAAAATATGGGTAGCAAGTTTTTACCTTCTCTTCAAAAATATTAAATAAAAAAAGGTACGCAAGTAGCTCATTGCTTCGTATTCCTCTTCTTTACATCCATATGAAGAGTTGATTAGATTTTGGTTATAATTGGTCAACCAGAAGTCCCTTATTTGAAGTTCTTAACAGTTTTTCTTGAAAAAAAAAAAAACAGTTAAACATTTTTTTTTGACATTTTATGTGATAATCACTATGAAAGAATATCTTATTGTGTATACGGTTTGATTATACATTTTATATAATCAAATAATTCTAATTGACAGATGTCAGTGTCAAGTGCAGTTTACATGTGTATGTTCGTGTTATAATTTTATTGGATTTATAGAATATTTTCCAAGGAACTTTCGGTATGGAATTTGTAGAAAATGGTATATGTTAGTGTTACAATTTCACTGGATATATAGAATCTTTTCCAAGGAACTTTTGGTATGGAATTTGTACAAAATATACATATTGACGGAAGGTAATGTCCTTGCCCCTTTTCAGAGAAATTTATTTGTTCTCATACTTCCTTCCCTACCAATATATCATCTCATTCGTCATTCCTACGTCAAAATTTTTTCCTTTTTTGTTCGCATATGAAAGCTGGAGCATAAATTTACTTTCAGGCACTTCGTCGCAAAATGAAATCAGCCAAATATTGTGTGCCTTCGACTTTCTTTACCGTGCATGTCGTGAGCGTGGAGCGAATATATCACGAACAAAAAGAATGTTATTGTTAGAGAAAAGGAAACAAGAAAAACAAAAATGCGGGATTTACAAGATAATTGCAGCAAGCAAGATTAATAAGACGAATTATGGATGATTAATTATTGGCTTTATAAGGGAGAGAACATTTGTTATAGAATGTTTATTGGGAATTATTGGAAATGACATGATAGATTGTAGAAATGTAGTAATAATTTAATGGATAAAAAATATCTAAGCTAATAATCGAAAATGTCAATAATTAACAGTAAATTCAGCATTGCGATTATACAGGCTGATCACGCGAGAATGAACTAGCAGTTAACTCCTCTGCGCTATTAAAGGAGATAGCGATACAACAATATGGCTGTTGCAAGAATTTTTATAAGACTTCTAAGTATTAAATTTTAAAAGATATTGATCTTTAAATAACCTGAAATTTGAAAATACCATTAAATTTCCATTAGATATTTTACAATTAAATGTTAAAATTGGGTAATATTTTGAAAAAGTCACGTGATCTGAAACAGAATGTAACGTCAGAGTACATACAGCTTAACATGTGACAAATTATCGCCTACGTTTATTTATATAAATAATGTAAGCTGTTTTCTATTGGCTATGAATGGCGTGATGTATGTACTCCGACGTCACAGGAGTGGGCGGTTGTTTTTCATGACTGTTTTGGTGCCAAACTTTATATTGAATTATTTAAGAAAATAACAATAAAATATTATTATTTAAATATTGCATAAACTTTCATTTAAAATACTATAAAAAAATGTGAAACCGGGTCATTCTTCTTGCATGCCGCTAAAATCAGCAATGCTGAGTAGATGACTCCCAGTCAGTGGCGTATTTACGATTTTCTTCTGGGAGGAGTCCAAAAAAATAGTGAGGGAAAGAAGTTAAAAAAAGGCGCCGCAGGCGAAATTTGTTTTTCACTCAAGGTCAAATGCCTTATAATTGAAAATTACACTTTTTCAAGGGATGTGAAGCTGCTTGTTTTCCCCCTTTTATATACCAAAATAAATTACCAGATCACACAACATTTTAGAAAAGAGAATATATTTAACAGATTGTTGACTTGGATAAACACAACACAATATGGCGCGACTACTATACATGGCCTACGTTTCATTACATTACCAGAAAAATGGGGTCCGAAGAAAAAATATTAAAATATTTTATCAAAACCAAAATATATATTCCTAAAAAAGTCAATATTATGATCATTACTATATTATATAATATATAATCATTACTAAATCAGTATTATATGTACTCGTATTATTGTTTTATACCACTACTTTTCTTTAGAGGACTAGTTCCAATCTTCGTGGTTTGGAAGCCATTTGCTCTATAATTTCGTCCGTAGTGAGTTCAACGTTTCTGTGAATGGAAAGCATTGCTAAACCATTCAGCCTGTTCTGAAAACAATATATAAAAATAATACATTAATATTGAACAATATATAACAGAAACCTAAAAAAACTCCCCCTGGATCCCCCCGTAAATACGCCACTGCTCCCAGTTGCGTAGTATCGTAAAGTATCAAATATTTGATTAATTGGATGAATTATATTATATTTTATAAGAAAAATAAATTGTATGGAAATTCCTGCTCATGTTCAATACTTGCTAGTACATATAATACAGTGTTTGTTGCCAAATGGGCATGTTTGACAAAACCAAGAAAGAAAACTTAATTCGTCAAAATACTGAAAATAGTTAGCCATGTTATATACATTTCGCGGAATTCCATTTTCTATTATTCTAATGCATCTACATTTTAGTAGTCTTCCATTGCATTAAATTCAAAATCCATTTTTTAAATAGAACCTCACTTCAAAAGCTGTGTATTATAATGTTGAAAGACAAATATGAAGAAAAAATGCTTGGACGCATGCGTATGAGTACGGCTTAGCGTAAAGGAGACTTAAGGGACAGATGACCTATCGCTTCTTGTAAGGGTAGTTAGTACTTAATTTTTAAGTAGAATCGGCGCAAACGGCCATTACACACGGGATAACATTTGACACTGTCAACACCTTTTGCAAGAATGTTTCTTCCTTTTCCAGAAATTTGAAATACTTAGAGTGAACTCTGAAATAATACCAACCTGCTTCAATTATTCTCGTATTATTAATTTTCTTCAACAATTATTATTTAAATTCCCATAAACTAAATCGAATAACCTTTTTTTCACAGAAAAAATTTTCGCATCCAACAAAAAACTTTTTCCGACGACCACTACGAAAAGTACATAAATTCACACGCTAAACTATTACTGAAAGTTGGTCATTGCACATCACTACCAAAGCTGTGTGAAATGAAAGCTCGTTAGCCAATCAGATGCGTCCGCAACTATGTGATATGATTTTACCACACGCTGCGATAACTGAGCGAACTAACCAACAATTTGTATGTAATAATTTGACAGTTACAAATAATTTGCTGAATTTACCCGGATTAAGAAGACAGGACCCTGATTTATCAGATTTTAACATAATTTTTGGTAAATTCTGATAGCAATGATGTAAACATAATCTGTTTTAATATTTTTATGAAAAATTTATATTGTTTTATTTTTTGTGGTCGTCGTGTACAACACGTGCTGAAAGGGTATTTCACACTCACGTGATTAAACCACTCGCCTTCGGCTCGTGGCTCAAACTTCACGTTCTTGTGAAATATCCGACTTTCAGCACTAGTTATACAATATACTATTTTCAAACAGTCGTATTGTTCGTAACAAAACAAAACTTTCAATTGTTATACTCGTAATTTCCTACAATTTTTCAACACGTCGTACCTGGAAAATGAATAGTCTTTTTTCACTTCTTCCTTTGTGTGTCCATAGCACCCATAATTTATTTTTACGACTGTTTACTCCGATAGAGAAATTTCTTGGAGATGGACGAAGTGTGTAAACAATTTGTTGAGCAGCGAAGAAATTTTTCAAGATGACGGAAATTGCCAGATGCTAGATGATTAAAGATTTACCGAACAGGAGGTGAAACTACGGATGAAAATAAGAAACGTACCTGTAAAAGGAAGGTTAAAAAGATTGCTTATTAAATATAGAACGCTGTAAGAGATATTTTACAACGCACCGATATTTACGGATTTAAGAACCTTTTAAAAAGTGTAAGAGCTTCCTACAAAATTTTCTAAAAATAAATATTAATATACGAAGTTTCAGCAAAAAGTAATGAGGAATTTTGAATTTCTTTAGTTATTTGTTTCCGATTTGCACATTTTTTTTTATCACGTTAGTGATTTTCTTATTGGACAGATAATTTTTGTTTGACAAAGCATTATGATACATTCGGCAATTTTGTATTTATTTAAAAATGTTTGAATAAAGATACTACATTAAATTTTGTGTTAAAATTGTATAATGTACAGGTTGTCTTAATTTCGATATTTTTTTACCTCCCGCTACTCTTGGTAAGGGAGGTATAGGGATCGTGCTAAAAATCACATATCGAGATTTTAGTAAATGATCACGTTTTAAGGTCCCTAGAATCCAATTTTAACATTTTCACGGTGACGTCTGTACGTGTGTATGTGTGTGTGTATGTGTATGTGTGTGTGTATGTATGTATGTGTGTGTGTATGTATATGGATTTTGTCTTCTCTCTCTCAGAAAATTATGAAAGCCATTAGATTTTGGTGTACATCGGATAACCGGAAATGGCACTTTACGTGAAGCTCATAGTGGTTTTTCTTCAAAAAATACCATTTTTTTCGCATTTTATGTCTTATGAAAATTAAAGATTATTGAATTAATACTTTTTCTATATATTTTACAGATAAATTTAAAAATATATTTATTTAGTAGTCCCGAAGCCTAAGATATACACAATTCCGTTGTTACACAGTTCATATTTCAAATGAATGTAACTGACAGTAAATGTCTCTGTCAAAAAACTAATCACTTCAAATTAATAATAGTGACATTTTAAAAAGAAAATAGTAAATAAAGCAATAGTTTTCTGCAATGAAACAGTTTGCAGCGTTAGTAAATACGTAGGTATGTATTTAAATTAATAAAAATTAAATAGCGGGAGGTTTTGTGTTGGCCACATCAGATTTTTTTTTAAAGAAATCTCGGCTAATATTAAAGATAGAACAAAACCGTTTGTACATTACCAGGGTCAAGTTTTCGAGTAAGAACCTAATGTTTAATAGTCACCAGCTTTTTTATCTTCTTTTGTTTCTGAGCTACAGCCAAAAACTTGTTTTTCGCTCATTTCGAAAATACCTCTTTTCTTAATTATTATGATAGAGAAAAATTGTTTTATTTCTTATTAATGCTAAAAATCGCATACCCAGATTTTAAGGTCACTAAAATCAGATTTTAACATTTTTATAATGATGTGTATGTGCGTTTGTTGGAAGGACGGTTTCTCAATTCTATAAGTCTAAAGACCAATTTAACTACGTATTCTTTTATTTGATATTAATGGAAAGAACTGAAAAGGCTTTGGTGACAATTGAACAACCAAAAGTAGTAGTTTCTTAAAAAAAATGTAAATATTATTTTTTGGAAATTCATGTTATTACAAATATTAAAGAATATAAAATCCCATATCCGATTTATATTAATTTATGGCCGTTTGCACCAACGTAACTTAAATATTAAACTCGGCTTAAATTGACAATATTGCATCGAAATGAAATGTCAAATGAAATATAATATATTGCTGTCAAAATTTCGATTTGCATTTTTTTATTTAAGCTTAGCTTAAAATTTAAGCCTTGTTGGTGCAAATGGGCATTAGAGATAGAGAAATATCTCCATGGAAACCAGTTGAAAAATTAAAATGTTTGTAATTGACAGAAACTGTGACGAGGTCACATTGTTTCGCCATAAAATTCCAACACGCCATCGTCCAGAGAACATCACCGGCCACTGTGGGGCTGCAGAGTAGCATGTAATCGTTGTCCAGAAGCCGCTGTAGCACTAGAACAGGATTCTGCATCCCAAACTGGAGGTGCAATGTCCATAACCTCACATTGAGCACATGTCTAGCACGCGGTATTTTCCATGGAAGTTCAGCGTCCACGTCGGGGCCGTATCATAGCGTGTAAACGATTACCAGAGACAGCTGTGACACAAGAACCGAATTCGACAGTTTAAAATGCCCTTAACATGTTTTTAAACTTACCTGTAGCACATGATGAGCACGCGGTAACGGCCAACGGAAAATCCTCAAGTTTCCAGCCTGCCACTATCTTTCCGGGGTTTTTCGTGGCCGGCATTTCACTGTGCACATCACACGGCAACTTCAAAAGCAACAGTTCACCTAGATTTCACAACTAGAGCACGCATTCCACAACTGTCAAGACCGCAGCGCCAAATCCAGGCGGAATAAACTAGAACTTGAGATGTTTGTTAATTTCTATTTTATTAAAATATTATTGTAAATATTTTACCTGTTAGTTTCAAGCAAGAAAAACTGGATTTTCACATTTTCTCTTGAGTATAGAATTTTCTAGAAATGTTTTAAGAGCCCAGCCTCTCGACCAATAGTAAGCCGAGTCTGTTCTCCCACTCGGCCAATCACATTCGAATAAAGCCACTTCCACATAAGCCGCGTGCGTTTGAACGAGAATTACCAAAATCCGGCTATAAAAGACGCAGCAGCAGCCCTAGAATTCATTCTGTCTTCTGGCTAGCCGTTCTAGCCAGAACCAGGAGTTCCATAGCCGTTCTATGGAATAAAGTTCCAGTACCAGCCCCAGAAGGCAGAGTCCAGATCTTCTACAGCTGTTCTGTAGAAGTCAGTCACCGATTGTCGCTGTTCGACAAAGTCAAAGTCCACAGAGTAAATATTACTTCACGTTTGTCTTCAGAGTAAGAATATTTCACGTACTAAGTTTCACGGAGTAAAGATTTCACGTACAAGTTCTCAGAGTAAAATATTATTTCCAGTTTGTCAAGAGTATAAATAATATTTCGCGTGCTAAGTTCACAAAGTTGATATATCCAGTTTTACTTGATAATAAAAATGGTCAGTAGTTTGAATAACAATGGACACAGTTTCTCAGTCATTTATTAAATTGTACATAGTGTGTAAATAAACATAGTTTAGTGTACTGCATTTTTCACTGCTCAAAAATATCCTAAGAATCCTGGCCTACACGACTAGCTATCCGCAACCCTTCCTCACCCTTCTCTCAGTTCCACGGAGATACAAGATGGCGCCCGAGCAAGAATCAACTCAGACTGCAGCAATGGGGGGTGAGGGTGACGTCACAAACTGGCACCAGATCAGGGGGAAAATCCAGATACATTACTGAAGGCTTTTTCTGTAGAGCTGTTAATGAAATGAAGCTGTCAAATCTGACATTAATGGGAAGAGCTGAAAAAGCTTTGGTGACAATTGAACAATCGAAGGTAGTAGTTTCTTAAAAAATGTAAATATTATTTTTTGGAAATTCATGTTATTAGAAATATTAAAGAATATAAAATTCCATATCCGACACATTTAACGTTTTTATTATAATATCTTATATTAATTTAGAGATAAAGAAAATAACTCCATGGAAACAAGTTGAAAAATTAAAATCAGGGAATACCTGATAAAAATTTTTGTAATTGACAGAAAGATGTCAGTGTCCAGATACATTACTGAAGGCTTTTATGTAGAGTTGTTAATGAAATAAAGCTGTCTGGAATATTTTTACTTATAATGTACAAAAATTCTTTTTACGTATATCTGATAAAAAGGACCAACAAATAGCGGCAAATTCAAAATGAGAACGAACAAGTTAAAAGTATAAAGATATGAAAGTAATACTTTAGAATTTATCCCCAATTCTTAAAATAAAACCAAGCATTTTATATGACTGTTTGACAAGGTGGTCAATGTGTAAATCAATGATTAATTTGCTATCTAAGATAACTCCTAAAACTTGTCCATGATTTACTCGGATGACATTGTTTCCTCAAAACAGTAATTATGGATGTAAGTATTTCTGTTTCTAGAAAATGTTGTACACGAACATTTATCAAGATTACGGGTTAAATCATTTGCATGAGGGTTAAATGTTAATATTTATTTTGTTTTCTTCATTATTGCAATCACTATTCTTTTTTCCGCGAAAAAATGTCATGGTTCTTAGCTTCTTTACCGTTGAAAAATTATTTGGCTGTTCAAAGTATTTGTGGAATCTGAGCCCTTTTATAGAGAAGTCCTGGTTGGATTAGGGTCAAGTAAGACAAAGGGCACTTATCAGGCGTCAGTTTACGAGCTCTCAAAGCTGTCGTGGTATCAAGCATCACAGGAGTGCCTATTATGCTATTTGAAAATAGGAACTAATAAAGTTGTTTGAACCCAGGTCGTCAGAATCATAAACGCTTATATAATGCATTCAGCCATGCGACTATATATATATTTATTTATTTATTTAATGATCAACCCAACAGGCTAAGCCCAGATAAAGGGTTGTAAAAAAATACAAAATACACTCAACAATACATAAAAATAAACAAAATGCTTATGACATATTACATAACATATTAATGAAATTTTTAAATTCCAAATGAAATATATCAATCCTCGAAAATTTACAATTATAAAGATTGCACATACGATATATAGGCGACAGCATTAAATAATTAGTTCTAGCACCCGGTAAATAAAAAGTATAACAACTAATGGTACGAAAAGAGGGAATATGAAATTGGAGAGAGGAAAGAGTACAAGGATCGTCAACGCAGCTGTTTACAACTTTAAATAGATGTATTATTAGGGCATTTTCACGGCGTTCAAAGAGATTATTGAAATTAAACATATGTAACAATTGTTTATAATTTACAGAATAATCAGGGTAGTTATTATGTGCCTTGTAATAAAGGTATTTGAGAAATTTTTTTTGAACAGATTCAATCAGATCTTGATGAACTTCGTAAATAGGGTTCCAAATGATGTGACAGTACTCCAGCTTAGAGCTGACGAAAGAAAAGTATAGGTTCGTAATTGCTGATAAATTTAGAAAAGTTCGAGTATTTCTTATTATGAAGCCTAGCATTCTCATGGCACTGTTATATATATCTTGTATATGATGTGTAAATGTAAATTTGGTGTCATATTTGACTCCAAGATCTCGTACAGTAATAGATCGCGACAAGGTGACATTTTCGATCGTATAATTATAAACAATTGGCAAAAGTTTCCTACTAAAAGACATTACTGTTCATTTATTTAGATTAAGATGTAATTTGTTAATTGAGCACCATTTTGAGAGTCTATCTAAGTCTTCTTGGAAAAGTTGGCAATCTTGTACTGAGAGAATTGGGTAAAATATTTTTAGGTCGTCGGGAAAAGAAGTTTATCAGTGTGAATTACATCTGTCACATCATTAATAAAAAGAAGAAAAAGTAGTGGACCTAGATTTGAACCTTGAGGAATCCCTGAAGTCGGAGAGAAAGAGAAAGAATTGACGCCTTTGTAATGAACGTACATTTTTCGTTGACAAAGGTATGAGGTGAGAAGGGAACGTAAAGGGAGAGATAAAGAATAGGAATCAAGCTTGCTGATCAATCAACCATGATCAATTCTGTCGAAAGCCTTCGCAAAGTCTGTATAAATACAGTCAACTTGCCCTTTGGCGTCAAGGTTAGAGGATACAACATGACTGAAATAGCTTAGATTAGTAACAGTAGACCTATTCTCCATATATATATATATATATATATATATATATATATATATATATATATATATATATACGAAAAAAAATGTTCGCAGAGAATCGCTCAAAATAGTTGTAGACACGTGTTTCGCTCTTATTAGAGCTCATCAATACAGCATAGTTAGTTAATATGTGGACATTAACTAGAAGTAATAAAAAAACCGACAACTTGTAACAGCACTAGTAAGTAGTCAAATACACATTTGTTGCTTCTGTCAGCATTTCCACGAATTTGTGGGTAAATAAGACGTCGCTGCAGCGGTAACTTATAACCACTCACCAGAAATATATAAAAGTATTATAAACAACTAACTATGATGTACTGATGAGCTCTAATAAGAGCAAAACACGTGTCTCCAGCTGTTTTGAGCGATTCCCTGCGAACAATTTTTTCTTCGAGACCCTATTTTCTTCACAACTTCTTTCCATTTCTTCTTGTCTTTAGCTTCTATTCAGTTCGTTAAGTTTTGTTCCCGTATATCTTTTTTTATAGCATTTATCCATTTTTCTATGGTTTCCCTCTTCTTTTCTTTCCTCCTTCAGCCCCTAATATTGTTCGCATAGTATTTCTACTTTCCGGCATCCGTGCAATATGCCCTAGCCGTCTCACTCTTTTTGCTCTAATCAAGTGACTGATAAATGGGAAACTGCATTTCTTGTATTTCCTGGTTAGATCTTCTTCTCCAGGTTCCGTCTTCTTCTTAACTCCTCCAAAAAATCCTCTCAATATTATCTACTCCCAAACATCTAGTTTTGTTTCATTGTTTTTATTAAACACCCACAATTCACATCCATATAGGACTGTCGGACTTATTACTGCCCTAAATAGTAGTAGTAATTCGATCTTGATACGTTTTTGAAGTATATTGTTCTCAAAAGCATTCCATAAGCTTTGCTTCCTCTAGCTGTTCTCTTGTTTATCTCTTCACCTTCGAGTTTACTTTTTCAAGTAGTATACTTTATCTTTCATTTCAAATATTATATTCTGTTTTTTTGTTGTCTGATTTTTCTCTATTGCCATATATTTGGTCTTAGGTTCGTTTATGGACAGTCCACATTTCCTTGCATTCTCTGCTAATCTAAATATAGCGTTAATAAAATTACCACTTCGTTCTAAACATATTTATCCAATTTTACAAAGTTAAACTTCCTTATATTAGCATCCACTAATGTGAAAATTACATTACTAAAATTTGATATTCCAAACATGACAAACATCTTAACAAGCAGCTCTTTACATAGGGCTTCGCAACTCGTATACAAGTTCGTGTCAGTGGAAAACAACTTCACATACGTCAATTACCCTACACTTCAAATAAACAATCGATAACTCCACAATTTCTACTTCCCTTCTTCGCGGTGCGATGTGGTGCGAATGTCTGAATAAATTTAGCATCCAATTTACGGACCGAAATAAATTTCAATTAAAAATAAATATTCAATTTTTCGATTCGCCAGGTGGAATCGAATTGAGGGCCCTTTTATTTAGGATTTACATTTTAATAGGGAATATTCAAAAATAATTTAAACATAATGGAATTTAAATTTAATAATAATACGCGTATGCTCTTAATGATTTCGGTTCGTCATTATTATTATTTTAGAAAAGTTGTGTTATACAAATACAGATATAAATTATTACATTTCATACCTGTGGCTTTATGATAATAAAATATATCAAATATTTCAGGAAATTGAGTTTAAAATTTAAAATTCTCGGTTTATAAAAAAAAAAAAATTTGAAAGAAAAGTTAGTTGTTAAAGACTGAAATTAAAATACAGTTAATAATGTTACGTGGATGTCATTAGAGAAAAATCTATTATGGCCAGCACAAGACCTCTCGCCATTTCCATATTAGGCTATACATATTGTATTTAACATTTCTGGTATACACACAAAAATTCTAATTACATTTATTATTAATATATTTTTTAATTCATTCTATAAATATGTTTCCTCCTACTAAATATTCGAGATTCTTCAAATTCATTGACGAGATTGGCGGTATTTCTGATGCGTATATGTAATATATGTATCTATAATTTTATATATTTAATTAATAATAAAATAATAAATAAATGAACTTCCCAGAAAAAGCCTTCAGTAATGTAAATGGATATTTGACACTGACAACTCACGTTTTTTATTAATTACAAACACTTTAATTTTTCAACTGGTTTCCATTACAACGGATTATTTTATATATTTATGTTTCTCTACCTACCTCTAAATTTATAAATAAAATAAATAAATAAATATATCATCACGGCATATTACCCATTTCTGGGTGTGCCAGTATCTACAACACATGTAGACATCGGTAATGATGACGATATATTTTACCGTGTGGGCGATTACCAGGCGTCACTTCACGGGCACTCATAGCTGGCGTGGAGAGTGCACCACAGGGGTCACTTTTGTGCCATTTAAAATTGGAAAATATTTGGCGTCAGTCGGGATCGAACCCGGTTCCCCCAGGTTCGCGACCAGACACTCAGGCACGCGGCCACGGGACCCCATGGAAGATATAATAAAAATGTTCAATGTATCAGATAGAGAATTTTATATTCTTAAATGTTTATAGGTAATAACATAAATTTCCAAAAAATAATATTTAGAAGATTTTTTTAAGAAACTACTAATTCCGGTTGTCCAATTGTTATCAAAACCTTTTCAGCTCTTCCCATTAATGTCAGCTTAAGGAAAATGTAGTTAAATTGATCTTTAGTCTTATAGAATTTGAGAAATCGTCCCTCCAACATCCTCACATACATACACAATACACATATATACCCATCCACACATACACACACACGCACTCGACATCATTGTAAAAATGTTAAAATCGGATACTAGTAATCCTAAAACGTACTTATTCACTAAAATCTGGATATGCGATACAGCTCTTAGCGAGAGGTAAAAAATTTTAATGGATGTTTTTTTGTATATGCCCATTAATATTTGCGGTCTGTGGTTTTGCGAAATACAGTAGAGTCCGGTTATAATGTACTCAAAAAATTCAACAAAAATGGTTCATTATATCCGAATTTCACTATAATAGGAAAAATAAAAACTGCATTTATTTAATTGTAATGTATAAAAACATTACACATGTATGTAATTAAATCAAGACTACACACGGAACACAAGTTTACTTGACAAAATCGGTAATGTTTGTCTGTGCATGTCTACTAGAAAAGTGAATATCACTTATATAGCGTTCGAGGTTGCAAAAGCTATTCCGTACATGCTCTGGAACAGTACGTGACTCTAAGACGTTTTTTGTACCATTTCATTGACAGAAGGAACATAAATATTAAAAATTTCCCTGACCATACGAAGATAAAATATCTTCTTTTTTCCATATCATAGATACAGTAGATTTTATTAAATTAATTTCCTGGCAAATATCGCGTTGTTTAACACCACTTTGTATTTGTTCTATAATATCATGAAGCAATCCGTGTAAATAAAGCAAGTTGGTGGGGAAATATATAGATCATAAATCGAGGAATCCCCGAAAAGTTCATTATAAAAGAAACATTGCGTCTCATTTTGAATAATATTTAGTTCACTTTATGCAAAAGTTCATTATATGCTGGTTCACTATAAACAGTAAAAACATACATTACATATATAGAAAAAAATTTCGTTACTTGAAATACAGTACACTATAAACAAAAGTTCATTACTAGCGGGTTCACTATAACCGGACTTAACTGTATATACGTAAATGATGTCATTACCTTCTAACACACTACAAATAATAATGTCGTATGTTGTAGAGTTACAGATTTATAATTATCTACTACACTGCCCTCTGTGCTAATGTTTATCCAGTGACGGCGTTATAATCAAATTATTATTCTAGGGTTTATGTCAAGTCCATGTTTTTGTTTTTGTGTTTTGCAAAGACATAGGGGAAGAACATAAAACCTTGAGAAAGGAATTATTTAAAAAGAAACCTAATTTACAAATAAATTGCACTCATTTTTTCGGTTAAAATCTTGTATTTCTATTCTTGTGTAATGAGATTTAGCGAAACTTTTATTTTCTTTACGTGTTCTCCATCAATTCGGTGTAATTCTTCCATTTGGCCCGGTCTTGGAATTCCTCCAATTCGTGCGAGGTGTCCGGTGACATTACTCACCTCCAGAGCTTTTAAGTTGCCCGCCCGCCGAGCTCTTAGTTCTGCAAATACAATTTCCTCAGCTTTTCAAATACGAGGAAGGTTGGAATCTACCAACTTGTAAATGCTTTTAATGCGTCTTAGAACATTCACAATTTAAAATTCAGTTTCTTTATCTAATGTAACTCAAAAGCTCATTAACCTAAACAATATATTTGTATTTACTGACTATTTTGCAAAACACTGACCACTAATGAAAAATAATACCGACCAAAAAAGTACATGTCTATTATAAGTAGATGTTGAATTTTTAATGTATATATTGCAATATATGCTAGATAAATAGTTTATTAAATAATAGTTTGAATTGAATCCGACGTAAAACAACCGCGCCTGTCTGAAGACGTCATGAGAGTAAGGAGTAAGCATTTCTGTGTCCTCATTTCAAAGGCGTCGAAATTGTTGAATTGACCTTGTTTTATTTACATGAATACGCGCTTGAATATATAAATATGAATTCTGAATTTGAAGGAATCGAAAATCTACGGCACTTTTTTTTGGTTTTAAACTAATAGATCACCTTTACGATGTATCATCATTCATTAGAATACTGCTGTCATTAATATGAAGGTGGTAAAAGCTTTTTACTTAATTAATATTCTTTTATTATCATATCCACCATATGACCTATAAAAGTATCTTCCTTACTTGAATTTTCGATATCTATAAATATCCTCTTCATTACAAATAATTTGTCATTACAAAAAATGCATAATTTTACTTGATGTATTTGTTTTTTACAGATAACTTCTAAGCATGAAATGATATGGAATTTAGATTTGTACTATTGTATTTTTTCCTACTCTTCCGAATAGCGATACTCAATTTTTTTTTTATCACTGTTGAATTTCGAGTTATTATACCGAATATGTTTAGCTTCACAACAGTGTCTATCTATGTTTACTTGTTTCAAACAGTAGAAATGCAACAATTATTAAATTTATATCCAAAAACAATAGTTGTACCAATGAAACAAATGAATAATTATAATTAAGCATTGTGTTTGTTGTAATAAAAACCCATTTTTGAAATGAACTAAATGGACATTTATTATTATTATTATTATTATTATTATTATTATTATTATTATTATTATTATTATAAAAATACGTATAGACCAATTACAGTACAAAGGAAAACTAGGGTAAGAAACAAAAGTAGATGGGTAAAGGCAAAAACTAACGAGAAAATAACAACAAGGGATTATGGGTTTAACTAAGTGACGAATTTAAAAGATAATGTTAAAATGGCTTAGACGATAGGAGGAAAATATCTACAGACGAAAATTTAAAGTTGTATAAAGAACACATTTGATAAGTAAAGAGTAGATAAGTATCCAATGAGGTACATAGGTGCGTGAAAGATAATGATATTTAATGACTGAGGATCATCAACATCATTGTGGATTATCTTAGAAAAATGGTACACAGAATATATGTTGCATCGGACGCAATGAAAAAAAAGTTAAATGTGTTTAGCAATTGGTAATACGACATGAAGAGGTCAGGATAGTTACAAGTTTTAAGGAATAAAAACTTAAGAAAGTTTTTTACCTCTCGCTAAGAGAGGTATTGGATTCATGCTAAAATTTAAGGTCCCTAGAATCCGATTATAACATTTTTAAAATGAAGTCTGTGTGTGTGTGTGTGTGTATGTGTATGTGTGTGTGTGTGAGTGTATGTGTGTATGGATGTTGGAGGGACGATTCCTCAAAAACTATAAGACTTAAAAAATATTTAACTGCAGTTTCCTCAATCTGATAGTCCTGGGAAGAGCTGAAAAGGTTTTGGTAACAATTGAACAACCGGAAGTAGTAGTTTCTTAGAAAAATTCTTCTAAATATAATTTTTGGGAGTTTTTTTTTATTAAATATTGAAGAGTATTGAGTAAACTAATCGCAGAGGCTAAGGCATTAAGGAAACCAGTTGACAAATTCCAATGTTTATAACATAGTTTGTAAATGACACATGTCAGTGTCAAAAATCAACAGTTTTGATGATATTCTGATAGCATTTTCTGGGAAGTATATTTAATATTTCTTATTGTTTTATTAATTAAATATTTGAAAATATAGGTAAAATTGTGGTAAAATGCATATACCGCTAATCTGGATAATGAATTGGAAGAATCTCTGACATTTAAAAACTTCCTCATACAATGAAAAATAGATATTAGAATTATATGTGTACAGAAGGCATGTTAATTACAATAAAAAATAATATTTGGGTAAAGTTCTGTAATATTTTTTTATAAAACGACGGTTCGAAAGCGAAGTACATTACAATACTTGTATAGCCTAATATGGAAATGGCGAGAGGTCTTGTGCTGGCCACAACAAATTTTTTTGTGTTAGTATCTATGCGATTTTGGTGGACTTCAGCAGAAGGACTTCAAATAAGAGAACACTATTCTAATTTGGATCGTACCAAGGAATAAAATAAATAAACGATTGCATTTACAATAGTGAAAGAACGAGTATTACGAATAATGAAACCTAGTAAACACAGAGCTGCATTACAGATAATGTTTATGTGTGGCACATATACAGCTTGTCTCTAAATTAGGGGGACACGGCTTAACCACAGATTCCTGAGGCTACAATAAGACAATTTAACTAAACTTGCTCCTATCGAAAAGTGTACTATTTAGCCAGTATTCTGCTTCAAAGTTATTAAAAAAAAAGAATTTTGTTTATACTAAGAGAACGCTTTATTCGATTTCGATGAAATTTGCTATAACAGTTCATATGGTTATGTCATCTTTTAAGATGATATTTGTTATTATTAGTGAACAACTAGCGCATGAAACTTAGGTGTCCCATCATTGACTAGACCGTAACTTTTTAATGGCCACGTCGATAATGTGAAATATTTTTTTTCAGAAAGATGCATTCAATAGTAAACTTTTCTCTCTCTGTGTAATTTGTGATATCTGTTGCCGTTCACACGGAAAAAATAAAACCGGAGTGTCTGCACCTTAAAATTTTTAAAATAAATTTAATCTGGCAGTCTATCCAAATGTTAAACAACTAATTGTGTATGTATTCACGAAATCAGATGTAGTGTTGATACACATATGCATATAAGCGTGGATTAAACAATGACATTTAACTTGTCATGTTAGTTCCAGAATGTTTTGTGGTAGAGCACATTGTGGTGGCGCTGCATGTTAGAGTTATCGTACTATGCAAAATTTTTAATTAAATTGTGGATGATGGTAGAAAAAATTTAATACAACGTATGCTATGTAAGTGTTATTTGGCGTCGGAGATTTTACATATTACCACATCGATTCGATTATAAAAGTTTGCTTACTCAGCCTGTAATGTAATTGCAAATCTGTATCTATTTTACTATAGGAAGAGGTTTTTGGATGAATGCTTCATTTATTTCAACATAGTCAAAATTTCACAACTGCGACGTTTCGGTTCTATTTAGAACCATTTTCAAGCTAACAAAAAATTATTTATTTGTTAAATACATGTAAATTATAATGTACAATTGTCAAACTTACCAATAAATAAATTATTAAAACATTTGAAAATATTACATTTTAATTATAAACGATTTTGTAATTAAAAAAAAAACCAATGAGTTTAAAGACTACATGGTTAAAAGTCAACTAAATAAAAATTTTAACAATTCGTCTTATAGGTGACCGCCAAAATCAACAACTTTAACAAAGAATGACATCTATAGAAAGATGTAAGAATGAAAGACAAAAAACATTAAAAACCCTAAAAATAAAAAATTACTGTGGAGTGATATATTTAATATTGGGATATAAATTTTTAGAATTATTGTAATCAGATTTACAATTTATAGAATTATCGTCAAGATTTATATAACAATTTTCAAGAAATAATCTCTTTTGAATGTTAGATTCATGATGTAAAATTTTATAATTAGTTGAATCCAATTTATGTTCAAGGGCAGTACAATGATGTACTATGGTACTATGTTTATTGTTATTTTTATTAATATTGTAATTATGTTGTTGTATTCTTTTGTAGATACATTGTTTCACCAATATACGAAGATTGACAATCAAGACAATTTATTTTATAAACAACATTACTACTGAGATTTTTGAGGTTATTATCTTTTAATTTGGTAAACAACAATCTATTTTAAGTAACAGCTTTTGGATGTTCATGTTGCATGATAATAATTATTTGTGAACTTTCTTAAATGTTTAATTCGTAGAAATGGGTCTAATAGATCATGGAGATTTGAACCCTGAACTAAATATGTGAAGGTCCAGGGTTCAAATCTCTGCGGGGTCCATGAATTTTTCACAAATTCTTTCTTCGTATATTTAAAATATCTTCTTGATCTGTTAGGTTTATTATTTCTACGAATTAGATAAAAAATATCTTTTTTCGCCAACCGGACGTAGTTGATGCTATTGTCATTAATTTTTGTTAAAAATGCGCTGTTTATGTACTGTTTATATCACTATGCCAATTGTACAAAAAGTAAATCATTTATTGCATTAGTACGAAAAATACATCGACATGTATAAATAGTAGCAGATTACTTACTTACTTAATTCTGCACCTTTCTACCCTCACGGGTGTAAGGCGTTCCCCCGGCTTGCGCGGGAGGGGGTTGAGTTCTGGTTCGTTGGTCTTCTCCATATTTCTTTCCACTCTGCTCTATCTTGTGTTGCTGTCTTCGTTTCTTCCCAAGTGAGACCTCTTCTTTGCGCTGCTTCCTTTACTTCTTCCAGCCACGTTCTTCTTGGTCGTCCTCTTGGTTTCTTTCTTCCAATTTTTGCTTCATACACCTTTTTAACTATTCTCTCCCCTCCCATTTTTTTTTATAAAACAAATAATATAGTTATTTTCGTAACAAGTTATGAAAAATACCAAATATCATGCTAGTGTAAATTGACGCACGACGCGTAGCGGAGTGCAAGTCAATACACACGAGCTAAGATATTTGAATTTCATACAAGTTACGAACATTAGTTTTTAGGCGAGCATAAATAAATTTTACTTTTTTTACAAAACTGAAATTTAGGTTTAAACGTACAGACAGCTGACAAATGAATAATTTGTACATATAGCTTGAAAATAATGACACAGTAACCTAGCAACCGTGTCAACTATTACGATATGAAATATATCGTAACACTAATGCCATAAGTTCCACTTTCAGTGTTAGGATACTACGTTGATATGTCATACTTATCACAATGGTCGTCTAAAATAGTTATTTTCGTAACAAGTTATGAAATATACCAAATATCATGCGAGTGTAAATTGACGCACGACGCGTAGCGGAGTGCAAGTCAATACACACGAGCTAAGATATTTGAATTTCATACAAGTTATGAACATTATTTTTTAGACGAGCATAAATAAATTTTACTTTTTTTTCAAAACTGAAATTTAGGTTAAAACGTACGGACAGCTGACAAATGAATAATATATACATATAGCCAGAAAATAATGACATAGTAACCTAGCAATCGTGTCAACTATTACGATATGAAATATATCGTAACACTAATGTGATAAGTTCAACTTTCAGTATTAGGATACTACGTTGATATGTCATACCTATCACAATGGTCGTCTAAAAATATATATTTTCATATGGTGCGTCAACAAGAAATCGATTAATTTCGTCTTGGACTTCTTAGAACGATATCCTTCAGATTTTCTTTTTAAGTACGGTACAATTTTTAAATAATTTTTTATATTAACATTATTTTTCACATTGAAAGTAGCTTTCAGTATGGAATAGTGCGCCCATAAAGTAGATGGTTTTACTTTGTTAGATAAATAAGAAAAATATCGAATAATTACGTTCTCAGAATATGATGCTGAGGTTTGTTCCTTTTTCCAATCCTTAAACCGTCTATAGAAGTTCTCATAAACTTGTTTCGATATTTGAGGTACCTAACATTTCAAGAGTAGTAATATTTGATGATTCTAATATATCAGGTGGCGTACTAAATATATTAAATGATCATCACTGTCCATTTTTTATTTAATATGTAATTTTTGCAAATTTATTTTTAAAATGTATACTGCTGAGTATTGAAGTTTACAACGTTTACAAAATATAATATTTACAAAACATTTGCGGTTATCGTTGTTGTCATGGTAGAAACAAATTCATTGTTGAGTCAGTTTTCATGAAATTTTTAAATTTGTATAGATATAATAAATTGAATGTTTTAATGCTCCATTTTAAATTGATGTTGGAATTCATTAGTTAGACGGTTGATGAAAATATATTACGTTTCATTCATACAAAAAATAGCAGACTTACATATTGGTAATGACGGTAAGAATAATTAGAATTAAAGTGAAATGAAAAGTTCATATTGTTTTTCAGCGATTCCTCGACGTATCACATCCTTGGGCTATGTTGTTGAACTTCCATTCAATTGAACAACTTCAAGGGCCGTACATGGCAATACTTCAAATTCTGATATAATTGTACATGAGGAGAATATAAAATTGCATAGTTTTTATTTAAACATCAAAACGTGAAAATTTTCACTTGATTGTTTGTAACAAAAAGTGCAATTGAAATCAGCAAACGTCCTTCACGTAAAATATTTTTAATTATTGTAACGTCAAGTTGTAATTATTTTATTTAAATAGGTATGTTTGAAGAAAAACTATAATGCGTCATTCGGAGTAAAAGTGTCATTGTGTGCCTCGCATGTAATTGTCCGACTCGCTCTCTCTCGCCGTGCAAACTTACATGCTCGCCAGACAGAGAAACACTTATACTCCTAATAATACAATATACTATTTATCTGTAAAATGTACAACACATGTCCTGAATATTAAAAATTACATCAAAACATGGTTAAGTATCGCTTGCTATGGGCTACTTGCGTACCTTTTCTTTATTTAATATTTTTGAAGAGAAGCTAAAAACTTGCTACCCATATTTTTTCTTTTGACAAAATTTTCATTAATTAGCCAGAAAAAAAATAATGAAATTTGATTATTTGAATTCCCGCCATGTATGACGTAGAATTACGCCGCACCAATGAATGGCCGTAGAGTCATAGCGTGATGCCGTCCCATAGTAATGGTATGTTTGTGCGGGTAATGTAGATCACCTGTTTGACGTTTCAATAATAGTTTGGAGGTTAGTATTTTAGTTTATCTTTTTGGTATCGATATTTTAAATTACAAGTAACTACCTATGTGTTTATTTATTAAGTAATTAATGTATTTGAGAGACCAGAGAGAGAGAAAAATGAACTAATGTCAAATTCAAATTAAAACTTTCTCGCACGCCTTGCCATCTATTGACAACATTCTTAAACATGCTTCCCCTCTCCCAGTTCAATATAAAGAAGTTTTTTTTTCATTCAAAAATTTTTTATAGTCTAGCAAATTTATGATTTTACCTTAAAGTAATTACAACAAAAGCTTTTTAACGGAATCCAGTCCCAGAAAAGTGCGTTGAATAACATATCAATATATTCCCGAAATCGGAGCATGGGAACCTCCCGCCAATTTGGACAAATGGCGGCATATTCAGGTTTATGGCCATTTGCTTAAAACAATTATGAAAATATTTAAATTATTCAAAAAAACAAACAATATTACGTACTTGATACTTAGTCTAATATATTTCACTATTTACAACAGTTTACATTCGACGTGGCATCGAAAGAAGTTATCGATAACTGTTTTATAAAAATTGTTAACGTTTTTCTGCAATTTTTTAGTTTTTTATCCACCACTCTGATCTTGTTAAAGATACGATGATGCGGTTTTAAAATTTGAATTCAGCATAAAATTCTCTTTCGTATCGTGTATTACCCTATTTTTGCCGATGAATGATTGGCGAGTTACTGCCAACTAAATCTCATTTGAAATCCCTCTAAAATTTTAAACATCTGAAAATCGGCTCTTTTTTCATTTTCTCATTCAAAATTTCAATAGGCTTACAGATAACTAATATTAAGTATTTAATAGGTGTCAAAGTGGTTGATGAAAAATTGAGAAATGATCCGATTTTCAGATGTTTAAAATTTTAGAGGAATTTCATGTGAGTTTTAGTTGTTAGTAACTCGCCAATTGTTCATGGGCAATAATCGTGTAATACATGATATTAAAGAGAATTTCATGCTGAATTCAAATTTTAAAACCGCGTCATCATATCTTTAACAAGATCAGAGTGGTGGATGAAAAACTAAAAAATTGCAGGAAAACGTTAACAATTTTTATAAAACAGTTATCGATAACTTACTTCTTTCGATGCCACGTTGAATGTAAACTGTTGTAAATAGTGAAACCTATTAGACTAAGTATAAAGTACGTAATATTGTTTGTTTTTTTGAATAATTTAAATATTTTCATAATTGTTTTAAGCAAATGGCCATAAACCTGAATATGCCGCCATTTGTCCAAATTGGCGGGAGGTTCCCATGCTCCGATTTCGGGAAAATATTGATATGTTATCCAGCGCACTTTTCTGGGACTGGATTCCGTTAAAAAGTTTTTGTTGTAATTACTTTAAGGTAAAATCATAAATTTGCTGGACTATAAAAAATCTTTAGAATGGAATAAAAACTATAAACAATAATTAATATTTATATATATTAGTTAAATAATAATAATTAATGATTGTCAAAAAGTAATTTGTAAAAAAACGTAAAAAAAATATAATAAAATATGATTTAAATGAAGCATTCATGTAATTTTCAAAAAATTTGCTTTGTTTGAAACACTGTAGCTCGCTATCTATTAATTATAGAAAAAAATGTTTTAGATAAAAGTTGTAGAGTATTTTATAGTCAACAAATTAGATAATAATTATTTTTGCCTAATGCAAATCAGTGAAGAGATATTTAGAAAAAAACCGCTTTTTTGCGCTTTTTTTTCTCAAGTTGGCGGTGCTTCCCGAAGGCCCCCGAGGGGGAACACTTGCATTTTTTGTTGAGACCTCTAAATATATTACATATCCAAAAATCAAAAATACCCGACCTTTTGCAGGGTAAATCTACCTAATGACTGGACTAATATGTATTTAATATAACATTACGTATATAGTGACAGAAATCGGATTTTCAGTACCACGCAAGTAGCCCATTCTGTCGATTTTATTTGAGAATTGACACATGTGATATTTTTTTCGTTTTTGTGAACTAATTTAGCATTCTGACCAATCAAAGGGCAGAATTTATATTCCAATCTAAACTTATGCTATTTTCTTACGTGAAATGAAGTATAATGAAAGAAATAACTATAATTATCTAGCATTGCATATTAAAAACTGTAAATATACACAATAAATACATTTATTCATAATATTTAACCTATTCGCTTATTCATTCTATTCTTACCTTCCATAATACTTTTTTCCGCATACATATAAATGAGTTTTCATTCATTCTATAAATTCCACAATTTATGAGGCATAAATATGTAACTTCCCCCATGTTAGTTGTTTAGTCCCATAGCGTGCGTAGACATTTAATTCAGCAGAAAATGCCGAGGGAGTAGCAGCAAAATAAGATGTATGTGATTGACGTCGCGCCGATGAATGAAAGACGTCCACAGAGGGGGAGATACCGTCCGCCGGAAGCAAATTATGCGATCACTGTCAACCCACTTCCGGAAAGATTTGAGAGGAAGTAACACTTCGCCCGAAATTTCCATACTAGGATTTAGATTAGAAAATTTAAATTAAAGATTTGCGTGACATGCTTGAGAATTAAAATAGAGTTACTTAACTTAGAATTCGACATAGGTTGCTGTAAGTTCAGAAAATTTTGGGTACGTGATTTATCACATATATTCCTAGTAATATCGAAGAAAAATCTGTTGTGGCCAGCACAAGACCTCTCGTCATTTCCATATAAGGCTATAGGTATAAGTACATGTCGTATTTAGCATTTCTGATACACAAAAAAATTAATTACTGAATTAACCGAACTTAGCAAGGATTTAGATTAGAAAATTTAAATTAAAATTTTACGTGACATGCTTGAGAATTAAAATAGAGTTACTTAACTTAGAATTCAACATAGGTTCCTGTAAATTCAGAAAAGTTTTGGATAGACTTCTAGTCATTTCCATATTAGATACATGTCGTATTTACCATTTCTGGTACACACAAAAATTCTAATTACGTCTATTATTAATATATTTTTAATTCATTCTGCAAATAAGTTTCCTCTTACTCCTCTAAATCTTCGAGATTCTTCAAATTCATTGACGAGATTGGCGATATTTCTGATGTGTACCAATATGTAATATAATAATAATACTCAGCTCTCCAGGCCGTGTAGGCCCATGGTTTCTCGTATAATATTCTTCCATTGTATTCTGTCCTGTGCTCTTTCTTTCCTGCTTTTTATCCCTAACACTTGTAAGTATTTTGCATTGATATGTAATATATAGGGTGTTCCTCGACTCGACCGACAAACTTATACCATATATTCCGGGGAACATTACGATCAAAAAATGTTATATGACCTACAGGTGAATTCCTCTTTGTTTCGGAGATATTGAAGGAATTGAAAAAAAAAAAATGATAATTGAGTTAGCCTTGACGAATTAACGTATGTTTGACATATGAATGATTTTTGTTGTCTTATTAATTTAAGCCATTATGAAACGTACCTTCACTTTTTGGAAGAAGAATTGCCGAATTACATGGAAGATATTCCTCTGGAAGCTCGTCGTGGCATGTAGTTCCAGCAAGATGGGGCACCACCACATTTTGGGAGACAAGTGCCGGTGTTTCTTAATGAAAATTTTTCGGATAGGTGGATAGGACGAGGTGATCCTGTACATTGGCCAGTTCGGTCACCTGACTTGTCGCCTTTAGATTTTTTCTGTGAGGTTGCCTCAAATCTCCTGTGTATAGTAACCGTAAACCAGATACACGCGAATAGTTGACGGACCGTATAGTTGAAGCTACTAATTCTCTAAAGAATGAATTGGCAATACGAACTGGCAACATTCTATGACTCGAAGGATGCAAGCTGTATGTTTAGGAAATGGTTGTTCTTATTTTGAACAGTTGCTGTAATTTTGTGTTAATTAGCTATCCATTGATGAATCAATTTTCTTTTATTATTATTTTTTTTTTAAATTCCTTCGATATCTCCGAAACAATGAGGAATTCACCTATAGGTCATATAACATTTTTTGATCGTAATGACCCTCGAAATAAATGGTATAAGTTTGTCGGTCGAGTCGCGGAACACCCTGTATACAATGTGGGATTAAAGTATGGAATATCAAGAAAAAAACCGAACACAAGCATTCTGTCATGGCCATTATAATTTAGAAGAATATTATTAGAATTCAACAATAAACTACAATAATTATAGCTAGAGCGTTGAAGATTGACGGAATGCTTGTATGAAACAGTTGACTAGATTTAAAATTTTTATCAACGTATCTTTATGGGGTCCCGTGGCCGCGTGCATGTGTGTCTGATCGCGAACCTGGGGGAACCGGGTTCGATCCCGACAGACGCCAAATATTTCCAATTTTAAATGGCACAAAAGTGACCCCTGTGTTGCACTCTCCACGCCAACTATGAGTGCCCGTGAGGTGACGCCTGGTAAGCGCCCACACGGTAAAATATATCGTCATCATTACCGATGTCTACATGTGTTGTAGATACTGGCACACCCAGAAATGGGTAAATGCCGTGATGATATATTTATTTATTTTATTTTATCAACGTATCTTGATTATTCATATTACGTAATAGATGTTGAGCTCGATTTTTCTCAGAATTTTATGTTATGCCTTATAATTTATTTGCATGATCATAAAGGGAAGAAAAATCACTATCGGATTCCACTACTAAAAACCTATGTTGTCATTTAAATTTTTTTGCGATAACGTCGGAATTCGGAAGATGAATCGCATATATTAATGTGTATTTTTAAAAACTAAAAATCAATGGGTGGAATTCAGTGGGTTGTATTAAGGTCTGTATTAAAACTTGTATTAAGTATATGGCAACATTGTAAAATTTATTAAAAAGAACAACATGCAACTATGTCACTGTATGTGTTTAAGAAGATTTATGAATTTTTTGGGGGAGTAACGGAATACGCCAATATTTGAAAATTTGTTTGAATAAATGTGACACATTCAGTATATAGGAGAAAGAGATAAGGCATTATTGCGTGGAGTAGGAAGATAGAAGGTTTGAAAATAGCGAGTGTGTATGAAAGGAGTGTGGAAGGGAAGTAGATTTAAGCAGGTGGGATCATCTATATCACCATGGATTAGTTTGCACAAGTTGGAAGTCGCGACGCTCAATTAAGCTATGTATTTTAAATGTTCGTAACAACTCTAAGTAGTTATATGAATTGTCCGGATAACTTCTGTTAATTTTGAAATATATATTTTAAGAACTTTTTTTGGATGGATTCAATATGGTCCTGATGATTTTCGTAAATGGGGTTCCAGATAATGGAGCAGTACTCTAGTTTGGAGCGGACAAAGGCATAATAAAGTGAGAAAATAGCAGTAACATCACGGAACGAACGACTTGTACGAATAATAAAACCTAGCATACGGAGGGATGAGTTGCAAATACGACTTACAAAAGTGAGCTTAGAGTCAAACATGACGCCTAGATCATCAAAAGAAGAGCAACGAACTAGAGGAAGGTTATTAATGCTGTAAGAAAATAAAAGAGGTGAAGATTTCCTAGTATAAGACATGACTGAACATTTATTTAAATTTAAGCTCAAGTTATTTATTGAAGATAAATTATTAAGATCGTTTTGAAGAACTTGAGAATCAATAGCGGAAGAAACTGGATAGAATATTTTTAGGTCGTCAGCGAATAACAGTTTGTTAGAGTGTAAATTATGTGTAACATCATCAATAAATAATAAAAATAACAAAGGGCCTAGGTTGGAACCTTGGGGAATATTAATGAATTTTAAAATATCTCAACCCCTGTTTTGATCAGTTTTGACATTTGTCCTTTTTTTCTTACTTCTGTTAATAATATATTTTTCTTTATTTGATCCTTTGGTCTCTCATTTTTTTCTGACAGGTATTACAAAGTTTCCAAAATATTGTTTAGCTTAAAATACGCTAAATTGAATTTCACCCAATGTGTTTCAGCGTTTTTTAAAAAAATGGAAGAATATTACAAGAGAAGCCATTGGCTTACACGGCCTGGAGAGCTGAGTATTATTATTATATTACATATAGGTACGCGTCAGAAATACCGCCAATCTCGTCAATGAATTTGAAGAATCTGGAACATTTAGAGGAGTAAGAGGAAACTTATTTACAGAATGAATTAAAAATATATTAATAATAGACGTAATTAGAATTTTTGTGTGTACCAGAAATGTTAAATACGACATGTATCTAATATGGAAATGACTAGAAGTCTACCCAAAACTTTTCTGAACTTACAGGAACCTATGTTGAATTCTAAGTTAAGTAACTCTATTTTAATTCTCAAGCTTGTCACGTAAACTTTTAATTTAAATTTTCTAATCTAAATCTTTGCTAAGTTCAGTTAGCGCAAGAGTTTGTAAACGCCAAACTTTTTGGGTAGTGGTTAACAGATATAACCAATCGAAGCACAGAGTACAATGGGATGGATATATATTTGTTTTGACATTTGCTTGAGCCTCTTTAACAGTGTTGTGTGAAAGTAGTGAAATCGAAATGAATCGAAATCATTTGCAAATGTATAAGAAATTGTTCGTTGATTTTGAATAATTGAATACTTGTCGAATCACTTGCCATTCAGTTTCTTTCAAAAATACATTTTTAAAATTTGCATGACATCATACAAACATTTCTTTTCTGCAATGAGAGTTATAAATGCTTCTTTTGCCATTGTTATGTAATAATTACAAATTATTCTAATTTCTTAACTCAACAATAGCACATGTAGGAACGAAATGGTACGAAAGATGGAAAAAAGCCGCTCCAGCCTCCAAAACTTTTTTTCGAAGTTTGTGACATCTGTTATAATTTTAAGGACTAACCTAAATTACGAATGAAGCGTGTTATTTTACCGACAGAGATAGACATTAATTTCATGTATTGTGAACGCTGTTTTCCTATATCTAATTATAGGGTATCCAGCCATTCAACCGGTTTACGTCATAAATACAATATTACTATAGGAACAATGACGTCATGTGTTTTTACATGAGCAAGTAAAACAGATTAAAATATGATCTGCGGGTTGCCTATATACTTCCAAATCTTTCTTAAAAATGTAACACGTCTGTTATATTTTTTTCCACCGAAATCAAATTCTATTTAAAATTTTCTGAAGGATAGTCCTTCCGACGTTATAAATAGGTACTTCATTCTCGTAGTATATGCACCATACTAACTAGTATTACGCGAAATCCTAAAAAAAAAAAAACAGAATGTTACGTACCATAATTTTTCACTGTTCCTGTACATTCCATATAGGAACTTTAGTGAAATTGTTAATTTCAGTCATATGGCTTAATTTTGACTTCATATTCTTCGGTGATTGAATTGAAATGCATTTTTTTTTCTAATCGATATTTTGCTAACATTACTTACTCTAATGCCACACGTTGTACCTACAAATAGATTTAATTTTCAAATTATTACTAATAAATAGAACATAATGTTACCGCAATAATACAATTCAGTAAAGACCCACCATTCTATTTTTCATTTTTTCAATAAATTAACCACAAGCTCTGGAATTTCACATGACAGACCGCAGGCATTTTGTCAATGAACAACGAAACAAAAAACACAATGAAATCACAATACAAGTTGAAAACCATATTGCAGACATATGATATTTAGTAATATACATGTTCAGAATGTGTTCACAATTACCAATAACAAAAAAATAATCAAACGTCATTTTGTAAAAATTAACACAATTTTACTTAATAATATTTACATATATAATTATTTCTATTAATTGTTTCAATTACATAATAAAAAACAATAAAATACTGGTTAATAATAGTTATTTATGTATAAAGAGCGTAAAGAGGCTTTTATGGCTTGTGGTACATACAAAACTTTATGCACGGACGAAAATTTTCAAATTATGAGTGTTAGAAAAATTGTATCGAAATGAATTTGTCCTCGTACATACAGTATCTAGTGTTGCTATGAAAGCGGAGAACTACAGTTTATTGTTTGTTTATTAGTTCTGTCATTTGAGTTTTATTTTGTGTATCTCCGTGCTTTCCATATAAATATCACAAAATTCATTTTCATTTTTCATTAAAGAATATAAAAATTTTCGATTTGTAATAAAATGTTGCCTGTTTAAATTGTTTATATTGTAGGTTATAATTTGGTTTGACGTTTCATTCATTCATAATGAGACCCGCGGGCTATAAAACGTTTATGTCAAAGAAATTCGTGAATAATTGTCAAATTATAATACGTCCATGCATAAAATGTATTTAAAATTAAGTAGAAAATGTCAAATATTCCTAAACGATGACGTAAACCGCTTGACTGGCTGGATATCCTATACTAATTATAACTACTAACCATAACTACTAATTTCGTGTTGTGAATGAGGGCTTAACAATTAGCCTTTCTTATTAAAGCTATAGGAGTAGTTTCTCTTCCAATTATTAAAATATAAGTTCACCTCGCATCATAAACAAAGTTCATGTTCTTGTACTTTGCTTCATACAGACCCACAGACGTTTCCGCCGCATTCATTATATAACAATATTATCAACTAATCTATTGCGTGTGTAACAATTATCCCGTCTTACTGACACTATCTAAATCAGCATTATTTATCAATGACAGAACACAGAACATTATAATCATTTCGTAATTCTATCATCATTTTACATCTTCCATCTCTATCTGCATTCCTGATGGTATGAGACTCGTTTGCTCGCATTTCATTAGAGATGCAGATCGGGTTTCGTGTCTTAATGATGAGATATCGAGCGATGTGACATATTCTTGTCTTGTCATATGCTGACAACGATGGTGCAAATTGTAGAGAGCTTACTTTATAATGAGAATGAGGAGAAGAGAAGGCAAGGCACGGATATTAATATCGTAACATGATCAGAATTATTACAAACTGCAAACGGAGGAAAACTTATGAGGAATTTATTAAAAGTTTTTCTCAAAGACATAAAGAAACGGATGAAAGGATGAAGTACACGAAATAATTTTTAATTAATTTTGATGTTATAAACAGTCCAACATTTACAAATTAAAGTTAGATAAAATATTATTTCCAACAAAGATTATTAATTTAGTAATAAAATGTTATCTTTGAAGTTAAGATCTTGTCGAGGATCTTGAACGTTTTCATAGTGCATAGTCCAGGGAATAAACTATTTAATATCAAAAAAATTGCAGAAAAAGTATTTTTTACGGAATCCTTTTGAGAACAATGCATTGGTTAATATATCAAATCGGAGCATGGGAACCTCCCGCAATTTTGGAAAAAAAGGCGGCATATTTTGGTTTTTGGTCATTTTTTCGAAAACTGTTTGCCCGGATCGAAAGACAATAAAGTTGAAACCCTTCATCTTATTTCAAAAAATCTAATTTAGCCTACACATTACCTTCCGGCAATTCAATGTTTTTGTACAAATCCCATACCAAAAGTTCATTGGAAAAGATTCTATATATTCAGTAAAATTGAGTTATCTAGATCACTTCTCTGCTAGTTTTTGGGACGGTTTTTCCTCTGGCAAAAGGAGAGTTTTCCTGAGAAGATGCATGTACGCCGTCCAAGTTATTGCCGGGCATGCATATATTGTCTAGAAAATTGTATACCTACATAAAAAGGTAACATTTACGTACTTTTCATGTTACCTTGTCTACTTGTTTTTGTTTTTTCACATTTTTATGTCAATTTCCCCTGAAGAAGGCACCAGTTTATGGTGCCGAAGCGTTTGGTTTTAATAATAAAAAATACAAAACTTAAACTAAAAAGGTAGTATTATTCCAATTACGAACATATATTTTCTATAAATTCCATTCCGAAAGTTCATTGGAAAGGATTCTATATATATATATATATATATATATATATATATATATATATATATATATATATATATATATATATATAACATGAACATACACTATGTAAATTGCATTTGATACTGACATGTCAATTAGAATTATTTGAACATATCAGCTCTTTCCATGATTATAGCAAAGCTGACTGATTTATGAAAGTTAATATCTTTATAATTTTTTAACTTTATATCTATTGAATAGGAAGGTTTTTTTTTTACATATTTTTTACCTAAACAATATTACTATTTAATATTTAGTTTGCATGTCAACGATTTGCTACAAATTGTAATTCTTTCATCCATCGCTTTGAGCTTTGAACGGTTATAAACAGGATAACGCGGTTTGAAAATCTGAATTCGGCATAAAATATGTTATGATTTACACGATTTTTGCTGATGAGTAGTCCTGGCTTTTTATTTTGATTTCAGGGTATCGACCACTTTGGGGACCTTTGGTTTAGTGGATCTATTTGGCGGTCTTTTACTGTATTATGTATGTAAAGCCTCATTTCCACCGAATATTTAATGCTTAATGCATTATGATTAGTGGATAAGGCTTAAGGCATTATGATAATTTACTAGGATACCATTTCCAGCTACTTTGTTTTGTGGCTAATTCAAAAGAAAAGTCACATTTTTTTCTCTTTTTACTTGTTGTCTAGCAGACTGCCATTGCAATAGACTGGCAGTTGATAGTTCACGTTAGAAGTTTGCAATCTTTTGTCCTTACGCAGTACTCTTAGTTCTTAAGCATTAATCTGGAAAGCTGGAAATGGTAGTAAATGTTGCCATATGAAAAACATTTGATGCATTGTCCTTAGTTATTAATTATAGTTCTTACGCATTAGGACAATCGGTGGAAATGAGACTTAAGCTATCGCCTACTTCCCGATTCTAAGTTTTGTTCATCCGAACTACATGATTTTTTCATTAGCGTCTTCTGAATGTAACCCATCTAACTAGGTCTTTTATTTGAAGTTATAATAATAGAAAACAAATATACTCTTGATTTATTCATTTTATTAACTATTCTGTCACTATCGTTTCGTCCTTTCGGACATCTTCAGACATCTGAAGTCGTCAGAGAATAGTTAATAAAGTGGATAAATCAAGAGTATATTTGTTTTTTTTTTTATCATAACTTATTAGAAATGTTCCATCAAATACCGACTACAAATTCTCTTTCAACTTTTATGTGAAGTTATTTTCTTGTGGTGTTACTACGAGGGTTCTACAGTATTTATTGTCCCCTAACATAGTAGGCTTTGAAATATTGTCTTCATAACAACAGCAATTGTTTATTGTTTATCTGTCAAACGAAGTGCCAAATTTGATTATTCTAGTGTTAATAATTTACAAGGCGTAATAAGATGTCACCAAATAAGCACCCCGAATATTGGCGCCTGAACAAAAGCGAGAGAGAGTCATCTCCTCAGAAGCCAGTTTGGCGTTGTTTAATCAAAATTCAAACAGATTTTTGGCTCGTTTGTTACAGTTGAAAACGTGGATTTACCATTTCGATCACGAGTCGAAATTTCAAAGTATGGAATGGCGACATCGAGGATCTTCTCCACCTCGCAAATTTAGGGTCCAGTTATTTTTAATTATCTGGAATGTGGCCACACAATCACTAGTCAGTATTGCGAAACATTAATTAGGGTTTCCAATTTTCGGAATCGGGATCCCGTTTGAGGTCCCGGGATAAAAACCTAGGTTCCGGGATTCCGAGATCCCGGAATCCCGGGATTAACCCCAATATATTTTTTTAAATCTAACACTAGCAACAGAAGTAACAAAAATTCAAAAATACATCAAACAAAAGAACGTTTTTATTAAAAAATACAAAAATAAATTATTTTTTTTTTCATTTAAGAAGTAAAATTTAAAAAAATCATCTTTGGTTATAAAACATGATACTAGGAACTAGAAACAGAAACAGTGAGGAAAGTTTTATTCAAATGTGCAATTAAAATAATTTTTAAACAACTGCGTTTTGCTTGGTAAAAATAAAATACGCGTCTAGACTCGAGTCTTTTAAGCGCGATCTAAGTTTGTTCGCAAATGAGACCGCTGAAGAAAAGGCTCTTTCAGCTTCCACACTCGTAGGTGGTCGTGGTACTGTCGTATTCGTAACATTGTTGCAAATATAAGCCTCTTATGCCCAGTTTCATATCCGCTTGCTAAATCTTAACAATTTGTTAAATAATTTAGCAACTGATTAAGTAGGAACTGTTGTTTCATCAACAAATGCTAGTTTTAAACTATGGTTAAATGGTTTGCTATTTTAACAACAGTCTCGGGTCTTGTTAAATTTCTAACCAGTTGCTATTTATGACATCTGTCACATATGTGTAATCATAACAAAATATTTATTTTATCCTTTCCGTCATAAATTAATTTGTAACAAGAAAATTAGTAAGTACAAGTTGCATTAGCTGTGTAATTTAAAATAAAAATATATTCATTACATTAATGTCATAGGCAATATTATTCAACTATGTTTTCGGAATATGATGAGTCTGAAGAAGAATTTTTTGAAATTGATATTCGATTTCTGCGTACGGAAAGAGTATTCAGAGATCGAGGAAATCCTTTTGAATTTTTTGATGATGTACAATTTAAAATGAGATATCAGCTATCTAAAGACACTGTTCTGTTAATTTTGGATCATATATATATATATATATATATATATATATATATATATATATATATATATATATATATATATATATATATATGAAAATTTGACATCATAAACTGAAAGAAATCATCCAATTGATCCAATCAATCAGTTATTATTAACATTAAGGTTCTATGCAGCTGGTACTTTCCAGTCTATCAATAATGACATTTATTATTAATAACTATGAAATTGGTTTTTATATTACTAAAAAATACAATAATTCCCTAAACAAATTTTAACATGCATGTTGACTAACAACAGTTTAAAATTGATTTGCTACTTTCATGAAACATCATAAAAATTGATTGTTAATTTTGAAAAGTTGTTAACTAACACAAGATTTAACAATCGTATATGAAACCGGACAAATCTTCTATTTTCATGTAGTGACATTTCTTTTTTAATTACATTAAGCGTGTTAAGACAACCTTTTGGATTTTCTAATTTTTGCCAATTAGGTTTACTTTTAGTAGTAACAGACCCAATGGCCTCTTGAAGTTTCTGCTTTAGGGTTAAAATCTGTGTCGGCTTTTTTTGTATTTCAGACAGAGGCATATCTTCATCAGAGTCCGAATCTAAGATTATATTTGTCTTAAAATGTTCCGATAGGGGAATCCCCGTCCGGCGTCCCGTAGGTGATTTTCACGTCTGTAACATATTACATACATAAATTACCGAGGTAAAGCTAAATAACACGCGAATAAAGTAAAAAGGAATACAGCAGATTGAAATTTCATCATCTAAAAAAATCGAGATTTTCGGGATCCCGATTTTTAATCCCGGAATTTTCGGAACGAAAAATCTTCCGGGACTTCGGGAGCCCGGGATCCCGGATTGGAAACCCTACATTAATTGCTAAAATTCGTGCTTGCATTACAGAAAAGATAAAAAGAAAATATTCGCTTAGAATTCCGTCTCATGAGCACAACGGTGAAGTTCATAAAAGTCTTATTTCCATGAACGCAATTCACGATGTCGATTTCAGACTGATGTTACATCCCCCGTATTCATCTGACTTAACGCCTAGTGATTTTTATTTATTTCCCAAGCCAGAGGAAAGTATAACAGGAAGAAATTTTAAAACCGACGAAGCTGTTATGGTAGCAGTTCAGAACTTCATCTGCTATAAAGACTCCGAGTTTTTTAAAAAAAGGTTTTACTGTATTAGAACATAGGTGAAATAAATGTCTTCAAATACATGGTGATTATGTTGAAAAATAAATTTGTTTTATATATTAAGGAAAATAAATATTGTACAACCCTCGTATGTGTTTGACCTTTTTAACATTTTTAATGGATTGGATGTGAGCCAAAAAAGGAAATACGCAATTATATAGAATTAACTTTTATACTCTTACTAGGGTGTCATCTAACGGGCTCTCAAAGTACATACATACATTATTAATGGAGTTTACTAACGCTCGGAAAAATATTTTCTCACAACAAGAAAACAAAAAGAAATTTCTGTATAATAACATGAAAGAAAATATAACTTTGAGAAAAAATTCTGTCAAACGATGTATTGTTTGCAGGCAAAATTAATTATTTAAAGTGAAATAAGTATATTTGAAACAAAAATTTTCACTCAAATTTCAGAGTATGATTACAACAGTATAGCACAAATGTTAGTAAACAAAATGTTTATAATTTATATTTGTGAAATAAGTTCTGAATGCTACGATTTACTAATTTTAATTTTGTTTGTTTCAGGTAAGCCCTTTATGTCTTATTTTCAATTACATTTCAACTGTACGGTGAGTTATATTAAAATATTTTCATACGTAATATAACAAGTGATATGATTATCATCGATGATATTTTCGGGTGATATCTTCGATTATTAATCATATCACGAGCTTATATTTAATGAGAGAATATAACGAATTTTTGTTAAAATTAACTGTCAATGACAACATCCTTTAGTAACAAATATAAATAAGGTGATAATTTCTTTGTTTTTTATCATCGCTGTGAGAGACATGTAACTAGGGAAATTATGAATGTTGATTGGTGGAAAACAAGTCACGTGTTATGTAAGTAGGTGCACAACGCTTAACACATGGTAGAACTCACCCCATAGTGAATCTGGCAATATTTTTTGTTTAACATGCTGTCTACAAGAATTACAGGCCTTTAAAACTGACCAATCACGTCAAAGTTCAAAATTTTGTAAAAAAGTAAAAGAAATAAAGTCACACCTGTCACAAATGACATATAACTTCATTGGTATACGTCTATTTAGAAATAATTCTATGTACCGTCTTGCAGTAGCACATTTTATACCCCGGTGTGATCCGATTCGAGGACACTGCCAGGCGGGGAGTTTGACTGGGGCGGTGCATCTGTCAAAGAATAACGTACTTCCTTGTACGAAGTAAAGGAAGTATTGTAATCGCGAAAAAATTCGATTTTCAGATTTCAACGGAAATATCCATTTTGACCATCCCTGAATCCATTTTGACTAATTTCGTCGTGACGTCTGTACGCCGTAGAAAGTTAAAATTTTGTATTTAGGACTGTTATAACATCTAGTTGTGCACCACTCTTTTTGGTCATTACATAACTTCCGGAAGTGGTACTTTACTTTAGATTTTAATGAAAAACTATATAAAAATATCCAAAACTTTTCAAATTTGGTATATAAGACTTTTATATCAATAGGAATAATAAAATAGATTTTGGTTAGGATGGTCTAACCGAAAGTCATACTTTACTTGAAGCTGTTATTAGTTTTTCTTAAAAAAACGATGTTATTTTGATTTTAGAAATAAATGCTTCAAATAAAGAGAATTGAATTCTGCGTCTGAGACATTAAGTTTGATTAAATTAGCTCTTTGTGTAAGCGAGATATGTAAATTTAAAAATTATGTACTTTTTGGGGTCCCGTGGCCGCGTGCTTGAGTGTCTGGTCGCGAACCTGGGGAACCGGGTTCAATCGCTACCGACGCCATATATTTCGAATTTTAAATGGCACAAAAGTGACTCCTGTGGTGCACTCTCCACGCCAGCAATAAGTGCCCGTGAGGTGACGCCTGGTAAGCACTCGCACGGTACAAATATGTCATCATCATTACCAATATCTGTGAAAACAGACTGGCACACCCAGAAATGGTTAATATGCCGTGATAATATATTTATTTATTTATGTACTTTTTGGTTTTTGTAATTAAGTTTGCTGTGGTTTAGGACAAAAAATAATAAAAAAATAAAGAATTTAATATCAATGTCAAATACGTGCAAATTTATGATCGGGTCTGTTATAATACGTATTTTAATTATTAACAAAATATGTATAGTTTAACAGGCGTACAAGGAAGTATGTGGTGTCCACATCAGATTTTTTTAGAATGTCTCGCCGTAAACCATATGCATGTCTGCATACTCTTCTTTGGTAACGGTAAATGACATTTTGTGAATATCAAAAAAATCTGTTGTGGCCAGCACAAGACCTCTCGCCATGTCCATATTAGGCTATATAAGTATTGTATTGCACTTCGCTTTCGAACCGTCGTTTTATAACAAAATCTTACAGAACATTACCCAAATATTGTTTTTTATTATATTTAACATGTCTTCTGCACACATATAATTCTAATTATATATATTTTTCATTGTATGAGGAAGTTTCTAAATGTCAGAGATTGTTCCAATTCACTAACCAGATTGGCGGTATTTCTGATGGATATATGCATTTTATCACAATTTTACCTATAATTTTAAATATTTAATTAATAAAACAATAAGAAAAATTAAATATACTTCCCAGATAAAGCTATCAGAATGTCACTAAAACTGTTGATATTTGACAATGACATGTGTCATGTTATAAACATTGGAATTTGTCAACTGGTTTCCTTAGTGCCTTAGCCTCTGCGATTAGTGTACTCCATAAATTATAGTGTCTTTATCTCTAAATCTATGCAATATATAATAAAATTTTTAAGTGTATTAGATGGAGAATTTTATGTTCTTCAATATTTAATAAAAAATCTCCCAAAAAATTATATTTAGAAGATTTTTTCTAAGAAACTACTACTTGCGGTTGTTCAATTGTTACCAAAACCTTTTCAGCTCTTCCCAGGAATGTCAGATTGAGGAAACTGCAGTTAAATATTTTTTAAGTCTTATAGTTTTTGAGGAATCGTGTCTACAACATCCAGACATACACACACACATACACACATACACACATCCACACACACACACACACAGACATCATTTTAAAAATGTTATAATCGGATTGTAGGGACCTCAAATCGTGCTTATTCAATAAAATCTGGATATGCGAATTTTAGCATGAATCCAATACCTCTCTTAGCGAGAGGTAAAAACAGTATATAAATTTTGCGTCTATGCAACAAACGTTTAACGTCAGTTTTGACAATCAATATTTTTTCCAGAGAACACATTAATTTTTACTTTTTTTATCAGTTTTTTTTTGTCAGTCAGTTTTAAAAGCCTTCAGTTCTTATACAAAGCATGTTAAACAAAAATCTAAAAAAATTAAGAGTAAAACATTGCACTTTGCCAAAAAAGAACTACTTTACAGACTTGTTACATAAATAACTAATATTGATACAAATGTGCATTTACGAGTACTTTCCAACAAGTTTGTTCCCTTTACGCTTTAGTCATACATTATCAGCAACCTTGTACATGTACATCGTTACACTCCTGCAAAGAGCCATCAATAATTACATCGTCGTGAAATTGTCTTTGTAGTTTAATTGTATTCGCTGTGTTTGCGTCTGGTTCTCTTCTCTGTCTTGATGCAGCCCTAAACATTATTACAGCAGACTTCAAAGTTCCTTCATCAACAATGTGGTGCACGCACACAAACTAAACACACGTTTACACACACAAATTTCTTCTTCTTAGGAGCATAAAGAGGACGGGAGGGGGTCTTTGTTAATAGTATGGAGTATGTGAATATAAAGAGATAAGTAAAAGTTAAATTAGTTTTAAAAGTTGTTAAGTTTTGTTAAGAATAGAGTTTAACATTGTGCACTATACCGGACGGTGGCGATCAGGGATAGGGGTGGCCATAGGGATTTAACATGTGATACTAGTTTTATGCAATTTCCTGCTCTCCTGTTCATTTTATGGCAAAAACTGTACAGTGTAAAGTTGTTAAGAGTGAAACGTTGCATATAAAACATTTTTACCTCCCGCTAATAGTTATAGGTATCGCGCTAGAAACTGCATATGGAGATTTTAGTGAATAAGCACGGTTTGCTGTTCCCAGAATCTGATTTTAACTTTTTTACAATGATGTGTGTGTGTGTGTGTGTGTGTGTGTGCGCGTGCGTGCGTGCGTGCGTGCGTGCGTGCGTGCGTGTGGATCCTGTGGATCCTGTGGACACGATTACTCAAATATTATAAATCAGAAAATTTTGAAATTTTGTATACCCAATCTATACTGATGTGGGAAGAGCTCATTTATTTTTAGTGTATATCGGATTATGGGAAGTAACACATACCAGCTTTTAACAGTTTTTCGTGAAAAAAAAATATATATACAATATAATTTTCAACAACTTTTACTAATAAAAATTGAATATAATGGCACTATCTTCAATTCTACGATAATAGATTTAGTAAACCATAAATAACTTTAAATATAAATTTATAAAATAATTTTTATATATCATCTTGCCTATGCGTCAAACAAAAACATGATACTTTAATGACAATTTTGACATTTAAACAATTGTTACTGTGAGGAAGCAATTACATTAAAATTAATAATGAATCCGTGTTAAGAAGAGTATATTAGTAATATATTTGTTTCTAATAACATTAAGGTTTGTAAAAATAACATATTTTGCCATTATACATAAATATTAGATGTACTATTGATTTGCTTCATTTTTTTCCATGGTACGGCTCTGAAAAGACTTTGTGCAAAGATACGAGTACTATTTCGAATTTTTGTTAAGATTTTCTTTTAGTTTTGTTAATATTTGTGAAATTTATTTTGTACATGATATATATGTTAAATGTAAAATATTGTTGAGTCAATGTAAATATATTTGTACATAATAATGAGGTTTCCACTCAATTTTTTTATTATTTTAAATAAAACTTCATTCAGTTTTGAAGCAATTCATCATAGTATTAAAAAATCTTAATTGTTCCTAGTTTGACAGTATTTTATTTTCGAGAAATCAGTGTAACGTCACATTTCCCCTATACTTGTCTTTCTCACAAGCACTGCTCTGAGTACGCTATGAGAGAAAGATAACAATTGTTTGACGTCAATTTCCCCTTTTAGCAAATGTGAAATATTTCGTAAAGTAATTATTTAAAAAATGTTTTCATTGTTTTAACTATTATTTATTGAGCCATACTTTAAGTTAAATTGAATTTTTTAATTTTTTTTTTGTTATGGTGGAATATCTTATGGCTTTATTTATACTGCGTGGTTAAATACTCAGTGGGAGGTTATGTGTTGGCCACATCAGATTTTTACCTTCCGTCAAAAGGAAGGTATTGTTTTTGGTCAAAAAATTCGGTGGTGAGTTTTTAATGTATAAGCACGTATTAGGGTCCCTACAATACGAATGTACTATTTTTAAGATGATGTCTGTATGTGTGTATGTGTGTCCGTGTGTGTGTCTGTGTGTGTGTCTGTGTGTGTGTCTGTGTGTGTGTCTGTGTGTGTGTCTGTGTGTGTGTGTGTGACAAATTTTTCTCCGACGATAACTCCAAAACTACAATTCTAAAAATTATGATTCTTTCATATTCCTCTGCTTTACAACCATATGAAGAGCTGATTAGATTTTGGTTATAACTGGTCAACCGGAAGTACCCTTATTTGAAGTTTTTAACAGTTTTTCTTAAAAAAATGCAGTTAAATATTATTTTTTGACATTTTCTTATTATATTTATTAAAGAAAATACTCTTCTCTATATGGTTTGATTATTCATTTTCCTTCATATTCAATAGATGTAGAGTTAAAGCATTACAAAGAAATTAATTTTCAAAAATTAGTCAGCTTTGTTATTTATCATGGAAACAACTGACATAATTATTCAAAAGAATTTAATTGACAGATGTCAGTTGCAAGTGCAAAACCAAATATGGAAAAAAGTATGGGATCTAAAATTGGTATGTCATAGTGTTGCTCGCAAGTGACACGCAGAGAAAGGCCAAAGAGAAGATGGAAGGACATTACTTAGTGTAGTTTATGTTATAATTTTATTGGATTTATAGAACCTTTTCAAATGAACTTTTGGTATGAAATTTGTAAAAAATAGTATGTGTTCGTGTTCGATTTTACATGATAGTATATAGAATCTATTCCAAGGACCTTTTGGTATGGGATTTGTACAAAATACATGCAATTGACGGAAGGTCTTGTGCTGGCCACAACAGATTTTTTTATTATGGTTTTGGTTTCTTTACAATTTTAAAGTAAGCTATTTATGTAATAAGTTGCGAAATGATAGTGTTTTAGGTACACGACGTGAAACACGTAAAGTGCCTAAAACACTCATTTCGCAATGTATTACATACAAGATTTTTTATAATAGCGTTTTAAAACAGACCATTTATTCTCATATATCAACATTATAAATTTTTCAAAATTAAAAAGTAGGCAGACTTTAGGTTCATCTAATCGTTGCTAAATGAAGTACTTTAAGCACTACCTGGGGCTTAAAAGTAACATTTTACGCATTAAACTGTCACTTTTACGCGTGCTTAAAAATGTTACTTTTAGGCACTAGTGCTTAAAAGTATTTCATTTAGCAACGAAAATGACAATCAAGAAGTTGTTGTTATAAAACGCTAGTATAAAAAGATGTTTTAAAATTTCTGTTAATTAGTAGCAATACCCTTGGCCATTTCTGTTTTCTGATTTTTAATTATTAACGTTAAACGTCAATCTATAACTTATATCCAGTTTTATAAACGACAGATAAATTTACATGCCATAAAATGAATAAAATTGATTAGAATATTTTTTTAACTCTGTGTATATAAAACGAATGAAAGAAAGCGACAGTGTGTTTTGGGATGGCTTTCTGGGAGTATTCCAAAATTTGTGTCAGGCATTTGTCATTGTCAAACTAACTGCTAGGATCGCTTTGTTAGGGATACAGACCGGAAGTTACCAGCTTCAATTGTGTCGTCTCTAAAAAACTTTGGGTAAGTTTTACTTTCGTTGTTGGTTGTTCGCAACTACACCATCAATATTTCGTGTTATATGAGTGACAACCATATATTTGATGAAGTTTAATTAAATGTAATACTATTTTACCCAGAATTTTGTATTTCTTTCTTGTGTAATTCCAGCGTTGCTTTTCAATTTATCCATCCATTTGTAATTTTCGCGCGTTGGCAACACGCAAGAGTGAATAAGGCATGAATCCAACCCAAATTGATTACGAAGAAGCAAGTGGAGTAGAAATACAGCTTTCTCCAATCTTTTTCATCAGTTGTCCTGAAAGGTCAGGAATAGCCAATATCACAAAAATCACCATATATTTTTTTATGCTTCAGAAATTTAGGAAAAACCTCGGAGAAAACTGATAACAAATTTTATATTGAATTGCAGATTAATAATTTAAATAATTTGAAACATAAAACATCTGATGTGGCTAACACAACACATCCCGCTATTTAATTTTTATTAATTTAAATACATACCTACATATTTACTAATGCTGCAAACTATATTAAGTTCCTTTGCATATAACTATTGCTTTATTTACTATTTTCTGTTTAAAATGTAACCATTTTTAATTTGAAATGATTAGTTTTTTGACAGTGAGTTTTATTTATCAGTTACATACATTTGAAATATGAACTGTTTAACAAAGGAATCTTTAAATCATAGGCTCTAAGATTTATAAAAAAAATATATTTTAAAATTTATCTGTAAAATATATAGAAAAAGTATTGATGTATACCTGTAGAAATTTCAATAATCTTAGTTTTTTTAATGACATAACTTTGCGAAAAAATGACATTTAATGGTATTTTTCGAAGAAACCCCATTATGAGCTTCAAGTAAAGTGCCATTTCCGGTTATCCGATTTACACCAAAATCTAACGGTTTCTTTTCATATTAGAATAGGGTCGAAATACAAGGTTTCAAAATTTTTTGAATGATAGTATTTGAGTTAGAGTAGAGACAAAATTCATACACATATACACACACATAAACATACACACACGCACACGCATACACATATCATCGTGAAAATGTTAAAATTGATTCTAGGGACCTTAAAACGTGCTCATTTACTAAAATCTCGATATGTGATTTTTAGCACGATCCCTATACCTCCCTTACCAAGGGTAGCGGGAGGCAAAAAGTATAAAAATACGATTAGTTTAAAATACAAAGTTGCGAACTTAAATATTACTCAGGAGCTCGCACTATTGAACTATTTATTACAAACTATACATATTATGAAACAAGAAAGTATGATCTACAAATTAACGTTACACATTTTGAAAATTTTCTTTTGGGTCCGAGTTATGACTACTTGAAAAACAGCTTTTTTTGATAGCTAATATCATTGGTCCTATGCAATATTTCAAAATTTCGTTTAGAACATATCGTTCATTGGTTTTTAGTAACATATTAAAAATTTATACCCAAATTTCCAGAAATAAAGGCTGAGGAGTTTCGCACGATGAACACTATTTTCTAGAATTCTTATTAATTTGCGCTTATAGTTCAGTATTACAGTCTTAGCTATGCGCTACCTTCAATTCGTTATTCTTTTCTATCTCAGATATACAGCAGGGGACGTATCAGTACCGTGTCTTTTGGACTGTAGCTGAATCATACGCATACTTTTGAGCGCAGTAGTTGCCTCATCGTTTAAGATCGTCTTAAGGCCTATTTATACAATTTAAATTATTACATTTGTTCACAAATATATATTACCAATATTTAAGTGAAGGCGAATCTCAAAATAACATAACATAACTAATAGATTTTTACACACCAAGTGAGCTAAGGTAATGTTTATTAATGAAAAGAAAGTTTAGCTCACTAGCCGGTAAGGGCGAGTGAGTTAATTTCTTCGAGTGAATAAATATTCTTAGCTCACGTGGTTTGTACAATATTTTATTCAATTTTGACGAAATACTAATAAAAACCATTATAATATTTAATTTTGACAAAATAAAAACTGATCAGTTAGTAGGCTGAGCATGACAATCGTCGCTGATAGACGTCAAGTCATGTATTTAAAATGCTTTGTTGTCTGTCATTTATGCCGTAAAAAATAATGAAAATGGCTGATTATGTCTGATAAATATTATGGTGAGTGTTATTAGAGTTAAAATGTTGTGAGAGTGATTTAAATTTTTTTTTTAATTCACATGTGAAAAAAAGTGTTATTTATAGTTGTTGCTATGGAGTTAATAATGACAGTTTAAAACGTCAAAATTGAATAAAAACATATAAACAACTTCATAGACAAACTTAAAAGTCACTAACTACCATATGCATGACTAAGGTTGAGTTATGCTTCCTGCTTTTCTTTTCAGTATTTCAGCAACTCCAAAATGATTCGATGGTTTGTTGAAATGCTGTAATTTAAAATTTTATCAATGTAGCTTATAAAGATTATCGCGTCTAATACAATTTTAAGATTTTGCAATAAAATTATTCAGTATTTTTGTATATTCACCGTTAGGTAAGAAATATTTTATACTTTTCTTGTAAAACTGTTTTCGCTAATATTATTGTAAGAATATCTGAAGATGGGCTTGCTTTAAGTCCGACATTACCGTAATAAAGAATTTTACAAACACGTGAACCATTTAAGCTTTTTGATATACCTTTAAAATAAATTAAGCTTATTACTTTTAAACTTTCAAAAAGATAAAAATATATATTATTTTATTTGTAAAATTAACATTTTAAATAAAATTCAAGACCTTTTAATAAAAAAGTAACATTTAAGTACGCCCCAACCAATGTATTTTAAATTAGTTGTAAAGTATATTTCTATTTACCCTTTTTTTTTGTTGTTCGCTCGTACGTAATAAATCCAAATGTTGTGAGCAGTAAAATGTGAACTATTTAATTGATTAATTATATGTTCTACCGTTTTAAATGTATGTGTAATAAAAGAATTAATTGTTTTTGTATAATTATATATATACGTATAAGTATTAAACAGTTAAACAAGTTTTTAATTGGAATATTTCCAAATAAATTATGTCAAACGCAAATACTAGATCAATTAAACCTCATATTACATTTTAATTAATTGATGAAATGAGCCTTAATAATCGAAAATCTGTGTTAAGTGTCATCCTTCATTTTCAATTTATTCAATAATAAATTTGGGATGAAATATTCATTAATATTTTAAACAACCCGAAAAAAAAAAAAAATTTATGTGCAGAATACTGTAAGCCTTTAACCTGAGAAAACAATTTTTTTTAATATTATCTGTTTCGTAAAACTTTGTAGGATTATAGGATGATTTATGTACAGGATGATTCCTTTAAAATAATCAGTGCTTTTTTAGGCGAACTAATGACTTTAGAGAAAAATGTTATAGGTTAAAAATGGACAGAAAAAAGGGGTCAATTTATTAGTAATACCGAAAATTCAATTAGTGGTTCTCAAACTGTACTACAAAATTATAATTTTTACCTCCCGCGCTACCCTTGGCAAGGGAGGATAGGGATCGTGCTAAAATGACATGTCGAGATTTTAGTACATGACCACGTTTTAAGGTCACTAGAATCCAATTTTAACATTTTCAGGATGATGTCTGTATGTGTGTATGTGTATATATTTTGTCTCCGCTCTAACTCAAATACTATACGGACCCTATTCTAATATGAAAAGAAACCATTAGATTTTGGTGTAAATCGGATAACCGGAAAAAGCACTTTCATTAAATGTCATTTTTTCGCATGTTATATCATTATAAAAATTATAGATTATTGAATATTCTACAGGTATACATTAATACTTTTTCTACATATTTTACAGATAAATTTAAAAAATATTTTTTTATATATTTTATAGCCTATGATTTAAAGATTCCTTTGATGTATGTAATTGATAAATAAATGTCGTTAAAAAACTAATCATTTCAAATTAATAATGGTGACATTTTAAATAGAAAATAGTAAATAAAGCAATAATTATACGCAAAGAAACAATATATAGTTTGCAGTATTAGTAAATATATAGGTATGTATTTAAATTAATAAAAATTAAATAGCGGGAGGTCTTGTGTACAATAAAGTAAAAATATACTTTTCTTGTGAAACTAAACCGAGTGTTATTTTTTTTTAACTTTTATTAAATTAAATAAATACATATTTATTGATGCTGGAAACTATATGTTCCTTTGCATTCGTATAATGTAACAATTGATTTATTTACTATTACAATTTTCTTTTTAAAACGTTACCATTTATCTGTCAGTTATATACATTTGAAATCTGAACTGTGTAGCTAAGGAATTGAGTTTATCTTCAAAACATATGCTCCGGGGTATATAAAATAGATTATTTTATATATTCATCTAGAAAATATATACCTAGAAAAAGTATGAATGTATACCTGTAGAAAATTTGATAATCTTTAATTCCTATAACATAAATCGGGAAAATAGATATTTACACACCAAGTGAGCTAAGGTAATGTTTATCCATGAGAAGAAAGATTAGCTCACGAGCCCGAAGGGCGAGTGAGTTAAATTCTTCGGGTGAATAAACATTCTTAGCTCACATGGTTTGTACAATATTTTATTCAATTTTAACGAAATAATAATAAAAACCATTATAATATTTAATTTTCACAGAATAAAAAATTGATCAGTTAGTAGGCTAAGCATAACAATCGTTGCTGATAGACGTCAAGTCACATATTTAAAAAGCTTCGTTGTCTGTCATTTGTCGTAAAAAATAATGAAAAGGGCTGATAATGTCTGATAAATTATGTGGTAAGTGTTATTTTCGTTCTTGATGTTATTTTTAAATGCATTTTTTGTTGCAGAGTGCCAGAGTGAGTTAAAATTTTGTGAGAATGATTTTAATTCACATGTGAAAAAAGTGTTACTTATAGTTGTTGCTATGGAGTTAATAATGACAGTTTAAAACGTCAAAATTGAATAATAGATATTTACACACCAAGTGAGCTAAGGTAATGTTTATTCACGAGAAGAAAGTTTAGCTCACGAGCCCGTAAGGGCGAGTGAGTTAATTTCTTCGAGTGAATAAACATTCTTAGCTCACGTGGTTTGTACAATATTTTATTCAATTTTGACGAAGTAGTAATAAAAACCATAATAATATTTAATTTTGACAAAACAAAAAACTAATCAGTTAGTAGACTGTGCATGACAATCGTCGATAACAGATGTCAAGACATCTATTTAAAAAGCATTATTTTCTGTCATTTGTGCCGTGAAAAATAATGAAAATGGCTTATAATGTCTGATAAATACTATGGTAAGTGTTAATTTCGTTCCTGATGTTATTTTAAAAGCATTATTTGTTGCAGAGTGAATTAAAAAAAATGTGAGAGTGATTTAAAAAAATTTAATTCGCTTGTGAAAAAAGTGTTACTTATAGTTGTTGCTATGGAGTTAATAATGACAGTTTAAAACGTCAAAATTGAATAAAATTATATTTAAAGGTATTTTTCGAACAAAAACTATTTTAAACTTTAAGTAAAGTGTCATTTCTGGTTATCTGGTCTAATGGTTTCTTTCCATATTAGAATAAGGTAGAAATACAAGGTTTCAGAATTTTTTGAATGCTAGTATTTGAGTTAGAGCGTTGAGAAAATCCATATACAAATACTCATACACATACGCACATGCAGACATCATGAAAAATGTTAAAATCGGATTCTAGGGACCTTAAAACGTGGTCATTTACCAAAATTTCGACATGTGATTTTTAGCACGATTCCTACACTTTTCCTACTAAGGGTAGCGGGAGGTAAATTGGCTTTACTACTAGTATCAATACTTTGTTGTATTGTATAGACTGTTTCAATATTGTAACATATCTAATATTTAATACCATATTTCTCGAAATAATTCTTATACAACCCTATACAATATTTATATCGCTGAGATCAGAAAAATTCTTTATTTAATAGACTAAATCTTTATATAGGGTACCATTTAATAAAATAATAATAATAAAATTTTGTTCTGCCGTTTGAGAATCACTACTTGAATTTTTGGTGTGTTGTATCTTATAAATTGACCCTTTTTACTTCCTTTTACGAAGTAAAGGAAGTATTGTAATCGCGAAAAATTTCGGTTTCCGGATTTCAACGGAAATATCCATTTTAACCATCCCTGGATTCATTTTGACTAATTTCGTGATGACGTCTGTACGTACGTACGTATCTCGCATAACTGAAAAACGGGAAGCCGTAGAAAGTTAAAATTTTGTATTTAGGACTGTTATAACATCTAGTTGTGCACCTCACTTTTTGGTCATTACATAACTTTCGGAAGTGGTACTTTACTTGAAGCCTGTAATAGATTTTAATGAAAAACTATATTAAAATATAATCCAAAACTTTTCGAATGTATTATATAAGACTTTTATATCAATGGAAATAACATAATAGATTTTAGTTAAAATGGTCTACCGGGAAGTGGGACTTTACTTGAAGCCTATAATAGATTTTAATGAAAAATAATATATAATCCAAAACTTTTCAAATTTGGTATATAATACTTTTATATACGTGGGAATAACATAATAGATTTGGTTAAAATAGTCTAACCGGAAGTGATAGAAGAAGAATTTAATGTCAATATCAAATTGTGTCAAATACGTGCAATTTTATGATTGGATCTGTTATAATACATATTTTAATTATTAACAAAATATGTATAGTATAACAGGCGTACAAGGAAGTCATGTGGTGTCCTCAGATTTTTTCCTGAGAATTTTTGGTATATAACATATTTCTCTAAAGTCATTAGTTCGCCCATAAAAGCTCTGGTTGTTTTAAGGGAAACATCCTTTACAGTCCAGTCAAAAGAGGTTTTTACCCTACAAAAGGTGGGATAGAAACGATTTTAACATATTATGTTGTTTGGGCCGGGATGGAGATGAAAAAGTCTGTCGTTCAGGAAGCTCGGCGTGAGCTGCCATCTTCGATCAAAAGTGCAAGGTTTTTGGCTATTTTCTCAAAAACAGTGACTCGTATCAAAATTTTACAAGAATACAAAATTAAAGCTCGTAATTGTTTTACAAAAAAGGTTTCTTGCTTTTTTTTTCCTAGGATGAACTCTCAAAGTATTATGTTAAAATAATTAACCAGAATTTGTGAAAGAAAAGTAAATTATCCATGAATTTTAAATAATTTTTGTCAACGCTTTCCTACAAATTCATCTACCACTCGGACGCGGTTAAGATACGATAAGGCGGTTTGAAAATTTGAATTCATGTAACAAATCCTTTACCGTTTATATACTATCTCACCTTTGGACAAAGATTACGCTCTCCCTATTATCTCTGTGCGTCAAAGAGAGAGGAAAACACTGCAGTGAGCTTAGCGCAATCGCAGTAGCCACTTGCACATAGATTCACGCCGGTCTCCCAGCCACCAGTACTACACGAGCGCTTGGACAGTAAACAACTTTTGTCTCTCCTTTGACAGATAGCGAAATTACGTGATTTTGACATACATTTTGAGGTTATAAAGAGAGAGTAGCTGTCAGTGGTTGATAAATGTGCTAAAAGGAAAGTGTGGTTATGTCTGTTGTTATATGGAAAGGCAATGTTCTGGGTTATGTTTACAATTGATTGTCTTTGTTGTTATTTTCGATCTTGATTAATGATTCATCAAATGAAAAGTTAATATTTCATCGGGAAGGGTTTTTCAGGTATTGTAATTAATTATAGCTTAAGTACATGGTTTGTTTGAGGTTATATTGTTTGTGAGGTATAAATAAGTGTAATTTACAAATTTATGTGGGGGAATTAACGGTGATTTTTATCGCTAATTACTGTGAAATTGTTTGTAGTTCTGCAAAATGTAATTACATTTTATTTATTTATAGTATATTCTGTGTTACAAAACACTATTTTTTTATCATTATTTAAATCTACATATGTGTGTATACAAATATAATAGTTTGTGCTTATATTAGTTTTTTTTTTCTCATTCCTAGGAGGGATGTTTCTAAAATCTTTATTTTATTATATTTTCTTCAAAAAAATTCTAATTTTTTAAGATAACGTTATCCATTCGTAAACAGGGATCGTCACGTGTGACGAGTTTAAAATCATAACGCGAAGCAGAGTAATTAATGTACATAATTTGTTTTATTTTCAGTGTCATACTGAAAATTACTTAAAAATAGATAAAATGGGTGGTATTCTAATATTTTTTTAAATTTTATTTTTACACCTTTCACATATATGTATTATGAATCTAAAATTTTGAATCCTTTTACGTATATTTAATTTGAGCGAGATATGAATTTTTAAATAGGTAAATATGTGAAAATTTTGACGTATGGGAATCTATAAGAATTTAGAAATATCTACATTGAAATAGAAAAGTTATAAAAATACAAAAAGTACTAAAACTAGCACGAACAAGACAGCTGATAATGTGCCAATGACGGAAAAGGTGCTTCTTCTTTATGCTACAGTTATATATTTTTTTAAATGTTATTAATCGATCATACGCCAAAAACCATGAACGTGATACCTACCCTTTTAGCGCCAAAATAAATTTTAAATAAACTTATGTTAGAAAAATTAATTTAAATTTGATTACATTATTCGTTCATTTTTAAGTGTAATTCACAATTTTTTACCTAAATTGTACTACATTAGAATACCCCATTATTTAGCGTTCATAATAAAGTCATTACGAAACCCAATTGCGAATCGAAAGAGCTATCATTTCGATAAGCAATTTTTTGTTTTAGAAGATTGGTGTTAGATGACATTTACTTATATTTTCAAACGTCATAACTCAGAATTGACATGATCCTTAAAATAACTGAATAAATGTCAATCCAATGTTACCAACTACAACATTAAACATAAAAATTTCTCTAAATTAACTCAGTTTAATATAGCAGTTTTTTTTTAAATATTTTAGTAAATACATAAAATATAAAAAAATAGTATAAAAGACTCACTTTATAAGAGTTTTATTACCATTTTTCATTTAGAAAATCTCCAGGTCTCGTTTTCTAAATTTTGACGCGCGCGAAAAAGACATTTCTTATAAATCTTGTCCTTTAATATACCTACTATTATTGTAATTGAACATTTATTTGAAATAATTAAATTAATAAATATTTTGTTGTTGCTTAGCAACATGAAAGCACCACGTTTTTTAATGTTGCGTCTTCGCATGTTGAAGTGTTTTTTAACTCGAAAAATGTAATAACTATTTGTAGTAATCACGTGGTGTCAGAAAATACTCTACTTGTAGTACTATTTAAGAAATAAATTTTGCCCTCTAATTGTTCAGAATGCGCACCTACTCACAAAAGCTAAAAAATATCACCTGTCCGCTGTCAATTGTCTAATATAATCAACAGAATTAAGTAATATTTAACCATGTTTTTCATTTCTACTTTATAATTTTTAATATTCAAGTGTTGCACATTTTTACAATTAATAATATTTGGTATTATTATCAAAGTTAGTTCCAAGAATTTAAATTATTTATTTATGTATGTAGGGCTCTCAAGTGCCATCTTTTATTTCCTTACGTGAAACGCTTTATAAAACTAGATTCTTCGAACTTTGTAAATATCTTTCATATTAAATTTAAATTAACAGGGCAACGAGTAAATTTTAAGTATGATCAACAAAAAAAATTAAAAGATTTTTGATGTTGATGACGTACTTAAATTTCTTTTGCTGTCGTGTAAATCGTTCCCATCGTGTATATATATCACTTCTAATTCAGTTGTTTGTGGGTATTTTATCTAGTCACAAACCACGTGTAATTACATTCCTCAGCCGAAAGCTTCGTATACACTAGGGAATTTACCCAGTTGGCTTAAAAAATCGACGCTAAACGTTGCTGTAAAGCTGTGTTTACACTTCCTTATGTAAACTTTGAAAACATAAAGGCTAAAGAGGAAGGAATAAGCATAGCCATAGCAAATTATTTAGTGGAGGAAAATTGAATTAGGAACTACAAGTATATGCATAATTTTACATTAATTTGTAAGGCAATTTATGTATGCTGTTTTCCATATGACGCAGTATGCCATGAAAAATAAAGTTTGTCCTATCGCGATGCAAGTTTAGACGTCAGCGCCGCTAGTGAACTTATTTGGTGGGTATTGAGATCTGTCAATCTTTTGTTTACTTTGTAATATTTTTGCGTAATTTCTCTTATATTTGTGTTATTATACAAATTTAAGTGCTTAGCGATAAGAATATACAATACTTTTGTATATAAGCATCGTTTTCATCTATCTAGTATTGATATTGGAACTTTTATGGTTATGTTGCAAGGTTAAGTAAAGATTTCATTGTGATATTTTTATATCATTTCAGTTTCATAGAATATTTAATAACATGGTAGTTGTTATTATATTATTATTATAAACCTTGTTTATATAAAAAGTAAAAAATAAAGCGAAATTACACATAAATATAACAAAGTAAACACGAGATTGACAGTTCTCAATACCCACCAAAGAACTTCACTATTTGGTCGCTAGCGGCGCTGACGTCCAAACTTGCATCGCGAATACACTTCGATACATACTTCGTTTCCAGAAATCATTTATCTCAAATCTGTCAAAATAAATGAAGCATTTAAATTCAAATTTAAAACCCTATCTAAGTGTCATTTTTGTTTTAAAGGTATTAAACAAAAATTTTTTACACAAAACAATAAAGTCTTATTTCCACCGAATATTTTAATGCTTAATGCATAATAATTAGTGCATAAGGCTTAATGCATTATGACAATTTACTAGGATACCATTTCCAGCTACTTTGTTTAGCGATAAATTTAACAGAAATGTCACAATTTTTTCCCTTATTATTTATTTATTTATTTATTTATTTATTTATTTATTCATTTATTGGGCTTCAACTACAAAGGTTATTACCCTATAACAAATTAACAATAACACTATACAAATAACAATACAAGAATATAAAACACAATACACAATATAATGTTACAAAAATTTTAAATTAGCAATATAAATGTAATTAATTTACCCTTTTGAAGAAAAACTTGGAATTTTAAATTTCGTCATATAAATTCACTGCTTTTAAAAATTTTAAAATATTCCTTAATTTGTTATGATCTGTCAAAATAAGAGAAAGGTTCTGGTCAATTTTATAAAGTTGCCCTTGTTACTTGCTGTCTAGCAGACTGCCATTGCAGGAGAAATTCTTTTCTATTTTTTTGTTATATTGCATATACGTTATACAGTGTGTCCCATTTAGAGGTGCCACCATTGGGATCTCGAGAACTATAAGAGATACGATGTCGGTTAAATGGAACTTTTTATGCGCCTTTGGGAGGCTATCTCAGATGTGCTTTTGTTTTTCCAAAAATTCTTATAGGGCACTAGATAATGACGAAAAACTGAATATTGTTGATTTTTTCTTTTTCAAATAACTTCTAAACTATTAGTAATTAAGAAAAACATTTCAAATATAAAAGATATATATTTTTATTAGCTAACCAGTGGCGTATAAAATAAATTTTTATATCTGTAAATTTTCGAGATATAACACAAACTTATATTTTTTTAAATGGAACCCATATCTGATTTTAGTCTCAAAAAAATCATTATTTTTTTCTCTTTTCAACGATGTAAGGGTTATTATGTTTTATATTTGTTTTGCCTTCAAAATTATTATTTTTTCCTTATTTTGTATTAAATTTATAATTATTTTGAAAATATTGGTAGATTTCTATTTAGAAATACTCCTTGTATTTAAATAATTTATTTGGTTAGAAAATTTTGCTCAAAACTCGTATCAAACTAATTTTTATATTTTGTATCTGGTCGCCCTTGGCACATTATAGTGTAATTTGTAATTATGAGTCTAGAATGAAAATATTAAGTAATAAAGGCATAAAACAAATTATTTCGATCAAATACAATATAATTAATAAAAATAATAATGTTTTTTTGGGAAATAATAAGAAAGTTCAGGAAATTAAAGAGAAAAATTGAATTTTAGGAGCAAAACAAATATAAAACATAATAACTCTTACATCATTGAAAAGAGAAAAAAAATAATGATTTTTTTGAGACTAAAATCAGATATGGGTTCCATTTAAAAAAATATAAGTTTGTGTTATATCTCGAAAACTTACAGATATAAAAATTTATTTCGTACGCCACTGGTTAGCTAATAAAAATATCTATCTTTTATATTTGAAATGTTTTTCTTAATTACTAATAGTTTAGAAGTTATTTGAAAAAGAAAAAATCAACAATATTCAGTTTTTCGTCATTATCTAGTGCCCTATGAGAATTTTTGGAAAAACAAAAGCATATCTGAGATGGCCTCCCAAAGGCGCATAAAAAGTTCCATTTAACCGACATCGTATCTCTTACAGTTCTCGAGATCCCAATGATGGCACCTCTAAATGGGACACACTGTATATATATATATATATATATATATATATACAGTGTGTCCCATTTAGAGGTGCCACCATTGGGATCTCGAGAACTGTAAGAGATACGATGTCGGTTAAATGGAACTTTTTATGCGCCTTTGGGAGGCCATCTCAGATGTGCTTTTATTTTTCCAAAAATTTTCATAGGGCACTAAATAATGACGAAAAACTGAATATTGTTGATTTTTTCTTTTTCAAATAACTTCTAAACTATTAATAATTGAGAAAAAAGTTTCAAATATAAAAGATAGATATTTTTATTAACTAACCAGTGGCGCACGAAATTAATTTTTATATTTGTAAATTTTTGAGATATAACACAAACTTATATTTTTTTAAATGGAACCCATATCTGATTTTAGTCTCAAAAAAATAAATATTTTTTTCTGTTTTCAAAGATGTAAGGGTTATTATGTTTTATATTTGTTTTGCCTTCAAAAATTATTATTTTTTCCTTATTTTGAATTAAATTTACAATTATTTTGAAAATATTCGTAGATTTCTATTTGGAAATACTCCTTGTATTTAAATAATTTATTTCCTTAAAAATATTTGCTCAAAATTCGTATCAAATTAATTTTTATATTTTGTATCAGGTCGCCCTTGGCACATCATAGTGTAATTTGTAATTATGAGTCTAGAATAAAAATATTAAGTAATAAAGGCATAAAACAAATTATTTTGATCAAATACAATATAATTAATAAAAATAATAAAGTTTTTCTGGGAAATAATTAGAAAATTCAGGAAAATAAAGAGAAAAATTAAATTTTAGGAGCAAAATAAATATAAAACATAATAACCCTTACACCATTGAAAAGAGAAAAAAATATTGATTTTTTTGAAACTAAAATCATATATGGGTTCCATTTAAAAAAATATAAGTTTGTGTTATATCTCGAAAATTTACGGATATGAAAATTTATTTCGTACGCCACTGGTTAGTTAATAAAAATATCTATCTTTTATATTTGAAACATTTTTCTCAATTACTAATAGTTTAGAAGTTATTTGAGAAAGAAAAAATCAACAATATTTAGTTTTTCGTCATTATCTAGTGTCCTATGAGAATTTTTGGAAAAACAAAAGCACATCGGAGATGACCTCCCAAAGGTGCACAAAAAGTTCCATTTAACCGACATCGTATCTCTTATAGTTCTCGAGATCCCAATGGTGGCACCTCTAAATGGGACACACTGTATATATATATATTATATTCTGTTTGTTTGAGTTTGACAGTTTGTGTTTATTTAATTCTTACTTCGATTTTTTTTTAATTAAAAATAATGGATGGATTTACAACGAACAAAGGAGGAACTTGTGTTATCTTCTAACTATATATCATAATTTTAGCAGTAGGTAATATTTATTTATTGTCTGTTATTTGTTTCATTTCTCATGGCACTCTAAACAGCTTAAAGATGGATATTTTAATATATGGCTATGTGGTCACAGGAATGTTTTATAAAGTATGATAATAATAAATAAAACGATGTATCAATTGCACCAATAAGCCAAAAATGGTGACCTTAAGCTTGTGGTTGCCGATTCCTAATAAATCATAACAGTTACTGATCCTAGAATAGCCTACTATTATGATTTATTAGGGATCGGCAACCACAAGCTTAGGGTCGCCATTGTTGGTGCAATATTGTTACACCCGTTAAAACGTTTCCAGATAAAGGTGATCCAATTAGGGTTTTCGAACTCTTCTAAAAAAAACCACATAAATTTAAATAAATCTTCGGATTTTTTTTATTAGTCGAAAATGCTATGTATTTCATTAATTATGAAAAATAATATTAATTAGATGGCCTCCTCTGAACCTTCTACAGCAGCCGATCCTTTCAAAGTAATTTTCGAAGATTTTTTCGTACATTTCGGGTGGGTTCTTGGTTATAACTTGCCGGATGTTGTTTTTTTAGGTGCTCTAACGTATTGGCTTTGTTGGCATAGACACGACTCTTAGAGTAACCCCACAAAAAATCCAACGGCGTTAACTCGCATGATCTTGGTGGCCACGTCACCAAAACATGAAATAATGCGACCTGGGAACTTTTCATGCAAAACATCCCACGTTGTACCCGATGTGTGGCAAGTTGCGCCGTCTTGTTGGAACCACATGTCTTCCATATCAATATCTTTGATTTCGTGCCAAAAACAATTGGTTATCACGCGTCTTTAGCGCTTACCATCGACTCCCAAGGAACACAGAGTTTTTATTAAGACATTATAACTAATATTGTTACTGCAACTTACATTTAACGGAATTATAACCCTTTTAAGTTATTTTGCCTTGTACAATTTTTTTCTATTCTGCTAAACTACAATACAAAGTTATGATGTGTGGTACTTATTATTTGGTCACATAATAGTTATTAAAACGTTTTATATTTAAGTGTCATTGGCGTCGATTGTTTTAGTTTTATTAACGTCTTTCGCACTAAATTAAAGGAATTGTTAGAAACGTAATTGACAGTTATTTATAAATAGATTTTTTAAAGTTTTATAATACAGTTTAAAAATAATTGTTTAGTATAGATGCATTAAAGTTTACATATATTACATATATTAGTTGGTTTACCGTTTTATAAATTTACTTAAAACTTTTAAATAACTGCAAAAATAACAGTTTTATTTTAAACAGAAGAAAGTGGGAGTATGGTTTCTAAGTAACTTAATGCATCAACTAAAAAACTGATGTAAAGTAGTTCTTAGGAAGTTATTAAAACTGAAATATCGAATTATAATATGTACGGCAATATTTATGCATTTAAACAGAAACTGGTTTAGAAGCCATTTTGTAAAATTTAGTATAAATTAATTTTATTGTGTTTTTAATTTAATATTCTGCAAGTAATTATTCTCCTATATGGTTTATTATAATATACTTTATTCATTATAATATCGAATGATTTAAAAAAATACAAAAATCAATTTTTCATAAAAATTTAATAAATTTTCTTTTATTTATTTTAGGATATTATAATGTCCCTTGATTTTTTTCCAAGTATAATATAATATTTCACAGCAAAAATAAATTTGTTTATAAAATGAGTTCAACAGATATGTAAAAAATATGATCTTTATAAAGATGATCTTAGATTTAAAAAGTAGCAGAAGACATTACAAGTCTTGGTACATATAATTATACAACATAGTCATGCTTAGACTACTTATACGACTCGTGATATGATAAAATATGAATTTACGGTAGAAAATAGTTTGCTGAGAAATCTGTATTGTAGTTTGAATAGTAACCAATATTATAGTTTTATTAGTGAATATATCTCTTATCAATTAGCTTTAATGAAACCAACATATTATAGTCCATGTAAATTATATATGCAACTATTGCATGTAAGTGTTTCTTAAGTGATAATAGAAAGTTATATAGTAGTTAAAAAAACGTTGTAAATTAGTTAAATAGATTCCCCACCCGCCTGACATTAACGTCGTATAAACGTTAGAATCAGTAAATTATCGTTGCATAAAAGGTATAATACAAGTTAAAAAGTTTTAAGAAAAGTTTTTTTAAAGTTAATAAAACTAATAACAAACTAATTTGTGCTCCTTGGGCTGTCACAGTTCGACCATCATCGTTTTCAAAAAAGTAAGGTCCAATGACGCCGCCTGACCACATTGCGATTTTCCTCACCCCAAATGATGCAATTTTGTTTATTAACATATCCAGATAGGTGGAAATGTGCCTTATCAGAAAAAAGATTTTCCTTGAAAAATCAACATCAAATTCCAGGCCCTCAAAATACAAGCTTATTAACAGTGCTGCAAACATAGGAAACTCAAATGGGATCACCTATTTCGAACCTTATGTATTGTTTTAGCGCACAGATTCCTTTGAATTTAAATAGGCTCTTAATCGTCATACATTATCAGATTACTTTTGATGTATGCAATTCTGTTGCAATTGCGCTTTTGCAGATTTATAGAGCTGAGAGCAAATTAATTATAGAGCTTTATACGGTGCTACAGCGAGCGCGTAAGCACCATAAAAGCGTTTTATGGAAATGGCTGTAATTTTATGCAATTTACGTCCTTCGCAGAAATTGAACATATGTTGCACTTTAGTCTGAAAAATGGCTTGGATTTGTACCATCAATATCAGTACGCAGAACAACACTACAGACACAGACTTACAACAGGGTCGGGGTTTTACCTTATGTAGGCCCCGGGAACAATTTGTGTAATTTTACTTTTGTATTTATTTTTTTATTTTTTTAATTATTCTTTTTATTTATTCATATAACTACATAATTTGGAAAATATTATTGATTTTGGGAAGTGATGGAACAAATATTCGGTTTTGATACTGAATCCGGTCATTCTTGCCTTGAGATCGGAATTTCGGTTCCGGCTGAATTTTTCAATGTTATTAAAAATGTTAATCTGTCAATAATTTTTTTGAAATAATATGACAATAAGAACCTACCCAGGAAACACACACATATATGATATATAACTATCAAGGAGAAATCATAGCACAATGGAATTGTAATGTGATTTATCCCTGATAGTTATATATCATATATGTGTGTGTTTCCTGGGTATAGTATTCTTGATGCAAGAATGATGTGCAATAAAAAGTGGACGACATACATAAATGAAGTAGTCTCCTTTTTGTTACACAGGTTAGATACCCAAATCATTCAAGCAGCCAATACACGTCATCACTTAGTGTAAAAACCTTAATGCATTAAAATCACTAATAGTGAAAAATGAAATAAAATTTTAATCATTTTTAACCGTCAAAAAGTGTATAGCCTTATATAATTATTATTAAGATAAATAGTAGAGTTCATTACTTATCATATATGACATGAATAATATATAAATAATGTACATCAACGTCATATTATTCGTTTAATTGTTGTTATAATTGGCAACATTGATTATTTGTATGTTCATACTGTCAAAGTTATTATTTGAAAAATATTTGTATCGTGTTTGAAACATTTTTGTGCGTTGTAAAGGCCTATTTATAATAAAGTAATGTTAAACGCAACGCAACGACGCAACGTGACCGTTAACGCAAACACAAAATCTGTAAATCTGCCAAAGGTATCACTTCTAATCAATTAGAAGAATTTGGTTTTTATTTATTGCCTTTATATGGCATACATAAGGCTAGTATTACAAAATAATTTAAATAGAAATGGACAGTGACGAAAATATAGTATTTATTTTGTAGATGTGACAGTTCGTGACCATGTCGATAATACAGATTGCAATCTGTATAACTCTTTTCATAAAGATTCTAAAACCTCTGCAAACGTACCAGTACATGACGTCACACATCTAGTTACTTTTATTCAATTTTTATTAATGACGTGCATTGGCTGCTTGAATGATTTGGGTATAGAATCTGTTCATAAACTTCTAAGTATGAAATAACTAGATTTTGACTTGCAGTTCTTTAGGACACTTTTCTAAACTCTTTCGAATGGCGATATTCATTTTTGTCAGTATTGCAATCAGAGACCTGAAACTGAATCTAAACCTAAACCGAAAACCCAAATTAATCTGAATTTTTGATGAACCTGTACCTAAACCGAAATTTTATTTGTCAAGGTCAAGAAACCTGAACCTAATGTAAACCGTTTTAAATTCCAATTCGGTTCATATATGTTATATATAATTAAAAACTGTAAATTTCAAATTAAATGTGATTTTAAATTTACTAATACCACCATATTTTTGTTAATCATTTATCGCTCTGAACCGAAAGTCAAACCCGAACCCAAAACCAATGAACCGTTATAATTCTTATTTTCTTCAACTGAAACTGAATCTGACATGTATTTCCTGAAAAGAACCTGAACCATAAATACATTTCGGTGCAGGTCCCTGATTGCAATTTCAAGTACCAAAATAACATTACTTTACCATGTTTGATGATTAATATTGTCAATTAAATAAACGTTAACCAGTAAGTACCATCTGTTACCTTTTTGTATACTATAATAGACTGTCTTTCGTTAAAGTTAAAGGTTTTATTTAAAATGTCTCAAAAACAATGCTCTTAACAAAAATAAAAATAATAAGTAGCCCGTTTTTTTTGCACATGGGTGTATTTAGAGTACATACACTTTATTGACAGGTTTAGTTTATATATTTTAAATTGAGGGTTATGAACACGGTTGCTATATTTGGCGATTTACAACTTTTCGTACGCCCTAAGCACTTTGCCTAAAGGCTTTTGTTTATGATTTAATTTATAAAATTAGATTTATGAATTTAGATTTTTAATTTAGAAATAGTGCACTCGTTCATGATGAGTATAGATTTATAAATTAATCCAATCAAATAAATAATATTCTTGAATTATTTGGTTTACTTATACAAATTACTCTGCAATTCTACATAAAAATCAATTTCATACATAATTGATATTGAATTTCCACTATGAATTACATTTATTGTATACATTCTCTATTTTTTGACGTATTTTTGATACTGACACATCATTTTGTTTATTTAGTTACTTGTTACTATGAATTTGATGGACAACTGTATTTTAATTGGTGTGATTTAAAAATTTTAAAATAAAATTTCAAATATAAAAATTTGTAAATCTAAATTACAAATCTAAATGCATCATGAACCAGCAAATTGCATTTATGAACATTTTGTATTTTTAAGTTTAAATTGGTAAATTAAATCCATCATAGACAATCCATAATATGCATAGGTGCCGCATAATCCAGCCCAGTAGTGGTAGCACGCACTTTAGAATTCTGTCAAATGAGGCATTTATTTTCGCTTTTTGCCACGAAGGGAAAATTTGGTAGCATGCGTGTATCAAAATATTCGCCTGCAAGCATACGACTCGAGGCGAAAGTGTCAAAGTAACGTCATTATTTTGCCACAATTCTATTTAAAGCCAATTTATACATAATTTATACATTTATTATATACAACTGTCATAATATTTTTTATTTTAATAGTATAAAATCTAATAATTTCCAAATCAAAAAATGAATATAGAATTCTAAAATGCATGCTACCAAGATTCGTAAAAGTAAAATCGTATTCGCCTGTTTTCTATGATACTATGATAGAATTCTAAAGTGCGTGCTACCACTACTGAATAGCAATATAATTATTCATTATTGTAACTTAGTTCTGAATATGTAATAACTATTGTTGCACTCATCGATGAATTATTTTCATATATTTTCTAGGAGCGTTCAAGCTATTGTACCTTATAAAGTAGTACCTATACAATTAATTTGTCGGGATGTCAGGTACAGGTACACGAGTATATAGACGGAAAAGTCCAAAATGATATTTCATTCAAATACATGTGTATAGTTCAGAAATGTACATATCGATAATTTCGTAGTTCGAGTTGTGAGTGATTTTACGTGTATAACAGTGTAAATTTATTTTTTTGTGCAAGTAGAAGGAATATAATAATTTTAAAATAAAGAATCAACATCATATGAAAATAAATGAAACATTTAAGTTTAAAGAAGTGTAACTGTGTGTGTGTGTGTGTGTTTGTGTACACGCGTGTGCGTGTGTGTGTTGGAACCACGGTTTCTTAAATACTGTAAGAGTTAAGATATGTTTAACTACGGATTCCTCAATCTGACATTAATGGGAAGGGCTGATTAGATTTTGGCAACAATTGGATAACCGGAAGTACTAGTTTCTTAACAGAAAATTTCTAAATATAATTTTTTGAAAATTTATGTTATTACTAATATTAAAGAATATAAAAATCTCTATTCGATACATTTCTAATTTTTATTATATCTTCTATAGATTTAGAGATAAATATACATATATAAAATAATATTATGTTGTAATGAATCTCACGGGCTGTGTTTGGGCTAAACAATTCCTTGGAAACCAGTTAAAAAATTAAAATTCTTGTAATTGACAGATAAATGTCAGTGTTTAAAATCCAGAGACATTACTGAAGACCTACTGGGAAGTACCTACATTTAATATTTCTTTTTTATTATTAATAATTAAATATTCAAAATTATAGATTTATTATATTACATGTACCCTTCGGAAATACCGCCAATCTAATCAATGAATTGGAAGAATCTCGAAAATTAGAAGAGTAAGAGGAGACTTGTTCATAGAAAGAATTAAAAAATTTAAAAATATGTAAAGAAGAGATGTAATTATAATGTTAAATATGTACTAGACTTATATAGTCCAAAATGGAAATGGCGAAAGGTATTATGTTAGCCACAACAAATTTTTATCGCCATTATGAATTTTTATTTACACTTTATAAAAATAATAATAATGCATAATGTAAAGAAAAATATCGGTACAGAATAGAATAATATTAGACGATGAAGAGTCTTTATCGACATGTGAAAGATAGTTCACGAGCGATAAAATACTTTCTGGAAGTATGTAGTTTTAGTATAGCGCGCTACTATAAAGTGTACTTAAAATTTCAGAATTTGTTGACAGTACAGTAACAGGGTTATGTTGTCTAATCGTAAATAAAAATGCGTTCTTGTTTTGTATTCAAAAGCAAAACAAACTTGCATTGTTTGTCGAATAATGAAAAAGAGAAAAAGTTATGCTTCAACGAATTAAAATTAAAGAATAATTCTCCAAACTCGACATTCGTATGTTCTCAACATGAACAAACAAACGTAGGCGGACTATTACATTTTCATTCAAAATGCAAAATAAGCATTACAAACTAATTAAACAGAAAAGACAATATCAAACAATTATATATTTATGCCCGGTTTTATAAAATAAATTAATCTCTGATTAAATTTTACACCCACAGAAAATTTAATAAATTAAGCAAATGCAACGCGAATTTTTGACTGCAGTGTTTCCATTGTTATTATTCTTTTTGAACCTCTCAACAGAATTAAGTACCAATTACTGAGTAGGTTCACATACACAAACATCCATGGCTCCGTGGGATTCGAACCCAGAACCCCGAGCGCATTCTTGACTAAGAGGCGTTGCTCTAACCAATGAGCCACCATAAGACCATAAAATTTTTTTGAATTTGTACATATAATTAAATTTACTTTGGAAGTAAATTTAACTGAATGTTTATGGAATCGGCCATTTATTCAAATTATTTTTATTTATGATCTATATACGAAATATTTTTTTCTTCAACCGTATTAAAAGGCTAAGCTTTTAATACTGTTTTTTGTTTTAAAAGTTAATCTTTTTATTACTAGTATAAAATGTAACTGTTGCTAGGTAACACTTTTACTTACATGTATTAAAAGTACTTTTATTCAATTTTGACGTTTTAAACTGTCATTATTAACTCCATAGCAACAACTATAAGTAACACTTTGTTCACATGTGAATTAAAAAAAATTTAAATCACTCTCACAAAATTTTAACTGACTCTGCAACAAATAATTTATTTAAAATAACATCAGGTACGAAAATAACACTCACCGTAATATTTAGCACACATTAGCAGCCATTTTCATTATTTTTCACGGCACAAATGACATGCAATAAAGCATTTTTCTGTCTACCTACACGAAAAGTGAAATTTTACTTACTTATTTTCGGACGAAAAATGACACTTTTCTGAACGTTATCACTTTTCGTCCGCAAACCTTTTCGTACGCTAAGCCTACTACGATTTTATGATTATTGTAATTGTGGGTACTACCGGAATTGTAAATAACAAACGAGCAAATAAAAATATTATTTTAATGATAAATTTAATTTAAATATGTGCGCAATTAGTAATGAAATTAACTATACTAAAAATTATTAATTTTGACATGGCTAATGTTAATCTAAGATGCCGATGGATAGAGTTGTTTTCGAGGTTATTTTGTTGGTTTTGTTTATTTTCACCTCTCAAATAGTGTTGATGTGTCTGTCAGTGTGTTTTACTTCAAAGTAAAACAGAGCTAAGAATTAAAATTTTGTGAAAATGGCAGAATATATTATCCAATCATTATTCATATAATAAATAATAAGGTTTTACGAATTTAAAAAAAAAAACGTGTATTTATTTCTAGATCTATTACGTAAAGTAAGGTAGACAGAAAAATGTAATATGCACCTCGGCAAAAAATGCATATTATAGCCTCGCTTGTTTGCTTTACCTCGGCTTCGCCTCGGAAAGCAAACTCAAGCTCTGCTGTAGTAAGCAATTTTTTGTCCTAGGTACATAAATATCTATTAAATACATGACTTGACGTCTATCAGCGACGATTGTCATATGCTCAGCCTACTAACTGATCAGTTTTTTATTTTGTCAAAATTAAATATTATAATGGTTTTTATTAGTATTTCGTCAAAATTGAATAAAATATTGTACAAACCACGTGAGCTAAGAATGTTTATTTACTCAAAGAAATTAACTCACTCGCCGAATCGAAACCTTCATAGTTTTTGGGGGGACATCATATTCTGACAAAATGGCCCCCCGACCCCCCAGGGGGAAAGGGGGTCAACTTAAAAATCTTAAATGGGATCCCCTATTTTTTATTGCAGATTCGGAAAGAGCGTAAAAAAATATGTTGGTTTTATTCGGAAACTTTTTTTGTACTCCCAACAGGTGGCAATGTAAATTTGCTAGAAAAAAATTAAATTTTATTAATAAATTGATAAAAAATGACGTTTTTTGTTTCAATAAATACACAAAATTGTAGAAATATTACTCCTCAACATTCAGGGGGAATTAAAAGAAAGAAACTTTTTAAAAACTGACTATGGACAACTCGATTTCATCAGAAATTATTTCTACATTTTTACGATTGCACCGCCACCTGTTGGGAGTACAAAAAAAAGTTTCCGAATAAAACCAACATATTTTTTTACGCTCTTTCCGAATCTGCAATAAAAAAATAGGGGGTCCCATTTAAGATTTTTAAGTTGACCCCTTTTCCCGCCCCCCCCTGGAGGGTCGTGGGGGCATTGTATACAAAGTAGGCATTTGCGTTTGGTTTTGTCAACGTAAAATGTTACTTTGCCGCTCATGTGCGACAAAGTAGATAAAACGCTCGCTATCCAAATTTATAACTATAAAATGTTGAGAAATGTCACTTTTCTACATTCTTAATGAGAACGTTTAGTCAGGAACCAATGGCGCTGTAGTTACTTACACATTTACCACCTCCACAAGTCAATCCGACATTATAACTACTCTGTCGGTATATTACATAACCAAACAAAATGCCGTACAGCTGTGTAAAGGAATACAGAAATAAAATAGGGCATTCATTTACGAAAACTAAAGCAAAAAATGCTTGGATTAGATTGAAGCAATAGCTCAAGAAGAATAGAAAATAATGATAAATTAAAATTAAAAAATATAATCGGTATTTATTGAGTATACTACTGTAAGTTTTTTTTTGTTATGGTGCACGACCCCATTGTGGCGACTGTAGAAAAAATATTGTGTGTGTTTCGAGCGCAAATGGACAATGTCGATTTCGAGAGAATGCCTCTCAATCGACAATATCCCATCTCGCGCTCTCAATACAAAAATCGTTATTATTTATCCTGCAAATTTAAATGCTTCAATTATTGTGCATTTAATATTGAAAGTTGAGATATATGAAATAAAATTTAATGTAGTTATTATTTTATCGTATTGAGACTTGCATGTTACAAGGTAATAAAACAAAAATAACCTCAAACATGCCGTATATTTAACCAGCAAATCGGATAAACAGCCGATTATTATCATCCACAGGAAACAATTTAAAAAAATGATTATAATCACACAATCCCAACAAAACTGTTAACACTTTCATTCTCTACATTTCCTTACAATGTTTCCTTCTATACCGCCTCTTCTATCCTTTATTCCGTGGACGCCATCTCCTGCGATCGTGGTGTCCTGGTGTTCGCGTCTGTGTGCGTGGGCGGTATAAATGCTGTGGTGGGGACGCGATGCCGCGAGCGTGCTGCTGGCGGCGACCAAGAACGGATCCCGACTCGCCTGTCTACACCAAAGAGGTCATCCAGGATGTAGGGAAAGAGAAAGAGAGGAAGGAGGAAAAGGAGGAGACGAACGACAAGGAAAATGGAAAGGAGAGTGCCGATGAAGGTGAAGGTGAGGATGATATTATGGTGGTTAATATGGATTGGTTAAATTATTTTAGCTTGTTTTATTAAGCAAAGTAAGTTCATATATTTCTTCCGCCATTTCAATTTTTATCGTACATTTTTTAATAATTTTGGCAAATGTACATAATATAGTTTTTCTACGACCACCATGAAAAGTTGACGTTTGTGCTCTATTTTGTCATCGTAAAGTTGATGGTTACTAAGGAACGAGCAAAAAAATACTTTACCGCGCGTCTCCCATAGCAACGCGCGGTAAAGTGCTCAATTTGCTCGCTTAGATAAATACATATTTTTGTTGAAATCTTAATTTATTAAAATAATACTTACGAAATCTAAAATATAGGTTAGGTTCATTTTTACACCAGAAACGTGCTACAAACAATATATATGAAGTTAGCTACATTACCAATTTAGTTAGGTTAGGTATTTAATTATATATAATAACAACTCTACAGGTGAATGTACATTGTATTACAACTTTAAATATTTAATAACACACATTTCATAATTAACAAACTTATTGGATTTAATTATTGGCGGATAATGTTAAAATTGAATGTGCACTTTTGGCAGTTTTGTTTATTCATTCCAGAACTTGAAAACAGCTGACGAAGATAAATTAGATTCTGTGACTGTGACACTCACTAGAGTTTTCAATTCTTAACTGCTAGTGTTGATTTTAGCATGGAATAAATGGACCAAAGAGAAGACGAATTCATTAGATTTTTACAAAAAGTAAGCTAGTAAGACATTTTCACTGTAATTCTTGATTTTTTAAAATTACACCATTCAATGGAGAGGTTATAATTCTTTTCGTATAATGCTTTTGATTTTGCAGATAATAAATTCAAGGAAGTATTTTGCGCCGTTTCAAATATATCTGGAGGAGTGTAGGAAAAATCATTATCTTTTACTGACAGAATTTTGTATTTATTTATTTGGATCGTCATGGTTGCACACAACACAAAACAGAAATTGGTTGAGGTTGAGTTGAACTTACTAAATAGGTATTATTATTTTTTTCTATTTTGGTTAGTAAAGTCGTAGAAAAAATTATGTGTGCATCTCTAGCGTAAAGTATCTTTATTGCTCTCGCTCGATTGTAGCGCTCGCTACGCTCGCGCTTCAATTTTCAAGCACGAACAATAAAGATCCACTTTACGCTCTTGATACACAAATAACTATTATTTTCAAATATGTACAGTGGGAAAAAAGTAAACTTTTTTGATAAACTTCTCTAGTTTAGTATACATAATTTATAAACTCCTGGACAAAATTAACGCCCCACTTTTAATTTTTCGTTTATTTCACAAAGTAAGCTTATTTTTGGCATGTTTTATGGTTTTTTAAATTAGTCCTTCACCGATAATTAAAAATTTGTATCTAGAAAATAACGCAACGTAATATACCTTTAAATTAAAAACTACAATATTTAATTCATTTGAAAAAAATCATGGTATTACCACTTCTTACATTAATAATGGCTTGCACTCTTCATTTCATGCTTTGAAATAAATTTCGAATCGCATGGTGAGGTATGTTTTCCCATTCTTGTTGCCCAGCTTTCTCTAGTTCATGTGCATGGGACGGGTACAAGACCTCTTTCGTTTCTTTTCAGCAAATCCCATACGTGCTTTATTGGATTTAATTCGGGACTTAATTCCTTAATTCCTACTGTATTTCAATATTCATTTACGCCCCGAGTCCGATGCGATCATTATCATGGATAAATTTGAAAATATTTCCAATTACCGGCGAAAAAGGAGTGACATGGTCTTATATGACATCCTGCACGTATTTCTGTCCTGATGTGTTAGTACATTTATTGGGCAATCTTGCTTCCTCTAGTCTTCTTCTTACCTTCCGGTAGAAATCGACAGAGCACGGACTTCAGGAATGTGATTTTTTTTTTGCATTTTACTTGTAATTTATCGTCTTCTCAGAGTTTCTAGAGTTAGAAATCTGTCGTGTCGTTCTGTCGGTGGTTTTGGACGACCTCGTCCTGTAGTACTGAGATCAACTCAATGTTCCCTAATCTTATGACGTTGGCTAGCTCCCATTCAATAAAAAAACTTCAATTCGGACAAATATCGACCTCTATTACCTGATTAATATTTCCAATTCAATTTAATGTTACTTTTGTAGTTCAACACAGAAATATGAAATCAAATTTAAATTAAACGTAAAACACTTTTAAACTTTTCCATACTATTTCCTTATCAGCACAGGAAACAATAAAATACCCATATAAACAATAATTGATTCTTAATTGTTATTATTTTCATATGTCTAGAACCCTAAATTTTCAACTGCACCCTAAGAAAATTTCATATATTATTCTGTTTTAAAATAAATCGAGAAAATAGAAGTGGTGCGATAATTTTGTCCAGGAGTTCATTAGGAGTGGTGTAGGAAATAAATATATTATAATTGAATATTTTAGTTTTCATTCATTCCTATGATTGCGATCGATTTCATGATTTCAAAGAATGCTATCATCAGGCATTATCAGCTGAAAATTATGGTACATATATATATTCTATCTATGTACCATAATTTTCAGCTGCTCATGTCTTATGATGGGATTTTTTGAAATCCCGAAATCAATCGCAGCCATAGGAATGAATAAAAATTAAAATATTCAATTATAGTATAGGTACTTATTTCCTACACCACTCCAAGTAATCTTCTATAAGATTCAGTTCCTTGAATTTGGCTTCATAATTATGACATTTGTCACTTTGATTTGTCAAAAATTGAATTGTCGAATCGAAGTAAAAAAAAAAATTCCTCGAATTAGCGATACTGTGAAGTGTTCGGAAATTGTTAGAGCGGAAGAAGGAATGCTCAGCGCTATAATATTAATTAATAAAAATTCTGTCTTTACCTTTTTAAATAAGTGGAGACAGGAAGGCAGAATAAGAAGGTATCTAGGATCAGTGCGACACAGGGTATCAACTGAAGAAGAAAATAGAAGATTAATTGTGATACTGAGAACTACTAGAAATAGTTAATAATGCATATGGGAAAATGTTGTTACCGTTGAATATTCTAACTTACCAATCGAAATCAATGAAAAAGAAAAGAAAACTTGTGGTTTTTCAATATATTTTTTTTTTTAATTTGTTGCCTACATTGAATTATTCTGTTTAATGTTGCACATTTATTTACTTGTCTTCAAATCACTACACTTCTGGAATTAACAAGGATCAGCTTACACTAAAAAAAAATACTGTCCTACTTTTTTTTCTGTCTATCACTGTACATGTTTTCCAATGTAATTAATTGTATAGCTGCCAAAACTCTATCATTATTAATATAACTTTATTTGTTGATAGTGACATTATTGTTTGTCAACATTTGAATATGTTAAATGTGTAAATGAGACGTGTAACAAATAGGGCTGTTGCAAGAATTTTTATATGACTTCTAAGTATTAAATTTGAAAAGATATTGTTCTTTAAAGAGCCTCAAATTTGAAAATATCACGAAATATCCTTTAGATATTTTACAATTAATTTTTGAAATTTGGATAAAATTTTGAATAAGTCACGTGATCTGAAACAGAATGTGACGTCAGAGTACATACATCTTCAGCGGTTCTAAGGTGTCAAGTGTATTGTCAAAGTTGTCAAACAAGTGTCAAATAAGAATCACTACCAGAACTTTAAGTAAAATATATTATCAATTTATATAATAAATTCAGTTTTTATATTTTATTTTACCTCAACTCTTTAACACCCCCTTATTTCGGTAGCAGTAAAACAATCGTTCTGATATAAATTCAGCCATCATTCAGCTATCGACCTTCGGTTAATTGTCCGATTTAGCTTGAGTGTAATTTGAATTAGCCATTATTACTTTATTATTCATTTACAATGAGCAATGTCAGCGTCAAATGTCAAATTAAAAGATTTTGTTATTAACATGTGACAAACTTTAGCCTACGTTTATTTATATAAATAATATGAATAAACGTAGGTGATGGAAAAACTATTTTCCTATTGGTTATTAATGATGTAATGTATGTGCTTCTACGTCACAGGAGTGGGGAGTAGTTTTTCAGTACGCCAATCTTTTTATTTAATTATTTCCACAAATAACAACAAATTATTAAAATAAAAATTATTACTAAGAAAATCAGTCCATAAACTTTCATTTAAAATAGTTTTTGACAAATGTGAAACAGGCTCATTGCCGTATTTTGTACAAAACTTTATCTTATTACATATTTGTAAGTAAATAATGAACAAACGGATTTCGAAGTTGGTTCGTTGCCTTTTAGGCATCCTGGTCGGCTGTTTTCATTATTATTATTACATTATTATTATTGTTGTTGTCTAATACTTATATTCGATTATGTTCTTTCAAAAGAATGATTCCTCGTAACTTGTTATTTCAATCTGTTCGCATATTTAGTCAAATGCACCATTAAATTATCTTCCGGTCTATAAACTCAGCTTGCCGTTTTCGAGTAACTGAAGCTAAAAATATTTCTTATTCCAGAGAAGGAAAATATTGTCTTAAATCTCTAGTTATGCAGTATGTTTTGTTTTGTTTTGTTTTGTCGTGGCCGACGCAAAATGCGCTGATTTCTCTACTAAAGGCTCGCAGTCAAGTACAAATAACTTCCAAGTATGCAAGAGTTTTATTTCTTCTCTAAACTTTAGGAAATAAAATGAAATTTGTGTACTTTTGCATTGCATGGTTTACCGCTTCAAAGCATTGTTGGACGAATGGGAAGAATTTTAAACGCAAAACATGAATTACAATAGAAATAACTGTTGTCGCTAGTACTTCTTCTTCTTCTTTTCGTTATACCCAAGACGGGTGCCGGATTTTTGAAATTTGTTTAGGTTTCTACGAAATCCTTCCCGAAACAGATTGACTAGAGCAGTTGGTGCACTCATCCCGTGTGACAACCGCTGATTGCTGTGCAACCAGTGCGGCAGCGGAAATACTCCTTCTACAGCCAGCACCATCTATGTTTAACATGGACAACTGGTCAGGAAGTTGTTTAAGTGATTTTTTAAAATAAAAACCCGGGTGTTTTTTTGGGTTGGGGATATGTTACCGAAATTTGCAGTGATACCAAAATATAGTATAATAAAATATGTGATTAAAGTAATCATTTGTATATTAACAATTTTTACCTAAATATTTATTATCTATTTCAGATTTGTTGAAATGCTAAATTTGGTTTTGTGAATTATATTAAACTAGTAGACATATTACTTAGAAAACTCTTATGTATTTATATTTAGATAAAATTTCGACTATTTTTTTTCTGTTTTTAATAGTAATTTACGATACATGAGCGTAGTGAGTATTTATGTACAATATTTTAGCTACCATAGAATCTAAAAATTCAAGAAATATAAAAAGCATTTTTAATTTGTATAACAATATTAAATGAAAAGTTTGCCATAACAAAATATTCAGTTGTTTTTCCAAATTTAGCAAGTTTAAAAATTTTAGTCACTCGTTGCTCGGCAACCCGTGACTAATGAAACCGCGTTACTAAACAACTTTTTTAAAAAACCGGGATTTTTTTTATAAAAACCCAACCCATCTGGGTTTTTTTTAATAAAATCCGGGTTTTATTAAATAAAAGCGGGTTTTATTGACAAACATTGAAATATGGTATGTATCATTTTTAACTTTAGTTTTATAAAGTATCTTATTACACATACACAAGTCGGCGTAATAGATAATAGATATTAATATTATTAATATTACTTACTAATAATGAAAATGGTGACACCAGGATTGGAGTTATTCAAATATAAAAGAAACACTGTGCAAAGTTCGCACAACAATGAAAAATATATTAAAAATGATCAAACACGAAGTACACAAAATTAAATTGATTGTAAAATGTTGCCGGTGACAAAAATTTATGTATATATGTGTGTACCATATAAGCATGTACCATATTTAATTAATAAAATATGATTTCATAAAAGTGAGTTTTTAGATGGGTTTTTTTGGGTTCTTTTTAAAAAAACCCGGGTGGGTTTTTTTGGGTTGGGCAAAATTACAACAACCCTAAATTTTACGCACTACCGTAGATAAATTAATTGAAATTATGTATTTAATGTAAAACGGTTCGCATTTAAGCACCATCATGCCATATTTTTATCTGAAACATAGTAATTAAGACGATTCTATACCGGTTCTCAAAATAATATAAAACATGAAATTCGCGCGAAACGCTACAGTCCACATTACAAACTATACATATTATGAAAGAAGAGAGTATGATCTACAAATTAACCGTACATATTTTGAATTTTTTTAGGGTCCAAGTTATGACTTTTTGAAAAACAGTTATTTTTATAGTTGATATCATCAGTCCTTTGCAAAATTTCGTTGGAACTTTTTGTTCATTGGTGTTATGTTAATAATATAACAAATAATAATACTCAAATTCGTAGAAATAGAGGCTGAGGAGTTTCGCGCGATAATCCTTATTTTCTAGAATTCTTATTAATTTGTGCTCATATTTCAGTAGTACTTTCTTAGCTAAGCGCTACCTTCACTTCGTTCCTGTTTTCTGGACTGAAGTCTGGAAATCATCTCACGTTTCTGGGAAATATAAAAGTAATGAAGCAAATATTTATAATATAAATTTTTCTTAATTGGTTTTGAATAAATATGTACACAACCTTTTTTCCTGCTCAGTTGAAATAAATGCAAATTCAAAAGTAATAAAAGTCAAACAAAATTAATTATTCAAAACGAATGAATGATAATGAACTAACAGGATTAATTATGCATATTTCGAATAAAAATAAAACGTTTTCCTTCTAGTCAGTATAAATTAAGATATTATCTTCATTATTAGGCTAATTTTATTAAGATTAAAGGATAAAATCGGAAATTAATTATGCCTTCTAAATTGCATGAGAGTTATATTGCCCGTGTAAATGAGTGTGCACTTTTTATTTCATGATAAGCATAATGAAATGAGCTTTTGTAATTACTACTACCAAGACTAATGAAAATTAATTGATTAAATTCTGGAAATTATAATTACGATAAGCAGGGGAAACTAATAACCATATATCAAAAATTAATCATTAATACGAGTAATAATCATAGGCGTCGCCAGAAATTTTCCCGAGGGAGGTAAATCTGATACATCGTTTTTCTAAACTTTTTTTTTTTTGAAAATTTAGTAAGACGAATTGGAGTAATTGGAATGTAAAGTAAAACTTCCTTTAGTTGGATTACTGGGTTTATTGTATGATGTTTTTCTTTATTTACAATGTGATGTTTCGGCCAAGATCCTGGCCATTATCAAGCATGTGTATAGTAGTATAAAATAATATAAGAATTTTGAATTTCGTTACATTTTTAAATTTTGGCTATAATTTTTTTATTGATAAGTACATTAATCAGTATTACTTAAATTAAAATAAAAATATTTACTTATTCATTAAACAGAAATTTCAATTTTTGTTTGTTTTTAGCGAAAGTATTTTTTAACTTCGTCTATAAACTGGTTCTGATTATTTTCGATTCGTTTTGTATGCTAAGAAGGCTTAGTTCTGATAAACGATGTTCAACCATCGTTGATATTAACCAGGTTTTTATCCTTCTTAGCGTACTAAAAGATTGTTTTACTGGATACGTGGTAGAAGGAAGAATTTTTTTTAATACCTTGGTAATAGCTGAAAAAATTCGCGTTGTTTGTTCAGTAGTATGGAAAAATCTGTATTTTTTTTTCAGTTTTATTTTGGGGGTACTGCCCCTTCTTGCCCCTTTCCTGACGGCGCTCATGATAATAATTATCGTCGTCGTAAAGACAAAACCTCGTACCTCAATTTTTGACAGTTCTGCAGACATAGTAAACTCAAATTGGATCACCCATTATAATCAGTTTGTATTTTAAAATTCTTTATCTATTTCTGTTTGTAACTATTTTGAACGAACTTCCGTAGTCCCGCAGTTAATATCTAAAATTTATTACCCTTTAACTTCCTAAAATATAGAAGATGGTAACAGTAAACACTATTTGTCTTTTCTTGAATTTATGTCATAAACGAAGTTCCAAAATACATTAACCTACACTACAATAATAACAATTTGCACTTTGCCCATAAAGACAAAGGTTATATCTTTCAATTAAGATTAATGTCTCTTTCTTAATAAAAGAGTTTCTTAAGGTAATTTGCATCTCGCGTGACTGCGGGACCTCATCAATTTGCGATGTTTGTAGGTTTATAGAATTATTACTGCTGGTATAAAGACTGAAATGGCCCGCTAACATGAAAAGGAAATGTCTTGTAAGTTGCTTGCACAGTACTAAATGTGTTCATGGAAATAATAGTCATAGTTGCGTAACTATTACAAACTAAATTGAACTCTGATGATGGCAAGCGAGGAAGTGAAGTATTTGTTTACCATAATGAAAACTAATGGCGTTATTTGTTGGAGTTATAGGTATTGTAGCTCCAAACAATAGAATGAATTGTTTGGAAAAACATGTCTAGTCTAAAGGTCTTTTACTAAATGAAGCAAATACCTACGTTGATAACAGGTCTCTATAATTTTCCAAGTACTGTGCAAATTATTCAGTTAATATTTTTGTTAATCAATCTAAATATGTAAAGCCTCATTTCCACCGATTGTCCTAATGCGTAAGAGCTATAATTAATAACTAAGCGTAATGTGTAAAAATGTTTATCATATGGCAATGTTTATTACTATTTCCAGATTTGCATAAGGCTTAATGATTAAGAACTAAGAGCATTGCGTAAGAACAAAAGATTGCAAACTTTTAACCTGAAATACAAACTGTCAGTCTATTTTATAATTATTAGGTATTTAATTTTTCGATATGGATATAGATACACAAAATTATGTATACAACGTATTTAAAAAAAGAAAAATTGCTGCTGCAATGGCTGTTTGCTAAACAACAAGTAAGGGAAAAATTGTGACATTTCTGTTGAATTAGTCACTAAACAAAGTAGCTGGAAATAGTTCCTAGTAAATTGTTGTTATAATGCATTAAGCCTTATGCACTAATCATTATGCATTAATCATTAAAAAATTCGGTGGAAATGAGGCTTAACAGTTTTATCTGCATTAAATATGCAAATTGTCATTATAACAACTCTGCACTAAGGTGCAATATATAGTACGAGTAAAGCTACGTTTCCACCTCTTAACATAGTCTTTGTTTTTGTTTTAAGTCGTAGTCACAAAAGTTTGTTATACGGCGATACAGCTGAGCGTTTCCAGTTCATGATTTTGTCTTAGTCTTTGTCGCTGTCGTAGCGCATAGTCAGAAAGTTTGCAAGCTCCAAACATTTTGTCTTTGTTTTTGTCATAGTCGTTGTTGTATGGAAGAGAGATAAGGGCATCTCTCTCTATGTAAGGTTATGTGCTTTGCTTGTAACCAAACATTTCGCTAGTTGTGGAAAATGAGACCTGTCATTATGTTACTTTTATTATTATTTAACAGTATGGATAATACAACCCTTAAGTTCAGTGGTGAAAAGAAGAAGGCTTGCTCATCGTCGTAGAATTCATCGGTGGTGGATACATCGGATAAATCAAAAACGAGTAGAACAGGGAGACGGGAACAATTTATTAAACGAAATGAGACTGTTTGATGAAGAAAAACTTTTTAATTACACAATATGAACTGTTGAACAGTGACTTTTTGTTAAATTTAGTAAAAGAACCACTAACGAAGCAAGATAAGTTTAGAAAAACAATTCCACCAGGGGCAAGTACGTTAATACATCGGATAATAAACAATAATTAGTTAATTTATCAATTTTTTGTAGGTTTTTAGCAACCAGTGACTCTTGGCATGCCGCGTTGGTCGTAACTGTGGCGAAACATCAAATATACATGTCAAAACATATTATTTTCATCTTGATTTTAAGTTTTAAATACAATCTTATTATATTATATCAATACAAATAATATTTTTGAAATTTAAAATGCTCTATATAATAATTGTGACATATTCAAAATATTTTTTATAAAATTTCTTTTTAAATTATTTTTAGTTTATATACATTGATTAAATTGTAAAGTCGTTATATATGTGAGTATCAATTAATTACACAAATAAAAGAATTTGTAAACAATTTCAAATGTCTAACTAAATTGTTTTTTCGCTTAAATGTGAACACACAAGAACAAAACAATAACCATATGTTACGAGGTGGAAACGGTTTGAATTTTTGTGACAAAAACAAATGAAAGCGACAAAAACAAAGACTAAAACAAATACTATGTTAAGAGGTGGAAACGTAGCTTAATGTAATCAGTGACGCAACCAGATTTAGTTTAAGACGATTCTATTGGCGACTCAAATCACCGAGTGCGGCGCTACTGTCGCATACAAAAATGGTGGACGAAGCACGGATACCACAGTGACAGTTCATGTTATGTTAATCTATTTCTATTAAATATGAAGAGAAAATTTATTTCTTACCGTGAAATATTAAATTTTTTAAGTAGTTCGCTCGATTTCAGGAATATCGTGAAAGTAGAAAAACTGTTAAACGCAAACCATACCTATATTATTGTATATAATAATAATAATAATATACTTTATTGATTGCAATAACCAAAGGCGAGGTTCAGCCAAAGGCTGTTCTTCCACCTAACCTAATCATACAGAAAATATGCCAAAATGAACAAAAAACATACCAAAAAATTATTAACAACATCCAAAAAAATTGAGAAAAAAATAACACACAGGTCACAAAATTCAAGCAGCAAACATAGAAATGTACATCTAGGTAATATTAACTAGACAATAATAGTTTTAATACGGGTTTTAAAAGAACTTATACACAATGATTTTAAATTACCAGGTATACTGTTATATAAAGTTGGCGCCAGATACGAGAATGAGGCCTTGAATTTTGATTTTCTATAAGCTGGGACGATGTATAAGTCTGTGATTCTAAGGGTATAATTGTACTGCTTCTGTACTAGTTTGTCAAGCAAATAATATGGAGTACCAGTACTTATAATTTTATGCACTAAACAAAGATACATGGTCTTAACACGTTTTGTTATAGTGGGCATATTCGCAAGTTGACGGTATTTAGTTATATGTTCGTGTTTGCGGACACCATATGCAAAACGCAAACAGGAGTTCTGTACTAGAGTAATTCTATTCTTATCCGAATCCGTTAAATTAGGAATGTAAGTGCAAGCACAGTAGTCAAAAAGTGGTAAGATAAGTGAATTAACAAGTTGTAATTTTAAAAATGTACTAAGATCATGTCTAAATTGATATAGATGACGTAGTCTGAGTCTTGCTGCAGTAAGTTTTCTATTCAAATGGTTTTTAAAAGATAAATTTTCCTCCAACAAGAGACCTAAAATATTAATGCAAGTGCATCGTTGAAGTACAGAGCCGTCTAAAATTACATTTGGTTGTAAGTCAGTATTACCAACAACAAGAAAAGAAGATTTTGTAGCATTCAATTTGAGACCATTATTTTTTATCCAAAGAGATAGTATTTCTAAATCACTATTTAACATGGATAGTTGTTCATTTAGATTTGAAGGGTTTAAAGTTGCAAGAAGTGTTGTGTCGTCTGCATATGAATGAGCAGAAGAAAAATTTAAAACAGATTGCATATCTGCAACGTATAAAAGAAATAATAATGGTCCCAAAATTGAACCCTGCGGGACACCACATTGGAGATTAAAATTTGATGAAGTATTTTGTAACATGGACACCTGAAACTGTCTATTATTTAAATATTTTTTACACAACTCAAGAGCTTTATTTGAAAAATTATAGAATTTGAGTTTAGCTAACAGCATATTATGATTAATCATATCGAACGCTTTCGAGAAATCTATCTGGACCAACAAAGAGATATTTGATTTGTCAAAATTATTTAATAAAATATCAACAATATTCAGAAGACACGTGTTCGTACTGTGTCCAGCTCTAAATCCAGACTGATAAAGTGGCAAAATATTGTTTTCAATAACATAACTAATAATTTGGTTATGGCATACTTTTTCAAGTACTTTAGCCATAGCTGGTAAAATGCTTATTGGTCTCAAATCATCGTGTGTACTGTATATTGTAGAAATTCGGGGATTATGTTTACAAACATAAGCGTTGTGCTCCTCATGAAATTAAAGAAGTTTTTCATTATGACGCCAATATAACAATAAAAAGCATGTTCTGCAAATGTAAAGCAAGTGTGAAATGTAAGCATATTTCAGCAATTTTGCTGTATTGTAATAGGCAGAACAACAATTCAAAAGTGAAAATGTTAAAATTGTTCTTGAAATGTAATTTTCCTTAAATTTATTGTGAAATACAGAAGAAGAATACGTATTCCCATTAAATTTCCTAACCCATACTAAATGTCTATCTACTTGCTCAAAAATTCCATATGTATTTAAAACGGGTACTATATTTTCACGCTTTTGTGGAAAATGGTGAAAACTCAAATAAGTTTCTCGTCTATTCTTTGTTGACCAACCTTATACATAACAAATGTTATTCTTGGACTTCACATAAAAACAAAAATGTATATATTTAAATCTGTACACTACCTACATGATAAATATTAAAAGTACCTACGTACTTTCTTACTAGTTCCTTTTGAAGAACTAGGATTCCCCATTGGACTTTTAATAAACAATAATTCCAACAAAATCACCATCACTTAACTCCAGTGACATTATCAGAAACTTGGCTTATCCGTGTTTTACTAGTTCTAGTTTTCGTCGCAAGATATCTCACGCTTAATTTGAGTCGCGAATAGCGACGAGGCAATTGCTGCGCTCAAAAATATGAATATGATTCAATCACTGTCCAGAAGACAAAGTATTATTATGTCCCCTACTTTAAACTGTGGTAGAGATGCATAACGAAATGAAAGTAGAGCGTAGCTAAACAATACGAATGAACTATGAGCGCAAATTAATTACAATTCTAGAAATAGTGTATATCGCGGGAAACTCCTCATCTATTTCTAGGAATTTAAGTATAAATTTTTAGTATGTTATTATCGTAAAACCAACGAACAATATGTTCCAAACAAAATGTTGAAATTTTGCAAAGGACTGATGATCAGGCCTATTCTGTAACTCAGTGGTTAATTGTTAACAACTGGTTAAAAAAATTATCCAATGGATATTGATTTGACAACTAAAAATCCAAGTTTTTTTATATATCAACATACTTGATTGGTTAATTTTTTTAACCAGTTGTTAAAAATTAACCATTGAGTTACAGAGTAGGCCCTGATATCAGCTATCAAAAATAGCTGTTTTTTAAAAAGTCATAACTTGGCCCTCAAAAAAATTTTCACAAGTGTAAGGTTAATTTGTTTTTAGACGACCATTGTGATAAGTATGACATATCAACGTAGTATCCTAACACTGAAAGTTGAACTTATGACATTAGTGTTACGATATATTTCATATCGTAATAGTTGACACGGTTGCTAGGTTACTATGTCATTATTTTCTGTCTATATGTATACATTATTCATTTGTCAGCTGTTCGTACGTTTGAACCTAAATTTCAGTTTTGTAAAAAAAGTAAAATTTATTTAAGCTCGTCTAAAAAATAATGTTCATAACTTGTATGAAATATAAATATCTTAGCTCGAGTGTATTGACTTGCACTCCGCTACGCGTCGTGCGTCAATTTACACTCGCATGATATTTGGTATTTTTCATAACTTGTTACGAAAATAACTATTTCGTAATACCATACTGTTATTATGACATAACAGGTCTAAAAACAAAAATGAAAAGATAGAAATAACGGCCTAGGCCGTAGTAGTACACGCCTACAGTTAAGGATTAGGTGTTCCTAGAGAAATAACAGCATATTGAGAATTTATAAATTAACCAAAAAAGTTGTTCAGTATGACAGATATAGAAGAATTTTATTATTCCTAAATGTTTAAATTTTATGTTATTACGAAAAATCTTGAACGCCACATGGCCGATATGTAAATAACGAACTCGACTGCTTATAAACCTCAGTCGCATCCGTTATTTGCCTCATATCGTCCTAATGACGTTAATAACTAAAATCATACTTTCTTCTTTCGTAATATGTATAGTTTATTGGGCTTCCAAATTAGCAAGAGATGGCGCTGACGTCAAACGTCAAAATTCAAACGAATGGTACATATTTCGCTGGCTTCCATAAGAGTACAATTGGTGTGAGACTAATTTTCGTAGTTTTTAATTTAATTTCGGATTTAGTATAGTGTTTTTTTTTGTTAATTTCGGTAGAATTGAGTTTGATCTTTCTTGTAGTAATAATTTAGTGATAGTTTTAATAACATTTTAGTTAATAGGGTTAATTTTAGTAAGTATTTGTAGGTTAAGAGTATTTTAGTCATATTTTAATTAACAGTATATTGGTTTTTTTAATAAAAAACATTTGATTTCCTTTATTTAGATTGTATTTCATTGCCGTAGTTGTACATATATTAATTTCTATCTACATAGCTTTACTTTTATTTAATTGTTTTTCTTTCATAATGAACAATTTTCTTTGCTTAAATTTAGATACTATTTGTAGATTTGGGAATTGTTGTGTATCATCTAGAAATATGGTGGAAGGCCAGCAAGTATTAAATAGTGGCCACATAATATTATGTGGTAAATATTTTCGGAGAAAAATCCATCGTAACTTTAACCTATAAATTGCATATCTCCTAATTTGTTAATTAATTTTTAAAAAATCAAAAACTTACCTGTTATATTAGCAGTAATTCAGATCCTGCTAAGAATAAAACAATAATAGCCGAAGATAAAAGCGTATTAAAATTCGTATACAAGTAAATACAATCCCTGAATAAAACAACCTCCTTTGTACATGTACACTTCACTCAGTTCAGAAATCTGCCACCAGTGGCGCATTGTAATTTTGGAAGCCCAATAATGAATAGTTCAATAGTGGGGGCTGTGGCGTTTTGCGCGAATCTCATGTTTTACATAATTTTGAGGAACTATAGGATTGTCTTAAGATGAGCAAGTACATGTAGATGTGGATACAAGATTTAATAAAGGGTATGAGTTAACCAAGCACCTTATAATTCCATTTTTCGTTTGTAAAAATCTAATTTATCCTCAGAATAACTAATTTATCGCCAAATTCTGATCAGCTCATTATTTCAATACGAACATCTGTTTGTTCTTGTACGGTCACCAGAAAATGTGGTTAGTTACTAAATATTCTCATCTACCACTAAAATAACTAATCTGTCACCAGTAAAACTAATCATATATAATACAACAAGACGATTGAAAACTCTCGATAATACGAAACGTGTTGCCTGGAAACACCACGAGATCGACGGTTGTGTGGTATTTCCAGAAGACAACTCGTTGAGTATGTCGAGAATTTTCTATTGTTGAGTTTTATAAAAGAAATTAAAAAATAAACGGTAAGTATCACGTAGGCATGTAGTCTAATTTCTTTTGCATGATACGTCAAACTGTACGCCACATAAACATATCTTTTTTAAATATTGCTATGTAATATTGTATAAATATAAATAAATAAATATATCATCACGGCATTTTACCCAATACTGGGTGTGCCATTATCTACACATGTAGATTTCGGTAATGATGACGATATATTTTACGGTGTGGGTGCTTACCAGGCGTTACCTCACGGGCACTCATAGCTGGTGTGGAGAGTAATATTGTAATAATATATTATATTGGAATGCTCGTATTTCTAAATAAACTCTCAATAGCAATAACGCAATTTCTGGGCTTGGGATTAAATAAATAAATGTTGACTTGACAAATTTTTATTTACAGGCGTTGTAATAGGTGCATTTAATTATTTGCTTCGGTGCATTCGGAGTTGTCAGTGTCATTTCAAATGTCTACTTAAAGCACAAAAAGCATGATTTTTCTCTTTAAAGTCAAACTACAGAATTATAAATGACATTGACAATGAGTACGTACACCATGGTTACTCAATAACAATTGCTGAAATTTGTGGTAACTAAGCAAAATCATGCATTATCATGGGATTATAATTTAATGAATGATAGAGTTATTTAAAATAAATTTTATTTCAATCTAATTCATGTCACATTTTGGCAATGTCAAATAAAATAAAAATAAATCATCAAAATTAAATTTTATGTTAAGTAGCATATAATACATCAGTGGATAAAAGGCGTGACAATTTTTTGTTGGTTCATACACGTTCATTTGTAAATTATAGATCAATCAATTATGTATTTAGTAGTTAATCTGTTTTACTATGTAGATTAATTCTATATCGATAACCTTTTCCAAATTACTTAACCCTTTTAACAACTTTATCTTTTCACAACAAAATCCCACCTGTCACCTTATAAATGTTAAAAGGCAAAGGTCACAGGTTACTAACTTTCCTAATCTTACCATTTATCAGATCACTTCTCATTCCCACTCGTAACTCTTGCATTCGCCCTTTATTATTACTTACTATTTACTGTATTTCCGTACACGTACTCACTCCTTTCATGAAGAATAGAGCGATGTCACTGAAGTAAACATCCCTTGTAAATTACCTTGGATGATTAATCATCTTCGTGACTAACATAAGGGTGGAAGGGGTAGTTTATATAAATGCGCGACTGAAATATGATGGGAGAATGACATAAGACAGTAAGAGATAGTGTCTTGTAAAATGTGGTATACTCGTATGTATTTTGTTTTCTAACCTATAAAGAAAATATAGGTTGTGCAATTTGACTAAAAAGTGCGTTTGCATGAAAATGTGGAATTGGTACCAAAACAGAGGTTTTTAATTTTTCCAAGGAATCTTGTCCTACTCTTCTAAAATGTTCAAAATTGTTCCAATTCATTGACTGAATTAGCGGTATGTCTTAAGGATATATGTACTATTACTATTAATATACATTCCTGCCTACAATTTTAAACATTTAATTAATAATTCAATGAGAAATGTTGAATGTACTTCCCCGAAAAAGCTTTGAGTAATGTCAGTAAAACTGTTTATTTTTGACATTGACATTTATCTGTCAATTACGAACATTTTAATTTGACAACTGGTTTCCTTGGTGTACTCTGGTTTGTGCGATTTTCTATTAATTATTATTTTCTCTATCTCTAAATTTAAGATATAATAAAAAAACTGTTGTGGCCAGCACAAAACCTTCCGTCAATTCACTGTATTTCGTACAAATCCGATACCAAAAGTTCCTTGGAAAAGATTCTATATATCCTGTAAAATTGTAACACGAACACACTCTTTTTTACAAATTCCATATTGCAAGTTCCTTTGGGAAGATTCTATAAATCCAATATTATTATAACACGAATGTACATTCTGTAAATTGCACTTCACACTTCCTCATTCCTATCCAACGCATCTTCTTCAGATAGTTCTTCCTCTCTCAAATATTCTGCTACACAGTCCTTCCATCTTCTCTTTGGCCTTCCTCGTACTCCCGGCATTGAAACTGCAAGTCACTTATGCGAGGGCCACTCTGTCACTTATGTTACTTTCTGACCCTTTACTTCCCACTTTGGTTTTGCACTTGATACTGACATCTGTCAATTAGAATTTTTTTGAATAAATGTGCTGTTTCCATAATTTTAGCAAAGCTAACTGATTTTTGAAAGTTAACCTCTCTTAATCTCTCTATAACTCTATATCTATTGAATATGAAGGAAAATGTATAATCAAATTGTATAGAGAATAAGATTTTCTTTCATATTAATGATCACAAAATGTCAAAAAATGATATTTAACTGCGTTTTTCCCAGAAAAACTGTTAAAAACTTCAAATAAGGGTACTTCCGGTTGACCAATTATAACCAAAATCTAATCAGCTCTTCATATAGTTGTAAAGAAGAGGAATACGAAAAAATCATAATTTTTAGAATTTTAGTTTGCGAGTTATCGTCGGAGAAAAATTTGTCACACACACACACACACACACACACACACACACACACACACACACACACGGACACACACAGACACACACACGGACACACACACACAGACACACACAGACACACACACGGACACACACACACACACACACACACACACACATACAGACATCAATGTAAAATTAGTAATATTGTATTCTAGGGATCTTAAAACGTGCTTATTCATTAAAAACTCACCACCGAATTTTTTGACCAAAGACAATACCTTCCTTACCTAAGGGTGACGGAAGGTAAAAAATTAATGCTCGGTTTAAAGTAAATAAAATTTATTTCTTCAGATCATAGTCGAATTTTCGACAGTAATGTTATAAACGTTGTAAAATGAATAAAATTGATTCGAATTTGTTACTTTGAATAAATTTACTATAGAAGAAGTATATTTATTCTACCCTGTATAAAACCGGGGGTAAGGGTATCAGATGTAAAATTTGTAATAACAATTTTTCAAAAAAATATTTAGAAGATTCTTTTATAGAAATTACTACTTCCGGTTGTCCAATTTTTATCAAAACCTTTTCAGCTCTTTCCTTAATGTCAGATTGAGGAATACGAATTTAAACTAGTTTTAAGTATTATAGTTTTTGAGGAATCGGCTTTCCAACACACACACACACACACACACACACACACACACACACACACACGCACACAGGCATGATCGTGAAAATGTTATAATCGGATTCTAGGGACCTTAAACGTGCTTATTCACTAAAATCTGGATAATGCGAATTTAGAGGTAAAGAGCATCAGAATTTAATAACAGTCTATTTGCTTTTTAATTCACATTTTATCGTTTTATCTCTATAAAACAATCATGGACCCTACCAAAAAAATAATTTCTCGTATGTATTTCTCTCGGGTGCAAAATGAATTTTGCAGTTGATGGAAAGCTGATCACGGACGAGCGTGAAATTGCTTTTCCTCTATTTTATTTTCACGTGCCTCTGTGCTTGATCCAATGTGCTCCTGATTTCCGACATCCATGCAGTCATAGAGGCCGAATGATGGCCACGATCACGACTCGATCTCTGGATGCCATCTGGAGAGAAAGGAATCGATGTTTGCGGATGTAATTGCAAATAGAAATTCTATTTTTAGAACAGACAGATAAAAAACTATTTTAATTTTAAATGGGTTCGAAATTGATGATGAGGGAAAAGAAAACATTGCATGGGGAATTATTTCTGGAAGCGAAATATTGATAATAATTATATCCCTGAATGTTTGTATTATATCCCCGAATGTTTGAAATAAATATTTGCCTCCAGCTTTTCTAAATAAATGAATTATCTTGGAAAAAAATCGATAGCGAGTTTTCAATGAAAAAGCACGTTCCACGCTCTCTTGAATACGATTTTGCTATTTCAATCCGTAAGTATCTGCGTATCGTGATGTTTTATGCTACTACAATTCCAAAACTATTCCTCTTATTATTTTGAAATGAATTTGAAAAAAAAAATCTAGAGAATCGCTATTTCTAGGTTAAAGAAAAAAATCTGTTGTGGCCAGCACAAAACCTTCCGTTAATTCGATGTATTTTGTACATATCCCATACCAAAAGTTCCTTGAAAAAGATTCTGTATATCCTGTAAAATTGTAAGACGAACACACTATTTTTTATAAATTCTATACCGAAAGTTCCTTTCCCTATTTTATTAGGGGTCGCTGTTTCTTACTCTTCTCTTTTACTCATTCCTGTCCAAAGCATCTTCTTCACACAATTCTTCCTCTCTGAAGTCTTCTGCTACACAGTCCATCCATCTTCTCTTTGGCCTTTCTCGTACTTCCGGTATTGAAAATTCCAATCTTGAGGCGAGGCTGCAACTGCAAGTCACTTGCGAGGGACACTCTATTACATTCACATATAACTTTCTGACCCTACTTTCAACTTTGGTTTTGCATTTGACATTAATTAATTTTTTTTGAATATTTCTGATGTTTCCATAATTTTAACAAAGCTGACTAATTTTTGAAAGTTAATTTCTCTTAATGTCTCTATAACTGTATATCTATTGAATATGAAGGAAAATGTATAATCAAACCATATAGACAATAAGATTTTCTTTCATATTGATAATCACAAAATGTCGAAAAATGATATTTAACTGCGTTTTTCCCAAGAAAAACTGTTAAAAACTTCAAATAAGGGTACTTCCGGTGGATCAATTATAACCAAAATCTAATCAGCTCTTCATATGGATGTAAAGAAGAGGAATACGAAAGAATTATAATTTTTAGAATTGTAGTATTGGAGTTATCGTCGGAGAAAAATTTGTCACACACGGACACACACACGGACACACACACGCACACACACACGCACACACACACGCACACGCACACACACACGCACACACACACACACGCACACACACACGCACACACATACATACAGACATCATCTTAAAAATAGTAAATTCGTATTCAAACGTGCTTATTCATTAAAAACTCACCAACGAAATTTTTGACCAAAGACAATACCACAGCTCACGAAAAATTAAACATGAGACATAAACACAAGGATTTGCAAAAGGTAAATATTTTACACAAAAATAAGTACATACATAACAACTGTCATTTGAGCTGTCCATTTACCTTCTGGCAAAAAGATTTCAATTTAAAATAATTTTAAAAAGCTGTTTTAAGACGAAGGTTCGCATATGTAATTCAGTACAGTGCTTTAAATGGTATTAAAAAAAAATTAGTGCCTCACGGGCACTCATAGCTGGTGTGGAGAGTGCACCACAGGGGTAAATGGTATGAAGTTGTTATTACTGCTTGTTAGTTATTAATATATTAAATATCAGTTTTATTTTTGAAGCTGTGGACACCAACCATAAACTCTTACTTATAATTTTATTTATGCACGGCCGTATCATAATTTGACAATTATACACGAATTTCTTTCACATAAATGTCATTTTATAGCCCGCGGACCTCATTATAGCCCGCCGGGCTATAATGAAAAGTCAAACCAAATTATAACATACAATATAAACAATTTAAACAGGTAACATGAAAAGTTTTTATTACAAATCGAAATTTTTTATATTCTTTAATGAAAAATGAAAATTAATTTTGTGATATTTATATGGAAAGCACGGAGATGCACAAAATAAAACTCAAATGACAGAACTAATAAACAAACAATAAACTGTTGTTTTCCGCTTTCATAGCAACACTAGATACTGGATGTACGAGGACAAATTCTTTTCGATGCAATTTTTCTAACAATCATAATTTGAAAATTTTCGTCCGTGCATAAAGTTTTGTATATACCACGAGCGTAACTGGCTTTTATGACCTTTGACGTGTTTTTATCCCTCGGCTTACGCTTCGGGTTCAAAATCCCGCCGCAGGCCATAAAAGCCTCCTTACGGTCTTACTACATAAATAACTATTATATTTCTTATTTTCGTAGTTATGGATGAGCCTTAATGTACTTGTTACTATGGATATTTGATTTTAAATAACTAATGTACAATATTACTCACTAATTTATGCGTTTTTTAAAATGTAAATTAAAAGCAAGTTCACAAAATTACGTTGTTATTGAAATAATTTAGTTAAATTAATATTAACAATTTACTTATCTTTACACACAGCTGTCATCTACGGCTGATGAAATGAAAACGAATTAGTATGGCTGCTAGCTTTGGAATTCAAAGATGCTGTTTGTGTTTCTACGTGAATATGTATTAAAGGAAGGTCTTTATTTTCACCACTGTAGATTGAAAAAAATGTTTGGGATAAATATTGGGCTAGTATGCAAAGTCCTAATGTTCATTCATCAACATGTTCAATTATCACTTCGTTCAGTTTCATAACGTTCAAATCTACAAAACGTTCATCCATGAAGTTGGCGCGTACAGTACATTCTAAAGAACAAATTGCAAAGTGGTAGATATACAAATTCATAATGTACATAGATCGTTCTGTATATACCTTGCCATGTACAAATATTGTCTTGTACATTTCTTGTCTTATACAAATTCCTAATGCATACAGATCGCCCTGTACATATCTGGGCGTGTAACTTTTATAAAAATAATCTTAAACAAACATTACCTAAACGCACACCCGAATTTAGGTAGACAGTGATGCACTGTTTAATTTTGGAAGCGCGCGAGAAATAAACGTTTTGATACACGCCAACTTCATGGATGAACGTTTTGTAGATTTGAATGTTATGAAACTGAACGAAATGAGGATTGAACATGTTGATGAATGAACATTAGAACGATGCGTGTATTCCCCAAATATTGTAGTAGATAGTTTAAGGATATTATAATTGTTTTACTTTCGAAAATCGATGGAGTGATTTTTAAAAAACCTTGTTTTGAAATTTTTGACCGATCGCCATTTTGTCATTTGAAAAAACAAAAAATAATTGTAAATGCCAAATGTTTTAAAGAGCCGAAAGGTTTTTTCGAAAAGCAAAAAAACTTCAATAACTACGAACCGGGGCACCAATTCAAAAACTCAAACTAAGGAAAGTTGTATGTTTTAATGAGTTCTAACTACCATTTTCGGTTATAACGACTTAGTATATTAACACCCTCCCTGTATACAGGTGTTTCAAAACATGTGTCGGAAAATAAATGGTGGGATTGGTTGGCTAATTATAAGAAAAAAAGTTCCCATTAACATGGTTCCGCAAACGCACCGTTTTCGAGATACAGGGTGTAAAAAAATATTTTTTTTTATTTTTTGACGATATCTCAGGAACCGTTTGAGATACAAAACTCAGCTTTTGTATACATCTTAGCATTAATATTAGCTACTTTTTTTTGGCATTCTGAAAGCACATTGTGAACCACCAATATTTTCTACACAAAAAAGGTACTCCTAGTCAAAAGCTCTAACGTAAACCGTTTTAGAGAAATACGGTATTTTATGATGGAAAGCATGAAAAAAAGTAGCAATATGTTTTGCGTTACCGTAGGAGGAGGTCATTTTCAACAATTTTTGTGATTTTTCTTGTTTTTTTATGTTATTGCTTAGTTTTGTAAAATAAAAGTTCTGTGATCATGTTGCTACTTTTTTTCATGCTTTTCATAATAATTTTTTTTACACCCTGTATGTCGAAAACGGTGCGTTTGCGGAACCATGTTAATAGGAACTTTTTTTCTTATAATTAGCCAACCAATCTCACCCTTTATTTTCCGACACATGTTTTGAAACACCCTACATAGTCACTAAAGAAAATTAGCCACTCGCCGTGCGAGCATCTTGATTAAAATATTACATTCAACACTGGTATAGTAAATAACTATTATTTTCTAGTATTATTCGTTTTATTATAGCAAAATATATTATAAACTTTTATTAGCTCTTTCATTTTAATCCGTCAGTTATAAAAGATAAATTTACTTTTATATAAACTACTGGTGTAATGGTGTCAAACATTCATCAAAAACTTTATTTTGCACTTTCTATTTTGGCTATAAACCTCTTTTATCCACAAGGGACTGAAACTTATCAGGAATACCACCACCGTAACACAATCTGTGGACTGTGGAACGAGTATATACTCGTAAATTGTGTAAGATGTAGTTTGCACCACGAACACTGTGCTACCCTTTGGGGTATTAATTACCTGCTGGAATTAAAACTTGAGCGTGAAATACTCGAACAGCTACAGCAGTGAGCAGTGTGTTTAGCCAACCCAAGTGTGAAATTACATGGAGAGAGTAAAGACCAAATTAGACGACATAAGATTTAACTTGCAAAACTCATTCGAAATTTAAACTAAATGGAAATTTTTCTAGTTAATATTTTATAAAGCTGGTTAAACAAACCCCGGTGCTATAATAAGCAAAGTACCCGATTTACGGTTCATGGATTCGAATCCCGGGTAAAGTGTTTGTATCCGTGTCTTTATCATCTCAACTCTATCAAAACACCGCAGGGTTACAAAAAGTATAAGCAAAAATTAACTTACCCCATCTTTCATTTGTAATAAGATCTAGAAATTGTAGTTCAATTAACTTTCAAAAATCAGCCAGCTTTTGTTAAAATCATGGAAACAGCTAATATATTCAAATAATTCTAATTGACAAATGTCAGTTTCAAGTACAATTTACATAGTGTATGTTCGTGTTATAATTTTATTGGCTTTATAGAATCTTTTTTGGGAAATTTCGGTATGGAATTTGTATTATTAGTGTTATCATTTTAACTGGATATATAGAATCTTTTCCAAGAAACTTATGGTATGGGATTTGTACAAAATACACAGAATAGGGGATTCCAGCTCAATCGAATTAAAGGAAAATAGTAAAAAAAATACGAATGTATATGCCGAATAACACATATTATGTGTAATAAAAAAATGAAATGGTATAATTGAGATATTTCGGAAATAAGGGGTTTTTTGTTATAGCGCTTCGACACGAATTTGAATTAAATATATAATATTTTTATTTGCGACCGAAAGACCGCCTATACATGCATAACAAATAGCGTGTTAGGAGGTGGGGGTTACTACCAATGGAAGTTAAGAAATTCAAATTCGAAAGGAGGGGCTAACATTCCTGTACTGCAGTTTTCAAACAGTTTTTATTTTAACATAATTTTTTTGCTTTAAACTTAATAATTTAAATACACCTGTAATTATAAAGTATGTGTTATAATATTTATTTATTTTATGTAAATATAACTTAAAATAGCATATATTTCAAGAACATTTAGGTCCATGATGAAAACAGTTTGATATAAAAACACATAGGCGTGACGTCACGTCAATCTTTTCAAAATTCGGGAGACCATAACTCGCTTATTAATAGGAATTTTTTCACTGGATTTTTATCAATAGTCATAGTTTTCCTAATATTTTCAGATGAAATTATAATGAAAAAAATGGTGGAATCCCCCATTGTCGAAAGGTAATGTGTTAACCATATTAGATTTTTTCTACTTTAGATTAGAACAAGCCCTTTCAACTTCATGAACGTTATCATATGTCCTGCAGAGAAATGCCAGAAATGACGAAAATAATTGTGTTGCATATCCTTTGGGTACAAAATACGTTTTATACCCCTCAACAGGATTAAATTCTAATTACAGAGAGGAGAGAGGATTTACATACAAACACCTTTGTATTAGTGGGATTCGAACCCATAACCCCTAGCGTACTCATGAGAGAGCTGATGCTCTAACCTAACAATAGGGTAGTTGCGCATTTTCCAATTTATTTTTTTTCTGAAAGAATTGTTCAAGTTATTCACTTTAATACATATTTTATGTCTGGCAACTGTATATTTTTCAAAATATAATTTTTTTAAAAAAAATTCTTATTTCAAATTTTCTCGTGATGACGTTTTTTATTAATACCAATCACAGTCTTTCTTGCCCTAGTGGTACGCTCTCGGTTGTACACTCTGTACACAATACTACCATTTTTATTTGAAACGATTTATATGTTTGAGAGAAGCACTATTTCAAAAGAAATTATTAATTTTCACACAAATTCATTAGTTTCATTACCTTGTTTCAAATCTGCTGATATAGAAAAGAAAAATAAAATATGATTTTAACACGTAAAACATAGGTTATGTCACTAAAAATGACTTGTACATTCACTGGAGTGTGCAGCCACCTGGTGGCAAAATTATGAAGTTGTCTATATAAGAATTAAATATCTTGAAAATATCTGGTATTCAAGTAAATAATTATAAAATATACGTGCTATTAAATAATACTTTTGTATCTGTTATTTTTTTTTAGAATTATACTGTAAATATTTGTATGATACAATTAAATATAATTCAACATCTTCGCTTTGTCGTGGTATTCTAACAAGCTTGTATGAGTCATACAGACTTGGTCGAACTATATAATTATTAAAAGTCTACTTCACAAGAATTCCACCGCTAACTTTATGGAAATTATGAATGAAAAGTTTTATATTTTGTAATAATTTTTACATTAATATGTTTAGAATTAGTTTATATTTAATAAATAAAAATATATATTTCTTGTCAAATTAAACCGAGTGTTATTATTATTTTTTTTTTTAACTTTTATTAATTTAAATACATATTTATTGATGCTGGAAACTATATTATGTTTCTTTGCATTCGTATAATATAACTATTGTTTTATTTACTATTACAATTTTCTTTTTAAAACGTTGCCATTAATAATTTGAAATGATAGGTTTTTGACAGTGACATTTATCTGTCAATTACATTCATTTGAAATCTGAACTGACACACAGGCTGTATTTTCTATTTCTGCCAAATTTTAACAGCCTTGTTCATTCATTTAAAACTTTTCTAATAGTACTTCCCTTTGTAAAATAATTTTCAACAATGTTTTCAATTAACAAATGGAATGGAACTATTACGTGTCTCTTTTATAAAAATTATTCTCCAATTCATAGGTACAAAGCCTTTGGTTCCTAGTAATTTTATTTTTTGTTAAAATAAAACTCAATTATCACCGAATCTCTCTTTCTCTCTCTGTGTATGCTAGTGAAATGTGTGACACATATAACCAGCATATTTCCGGATGTTTTACAGTGTGTGTGACGCCACGGTCGACTAATTTTTAACACGAAAATGTTCGGTGATTGTTTGAAAATTCTGCTTACAGATTAGATACCTGATTGGACACCTGACTGGGTGACGTAATGTTGTTGTGTCATTGTTTTGTCAATCATATAATATTTGTACAACTCATGAACTGAACATGTAGAAACAATAATAGATACACTGACGTAGAAATAAAGAGTTTTTTGATATAAAACGTATATCTTTGTATAAATAACACTTAACATGTTCATTCTTAAAAAAAATCTGATGTGACCACCACATTACCTTCCTTCAATTCTATATATTTTGTACATATCCCTTAGCAAAAATTTCTTGGAAAGGATTCTATATATCCAGTAAAATTATAACAGGAACATATACTATTTACTACAAATTCCATACTGGAAGTATAATCAATAAGATATTGATAAACATATAAAATGTCAAAAAATGATATATTTTTTCAAGATAAATTGTTAAGAACTTCAAATAATGAAACTGCCGGTTGACCAATTATAACCAAAATCCAATCAGCTCTTCATATGCATGTAAAGAAGAGGAATACGAAACAATTATAATTTTTAGAAATGCAGTATCGGAGAAAAAATTGTCACACACAGACTCACAGTTACAGACATAGGGTGGGATTCTGTAACTCGTCCGTTATCAAACGGTACCGTTATCACTATAGAAACGTATTTTTTATAAGATGATTGGTAGACTTACGTCATACTTGTCAAATAAAATGAGATTTTCCATGTAACCATAGTGATAACGGTACCGTTTGATAACGGACGAGTTACAGAATCCCACCCATAATCGTAAAACTAGTAAAATCTTATTTTAGGGACCCTAAAACGTGCTTATTCATTAGAAATTAACCACCAAATTTTTTGACCAAAGACCATACCTTCCTTACCTAAATGTGGCAGAACGTAACGAATGATTAATTTACTCCAATATTAATTTTATTTGCCTATCGAAACGGAATAATGAAATTGATAAAATGTGTACTTAGCGTGAATAGTACGTTTGTTTCTTTCAATCTCTTGTTTTATTACTTATATGTCATTTTAATGCGTTGGAAATGTCACTAGCGCAGTTACCGTATTTTCCGTGGTTCTGTACTTAAAGATGGAAGAAGTCAGCGTTATATTCCTAGGTATCAACCAATTACATGGTATCACGAAGTATTAATCTTTTGTGTACCCTAATTAAAAATCATTCATAATTATATAATATACAGTGTGTCCCATTTAGAGGTGCCACCATTGGGATCTCGAGAACTATAAGAGATACGATGTCGGTTAAATAGAACTTTTTGTGCACCTTTGGGAGGTCATCTCCGATGTGCTTTTGTTTTTCCAAAAATTCTCATAGGACACTAGATAATGACGAAAAACTAAATATTGTTGATTTTTTCTTTCTCAAATAACTTCTAAACTATTAGTAATTGAGAAAAACGTTTTAAATATAAAAGATAGATATTTTTATTAACTAACCAGTGGCGTACGAAATAAATTTTCATATCCGTAAATTTTCGAGATATAACACAAACTTATATTTTTTTAAATGGAACCCATATCTGATTTTAGTTTCAAAAGAATCAATATTTTTTTCTCTTTTCAATGGTGTAAGGGTTATTATGTTTTATATTTATTTTGATCCTAAAATTGAATTTTTCTCTTTATTTTCCTGAATTTTCTAATTATTTCCCAGAAAAACATTATTATTTTTATTAATTATATTGTATTTGATCAAAATAATTTGTTTTATGCCTTTATTACTTAATATTTTTATTCTAGACTCATAATTACAAGTTACACTATGATGTGCCAAGGGCGACCTGATACAAAATATAAAAATTAATTTGATACGAATTTTGAGCAAATATTTTTAAGGAAATAAATTATTTATATACAAGGAGTATTTCCAAATAGAAATCTACCAATATTTTCAAAATAATTGTAAATTTAATACAAAATAAGGAAAAAATAATAATTTTTGAAGGCAAAACAAATATAAAACATAATAACCCTTACATCGTTGAAAACAGAAAAAAATATTTATTTTTTTGAGACTAAAATCAGATATGGGTTCCATTTAAAAAAATATAAGTTTGTGTTATATCTCAAAAATTTACAGATATAAAAATTTATTTCGTACGCCACTGGTTAGTTAATAAAAATATCTATCTTTTATATTTGAAACTTTTTTCTCAATTATTAATAGTTTAGAACTTATTTGAAAAAGAAAAAATCAACAATATTCAGTTTTTCGTCATTATCTAGTGTCCTATGAGAATTTTTGGAAAAATAAAAGCACATCTGAGATGGCCTCCCAAAGGCGCATAAAAAGTTCCATTTAACCGACATCGTATCTCTTACAGTTCTCGAGATCCCAATGGTGGCACCTCTAAATGGGACACACTGTATAAGAAGAGATAACAATAATTTTCTGAAAAATAGGATTTTTTTGTGCCGGGGAGTGTATTGCTACATTGAAACAAAATTTATTTTGAACTATATATAGAAATTAACTTAAATATGATAACTGATTTTTGCTTTTAGGACAAACGATGGGTCTAAAACTGCATTTATTTGAAATCGTCAGCTCAGAAATTGGTATTAAAGTAATCTATTATACGACGATTTCATGCAATAGCAGTGTTGCTCACCCTATGATAATTGTACGATGTACAATAGTAAATTTGTATATAAAATGACAAAAATATTAACAAGAAGAACGAACTAAATAATTACGATGAATAATTTTGAGATAAAATACCTTATTTTTAGAGTTCTTTACGATAACTTCAATGTCCGAAGTTAGCAACGTTAACTATCAGACTGACAGATTATTTTTAACCGAATATATAAAATAAATATTCCTTTCATTTTAACAATTTTTCGATTCCAAATAAAATTTAATATGCACCTCGGCACTAAGTTCCTTTTAATCACTCATATGTTTTATTTTTCTCGGCCCTGAAGGCCTCGGCAAATAAATTCCTCATTCGTGATAAATAATAGAACTTCAGTGCTTGAAACATAAATAACAAACTATTTTGCGACTAACTTATTTATGACGTCATGGCAAAACAATCTTTGAAAACAAAGTAATGAATACGGTTCGTCGGTAAAAACAACTTTCAGTTAATCAAAACTTTTGGCGGTGAATTCAAAACATTCCTGGGCGAAGCCAGTGCAGATCGTTAATGTATAATATTATTTTGGATCTTTTGAACTTTAACTGTTTCAAGAAAAAAACTATTAACATTCAGGATGAAGGAAGGTTTAAAAAAGAAAAATCCCGAAGTCTTGTTCACACTGTTCTTTAATGAAAACGTGGACCGGTCTCGGTTACTTAGTAACCATTCTCAGCACCGGTTTTTGACTACAATCAAATGAAGCAATATTATAGCCACACGACATAATGTCCAAATAAAAATTCAAAAACACAAACATATAAGTAAAAATGTTACATTAACTCACTAAAATTGTTAAAATACAAGGTGTTCTGAAAATGGGTGAAAAGCTTCAAGTAGAACGATTCTTTCATTCATTCTGAATCAATAATCCTAATGCAAAAAATTTGTACGGCTCTTCGTAAAGCCGCACGAAGCCATCAAACTTGTAAATGTGCAACTAGAACTAAGTGATTTTAAAAAAATCTTTTACGTAATATCATTGCTCTTTACATTCTACAAGAATTGTGTAAAATTTGATGTACGTAGCTAAACGTTTGATATCAAATCTTTAAAATTTTAACTCTTCTAAAGTAGAATTTTTTATATTTGAATACGTACGACAACCATGTATAAAACAGTTTTTTGTTTGAAACAGAAATTATAAATAATTTGTCAAATTTGACGTTTATCAGTTGATGTTTGATTTTATAATTTATTTCTTTTTGTATGGTGAATGAAACATTGGATAATTTGAATGTATACCTTCAACGAATACGCTGATATGTTTGTTTATGGTATATGGATTTTGCAACGGTAATGCGAACTAAGCAAAAGAAGAATATGAAGCACGATACCCAAACCGGCGGCACCCATGTTCGAACACATTTGGAAAATTAGATCAGCGACTTCGCGAATCTTATTATTGACTATTATAATTATAATTATTTTTGTTATTTTTATTACTACATAAATACTCAAAATATCGTTTATATTGAATTTTTAATTAATAAAGCAAAGCTGGTATCTTAAGTAAATAAATTCAATTCCCAATATGAATTTCCACTGAGTGTACCTATGTCAAAATAATGTTGTCATAAAATTCATACTGATTTGCATAGCTACCTGATAATTACTATAACAGTTTGATTCGATGTTGCCAAATTTACATTTCTTTTATGTAGCTCGTGTGGCTTTACGAAGGGCCGTTCAATTTTTTTGCATTAGGATTATCGACTCGAATTAATAAAAGAATCGTTCTACCTGAAGCTTTTCACCCATTTTCAGAACACCCTGTATAAATAAGTGTAACAGTCTATTAGCACAGAATAGACATTCATACAGAAGCGACAGTCAGAGAGAGAAACGAAAATTAGAGAGAGAAAGAGTATGCCAACAAATTTAAAGGGCTAATCGGATAAAATCGGATTATTTCGGCATATTTTCGTATCTTACGATTCTTTGTTCTTTTCATTATCTCGACGAGAACATTTTCTGTTAGGGGTCAATAATAAAAGTACATTGGGAACACAAATTGATTTCTAATAAGAACAAACATGTTATTTTTTCAACAAATGATAGGAAAAATCGTTATCATAAAGAAAATCATTATATTTCACATATTCTGGAGGAGCGGTTGTCTCAGCTTGTCACGCCCATGTATTTTAGGGTTGGCTAATTCAAGCAAACCACTCACTTTTGACATATGTCATTTCGTAAACTGTTTGTGAATTTTAGAAGTGGTGTTAGTTTCTAATAAAATGAAAAAAAAAACGAAGAAGGTAGAATCAGGAGGACTTGTTTGTTCGTATAAAAACTGTATAAGTAGATTTAAAAAATTGAGAAAGTGAAATGTAAGTTTTTTTCGTTTCCGAAAGATCCTTAAATGTAAGTAATGCAAAACGACTTCCATATCATGCAAAATGTATATTCATTTAATAAATATAGGTGTGCAATGTGGCTCAACGCCTGAGGAAGAGAAGATTTGATGGAGAAGGATATTTGGGACATATTCATCGAGTCTGACGTTTGTGTTTCCCACATCATAGATATAGATAATTCTGCATTGTATTGAATTTGTAAAATTCACGTATTTGTTTAATAAAAACATAATTATGTGTTTATTTTATCTGATCTTTTTAATTCGTTAATAAAATTAAAATTTTAGTACTTTTGTGTTCTAATTTTTCTATTACCATTCAAACAATTTAACTTTCGCGCGTAAATTTGCCAACAAATTTAAAGTTCAAGGTCATAAACATCAAATCGCAACAACAATGGTGTCGACCAGGAGTGTCGCTTCTGTATGAATGTCTATTCTGTGCTATTAGTATAAATTGTAAAATGTAGTTAAAAAAATATAAAATTCATAAACTTTAAATGTAATCATAAAAAATAAATAATTAAAATAATTAAGAATATAAATATAAAACATAATTAATACTTACACTTGAAAACTACAAAAGTGCAACACTACTAACTGCACGAGGGAAACTGTACATTGAACCCCAAAACTTTCAAAATGATTTTTTACAAATTTTTAACAAAATTTCTTTTTAATTTTTAAAATTTTTTTCACAGGGAAACCGCTCATAGCAGCTGTAGACACGTGTTTCACTCTTATTAGAGCTCATCAGTACAGCATAGCATGTTAACAGATGGACATTAACTGGAAATAGTGAATAGAAAATGAACAAATTGTAACAGTACCTGTAAGCAGCCAAATACACATTTGTTGCTTTGAAATAAGTTCCACCATTTGTGGGTGGTCGTGTATTGCCTCTGCTGCGATGTTATATTTATCTACAAATGGTGGAACTTATTTCAAAGCAACAAATGTGTATTTGGCTGCTTACAGGTACTGTTACAATTTGTTCATTTTCTATTCACTATCTGTTAACATGCTATGCTGTACTGATGAGCTCTAATAAGAGTGAAACACGTGTCTACAGCTGCTATGAGCGGTTTCCCTGTGAAAAAAAAAAATTTTAAAATTTTGACAGCTTCACGCTCGTTTACAAAAATCTTTCATTTCTTTTTAATAGTTGTCTGCTCAGTAGCATTTTACAATTTATACTAATAGACTGTTACACTTATTTATATTTTAACAATTTTAATGAATTAATGTAACATGTTTACTTATATGCTTGTGTTTTTGAATTTTTTATTTGGAAATTATGTCGTGTGGCTATAATATTGCTTCATTTGATTGTAGTCAAAAACCGGTGCTGAGGATGGTTACTAAGTAAACCGGTCCACGTTTTCATTAAAGAACAGTGTGAACAAGACTTCGGGGTTTTTCTTTTTTAAACCTTCCTTCATCCTTATTCAACTTCACACTTGGGTGTACCTTCATTCATTATTAACATTCATTTTATAGATTATTACCCGTAGGACTAACTCAAAGGAAGTTAATGCATAACCTTATCATATCCCTTATAGATATTAAATTAAAATGATCTTTGATGATTCTTCACATTTCTCTTTCATCTTTCTGACGTGCTATCACCTTTCGCCTGAGGTTTGAAACTGCACTTTGATTATCGCTCATGCAAAATATTTCATTAACATCAGAACCCGGGATCTCACTTCAAAGCAAGCCATGCAATGTCGCTTGAGTTAGAGCATATCGCATATCGCTTTCGCCAGTTCGTCGTCTTCAAAGGAAATAAAAACGAGACAGTTGTATGCATGGCATAGCATACTAGCATTATACGAGCTTCGAATGTAGCAGAAGGATAAGCGCAAAGATCGTTGAAATTCGAATTATTTGTAAAGGCTTAAAGTTAGATAAACGAATTGTGAAAGGAAAAGAGTGTAGCAGAAAAGGATAAAATAGCTATTTGTGTACTAAGAGCGCAAAATGGGATATGTCCATTTGCGCTCGAAACACAAACAAGATTTTTTCTACAGTCGCACAATGGGGTCCTCCGCCATAACAAAAAAATCTGTTGTGGCCAGCACATGACCTCCCGCCAATTCCATGTTTAAAATAGCAATGAGCTTTAAGTAAAGTATCACTTCCATTGATATTGATCGTTTGTATGCAAAATCTACTCTGTTGTTCTAATACATAGAAAAGTTTGTAATACGAAATTTTGGATTATATTTTGTTGTTTTTCCTGGAAAATCTGTGAGCAAATACCAACTTTGCGAAGTTTTGGATCATTAATATATTTTAAGAAAAAATCGTCACACACACATTATTATCAAAATCAGCACCAACTTCCTTATGCTCTAAAACGCAATCAAATTATATAAGAGTATTAAATACCAACTTTGCAAAATTTCGGATCTTAATATATGTATTTTTAGGAAAAATCGTGACACATACATTATTGTCAAAATCATCACCAAATACCTAACTTCCTTATGCTCTAAAACGCAATCTGTGTAAATTCTTCGCCGTACATTATCCATTTCGTAAATGTGTATTTGCAAACTATTATTTGACACTTTGAAATCACGTTCTTATTTGAGAGCTGTTTGAATGCTGCAAACATCAAACTAAAATCGAATTAACCTGTATATCTAATATTTATGTATGTTGGAAAATATATTATTTTTGCAAACCTTAATTTCATTACAATCATATTTAAACTACTAAATTCTTCTTAACACGGTTTCAGTGACATTTGTTTAAATATGTCAAATTTGTTATTAAAGTATTGTTTTTGTTTGACGCAGAGGCAAAGTGATATACAAAAATAAATTATTTTATAATTCAATATTTAAAGTTATTTCAAGTTATTTACTAAATGTTTATCGTAGAATTGAAGATTGTGCCATTATATTTAATTTGTATTGGTAAAAGTTGCTAAAAAATTATATTCAATGAATTTTTTACAAGAAAAACTGTTAAAAGCTTGTATAAATGATACTTCCGGTTATCCGATATACACTAAAAACTAATGAGCTCTTCCCACATTAGTATAGAATGGGTATACAAAATTTCAAATTTTTCTGATTGATAGTATTTGAGTAATCGTGTCCACATGATCCACACACACAGACACACACACACACAGACACACACACACACAGACACACACACACACAGACACACACACATACATACCTACAGACATCATTGTAAAAATGTTAAAATCGTATTCTGGGGACATCAAAACGTGCTCATTCACTAAAATCTCTATGTGTGATTTTTAGCACGATCCCTATACCTCTCTTACCTAGGGTAGCGGGAGGTAAAAAAATAATAAAATATACAGTTTGTACTTACAGTACTACTCAATAAATAACGATTATATTTTTACCTGTCGCTAAGAGAGTTATTGGAATCATGCTAAAAATCACATATCCAGATTTTTGTGGATAAGCACGTTTTAAGATCCCTAGAATCCAATTATAATGTTTTTACGATGATGTCCATGTGTGTCTGTATATATGTATGTTATGTATGTATGTATGTGTGTGTGTGTGTGTGTATGTGTGTGTGTGTGTGTGTGTGTGTGTGTGTGCGCGCGCGATGTTATACCCACGATTTCTCAAATATTACAAGATTTAAGACTTGTTTAACTGCGGTTTCCTGAATCTGACATTACTGGGAATAGCTGATTAGATTTTGGTAACAATTAGACAACCGGAAGTACTAAATATTATTTTTTGAAAATTTATGTTATTACAAATATTAAACAAAATAAAGATCTCTATCCGATATATTTAAATTTTTCATTATATCTTCTATAGAGTTAAATATAGAAAAATATAAATATATAAAATAATACGTTGTAAATGAATCTCGCAGCACATGAAAAACAAGTGGAAAAAATAAAATGTTCGTAATTAATAGGTAAATGGGAGTGTCAAAAAACCAAAAACATTACTGAAGTCTTTTTCTGGGAAGTACATATAATATTTCTTATTTTATTATTAATTAAATATTTATAATTATAGATACATAGGTATATTACATATACCCTTCAGAAATACCGTGAATCTCATCAATGAATAGGCTATTCCACGATATTTTTTTTATTTTTTTCTTCAAGAACATAAAAATATAAGACCACATGTGAAAGTCCGAGTTAAAAATTCCTCCAAATAAGCGAGATATTAAGGTCCGAATTTTAAATTAGCTTTGTGACGTAGGTAATGTGGATATACCAGAAGTAAACAAACAGTGGTTCACAAGCCACGAAAAATGTTAAACAAATTACAAAATAATGTATATTTAAATTGTAACATTATAATTTATTATTAGAAACATAAAATACATTATTATACTTAATTTATTTCACTTTTTTTGTCATTTTATAAAAACAAAGAAATTAGAATATCACCCGAATAGAAACCGAGCAGATCCGACACACCCGAAGAAGTTTATTTTTAGTTAAGGCGGAGTTAGGGCGTGGCTCTCAAAGTCGGTGGTCATACTTGGATCCTATTTGCTCAAACACTCGTGCACATGTCCTGCATCATTAAAAGCAAAACTCCCCGTGTTTTCTAGAAGGAATAATTTATAATAAAATAAATATAATTTTCCTTATCCTTTAACTATTATCTTTCATATTTTCAATAAACTTTTACTATTTTTGATTACGGTGGAATAGCCTATTGGAAGAATCTCGAACATTAGAAGAATAAGAGGAAACTTGTTCATAGAATGAATTTAAAAACATATAAAGAAGATATGGAATATGGAAATGGCAAGAGGTTTTGTGCTGGCCACAACTGATTTTTTCATTTTAATTTATTGTTATTTTCCATTCGTCTTGAGCTATTGCTTCAATCTAATCTAAGCATATTTTACTTTCGTTTTTGTAATGAATGCCATATTTTATTTCTGTATTCCTTTACACAGAGTACGGCATTTTGTTTGGTTATGTAATAAATCGACAAAGCAGTCAAATGTCAGACTAACTTGTGGAGGTGGTAAATATGTAAGGAACTACTGCGTCATTAGTTCCTGACTAAACGTTCCCATTAAGAATGTAGACAAGTGACATTTCTTAACATTTTATAGTTAGAAATTTGGACAGAGAGCATTTTTCTATTTCGTCGCGCATGAGCTGCAAAGTGGCATTTTGCGTTGACAAAAGCGAGCGCAAATGCCTACTTTGTATATAGACTGTAGAAAAATATACTTTTAGTTGATTGATTTTTAACTTTCATTTTAAAACAGCATAATTAATGGGGTCCTATACCATAGTCATATTTTAACTATCTTAAATAAGAAGACGAAAATATACATAAATTAATGAGTATTAGTGAAAAAAATTTCTTTAAATATTAACTAGGTCACAAACTACAAGCGATTGAAGCTGATTACTAATTGGATATGACGCGTTAGGTACTAAGAATTTGATTGGTCGCCTGATTTTAAAAAGAAGATTCGCGCGTCTGCAGACTTCACCTTTGAAAGAATATGAAATGTCATGTTGTTCTATAACCTAACAAAACATTTAACAATTTTGTGTTTGATGAATTTGTTTAATTATAACATCTAGTAATATTAACAATAATCATGTATTTATAATTAAATCAATTTGTAATATGAATTAAATTAATAATAATATTAATTAAATTAATATTGAAACTTCAAAACAGGCGAACAGGCCATCCATCGTCATACTCTGTGTAATAATATTGTCAAACTGTTTCAATGTTCTGTAATTTATTAGGAAGAAATCCTTGTTAAATGCTTATTATTTATGTTATTTATACTTAATAATAATTTCTTCGTGAATATAACGTATAAGTTTTTATATAAAAACATTTTAGCTATGCAAACATGAAAAAATTGTTTCCAGTATAACTAACAGTTTGTCCCATTGTTTGTCGATCACTTGTTAATACCTGCTACGTCACGCACAAATTCTTAAACTTTAAAAATTCATATCTCGCTTATTACGTAAATTTTTTAAGTCGCGTTTGCACTGAAGTTCTTATTTTATCCTGTTCTTACAGGAAAAAATAAAAAATAAAAGAAAAATGGTATAGGACCCCATTATACATTTAAAAAAATATTATATTTACTAGTCATTAATTGTATTATAATTTAACATCCTGTTAAAATTAAATACTGTGCGTATCATTACATTAATATATCACCCCCTTCTACCAAATTGTACGCCTATGAATTTGTGAACAAGAGATGGAGCAGTTATTTACATCATGTAAACTTTCCCGCGATTTTGAACAACCTGACTGGTTGATGAAATAAGTCCTATCTTTTTTTGGTTCAATTCTCTCGTTTATTGTAGTTTGTTTTAATTTCGTTATTCATATTTGTTCGGATTTTATTAAGTTTTATGATATAATTTTTGTGTACATAATTTTCTAAATGTAATTATAATTATTTATTTTTCCAAAAATATTACATTATTTGTCTATCAACCCCGTCAAATCCTTTCCAGTGTCTACACATATACCTTCTATTTATAAATAAAATTAAATTTAAATTTTATTGTATCAAGAAAACTAACAATCCTTCTTTTGTATACGTGTCGATATTAATAATTTCTACTCATATTTACTCGTATGTAAAATCTAAAATTATCCTTCATTGTTTTATGAAACCTAAACAACCCTTTTGTTAAACCCATGTTAACATCCCCAAAACATCGCCAAACAAACCAAAATAGCTTAGCTTTAGTTCTTCCACTTCACACTCAAATTCTTTCTGCTTCTGATAAGCTAATCAGTGGGAAAATCATCGATCCTGTGACGTCACTTGGCGGTGGTATTCATGAGGGTACGAGGGTATCACAGGAATGTATGCGACCTACCGGTAAGCGATAGATGAGGGTAAAAGCAAGCAAAAGGGAAAAGGACAGAGACCGCAACTTGACTACGTGGCAGGAAAGTGTTGGTGAAAGAACTTAAAGTTGAAAGAGCGAAGGGAATTTAAATTCAGGAAAAACCAATAGTAATGAATTAGAGATGAGGTAGGAATGAGAGATTGTAGAGAGAGAGAGATAGAAAGAGAGAGAGAGAAAGAGGGAGAGAAGGAGAGAAATTTTAAGGGAATTTTGAGAGTGGTATTACATTTATATTATAGTATTTTATGCACCAAGGGCGTTACTATGATGATAATGCCAGGAGGGCGACGAGGATCTAGCCCGAGGGACTCTAGCCGATGGAATATCCACATGTGATGTGCCACTAGGATAAACCGGCACAGCACATTTGGAAATGAAGCTACGAAATACATTTTAAAAATCTAATGTGGCCAACTCAAAACCTCGCGCTATTTATTTTTTATTAATTTAAATACATACCTACATATTTACTAATGTTGCAAACTATATAATTTCCTTTGCATATAACTATTGCTTTATGTATTATTTTCTTTTTATATATGTCATCATTACTAATTTGAAATAGTTAGTTTTTTGACAGTTACATACATTTGAAGTATGAACTGTGTAACGAAAGAATCTTTGAATCTTAGGCTCTGAAATATATAAAAGATATTATTTTTAAATTTATCTGTAAAACAAATAGAAAAAGTATTCATGTATACCTGTAGTGCCATTTCCGGTTATCTGATTTACACTAAAATCTAATAGTTTCTTTTCATATTAGAATATTAAAACGTGGTTATTTACTAAAATCTCGATATCCGATTTTTTGCACGATCCCTCACTAAGGGAAGCGAGAGGTAAAAATGATCTGTTATATTTTTTCAAAAAAGATTTTTGTCATTCGAAGCAAGTTCATTTCATGTAAAGTTGTGGTTATGTTTTGTGGATAATGGTCTTGTTTGAGAGATAAAGGATTGAAGGATGGGTGTGCTCTGTGTATTAAGTTAGAGAAATAAAATTTGTTTGAAACTTTACTAAAACTTATTTTAATGCGAGACTTTTACAAACGATTCGTGTCGTGTTCGATACTCTACTGACTAACACAAAACATACGCGCATAGCAAAAAACTCTTGGCATCACTAGAGGTGCGCAAGAGGGTAAACTTGAAAACTACTTTAATTTAAAGCCCTAAACAGGTCTGTTGATAATTTATCTATATAAATATTGTTTTTGTTATAATTCCATGATGTATTTTGTAGCTTCATTCGTACATAGTTGGGAGTTTGTGAGTAGAGGACTTCTTTAATAGATATCGATGTAAAAACTTCCAACTGTATGTAACCAAAAGGCTGAAGATGGGAACTATTAGTCCCGAAACGTCCCAAAATTAATAAAATATGGTCTTAATTATTAACATTTTTTAAAATAATACCTTTCCTCCAAGATGGCCGAAGATAGTTTTTTTTTAAATGCATAAAATGAAAATAGTTAATTTGTCCTATGAAAAAGTGATCTGTGTAGAACCGATGATGTTCACCAGGATAAACCGGCTCAGCACATTTGTAAATGGTTTACGGTTTGTCATTATGAATCAAATTTAATTATTTGCTGTGCTGATTGAATATCATTGTGAGTTTGACCTATACAAATGAAAATAACTCTTATTTTGTACTCACTCTGTAATTTGTACATGTTTATTGGTAACCTATTTCTGTCACACCAAAATTGATTACACAAATTATTATTTTTGTAACGATGTGTGTTTCTTTATAAGAAACGTGTAATAGTTATGAAAAGAGTGATATTGTTTGATGAATATAAGCGAGTTTTGTAAATTATATGAGCCGAAAAATATCTCGCTTTCATAAAGTATTATATATATTTTTTTATCTAATTCCGTTAAAATAATTTAAAAATACACAAAATTCTAAGTTTCTCTATGTTAGCTCAATATAGTCTAAGAGCCAGTGGTCGGCAGACTTACGGTATTTTGTAAAACCCTATATTTTTTTCGTTTACTCTCTTACACCTGCCGTACATGAAATGGGGACTCGTTAGTTCAGCCGGCGTTTCCTATAGAGTCACTCGGGTATAAAAGATGTAAAAATTCGACTGAGTTCAACGTAATACTGACAAGGCTGCCACTTGGATATTTTAAAATACTTAGTTATTGATATTGAAAAAAAAAACAATAGCAGACAGTTATGGCGGTTCCAAGGTCATGGCAGACACTTTTAAAAGTCCCAAAAAATAATAACAATTTACGGTACTTTGACAAAGCTAAAATTTATATATAATGTTAATAATAATATTGTAAGCCTATATTTAGCACGGCAGACATTTTCCACGGTTCTAACATCCCGGCAGACAACCAAACGTTACCTCTGGCGCGAGCATACATATGTATAATACTATTTCACTCACTCTAATCCAAGGACTATTTTACTTTTTTTAGTTAGTATTAGGGCTTATAACTGAGTGTCATGTCATACCAGGCCCGGGAAACGCAAATAGGGGATACCGGGATAGCATTTTTAGTTTTGCTTCCATACACTAGATATGGCGACACCAGTATCATTAGTGTGTCATTTATTTCATTTTTTTTGCGCGAATTTTGACATTTGTCATTTTCATTTGAAACAATTCTGAATGTCATTGTGAATATATTTTTTGTATTATAAGTAGTTATTTTGTGTGAAAAAACTTGTTAATATTTAAGAAGAAACGAATAAAGTGTTGTGTACCAAATTGTACTGCTACCGGAAAGTGAAAATATATTTTTATATAATTGTATTATTTTATACCAGTAGAAGTAGAACATATTACAAAATCGTATTCTAGGAATAACATACTATAGATTTCGACAGTCTCGAAATTATCGGAATTTATTTGTCAAGTGGTTGGAAGTTTTAAACATGGATGAACTGCTATTAAGTATTGTATCTTTCCTAAATGAAATTACAGTGTTTTCAAAAATGCATTATTTTTTACTCATTTTATGTAATCCTTGTAAGACTGATTTGTAGTTGAAGTAGATTTTTCATAAAATACTACGTAATGATAGTATTTTGTGAAAAAAATGCTTTAACTACAAATAATTAGGGGTAATTAATAAACTGAATATACCAATATTAATTGTAGGTAATGATAATACCGACCGAGTTTTATATTTACTTTTGCTTCCATACACCAGATGGCGACATTGATGTGGTATCGATGCTTAACATGTACGTTTCCAATCTAAAATAGTGTATATGGTCTGTGTGTTATACCAAACAGTGAAACATCTAGCGTAGTAACGGTTTTGTCTAATATTTTTAGTGTATTTCTGAACTCTGACAGACAAGCATCTTACGTAGTGAACATTGTAAAATATTAAACATGAAGCGCGGGCAGACACGTGACTTTGACAAGTGCTTGTAGGGCCCCACAAGGTTGCCAATATATATCTTGTGTACCTTGCCTGTATTGCCAAATCAATTTGACCGTAAAATTAATAAAGAAAATTGTAAAACTAGTTATTATTAATGAATATCATGTTATTTTATTTTCTAACACAAACTTAATTTTTAAAATATTTTTTTTATGTAAAAACAGCGTTTATTGCTATACAAAAATTTCTTGGCGCGCTAAATTTGAGGAAACCATCAGTTGATTGTTGAACGTCTTGTGCTATAAAAAAAGATTGCAAATTCAATTTATGTATTTTAAAATATCCAAGTGGCAGCCTTGTCAGTAGTGACTCTATAGGAACCGCCGGCTGAACTAACGAGTCCCCATTTCATGTACGGCAGGTGTAAGAGAGTAAACGAAAAAAATATAGGGTTTTACAAAATACCGTAAGTCTGCCGGCCACTGGCTCTTAGACTAATATACATATTTCAAAATCAATTTACTAAAGCGTTGCCGTGAAAATAAATGAATTTATTTTTTTAATTTAATGCTTAGTCAGTGTATGCTATCATAATTGAAAATTAGTTCAGAACCCATCTGAAATCGATGTAGATCTTCCTTCTGATGTAGAAGAATTGGGTGCGAGTCAGTAATTCATAAATTGAAAGAAATTATTATTGATATATTCTTGGTTCTTATTGTATCAATTGTCAGTTCTGTAATGTTTTGTATCAATTACGTAAAAAGTGGCATATCAAAACGTCATAAAGTTAGGTAAAATTCAACTTTTTTGAACGGAATTAGATAAAATAAGTGAAATATGCTGCCTACATCAAGTTTATTCTTTCACAATCTCACATGACGCAATATTATTTTGCGTCAGAATCCATTTTCAATTGCAACGACTAATTTTCAATTTTCCATCCATCAGTGTTTCAATTTACTTGGAAGTAATTATTCTGCGTAATGCGTGATCATTTATTGTGTGTGACAAGCTATCTAGTATCTGAAGGGAACACTCACGCACTGACATTCGGTCCGTTAATTGCATTACGTGTTGGTCAGTTAACCGCGAACGAATACCGTGTGGTACATGAGATAATGCATACATCAAAGACAAAAGACCTCATGTGGTCCTCTAGGCATTAAAAGAGTAATCATGTTAAAGACAATATTAATAACGGGTTTGATAAAAAAGTTACAAAAATTTTTGTGTTTCGCTCGTTATTCGTTTGATTGTACTCTTTTTACCTCTCGCTAAGAGAGGTATTGCATTCGTGCTAAAAATCTCATATCCAGATTTTAGTGAATAAACACGTTTTAAGCTTACTAGAATCAGATTTTAACATTTTTACAATGATTTATGTGTGTGTGGATGTTGGCGGGGTGGTTTCTCAAATTCTATATGACTAAAGACCAATTTAACTACGTATTCCTTAATCTGACATTAATGGGAAGATTTGAAAAGGTTTTGGTAACAATGGGGTATTCCACTCAATTTTTTTTATTATTTTAAATAAAACTTCATTCAGTTTTAAAGAAATTCATAGTATTAAAAAATCTTAATTGTTCCTAGTTTCAGAGTATTTTATTTTCGAGAAATCAGTGTAACGTCACATTTCCTCTATACTTGTCTTTCTCACACACACTGCTCTGAGTACGCTGCGAGACAAGGATAACAATTGTATGACGTCAATTTTCCCTTTTAGCAAATGTGAAATATCTCGTAAAGTAATTATTTAAAAAATGTTTTCATTATTTTAACTATTATTTATTGAGCCATACTTTATGTTAAATTGAAATTTTCTTAATTTTGTTGTTATGGTGGAATACCCCATTGGACAACTAGAAGTAGTAGTTTCTTAAAATGATCTTATAAATATTATTTTTTGGAAGTAGAGAATTATAATATATAAAATAATTCATTATAATAAATCTTACAGCCAGAATAAATCCATGGAAATCAGTTTAAAAATTAAAATATTTGTATAATAATAATTGACAGAAATATGTCATTGTCAATCTAGATACATTACTGAAGGCTTTTTCAGGGAGGTACATTTAATATTTCTTATTTTATTATTAATTAAAATTATGATACATATATTTCATATTAGCATCAAAAATGTGTGGCCAACACAAAACCTCCCACTATTTAATTTTTATTAATTTAAATACATACCTACGTATTAACTAATGCAGCGAACTGTTTCATTGCATAGAGCTATTGCTTTATTTACTATTTTCTTTTTAAAATGTCACTATTATTAATTTGAAGTGATTCGTTTTTTGACAGTGACATTCACCTGTCAGTTACATTTATTTGAAATATGAACTGTGTAACAAAGGAATTGTGTTTATCGTAGGCATCGGGATGTATAAAAAAAAAAAAAATTAAATTTATCTGTAAATTATATAGAAAAAGTATTAATGTATTCCTATAGAAAATTCAATAATCTTTAATCTTGATAATGACAAAATGCGAAAAATGGCATTTAATGGTATTTTTTGAAGAAAAACCGTTATGAGCTTCATGTAAAGTGCCATTTCCGGTTATCCGATTTACACCAAAATCTAATGGGATCTTTCCATATTAGAATAGGGTAGAAATACAAGGTTTCAGAATTTTCTTAATGATAGTATTTGAGTTAGAGTGCCAACAAAATCTGTACACATACACACATGCACACACACACACACATACACACACACACATACACACACACACACATACATACAGACATCATCGTGAAAATGTTAAAAATGGATTTTACGGACCTTAAAACGTGGTCATTTACTAAAATCTCGATATGTGATTTTTAGCATGATCCCTATACCTCCCTTACCAAGGGTAGCGGGAGGTAAAAATATATTAATAATAGATGTAATTAGAATTCTTGTGTGTGTACCAGAAAAGTTAAATACAACGTCGGCGTATGCCATTACCATAGTTACATTAAAATGATTGACAGCAATGCATTATCGCGTTTTTACCTCTCGCTGTCCTTGGAAAGGGAGGTATAGGGAACGTGCTAAAAATCACATATCGAGTTTTTAGCAAATTACCACGTTTTAAGGTCCCTAGAATCCAATTTTAACATTTTCACGATGGTGTCTGTATGTCTGTATGTGTGTATGTTTGTATGTATGTGTGTGTGTGGTGTGTGTGTGTATGTGTGTATGTGTATGGATTTTGTTGACGCTCTAACTCAAATACTATCATTCAGAAAATTCTGAAACTTGTATTTCTACCCTGTTCTAATATGAAAAGATACCATTAGATTTTGGTGTAAATCGGATAACCAGAAATGGCACTTTATCTGAAGCTCATAATGGTTTTTCTTCAAAAAATACCATTAAATGCCATTTTTTCGCATTTTGTCATTATGAAAATTAAAGATTGATTTTTCTACAGGTATACATTAATACTTTTTTCTATATATTTTACAGATAAATTGAAAGATCAATTTTTCTTATAAATCCCTATGCCTAAGATAAACACAATTCCTGTGTTACACAGTTCATATTTCAAATGAATGTAAATGACAACTAAATATGTCAAAGAACCTATCATTTCAAATTTGTAATGATGACATTTTAAAAAGAAAATAGTAAATAAAGCAATAGTTATATGTTATATGCAAAGGAACTTATATAGTTTGTAACATTAGTAAATATGTAGGTATGTATTTAATTTAATAAAAATTAAGTCACTGTCAAAAAGCTAATCACTTCAAATTAATAATAGTGTCATTTTGAAAAGAAAATAGTAAATAAAGTAATAGTTATATGCAATGGAACAGTCTGCAGCATTAATAAATACGTAGGTATGTATTTTAATTAATAAAAATTAAATTGCGGGAGGTTTTGTGTTGGCCACATCAGATTTTTTCGAAATCTGAACATAGCGAATTTGTCAAATCATGAAAGATGACAGTTTGATCACTTTGACTATATCAAGTACCTATATTAGTAAAATTACGGCATTACAGTTAAAGAAATTTTCTGCGTAAAATAATTATGATTTAAATTCATTGAAGAAGTCTACTAATAAAAATGCTTTTAGGAACATGGAAAAGAAATTCAATATTAATATTACATTGTTATTTCTACCTCGGTTTCCACCAAATTTTCAATACAATCAAAGTCAATTCTTACATCATTTTTCACCTATAAAACTTTCTATAATCGAATTTCCAAGCATTCACCCCTCCTAGCAAAAACCTTGCGAAACTTTCCGAAATCCTTTTGAAGGAGCTTATCTCTTCAGATGAAAACCATAACCTACCCTTGCTAGCATTAACATTCCCCCTTCGTATACGATAACACCCCCACGTTTCTGACACGGAAAAAACTAAATTCAATACAACCGCTTCCAATACGGGTGTTTGTGAAATGTGGGCCCGCGGGCTTAGAAAGAAATAAATCTTGCGAGAAAAAAGATACGGGATTTCAGAAAGGATGGTTTCGTTAATGGATGGAAAGATTCTCGTAGATGGAATGAGGCAAATTGAATCGTAATGTGAATGTACGTTAAGAAAGCATCAAAGTTTTTTTTTTATTTCTAGCAGATTACCTACCCTGTTTTGAAAGAGTAAATCTAAAAGTCAGATTTACAGTAGGTATACATATACAAAAGCTGTATAAATAAACAATTTTTGTCGATGTTGTAGTATATCGGGCTGAGGCTCTTAGCTCCTACTAGAGTATTATGACTACATTAATTTATTTTCTGTATCGACCAATTCGATAGGTCTGCACATCTTTTTACCTCCCGCTACCCTTGGTAAGGGAGGTATAGGGATCGTGCTAAAAATCTAATATCGAGATTTTAGTAAATGACCACGTTTTAAGGTCCCTAGAATCCATTTTTAACATTTTCACGATGATGTCTGTATGTGTATGTGTGTATGTGTGTATGTGTGTATGTGTGTGTGTGTGTGTGTGTGTGTGTGTGTGTGTGTGTATGTGTACGAATTTTGTTTGCAGTCTAACTCAAATACTATCATTCAGAAAATTCTGAAACCTTGTATTTTTACCCTATTCTAAGAGGAATAGAAGCCATTAGATTTTGGTGTAAATCGGATAAACGAAAATGGTACTTTACTTGAAGCTCATAATGGTTTTTCTTCAAAAAATACCATTAAATGCCATTTTTTCGAATTTTATGTCTTATGAAAATTAAAGATTATTGAATTTTCTACATGAATACATTAATACTTTTTCTATATATTTTACAGATAAATTTAAAAATAATTTTTTTTATTAGTCGCGAAGCCTAAGATAAAAACTATTCCTTTGTTACACAGTTCACTTTTCAAATGAATGTAACTGACAGTAAATGTCACTGTCAGAAAGCATCACTTCAAATTAATAGTAGTGACATTTTAAAAAGAAAATAGTAAATAAAGCAATAGTTTTCTGCAATGGAACAGTTTGCAGCGTTAGTAAATACATAGGTAGGTAGGTATGTATTTAAATTAATAAAAATTAAATAGCGGGAGGTTTTGTGTTGGCCACATCAGATTTTTCTTATTCATTATTGCGTTTATCTTGGTTGTTTTTCAATAGGTACGTAACCTTAATCAAATTTAGAGAAAATAATAATATGTTATTAATGTAGGGTATGCACAAGTAATAATGAGCCTATCGCAGATTTTGATGCAAACAATATTACATTTGTACCTATTACGTGGATTAAAATTTGATTGTTGTGCTTCTGGCTATAGTTCATTTCACTAGCATTGGTTTAGATAGGGAAATAAATTTAGCCCTGTGATTGGACATAATATACACCTATAGTCTTTCTAGTATAATAATGCAGTGTAGCGGTATAGGGACAACATTTCCTGGCATGTGATTGGTGCAAACGCGAGTCTATTTCAAACTGTTCCTACCGTGAATTTCAGCTAAGATGCAATATTTACTATTCTGTATAACTTTACGTTAACTCCATTTTAGTTTTTAATAATGTTAAATGAACTTATCAGCTATAATATCCCGAGGACATTGATAATTACGAAATAAATTTGACAGTTACCGAAAGCGCGTTGCTTGGTATAACAGCCCGACGCCGAAGGCGGAGGTGGTGTTACCTAAAAGCAACGTGCTTGAGGAAGTGTAATAAAATTATAAGTATTTATCAATGATCGAGGGGTATTCGATGAGAAAAATTTTTGCACTTTTAACATTAAATTTGCCTAAAATTTGTATTTGACAATTTTTGTGTCTAATATAGCCCAGTAGATGTCACTAGTAGCTATGAACGTGAATGTGACTATGTGTGTGAAAATGAGACCTCTTTGAGTGAGGCTAAAAAGAAGAAGATAAGACATATTAAAGTCCATAAATATTCTCCACATTTAGTTTTTTATTTAATACAGTATTTTTTGATGTTTTCTTCTATAATGTTGTTGATTAAATCATCATTTTCATTGACAGCGTGAAAATGACATTTTTAAATTAAAACAATTAATCTTTAATTATATGTCAAAAACTGTTTGTTACTTAGCAACTTAGTGACATAAGTGATAATTGTCTTAGGATAATTATCAGTGTAAGTTTGTTTTGATTGGTTACTTTCGCACACGTGGGTAATAGGGGGATTCAATTGGATAATTTTTTAACCAAAAAATTTTCATAAAAATACTGATTTATAGCGTAAGAAAGTAATAAGAGCGGTATCTTAATTCTTGGTGATTTTGAAAATGACATTAAAATTTGTCGTCTTTTAAGAATTCAAATACGGAAGTTTTGCTAATTTTTAATTCATTTGCCAAAACCTTTTGTAGACAACTATATTTTTTTTCTAATGCACGTTGTAAATTATTTATATTTTCTTTAGTTCGCGCAGTTTTTGTTCTTGTCCTCCATCACTTTTAAATTTTGTTAATATTCTCGAAACTGTAGGGTTTGGTCTAGGACGTTAGCAAACATATCACAAACATTTCTTAAATTATAACCAGCATTGTAACAAGTAACCATTCGAGCTTTTTTTCTTCTTTGGCAAATATCTTTAAAACGTGATGTCAAGTTCATTTAACATTGAATGTAAGCGAAATAAGAAATTTTAATATAAATGTAAATGTAAGAAACTAATAATATAATGTAAAAAAGTTAATATAAATACAAAACACATCACCTGTCAATCTGCCAATAATATTTTATTATTCATGCAATTTCGCATGTTTAATCAAAATAGTCCTCAAATGATGATATTGAAGATGTTTTATCTCCAAATGATGTACCTGATTGTTTCGATTATTGTAATATTATTACTTTATCGAAATAAAATTTAAATTCGTATTTAACCTTAAAATGTTGCTGCGTAAACCGCTCTCGTCATGCTCCGCCCACCACTGCAATCTTAAATCAGGCGCAGTATAGTTCATAAAAGTGAAAAACATATCAATTGTGCAGTCAGTTATCAAATAAAATCGACATAATTAAATGATATTTAACAATGTTTTTTATTTCGACTTTGTAATTTTGAATATTCAGGTATAGTAAATTTTTGCAGATAAAATTGTTAACGTTTGGTTTCAGGAATTTAAATTATTTGTTGTATGAAAAAACGGTCGACCACAAAGTGCCATCTACTATTTCCTACGTGAAATGAAGTATAGGATATATTCTTTTATTTAAATTCAAATAATCTTTAGTAGCATTTGGGATTTGTATTGTTAGTTGTATCACAAGTTTTGTTAGGCTCATCATTACTCGTGAATTACATGTATAGACTAAAAATAACATGTATTTTAAAAATTTGTTGAATATTAATAGAATTCTGATTCAGTTTTTGGAAGCAATTAAAAAATTTTTCTATACGAAGAGGTTTTTGGATAAATGCTTCATTTATTTCAACATAGTCAAAATTTACAAATTTCACAACTTTGACGTTTCGGTTCTGTTTAGAACCATTTTCAAGCAATAAATATAACATTAAAACATTTGAAAATATTACATTTTAATTATAAACGATTTTGTAAATTTTTTTTTGTAAATTTTGACTATGTTGAAATAAATACAACTTCGATGTAAGAGAGAAAATCATTTGTTTTATTTATTTATAAATTAGTTGACTTCTAATTTATTTGCTTTTATTACAATCGTAACAAACATCAAATAAACGTTATCTTTCATTCACAATAACAATTTAAATATAATTCCCTCCTCTTTTTAACTGGTCCTTTGAATTCAAACATGAAATTCGTGTGTGCGCTGACAAATGACGGTCGTTATCTCCATGGAGAACAGTCTCGCATCGTCCAGAAATAATACTCCAGATGAATAAAACAAAAACGATGTCGCATGTCACCAATTTAAACTTTTGCTGTTGTTTGAATTCTGACCCTAGTGAATTATATAATTATGTGAACACGGTTTCACTTTAAAAAGCTAAAATAATATGATGTTTTAACTGTATCTTTAGCAAAAAAAGTAGTTCGATTTGTAAACAAATTCTATTTCATACAAAATAAAATAATTTATAGTAATTTAAAAGGTAACAACATATTAAGGGTTATGCGGTATATAATTTTGTTACAGATAATACAGGGTGATTCAGGACTGATGTTACAAACTTTGACAGCTTATTCCTGAGGTCATTTTAAGCAAGAAATGCTACATGAACATAGGTCCTATCTCTTCTACTTACCAAAATACAAGAGGTTAAAGTTATATAAAAAAATCTGTTGTGGCCAGCACAAGACCTCTCGCCATTTCCATATTAGGCTATACAGGGTGTCTCAATAAGCTTGCTCACTATTGGTAACTTTTTTATTTGAAGAGGTACGAGGTTGGTTAAATGAGCAAAATTGTGCCATTTTGTATTAGAAAATTGGTCATGTAGACAAAATAAACATTGTGTCAGCGGTTCCCAAAATTTGGGTCAAAATATATATTTTTTAAATGGAACTATATATTTTTTATTATCTTATTGGAAAGAGTATTTTTTTCTCTTTCCAATAAGGTAATGTTGTTTATGTACGATTTTTTCAAATAGTTTACTCTATAAATTATAGTGTCTTTATCTCTAAATCTATACAAGATATAATAAAAATTTTAAGTGTATTAGATGGAGAATTTTATGTTCTTCAATTATTAATAAAAAAATCTTCCAAATAATTATATTTAGAAGAATTTTTCTAAGAAACTACTACTTCCGGTTGTTCAATTGTTACCAAAACCTTTTCAGCTCTTCCCAGGAATGTCAGATTGAGGAAACTGCAGTTAAATATTTTTCTTATTCTTCTTAAGTCTTATAGCTTTTGAGTAATCGTTTCTACAACATCCAGACATACATACATACATACACACACACACACACACACACATACATACACACATCCACACACACACACACACATCATTTTAAAAATGTTATAATCGGATTCTAGGGACCTTAAATCGTGCTTATTCAATAAAATCTGGATATGTGAATTTTAGCATGAATCCAATACCTCTCTTAGCGTGAGGTAAAAAGATCAAAATTTTCAAATTTTTGTAATCAAGATACTTCTAAAAAAGAAGAGTATTATTGAAAATCATACCTTATTTATCCTAATTAAAAATTATTATAAATCAGCACGAGACGGTGGATTGGACATGGAGGTCCTATCAATTGGCCTCCACGATCTCTAGATTTAAATCCTCTGGATTATTATCTGTGGGAATTCTTAAAAGAAGAAGTTTATGGGATAGAAATAAACACGCGTGAGCAATTACTTCAGCGAATAATGAATGTGTCTGCTGCCATTCGTATCGATTGTAATGTAATTGATTGTGTCTATCATTCCATGATTCGCCGCTGTGAAGCATGCATACGAGCTCAAAGTGCTCATTTTGAGCATTTACTATATAAATATTTCAAATATGATGTCTCATTTCATATTGTGTTTGGTTTTGGTATCTATTCTGTGTTGTTGTTGTTCTGTATTTAGAATTTGTTTATCTGTCTGTTTATTCGCGTCATCTTGTGTTTTGTTGTCCTAATTATGTTCTTTCTTTTCATACTTTTTAGCAATACACGTTTATTTTAATAAAATAAAAATAATTATTATAAATAAAGTTTGACTTTTCAATAAAACTCTTCATTTTCAGAAGTACCTTTTTTTATAAAACTTTACCCTCTTGTATTTTGGTAAGTAGAAGAGATAGGACCTATGTTCATATAGCATTTTTTTGCTTAAAATGACCTCAGGAATAAGCTGTCAAAGTTTGTAATATTAGTCCTGAATCACCTGTATAATGATGTTTTTCTACAATGACCTCCTTTTCACTATAGCTACAACTTCTTTATTCTTTCAAACAAAATCACTTGGATGTACAAAATTTATATACCCACAAATACAGTGTGTCCCATTTAGAGGTGCCACCATTGGGATCTCGAGAACTATAAGAGATACGATGTCGGTTAAATGGAACCTTTTATGCGCCTTTGGGAGGCCATCTCAGATGTGCTTTCATTTTTCCAAAAATTCTCATAGGGCACTAGATAATGACGAAAAACTGAATATTGTTGATTTTTTCTTTTTCAAATAACTTCTAAACTATTAATAATTGAGAAAAAAGTTTCAAATATAAAAGATAGATATTTTTATTAACTAACCAGTGGCGTACGAAATAAATTTTTGTATCCATAAAGTTTTGAAATATAACACAAACTTATATATTTTTAAATGGAACCCATATCTGATTTTAGTCTTAAAAAAATAAATATTTTTTCACTTTTCAACGATGTAAGGGTTATTATGTTTTATATTTGTTTTGCCTTCAATATTATTATTTTTTCCTTATTTTGTATTAAATTTACAATTATGTTGAAAATATTGGTAGATTTCTATTTGGAAATACTCCTTGTATTTAAATAATTTATTTCGTTAGAAAATTTTGCTCAAAATTCGTATCTAATTAATTTTTATAATATTTTGTATCAGGTCGCCCTTGGCTCATCATAGTGTAATTTGTAATTATGAGTCTAGAATGAAAATATTAAGTAATAAAGGCATAAAACAAATTATTTTGATCAAATACAATATAATTAATAAAAATAATAATGTTTTTTTGGAAAATAATAAGAAAATTCAGGAAAATAAGGAGAAAAATAAAATTTTAGGAGCAAAACAAATATGAAACATAATAACCCTTACATCATTGAAAAGAGAAAAAATTATTAATTTTTTTGAGACTAAAATCAGATATGGGTTCCATTTAAAAAAATATAAGTTTGTGTTATATCTCGAAAATTTACGGATATAAAAATTTATTTCGTACGCCACTGGTTAGATAATAAAAATATCTATCTTTTATATTTGAAACGTTTTTCTCAATTACTGGTAGTTTAGAAGTTATTTGAAAAAGAAAAAATCAACAATATTCAGTTTTTCGTCATTATCTAGTGCCCTATGCGAATTTTTGGAAAAACAAAAGCACATCTGAGATGGCCTTCCAAAGGCGCACAAAAAGTTCCATTTAACCGACATTGTATCTCTTATAGTTCTCGAGATCCCAATGGTGGCACTTCTAAATGGGACACACTGTATACCAAATAGACAAGTACAGTAAAATTTTTGAAAGAAGTCCGATCAAGGCCATCTACGAATTGTATCTATGAAGTAAGATTTTATGCTGTCAAATTTAGTAGTGTCGTTTACATAGTTTTTATGAGGTACACAAGATATTATGTACTCTCATAAAAACTAAGTAAAAGACACTACTAAATTTGACAGCACAAAATCTTAATTCATAGATACAGTTCGTAGATGGCCTTGATCAGACTTCTTTCAAAAAATAGATAAAATTGATTGCACTGTTTTACTCATCAGATATTATATTATTTATGTTAATCTTGATAAAAAAAATGTTATCGCGGTTTTTTTTTTTTTTTTTTTTTTTTTAATTGATTTAGACCTTTGTTTTTCTTAACAATTGGTCAGGAGCAATGTATTTTTAGGTTTTTAAATTTCTAAATTGATTGCCTGAATAAATGTCACAATTAATTTTATTATTTTACTATTTCCTTCTGATAACAGTATGCTGCATTTTGTAGGGAGTGCCACTTTCTCTTTAATTAGATATACCAGTAATTTATTTTGATCATTCCTATAGTGCAAACATCTGAAAAGATAGTGGTCTATATCGATTATCGCGGTTAATCATGGCAATTATTCATAAGATTTTAAATAAAGTTTATTGGAGACTTAAAATACAATTTAAAAAGCCACGTAGCATCAGAATTATTAATAACAATAACTCATATTCTCTAAAAATGGGATATAGGAAATATTGCTAGTGCTAGAATCAGAATGGTTGATGAAAAAATGGAAATTTGTAGGAAGGCGTTGACAAAAATAATGGGCTACTTGCGAGGTACTGAAAATCCGATTTCTGTCATTGTATTCGTAATGTTATATTGTAAACATATATAAAAATATAAATTTTATTTTGAAATAATTATTAGTTTTTTACTAAATTAAGAAAGGAATTTTTCTGTGACGTCTTTATATTGAACTGGGGAGGGGAAGCATGTTTAAGAATGTTATCAATAGATGGCATGGCGTGCGAGAAAGTTTTAATTTGAATTTGACATTAGTTCATTTTTCTCTCTCTCTGGTCTCTCAAATACATTAATTACTTTATAAATAAACACGTAATTTAAAATATCGATACCAAAAAGATAAACTAAAATACTAACCTCCAAACTATTGTTCAAACGTCAAACAGGTGATCTACATTACCCGCACAAACATACCATTACTATGGGACGGCACCACGCTTGGCTTTGCGACTATTCATTCGTGCGGCGTAATTCTACGTCATACATGGCGGGAATTCAAATAATCAAATTTCATTATTTTATTCTGGCTAATTATTTAAAATTTTGACGAAAGAAAAAATATGGGTAGCAAGTTTTACCTTCTCTTTAAAAACATTAAATAAAAAGGTACGCAAGTAGCCCATTTAAAAAACATCGATAATTTACTTCTTTCGATTTCGCGACGAATTTATACTTTCATAAATAGTAAAACCTATGGAACCAAGTATTAAATACGTAATATTGCTTAGTTTTTGAGTAATTTAAATTTCTTTCATAATTGTTGTTTTGGTTAAGTAATTTTTAACGTAACTCTCCTACTCTAGGTAACAAATGTAAGAATCAGTTTTTGTATAAAAAATATTGATCTTGAATTTTGTATTCTTGTAAAATTTTGATACGGGCAATTTTTTCGACAAAAAAAACCTAAATATGCCGCCTTTTTTTCAACTGGCTTGAAGTTCTCATGCTCCGGTTTCCGGAAACTTTTAATAGGGCACCTGCACCTACGTCACAATATGGCGGATGATCAGCTGATCTCGGACAACCAAGCTTCAGTTTAACATTGCGTCTTATGCAGCGAATGAGTTTTCTGTACAAGAAATTCAGCTTTTCCTAAATTTATACATGCTATTTAAAAATGTAATTAGCCATAATTAACGATAAGTGTATGCATTATTTACTAGTAAAACAAAGCAGTCGTATTTATAAATATATTTTTAAAAATATTAAATTGAAATAAGTAGCTTGTAGCATCAGGTTGTATTACATTCATTTGAGTTTGTATAAGTTTTTTTTATGTGTATTGTTAAATGAAAACATGAATATTGAAATTAAAATAAATTGAATTATTAGATTTTTTAATTTATAAAGAAAATTAAATTTGAAATATATATATTTATCTTCGAGTTCATTTTTCTTATTGTCATATTGTGTATTTTTATTGTATATAAATGAGGTTATTGAGTTTATACGTCAAAAATTAATCTTTAGAAGCCAAAGTACGTTAAATCGATAAATTTAAGTGGATACATAATGTGGATCCTTATACATTGACATTTTTTTGACGAGGATTATAAATGCCTTTTAAAAATCAATATGAAATCAATAATTGATTACCTATCTAATTTTTAAACCTTTGTAAGAAACAGACACAAATATATATATATATATATATATATATATATTCTGTTACTAAAAAAACTTCATTTAAAATTTGTAATTCTGTCATTTAAAAAATATTTTTTCATGTTTTTTATACATATTATTAAAGAAAATTACATATATTTAAACATTCATACAATATGTTCCTATCCGATTATGTTTAAATTATTTTATATGCAATAAAAGTAAATGCAAAAAATAGGTTTGGGTTAGTTTTAATTTAATAATCTGGAACTCATTAAATAATACGAATGTCCTGACTTATTTTTTACGGAAAACACTCCTCATATACTCACTTTTGCACACTCTGATCAGTTTTTTCCAAATAAAACAATAAGTGCCGTAAAAACAGAATAAAAGCTTACGGCACGATATTTCTCCGTAAGACACAATGTAAACTGAAGGTTTGGTTGTCCAAGATCAGCTGGTGGCCGCCATGTTGAAACGTCACGTGCAGGTGCCCTATATGTTGTTCTACGCATTTTTCTGGAAAGATTTCCTGAAGTAATAGGGTTGTCATTAATCGTTAATAAAAGCTATAAAAAATTTAATAATTCACGGAATTCGGACAAATTCGCCTCCATCTTTACATTATGCATCAGTGACGATATTTTAAAATGGCATGAAATTCAGCCCAAATTATTTAATAAATAAAAAAGATTTACTTTGTCGATAAAATAGGCTACATGGGTAGACTTGGATTCGCAGATAGAGTAGGAAATATCGATAATATACATAGCTGTTTACATTCATTATTCATTACATAAATAATTTAAATTCGTGAAACTAAACTTGGTCAATACTGAATATTTTTATCTGAAACTAAAGGTGTACAATACCTGAATATTAAAAAAGTTGAAATCAAAAACATAGTTAAATATAATTTATTGTTGTCGACTTTTTATTGCTGACGTATGTGGGGAAGCTGCGTCATTAAAAGTTACAGCGAAATGATGGTGTAGGTAAGCAATTTCGATGGAGCTAGGGGTTGCTTAAGGGAAGGATGATTCAAAATACGAAATGCTTGTGGAAACAAGAACGAAGGAAAACATTAAATTTAACAAAATGAAGGATGAAAGTTTCAGCGGTTATAAATGATGTGGGGATGTCAGCACCAACTTAAGAAAGTAGGTATTATTTTATATACAATTGTTTTCCTTCATGGATAGGTAGATAACATTCTAAATCACTCTCAGATGTCAAATTAATATTCCTTTTTGAATTAAGCTCGAACTATTTCATTTACAAAGGCGCTTGTAAAGACAATAAATGCTTTATTGACGTGTTTGTCTGTAGGTAGGTGACAAGAAGATATATTTAAGCTTGGTGTTTGTGCAGGTGTTCGTAGTAAATACTCTCACAGCCGTTAAGAGGTTTGCTTTGTTCAGAGAGGTGGTGATGGCAGGACATTGTCGTGGGTTGATTGAGGATGTTTGTTCAAAGAGTGGTTGATCCGTGGTGACAACAATCAGATCAAAATAAACCTGGTGATAAAGACTACGTTTACACTGTGTGTAGTGGTACGCGGACTAAGTGTATACTAAAATTTGTCTTAGTACTGTATGTTTACACCGGTTTCTAAGCAAACATACTAAATATTCTACGCGATTGCGTAGATTCAAATGTCACAGTCACCCTAACCTTAAATTACTTAATTAGGAAAAATAGTTGTGAATCTATGTAATGTACATCGCCACACTATTAAAATTGTAATATAGTAAATATCACTAAACTTAGACAATTTCCCTAAATGTTAGTTCACAATTTTAGTTGAATTATAGGTATGATGAAAATGAAATGGCAGAAGACTTACATCATCAAAAAATTACCCTAAAGTAATGACGTCATGTACTACTACATTTACGTGGGATACTAATTTATAAAGTGCGAGCAGTCATGTAACTTTATTGGTCTTTCTTGACAAGCAGATAAGAGGGTCCGTGTCAGAATGACAGCTAGTAATTATATACAGATGTCAAATGTCATCATTTTTCATTCCAATTTTCATAATTTTCCAATTTCATGTGTTTTATTTAACTCACTAAGTAAAGTCCACATTCCTGGTGACAAAGAAAACTTCGAAAACCTTGAAATTTTGAATTAAAATTTATGACATTTGTAAGTTATGTATCTACATGATTACTAGGTGTAATTCTGACATGGGCTCCTATATCTGCTTATTTGCAGGGCATCTGTTGCTCTCTAAAAATACATAATTTAATAAAAGATTGATAACAAAAGAAATATTTAAAAAAAATATATATTTTTTGAACGGCTTTCAACGGAATTAATGGCCCACCGTTAGACGATTCCCATTCGGAAAAGTTCACGACATTCATGGTTAGTTTCTTAATGCTTTACGCATTATTATGGATGTATTATAGTAACATATATTACGCAGAATAAACTGACAACCAAGAGACATAATCGATATTAGATCGATATAAAATTTAATATAAACATTGTTATGCCACCATATGGTCTAAAAATCAACTACAATTATTTCAAATAATTTAATATTCCGTAAAAGAAATAGATATTGATTTAGAAATACTTGTGAATTTCATTAATATATACGTTTCTTAATACTACTATTTTTTTCTTCTGTATTTAAAAATAAATAATTTCTACAAGTTATATTTCATTTTATAAGGTTTTTTTCGGGTCGATGACGTAAGTCTTCTGCCATTTCATTTTCACCATAGTCATAGATGGCAGAAAAATCGCTTTGTTATGTTTGCTGTTTACACCGTGCACGATTAAGATCTGGTACATCTTCCTTTGAACATACCAAAAATGTGTACCAATTGCGTACCAAAGGTTTGGTACAGAGTGTTTACATCATTCGTCGCCATCTTGTTACGTCACTTGTAGGTAGACTAAATATTTAGTACGCACGGTGTAAACTTACTCATAAATGGAAATATAAGTAAAGCTTTGTAAAAATACAGTGTATAGGCTCTGCTGAATGCACTGTTCACTAGAGACCGTTCACTGACCAATCATCTATCAGTTAACCGTAAAAAAGGATGGTCAAATGTTCCTGGTCACTTGGTTACTTTTTTACGTGCGCTACTTTAGCGAAATTTAAATTCTCTGTATTTTCTTCTGTTAGAAGACATAATTTAATGCCATTTATTATCTGGGTGTATTAAAGAATGTAATAATAATAATAATCTTTATTGCCCAACAGTAATCCATTTACAGGGCATTAATTTAGAAATACATATTCACAGAATAATACAATAAAATTATATATAATTTGAAATGAAACAGGCATAATAATTATTAATTTAAACAAAAATATCTTCGAAGTTGTCAGCATTGCGGCACATCACATGAATGGGAGACCGTAGTAGGACGTCTGTGTGAGGTGTAGGGAGAAAAAAAGTCCTAGAATGCTTGAGCCTGGATGCTAACCTAGGAACATGAAATGAAATTTGGGACAGTAAAGAAGGACAATGAACTTTATTATGAATTAACATCCAAAGAAATTTCGCACTGGCCACCCCTCCTGTGGGATAACGAAATCATGGTATGACGTTGAAGAAGTTCTTCTTGATTCGTTCCTCGTTCTAGATAAGCATTGATAAGCATAATGTGGATAGCAAACCAAAGTGGCATATTCAAGCTTACTAATGACTTAGGCAAAGTATAAAGACTTTAGTAGCGAAATATCGTGGAACATTTTAGATATTCGCATTATGAAGCCAAGAGTTTTACTAGCAGATTTGCAAACGTTATTTATTTGTTCAGTAAATATGAAGTTTGGGGTAAAGATAACCCCCAGGTCCATGAATGAAGTTTTGCGTTCAAGAGTAACATTTAGCATTTGGTATTGGAAGTTAATAGTTGTTAAACTACGCGTAAAAGACATCATACAACACTTGTCAACATTTACCTGTAATTTATGTTTAGCAGACCACAGAATTAGTTTGTCAATATTATTTTGTAGATTATATGCGTCTTCAAGTGAGGATATACAATTATATATTTTAATGTCATCAGCATAAGCTAGTGCAGGGCAGGTAAAAGATTGAATAAGTTCCTCAATGAATAAGACGAATAATAAAGGTAAAAAAGGTAACTTTTGCACAAAAATAAGATCTGTGACTATTCATTTTGGCTCCAAATGATGCCGAATCATAGATATTTAGAATTTCATAAACACATTGTTTCAGTTATCGGAAACGCAATCGAAAATATACTTCGTCAAATTGATTATAGATTATGTTGATCATTTCTTTTTTTGCCTGAATAACAATTTCTTCGTTAGATGTCAACAATGATGAGGATATTAATAGCAAATAAAGATAACCGTAGAATATTTCATTTCCTATATTTATCTATTATTCATTTTAAATTGGTACCTATTGTAATTATTCCTTTGATCACCTTGCTGAACAATTATAAAGTTATTATAACAAGCACAATAAAAATGTCAAATATCAAAATATTCATTGAATAAATATTTAACTGGGCAAAAATCTCTAGATAATTAACCAACGATTTATTCATCGAATAGTTGCTAACGGACGTTGGTGAAACAAAAATATGCTATTTTATTCGACGAGTAGTTTAACTGATGAATAAAATGTTTATTCGTCAATAGTTAAACCGGGCATATGTAAATTGATTGAAAACTTAAATAACTATAACTTATTGTCAAATTATTAAAATTTTCTTACATTGTGATTTTTAAATTTGTTTAACATATAACCACAGAATAGACATTCATACAGAAGCGACAGTCAGAGAGAGAAACGAAAATTAGAGAGAGAAAGAGTATGCCAACAAATTTAAAGGGCTAATCGGATAAAATCGGATTGTTTCGGCATATCTTCGTATCTTACGATTCTTTGTTCTTTTCATTATCTCGACGTAACATTTTCTGTTGGGGTCAATAATAAAAATATGTTGAGAAACACAAATTGATTTCTAATAAGAACAAACATGTTATTTTTTCAACAAACGATAGGAAAAATCGTTATCATAAAGAAAATCATTATATTTCACATATTCTGGAGGAACTGTTGCCTCAGCTTGTCACGCCCATGTATTTTAGGGTTATGGCTAATTCAAGCAAACCAAACACGTCTTCTCACTTTTGACATATGTCATTTTGTGAATCGTTTGTGAATTTTAGAAGTGGTGTTAGTTTCTAATAAAATGGAAAAAACGAAGAAGGTAGAATCGGGAGGACTTGTTTGTTCATATAAAAACTGTATAAGGAGATTTAAAAAATGGAGAAAGCGAAAAGTAAGTTTTTTTCGTTTCCGAAAGATCCATAAATGTAAGTAATGCAAAACGACTTCTATATCATGCAAAATGTATATTCACTTAATAAATATAGGTGTAAAATGTGGCTCAAGGCCTGAGGAAGAGAAGATTTGATGGAGAAGGATATTTGGGACATATTCATTGAATCTGACGTTTGTGTTTCCCACGTTAAAGATATAGAAAATTCTGCATTGTATTGACGTATTTGTTCAATAAGAACATAATTATGTGTTTATTTTATGATTTCTTCGTAATTCTTTAATAAAATTAAAATTTTAGTACTTTTGTGTTCTAATTTTTCTTTTACCATTTAAAACAATTTAAATTTCGCGCGTAAAATTGCCAACAAATTTAAAGGTCAAGGTCATAAACATCAAATCGCAACAACAATGGTGTAGACAAGGAGTGTCGCTTCTGTATATGTCTATTCTGTGATATAACATAAAAGTTATTATAAAATTAAGGTTACGATTATTTGACGTATGAAGCGTTTGAAATACGTGAATGTGAAAAGTGCATTCAACAGAAACCTTCTTGTTCGGTGACCGGTCGGTCAGGTGTTCAGTGTCCACAGAAATCTGCTAAATGCGCCCAATGATAATAAATAGTGTATTCCGAAATTAAACCACGATAATCACTGAAAATGGTTACGGTTTAACCGCGGTTACAATGTTACCGACACCGCACTGGAAAAACGGACCAGCTAACAGCTAACCTCATCTTGATAAATTTAAAATAGTTGTTTAAATTACTACTATTCATTTGTCCTGTGCCAAAATGTAACCACACCACAACCGTCGATCTGGCGCGGTTAGCGTGGTTACAGAAAAGTTACCAGGTTTCAGTAACCGCGATCCGAAATTATAACCAGTTACTGAAAATGTAACCGCGGTTAGTATGGTTCAATTTCGGAATACACTAAAAATAGAGACTGAACTGGCTTTAGTAACTATAGATAGAGACGATGAATCCATCGTATAACGTTTTTTTTTTTTTTCTGGTAATAAATATTCAAAAGTACAAAATAGATATTAGCCCTCATATTCTTGTTTTTATGTTAATATAAATTTATATTACAAATTCATTTCAAAGCGAACTTTGTGTTTTATATGAAGATGCATTTCATTTATATGCAAAATAACTCATTTCCATAAAAATATTACACACAGTGCCATTTGCACGTCCATGTCACACCGAAAATATTAAATAAAATGGACCTGGAGATGACAGTTTCAGCTTTTCTAATGAATAAATATTATTAATAGGAGTTTCATAAAAAATACTACAAAACTTTTAATTTAAAAACAACACCAGCGCAATATTAGTCCAGCATATGCAAAAATAAAACTGTATTTTGCAATTAAAAAGCAAATAAAGTTAAAAAAAAAACTAAAGCGTAAAATTTTTTCCCGTGATGCTATGTACGTTTCAAATTTCTGTTTATGTAAAATAATTAGATTCTCTTTTGCATTAATTGAAATTTATATCTACCATCAATATTTACCGTCAACACAATTAAAAACGTGAAAATGTACTAACAAACCTACCTCTTTTGTTTTTGTTTGTTCATTGTTTCGAGGTAAAATAATAATGGAACATTTGAATGGATGTATAAGCTTACGTGAGGTGTAATATAATGCGATATAATATGAAAATGAATAGAAGGGAGACATTTTCATTAATCACATTGCGTCAACGTGGTGATATACCGGATGTAGACAGGAATGTTGGAAGCTATTGTTGTGAAGGAGAAGGGAAATTTATTTAAAAATTGTGAAAAGATATGAAAATCTTGAGAGAAGAATAAAATTGTTTTGTGTCATATGGTTCAAGGTTCAAATAATATTGAGGTACTTTTTGTGACAGGTATTATAAGCACTTGAGAATATATTTTCCAAGCAAATTTATGTACCAGGTTTGATAAAAAAATAAAGAGAATTTTATGTGATTATTAATATGAAAGAGTATCTCATTGTCTATGGTTTCATTATATATTTTCCTTCATATTCAACAAATATAGAGTCAAGAATTATAAAGGAACTTTCGGTATAGAATTTGTAGAAAATAGTTATATCGTGTTATATTTTTACTGAATATGGTCTTTTCCAAGGAACTTTTGATATGGGATTTGTACAAAATACATAAAATTGGCGGAAGGTAATGTGTTGGCCACATCAGATTTTTTAAATTTTTAGCTGGAAAATGATACCGAAAATAGGATTGATGATAATGTATGATACATAAAAGTATAAAAAAAATGAGTTTAGCGACCGAGAATATATTTTTGTATGTTGATGGCGCAACTAGACATAAGGGCTCGTGGTATGATCGCAGTTTTAGCTAGGGCGCTGTTTTGGGAAATGTCAAATTTCATTATTTAATAACAATTATAAATAATATCAATTTATCAAAATATGATTTTAAAGCAGAACATAGTTTGTATTCAAACAAATATTTAAAAAAATCGTTCTTTTAACATACGAGTAAAATTAAATATTTAATTTTTAATTTGACATTTCTAAAAACAGTGTTTTTGGTTTTGGTTGAGGCCGTGATCATTTTTACAGTTTGTTAGCTATAAAAATCGCATATATATATATATATATATATATATATATATATATATATATATATATTTACACCTATGTTTAGAATAGTTGATTTAATGTTGATGTTGTCAATCATTTGTATGGGGTCCGTCCGCTAAGGCAAATTACATGAAATAAATAATAAAAATCTGTTGTGGCCAGCACAAAACCTTCCGTCAATTCGATGTATTTTGTACATGTCCTATACCAAAAGTTCCTTGAAATATATTCTATATATCCTGTATAATTGTAACAAGAACACACTATTTTTACATATCCATACTGAAAGTTCCTTTGAAAAGATTCTAAAATCTAATAAAATTTTAATACGAATACGAACGTACATTATGTATTGCACTTAACACTTCCTCCTGCTTCAACTTTGCCCTATTTTATTAGAAGTAGCTGTTTCTTACTCTTCTCTTCTACTCATTCCTGTCCAAAGCACCTTCGTGACACAGTTCTTCCTCTCTCAAATCTTCTGCTATACAGTCCTTCCATCTTCTCTTTTGCCTTTCTCGTACTTCTGGCATTATAAGTTCCTATCTTGAGGCGAGGCCGCAAATGCAAGTTACTGGCGAGGGACACTCTGTCACTTATATCACTTTCAGATCATATACTTTCCACTTTGGTTTTGCACTTGCCATTGACATCTGTCAATTAGATTTTTTTGAATATATGTTGTTTTCATAATTTTTGCAAAGCTGACTAATTTTCGAAAGTTAATCGCTCTTAATCTCTCTATAACTCTATATCTGTTGAATATGAAGCAAAATGTATAATCGAACCGTATAGAGAATAAGATATTCTTTCTATTGATAATCACATAAAATGTCGAAAATGATATTTAACTGCGATTTTTCAAGAAAAACTGTTAAGAACTTCAAATAAGGGTACTTCCGGTTGACCAATTATAACCAAAATCTAATCAGCTCTTCATATGGTTGTAAAGAAGAGGAATATGAAAGAATCATAATTTTTAGCATTGTAGTTTTGGAGATATCGTCGGAGAAAAATTTGTGACACACACACACGGACACACAGACACACACACACAGACACACACACAGCCACACACACAGCCACACACACAGACACACACACGGACACACATACACACATACAGACATCATCTTAAAAATAGTACATTCGTATTGTAGGGACCCTAAAACGTGCTTATTCATTAAAAACTCACCACCGAATTTTTTGACCAAAAACAATACCTTCCTTTTGACGGAAGGTAATAATAATAATAATAATAATAATAATAATAATAGTAATAATAATAATAATAAATGTAATGATATAATGTTTTTACCTTCCATTACGTATAGATAAGGAAGTATTGTCTTTGGTCAAAAAATTCGGTGGCGAATTTTTAATGAATAAGCACGTTTTAGGGTCCCTAGAATACGATTTTACTAGTTTTATGATGATCACAACTTTTTCTCCAACGATAACTCCAATACTCCAATTCTGAAAATTACAGTTCTTTCGTATTCCTCTTCTTTACACCCATATGAAGAGCTGATTAGATTTTGGTTATAATTGGCCAGCCGGAAGTTTCCGTATTTGAAGTTCTTAACAGTTTTTCTTGAAAAATATTCAGTTAAATATCATTTTTTGACAGTTTATGTGACTATCAATATGAAAGTATATCTTATTGTCTATGCAGTTCGATTATACATTTTCCTTCATATTCAATATATATAGAGTTAAAAAATTATGAAGAGTTTAACTTTAATAAATTAGCCAGCTTTGCTATTATCATGGAAACATTCATATATTCAAATAATTCTAATTCACAGATGCAAGTGTTAAGTGAAATTTACATAGTGTACCTATGTCCGTTTAATAATTTTATTGGATTTATATAGAATCTTTTCCAAGGAATTCTTGGTATGGTGTAGAAAATAGTATATGTTCATGGAACAGTTTTATTGGATATACATGTAGAATATTTTCTTTGGTATGGGATTTGTACAAAATTAATGGAATTGACGAAAGGTAGTGTGCTGGCCACAATATTTTTTTTTCATTTTTTTTCCACTTCTCTCATTGGCTAGTATCCCTTAGAAGTCACAGGCAGAGTAATTTGATAATTAAAAGGGTATACTTTTAAATTGCTACTGCTTTTTATATATACAGAAATTTGAACAGAAAATCATATTTAATAATACTATAGAACAAATTTAAAGAAAAATACATGTTATTTTTATGGAATACCCCATTTAACTCGAAAAAAAAAAATACGCAGAGAAATAATTAATTAATGGTAAATTTCTGACAAAAAATAGTAGTTTTAGATTTGAATAAATTTGAATATAAGTATGGGGAAATAAATTTGCAAATGGTAACAAATATGATTTGAAATAATAGAAGCTACTGTGTTGATCACATCAGATCTTCTATTCATGGAAATTTTTGGTTCTGATTCTATGAATAAATGAATATTGATAACACTACAAATCGTTTTAACGAAATAAATTTTAAAAAATCAGATTAATCTGGCATTATCATTATTTTCCGTCGAACACAAAGCACTTCAAATTTAAATTTTAAATATTGCTTTTTTCTTGAAAAAAGATTTGGAAAATATTCATTCATATTCATATCTGGTTTACGCAGTGTGCTTGAAAATAAGCACATCAGGATCTCTTCAATTCTATTTGCAATAATTAGCATCCTAAACCAAGGCGAAAGGATTTCAGGAATGAGTAAAAGTTACCAAAAATGTCTGAAAATAAATCCTGCATATTTTACAAAGTTAGCAAAGAATGTAGATAATTTATTCACGCTAATACTGACTTTCACATTAGTAAAATTCGTTAATTACAACTTCAAGAATTTGTGCTATGTGAAAAATGTAATTAGGTTACTTTCATAAAAAATTTGTTGTGGCCAGCACAAGACCTCTCGTCATTTCCATATTAAGCTGTATAAGTACATACTCTATTTAACATTTCTGGCACACACACAATAGTATATTATGTGGCAAGTGTGTGAAGCTGAAATTTTTACATTCGGGTGGAGATTGCTACACGAGCCGAAGGCGAGTGTTGCAAACCACCCGAATGTAAAATAGGCTTCACACACGTGTTACATACTATATTTTTTCTACGACCTTGCAATAAAATATATTTTTCTTCACATTGTCATTCTTTTAACGTAAAGCCTCTGTATTATCGACTTGTGTAACCATGGTTAACAACGTTACGGGTGTTTAACAGCTTTGTTTTATTAAAATACAATTCAGTTTGGAATATTTAAAATAATGAACGGTGCTACTTCACGCACCCTGTGCGTGAAATAACAATTCACGCACAGTCAGTGTGCAAAAAGTCAAACTTCACACATAAAAATTGATACGTGAAGTACTCACTTTACGTTTTTCAATTACATCTATTATTAATATATTTTTGTATTTTTTAATTCATTCTATAAATAAGTTTCCTCCTACTGTTCTAAATGTTCGAGATTCTTCAAATTCATTGACAAGATTGGCGGTATTTGTATATTCCACTGTGTTCTGTCCTATGCTCTTTCTTTCCAGTTTTTTATCGCTAACAATTGTAAGTCTTTTTTGCATTGCATTTTAATTTTTTAACTGGTTTCCATGGACTTTTTTGGCTGTGAAATTCATTACAGCGGATTATTTTATATATTTATAATTCTCTCTCTAAATCTATAGACGATATAATAAAAATGTCCAATGTATCGGATAGAGAATTTTATATTCTTGAATATTTATAATTACATAAATTTCCTAAAAATAATATTTAGAAAATTTTTTTAAGATACTACTACTTTGCGATTGTCCAATTGGTACCAATTGTTTTCTGCTCTTCTAATTAATGTCAGATTAAGGAATACGTTGTTAAATTGGTCTTTAATCTTATAGAATTTGAGAAACCGTCCTTCCAACATCCACACTTACACACCCACATACATACATGCACACATCCACGCATAATAGGCAGACATCATTGTAAAAAAGTTGAAATCTGTTTCCAGTGACCTTAAATCGTGCTTATTCAGTAAAATCTGGGTATGCGGTTTTTATTATGAATCCATTACCTTAGCGAGAGATAAAAATCATATGAATATGCAACAATCCTGTATAAGAGATTAATGAATTTATGAGAAAAAGATTTAACATGAACGAATATCACTACAACCAATTTAGACAATATTATATTTATTTATTTATTTATTTGTACTCTCAAATTTGAAACAAAACTTCTCTAATTGCGTAATGCTGAGTAATAATAATCCACACGAAACATTTGCATGCAAATTCGCAAAGACTAATCCATGTTATGCTAATGAGAGTGAGTGGACTTTTATCCTTCTCTAGTAGTAAAATAAACCGAGCTATTTCTGCCGCAGTATTTACATCTTTTACCCACAATGCATCAGACAAACAAAACACCCTGCACCGCAACGGATTGTGGTTGAAACTTGTTAGCGAAAGAGAAGGATTTCTTTGCGAAAGATGAGCGCAAAGGGGTTTAAAATGCGGATTTACAGAGATTTCGGATGATGTTTTTCTTGGAAATAATCCATAAAACAAAGAATAAGTTATAAAAGAATGGTATTTCTCATAAAATGGCATAATCCTTTATTCCAGTCATAAGAAAGTTATTCTAGCTATTCTTATTCGAACGTATTATTTGACGAATTTGAATACAAAGAGATATAAAACTTTTCTTTATAATATAGGTACTTCTTTTTGCATAATTTTATACTGTTTTTTTTTTTTTTTGTCTGGAAAACTACCTTTCATCCAAGTTAAATATGGCGTCGTTGATTATGACAAAAATTTTTTGAGTGATATAATGAAACTTCAGTGCCGAGTTGCATTTTGTATATCAAAAATTTATGAAAATAAAAGGAATATTTTATTTTTATAGGTTGTTTTTTTTAAATATTTTTGTCGGCTTTCAACTAATACGTTATAGCCCTAATACTTTATTATTACATTTTAAGTACAATTTTTCGTTACATTTCACATATATAAAGTATTTTAAAGACACACACAAACACCCAAGCCTCTGGTGGGAATCGAATCCATGACTCCAGAGTCCGAGCGGTGAAAGTCGCTCTGAGCGCTGCTAGAGAAACGCTGCCTCAACACGCTCGGCCACCATTTTTATAGGTTATGTTTTTGTAACTGTCAGTCTGACATTCAATGATACTAACCTCCGAACATTGAGGTTATCGTAAAGAACACTCAAAAATGTTTTATTTCAATATTCTTCATCGGAATTATTTAGTTCGTATTTCTTGCACATTTTTTTGTCATTTTACTTAGAAATTTATCTTATATATACAATAATTTTTTTTTCTACCCCCTGGCCTTCGGTACGGTGCCGATTGGCCAATGACAAATTATATTTTCGTAGTTATAATTTTTAGAACATACACAAACATCCAAGCTCCTGGCGGGAATCGAACCCACGACCTCAAGAGCCGAGCGGTGAAGGTCGCTTGAGCGCTACCTATAACCGCTCGACCCAGTCAGATTGGCAGCATTTGCTTGAAATCATTGTATAATGGATTACTTTAGTGCCGATTTCTGAATTTTTAATGACTATTTTTGTGCACCTTAGTGACGATTTCGAATAAAACATTATTTGAAGCAATTGAATTAAAGAGACCTAAGTACTAATTTTATGTTTTAAAGTTATTGAACAAAAGGTGTATGTTTTTTATTCGATACCATAACGATAGCTGCATCTTCATTTTATTCTTACTCGTATGTGTAAAAATATGCTAAATACTTTTTTTTAAAAAAAAAAACCTTTCAACGGGATTAAATCCCAATTACTGAGTAGGTTCACATCAACGAGCTATAGTAAATATAGAGTGGCGGATGAGCGCTGCTGGCCATACACACTTGGACGCCATGTCTACTATAACCTGCCAGGCAGGTTGCAGCCTACCAGTAATATTTCTGAATTATTTTTAACGAAATAATTTACCTTTTATGTTAGAATTATAAATATAAATAATGCAATTTGTGGCGAAAAGTCTTATTCTGACATATATCATATTTCGAAATAAATAAATAAATTAATACATATTTAGTTTCACAGATATAGAATATGGATGATGTGAAACTATTGGTAAATTAATATAATTTAAGAATTTTTACTGTGAATCCTTATTTTGTTATAATATTTTACGATAATAAATAACAATTAATATGAAAAATGTAACTGCATTAATACAATATATTGAAAAAGTAGCAAGGTAGGTAGATAGATACATAAAAATTTTATTATGATAATAATAACGTATATAAAAAATATAACATATAAAATACAATAACAAAAACATATTCTTTAAATAAAATAAACAAAATTGTGAAAATAATCACTACATATATGAAATAGAAAATAATGTTTTTATTGACCTTTAAATATGATTGTTTTGGTCAAAAATTGTCGAATGTTAGTTCCTTGAATATCTGTAGAAACAGTCCTACTATTTACACAAAAAATTGATTACCTATAATAATTGTTCTTGTATTTATTTTAATTACAGCAGAAATTTTTGTTTCAGTAAAGAAAATTTGATTGTAATAATAAATATCAGTAATTACATAAAAATAAATTGATTATATTCGTTGTTCGATTTAGGCGAGAAACTATTATCAGATTACAGGCGGTAAAATCGTAAATCCGTCGCTAATTAAAACTTTGAGTTAAAATATTTGAATATAAAATTTACCTGTGAAACGACTTGCAATTATTTCTAATTTGTCTGTTTCCATACTGAGGAACAACACACTTTGCTGGCATTTTTAATAAATAGTGCAATAAGCGCTGAGAAATACAACGTATAGCGTCTGAGCTGAGCGCTCAGTTATAGTAATGGCCGCCGACCTAAGCATTCAACTGTGTACGGGTAAAGTACGCGTTCAGCATGCGATGCGCCACTCTATATTTACTTATAGCTCGTTGGTTCACATACAACAATTTGTAAAAATATTTAGTAATTGTTTTTGTTTACCTTTACATATCTTTAACCATGTGCATGTGCATATACCACTATACTATAAATACTCATTTGAAATGCTTATTTTCTTCTAAACACTATCCTTCTATTTCAGGTAACCCCAGGAATAAATGCGCCTTAGCTCCTGGCCATTCCTTGATGGACTGGATCCGCTTGGGCCAATCCGGCAGGGACCTAACAGGACTGGGTCGTCGCGCCGGGACGCTGAGCGTCTCTCCAAAACAGCTGGCACAGCATGCAACGTCAGATGACGCTTGGCTAGCCATCAGAGGGAAGGTGTATAATGTTACTAATTATATGGAATTCCATCCAGGAGGACGAGATGAGCTCATGAAAGGTGTGGGGAAGGATGCTACGGATATGTTCAATGAGGTAGGACGAGATAATATGTTATGAAGTATTTCCAATTAAATACATACCGGATGTAACACGAAAACTGGGCCATATGCGTTTAACACTGGAAAACAGTTTTTCCTTGCCCAAAAGTGGTAGAGAATTAAATTCTGCATCTAAATCAATCATATTTTTTTTGCATGTATGTTAACCGAGCAAATTGAATTTAAAATTTTATAAAAGTTTATTCTTTATAGTGTTAGTCATAGTATTGGAATAAAATTTGAAATAAATTTTATGCTATAACCTGTTAGAAATTATAAAATAAATTATCATCAAAATAATATACCCAATGATTTGTATCTTATCTTTCTGCGAATATTTCTTCATTTTTAATAATGATAACTCAAGCAAAGCGTTTCTGACAGGTAAAATTACATACAAATATTTTACCTGTCAGAAAATCTGTCAGATTGAGACATATTTAACCAATCAGAAAAGTTCTGTTTGAGTTATCATTATTGACAATAGAAAACAGATAAATTATCATAAAATTTGTTTGAGATTTTATTTCAACACTATGCTTAACACTATAAAGAAGTAACTTTCGTAAAAATTTAAATTCAATTTGCTCTATTACCAAACATGCTAAAGAAAATGTAACTATTGATATAGGGCCCAATTCTCAATTTTCACTGCAGTGAAATATTTTCACTTTATCACATGGAGCTATTCTCAATTACACAGTGATTTTAAATAAATGGGTGAGAAAGTGTGATATTGTATGTATTTACTGCCCGTTGGCAATAATGATTGCGCATAACAAGAAAATACGAATTTGGTGCATCTGTTTGTTGACATTTGATAAATAATATCCATGACATTGACAAGTGAAACGATATAAATTTATCATTTCATATCATATCACAATGGTGAAAATTGAGAATTGGGCCCATAGATTCTCTACAACACTTATTTGAAGCATTTTTATATAAAATTCATAAATATAAATATTCTCGTAATGAATGCATAATTCAACAGGAATACATAAAATATCGTAATCACTTTTGCTTGTTTATAAATAAAGTAATGAAACAGACACTAGTAGTCACGAAATCCCATCTTTCAAAATATAAATCTTTTAATTATTTCTCCCTCGCTTTTAAAAAACTTTCAAAGCTCAAAACTAATTAACCGTAACGTAATAATTATTTTAATTTTCCAAACTTTTTGCCGCGCTTCGTTTTAATTGAATTTCTTTCAACATTGAGGATTCTATTTTCCTTCTTTTTATTTCCCATGCAAGTTGAGAAGTTTAGAAAAGGGAATACGAGGTGGTACTGAACTATATAAAACTAGTGAAAGAAGTTTGGATTTGCCGCAGCTAGACGCGAGTTTAAACAAAGCTTTATATGGTTTTTATTTTAACGATCGAGATAGCTGCAAGCCCGTAGATTGGTTTTTGTTTTAATCGGATTGGACCTCGGGGATTAAAAAGCTTTGATATTTTAAAGTGTTTATTTATTTCATCGGCTTAGAGATTTAAATATTTAAGCAACTTGAATAATATTATTTTATAAAAGGACTATATAGATCCCAAATAAAGTGTTACTTAAAAGTTGTCTCATTAGCACGTTTTACGGTCACTAGAATCTGTTTTTAATATTTTTTTCGATAATGACCGCGTGTGTGTGTGTGTGTGTGTGTGTGTGTGTGTGTGTGTGTGTGTCTCAAATACTACAGAACATGTTGAACTACGGTTTGCTGATGAGATTTTGGTAACAATTGGACAACCAGAAGTATTAGTTTCTTATGCCCATTTGCACCAACAAGGCTTAAATTTTAAGCTAGGCTTAAACAAAAAAATGCGAATCAAAATTTTGACAGCAATGTATTATAATTCATTTGACATTTCATTTCGATGCAATATTGTCAATTTAAGCCGAGTTTAATATTTAAGTTACGTTGGTGCAAACGGCCATTAGAAAAATCTAAATATTATTTTTTTAAATAATATTTTTTGCAAATATTAAAAAATATAAAAATCTTTATCCGATTCATTTAATTTTTTTATTTTATATACAGAGAATTTATTTTAAAATGCAACATTATGGTTCATCACTTCCATGGTTACTCACTATTGTCAAAAAATGACAGCAATGTAATATTTGTCCATTTTAAAATGCAACATTATAATTGCAGCACAAGAGATACGTCCAGAACACATCACAAATGCTGTCAATTCTTATTACGAACGACTAGAATATTGCCTCAGTGTGAATGGGGGTATGTTTTTAACAATTATTATATGAAAGATGAATTTTTGCAAGCTAAAGTTTGTTAAGATGTGCAACATTCATATTTTGATTTTTTTGTTAATCGTATGTAGGCTAATTTATTGGAAATTTGTTTTGATAATACGAAACTACAAATTTTGTATGTTGCATTTTAAAATGGACAAATATTATATTGCTGTCATTTTTTTTTGACAACAGTGAGTAACCATGGAAGTGATTGACCATATGTTGCATGTTAAAATAAATTCCCTGTAAATACAAAGTGACCAAAAAGAAATGATGCAGTTGGCAATACATTTCTGGGGATTTTTCTATTCCACACTTTATACAACACTAGGTGAAAGCGAAAATATTATTTGACCTGTCATTTTGACAATGCAAATTGGTTAGGTACGTCAGAACAGAGGCCTGACAGCTAATAAGATTTTGAGTGGTTGAAATGCTTTAGATTATTACTGAATGGGTAATATGAAAAATAAAAGTACGTGGGTATGGAAAAAAAGCAATCATTTTAATAAAAAATTGTAAATATACTCAAATTTAAATTTTCAAATGTCAACAGGAAATAATTTTTTGTATCAGTGTTACCAATTTCAAGTATTTTTTATTATTGCCAACTGAATTAGTTTTTTGATCACTCTGAATATAAAATAATTAGAGTTACTGCTTCGAGATTTTTTGTTTTCCTTTCAGAGATCATCTTAGATGTGCTTTTGTTTATCAAATAATAAGCTATTTTACTCATTTTGATCAATACTATATGCCTACGCTAAAAAAAATACCTTTTTTAACACCCTGAATAATTTCTTGAAAAGTTTTATTTGTGCTTTAATACCATCGACCTTTAAACTAATAGACGCAGCGTACGAGCAAAACGCCTGTCTCGCCATAACGGTGCAGACACAGTATCTCTATCCTTCAACAGTACGAAAGTTAAGAAAACGCAGCAAAATAAAAAAATTGATTTGTCCCTAACTTGTTGTACTTGGTGCATAATCGCTAAGAGTATAGATTTAATTATGTGCATAATTAGATTCATTATATATTTTTAATACAATATTATATACATATTATATTATAGGGGACAAGTAATAATTAATAAGAACTTACATATTAAATGACACAGCTGGACCTCGTACGTACTGCTGATTGCACGAAATACACCGTTTCCCTATTATTTCACAACACATACACGTATATATTGACAGAAATAATTGTAAATGTTCTCCAAAAAAGCAAATAATACACAAACAGTTACGAAACGTCAAATGTAGATTTTGACAACTATTTAGTGATAGAGAGCGATGTATAGAGGTTTACATATGACTGAAAAAGATACAATGAGTACGAACGCATGCGCAGTATACTTTAACTGAGAACTTCCGTACTGTTGAAGGACAGAATATATATTTCTATCTTTCTATGTTGGAACAATATTCTAACAATAAAGGAATAGGAGAAACTTAGTCCATTAGTTTAAAGGTTGATGTTTAATACATTCAGAAAAAAGTTTAATAAAAACTTATAAACTGAAGCAAGTTTGGAACCAGCGACATAGGAGTATTTAATTAATAATTACTGAAAAAATTTGATTCTTTTTCGAGGAACATCACATAAATAATATATCAATTTCAATAATAATACGTTTCCTTCTAAAATATGAAACGATTATTCTCCACCAAACATATAATCATAATTCTACAAAACTCACATTAGGTACTTCCGAGAATGCTCAGCAATATTTCATGCAATAAAACCTAGTTGGCATAGTATCTTTTATTGGAAACTGGAATTTCCCGACCGGAGCATTGCTCTTATTTGTAGTTTACTTTTTAATTTTATTTCTTCCACGTAACAACCTATGTTTTTATTGATCATCTGTCGTCACTCATGTTCTACTTCTTTATTTCTCGGTTTGGCATACGCCACAGGACAATTTTTATTTCTGTCATGTTTGCGGAAGATAAAAATTATGGAAACAAACAAAGTAAAGAAGTTTTATTTTGACATAATTTAGAAAATTACTGTGGTATGCATTTTTAATATGGGAAGAAGAGTTATGTTAGTAGTGTAATGTAATGAAATTGCTTCTAGGATATTTATGTTCCAATTTAGGCAGTTATTCACCGTGTTCTACCCTGCCTTTAGTGGTTTAGTGTTTCCAAGTTGCAGTTGCAGCAATATCGTAAATATCGACTAAAAGCCATTGCATTTACATTAAAATTTATTGTATGTTTAATTTCAAATACAGCACATATTGTTCTGCTTTAACACGCGGGCCATTTAAAAGCTGGTTTATGTAAGTTGAAACGTTAAAGACTAGTTTATGTAAGCTGTAAACTTAAGAATTTACATTTGCATTAGCATTATGACTTCGCATTAAAAATTCAAGTGTAGACAAATGCGTGCTGCGGTACATGTATACCCCAAGCAGCCAATGCACGTCATTAATAAAAATTGAATAAAAACAACTAGATGTGTGACGTTATGTACTGGTACGTTTGCAGAGGTTTTAGAATGAGAAAAGAGTTATACAGATTGCAATCTGTATTATCGACATGGTCATGAACTGTCACATCTACAAAATAAATACTATATTTTAGTCACTGTCCATTTCTCTTTAAATTATTTTATAATATTAACCTTATTTATACTTATGTATGCCATATAAAGGCAATAAATAAAAGTGAGCCGAATTTCAAAGAAATATACCGAATTCTTTTGATTGATTAGAAGTGCTACCTTTGGCAGATTAACAGATTTTGTGTTTGCGTGAACGGTCACGTTGCGTCGTTGAGTTGCGTTTAACATTACTTTATTATAAATAGGCCTTTACAACGCACAAAAATGTTTCAAACACGATACATATATTTTTCAAATAATAACTTTGACAGTATGAACATACAAATGATCAATGTTGCCAACTATAGCAACAATTAAACGAATAATATGACGTTGATGTACATTATTTATATATTATTCATGTCATATACGATAAGTAATGAACTCTGCTATTCATCTTAATAATAATTATATAAGGCTATACACTTTTTGACGGTTAAAAATGATTAAAATTTTATTTCATTGATACAATGATTTGGGTATAGCTATAACCTTAATCTCAGAATTATGCCGTGACCCTAGAATAGGGCAATTTCTAAATTTTAAGTCATAATGCTAATGCCGACCAATAAGAAGAGTATATGTTCGTGGACGACAGTTTGATTCTGAAGATATTTGCGAATGTCAATTTGGCATTTGTCATCATTTTGTTATTTTTGAATATTTCTGTCACATTGTCTTGACTAAAAATGAGTGTCATTGAAAAAAATGTACAACTACTCGTAATACAGTGTATTGAACCATGTAGATATATTTATGATAAAAAAGTGTCGATTTTACAGAAAGTGATATTACCGGCCTGGTCTTATTGATTTGCCTTAAGAAGTACATGAACCGGACAACGTAATGTAAAGTTTAATGCAAAGTTTAATGATAATACTAAGGTAAATGCATAAGTTTACAGCTTACATAAACCAGCCTTAAGACTTTACGTTAGCATTATCATTAAACTTTGCATTACGCTGTCCGGTTATGTACTTCGTAGGGCAAACCAATAAGAGCAGGCCGGTAATGTCATTTTTTGTGAAAGCGACACGTCTTTTTATCATAAATGTATCTACATTATTCAATTAACCTTTAGCCGACGAAGTAGTATACATTTTACTTGATATTTCATTGAATTTTTTTTTTCTTATGTTGAAGTTTCATGTAATCATTCCTTTTGTCACCTACTTTCTGGTAACTTTGCACACGACAGAATGACTAAAACTTACGCTCAGATGCTCAAAATGTCAAAAGACACTGACAAATTAAAATAGTTATTTACATTCGAGTGCGTGTAAGTTGTATTTCACAGCGCAAAAGCTTTGTTTAAGGCACGAGCCCTTAAGCCGAGTGCCTTATTAGCTGGAGCGCTGCAAAATACTTCACGCACGAGAATTGTATCAATTTTTTTGGCCGACGATAATGAAAATCACTTTTTTTAATGAGATGTACTTCTGAAAAGGGTTAGTATAAAATACTTGGGTTAAGTCAATTTCCAAATTTGATTTTACTTACCTTCATTAGAGTACTTCCTCTAGCAAAAATTTATTTGTAATAATAGACGTTGTTTATGACTGATAATATATTTATTTGCTCATGTTTTCTTCGTTATAAATAATAGGTAGGTGTCGATATTTGACATTTTAGCAATGTTCGCCTCGCGTATTTGACAGGTATATCGATCGGTGACTATGTCGGTAACGGCGGATTTTTACAATAATGACAGATGTCGCTGACATGATTTTGGTTTATATATATATATATATATATATATATATATATATATATATTAATTTTAAATATAGGAAAGGTTAAAGTAAAAAAATAACTTATGTAGGTAGTACTTTTTTACATGAACTTTATTATAGTAAAGATGATTTCTTTTCTAAATGCCCATAAACGTCCAGTATATTTTGATTATTTTACCACATAATTAGACAAGTTACAAAATAGTAAGCGTAAAATGTAGGTTACACTTGCTGTGTATACAATTGTAAAGTTCCCATTACACTTCAGGAGGGCAAAAAAATAAATACTTTTTGAAAGCTGCGCCAATGCAGATTACGAGTAATGTTAGCATAGTTTTTCATTTTCTTTTCGAGTTTATATTTTTGCATACCACACAATAAATATGTTTTAGGTTATGAATGAAGCTTTAATTAACCTATTAATAATATATTTTTGGTTCATATATGTATTATGTAATTATTACATATGGGGTAACTGAGTTCCCCCACATTACGTCGAGTAGAAACACTCAGTTGGCTAAGGGTTAATTTTATTCGTTGGACATCGTCTTCAATCACTTATTTTAATAAAAATAAATGTGACAGTCGCGAATATCGCCTGAATCAAACTATTGCAGGCGAACATATACTCTTCTGATTGGCCGGTATTAGCATTTTGCATTAAAATTTAGAAATTGCAATATTTTAGGGTTACGGCATAATGCTAAGGTTAAGGTTACAGTTACATATATCGTAGCACGCATTTGTCTATACTATACTCGAGTTAATAATGCAAAGTCATAATGCTATTGCTAAGGTGAATACATAAGTTTACACCATACTTAAAAGTTCACAGCCTAAGAATGAAAACATTCAACTTGTGGGTTGAACTTACTTTTTTATATACTTTACCGATTGGGTATACAAGGCAGTAAATTATCTTTGTAAAATACTGATCAGTGATTGTGATTACTTAGCGATCAGGAGGCGAGGCGATAAGTAAATAAAAAATAAGGATCCAAGTTTACTTTAAAAATGACTAAAACTAATAAAATTACCCCTACGATCCTATAGCGACGAGAAAATTGTTGCGCTCAAAAATATGCATATATGATAAATGATTCAACTACAGTCCAGAAGACAATGTACGTCCCCCTACTGTATATCGAGGTAGAGAAGCGTAACGAATTGAAGATAGTGTTAACACCGTACTACTGAATCATTAGCGCAAATTAATAAGAATTCTAGTAAATAGTGTACCTATATCGCGCGAAACTCCTCAGCCTTTATTTCTATGAATTGCAGTATGTTATTAACATAAAACCAATGAACAATATATTCCAAACGAAATTTTGAAATTTTTCAAAGGATTAATGATATCAGCTATCAAAAATAGTGTTCGGTTGTTCTGTAGATCATACTTTCTTTTTTCGAGCTGTACCGTTTCGCGCGATTCTCATGTTTTACATCATTGATGACTGCTATAGGATCGCCTTAAGCTTAAAATTAATTTTAATAAAATCTTATTACGTATTTGGAGAACTATTTTCTGATCATCACTAGTACGAAAAGGAAAAGTTAAGCAGAATAGCCAAGATTACTCAATATGTCAACCATGCCAGAGGTCCTAACAACTCTGGTCATTAAGGTGCTTTCGGATGTATTCGTGTATCATCCTCAACCATTAGGAAGCACTTGCCGCTCTTAATATTTAAATAACTATTTTGCACGATCGGTTTTTTTCATGTTTACCGATTGGGTTTCCAAGGCAGTATGTTACCTTTACAAATTACCGATAGGTAAGTAATTGTGACTATGTACCGATCTAGGGTGGAATCCCAAGACTACGCTATGATAGCGTAGCGAAAAATAACGTTTCGTTTTACTAACAATCGTGGATAGGGAAAGAAAGGTGAAATCTAGAGGGTATTTTTCGGTACGCTATATTAGGATGGGGTGTGGGGAGTGTTTGGGAAATCGGGTTCGATCTCGACCGACGCCAAATATTTCGAAATTTAAATGGCATAAAGTGACTCCTGTGGCTCACTCTCCACGCCAGCAATGAGTGCCCGTGAGGTGACACCTGGTAAACGCTCGCACGGTAGAAATATGTCATCATCATTACCGAAATCTGTGTACAACGCAGATTGGCACACTCAGAAATGGGTAATATGCCGTGATGATATATTTATTTATTTATATTAGGATTCCACCTCAGAAGGCGTGGTCGTAAGTAAATAGAAAATCTGATGTGGCCAACACAAAACCTCCCGCTATTGAATTTTTATTAATTTAAATACATACGTATTTACTAACACTGCAAACTGTTCCATTGCAAAAAACTATTGCTTTATTTACTATTTTCTTTTTAAAATTTCACTATTATTAATTTGAAGTGATTAGTTTTTTTACAGGGATATTTACTGTCAGTTACATTCATTTGAAATATGAACTGTGTAACAAAGGAATTGTGTTTATCTTAGGCTTCGCGACTAATAAAAAAAAATATTTTTAAATTTATTTATAAAATATATAGAAAAAGTATTAATGTATTCCTGTAGAAAATTCAATAATCTTTAAATTTCATAAGACATAAAATGCGAAAAATGGATGTAAATACAAGGTTTCAGAATTTTCTGAACGATAGTATTTGAGTTAGAGTGAAGACAAAATTCCTACACATACACACACACACATACATACACACATACACACATACAGACATCATCGTGAAAATGTTAAAATTGGATTCTAGGGACCTTAAAACGTGGTCATTTACTAAAATCTCGATATGTGATTTTTAGCACGATCCCTATACCTCCCTTACCAAGGGTAGCGGGAGGTAAAAATAATAAAAAAAAAACGTAATAAGATATCGAATCTTCAAACTCATCCTCAACCGGTAGGGAAACACTTACTGTCCTTAATACTTAAATAACTATTTTAAATGTTGTCCTTGAATTTCAATGCCCTTGTTCTACCGATATTCCAATACTTTCATGCTATCCAGAAAATCCGTACTCTGGAACTCCTCAAAACAACTGTTTACTGTAGGTTTCAATTCTTTAATCGAAGAAAATTACCGATAACCAAGATTTTTTTAATTTCGGAGACATATGAAGGTCCAAAGAATCAAATTTGGAGAATAAGCCAAATGGAGAAACAATTCAGTTAGTTTTTCCATGAACACAGTACTTGGATGGGAGCGTACCTTATTGTGAAGAAAAATGAAAATAATTTTATATTTTGACAATCTTATGCCCATATTCATAAACTCTCGTAAAATTTTAAACGATTCGTTATAATTTTTATCCGGTAAAATAGTCGACACTGAATGAAAAATCGAAATGTAATTTGTTAAGTTTGATTCTACTTTTCAAAGCTATTTTGAAACTTTTATGAATATTGCCATTAGCCATTCCTTGATAATTTCTAAATCAAGGTAAAAGATTAGAATAATATTCCCCAGTAATTTTTTTAACGTCCTGGAAGATATTCAATAAATAATACTCCTTAAACTTAAGCCATAACTTGTCCAACGGTTATGGACTGTTATTGTGACTCTAGGGTACAGTATGTTTTCAGGTCTCATTTGTGGGTTAAAAACTAACGGATAAATCCATTGTATTTTTTTTTAATGTAAAACGCGCACAATTCTGTGGAACGTTTTTGATCCGCAGACAACACACGCAGCACCCATTAATTTTATTTACAACCGAATTCACCATCCCTGAATCAAATTTGATTCTCTGATCAACAAAATTTGACACTGTTGCTTTGTTAAAACTATTGATCTCCAAGGTAAACCAGAACTTGATTTACAGATCAGTGTTAATCAGAGAATCAAGACTTGATTCACGGTTGGTGAATTTGGTGGTTAAACACAAAATTTAAAGTAAATATTCAAACTGGGAACCATTATTTTGTAAACTAACTCCCGAGAACGGCTCAGGGAAGACGTGACGGAAGCTGTTTTATGTACCGGAAACAACTACTCTCTTGTCCACAGGAGCTACGGCAACTAATCAGAAACAAAATATTATGACGAGGATTTCTACTATTTATAGGGGAGATATATCACTATTTTTTTTATGTTTGTATACGAAAGTAGCTCTCGGGAATTTATTTTAGCAGGAATTTAAGTCTTTAATATTTAACCGGGTCCAAGATATGCTGAGATGTTTACTGTGATTTTCCTATAAAAATAATATCATTTAGAGTTCCTGTTATTATTATTATTATTATTATTATTATTATTATTATTATTGTTATTATTATTATTGCACAAACTACAAATACTTCCGGAAGTCATAGTGAATTGCGGGCAGTGTTTTGTTGTGTTATATGTCACTGCTTGTCAACTTGTCATTTTACTACAACCAAACCTTATTTTTTTCGTGTAGTTTGTGAGTATATCACGGAGTATATCAAATTGTAATGAAAAATACAAAGAAAGTAAGGATATTTCGTTTCATGTGTAAGTAACTGGGATTTGTTTTACAAATAATATATTAAACAAAGTGTAACTTTTAGGTTTCTTACTAATAATGACGTAAGAGTAACGAGACTAAAATTTATTGTAAATAAAGATGATTTACATACTTCAAAAGCAGCAATTAGTCATTACTTTGTAAAAAAGGTAGTACAAATATTAAGATAATACGCAGTCTGCAATACACCACGGCTTCAATACGCAGCTCGCAATACACCATGGCTTCCGTATGTGTTCCGATCACAACAAACACCGTAAGGCGGCCTCTAGTCAGTATATGCTCGAAGTACAAATACATATATTTATACATTATAATATTGTACAAAATATTGTTGTTTCCGATATTCTGGATTATTAATATTATTATTATTATTATTAAATAATTATCTACTTTTTACCTCCCGCTACCCTAGGTAAGGGAGGTATAGGGATCGTGCTAAAAATAGCATATAGAGATTTTATATAATAAGCACGTTTTGATGTCCCCAGAATCCGATTTTAACATTTTTACAATGATGTCTGTAGGTATGTATGTGTGTGTCTGTGTGTGTGTGGATCATGTGAACACGATTACTCAAATACTATCAATCAGAAAAATTTGAAATTTTGTATACCTATTCTATACTAATATGGGAAGAGCTCATTAGTTTTTAGTGTATATCGGATAACCGGAAGTATCATTTATACAAGCTTTTAACAGTTTTTCTTGTAAAAAATTCATTAAATATAATTTTTTAGCAACTTTTACTAATTAAAATGGAATATAATGGTTTAATCTTCAATTCTACGATAATAATATTTAGTAAATAACTCTAAATAACTTTAAATATGAATATATAATATAATTTATTTCCATGTATCACCTATCCCATGCGTCAAACAAAATCATAATTTTAATGACAGGTTTGACATATTTAACACGTTCGCTGCTGCTGTCGCCTTAAGGCGACGCGCTAGGTACTTTACGTGTGCCGCCGTCGCCATTAGGCGACACAGCTACGCTACTAATTCAAGGCACACTAGTGTGGCTGGCTCTGTGGGAGAGTGTTGTTGTGTTCGCAGGCACTTCAGAAAGGAATTTTCTACACGTTTGCACACACGATTTCCGTTTTGGCCCCTGGCAAAATTAGCCCAAAATTACCGGCAGCGAACGTGTTAAACAAATGTCACTGACAGGCAGCAATTATATTAAAATTAATAATGAAACCGTGTTAATGAGAATATAATAGTAAAATATTTTATTAAGGTTTGTAAAAATAATATATTTTCCATCATACATAAATGTTAGATGAACAGGATGATCTGATTTAAATTTTCTAATTGCTATTTTTGCAGCACTATAAATTAATATTAATTTACAACTACACATTTACGAAATGGATTATGTTCGGCGAAGAATTTACCAAGATTGCGTTTTAGAGCACCTAGAAGATGATGCTGATTTTTATAAGAATGTACGTGTGTGACGATTTTTCCTTAAAGCCTATTAAAATATGATCCAAAACTTCTCAAATTTGGTATTTAAAACTCATATATAATTTGAAACAACATATTAGATTTTAACCATATATGATAAATCGGATGTAGTACTTAATTTGGAGCTCTAACAAATTTTTGAGGAAAAACAATAAAACAATCCAAAATTTATAGACAAGCATTGCAGTGCTCCAGCACAGATGCACTTACAGCACAACAGTGTTCTAGTGTTATTACTTTGGTAGCTTGAATTATTTTTCTTCAGAGTGTTAAAGTATAATTTTTGCACGATCATTTTTTTTTTTTTAATTTTTATTGATTGGGTTTCCATGGCAGTGTTATCTTTACAAATTACTGATGAGTTCAATGCGAATATCTCTAAAGGTTAATTAACTTAATTTTGAGTATATTTTGATATTTAAATTTGTACAATTTTTTTTAAAAATTAATTCTTATTTAATTAATTAAACTAAAACCATTGCATCGCGCCAGTTAAATGCTCTTACTAACCTGTCATTCAAGCCTCTCTGAAACGAAGCATTTGCGAGTTTTTGTTGGTCTCTAATTGTCCATTTATTTTCAGGTTATTTATGCAAATTTTTCTTTGTTAAATCTTGGAATCATCTCTATAGGAATGTGCTGATTGTATCGGTAATGATGGTGACATATTAGTACCATGCGGGCGTTTACCAGATATTTCACAGGCACACATTGCTGCCGAGGAAAAGTGCACCATAGGGGTCACTTCTGTCTCATTTAATCCAACGCGAATTCGCAAATTCGCAACCAGGCACTAGGCACACGCACTCCAAGAAATTCTGTTCAAAATAAACACTAAAATTGGTTTATATAGGTTTACATCAAGTTGCGTAAAATTAACCATTTACAAATTTGGTATAAAAGTACACGTTGAAGTGGTTCAAAATGAAATACGTATATTTCGTAACATAGCACCAATTAATGTATTTTAACTATGCAATGATGTTTCGAGATACATACATATATGTACATATGTATGAATATATGCATTATAAATAAATAAAAACAATATTTTCAAAGATCTCCGTCATGCGTTCTGCATTTTACATAGATCAAATGATAATATAGGTAAATGGAAATCTTCATACCTGATGCCTTCGTTTAAGAAAACACAATTACACAAACTTTTGTATTTCACTTGCTAGTTTGTACATTATTATTTAATACACAAAATACAGAAATATACATCCAAATACTTCCAAATATCACAACAAACTACCGTGTGATTTTAAACTTGTTTCATTAGGAACACGACAGCATTGATCACAGTGTAGAATGAAATTTCTTTAAATTATTTCTATAAATTTTTATAAATTATTTAACACTACAATTTTTACTACTACATCTATAAAAGTTATAATTATTTCAGGGTTGAAAAAAACCCGGGTTTTTTTTATAAAAAACCCAGCCAACTTGGGTTTTTTAAACAAAAGCGGGTTTTATTGACAAACATCGAAATATAGTATGTATCATTTTAACTTTAGTTTTATAAAGTATCTTAATACACATACACAAGTCGGCGTAATAGATAATAGATATTAATATTATTATTATTAGTTTTTTAAGACTGTAATGTAATAAACGATAAATTAACTGAAGAGTGTACATGCGTACACGACTTAATATTAATAGTTGAAGTCTGTGCAATGCAAATGTGTACAAGAATTAGATCCAAGTGTCACAAGTCACAACTAATAGTATGTTTAATACACAACTCAAAAAAAAAAAAAAAATGAAAATGCTGACACCAGGATTGGAGTTGTTCAAATATAAAAGAAACACTGTGTTCAGTTCGCACAGCAATGAAAAATATATTAAAAATGATGAAACACGAAGTACACAAAATGAAATTGATTGTAAAATGTTGCCGGTGACAAAAATTTATTTATATATGTGTACCATATAAGTATGTACCATAGTTAATTAATAAAATATGATTTCATAAAAGTGGGTTTTTTAGATGGATTTTTTTGGGTTTTTTAGATGGGTTTTTTTAAAAAAACCCGGGTGGGTTTTTTTGGGTCGGGCAAAATTACAACAACCCTGAATTATTTTAAATTGATATCAATACATAATGTAGAATGTTCTGACTACATAATTATACCATATTTTTTGACATTTTATAAATTACCATAGCAATCGTCTCATTTTCTTTCATACGTTCAAAATTTCTATATCTTTCACAGCTGTCATTCTATCAAAAAATTATAGATAAGGTTGCAGAGATGTCCCACTGGTACCACTAGAATTAATCTTGCTTAAAATTAAAATAATATTCATGATACTAATTAAATTTCTATGTTGTCATTCTTGACATTAGCTGTCATTTAGGCAAGAATTTTCATTATTCTTTACTCCAGCCATCGATAATTAAACCAGTCTTTTTTTTTAGGTCCACGCGTGGGTGAATTACGAATCCATCCTCGGCAAGTGCCTGGTGGGCCGTCTGTGCTCGTTAGAGCCGGACGTGGACACCGCGGCGTTATTCTTCGGACCTGGAGCATCATCACCGTCGCCTGTAGGATCCTCGGGGAAGAACATGGCCACAGCTCCGGAATTAATCAATGGAGGTGTTGTGCAGGATGTACAAAACCTTAAGTTTGACTGGATTCAAAAGACGGATTATATTACTACGATATTTTATACGAAAGCGTATTGCAACCCTCAAGTACAGGTAGGAGAAAAAATATGATTTAATAAAATTAATAGAAAATGCAGCTACTGATATTAGGTGTAATGTTCAATTGCCGAAATAATTCATGAATTCCACAATTAATCGGCCAAGGTAACAGAAATCTGTTCACTTTGCCTTATTTCTTAATATGAGTTATTTAGCTGAGTGTCTAGCAAGTTTAAATAGAAAAAATGTGAGTAAAAGAGACGTATTGATTATTGTTCCAAGTAAGAGTTAATAGCTATTTGTGTAGGGTGTGAATATGTTGGAGCTTCGATAAAAGCTATAAGAGCGACGATAAGAGCAGCGATAAAAGCGAATCAAATCTATCTTTCTTTGATGTGTTTATATTGGAACTGCGATGAAAGCTATAAGAGCAACGATAAGAGCAGCGATAGAAACTGATATAAATGTTGCTGATAATATTGTTAAAGCTATTTGTGTCCTACATACCACAATCATTGACATGGAAGGCATTGAACATCATTTAGAAGATACATTAAATATTACAAAACAATCAAATACCACAACTAATAATGGTAGACCAACCCTGGTTGCACAAAATATTCGTGATTTATTTAAAACTTACTAGTGTCACAATCCTATTGTAAATGACATATAATTTTTGACAAAAAGTACTGTAACCTGCAATTAATATAAATAAACATCCACTTGTTGAGTTTAAATTACTCGCCACTTCATCCCATAATTTATCCAACACATATCTGTTGTGATGGTTTTATTTGTTTGATCCCATAATGGAGATCTAACAAATACTTCACAAATTAATTTGTCCACCTCCATCTCTAGCGTAGCGTCTTGCCGCGAAACGAGATATGTCGAGAAACACTCCACTCTCGTCTCGTCATATTTTTCTTTACTTTCTCTCGATCTGGACTCGAGAGTCTCGAATTTCTCGAATTTATAATTAGAAATAGTAACTAAATTAACATTACAAGCAACATGAATATAATAAACGGGTACCACTGATTAAAACATTATTTTACTAAGTCTGTTGTTTGAATTTTATAGCATTTTCTTCTTACTAAAACCCAATAAATCAAAAATTAATAAGTAAATATGAATGTAAATGAAGTGGCAATTAAAATATTTATTTATACCGACAAATATTTTTTTTTGTATAATATTTATGTAATATAAAAAAATCGAGATATCGCTGCATCACTTGTCTTGCCTCGATGAGAGCGTAGAAATACATTCAATTCGTTCTCGACGCTCTTATCGCTGCTCAGCTCCTAAGCGTAGCTTTGCGCGCTGCTTCAATGTAAACACCCACATTTAAATCTATGCATTCATTAGCACTGCTTCGCTAGTATCGCCGCTCTTATCGTTTATCGCAGCTCCAACATAAACACAGCCTTAAGAGCGCAAAATAACGTCGCGCGGCATTCTCTTGAAATCGACAATGTCCATTTGCGTTCGAAACACACACACACACACACACACACAAACACACGATATTCTCTACAGTCGCCACAATGGGGTCCTCCACCATAACAAAAAATAATAAAATGTACACTTTGTATTTACAGTACTATTATTTTCCATTCTTCTTAAGCTATTGCTTCAATCTTATCTAAGCATTTTTTTACTTTCGTTTTTGTAAATAAATGCCCTATTTTATTTCTAACAGAGCTGTCATATGTTAGATTGACTTGTGGAGGTGGTAAATGTGTAAGTAACTACAGCGACATTAGTTCTGGAATAAACGTTCCCATTAAGAATGTAGACAAGTGACATTTCTCAATATTTTATAGTTACAAATTCGGACAGCGACCGTTTTTCTACTTTCTGGCACATTAACGGCAAAGTGACATTTTGCGTTGACAAAAGCGAGCGCAAATGTCTACTTTATATATAGACCACAGAATAGACATTCATACAGAAGCGACAGTCAAAGAGAGAAACGAAAATTAGAGAGAGAAAGAGTATGCCAACAAATTTAAAGAGCTAATCGGATAAAATCGTATTGTTTCGGCATATCTTCGTATCTTACGATTCTTTGTTCTTTTCATTATCTCGACGAGAACATTTTCTGTTGGGGTCAATAATAAAAATATATTGAGAAACACAAATTGATTTCTAATAAGAACAAACATGTTATTTTTTCAACAAACGATAGGAAAAATCGTTATCATAAAGAAAATCATTATATTTCACATATTCTGTAGGAACTGTTGTCTCAGCTTGTCACGCCCATGTATTTTAGGGTTATGGCTAATTCAAGCAAACCAAACACGTCTTCTCACTTTTGACATATGTCATTTTGTGAACCGTTTGTGAACTTTAGAAGTGGTGTTAGTTTCTAATAAAACGGAAAAAACGAAGAAGGTAGAATCGGGAGGACTTGTTTGTTCATATAAAAACTGTATAAGGAGATTTAAAAAATTGAGAAAGCAAAATGTAAGTTTTTTTCGTTTCCGAAAGATACAGAAATGTAAGTAATGCAAAACGACTTCCATATCATGCAAAATGTATATTCACTTAATAAATATAGGTGTAAAATGTGGCTCAAGGCCTGAGGAAGAGAAGATTTGATGGAGAAGGATATTTGGGACATATTCATTGAATCTGACGTTTGTGTTTCCCACGTCAAAGATATAGAAAATTCTGCATTGTATAGAATTTGTAAAATTCACGTATTTGTTCAATAAAAACATAATTATGTGTTTATTTTATGATTTCTTCTTAATTCGTTAATAAAATTAAAATTTTAGTACTTTTGTGTTCTAATTTTTCTTTTACCATTTAAAACAATTTAAATTTCGCGCGTAAATTTGCCAACAAATTTAAAGTTCAAGGTCATAAACATCAAATCGCAACAACAATGGTGTAGACAAGGAGTGTCGCTTATAGACTGTAGAAAAAAATATATATATTTAAAATATTCCTTCTTTTAAAAATGTATGAAGCTAGTAATATTATATGAATTTTTAAAAACTCATATTCTTATTTATTTATACGTATATCAACTTGAAAATTTTTATGAAACTTGTTCAATCGTCCCGTATATAAAATATTAGTTTGGAAATAAAATATGTATATCTGCCTGGAAAGTTTATACGCTTGCTTATGACATTTATAACTTTTTTCCGAACGTAAAAGTTTCCAACTCAACTGTGGTAGAGGCATACACTCGCAAATTTCCTAATGATATTCCAAGTCCAATAATCTCGTATCTCCACAATGGAAAGTTTGCAAATAAGAATATTGAAGACGTAGAAATTAATAATGTTTCAACAACTTTTAATTCCATTTCTAAATAATCTCATTCTGCTTTCTGCTGATGCCCGTATCTTGATAGAAAACTTGGCTTCATAATAAAAGTTTCAGTAAAATTAAATATATCCATATATTTTAAAACCTTTGATGTCGAAATACACTAGAAGAATTATTATTGAATGCCAATAAATAGCTTAGATGATATAAATTTATTTTAAATAAAAGTGCATTCTATTTTAGATTTTCAAGCAGCTTTATAGTATATTTTTAATTCTCATAGTTAATGTTTATGCCCGTGGGATATAACAAATAATTATTTCAAATTCTAAATTTAGTACATATGATAAGTAACATTAATAAAATTACCCCTTAATCGTAAAATTTGATTTTAATAAAACTAAATACGTATTTCGAAAACTAAGTTTTCATCATCAGTAGTTAACTATGCCAGAGGTCCTGACAATTCTGAAAAAAAAGGCAGAGAACTGGGAGTATATACGGATGGAAGTCATGGGTGAATGATTAAAAAACTAGGAAAATTTCATTAAAATTAAATTGTCCAATAAGAATGAGTCATTCAAATCTGAAACAACTAATAATTTCAGAGGTTTAAAATTAAATTAAGTGCTTTGGGATTACTGATTAGAAAATTGTTATATTAAGACGAATTTTGAATTTAGTATAGACCGAGATCTGCGTTGATCAAATTATATTTAAATTTATTAATTATTGAAATTTCATAAGCATCTAAATATCTATTCTTATTAATATGTTTTGATAGTTTAATATTAGAATTGTTAATTTTGTTATTCTTAATGAACGTGTGTTGAGCTACGCCAGATTTTTTATGGATTATCGATTTTTTGATGACAAAAATGTTCATTAAACCGAGTGTTTGTCTTTTAGTTTGACCGACACTAATTTTATCACAATCATTACAACTAATTTTATAAATACTGGACTTTTTGTAATTAGGTATCTATTTTATCCTTAGGGTTACCTAATAAAGATTTTTCGTAATACCATACTGACTGTTACTATGATATAACAGGACTTTATTTTTTTACAGTCGCCCACAATTAAGGATCAAGTGTTTCTAGAAAAATAATAGCACCTTGATGAACCGTTGTCAAAGAGAATGTATAAATCAACAAAGAACGTGTTCAGTATGACAGAACGAGAAGAATTTTATTATTTTATTAGTCCTATATGTTTAAATTTTATGTTATTACAAAAAAATCTTGAACGCCACACGTGCGATAACGAACTCGGCTGATTATAAACCTCAGTCGCGTCCGTTATTTGCCCTATATCGGCCTAATGGGTGTATTCTAAACGAAATCCGTTACATGTTAACGGACCGTTAAAAATATTAGCTAATCAAGTTGATTGGCACATAACAAAAACTTGGATTGTGTTATACCGTGAGTATTTTTTAACGTGAAACATTGAGTTTGTCATATCCATGGTTACGACTTGATATTTGATTGACAATAATGTATTTGCCCGTCCCATTTAAAATGAAACATAGGGAACGAATCTGACAGAAGTATTATATTAAAATATTGTAAGAAATTTAGCGGAGTCAGGAAACCACTCGAGAGCACTAAACATATTTCGGGCACAAGGTGCACACAGTATTTTTCGACATCTAAATTTAATTTTTAGAAACAGGTATAATTATTTAAACAAAATTAACCTATAATGACTTCTTGTCAATATGACAGATAACCCTTGAATTTCCCTATAAGTTATGATTTGGCATTTGATTGACAGCAATGGATTTGTCTGTCTTATTTAAAATGACACATGGGGAATGAATTTGACAGAAGTATTATATTTAAATATTGTAAGAAATTTAGCCGAGTCAGAAAACCACTTGGGCACAAGGTGCACACTATATTATTTCTACAATTAATTTTAATTTAGAATGCAGGTGTAATTATTTAAACAAAATTAACCTCTATTGACGTCTTATCAAATGTCAAATTCGTTCCCTATGTTTCATTTTAAATGAAACGGGCAAATACATTGCTGTCAATCAAATGTCAAGTCGTAACCATGGATATGACAAACCCAATGTTTCACGTTAAAAAATACTCACGGTATATCAATTAACTTCATTCGCTAATTTTTTTAATGACCCGTTTACATGGAACGGATTGTGTTTAGATTAGAATACACCCATAATGACGTTAATAACTATAATGGTATTACTTGGTTTGTAAGTTATAGTTAAATATTGATTTTTAAAAATTTCATTTAAACTTTTGGAAGCGATATCGTACAGTAGTGTTATGTATTTATTATTATTATTAGACTCCTCTTACTATTAGTATAATAAGATACGAATATTGAAGTTTAAATTATAAACCGGAACGATTAATATTTAATTAGTTTTTAATATTCATTAAAGAATGAGCCTGTAATATGAAAAAAATTGATAAATGTGAACAGTTGGCTAGAAATTGGTGAATTTATTGTACAATTTTAAGTTCAATTTATTGAGCCAAGTTCTTAAAATTGACAAATGTAAAACAATCATTAGAACTTTGAAAATGTAGTGGGTTGTTACGTCTATTTTACTAAAAGATAATCTCTTCCAGATAACATCGCCTACCAAAGAAAACACCCTCACCATTTCCATCTTCCACTCCAAATACGTTTTCATCAACGAGCTTCAATTCCTTCACAACATCCACTGGCCCTGCCGGGTTTACACCAATCAGGAGACCGGCAAAGTTGAGATCAAGTTCCGGAAAATCCTCGGAAAGATTTGGGATAACTACGGAACGCTGAATCAGTCGCGCAACCCGGAACCGAGTCCTGAAGTAGCCGCAGAAGAGAGAATAAAATATGTAGTGATGCATAGGGTGCAAGTGAATCACAACTCGTGGCTTATTAGTCTGCAGAGGGTGGATGGAGTCAAGCAGATAGTGCCCATTGGGTGGCATATAAGAATCCATGGGAGTATTAATGGTAAGAATTTTTTATTTACTAGTGCTGCTCAATAAAGTGAAAGAAGTGTCTACTGAACTGACCAGGCAGAACCGCAAAAAAAAATTAGTGAACTGTTGCACCTGGACCAGACGGAATCTAGCGGACAACTATAGCGGCCACTTTACGAATGTACTTAAAAACCACTGTCTAGCAATTAGGAAATGTCAGTTGGGTATTATGTTGGGTTTTTTTTTTTAGACAAATTATAACAATACCCAACTGACAATTCATAATGTTGCTAATATTTATAAAAATAGAATCTATGACACTTATTATCCATATTGTAACATAAAACATCCCAAAATATAATACTTTTCATTCATAATTTACTTAAAAGATATTCGCGCTACGATGTTCTGTGACATCATGTATCGGCTACTCACACAACGACACTAGTCACACGTACATGAAGGTCACAATGTCACAAACTTCAAACGCAAAGTTAAGGGCGCGTGTGAAAGCGTTGAAATCGCTTGAAAAATAGCTTAAATATTAGGTACTTTCTGAAACAGTTTTCTCAAATGTAGCACAAGCAAATGGCTTCAAAATTTAAAGACGCGTAAATTAGTATTCTTTCTAGTGCGCGACGGATTTTCATGATTCTTACTTATATGGTTTAATTATAATTAATAAAAGAGTAAGTGCTTGTTTTAGCAAAGATTTTAAAGCTGATTTTTTTGACTTTCTGGAAAACTTATGAAAACGAAATTTTGTCCCGCCTTAATACTTGACGTATATTTTAAAAATATGAAAAAATAAAAAACTTACTTATAACAGTTTTTGAGCAAACTGCTTTGAAAAATATTGCCATATGCGCAATGTTAACAGTTTCACGATTTTGCCGCTAGGGGCAACGAGACAGTTTACATTATCAAAACTGATTTCCTTGTCAATGTACCGGCAACTTTTCTTTTGGAGTGTGAGATTTCCCCAAAAGAAAAAGGCCCAGGTAGAAAATAAATAAATTATATTTGAATTATATTTGAATTGAAAGGACAGTACAAATTTACACATTTACATTATTATCCACAACCCAAAGAAACAGCTTTGAAATTATTGTCAAGATTTGATTAATTCTTATAAAATAATTTTTAGTAATACCTATAATAGTTCGTTCATTTTATTTTACATTATTTCAAATAAAAATCACAAGGAATGATTGGGAAAAGTATGAATGAAGTTATGGTTCATAAATCAGCATTTATTAAATTGTAATACATTTTTTGTATGGTAACCCATACTATTTCTGGCAACTAATATTGCTTATACAAAAGGCTTAAATTTTGGTAGCATTTTCGATTTCCAAAATTTTAAATTTTAAATGGCATAAATGTGACCCCTGTGGTATAGGTACTCTCCAAGCCATCAATGAGTACCCGTGAGGTGAATGCCCGTACGGCACAAATATATCATTACCGAAATCTGTGTACAGAGCAGATTGGCACACCTAGTAATGGGCAGTGATGATATAATTATTTATTTGTTATATATTATTCTCATATACAATATGACTGCATTTTTTAATTTTTAGTCAACTTATTTGGAGATAAAAGTTTAAAAAGAAATTAATTTTTCCAAATCTTGCAACCTTTACTGCTATAAACTCACCATGCAAACAGTAAATACTGCTAAATGACAAATGTCAGTGTCAAGTATAATTTGCAAAGTACGTGAAACAATTTTTCTGGAGATATAGAATTTTTTGTAAGAAATTTTCCGGATGGAATTTGTACAAACTACATTGACGGAAGTAATGGCGTTGATCAAATCAGATTTTTTAAATTATGATTTTGGAAATATGCGTGAAATATACGTTGTTATGATTACTAAACAGTGAAAAATTAGTTTTTGATAATAAATAGTTAGAAATCCATACTAATATAATAAATGCAAAAGTAACTCTGTCTGTCTGTCTGTCTGTTACGTTTTCACGCCTGAACCGTTGAACCAATTTTGATGAATTTTGGTATAGAGATAGATTGGATCTAGAAAAAGTACATAGGCTACCTTTTGTCGCGAAAATAAAACTTGAATAAAGCATCAAGGCGGTACGATAGGGGATGATTTCAATTATTTTTTTTATCTATAGTAAAGTTTTAACCGTTAGCAGATTTTCGATATTTGTCGGAGAGATAGCTTGCATCATATGTACATAAGTAAAAGCACCCGAGACATGTTTAGAAAAGGCGTTTTGAGGTGCGGTGCGAGGATCGGGCGGAGCCTGTTACATGTACGATGCGAGGCAGGTTGCCGGCTCCCTACGCAGCGCATGTCTCCGAAGTAAATGTGAAAAATTACTGGTACACGCGTAGCTAATCGTTATTTTAGCTTTACCCGTGCGAAGCCGGGGCGGTTTCATATTTATTTTACAAGCAAAAGACGTTATTTGGATAAAAATATGATACTGTTAGCACAATTTACAATTCTTCTTTTTCATTTAGCCTTATCGAACAAACATAACACAAAAAATTAATAGATAAGAAATAACTGGCACGTAATTCGCGCCATTGTGTCGTGAAATAATGCATACTATTTTTTATAGATATTATTTTCGCTATAATACTATTAGAAAATATGAAGACATAGAACAGATATGGTTTATATACAACAATTACAGTTTGCAACCAACAATTAATCCGATTACAAGAATTTGAGGTATCATTATTATCTAAAGATAAATCCTATTCCCTAATTGCATATTCATCACGAATCAAGAAAAATGTTGTTACTATAATCTATTTAAAAACTAACCAGACTCCAGATTACAAGATTTAAAATACCGCACGCTATCCAGAAATAAGATGTTATAATGTTTCCACAAATTTTAAGTAAATAATGTGTTTTATAGTCAAAATAAAAGGATACAGCGGTAAGCATTATAATTCTTAGTTGGTGGTTAAATATACCGCTGAGTGACATAGAACTTGAAATATACCTTTCAGTTCAGAAATATAGTGGGGGGAGGGGGTCAGATGAGAAGTAAAGTTTGGCAAAGGATTTCGGATTCTAACACTTGCGTAAAAGTACAAGTGGCGCCTACAGAAAGCGTCCAACGGTTGTTATGACTACTAACGCTTTCACACGCGCCCTTAAACGTAAGATCAGAGTAAACTAACCAAATATTTTTAAAGCTGTCAGAGGAAAAGTGCGCTCTATTCAATCTTTTTTTTTTCATAAAGATTTAATTACTTCATTAGAGAAATATTATTTTTAATTGCAGGTTTGTGTGCTTGATATATAATTTAATACATAAAAGTGCAATAATTGTATGTTTATAATGATAATAATGATAAAACATGGTGAAGAAGAACTGTGCAGTTCCACTTGTGGAAACAATTTATTAAAAAACCCAAAAAAACTATTTATAATAATGTATTTATTTGTTATGAAGTCATACAAATTTCCTTACATCTTAGTTATACATTTATCTATATATACAATTTGTTTGCAGAGACATTTCTATTGCCCTCTGCTGGCAACCTCGTTACATGTGCAGAGTAGCTTATAGTGACCTCTGCTGCCACTCGGACTCATCTGGGTGTGCAGGTTATTAAAATCTGACTCGTGCGGGACTCGAACGCTGTCCCACACGAGCAGCCTTGTGTTGCCAGGCGAGCACTTTAACCGCACGACCACAGATGACCGCCAAAAAAACTATTTATAAACAATCTTAATTTACATTTTGTCCGCCAGGGTGAACTGGAATCGTTCAGATACATGACGTATGCGCTCACGTGACCTCATTGAGATTTGAAATTGACCCCTATTTTTAAAAAATTATATCAATGCACACAAATGGCGTGAAAATATTATTTACATATACTGTGACCGGTAGACTTCCAGGAAAAAAATAAAACAGAAAATGTGGCATGACCCCATTGGTAGACAGCAGTTTTTAGGTTCTGTTCGAGAAGTGGCCGCTCTGCGCATTTGCGACAGTTAACTATTTTTTTTTTTTTGCAGCTCTGTCTGGGCAGTGCAGTAGACACTCCCTAAAATGAAGACGCTTCAATAAGTACTAGCAAACTTAGGTTGTGTCCGATGTTGCACTTTTACCACTCCAATATCTAAATCCTAAATTTATAAGCCTTATGCTTTATTTCACGTAAGAAAATTAGTTGGTTAAGATAGATTCTGTCCTTTGATTGGTTAGAATGCTAACCTAGTTCACGAAAGTGAAAAAAATATCACTTGTCAGTTCTCAATTTTCAAATAAAATCTACAAAATTAAGTGATATATAACCATGTCTTGATGTAATTTTTAATATTCAGGACTCGTACATTTTACACATAAAAATATTTTTATTATTGACAAAGTTTGGTTTCGCGAAATTATTTACTTAATGCATGTAAAAACAGTCGGCTCTCAAGCGCCATCTGCTATTTTCTTACGTGAAATGAAGTACAAATAACGTCGTTATTTAGGATTTTAGGAATTAGATTTTAGGGTTTTGCAGGAGCACACTACGTTGAAGATGACGCGCACTAATTAAAAAAAAAACATGTTCGTTGGTATAATTTGTGTAAAATGTCAAATTTGCTGTCAAAGAATAGCTTCTATGCTTTTATTTTACAAAATATAAAATTAATAATTAATCTGAAGTATGAAATTAATTCGAATTGTATAATTCATTTTTGTTGTTTTAAAGTGTTGCCATACAAACCAATGGATGTTATTAGTGTGCCATTTGGAGTTGTACAGAGTTGTAATGGAAAAACCATGTGGGTTTTTGTGGTTTTTTCAATTGAAATAAATCCGTATACTTACTAAAATAAAGTAAAATAAAGAAATACAAAATTATAGGCCTATAGCATGGGCAAACATGTTTTTTTCAAAAATTATCTACATACAATTTTAGAGAATAAAATCCTCCGTATCACAACTTGAAATAATCATAATTTTAGCACACAAAAATTCAGAATTTAATTCTCTAAATCTGTATAAATAATTGTATAAAATTTTACTGGACATATAAAATAAAAAAAAATGTTGTCCCATGTTAAACGTCACTGATTCTAGTGTTCACCTTATGTATATTCTTAAGAAAATTAAATATAAATAGTTTTCATACAAAAGCACAGAACAATCCCACAAAAACCCGGAAAAACAAATAAAACTCAAGTGGTGTGTACTTTTCTAAAAAAAAAAAAAAAAAAAAAACAGATTATTCACAACCCTGTGTGAAGACGACCTAAATGCGACACCGGAGTGTGTTAAAAAATCTAACTCGGAGTAGGTTATGAACAGAGAAATGTATGTCTGATCATTATTAATTTCAAAAGCCATCTTGTCTAAATTGATATTGAAATGTAATTTTAAGGATAAAAGATTTTAATTTAACGGATCGATTATTAAATCGAACCAAGTTAACAAATGGATTAGTTTGATGAAATTCACAAGTTATTTAATCAATGAAATCGGGCATTAATTGGGCGCACCGGGGTAAAATTGACCCCAGCCTTATAAATGTACTTATAACACCGATTTTTTTTTTGTAAACAATAAATCTTTTCGTTATGTTCTTAAAATAGCTTTAGTATTACACTTCATTACAAAAATATTTCAAAATTATAAAATTATTAATGGTTCAAAAATACTTGAGCGAATAATATTAACTTATTTTGTGCAAAGGGTGAGCCTACATAAGGGTTAATTGATTTACAAAGTTGAAACCGGTGGGCCAGTTACGAAACTAATATAATTTCAAAATATAGTGACTTATTTTTTACGGTTGGCATTTCGCAGTATGCTGTATTTTGCACAGCATAAAAACTGCGGCGTTTTGCAATAATATCTGTAGTAGTAAAACAAATATATCCAATAACGTTATTAAACTGAAATCTTTTTCTTTGTTAAATTTAACTGTATAGTGCGGGACACCAATCTTGACCTGAGGGGTAAGGAAAAAAATGCTCATACCGTCATATAATAATTATTGCAGTAACTTGGGCTTTTATCTCATTTGTGTACGCTTATAATCCAAGTGTAAACACCAATTGCACAGATCCACTGCAAATATAAGAAAGACTGCGTAGCTTCAACACTTATTTGGGCAACTGCCATATGTATATTAGGTATACGGAAAGTAAATTAATTGTGTTTTATGTGGATTCAAACGGGGCGCATATATTAAACAGTGATATGTGCTAAGATATTTTCGATAGTTCATTTTCGTGTCCCGGACTATACTAATTTTATCTTTCATTTTAGGCCAACCAATCGCTCGCAGTTACACCCCAATCTCATCCTCAATACTTTTATCATTTCTTTCCAAATCCCCTCCCCGTATTCTTACCAACAGCAACACATCTACTTCATCCAACACTCATAACCCCAAAACCTCTACGTCTGCTCCTTCGAATAGTGGTCCTAGAACTTCTGCTTCTGTCCCTCCTGATACTTCTCTTAAACCTTCTACTTCTGTCCCTCCCATTAGTTCTCCTAGAATTTCTACTTCTGCAACTTTGAATACTTCTCTTAAAACTTCTACTTCTGTCCCTCCTAATGATCTTCCTAAAAATTCTACTTCTGCCCCTCCTGACCCCCCTGCTAATTCTCCTAGAACTTCAACATCTGCCCCTTTGAATAGTTCTCTTAAAACTTCTACTTCTGTCCCTCCCACTAGTTCTACTAAAACTTCCACTTCTGCTCCTCCGAATTGCTCTCCTAAAAATTCTACTTCTGCTCCTCCTACTAGTTTACCTAAAACTTCAAACATTTCTCCCATTCCTCCTGTACCAGTCTCACGTAGAGAGCTCTGTGCCCCACCTCCCTGCGTGGCCACTAAATGTGCCCCATCCGTCATAGGATATATACCACCAACACCGATAATCACAACAAATATAGTTACAACTACCGCCAATTCTATTTCTACTAACGCCATCTCTAAATCAGTAACTGAAGCGGTTGAGACAACTGAAGCGAAGGAGACGACTGAAGTGAAAGAGACAAGTGAAGCGACGGAAGTGATTGAAACGACTGAAGCGACTGGAGCGACAGAAACTTACATAGGCGATGTGATCATCTTGGTGAAAAGTTATCCAGAAGGAATGTTGTCTCCGTGGTTAACTTCAAAGAGTAAAGGAGATGTAATAGAAGTGTCGGCGCCTTTAGGAGGGTTTAGGTTAGATTTTTTTCAAGAAGCGGAAATGGCACTTGTGTTGGCTGCTGGGACAGGTATAACACCAATGGTGAAACTTATTGAATGGTTACTAGTTAGAAGACAAAATAAATGGTAAGTTGATAAGATTCATAAAAAATAAAATGTAGGGTAAACCGGAGTAAAAATGCAACAAAAATAAAACTTTGCATAGGTAATTGCGAAAGTAAAAATATGCATAGAACAAGGTTCTTTCTATTACATAACATTTTTATTTTCCATTTAGTTCAAACCAGAATAAATTGGCGACAGTTGTTCACATTTACCCCAGTTGACCGTATGTAAAATCCATAGAAAATAGGACTATGTTCGATTAAAGTTTCAATTTTGTAATTTAAAATTTATATCCAAAAATTTACTGTTTGAAGTAGACTCTTATTTATTAAACTTAAAAAATTATAATTTAGAACTAATAACATTTATTTTATTGCAGCCAAAAAATAACTTTAATGTTTTTTAATCGAAAGGAACAAGATATTTTATGCAGAGACTATTTAGAAAATTTAAAAAAGGAAGATAGTCGGTAAGTCATATTCTAATGTCTAATCATTATCGTATTATAAAAATATCATCCGAGATAATATGATGACTGCAGATCATATCATCTTGAATGGTTTATCATCCGTTCACTCAACCTAGTCAGTGCTTCATTTTTTATAAGATTCTAACATATTATTTGAATGTGATTCAAATTTCTCGCTACTCATTATTTTCCCCTTCAACTCGAGCAGCTTTATTATTCTGTATTCTGTCATTAATATATTACTGTGGATACCAGTTACACATACTGCATCATTACAGATAAAATGCAATATAGGTTGTCAATGTTAAATGAACTTGTCATCATAATAATATTGAATTATAAATCGTCTTTTAATAATTTAAATACAGAAGTTTTGCTAATATTAAATTCATTTGCCAAAATTTTTGTAGAAAGCTAATTTTTACTTCCCGCTACTCTTGGTAAGGGAGGTAAAAGGATCGTGCTAAAAATCACATATCGAGATTTTAGTAAATGACCACGTTTTAAGATCCATAGAATCCATTTTTAACATTTTCACGATGATGTCTGTATGCGTGTATGTGTTTTGCGTGTATGTGTTTTGCGTGTATGTGTATGAATTTTGTCTTCGCTCTAACTCAAATACTATCATTCAGAAAATTCTGAAACCTTGTATTTCTACCCTATTCTAATACGAAAAAAAGCCATTAGATTTTGGTGTAAATCGGATAAACGGAAATGGCACTGTACTTGAAGCTCATAATGGTTTTTCTTCAAAAAATACCATTAAATGCAATTTTTTCGCATTTTGTCAATATGAAAATTATAGATTAAGGGGGGGTTTCGAAAAAGCGACACGAAGTAATATCGGCCAAGCCATGAACTATTTCACGTTTGCTTATAATATTAGCCAAGAGAGGGCGATAGAATGGTTCGGGTCTCTACTTAGGTTTGTGCCTTAGGTAAAAGGTTGAATGTAAACAAGAAGATACAGTTTCTTTAGGTCAAATTTTACCCAAGGCCTGGGGTTTTATGACTAGCAAATAAAAGCTTTTATAACCAGTGACAAAGCAACAGCAAACCATGCATTTTTGTAGCATTTCACTTTCAACGAATGATTTCTAGATATGTACGACAATTTTCCTTTTTAGATTTGTGTATAGGCATGATTACTGCCCAGTTTCATAAATTTCTAAGTATTTAATTAATGGTAAAATAAGTAATATTAAATGTACTTCTCAGAAAAAGCCTTCAGAAATGTCTCTGGATTTTTAACGCTGACATTTATGTCAATTACAAATATTTTAATTTTTCAACTGGTTTCCATGAGTTGTTTAATACGGTGGATTCTTTTATAAATTTAGAATTTTCTATCTGTAAATCTATAGGAGAAATAATAAAAGTGTTCAATGTATTGGATGGAGAATTTTATATTCTTTAACATTTGTAATTACATAAATTTCCAAAAAATAATATTTAGAAGATTTTTTTAAGAAACTACTACTTCAGTTTGTCCAATTGTTACCAAAACTTTTTCAGGTCTTGCCATTTATGTCAGATTAAGGAACACGTAGTTAAATTGGTGTTAAGTATTAGAGTTTTTGAGGAATCATCCCTGAAACATCCACAGATACACACACACACACACACACACACACACACACACACACACACACATACACATACACACATCCTCACGCACACACAGACATTGTAATTCGTATAATATAAAATGAATTTGTATAATCCCTAAAATTTTAACTGCCAGTTATTAAGTATTACCATACACATTTCCATTTGTTTCTTTATATTAAAATAGTAAGTATAACATATTAATTATAAAAGCATTGTATTGTAGATTACTAGTAAATACTTATTGCCCGCACATTAAAATAATGAATAAATTAATTAAAATTGAAAACTCAAATGGAACATATGAACTACAACAGTAAATATTTGTTGGCGATGGTGACAAAAAAATATATAGACATTATATATATTAAAATGACATAATTACGTTAATAAAATATAACACTGACAAACGTTGAAAATAGAATATACGGATAATATTGATAATCTATTAGAATAAAATTTGTACAACAATATAAATTGCTACTATGATAGATCTGAGACAGTTTATTTTTACTTCCCGCCATACGGTAAGGGAGGTAATGTTTTTGGTCCAAAAATTCGATAGAATAAGCACGAATTAGGGTCGCCAGAACACGTTTTTGCTATTTTTACAATGATGTGTGTGTGTGCGACTATATTTTCATCCACGATAACTCTTATATCAAACTTTAAATAAATTCTATTTTCCGTATTTAAGCTTTCTGCAGTAATGTAAACTATATTAATTATTAACTGAGTGTTGTGTTGAGTAATTAATCAGAGTTTTAAAAAACCAGTGTAGCAGAGAACTAAACTTTATAAATGCAAAAAAATTATGATTTAATACCATTTCTCCTTAATATTGTTTATTGCAAATATTTGTAACGGGTACACATGGTTAATGATAAATTTGTTATTTGACAGTTCATTTCGATTCGATTTTGTCTATTTTCCCGGCAGTTAAACTTTTTTCGTAATACCATACTGTTATTATGACATAACAGGATTAAAACAAAAATGAAAAGATAGAAATAACGACCTAGCCGTTATTTTTTATAACAGTCGCGTACAATTAAGGATCAGGTGTTCCTAGAAAAATAACAGCATATTGATGGACTGTTGTCTATGAGAGTTTATAAATTAACCGAAGCAGATGTTCAATATGAGAAATAGAAGAATTTTATTATTCCTAAATGTTTAAATTTTAAGTTATGTCGAGAAATCTTGAACGCCATACGGCTGATATGCAAATAACGAACTTGACTGATTATAAACCTCTATTGGGGATTATACAACTAGACCTAAGAAGATAAACACTGTATTTGCTAAATATTGGCTTTCGCAAGTATAAAAAATTTATAACCCTGGATAATTAGGGGATAAATCGTGGGTCATTTACGACATAACCGGCCCTTTTCGGGAACAATAAATCAGTAATCTGCGGCTAATGTTGTAGCTAAAATTCTTTTCTTATCTACCACAGAGCCATAATGAGCTTTACAAGGATTACAAAATGCCCATGTAATGTTTTCAATATAGGTGTGCGGATGCCTGAGTTATGCTGTTTATGTGCGGAAACTCCTAACTTTTTGTTGATTATATAGTATACAAAGTGATAGTAGGGCTTTCTAGTATAAATCCATATTCATATTCTAGGAAAATATTTATGAATATCTTCTTTCAAAGCAATACTATTTCATATTACATGTGTAATGAGTAAACATATATAAAAATGTAGCTTTTAATCAAATAAACATTTTTTATGTTAGAACATATTTCGTTTGCCAGTCATTTAACTATATGCCCATAATTTTTCTCATAAGTTGAGGAACGCACCTATTTGATTAATAAAATAAATGCAGCTTAGATGTGCGCAGTGGACTGAGCTATCTTCAATTTAGTTGTACGATGAAAATAAAGAATTATAGCTGAAAACTTTATTTATTTGTTGACAAACCTAAAGAACTTACACTTTTAGTAGAAATTAAAACCGTTTTACATAATGACGCGATAGGCAGATAGATTTATGAATAATTACAAAAATCATACCGAGACTTGTTCAAGATTTACGAGTCTATTCTGTAACTCAGTCGTTAATTTATAGTGACTGGTTATAATCTTTAACCAATCATGTAAGTTGATATATAACAAAAAATTGAATTTTTAGTTGTCAAATCAATATCTATTAGATAATTTTTTTAACCAGTTGTTTAAAATAACGACTGAGTTACAGTAGAGATTATTTGTAAATAGTTTCAATTATTTAATATTATTGTATTATTATTAATTATTGTTATTATTCTTATTAATTATTATTATTTCATCTTTATTTGTTTCAGTATTTTCTTTAAATGTATTCGTAGTTATAAGTAAGTTTTTAAGTTTATATGGTTATATTAATATTATTTATTTAAATTGCATATAGCCAGAAATTGTTTTGGGGAATAGAGTTAAAAAATTTTTTTAAAAAAATGTAAAGACCCGGAATACATTGTGGAAGCTAAAACTTTGGGGGACAAAAATAATTTTTCTATAATCAATAATTTTACCTTTTGATTACATATCATTTACTGAGTAAAAAACTAATTAACTTTAAACTTTTTTTGTAAATAATTTCAATTATTTAATATTATTAATTATTATTATTATTGTTATTATTATTTCATATTTATTTGTTTCAGTATTTTACTTAAATTTATTCGTAATTATAAGTAAGTGTTATGTAATATTGATCTGATGATGCTGTTTCATTATTGCATATTGCCGGAAATTGTTTTGGGGAATAGATTAAAAAAAAAATAATAAAAAATGTAAAGACCCGGAATACATTTTGGAAGCTAAAACTTTGAGGGACAAAAAATAATTATTCTATAATCAATAATTTTACCTTTTGATTACATATCATTTAATGAGTGAAAAACTACTTAACTTCAAACTTTTTTTTGTAAATAACTTGAATTATTTAATATTATTGTATTATTATTAATATTATTATTTCATATTTAATTATTGCATAATCAAAAATTTTACCATTTTGCAAAAACATTCACAATGATGATGGTTAATTGATTACATATCAATTACTAACTGAGTGAAAATCTACTTAACTTTAAACTTTATTTATGATGATGTTACTGTGGAAGCGAAACTATAGTCATCGTGATATAAATATTTTTCTAAAACTAAAAAAACTGAGTCTTTATTTAAAATACAAATTCAAGAATGAAGTTTCACCATGTTAGAGCTGATACCATAAAAGAAATTTCAATTGCCTTAAAGTATATTGTTTCTTGTTATTACTTTATTTCTTGTATTTAGTGAAACAATACTTTTACTAAAAATCACTAATAGTTAATAATATATGTTTTGATTTGTTCACAATAGAATATTTCGAGACATATTTCTCTTACATTTTTAGCTTAGATTTATTTTCTCTAAGAAACCATTCATGGAAATAGCCGCAGTAATAAAAGATTGTAAATCAAATTACAAAAATGTCATGGTTAGTCAGGTAGAGCTTCAATGTTTACTTTCCGAACTGCATTACCGACATTTCTAGTGCTGACATCTGTAAGGTAATGCCCAAACTATTTTTCAGTGCCGCGGCAGTCAAATGAGTCTGTTTTGGTAGATTTTTCGTTCGTGTCGTTTTAAAAACCTGTTGCATACACTTTTATAAAATTTATGTATTTGTTTATGGTTTTTAATAAATTGTGTCCTGAATATAATATGGTCTACGTATTTTAAGTTATAAACCGGAAATGAATTATTTTTTTTTATATCCGCTGTATTTTTTCAACCAAAATGGTTTTAGGACACAAACATAATCATATAATTTACAAAATTTTGATAAATATTCATTATTTTTTATTACAATCGCGAGGGGACACGAACAAAAAATGATTTTTTTGCTTATGCAACCCTCTTCATTCAAACCCCCCCTTAATGAATTTTGTACAGGTATACATTAATACTTTTTATGTCTTACTAGTATGTTATTGTTTTATAACAATCTCAACATTAGGTCCGTTATTGAGTAAATAATGCCCTAGGGCGTATTAAGTTGCTATGGTAATGTTGACAACAAACTGAGGTTAATAATACTGATACTAACATAAAGTGCAGTTAAGGTTAAGAAGCATTGTGAATTGTAGTCGTTTATAATCATATTTGTTTCATCACAAATACAAACCAGCATACTTCTTATTCTTAGCAATAACATTGCTCGTCCATATTGACAGAAAAATACCACAAGAAATATATTTTTTGTTTGAAAAAATGATTTGTTTACAGAAACAAAATATTACCTAGATACCGCATTCACAGGCTACTTTGTAAGTTGTATTAAATTTTGTGATTTATTATTTTTGTTTGATAAATTCTAGTCAGACAAAATGTTTATTAAAAATTTCTAGTAAGACATAAAACGTTAAAGACACCACGGGTGTTAAACGACAATAATGCCTTCGGTCAACGTACTCGCCTCGGGCCAGAGGCCCTCGACAGTACACTGTTGACCTCAGGCAATATTGTCCTTATAACAACCCTTGGTACCTTAATTACTATTACCTCCCGTTACCCTTGGGAAGGGAGGTATAGGGATCGTGCTCAAAATCACATATCGAGATTTTAGTAAATGACCACGTTTTAAGGTCCCTAGAATCCAATTTTAACATTTTCACGATGATGTCTGTGTGTGTGTATCTATGTGTATGTGTATGTATGTCTGTGTGTGTATGTGTATGAATTTGTCTTCGCTCTAACTCAAATACTATCATTCAGGAAATTCTGAAACCTTGTATTTCTACCCTATTCTAATACGAAAAGAAGTCATTAGATTTTGGTGTAAATCGGATAAACGGAAATGGCACTTTACTTGAAGCTCATACTGGTTTTTCTTCAAAAAATACCATTAAATGTCATTTTTCGCATTTTATGTCATTGGAAAATTATAGATTATTGAATTTTGTACAGGTATACATTAATACTTTTTCTATATATTTTACAGATAAATTTAAAAATCATTTTTCTTTTTTTAATCCCGAAGCCTAAGATGAATAAAATTCCTTTGTTACACATTTTATTTTTCAAATGAATGTAACTGACAGTGAATGAATAGTGACATATTAAATAATAAGGAAAATCGTAAATAAAGCAATGGTTATATGCAATGGAACATAATATAGTTTGAAGCATTACTAAATACGTAGGTATGTAGTTAAATTCATAAAAATTAAATAGCGGGAGGTTCTGTGTTGGCCACATCAGATTTTTTTCTTCTGTTGCACGTTGTAAATTGTTTTTATTTTCTTCAATTTGCGCAGTTTTTGTTCTTTCCCGTTTCGTATGATTCTTATCTAAACATCCATCACTTTTAAATTTTGTTAATAACAACATTTTGATTGTCATTTTCGTTGCTAAATGAAATACTTTTAAGCACTAGTGCTTAAAAATGACAGTTTAATGCGTAAAATGTTACTTTTAAGCACTTTTCATTTAGCAACGAATAGATGAACTTGACGTCTGTCTACTTTTTAATTTTCAAAAATTCAAAATGTTGATATTTGAAAATAAATGATGTTTTAAGACGCTATTATAAAAAATCTTGTATAAATACAGTGCGAAATGAGTGTTTTAGGCAGTTAACGTATTGTACCACTCGTTTACGCTCGATGTCAAATTCATTTGACGTTGTCAACTTTGACAACCTATGTTGCATTTTTAATATCCATAGTAATACATTAATAACAGAATAGTAAATATTGCATCTTAGCTGAAAGTTTCTATACTGTGGTTTTTAATTTGTATGTTACCAAGATATTTCCTGTATTTAGTGCACTCATGTTAATCCGAATTAACAAAATGTTACCAAATATCGTTTAAGAACGAAGTTTCTTTTAGCATCAATACGCGTGATAGAATATGTCATTATGATTCCGAAACAGAGAAAAGCAAGTTCGATCGGTTCCATAATTTTATGTTATTTCCATTTTTAGGTTTACGGTTGAGTACATCTTGAGCGATCCCCATCCGGAATGGACAGGTCGTACAGGGCACGTAAACTCGGATATGATCGAGGAGATCCTATATGTGATGGTTAGAGGCAGCCATCTCCTTCCTGGAGAAGTGTTCGCTGCAGTTTGCGGGCCTACTGTCTTCACCAACGTTGTTCGAACCCTGCTGACTGAATTGGGCTTCCCACTTAATCGGGTATATCCTTTCCAAGGATAGTACAAGAGGTGGAGACAGGGAATCTGTTGGAACCGAGGATGGATATACAGGTTTGGAAGTAATGTAGTGATAAAGTCATTAAGCCACTTAAAACAGAAATATATTTTTAAATTTAAAAAATCCATTTCTGAAACTAACGACCAACTATGTGATTACTTATTACTAAATTGTGATTTGCACGGAACAGATTCGATTCTGACCGATTGTTATTCGCGTATCACACTAGCGGGTTTCGAAGCGGTTGGCGGGTGCGGGTATGGGTGCGGGTGGCGGTTTTTGCAATCATACTGTGCGGTTCAGTTGCTGCTCCCGCTCCGTAACTGTCACACCGTTAGGCTGGTTACACACTGGGTATAGATAATTCTATAGTGACTATATATACATAGTGTGGTCAACCGCCGCCATATTTAGGCAAAATGCGCGGGAAATTTGAATTTATATAATGTGATAATTAAACAAAATTCGATAAACAATTAATGAAAGAGCATATTAAATGGAAACAAAATATTTATTTTCATTTTAAATCCTTTCAAAAAACTGTTTTCACAACCAACCGCCACGCAACCAGGCATCTAAAATATATACCTTAATATTAGACATTTTTAGTAATTTTGACAGTTAACCTAAAAAAGATGTGATGTTAAAAAATATGTATATATTACTTTCAGTTATAAATATACAAATACCCCTGTAATTTAATTATTTGCTCTATCTAAGATATAAATATAATATAATTACCTTCAATTCACGTATAATTCACGTAACAAATCTGAAAATGTCACTTTGTCGGCATAATATCCGCCATATTTAGGCAAATTCGCGCCGACTAATCAAAATCAATCCTCCTATTGGCCACACCACAAAGCACTAACACCAATAGAGAACCAGCTGCCAGCAAAAAAAATGGAAACAAATTCTGCAAGCAGCGCTGTCGTGTTGTATGGCGGAACTATATTTTCTTGTGGGATATATAGGAAACGTACGATATAAATGAATGACAGCGGTACATATAAATTAATACGCAAGAATAAGAAAGAATTGATAATTTATAAAAATATATTTTGATATAAATTCGTCTCATAAATATACATTCATGTTAAATAGTTAACAAATATTCTTCATTATTTCGAGGAGGACAGATGATGGATGATAGTTTCATTGGTATCACCTGATAGCTCACTAATAAAATGATTAGCTAAATAAATATGTTTTCACTTTGCTTGTATTCTTAACTTACTTTTTCATATCCTATCGAAGTTTTACATATACAAAACTGCTTTTCCGATCCAAAAATGATGAAGTATTACATGCACTATTATAATAAAACTTCTAATAAAGGTATTAGTGTTGCCATTAGCATGGCGAGTCATTAATATTAATATTGTATATTTTATTTATCACAAAATTTTCAAGTCCAGGGGTTTTGGCAGTGGTATATTTTCACGGACTAAAAAGTAAAATTAAAAAACATGTTTTATAAAAAAACGAATTTTAATGTACTTACAATTATTAGCTTCACATGTCACACATTTACATTTCTCAATTTCAATTAGAAAATGAAAACTTTTAATTACATTGGCATAATTTAAATTTAGTAGCAAACTTACAATTTTTGACTTTTGACAACTCATATGAATTTGTTTTTGTTTACATCTTTCAAATCAACTGTCAGAACGTCCCAAGGAATATAGCGCTGCAGGGTCATATGGATGAACTAAATTTATGCTGCCATTTTATCCATTAGACTTGAAATCCCCTGGGCCACACTATGTATATACAGTCACTATAGATAATTCCACTTTAGACAAGTGAATTTGATATTCATGTCTGTCATATTCACATCTGACAAATTCACGTCAAAAATTAATTGTGTTTAAGTATATTTGATCATGAAACGTGAAATAAGTACGAATACATCTAATGCAACGCTAAATTAGAACATCTATAAGAATATAAGTCGTTTATTTGTTAAATTATTTTTTTTTTTGAAGAAATCATAATTTTAATCATAACTTACTAATGAAACGACACAGCACCGTTCATCACATATTTTGATACACAATTTTTAACACAACATCTTCGAACCATTTTCATATATTAAAATAATTATATTTCAATAACGATATCAAAAATAACCTAAAATCTGTCAAACCTGTCAAACAAAAGATTTCACAAGTAACGGAAACAAAGACAACAAATCGGAATTATGTATGACTATCTCTGTCGATCTGGCCGGGTACATGGTAAAGATTCACTCGCTCCATCCAGTAGTTAACAAATCCCTGTTTAAAATCATATTTTGATAAATTTCATAGTATTTGTTATTATCATTAAATAATGAAATTTGACATTTCTGAAAACAGTGTTTTAGTTAAAACCGTGATCGTGGTACTCCGAGTTAGGATATTTTTTGAACACACTGTACGTTATGTTCATATAATTATTTTTATCTGTTTGATGCATAAAATCTGCGCTTAAATTAGGAACCATCTATTTATCAGGACTCTCGATTTTACAATAATTGTTCGCTTCTTTTAATAATACTAAACACATGATTTCAGTGCACAAATGGCCGCTACATATTTCATCTGGAGAATTGTCTGGAGAACAATGTTCATTACATCACGACCAGAAATAATGGACTCTTTTAAGTTCATCAAGAATATCGCTGCCATTGTTTAGTGGACTGTGAGGACTTCTTAAACGCAAAGTGGGGTAGATATAGAAAGAGATAATTCATTTTGCGGTAAGTTTAATTCTAAGAGAATTTGTAGAGTTTTTGAAATTTCTTAATTATTATTTGGTTTTATTTAAGATTTAACAAAATTCAATGAAGAACAGAAATATTTTGTTAAAATTATTATATTAATATTTACAAAATAAACTGAGAAAATTTCGTTTTGAAATATGAATGGCAACAAGACTTATCTAAGCAATAATGACGTATCTCTTTCATAAATCAATCTTCTTTCTCCTTGTTGTAATATATGGACTCAACTACTAATATATATATTAAAAAACTAAGGTTAAACACAATGTAACATACATCAAATCATACACAAATGTCCTTCGTACGTATAAGTATCTATTTTCGTACAGCTAAAATAAGATGTATAGATTAATACTACATACAAATGATCATTTATAGTATGTTAACAACAAAGAGTATTTTGTAATTTGTATATTATTTAGATATTATAAAGTTTATGTTAATTGTAGGCGGGTCCTCAAATATGCACAAGAAAGAATAATTTTAATTTAAATGGATGCCGAACTCACAAGTGATCCTTTTTGCTCTGCCGAAGCCAAATTTGGATCCATAAGTGTCATATTAAAGATCAAAGACGTTAATTGGAACATTCATATAATGCAAAATTTTGTCGTTTTCATTTTTTTCCTAAATGTTTTCGCCAACCGTACGTATGTAGTAGATGCTATTATGTGACAATTTAGGTACCTATTGTTTATATCACTATCGTAATTGTACAAAAAGTAAATCATTTTTTGGACTAGTACGAAAAATACATTTATGCAAATAGTAGCAGATTAAAAAGATTAAATAACGAAATATACACTGATTTTTCATACTTGACCGTTGCGTCATTAATTGCTGAACAGCAAAATAACAAGTAATTGTATGTTTATCTCTGTCTTACTTGTGGTTTCCTACATTCTGTCTTCGATACGTCTAATATACGAACATCAAACTATGACGTAACGGTCAAGTGTGAAAAATCGGTGTTTAACTTCATTAATAAAAATAAATCTAAAACGAAAATAGTAAGGTTAGTATTTTTTATTAAACTTGTTCCATAAATATAATATATTGACATTCTTTTTCACATTTAAAGTAGCTTCCAACATGGAATAGTGCGCCCATAATGTAGATGGCTTTACTTTGTTAGATAAATAAGAAAAATATGCAATAATTACGTTCTCAGAATATGATGCGGCGTTTTGTTCCTTTTTCCAATCCACATACCGTCTATAGCAATTCTTATAAACTTCTCTCGATTTTTGAGGTAACATTTCAAGAGTAGCAATATTTGCTGATTTTATTATTATTATTAAATAAATTTTAAAATAGAATATAACCGTTATAAATTATGGGGCCGTGGAAAAAATAGTACCTATACAAGGTGTCCCATTTAAGGTACGAATGCATTGGTATCTCGAGAACCGTAAGAGCTACGAGGTTAGTTAAATTAGACAATAGTTGCCCCATTAGGAGGCTATTTTAATGGTGTTTTGTTATTTGCGAAAAAATGCATAGGTCACTAGATATAGGTGAAAATGTAAATTTAGCGATTTTCTTTTTTTGCTTATAACTTTGTTATATGAAATAATACGAGATTCTGGTTTGCACTTTCTTAAGGCACTTTTATATGGTGAATTTGCAGAAGTACTCAAAAAAATTATATATCTAACCATTTACGAGTTACTGATAGCAACTTTTATTTTTCATATGGAGGTCATATTAAGCTGTGGCATTTTTAAATAGAGATTTTTTTTTATCTTTACAGTGATATAAAACAATAATAATTTATTTTTATAATTAACAGAAAAATGAACAAAAATTGTTATTTATACTAAAATTGAATTAAAAAAAGTAAATCGAAGGCTGCTATGGAAACAACGAACAACAAAAAAATGCAACAATTGAATTTCTGAATTTTACTTGACAATAGTAGAATAGTAATTTTTTTTGAGTACTTCTGCAAATTCACCATATAAAAGTGCCTTAAGAAAGTGCAAACCAGAATCTCGTGTTATTTCATATAACAAAGTTATAAGCAAAAAAGAAAATCGCTAAATTTACATTTTCACCTATATCTAGTGACCTATACATTTTTTCGCAAATAACAAAACACCATTAAAATAGCCTCCTAATGGGGCAACTTTTGTCTAATTTAACCAACATCGTAGCTCTTACGGTTCTCGAGATACCAATGCATTCGTATCTTAAATGGGACACCTGTATACACCAAGTGAGAAAAGTGTATTTTTTTCCTTTTATGTATAATAATATTAGGTATAAATAGTATACCTAATATGTGCATGGATCCAATTGACGTCATTGTCCTCCAAAGTGACTGATCTAAGACGAAGTTGGATTGGCTGAAGTAAAATTCATGTGTGAGTCCGCGATGGGTTCGATTCATTTTATGTAAGAATATCATCCTAAATGATATATTTTATTTTTACAAAATGTTTCTATGAACTCTGCACAAATATATAGTTCAAAAATCATATCGTGATGTTACTTTATCTTCTTGTTAATTACGTAGTTTAAATTCAACTTAAATGTGGCTTTAAAAATGTGATTTAAATAGCAATATGTATATACATATGCCATAGAATTTAGAGCCAATAATGCATTTATTTGTGTTATAATTATAATTGTTAATGATAATCATGTTTAATTTTTCTGATTGAATAATTCTGTCCATAAAATATAAAGTTATTACCATTTGAATGCAATGTAAATATATCAAAAAAATGTAAAATAAGTCATCAAATTTTGTATGTCACAGTTCATATTGTTTAATGATAAAAAAAGATATTTTATAAGGGATAATCTACATTCATTTTATGAGAGATATACTGTTAATACTTTGGGACCATTATATGTATATATGTTCTCTATGTGTTAGTTATGTTATGTTTGTAATTTAATTTCTGTAAGCAAAATAAAAAAATATTATCATAATATTCATCTAAATAATTTATTCATAATAAAGTTTAACCACATATTTTCGGATGGGGTCCCGTGGCCGCGTGCCTGAGTGTCTGGTCGCGAACCTGGAGGAACCGGGTTCGATCCCGACTGACGCCAAATATTCCCAATTTTAAATGGCACAAAAGAGACCCCTGTGGTGCATTCTCCACGCCAGCAATGAGTGCCCGTGAGGTGACGCCTGGTAAGCGCCCACACGGTAAAATATATCGTCATCATTACCGATGTCTACATGTGTTGTAGATACTGGCACACCCAGAAATGGGTAATATGCCGTGATGATATATTTATTTATTTATTTGCATATTTTCGGTATAATGATAAACTGTAATTTTAAAGTAACAATGGGGTCTTAAAAATTTGAATATTAAAGTAGTAAAAGTAAATGAAGGATATGTTGTATATTATTCAACAAGCTACGGCATTTCAATAACAAAATCTGATGCGGACACCATATAATTTCCTTGTACTATACATATTTTTCAATAACTACAATATGTGTTATAACAGTAAATTTAATGAACTGAAAAAATGCAATGTGTTTTGTTGATAGCAATGATAAAAATGTCATAAAGAACAGAGAAATTGTTTCGAATTTGTCGATTTCATTAAATTTACTTGGCAACTAAATTTTAAATGAACATTAAATTTCTTTATGAAACCGACCCTAAATCTTGAAATTGCACGTGTTTGACGTACTTTGAAATTGACATTAATTTTTTTATTTTTTTTGTTATTTTTTGACCTAATCCATAGCAAACTTAATTACAAAAACAAACTATATAATTTTTCGATTCAAGGATGGTCAAAATAGATATTTCCGCTGAAATCTGAAAACCGAAATTTTTCGTTCTTCCTTTATTACGTACAAGGAAATAATTTCACTTTTTGGTTTGGATAAATTCACGCTTTAAAATAAATATGACATGACATAAATATCACCATCACCATAGTTACTATGTTCAACTTCAACAATCGTAAAGGCTCATTCACAGCTACGAAAATAACAAATATAAATAAAATTATAAATAATACTTTATGGTTGGTGTTCACAGCTTCTAAAATAAAACGTAAATTAACATCAACTGTCATTTAAGACATTCATAATTATTAAGCAATAATGACAACTTTATACCTTTTGAAGCTCTGTGCGCAATCATATATGCGAACCTTTGTCTTAAGACAGGTTTTTAAAATTATATTTAAATATAAATTCTTCTGTCAGGCCGTAAATTGACAGCTCAAATGACAGTTGTTATGTATGTGCTTATTTTTGTGTAAAATATTTAACATTTGCAAATCCTTGTGTTTATGTTTTATGTTTAATTTTATTTTCGAGAGCTGTGAACACTTTCATAAGAATCTATTGTTTATATCGTTATTTTTATTTTTATGTATTTATGTATTTATTTTCGGAGCTGTGAATGAGGCTTAATGGACCCATTGCACATTAATTGCCATGTGACGTTATGTTGTCTAGCATCTAGCGGTATTTTTATAGTTTAAGCTTTGTATACGTGATTTTCTACCGCTCATTTTAAAATCATTTAGTAATTCTAAATTTTTTGTCCAGACTGTCGCTGTTAACACTGACATTTCCACTTTATTTTGCACGGAATTTCTACGTAACTCTCGGCCACAGTCGAAGATTTTCAACCTCCGTGTCGCTTTATAGTTCGCTTCAAATTTCGCAATGGAAGACCAACTCTCAATTTATAATCATCCCCACCACTTGATTTGTACATTTACCGTTGCGAAAATTTAGAAATAAATGCCCAGATTTTCATTGCGTGGTCGAAGTTTTATGTACTTGCAAGAATTTACAAATAATGAATTTCTTCATCTTCTTGATTCACAATAGTAAAGGTGCACTGGATATTGTTTTTTGTATTTGGAATTTTTATGATAAATAGTTCTTCACGATTTTGTATATCTTTCATTATCTTATTTTATAACTCTTCCCTTCTACAAGCTCCCGATTTTCCCAATATCATTGCCACCTAAATACGTAAATGAAATTTACCTTATAAATAAGGAATGTTTCATCGGGGGCTTAATTTATAAACCGGCACCGGCATATATATATTTTCTAGTAATTTATTCTTTTATCTAAGATAGTGCGTAAAATTGAGGATTAGTTGTTAGTTTTAAGTTTGTAAAACGGTGGTTTAGTAACAGGGTTTCATTAGTCACGGGTTACCGAGCAACGAGTGATAAAAATTTGTAAACGTGTGAATGTTTTGTTTTTAGACGACCATTGTGATAAGTATGACATATCAACGTAGTATCCTAACACTGAAAGTCGAACTTATCACATTAGTGTTACGATATATTTCATATCGTAATAGTTGACACGGTTGCTGGGTTACTATGTCATTATTTTCTGGCTATATGTATACATTATTCATTTGTCAACTGTCCGTACGTTTGAACCTAAATTTCAGTTTTAAAAAAAAAGTAAAATTTATTTATGCTCTTCTAAAAAATAATATTCATAACTTGTATGAAATATGTGTATTGACTTGCACTCCGCTACGCGTCGTGCGTCAATTTACACTCGCATGATATTTGGTATATTTCATAACTTGTTACGAAAATAACTATATCATGGCAATCTTTTCATTTAATATTGTTATCCTAATTAAAAATATTTTTTTCTACAACTGTCAAAAAAACATGACATTTATACAACGTTATGGATACCTACGCGACGTTTCTGTTTTTTTTATGTGTGAAAAAATATATAAGTATTCTCATATTGACGTTTTGATTTGACTGGCAATAAGTATGAAAATGCAGCATTTGCAGTTTCGTTTACCCCAGGAGTATCGCTGTCATTGATCTCGACACAATCTATCGTTTTAAATAATAAATTGATAATATAGAATGATCGAAAATACAAATTATGTTACAGTTATGGAAAGGTCCATTTCTAGTCTTTTTTGATCTGTTATGAGGAATAATTAGGTTTTTATTATTTCGGGTATTGTATGAGTGGGTATCCTCAAAATTTTGGAAGTGGCTGGGATATGAAGAAACAAAAGTATAATATATGTATAAATAAGCGGGAATAGATAAAAATAATATTTATATCTTTATAAATCATGTACATAATTTAAAGAAAATATTTTATATATTGCGTCTTCTGTATTGATAATATTGATGAATTACTCTTTTGAAATTAAAAAATGAATGTGATAAAATACTTGACCAAATAAATTTAAAAACAAAGTAAAATGATATATGTTTCTGTTTGGAAAATGTGAACAAAATGTAGAAAAATTTCATTGTCACATTATCAAAAATAATATACTGGATGAATATGAAAATGCGTAACAAAAGCGTTTAACATGGGAAAACAGATTTTTTTATTCCAAATTTTATCTACATGTATATTTTAAACAGCTGTGGTTCTGAGTTTTATCGACCTAAGTTTAATACCAGTTGGAGGATACTATATCTTGAAATAAACTATACTCTCTCTGGTATAAGACTGTAGTGTAGCATGGTATACAGGGACAACATTTCCTGGCATGTGCTTGGTGCAAACGCGAGTCAATTTCAAACTATCCCAATACTATTTTATTGCAACTTTTCTTCTGTATTTATGTAAAATAAATTAGGCTAGCTAAATTGAATATAACTTAAATAAATAATTTTAATATAAGTAAATTTGTAAAAATATATCGTAAAAAAGTTAATATAAATGCAAAAAATTCATCACCTGTCAACCTGTCAATAACAGTGAAAAATATTTTATTATTCATGCAATTTCGCATGCCTGATCAAAATATTTCTCAAATGGATGATATTGAAAATGTTCCATCTCCAAATAATGTGCCTGAATGTTTCAATTATTGTAATATTATTATTTTATCGAAATAAAACTTAAGATTCGGATTTAATCTTAAAATGTTACTGCGTAAACCGCTCTCGTTAAGCTCCGCTCACCACTGCAATCTTAAAACAGACGGAGTATAGTAAATGGTATTTTTCAAATTGAACCCTTTACCCTGCATGTTTTCTTTTTTAATATTTTAATGTTCTGTGAAATTCAAAATAAACGTATCTTAACATTTGAATAAAATTACAATGTTGAATTAAAGTTCGTGATTAATTTATTAAAACAAAAAAAACCTTACCAGAATATATGATTCACGTTAGAATTATTGAGAATAAGTCACATAGTTAATACTTATTGAAATTTTATTTCAAAAATATGTTTTTCAACAATAATACATTTCACGATTCTTTCTTTCCATTTTTTAAAAGATTCCAACCAATCTTCTTTTGGAATGTATGCAAAATAACCCTGAATTGTACCATTGGAGTGTCTCTTCTTCATACAAAAACCTTCTACCTCTCGCCAATCTAAATACATAGGTAAGGGAGGTCATGTTTTCGGTTTAAAAATTCGATAGTAAGTTTTCAGTGAATAAGCACGAATTAGGGTCTCCACAACATGTTTTTACTATTTATACAATGCGTGTGTGTGTGACGATTTTTTCTTCTACGATAACTCATATCAAACTTCCAAAAATTTCAACCGTATGTTTTTAAAAAATAACCATAATGAAAAACAAAAAAAAAAGTATAAATATGCATCTAAATAAGTTGTATCGTTATACCAAAGCTGTTTTTTGGCGATACACTGGTTCAAAAACGGTTTGAACCGAAACGTCATCAATTTTGAACCAGTTGCATAAATGACGTCATAAGTCCGTACTACGCTAAAATGAAATGTTTTGAACCACGGACATTTGTCATTTTAAGTTTCTAACCTTAAAAATTAAAATGAACTGCTGTAATAGTAACATCAGAGTAAGTATGTTTTATTTTTATTTTATTTGTATTTAACGGCAAATTATTTTCCATTTCAACATTTACTAGTTTATTCGGTTTATTAATGATCATTTTGGTACCTTAAATAATATTAACCTAAAAACAAACTGTTTTGAACCGGCTGACAAAACGGTTTGAACACGGTTTAACCGCTTGCGTCAGTGACGTCACCGTTGCAACGCTAAAATGTAATGGTTTGAACCGGGTTAAACCGTTTTTGAACCAGTGTATCGCCAAAAAACACCCCAAGTTTCAAAATTTTAGTGGAACTAATACCAGAGTTATAAATGGATGTACATCCCATCCATTCTTACGTGACAGTCCCCGCTGGTGTCGTGCGCAGAGAGAGAAAGTATTCGTGGGGGAAAGAGAAAGATAGTACGCGCGAGAAATACATTCCGACATATACGTTTTTTTTTTAAATAAATTTTGTTTCTTTACACATATATGTTATGTACATACAAACTATCACACTATTTACTATTTACTACATACTATGAGATTGAATTTTAACAAATACTATGTATGTGTGAGATGAGGTAGCTTAAATAATAAACGAAAAATACACTATAAACAGCAATAAGAAAAATTATACAATACACAATCCCTTAATATTAAAAAAAGCTTAGAATAAAAATTGAAAGGAGCTTTCATTCAGACCTCATATTAAATAAATAAAGCAATATTTGGGTATAGTTCTGTATATTTTTACCTCTCGCTAAGAGAGGTATTGGATTCATGCTAAAATTCGCATATCCAGATTTTATTGAATGAGCACGATTTAAGGTCCCTACAATCCGATTATAACATTTTTAAAATGATGTCTGTGTGTGTGTGTGTGTGTGTGGATGTGTGTATGTGTGTGTGTGTGTGTGTATGTATGTATGTATGTCTGGATGTTGTAGTCACGATTCCTCAAAAACTATAAGACTTAAAAAATATTTAACTGCAGTTTCCTCAATCTGACATTCCTGGGAAGAGCTGAAAAAAGATCTTGTATAGATTTAGAGATAAAGACTCTATAATTTATAGAGTAAACTAATCGCAGAGGCCAAGGCACTAAAAATCAGTTGACAAATTCTAATGTTTATAACATGACACATGTCATTGTCAAATATCAACGGTTTTAGTGACATTCTGATAGCTTTTTCTGGGAAGTATATTTAACTTTTCTTATTGTTTTATTAATTAAATATTTAAAATTATAGGTAAAATTTTATTAAATGCATAAATCCATCAGAAATACCGCCAATCTGGTTAATGAAATGGAACATTCTTTGACATTTAGAAACTTCCTCATACAATGAAAAATAGATATAATTAGAATTATATGTGTGCAGAAGACATGTTAAATGTAATAAAAAACAATATTTGGGTAATGTTCTGGAAGATTTAGTTATAAAACGACGGTTCGAAAGCGAAGTGCAATATAATACTTATATAGCCTAATATGGAAATGGCACGTTTTAAGTTTAATGGCGATATTTGAGATAAAGCAGATTGGCACACCCAGAAATGGGTAATATGCCGTGATGATATATTTATTTTTATTTATTTATGGAAATGGCGAGAGGTCTTGTGCTGGCCACAACAGATTTTTATATATAAAACGACGTTTCGACAGCGAAGTGAAGTCTTCATCAGATAAAATAACTTGTTGTCTTGACTACACATATATTTATTGTATTGTTATATTTATCTGACAAAGACATCATTTCGCTAACGAAACGTCGTTTTATAAATAAAAATATTCAAAACTATACCCAAATGTTGCGTTATTTATACAACTTATATTAGAAAATAAATAATAATTTAAAAATACATATTTTCTATAATTTACTTCTTCTCCTTACAAATTCGAAAAATAGAGCTTTATGAAATTCGAGTAGCTGCAACCCTTTTGGCTATATTCGACGTGAGTATAAGCGGTTCACCTGCCTCTCTTTCATGTTTCATAAAATTAAAAATATTCGCAATAATTTCACGACTTTAACTACGAAACGCGTGCCCAGTTAATTTACTTTAAATCCGTCCATAATTTATACATCGGTTTGTACTTTCCTCGATCTTAACAGCAACAGAATTAGAACATAATGACTTCTGTTCCATATTTCCATCCCCACCACAGTCTACGAACCATTTGCGCATCTTAACCCGTCAGCTAAGAGTAGATGGACTGTAACTCTGTAATGAAAAATTTCCGGACATACCTTCATATAACATTTTTTAGTCAAAATGATATCTGGAATACCCTATTAATTTTTTACCCAGGTTTGATACACCTGTATGATTAATCTTTACCTATTCTTATTAAAATACATTGTCCCATAATGATTTATACATACGCACTAACTCACTAACCTTAACCTATGGTATAAAGTTTGATAAAAACCACATAAATTGTAAATTAAGTCAAAAAAGGAAATATTGCTACCTATATAATCACAAATTGTCAATAAATCATATGAAGTTGGTTCCTAGTACAACATATATAAAATTACGCACAATTTTTGCATAGCCTTCCTGTCAGAAGTTTTTAAAACATATCAAAATGAATTTGAAAAATTGTATTTACTGTTTTGTAATTATTACATCTGGGAGTTTACTATTTGGTAAGATTCTTAATCTATAAATTCGGCCCAGTTTTTAAGACAAATAATGAGTTTAAGGCTTGTATTAAGCATATGGCAACATTGTAATGTCTGTCACAAATGTCAAATGGCAATAATTTAGAACAATGTGAAAATTTCTCTCCGGTGACAGAAAAAAAGATAACCACTGGGCAAATGAGGAAGTATCATTGCTCATAGGAGTAAATAAATTGATAAACTTCATTTTAAAATTAGATTAAAAATATGACAAATGACATTTGTCAAATTTATATGTTTCAGAACTAGAGTCGCCGTCAATTAAGTATGGACTGATGCTCAACTCTTCCTCTTCTCCGCACCCTGCTCCTTGCCCTGCGGTGTTGTCGCTTCTTCGTAACTTAGCATTTTCAACATGGCTACTGAAATGGCAACATTGTAGAAATCTCCAGTCCATACTTATTTAATGGCAACTATAGTTTTTTTTTTTTATTAAAATGGGTGTATAAAGTATGTATTTTTTAACACAATAAAAGTGTGAAAAAAGTGCACTTTTTTAACTCAAATGAGTGAAATAATGAACCGTTATGGCACTTTTTTCACTCTTTTATTGCAGACTTAAAACAAATGTTTTCAACTCGAGTGAAAAGTTTCTTATTTCCTCATAGGATTTTTCCTATTCGTGAAATAAGATTATTCTTTTTACTCTTGTTGCATAAATAACTATTAACAGCTGGAACTTTGTTTTAACGTTTTGAAGGGTAGGATATAACAATACCTAAATGACAATTCTCAATTGGTAGACATTGGTTTTTAGTCAACTATGGTCAGAAGTTCGCTAGGTCATCTTTTTATTCCTAGTTATTCCTAGTATTCGTTTTAAGGAAGTGTTTTATTTACCATGGTTTCACTTATGAATATATTGAAATAAACATGCCCGGTTTCATGAGAGTTGATTAAAATGTTAATCAATGATTACATTTTAATCGTCTTATTAAATGTGATATTTTGATTCAAAACAGATGATTAACTAAATCGGAATGTTAAAATGTAAACAGTAAAATTTGCCTGTTTAAATTTTGACAGCTCATTAATTGCACATTGAAGTATAGTGTGTTCAAAAAAGCCTAACTCAGATTACGCTATGAACAAGAAAACGTATGTCGGTTTGAAAGTATTTAATTAAATGTAAATTTGACACTAGATATTGACAAAAATGTTATCTAATGAAATCAATGCTTTTCTTCTTGAATCCTTATTTTAGAAATAGAAATAAATTAGAAAACGGTGAATGGCAATATTCTGTATCCTTCTTTATTATATTTTCTCCTTAAAATTACATTTCACGATCAATTTTGACAACTTCACTTTTAAATTAAATACTTATCAGACATTAAACCAGACATACGTTTCTGTATTCTTAGCCTCCAAATTATGTTTTTTCTGAACACACTGTTTCAGTGTTAATTACTAGATATTGTTACATATAATTGATTTTTTAATAAATAAAAATAATGGTAAATAATACCACCAAAAACAATTCAAGTTAACAAATGGATTAACTTCATGAAATACACAAGTACTTTAATCACTGATGCCCGGTTTCATATACGATTGTTAAATCTTGTGTTAGTTAACAACTTTTCAAAATTAACAACTTGTTCAATTTTTATGATGTTTCATGAAATTAGCAAATCAATTTTAAACTGTTGTTAGTCAACATGCATGTTAAAATTTGTTTAGGGAATTATTGTATTTTTAGTAATAAAAAAACCAATTTCATAGTTATTAATAATAAATGTCATTATTGACAGACTAGAAAGTACCAGTTGCATAGAACGTTAATATTAATAATAACTGAATGATTGGATCTATGGGATGATTTATTTCAGTGTATGATGTCAAATTTTCATATATATGATCCAAAATTAATAGAACGATGTCCTTAGATAGCCGATATCTCATTTTAAATTGTACATCATCAAAAAATTCAAAAGGATTTCCTCGATCTCTGAATACTCTCTTCCTCTTCACAGAAATAGAACATCAATTTCAAAAAATTCTTCAGACTCATCAGATTCCGAAAACATAGGTGAATAATATTTCCTATGACATTAATGAAATAATGAATATATTTTTATTTTAAATTACACAGCTAATGCAACTTGTACTTACTAATTTTCTTGTTGCAAATTATGACGGAAAGGACAAAATAAATATTTTGTTCTGATTACACATATGTGACAGATGTCATAAATAGCAACTGGTTAGAAATTTAACAAGACCCGAGACTGACGTTAAAATAGCAAACCATTTAACCATTGTTTAAATCTAGCATTTGTTGATGAAACAATAGTTCCTACTTAATCAGTTGCTAAATTATTTAACAAATTGTTAAGATTTAACAAGCGGATATGAAACTGGGCATGATTGTCATAAATCCTTGCATTATTGTTCACTGTGTAAGCTTTGTATTAAAATTTATTCATAGCTACGTAGCTTTAATTTATAAGTATGATGTTTTGATCAATTTGACGTTTGTCATATTTTGTTGTAATTGTATGGTTTTATTACTTTTGTGAGAAAAATTTTTCGTTAATTAATTCCTTGCTCTCTTACTTCTTTTTTCTGGCACGATTTTAAACATTGCAATTGGTTTTTGCATGCTATCTGACAGAAATTACAATGTTACCAAAATATTTTTGACAGAGGACTGTTTTATCTTAAAATACGTTATAATCCATTCACGATAGTAATTCGCGAACAGGGATGTTATTCTATTGGTCGGAACGGAAGAGGATAATGACTTATAGTCTCTGTTCTGGAATTAGTTCAAAATTCTTTCGGTATCGTGAATGGATTATAATACAGCCCATTGCATTCCACCTGATTCTACGCAATAAATTTAATAGTTAAAATTTTAGCAACAAAGACAAATCTTATCAGTGCACTTATTTATAAATTTAGTGGCACACATTTCAAAATTGATTATCTTTTGCAAATTAAGACCTCAATATTAAAAATAATTATTCTTTGTTTCGAGTGCAACAAAGAAAACATTTGATCAGATTTCGTATTGATTTATATATGTACATATTTATATTTAAACTAAATGGTTAAAGCATACCAACACATGAACGTACCTTGGAGTGTTTTTCAGGGTTAAAACATACAAATACATACAGGGTGTTATATTTAAATGGACTCAGCAAATATCTCGCTTATTTATTAAGTTAGTAATTTCTTTCATATAATATGATTTATACAGCAACATGTAAGCTACTTGATGACGGATGTACATTCATGCTACCACTTCCGGTTTATTAGTAATTAATATCAACTTTGAAATTTTAAATGGAACATACTATATTTTTTTACAAATTTGAAAAGTACATCAAATTTGCTTTACAATCATGTAAAATAATCCAAATGTTACATTATTAAAAACTAAAATGCCGGGCACTATTTTATACATCTAATTGGAAAGAGAATAGTGAGCCATGACTGTGGCTTGAAATAAAACAAAGTTGATATTAATTACTAATAAACCGGAAGTGGTCACAGACCAAATACACTATTTTAGATAAGAAAGGTATATGTTAAGCATCGATACCGCATCAATGGCGCCATCTGGTGTATGGAAGCAAAATTAAATGTAAAAACTCGGTCGGTAGAATCATTACCTACAATTAATATTGCTATAGTCGGTTTATTAATTACCTCTAATTAGTACAATTTGAAGTTGAAGCATTTTTTTCACAAAATACTATCATTGTGTAGTATTTTATGAAACATCTACTTCAACTACAAATCAGTCTTACAAAGATTACATAAAATGAGTAAAAAATAATGCATTTTTAAAAACACTGTAATTTCATTTAGAAAAGATACAATACTAATAGCAGTTCATCCATGTTTGAAACTTCCAACCACTTGACAAATAAATCCCGATGAGTTCGAGGATGTCGAAATCTATAGTTTGTTATTCCTGGAATACGATTTTGATATATGTTCCACTGGTGTAGAAATACAATTATATAAAAATATATTTTCACTTACCGGTAGCAGTATAATTTGGTACACAACACATTATTCGTGTCATCTTTAATATTAACAAGTTTTTTCACACAAAATTACTTATGACACAAAAAATATAATCACAATAACAGTCAGAATTGTTTCAAATGAAAATGACAAATGTCAAAATTCGCGCAAAAAATGAAAAAAAAAATTGACACACTAATGATACTGGTGTCGCCATATCTAGTGTATGGAAGCAAAACTAAAAATGCTATCCCGGTATCCCCCATTTACGTTTCCCGGGCCTGGAAGTGGTATCATGAATGTACATTCGTCATCAAGTAGCTTACATGTTGCTGTATAAATCATGTTATATGAAAGAAATTACTAACTTAATAAATAAGCGAGATATTTGCTGGATCCATTAAAATATATCACCCTGTATATAAGAAATAAATTGAAACTGTAAAGATAAGATAATAAATTATGTTTTGTTTCTATTTCTTCAGCAATAAATATTTCAAAACTTTCCAGATTGACTTTATATACACATATACATACAAATTCAGTAATCCGAACAAATCGTTGTCCGAACACCCCCTTACATTTAGCATTTAGGATTAAAGGGTCACTAGTATCTTATTTAAAAAAAAAAAGATGTAAATGTTTGTTTTATAGTTTCAGGTCAAAAAGTAAATCTAACAGTTTCGAAAAGAATAACAAATGAGATTGATATATATTATTTTGTGGGGTAAATATATTTCATTATCATTTAATTCAAACTACATAATATAAAAAATATTTTCAGTCCTACATTAAATGATTCCATTAAACTTAAACTTGAAGATGGTTTATCTTTAGTTAAACAACCAAACTTTAAACCCGAAAGAGTAACACATTTCTTTTTCCATGGCTGGGGATCCAAAGCTACCGATGGTAGCTCAAAAATAGTTAGTCAAGGTAAATGATAAATTATCTTTTAGAACTCGCAGAATCCGTTGCTAGCGCACCTGTCATAGCGCCTAGTAGAACATGTCAGATTCATTGACTGCAAAGGGATTTTATAGCTCAGACCTTTAGTGACTGCACGTACCTTAGAATTCTATCAAATGAGGCATTATTTGCGCTTTTCGCCAAGAAGCAAAAATTTGGTAGCATGCCTGTCTCAAAATATTCGCCTGCAAGCGTACGACTTGAGGCGAAAGTGTCAAAGTTACGTCATTATTTTGCCACAATTCACAATTCTATTCAAAGCCAATTTTTATATAATTTATACATTAATTACATATAAATGTCATAATATTTTTGCACGGACGTATCATAATTTGGCAATTATACACGAATTTCGTTGCATAAACGCGGGCCTCAATATAGCCCGCGGGGCTATAATGAAACATCAAACCAAATTGTAACCTACAATATAAACAATTTAAACAGGCAACATGAAAAGTTTTTATTACAAATCGAAAATTTTTATATTCTTTAATGAAAAATGAAAATTAATTTTGTGATATTTATATGGAAAGAGATACACAAAATAAAACTCAAATGGCATAACTAATAAACAAACAATAAACTGTTGTTCTGCGCTTTCATAGCAACACTAGATACTGGATGTACGAGGACAAATTCTTTTCAATACAATTTTTCTAACACTCATAATTTGAAAATTTTCGTCCGTGCATAAAGTTTTGTATGTACCACGAGCGTAACTTGCTTTTATGGCCTTTGACGTGTTTTTATCCCTCGGCTTACGCTTCGTGCTCAAAATCCCGCCGCAGGCCATAAAAGCCTCCTTACGCTCTTAATACGAGGGGAGTTTTTTATGTTATCTACCTAGCTATGAAAACAACGAGTTAGAGAATAAATAAAATTTTATTTTTCAACGTAAGAACCATTAACACTAACACACTTATTTCAACGTTTTTCTAATAAAGATGTGCCTTAAAAAAAATCTTTTGGTAATTCTGCAAAATACGATTCCACGGCATTTTCTAAGTCATCATTCGATAAAAAGGGACGCCCTCTCAAATATTTTTTGAGTTTTGGAAACAGATAATTGTCTCAGGGGGCGAGGTCAGGACTGTAAGGTGGATGTTGTAATTCCTCAAATCCGCATTCATTGACTACTGCTTGAACAATTCGTGCTTTATGCACCCTACAGTTGTCGTGCAGGAGCAGAGTTTTCTGAGCATAATTGTGGGGTCTTTTTCGCGTATAGCCGCTTCCAAGTTCTTAATTGTGTCTTTGTAGACCTTCCCCGTTATTGTAGTTCCTTTTGGCATATACTCAATTAAAAGAATACCCTCCGCGTCCCAGAAAACTGTGGCCATCACTTTCCCCGCAGAACATTGTGTCTTCGCCTTCTTGGATGGTGGAGAGCCCTTATGAATCCATTGCATGGACTCTTGTTTCGTGGGAGGTTCAAAATGGTGTAATTCTCCTCGCAAATTTGTCGTCTACACAGTTTTTGTTCGGGACTGAGCACTCTGGGAATCCATCATGCCGACACTTTGCTTATTCCTAAATCTTCGTGTAGAATTTTAAAAACACTCGTTTCTGATATTCCTATTTCTCTAGCAATAACTAAAACTTTTACTCGGCGGTTATTCAACACCATATCTTCAACTTTTTTGATGATTTCTTCAGTTCGTGCTTCCAGAGGTCTTCCACACTTAGGGTCATCATGAATGGATTCCCTGTCCCATTTGAAATGCTTGCACAAATATTTGATTTGGAAATAGAACGGGCTGTTTTCTCCATACACTGCCACCATTCTCTCATGGATATTCTTTGGGCTACTGCCTTCTTTCGATAGAAATTTTATTATGCTTCTATGTTCAAATTTCAAATCACTCATTTTCGTTTCTTTAAACTGATATAAAATGACAAAAGGTTAAGCAATTAGAGCCAAATTAGGGGATTACACTATAAAATCTCACAAAAATTTGACATAAGAAAATTGTCGCGATAGCATGTTGTTTTCATAGCTAGGTAGATAACATAAAAAAACTCCCCTCGTACATAAATAACTATTATTTCAATAGTATAAAATCCAAAAATTTCCGAAACAAAAAGCGATTATAGAATTCTAAAGTGCCTGCGACCAAGATTCGTAAAAGTAAAATCGTATTCGCTTGCTTTCTATGATAGAATTCTAAAGTGCGTGCTACCACTACTGGGTTCAAATCCCGGTGAAGTCCATGAATTTTTCACAAAATATTTATTCGTATTTAAATAATTGAATCGTTCACAGTTCTCATTGACCTTTTAACTAATGGACCAAGTGTTTCCTATTCTTTTATTGTTAGAATAATGCTCCAACATAAAAGGATAGAAATATATATTCTGTCCTTCTACAATACGGAAGTTCTCAATTAAAGTATACTGCGCATGCGTTCGTACCCATTGTATATACATCGCTCTCTATAACTAAATAGTTGTCAAAATCTATTTGACGTTTCGTGACTGTTTGTGTATTATTTTACTTTTTTGGAGAGCATTTACAATTATTTCTGTCAACATATACGAATATGTGTTGTGAGGTGCATATGCGACAAAATAATGAGGAAACGGTTTTTTTGTGCAGTCAGCAGTACGTACGCCGTTTAGCTGTGTCATTTCATATGTAAGTTCTTATTAATTATTACTTGTTACCTATAATATAATATGTGTGTACAATATATTGTATTAAAAATATATAATGAAAGTAATTATGCACAAAAAAATTAAATATATACTCTTAGCGATTATGCACCAAGTATAACAAGTTAGGGACAAATCAAATTTTTATTTTGCCGCGTTTTCTTAACTTCCGTTCTGTTAAAGGATAGAGATACGTGTCTGCACCGTTATGGCGGGACAAGCGTTTTGCTCGTACGCTGCGTCTATTAGTTTAAAGGTCGATGACAGTTCTGAATGTTATAATAAAAACAGTATAAAACAGTTGAATATATACTTTTTCTGTTTAACAGAAGTTATAGTTCTTCTTTCCTTTTAAAAATTTGAAATGTCCTACTGGCCGCTATTAATTTAGTTTTGCTAATTAATAACTTATGTTAACATTTCACTAATACAATATAATATCAGAAAAATGTATTATTGCGACTGCGTACTAATAATTCAAATCCCGAATATTGAAAAACAGAATCGCTCATTATACGAAAACACATTGATACAATTACCTAACCTAACATAAAGTAATCTCCACTTGGCCTCGCCCACGTATTCGGTTTTTGAATGATTCGGGATTCTGGCAATGTGCGATTCTGTTCTTGAACATTCTGGCGTTGAAGCATTCCCTATAGTACAAATAGAAATATATTTAATTTTTTTTCTTTAGCTTTGCTGAATGCAGGATTTTGTAACGTAGTATCATTTGATTATTCTCGATTAATAAAATCGACTTTAGGGCCAATAGACTACCTTATAGCTATACCCCACGCTGCAGAAATCGGACAAGCTATAGGAGAATATTTTAAGCAATATATTGGCAATAGTCAACCACTTGAACTAATTAAAATGGCGTCACACAGTTTGGGAGCACAAATAATGGCTAAAGTTGCTAGAACTTATGGTATTGGGAAGCTTCCAAGACTGACAGGTAAAGAATAATTGATAATTGGAATATTCTTTGGGAACCTTTATAGGATTCGATGTCGAATGATTTTCAGGCCTTAATGTTCCATACAGGGAATTTATTTTAACATGCAACATATGGCGAATCACTTCCATGGTTACTCACTATTGTCAAAAAATGACAGCAATGTAATATTTGTCCATTTTAAAATGCAACATACAAAATTTGTGGTTTTGTATTATCAAAACTAATTTCCTATAATTTAGGGTACATACGATGAACAAATAATCAAAACATGAATGTTGTACATCTTACAAAACTTTAGCTTACAAAAATTCATAACTTTCATGTAATAAATGTTAAAAAATACCTCCAATCACTCTAAGGCAATATTCTAGTCGGTCATAATTACAGAATTGACACCATTTGTGATGTGTTTTGGAGGTATCTCCTATTCTCCTGTGCTGCAATACTATTTATAATGTTGCATTTTAAAATGGACAAATATTACATTGCTGTCATTTTTTGACAATAGTGAGTAACCATGGAAGTGATGAACTATAATGTTGCATTTTAAAATAAATTCTCTGTATAGTTTATTTAAAAAACGTACAGATTAGAATGTTTCCGACAACAATTAGCCCATCATCAACAAAAAGACAAGTGGCCGATAGTATAAAGGTCAGTTACAAATGTGGTAAACTACAGTTAGGCAAACAGAGTTTATTTAGTGAACTTAAGTTAATTATATTAGGGTAGTATAACCACAGAATAGACATTCATACAGAAGCGACATGGGCGTGACAAGCTGAGACAACCGCTCCTCCAGAATATGTGAAATATAATGATTTTCTTTATAATAATAATTTTCCCTATCGTTTGTTGAAAAAATAACATGTTTGTTCGTATTAGAAATCAATTTGTGTTTCTCAATATACTTTTATTATTGACCCTTAACAGAAATTTTTTTCGACGAGATAATGAAAAGAACAAAGAATCGTAAGATACAAAGATATGCCGAAATAATCCGATTTTATCCGATTAGCCCTTTAAATTTGTTGGCATACTCTGTCTCTCTCTAATTTTCGTTTCTCTCTCTGACTGTCGCTTCTGTATGAATGTCTATTCTGTGGTATAACATTAAAATGAACTGGGGTCAACTGAACGTAGATTATCCCTTACTCAGTCGGTACTATTTAATACAACTCACTTCATGTCATTCTATTTGTCAATTTTTATGAAAGAATGTTAGCGGAGCTGTCGACCTACGATTATAAAATGAACAAAAATCAGAGATCTGAGAATTTCGATGAAGAAGAAAAACAAACATTGATAAAAATAATGCAAGAATATTTAAACATTATTGAAAATTTAATAAAAACTGATTCAGCAAAATAACTTGAAAATGAAATCATGAACCGAAATTACAACTAAATTTAATTCGTACAACCGAAAATGTGTTAGAACTTTGGAACATCTTAACAGCTGTTATGAAAATGTTAAAAAAGAGTGAAAAAATTAATGTTATTAAAATTTATAGTTATGCATATATTGATTTGTTCCTATTCGTGGGAAGTTTTAGCCGAGATCCCAAAATATGTAGAAATTCTAAAACCGTTCGTTTTTCAAAACGAAACCGCAATTGTTGTATATTTCGAAAGGATTTCTCATTTCCCGAAATATTCGAGGGAGTCTATTCATTATATATGCAATCATTATATTCTCGCCATCACTATGAGAACTTGAAACGTACATCATTTTTAATCTAAAATTTAAAACAGCTTATAATTTAAATGAATTATAAAATATATGTGCTAAAGCACTAAACTTACTAAAATATTAATTATAATCTTATAATTCTGAATGATATTTAGAATATAAAAACGTCAATTATTATATAAACTCAATTAGAACGGATGAAATCGTCCGCTCAAGTTAAGCGTAGTTTAAACTAAAGTCAAAAGCAAATTTTGTTTTGTACTATAGAAATTTTATTTGAACCTACTTCCATATTAATTTAACTGAGTTCAGTAATTGAACTATGTTTATACTATCGGGCGAAGATGTTTTTTCCTTTACAAAATCCAGTTATACATATTTATATATAGTACTTGACTATTTTAAATCCAGGATTTATTGGTAATTATAGTAGGAACGATGAAATAAAAACCGACGTAGCTTTGATCAATTTGGTGGCCACTTTGACAGTTTATGTTTACATAAAGCACTATGGTCTGGGTTATTTCTATATGAATGATATTCGTGTTGATAAACCCTCTTTTTTTAAGGGCTGGGAGGACTCTCCCATATACACCTTGTTACACGTTTTACAAGTTAATTGATAAACTAAATCTTTTTTATTGGTTGTTTCTATTTTATTTTTTAATTGTGTTTGTGTATACCGGGAGTTTATTTTATCAGTAAACATAGGGGATATCATTGCCATAGTTACGATATGAATGTTTGACAGCAATGTATTGAAGCGTTTATTTTATGAGTATACACAGGAGTTTAACATTTTGTAAATAAAAAGTGTCATTACATTTTGTATATTATTTATTATGAACTGCTTTAATAATATTGCAGTAAATTAAAGAAATTGTCAAATAAATAATTGTTTCACTTTTTTAATATGCAATATGAAAAGCTTTACAAATGTTTCCGGTGGCGCAGGGGTTATAACAGTGGCGTCTGAAATTTTTGGTTGGGGTAATTATTTGATTTTTTTTTACGTAAAAATTGTTGAACTTTTAAAAATCAATTTGCATATTACAATCATTTAAAAATAATAATTACATTTTAATAAATAAAGAGAAAATAATTGAGAATAATTGATTACAATATTCAAAATATTGATACAATAAAAATGCATTGCATTTTCTTTTGATATTAATAAAAATAACTGAAATATAATAAATTTGAGTACTTATTATGTTTTTACTGTATTTATCAAATGCATTGTTATTACATAAATGTTTTGATTATTGTAATCAATTATTGTCAATTTTTTTTTTCTTTATTTATTACAATGTTATTATTATTTTTAAATGACTGTAATACGAAATATAACAGAGATTTTAAAAAGTTCAACAATTTTTATGTAAAAAAAAATAAAATATTTACCCCAACGGGGAATCGAGCCCCAACCAAAAATTTCTGACGCCAATGTTTATAACCACTGCGCCACCGGAGACATTTGTTAATCTTTTCATATTGCATAATAAAAATGAAACAATTATTTATTTGACAATTTCTGTAATTTATTGCAATTTTTACAATATTATTATGTAATTAATATTAAATAATGTACAAGATGTAATGTACTATTATCATGTTTAATAGCATGGCTTGAATTTTTGCCTAACACTTTGTATTTACAAAAACTGCTTCCCATGTTAAACGCCTATGTTTACTCATAAAATAAACGCTTCAATACATTGCTGTCAAACATTCATACCGTAACTATGGCAATGATATACCCCATGTTTACTGATAAAATAAACTCCCGGTATAAAGAACCAATGGAGTTAATGTTATTTCATCGTTCCTACTATAATTACCAATAAATCCTAGATTTAAAATAGTGAAGTACTATGTATAAATACGTATAATTGGATTTTGTAAAGGAAAAAAACATCTTGTCTTTTTGCTGATAATGGACTAATTGTTGCTCGAAACTTTCTAATCTGTACGTTTTTTAACCTATATGGAACATTAAGGCCTGAAAATCATTCGACATTGAATAATTGACAATAAAAAATGACATCTAACTTTAAAATTAAGGAAAGATAAAAACAAATAATATTATCATCTCCAATAGTAAATTCAGGGGCCCGAAGTATCACTGTTGTGATGGTGAAAATGATTTTATCCTATTTTGAAGGTTTGGATCCTGCTGGGCCTGCTTTTACTATTCCAGGGGTAAAGCATTTAGAAGCAGCAGACGGAAAATTCGTTGATATAATTCATACGGATGGTGGTATCTATGGAGATCCCAGAACTTTGGGACATGTTGACTTCTTTCCTCATAACGGCAGAAGGAGTCAGTCTGGATGCAATGATCATTTAATCCCTAATCCCTTTTGTAAGTATTCTTTAAAAAATTCTTTCGGCATAAATATTTAAATGTGACTAAAAACTTTCAATCATTCAATGAAATGGAGAAAGTCTTTTATAACTGCTTTTTTTAAGGCCAATGTTTTAGTCGCAGTTTTGGAGTTTTGTAACACCTGTACATCTTGATTATTATAATAATATAATGAGAAATAAACTTGTATTTTAGCTTCATGTAGCCACAGAAGAGCTTATGAGTACTATGCGGAATCTATTTTACACTCTAAAAATTTCTTAGGTAAAAAGTGTCGTAGACAACTTTTAAATAGTCATTGTTGCTGTAATGATAGCATGGTTGCTACAATGGGATATTATGTTAATACTACGTGAGTATGATTTATTATTTACACCTTTTCATAATATATCATAGCTTTGTTCATAGAACGGTTTGAAACCGTCAGCAACAGTCAAAGGCATGCGCAGTTACATAAAAGTGTTCACAGAGTCACAAATTTCAAACTCTTTTCACAGACTGGTTGGGGATTAGTTGGCAACGGTCAGAATAATCTCCAACTTGACTGGAAATTTATTGTTTAAGACATGCGCATTTATATTTTTCAGAAGTTTTACATTTCCACATGTTCGAATTTGTTTCGATTAAAGAAAATTGGGTTATATGTGAAATTGTTGTTTGATATATTAAAAATAAATATATGATTATTATTTTAGTGTGAATATATTATTGCAAAATAATATTAAAATTCACAATAATAAATGACAGATTCGGATAGGGGCATGTCTAGTAGAAATTTTGACTTTTTAAATGATTTCAATTCGATGTATTTTGTACAAATCCCATACCAAAAGGTCCTTGGAACAGATTCTATATAATATCATGTAAAATCGAACACGAACACATACTATTTTTTACAAATTCCATACCAAAAGTTCATTTGAAAAGGTTCTATAAATCCAATAAACATACACTAAGTAAAATGCACTTGACACTTCCTTATTTCTTCTTCAGCTTTCCCCTATTTTATTAGGGGTTGCTGTTTCCCCTTCTCTTCCATTCATTCATGTCCAACGCATCTTCTTCACACAGTCCTTCCTTTCTCAAGTCCTCTACGATACAGTTCTTCCATCTTATCTTTGGCCTTTCTCTGCATGTCACTTGCGAGAAACACTAACACATACCAATTTTTGATCCTATTTATACTATCCATATTTGGTTTTGCACTTACAACTGACATCTATCAATTAGAATTTTTTGATTATATCAGCTATTTCCATGATAAATAGCAAAGCTGACTAATTTTTGAAAATTAATTTCTTTAAAATGCTTTAAATTTACATCTATTGAATATGAAGGAAAATGTATAATCAAACCGGATAGAGAAGAGTATTTTCTTTAATATATATAATAAAAAAAATGTCAAAAAATAATATTTAACTGCGTTTTTTTAAAGAAAAACTGTTAAAAACTTCAAATAAAAGTACTTTCGGTGGATCAATTGTAACCAAAATCTAATCAACTCTTCATATCGATGTACAGAAGAGGAATACGACAGAATTATAATTATTAGAATTGTAGTATTGGAGTTATCATCGGAGAAAAATTTGTCACACACGGACACACACACACACACACACACACACACACACACACACACACACACACACACACACATACAGACATCACCTTAAAAATAGTAAATTCGTATTCTAGGGACCCTGAAACGTGCTTATTCATTAAAAACTCACCATCGAAATTTTTGACCAAAGACAATACCTTTCTTACCTAAAGGTGACGGAAGGTAAAAAATTAGAATTATTTTGAAATGACAATACCCCAGTATTCTGAAGGTTTTGTTGAGCACTTCGTGTCAGCAAACAAATGCTTATAAGTGCATACTACTTTTTATTACGGGTCCACAGAAAAATTCAAACCGTTTTATTTGCAACTAATTTGAAACCGGGTATGCGCATTGTATGTCAAACACCAACCATTTGCAAATCGTTCTGTGAACAAATCTTATAGGGCGAGTACCTCAGTTAGTAATAATAATATTTATATTGTAGAACCCGAGGGACATATTTTCTTAAAACCAATTCGAAATCACCATATGGCCTTGATGCTGCTGGACTTAATTTCAAATAAAATATAAAAAAGTTTTCATAACATAATAAATTAGGAATTTCAAATTGTTTAATGTCAGAATATGTTCCTTTAATTTAAATAAATGTATTTGTGGTATATTATTTACATACAATAAGAGGTTAAAAACTTCGAGGAATGAAAGGAAAGAAATGCAATTTTAACCAAGTTATTATTTATCCTTTTCAATATATTTCCCCTTCCCATACCATAATATTCTTTTCTGTTTTTGAAGTGAAAACTTCTTTAGGCGCACCTTGCACACTTTTTCCTGGGCAGTGAACAAAAAAATATGATCCGTCACATGTGACGCGTCACGGTTATTCGGGTAAACTCGGGGAGAGCCGAACGTGACGTCACGTTATTAATATAAAGCCGGGAAACATTACAATATCTGTCAATAAGAAACTATAGTTTCAAACTCGTCGTTTTGATGGGACTTATTCCTGCTGTTATTACCGATATCTCTGTACAAAATAGTTTCTCACACCAATATTAGCACACACACATCAAAAAGAAATGATGCAGTTGGGAATAGAATTCTGAGGATATTTTTATCCCACATTTTACATAACACCAAGTGAAAGCGGTACTACTATTTGGCATGCCATTTTTACAATAAATACAAATAGGTTATGTTAGAGGTGGGGTTTGACAGCTAATATGATTTTGAGTGACTGAAATGCTTTAGATTATTACTTATGGGTAATGTAAGAAATAAAAGTACGTGAGCACGGGAACAACAACCATTTTAATAAAAAATTGTAAATATACCCAAATTTAAATTTTCAAATGTCATTGTTAGCAACAGGAAATAAATTTTTGTATCAGTGTTACCAATTTCAAGTATTTTTCAAGTATTGCCAACTGAATCAGTTATTTTTGATCACTCTGTAGTATATATATATATATATATATATATATATATATATATATATATATATATATACCGGGAGTTTATTTTATCGGTAAACATAGGGTATATCATTGCCATAGTTACGGTATGAATGTTTGACAGCAATGTATTGAAGCGTTTATTTTATGAGTAAACATAGGCGTTTAACATGTGAAGCAGTTTTTTGTAAATACAAAGTGTCCGGCTAAATATCTAACCATGCTGTTGAACATGATAATAGTATATTACATCTTGTACATTATTTAATATTAATTACTTTAATAATATTGCAAAAATTGCAATAAATTACAAAAATTGTGAAATAAATAATTGTTTCAGTTTTTTTATTATGCAATATGAAATAATTTACAAATGTCTCCATGGCGCAGCGGTTATAACACTAGCGTCTGAAATTTTTGGTTGGGGTTCGATTCCCATTGGGGTAATAATTTTATTTTTTTTACATAAAAATTGTTGAACTTTTAAAAATCAGTTTATATTTCCATATTACAATTATTTGAAAATAATATTAACATTGTAATAAATAAAGAGAAAATGATTGAGAATAATTGATTACAATAATCAAAATATTGATGTAATAACAATGCATTGTATTTTATTTGATAAATACAGTAAAGACATAATATTTGCACAAATTTATTATATTTCAGTTATTTTTATTAATATCAAAGGAAATACAATGCATTGTTATTGCATCAATATTTTGATTATTGTAATCAATTATTCTCAATTATTTTCTCTTTACTTATTACAATGTTATTATTATTTTTAAATGATTGTAATATAAAAATATAAACTGATTTTTAAAAGTTCAACAATTTTTATGTAAAAAAATAAAATAATTACCTCAATGGGGAATCGAACCCCAACCAAAAATTTCAGACGCTAGTGTTATGACCACTGCGCCACGGAGACATTTGGAAATTATTTCATATTGCATAATAAAAAACTGAAACAATTATTTATTTCACAATTTTTGTAATTTATTGCAATTTTTGCAATATTATTAAAGTAATTAATATTAAATAATGTACAAGATGTAATGTACTATTATCATGTTCAATAGCATGGCTTGATTTATTGCCTGGCCTTTGTATTTACCAAAAACTGCTTCCCATGTTATACGCCTATGTTTACTCATAAAATAAACGCTTCAATACATTGCTGTCAAACATTCATACCGTAACTATGGCAATGATATACCCTATGTTTACTGATAAAATAAACTCCCGGTATATATATACCGTGAGTATTTTTTAACGTGAAACATTGGGTTTGTCATATCCATGGTTACGATTCGACATTTGATTGACAGCAATGTATTTGCGTGTCCCATTTAAAATGAAACATAGGGAACGAATTTGACATTTGATAAGACGTCAGTAGAGGTTAATTTTGTTTAAATAATTATACTTGCTTTCTAATTTAAATTTAGTGTACCAAGTGCTCGAGTGATTTTCTAACTTGGCCAAATTTCTTACAATATTTCAATATAATACTCTGTCAAATTCATTCCCTATGTTTTCAATGAGACAGGCAAATATATTACTGTTAATCAAATGTCAAGTCGTGTCGTAACTTATAGGAAAATTCAACGGTTATCTGTCATATTGACAAGACGTCATTAGAGGTTAATTTTGTTAAAATAATTATACCTGTTTTCTAAAAATTAAATTTAGTTGCAAAAAAAATATTGTGTGCCCGAAATATGTTGAGTGCTCTCGAGTGGTTTTCTGACTTAGCTAATTTTTTTACATAATATAATACATCTGCCAAATTCGTTCTCTATGTTTCATTTTAAATGGGACACGCAAATACATTGCTGTCAATCAAATGTCAAATCGTAACCATGGACATGACAAACCCAATGTTTCACGTTAAAAAATACTCGCGGTATATATGTGTGTGTACAGGGTGGCGCACTTTAGTAACTTTGAAACGAATTGTGATAGACATACCCGGTTTACGCTAAATGTTTTAACATCTAGGGTGCCACATTCTATTAATATTTTTGTTTATATATATATATATATATATATATATATATATATATATATATATATATATATATATATATGTAGGGTCAGGATTGAAATGAGAGTAGTCGACCTGAGCGCGAGACGATCGAGTGACTCGGCTGTAGAAGATAGACAGTCGAGAGTTGTTCTTGTCAAAATATTAATCTGTAATACAATTTCAAATTAGATTTTACAAGTTACTAAACGTGAAAAATTAAATCTGTTTAGTAATTTAGGCGTAGAATATTAATATCTACAATATTTATTTGAAACATTTTAAACGCCTATGGACAGTTTTTTAATTAACACACTGTATATATTATGTAGGGTTTACTTCGCAAATAATTCAGTAAAATGTATTTAATGCTTCTAATATTTATTATATTGCAATTATTACAAAATAAAATAAAAATGTAATAGAGAGACAGATTAATATTTTGACAAGAACAACTCTCGACTGTCTATCTTCTACCGCCGAGTCACTTGATCGTCTCGCGCTCAGGTCGACCACTCTCATTTCAATCCTGACCCTACATCTCGCCCAACCTGTATTTCATCCGGCTCGGATGAGTTCTGTATTTCTTCCTCCTCACCCGGACACCACGGCTTCATGTGGTCGACAGCAACGGATGTTCGGTTGGGATCCTCGGTTGCCCCCATTTTGGCTACTTCGTAACGGTCGAATCCCTTGTTTTTTTCTATTCGGTACGGACCTAGAAACTTAGACAAAATTTTAGCATTGGGTGTAAATTGCGCTCGTTGAATGGCGACTAAGTCATCAATTTTATATCTTGGAGACTGTTTTCTTCTTTTATTGAATTTTTCCCGAATTTCTTGCTGCATCTTCATGTTTTGTTTTTTCACGTCTTGTCGTGGGTCTTTTCGCTCTTCTTCAAATTGTCGAACACAGCCTTCATTGTTTTCTTTCTTTTTCTTGTCTTTTTTCTTGCTCTTATTTCTCTTGATTTTGCTCAATTTGCTACCAGGGCATTCTTTTTCGTTAAAGTCTGTTGGCTCGTTCTTTACTAAATGATCTTCCCAATTTTTTCCCTCAAAATGATGTTTGCCTTTTTGCAGATGATACTTCTGTTATAGTAGCCGCTTCGTCGAATATTATTCTCAACTCTGAGTTGCAAAAGTGTATAGACGCGATGTTAAACTGGTGCAACATAAATGGTGTTGTACTTAACGCTAGCAAGACTCAGCTATTGCAATTCATGTTAAAAGGACGTAATTTCAGTTTATCCGCATCCCTTAATAACACCGTTATTATTCCAGTTACATTTACTAAAGTTCTGGGTTTGCACTGCAATTTTAATTTTTCTTGGTTTCAGCATAGCTAGTATCTTATAAATCAATTGTCAATAGCGTGGTATGTAATAAGACAATTAAAAAAAATTGTTAGCATTGACATTATAAAAAAATATTATTATGCTCATGTATATAGTAAGCTATCTTATTGTATTATTTGCTGGGGTAACTCACCGCAAACACAACTTATTTTTAAAGCCCAGAAAATGATAGTTAGAGCCATAATAGGTTGTAGTTTTCAAACGTCGTGCAGAGATATTTTTGTAACTCTCCATCTCCTTACACTTCCCTGCATTTTTATATTACAGTGTTAAACGCCTATGGCCAGGTTCTTAATTAACACACTGTATATATATATATATATATATATATATATATATATATATATATATATATATATATATATATATATATAGGGTGTTCATTTTAACTGGTACACTATTGCTATCTCGAGAACTATAAGAGCTACGAGGTCGGTTAAATTAGCAAACAATTTTTATTTTATAAGACTACTTTAATGAGCAAAACAAGAATTTTTTTAGACCAGTGGTTCTCAAAATACGGGGTGCAACTTTCTTATTTTAAATAGCAACCTATTTTTTTTATTTGCTTATTCGATTCAGTATTTTTTTCTGAATTCAACAATATATTAGTTTCATACCCTTGCATAACAAAAAAATCGAGAAAAATGCAAAATTAAATATGCGTAATTATTTAAATTATTTAAGTATGGCTATACAAAGAGTGCTATGGAAGAAAAAAAAATAAATCAGATGTAGAAATAATTGCAAAAACTTTAATAACTTTTATTTTTATTTAAGTTGTGAATAATTATTTAATAATAAACATATGAAGACACAAATAATTTATTTACCTATAAAAATTGTTCAAAATTGTCACCATTAACATGAATACAAAGTTCCAATCTTTTTAATAAACTATTTCTCACTAATGTATACTTCATACATATCTACCTTCTCATTATGAGAAAAATTATTCATTTTGATGTTATAATTCAGCAGTACATTTAAAACTTTGATTAATAACTGGGCCTGCGCACTCAGTGGGTAATTACTGACTTTCAATTTAGTTATCTGTGCACTCACTTTGGCGCTAGTATCAACACAATTTGAATTGTTTCCCCCGTCATTTCTTAAAAATTTGAAGATGCAAATCGTGCGAATGTCAAACCGGTGTGTTTCAAATGAAAAGTGCGATATTGAAAATTAATACTTTATAGTAGCATTCATTGTGTTAACATTGTTTTATTGTGTTTTACGTTATTCTTAGTATTATTGGTGTTCATTTTTATTCTATAATTCTTTTGTACTAATACCCGTGTTATACTCCAGTAATGAAAGTAAAAAAATTAACCATGCCTCCTAAAAATCGATGTGTTCCGTTTTGTGATAAACTGGATCCGTTCTTCATAGATTTTCAGTTTATTATGAAGAACTATTTAATACTTGGATAGAACGTATTTCTTCAAAGAAATTGCAAGATATGGACCCGAAGAATATTTATAATATGTCATACTATGTATGTGACAAACATTTTCCCGAAGAATGTAAAATACCAAGGACTAAGATATTAAGTTTACTCAGTTTCTACTCTGTTTTTAACAGGTATGTTAGTTTTCGTCCATGTGAATTTCATTATTATTAGTTTCATATTTTATGTTTAAGGTGGTCCATATCAGCATTGTTTTCTTTTTCCGAGTACTAATGTAGAACGTACTAATACAGCGACTGCAGGTAAATTAATAATCCAAAATTAATTTTCTCAGGATGGTTAATCTTTAATTATTTATAGAAGTACCCACGCAAAATGTTTGTATTGTCAGCAGCGAACTCAGTAATATTGAGTATGCGGAAAACTCTACAGGTATTGTTTATATTTAAATATATTTTTGCATCAATTATTATCACTTTGTATAATTAGTTATTTTCATTGTTGTAATCAAATTTTCTTTATTGTAATTAAGCATTTTCATTGTTGCAATCAAGTCAAAGTATGACAAATTTAAGTGAAAATTCATATAATATATATTCCATCGAAATAGTTATAAGATTTATCTTACAATATTACAGATTTGAATAATTGCACGGCTACTTCTTCAGAGTTTACGTTTCTCAATACAGAAGAAACTAATTCATCAAGTGAGTTTTTCGACTTTATGCTTATGTTCATCCATACATATGTATATAACAAAAGCTCAGTAAATATACATAATTGTTATATTTTTTTAATAAATTGTATTTTTCCGCAGAATTACTTTCCATGTAAGTCATAAACTAAATACAATTTTCGATTTCAATTCCATATATTTGTGTTTTTTATTAATATTCCTATATATTATTTGTTTATGAAATATGTATGAATTATGACTATTTGCATATACATACTTTAGTGAATTTGGAGTAATTTACGCAAATGGTCAGCATTCATACATACTTTATAAATTTATGTAGTAGTATTTAATACAAACAAAAAATTCAAATATCCCGCCTACTGTGCCGCCTTCAAAATTTTAGTTCCTTGTGCAACCACCGAGCGCTTACATCGTTGAGTTTAGAAAGTCCCATGACAACGATAGAGTTCCCAATCTATATACGTAGTATATGTATCTATTGTCTATGATTAATAATATTAACAATTGTTTTATTGATTTATTTGTTTTCTTCCATAGCACCCTTTGTATAGCCATTTAAAATAAGAGAGTTGCATCCCGTATTTTGAGAAGTAAATAAAATATTTAAATTTCAACTCGAAATAACTCTTTTGTTTTTAATTTTAGAGGCATAGTGATAATGAACTTTTTTATTCAGATAATAAAAATCTTTTAAATGGTACCATTTTCAATATGGCATTCCATTTAAAAAAATGTTATTTTGTTGAATAAGTCGCGTATTTGATGTTCAATTGTTTTGTATTTTCCACCGTTAAATTTGTCGTATAATATCGCCCAACTTTGTCCATTTAATCGTCTTTCTATCTCTTCAAATAAGAAAGTTAGCAATGGTGGCCCGCTTACAGCAGACACACTGTACATAATATTGGTAGTATTTCATTATACTCATCGCAACTTATAGTTTCGCATAACTTCCATTTTAATATATTGTATTAAAACTGTATACACATTTACATACAATCTCAAAATTGTGTGTGCCACATTGTATATTGAAATACAAATATGCGAATAGATATCATTAGAAATAATTTTGAATATTACATCCTGATACTGCAAAAAACCACTTTGATATTTACTGCATAGACAAGGGAGGGGCTCACTTAACTCACAAAAATCACTCTTGCAATTCAATTAACTCTAACAACAATAACCTCGTCTAATGCACAAAACTCACCCTGAGTTTTCCAAGAGTGATTTATTTACGTTAGGTAAGATTGTGCGAGTTTCTGATCAAATATATGTATAAATAAATAGGAATAGATAAAAATATTATTTATATGTTTATAATAGTAGCTAAACGTTTTCCTATCATACACATAATTTAAAGGAAAAAGAAAGTATTTTATTTTATGTATTGCGCCATCTGTACTGATAAAATTGATGAATTACTCCTCTGAAACTGAAAAATGAATATGATAAAATACATGGCCAAATAAATTTTAGTTCAAAGTAAAATAATATATGTCTGTCTGTTTATGATAAAATATAAAAATATTCCATTGTCACCTAACATAAAAATCTGATGTGGCCAACACATGTCCTCCCTTAAATTCCATGTTTAAAATAGAAGTGAGCTTTAAGTAAAGTATCATTTCCGGTTAATCGTTTGTAAATAAAATCTAATTTGTTGTCCAATAAATAGAAAAGTCTTTAATACGAAATATATATATATATATATATATATATGGTTAAAATCTAGTATGTTGTTTCAAATTATATATGAGTTTTAAATACCAAATTTGAGAAGTTTTGGCTCATATTTTAATAGGCTTTAAGGGAAAATCGTCACACACACATTCTTTTAAAAATCAGCAACATCTAGGTGCTCTAAAACGCAATCTTTGTCAATTCTTCGCCGTACATTATCCATTTCGTAAATGTGTAGTTGTAAATTAATATTAATTTATAGTGCTGCAAAAATAACAATTAGCAAATTAAAATCAGATCATCCTGTACATCAAACATTTATGTATGATGGAAAATATATTATTTTTACAAACCTTAATTAAATATTTTACTATTATATTCTCCTTAACACGGTTTCATTATTAATTTTAATATAATTGCTTCCTGTCAATGACATTTGTTTAATTATGTCAAAACTGTCATTAAAATTATGTTTTTGTTTGGCGCATAGGCTAGGTGATACATGAAAATAAATTATATTATATATTCATATTTAAAGATATTTAGAGTTATTTACTAAATGTTATTATCGTAGAATTGAAGATTGTACCATTATATTCAATTTTAATTAGTAAAAGTTGCTAAAAAATATATTCAATGAATTTTTTACAAGAAAAACTGTTAAAAGTTTGTATAAATGATACTTCCGGTTATCCGATATATACTAAAAACTAATGACCACTTCCCATATTAGTATAGAATGGGTATACAAAATTTCAAATTTTTCTGATTGATGGTATTTGAGTAATCGTGTCCACAAGATCCACATACACACACACACACACACACACACACACACACACATATACATACATACATACATACATACCTACAGACATCATTGTAAAAATGTTAAAATCGGATTCTGGGGACATCAAAACGTGCTTATTCAATAAAATCTCTATATGCGATTTTTAGCACGATCCCTATACCTCCCTTACCTAGAGTAGCGGGAGATAAAAATAATATAAGTACTGGGCGAATACGAAAATGCGTGACATAAGCATTCAACATAGAAAAATAGTTTTTTACCTCCCGCTACCCTAGGTAAGGGAGGTATAGGGATCGTGCTAAAAATCACACATAGAGATTTTAGTGAATGAGCACGTTTTGATGTCCCCAGAATACGATTTTAACATTTTTACAATGATGTCTGCAGGTATGTATGTGTGTGTGTCTGTGTGTGTGTGTGTGTGTGTGTGTGTGTGTGTGTGTGTGTGTGTGTGTGTCTGTGTGTGTGTGTGTCTGTGTGTGTGTGTGTGTCTGTGTGTGTGTGTGTGTCTGTGTGTGTGGATCATGTGGACACAATTACTCAAATACTATCAATCAGAAAAATTTGAAATTTTGTATACCCATTCTATACTAATGTGGGAAGAGCTCATTAGTTTTTAGTGTATATCAGATAACCGGAAGTATCATTTATACAAGCTTTTAACAGTTTTTCTTGTAAAAAATTCATTAAATATAATTTTTTAGCAACTGTTACCAATACAAATTAAATATAATGGCACAATCTTCAATTCTACGATAAGCATTTAGTAAATAACTTGAAATAATTTTAAATATTGAATTATAAAATAATTTATTTTTGTATATCACTTTGCCTCTGCGTCAAACAAAAACAATACTTTAATAACAAATTTGACATATTTAAACAAATGTCACTGAAACCGTGTTAAGAAGAATTTAGTAGTTTAAATATGATTGTGATGAAATTAAGGTTTGCAAAAATAATATATTTTCCAACATACATAAATATTAGATATACAGGTTAATTCGATTTTAGTTTGATGTTTGCAGCATTCAAACAGCTCTCAAATAAGAACGTGATTTCAAAGTGTCAAATAATAGTTTGCAAATACACATTTACGAAATGGATAATGTACGGCGAAGAATTTACACAGATTGCGTTTTAGAGCATAAGGAAGTTAGGTATTTGGTGCTGATTTTGATAATAATGTGTGTGTGACGATTTTTTCTTAAAATATATTAATGATCCAAAACTTCGCAAAGTTGGTATTTGCTCACAGATTTTCCAGTAAAAACATAACAAAATATAATCCAAAATTTCGTATTACAAACTTTTCTATGTATTAGAACAACAAAGTAGATTTTGCTTACAAACGATCAATGGAAGTGATACTTTACTTAAAGCTCATTGCTATTTTAAACATGGAATTGGCGGGAGGTCATTTGCTGGCCACAACAGATTTTTTAAATAGGATTTCCAAGGCAGTATGTTTTATTTGAAAAATACCAATCATCAGGAGACAGAGTCGGTAAGTAAATAAATACAACGAACAAATCTTACTTTAAAAATGACAACCAAAATTTTTTAATGTGTCAAAATTTATTTGTCTCTATCTTTAACTCCATAGAAGATATAAATTTTTGAAATGTATCAGATAGAGATTTTTATATTCTTTAATATTAATAATAAAAAATAATATTTAGAAGATTTTTTTTAAAGAAACTATTACTTTCGGTTGTCCAATTTTTACCAAAATCTAATCAGCTCTTTCCAGGAATGTCATATTGAGGAAACTGCAGTTAATATTTTTTGTCTTAGAGTATATGAGAAACCGTGGTTAAAATATGTATAATAACAGACCCAATCATAAAATTGCACGTATTTGACATAATTTGACATTGACATTAAATTCTTTATTTTTTTGTTATTTCTTGTCCTAATTCATAACAAACTTAATTACAGAAACCAAAAAGTACATAATGTTTAAATTTACATATCTCACTTATACAAAGAACTAATTTAATCATACTTGAAGTATGTACGCAAAATTCAATTCTCTAAAACTTTTATTTGAAGCATTTATTAATAAATTCAAAATAACACCATTTTTTTTTCAAAAAAACTGATAATAGCTACAAGTAAAGTATCACTTTCGGTTAGACTATTTTAACCAAAGTCTATTATGTTATTTCCATTGATATAAAAGTATTATATACCAAATTTGAAAAGTTTTGGATTATATTTTAATGTTGTTTTCCATTAAAATCTATTATAGGTTTCAAGTAAAGTACTACTTCCTGGTATACCATTTTAACTAAAATCTATTATGTTATTCCCATTGATATAAAAGTATTATATACCAAATTTGAAAAGTTTTGGATTATATTTTAATGTAGTTTTTCATTAAAATCTACTATATGCTTCAAGTAAAGTACCACTTCCGGATAGACCATTTTTACTAAAATCTATTATTTTATTCCTATTGATATAAAAGTATTATATATCAAATTTGAAAAGTTTTGGATTATATTTTAATATAGTTTTCCATTAAAATCTATTATGGGCTTCAAGCAAAGTACCACTTCTGAAAGTTATGCAATGACCAAAAAGGGAGGTGCACAACTAGATGTTATAACAGTCCTAAATACAAAATTTTAACTTTCTACGGCTTCCCGTTTTTCAGTTATGCGAGATACGTACGTACGTACGTACAGACGTCACGACGAAATTAGTCAAAATGGATTCAGGGATGGTCAAAATGGATATTTCCGTAGAAATCTGGAAACCGAAATTTTTCGCGATTACAATACTTCCTTTACTTCGTACAAGGAAGTAAAAATATAAGATTTAGGCTGTGTACGATGTCGCATTTTGGCATTTAGTATTTAGGTCTTCTTTACATAAATACATCGACCTTTAAACTAATGGACCAAGTGTTTCCTATTCTTTTATTGTTAGAATAATGCTCCAACATAAAAGGATAGAAATATATATTCTGTCCTTCGACAATACGGAAGTTCTCAGTATACTGCGCATGCGTTCGTACTCATTGTACATCTTTTTCAGCCATGTGTAAACCTCTATACATCGTTCTCTATCACTAAATAGTTGTCAAAATCTATTTGACGTTTCGTGACTGTTTGTGTATTATTTTACTTTTTTGGAGAATATTTACAATTATTTCTGTCAACATATACGAATATGTGTTGTGAGGGTATGCGACAAAATAATGGGGAAACGGTGTATTTTGTGCAGTCAGCAGTACGTACGCCGTTTAGCTGTGTCATTTCACATGTAAGTTCTTATTAATTATTACTTGTTCCCTGTAATATAATATGTGTTATAATATATTGTATTAAAAATATATAATGAAAGTAATTATGTACAAAAAAATTAAATATATACTCTTAGCGATTATGCACCAAGTATAACAAGTTAGGGACAAATCAAATTTTTATTTTGCCGCGTTTTCTTAACTTCTGTACTGTTGAAGGATACAGATACTGTGTCTGCACCGTTATGGCGGGACACGCGTTTTGCTCGTACGCTGCGTCTATTAGTTTAAAGGTCGATGCATAAATACATCTCCGAATGGCACACAAATGACATCCATTGGTTTGTATGGCAACAATGAATTATACAATTTTATTTAATTTGATGCTTCAGCTTAAATATTTATATTGTATTTCATAAAATAGAAGCTAAGAAGCTATTTTTATAAATTATAAATTTGACATTTTGTATAAATTATAGCGAACATAATTAGTGCGCGTCAACTTCAAGGCATAGTTGCTCCTGCAAAACCCTGAAACTTAGGATTTAGATATTAAACTTAAAAAATCTGATGTGGCCAACACAAAACCTCCCGCTATTTAATTTTTGTTAATTTAAATACATACGTACCTACGTATTTACTAACGCTGCAAACTGTTCCATTGCAGAAAACTATTGCGTTATTTACTATTTTCTTTTTAAAATGTCACTATTATTAATTTAAAGTGATAAGTTTTCTGACAGTGACATTTACTGTCAGTTACATTCTTTGAAAAATTAACTATGTAACAAAGGAATAGTCTTTATCTTATTAAAGTATTAATGTATTCATGTAGAAAATTCAATAATCTTTAATTTTCATAAGACATAAAATTCGAAAAAATGGCATTTAATGGTATTTTTTGAAGAAAAACCACTATGAGCTTCAGGTAAAGTGCCATTTCCGGTTATCCGATTTACACCAAAATCTAATGGCTTCTTTACATATTAGAATAGGATAGAAATACAAGGTTTCAGAATTTTCTGAACGATAGTATTTGAGTTAGAGCGAAGACAAAATACATACACATACATACACACATACCAGAGCTGGGCAATAACTAGTTACTTTAGTAACTTAGTTACTAACTAGTTACTTTTACGTAACTTGTAACGTAACTTAGTTACTTTTTAAAATATGGTAACTGTAACTTAACTTGCTGCGGAAAAGTAGTTGGTACCTTTACGGTTTTTAGTTACTAGTTACTTGAGTAACTTAAGTTACTTAAAGTAATTCAAAACTGTTTTGTTTTAAATAAATGTCTGTCCAGAGTGGGAGTGTTGAGCGCAGCATCGCGCATTCCCTCTGTAATGTGTAACTTTTATTTTAAAACATAATTTAATTCAATATTATTGTTGATTGTCAAGCCATAATAGATAATAAAATAAGTAATTATATTCATGAATAATAGAGTTTTTTTGTACGGTAAACAGAAAAACTAAAAATAACACATTATTTTAATTTTTAATTCTAGAATTAATTTAGGCCAAAAATTTTTTCGGGCCCCCCTCCCGCTTTATAGTAAAAAACAAGTATGTACAAATATTTGTATAATTATAATGTAAGATTATTTATTAAAGAAAAAATAAAATTGCCTGCTGAGAGCAAAGCTGATCAATTATACAGTCCCGCATGCTCGATTCTAGTTTGAGGTGAAATCTTAGCATAATATTTTGTTACTCCTCTGTAGGGCCGGTTGGCGATTTTGCGGGGTCTCGGGAATATGTTATTAGAGTAGCTGGGCCCCAAATATTTATAAAAAGATACTTTTTCATCAAATTTTCTTAGATATTTCAATGTGCGTGGCCCATGTGAGCGCGGGGCCTAAGATTGAAAATCAACGTCTGATCCGAGGTTTCCAATAAATTAATCATTATCCATTATCGATAACTTTTATAAAAATTGTTAACGTTTTCCTGCATTTTTTTAGTTTTTCATCCACCACTCTGATCTTGTTAAAGATACGATGATACGGTTTTAAAATTTGAATTCAGCATAAAATTCTCTTTCGTATCGTGTATTACACTATTTTTGCCGATGAACGATTAGCGAGTTACTGCCAACTAAAATTCATATGAAATCCCTCTAAAATTTTAAACATCTGAAAATCGGCTCTTTTTCCATTTTCTCATTCAAAATTTCAACAGGCTTACAGATAACCAATATTAAGTATTTAATAGGTGTCAAAGTGGTTGATGAAAAATTGAGAAAAGAGCCGATTTTCAGATGTTTAAAATTTTAGAGGAATTTCATGTGAGTTTTAGTTGTCAGTAACTCGCCAATTGTTCATCGGCAATAATCGTGTAATACATGATATAAAAGAGAATTTCATGCTGAATTCAAATTTTAAAACTGCGTCATCATATCTTTAACAAGATCAGAGAGGTGGATGAAAAACTAAAAAATTGCAGGAAAACGTTAACAATTTTTATGAAGCAGTTATCGATAACTTACTTCTTTTGATGCCACGTCGAATGTAAACTGTTGTAAATGGTGAAACCTGTTAGACTAAGTATCAAGTACGTAATATTGTTAGTTTTTTTGAATAATTTAAATATTTTCATAACTGTTTTAAGCAAATGGCCATAAACCTGAATATGCCGCCATTTGTATAAATTGGCGGGAGGTTCTCATGCTCCGATATCGGGAAAATATTGATATGTTATTCAGCGCACTTTTCTGGGGCTGGATTCCGTTAAAAAGCTTTTGTTGTAATTACTTTAAGGTAAAATCATAAATTTGCTATAAAAAATCTTTAGAATGAAAAAAAACTATAAACAATAATTAATATTTATATATATTAGTTAAATAATAATAACTAATGATTGTCAAAAAGTAATTTGTAAAAAAACGTAAAAAAATATAATAAAATATGATTTAAATGAAGCATTCATGTAATTTTCAAAAAATTTGCTCTGTTTGAAGCACTGTAGCACGCTATCGCTTAATTATAGAAAAAAATGTTTTAGATAAAAGTTGCAGAGAATTTTATAGTCAATAAATTAGATGATAACTATTTTTGCCTATTGCAAATAAGTCAAGAGATATTTAGAAAAAACCGCTTTTTTGCGCCTTTTTTCTCAAGTTGGCGGTGCTTCCCGAAGGCCCCCGAGGGGGAAAACTTGCATTTTTTGTTGAGACCTCTAAATATATAACATATCCAAAAATCAAAAATACCCGACCTTTTGCAGGGTAAATCTACCTAATGACTGGACTATAGTGCAAAAACTCCTTGATAATGTATACTACACAATATCTAAGTCAACAGTCTAATGCCCATATTCATAAACACTCGTAAAGTTTCAAAACGACTCGTTATAATTTTTGACAAATAGAATCAAATATGACAAATAAAAATTTGATTTTTATTTCAATGTCAACTGTTTTTATTGGATAAATATTATAACGAACTGTTTAAAAATTTTACGAGTGTTTATGAATACGGGCATTAGTCTACACTTCACGCCATTAAAAGTAGTTAGAAAGTAACTCAAAGTAACTAAGTTACTTTTAATGAGTAACTATTAAATAACTTAGTTCTTTCACCAAAGTAACTGGAACTTAAGTAACTTAGTTACTTTTTTCTTGAGGTAACTGTAACTGTAACTAGTTACATTTTAAAAGTAACTTGCCCAGCTCTGACACATACACACATACAGACATCATCGTGAAAATGTTAAAAATGGATTCTAGGGACCTTAAAACGTGGTCATTTACTAAAATCTCGATATGAGATTTTTAGCACGATCCCTATACTTCCCTTACCAAAGGTAGCGGGAGGTAAAAATAATAAATTGGCCTGACTGAATACCCGGTTTTTCGTGGTAAACCCTATTATCCAGTTTTCTCGGTAAAACAGGCAGTTAAAAACAGTTTGAGCAAGTTAACCATGATTAATAATCACCGTTGACAGGTTAATATTTTTTACAGTTTTTGACAGCACTAAATTTCCTATTATTGCCTTCAATGGAAAAAGATGAGTTATGTGATTTTATGTTCTACGTTTATTTACATGAAAGCTACTGATAAAATAGGTAACATATAACTCGAACACTGAAAAATTACTTTGATAATACACATGGTCAAATAAATTTCAATGTAAAGCAATTATAATATATTTTCAGTCGGAACAGTAATATGCAAAAATGTGGAATATTCCAAAGTCGATTTTGCTTTTAATATTTCAAATTAAAATGAAAATAGAATAACCGAGTCAATTCAAATACCTTTAATTCGAAATCCCATATATTCCAAATGTTTCGTTTTCACCTCTCGCTAAAAGAGGTATTGGATTCATGCTAAAAATCGCATATCCAGATTTTAGTGAATAATCACATTTTAAGGTCACTTAAATCAGATTTTAACATTTTTACAATGATGTGTGAGTTTGTAGATGTGTGTGTAAATTATTAAAGATTGATTACAAAAATAGTAATTCTCAATATTTTATAAGAGCGGGTTTGGTTCTCATGCCTTCTTGGCAATTCTCTATTTCGAAGTAATCTGTACGTTATACATTGTACACTGGCGAGCAAAAAATTGATGTCACGCGGTAAAAAATTATATTGATATTCCGGACAAAATTTAGTTAGCTGTATTTTTTTGTGTTATTCCAACAAATAGTCATTTAAATTATATAGATTTATCAGTAATCGATGCATACCTTCAAATTTCTCAATAAGACAGAAAATCATCCATTTTTATTGACGGGCACAAGAAACAAGCACTTTTAAAACACAATTTTCGACAGGCTAAAACTTAACAGCGCAAGCAAATGCGACACGACGTAGGATAGTATAACACGAACAGTGAATTATACTGTATACCAGGGAATACCCTGTCTACACAAAAGTTTTAGTTACCTGTACAAAGTATATGGCGGAAAGAAGAATTTGTAATCTTTACAAAATATAATGTCACAGGATACAAAAAAATAAAATTTGTCCCAGTAACAGATTAAATATTTTTAATTGTTGCAAAATAATTTTGTAATCTGAACAAAGTAACAAAATGACTGCTTAATACTACTAATAATAATTGCTACCATGACTAATATTTTACAGCAAATAATACTTTTTATACACAACAAAAATTGTTTAGTTTTGGAAACTTAAAATACAAAGTTCTACGTATACACGGCAAAAACATATTGTTGAAATAACAAAAAAATACAGCTAACTAAATTTTGTCAGGAATATCAATGTAATTTTTTACCGTGTAATTGAAAATTCGTATTTCGGTGTCTCTTTTTGGTATAGCGTTGATTTCTCTTTGTAAAATCTATCAGTTACACGGTGTAGTATTCGTATTGTATATTTAGCAGGTCTGTAAATCCCATTGTTGTGGCAAGAAATCTAGCATTGATACAAGATGGCCGATAACAACGTGAAACTGCAAGAATTGTTAGTAAGAGCCTTTGTGCTGTACAAAAGCTGTATCAGCTCTATGAGGAGACTGGCCTGATAACCAGAACACCAGGATCCGGGCACAAAAGAGTTACCAGCCGAAGAGATGACCGACTTTTTGTGTCCGCAATTTTGCGGAATAGAACAGCTTTTGCGGTTTTGCTAAGAAATCAACTCCAAGTTAGAGGTGTAAATGTTAGTGAATTGACCGTTAGAAGAAGGCTTCATGCTGCTGGATTTTCTTGTAGAAGGATGGCTACAGGTTCACCATCGCAACGCCGGTATCAAATTGCAAGATTGGTTTCTGCCCGATATCACGCGGCATGGAATGGTGAGGACTGGGACACTGGGTACTTTTTTCTGATGAGTCGCATTTTTGCCTCAATAGATCAGAAGGACGTCGATGAGTATGGAGAAGACCCGGAGAAAGATACGCTCAAGATTGTATTGACGAACGACTTTCATTTGGTAGGTCGGTTATGGTTTGGGCGGGAATCTCTTCACAAGCACGTACAGAGTTGGTCTTCATACAGAATGGCTCCATGACAGTTCACAGGTACATTACGGAGGTTCTAGAAGACCATACTATGCCAGAGTTGTCAGAGAATATCTGGATGAAGTGGGAATTACACGGTTTGATTGGCCAGCCCTCAGTCCGGACATGAATCCCATCGAACATGTCTGGGATGAGTTGGGACAGCGTATCCGAAAGCATACACCACCTTCAAGAACTGCCCAAGAGCTTAGAGCGTTGCTATTGCAGGAGTGGAATAATATTGACCAGCATATGATCCTTAACTTAATTCAAAGTATGCCTCATCGAGTTCAAGCAGTAATTAACGCAAGAGGAGGGAATACGCAATATTAGTACCTACTAAGATTTTTAAATTTTTTTCGTTCCACATAACGCCTAACAACAAAAAGTCAAACTACGTTTGAAATGTAAATTTATTGTTTTTTCATAATAAATTATAAAACCAAAAATACGCTTTGAATTTCAATATTGAATTATTAATTTAGCCTATAAAATACAGTATAATGGTTTTCAATTTACAAATATAAGCTTAAAACAGAAAATTAGAAAAATACATAATAATTAATAACATAATAATTGACCTCAATTTTTTGCTTTCAACACTACACAATATATTTATAATTATTAAACATTTTTATTAGGATTAAAAAATAACTTTGCTATATATTGATGCAACATTGTTTATTCAACATTTTGCTTGTTATTTATTCTTCTCATTCTTGTAATCAAAATAAATTATTATAAAGTGGATATAATCAAGGTTACTTTTTTCTAGTGTTAGCCATGGTATTATCGACCTTTAAACTAATGGACCAAGTGTCTCCTATTCTTTTATTGTTAGAATAATGCTCCAACATAAAAGGATAGAAATATATATTCTGTCCTTCAACAGTACGGAAGTTCTCAGTTAAAGTATACTGCGCATACGTTCGTACTCATTGTACATCTTTTTCAGCCATATGTAAACCTCTATACATCGCTCTCTATCACTAAATGGTTGTCAAAATCTACATTTGACGTTTTGTGACTGTGTGTGTTATTTACTTTTTTGGAGAACATTTACAATTATTTCTGTCAATACATACGTATATGTGTAGTGAGGTGTGTATGCTACAAAATAATGGGGAAACGGTGTATTTTGTGCTGTCAGCAAGCAGTACGTACGTGGTTCAGCTTTGTCATTTTATATGTAAGTTGTAAGTTCTTATTAATTATTACTTGTCCCCTATAATATAATATGTATATAATATATTGTATTAAAAATATATAATAAAACTAATTATGTACAAAAAAATTAAATCTAAATGCACCAAGTAAAACAAGTTAGGGACAAATCAAATTTTTCATTTTTCCGTACTGTTGAAGGATAGAGATATTGGGTCGAATTCAGCACTCTTCTTTAGGTTAGTGATCGTCTCTAGTAACTATGGAAACATCCTGCATCTTTTTCTTACTAATGCATCATTATATATGTCCCTCTTTATTTTTTTATGTTTAGATAAGCTTCTTTAGTTAGTGAAGAGTGCTGAATTCGACCCACTGTGCCTGCACCGTTAAGGCGGGACAACCGTTTTGCTCGTACGCTGCGTCTATTAGTTTAAAGGTCGATGCATGGTATTAAATTAAAATCATAAACAAATATAATGACATTTGACTTGGCAGAATCGTATCTGTCAAATTGTCTGAATCTGTTAAAAATTGAAAATGAAGAATTACTCTCTCGAAGAAAAGTAAAAGAATATTAAAAAGTATTATTTTGTTGCAAAATATATTTTATAATTTTTGGCATTACATTTGTTTGTGATTTTAATTCAGTACAATGGCTAACACTAACACTATAATAAAGTAACATAATACAACATGTACATAATTGTCTAATACATATATTTGAAGTATTTTTTTCCAAAATTAATAGGTCACTTTTGCGCAATAAAAATCTGTTTTCCCATATTAAACGCGTATGGCCCGCTTTACGTGTTACTCCCGATGTATACAGGTGTTTCAAAAAAAGTGTAAAAATTTTTAAGGGTGTATAGTACTGACCAAATTGAAAAAAAAAGCTTAAACAACATAGGTCCGATCTTCAATAGTTTCCGAGAAATGAGGCAGTGAAAAATGAGTTTTTACGGGGTTTACTTCTGCTATCTTGAAATCTATAAGAGTTACGACTTTAATTAAATAAGACTTTTTGTTTATCTTTCAGAGGTCATCTTAGATGTTTTTTTTTTTAAATCAAATAATTGTACTAAGTTTAATGTTGTGGCGACCTTGGCATTGAAACAGCCAATATACAGGGTGTTCCATTTAAGTGTGCCTCCATTGCTATCTCGAGAACTATAAGAGCTACGAGGTTGGTTAAATTAGCAAAGAACCACCATTTTACAAGACTATTACAATGAGAAAAAAAAATCGACCAGTGGTTCTCAAAATACGGGACACAACTTTCTTATTTTAAATTTAAACAATTTTTATAATTTAATATTTATTAATTTTAATATTATTGTAGTTACACCATTGTTTGATTTGTTTATTTTTCAATTGTTTTCTATCCATAGCACTCTTGTTTCAGCCAGATATAAATAAAATACATATAAATTTAACATGCATTTTTCTCAGTTATTTTGTTATATTAGTATATGATATATTAATATCGTTGAATTCAGAAAAAAATACTCTATCGAATAATCTAAAAATGTTCCCATTTAAAATAAGAAAGTTGTGTCCCATATTTTGAGAACCACTGGTCAAAAAAATTTTTTTTTGCTCATTGTAATAGTCTTGTAAAATGGTGGTGCTTTGCTAATTTAACCAACCTCGTAGCTCTTATAGTTCTATATATATATATATATATGTATACATGGTACGTGGTCACTTCATATACGGGAATTTGCTCAACGCTGTGACTTCATATATACCGTTGTGACTTCCGAAAATGGAAGTGACAAACGTTTCCCTATGTAATTTTATTTTTTCTAGCATTATAGGCAAAACAAGTCTAAATACGAAAATTTTGTTGGAAGTCAAATAGTACCCCCCCATACCCTCAAAATTGTCACTTTAGTTCAAGCGTTTACCGCTGGCGCTGTAGTCGCTATTAGTGACAGGTACGCACAGTGCGAAGTTACTTCCGAAGTGTATATAGCACTTGAAGGTATTTAGTCACTTCCAAAACTTGGCAACAGTGTATTGCAGTACGTTATTGTAGTTTATGGAAACTCTTTATTAATATAATAAATTTTTATTAACAATTTACAATTCAAAAAGTATTATAAATTAATAAGTGAAAAATTCACAATAAAATGTAAAAATAATTACCTGTGTTATCTATAGCACATACGCAGTGTTTCTGTGAATTAATGATTATTTTTAGCATCTATTTAAAAAATTTAGCCAATAAGTATTAATAACAAATAACAATTAAATATCTCGTTATATATTAAAATTTATTTGTGATAATTTTTAACAAGTTTCTAAATTTCAATCGAGGTAATTCTGTTAAGATGATTTATTAATTTTTAGCAAGTTTTTAACATTCTGTAAGCAATAAGCAATAAAATTTCAGGTGACAATTTATTTTTTTGTCATATGTCAGTATTCGCGATTGGTGAAATTTTTTGACAAAGTTGCTTAATTTTACAACTAATGCCCGGTTTCAAAAGGGTATGTTAAAAAATTACCATCTTGATATAATTTTTAATAAATAGAAATGAATTTTGCACTTGTCATTTTACTGTTTTGTAAAGTACTACTTAATTTGGTTGGATGAAAACGTATTAATTTTTGAACAAACGGTTATAAAACCAGACATAAATTGCAAAAGTGCGGACATTAACTTATTTACAGTCTTGGAGGTTATTACAGTTTTAAATAATTCCCAATTACATCATGTTACTTACAAATTATTTTTCTGCAAATGAAATTTGTAATTTTCATTTGATAAGTAAAACCAATAACGTGAAATATGTATATAGTTAAATATTAATTATTAGCGAAATTGTTCTCTAATTGAGTGCTTCATTTTCCTACCTTCTCCACAATATACAAGAAGTAAAATTTTAGTTTTTTACCTCTCGCTAAGAGAGGTATTGGAATCATGCTAAAAAGCGTATATCCAGATTTTAGTAGATAAGCACGTTTTAAGGTCCCTAGAATCCGATTATAACATTTTACGATTATGTCCGTGTGTATGTGTGTGTGCGTGTGTGTGTGCGTGGATGTGTGGATGTATGTGTGGATGTTGGATCCACAATTTCTCAAATACTTTACGATTTAAAAAATATTTAACTGCAGTTTCCTCAATTTGACATTCCTGTGAAAAGCTGATTACATTTTGCTAAAATTGCACAACCGGAAGTAATAGTTTCTTTAAAGAAATCTTGTAAGTAAATATTATTTTTTGAAAATATGTATATTACATATATTGAAGAACATAAAATTCTACATCTGAAATTTTATTATATCTTGTATATATTTAGGGATAAAGGCACTGTAATATATAGAATAATTTAATGTAGTACATCGCAGAGGCTAAGGTACTAAGGAAACCAGTTGACATATTCAAATGTTTATAACATAGTAATGTTTATAACATAGTTTGTAAATAACAGATGTTAGTGCCAAATATCAACAGTATTACTGACATTCTGGAAGCTTTTTCTGGGAAGTACATTTAATCTTTCTTATTGTTATATTAATTAAATATTTAAAATTGTAAATAAAATGCATATATCCATCAGAAATACCGCCAATCTAGTTAATGAATTGGAAGAATCTCTGATATTTAGGAACTTCCTCAGACAATGAAAAATAGATATAATTAGAATTGTATGTGTGCAGAAGACATGTTAAATATAATAAAAACAATATTTGGGTAAAGTTCTGTAATTTTTTTTTTTTTGTTATAAAACGACGGTTCCATAGCGAAGTGCAATACAATACTTATACAGGGTGTAAATTTTAAAATGGGTCATTGGGCTGTAACATAGAAAAACAGTTTTTTAGACGTCGAAAGTTTCTATATTAATTTATTGAAAAAATAATTGGTGCCTATTACAATTTTTTTAATATCAAACACCTTCCATTTCTGTTTCATATAAAGCCAGAAAATGAATTTAAAAATTTGCGAAATTAAGAAAAATATCATTAGCCATGAAACTAACGGTAACAAAACATTGCCATTTTTTATTAACATGATAGGGGGGACAATTAAAGATTGAAGTTATTAATTTATAAAGTAATACAAAATAACACAAAATAAAGTAAACACTATGATATTTATTTAAGAAACAATTATTATTTATTGTAACAAGTATTTACAAATTAAAGATGATGTACATGTAATAAGTAATAAGTTATGAGAAACGAGAAAAAATGCAAATTACGAGGTAACAATTAAAACCATTTAATAATTTGTAATTTTTCTTCATGAGACAAATTACCCATGATTTCTTCTTAATAAAACGAAAATAATAATAATTTAAAAAATAATGTGTATGAAACGTTTATTAATGAGCGTCTCAAGTCAACAATTGTTTTGTTTTGTTTCTGTCAGTTTCACGGCTATTGATATTTTTTCTTAATTGTGTAAATTTTTAAATTTATTTTCTGGCTTTATATGAAACAGAAATTTAATGTGTTTGGTATCAAAAAATTCGTAATGTGTTTCTTTATAAATATGCACTAATTCTTTTTTAAATAAATTAATATCGAATTCGGCATCTAAAAAACTATTTTTCTATGTTATAGCCCTATAGCCGTTTTAAAATTTACACCCTGTATATCATCAAATGGAAATGGCGAGAGGTATTGTGCTGGCCACAACAGATTTTTTTATATAAATAAATAGTAATTTGACAAATGTTTACAAATTTACTAAGTTTAAACCATCAAGCTTTAGAGTACCATCATTTCAATTACTACTCTTAGCTATAAATAAATTTCAGTTTTTTTATTATTATTTTTTACAGTAGACTTTATCACACTTAAATATTATATGTGAACCCCAAAAGTTGTTCAACATGTGTATTGCTGGATGTAAGATAAATATGAAATATTTTTCATTACACGAAACGTCTTTCGTCTTTGATATTTTATTTTCTGATTCAAATTCTGCATCATCTTTGGACTAGGTTTTTTTTTGTAAAGTAATTAATTTAATTAGTGACTAGTAAACATAACACCTTAAATTTGTAAATTTAAAAGTTGGAATAACTGTGTCATCTGTTGTTAATATATACAATAAATACAATTTTACGGTTAACTTCTATCCTGGCCATAAAGTTTTATGGTATAAATTTCATAGCCCAAAATAAGGTATATCCCCATTTAATAAGCCCTTATGTCGTACATTGTCCCAGATTACTTAGAGTTGAAGTTGACTGATTTGGAGCGAATCTGCTGCCTTGCAAACAATCTAGTATTTTTTTAATATTTTTTAAATAATATAATAGACCAAATAGGGCACTTAAATAGCACACAAATCATAATTTTTTGTAAAAAAATCAGAATTGGGCATGCATGGTGGTTTGGAGCTGTTCCGCCAAGACAACAAAATTATGATTGTTTAAACAAAGATAATAGTCCAAAATTCGACATTGTGGCACTTCATTCACACAGAGTGAGACCTTTATTCATCATATACTTTATTTGGTGTTTTGCTGATATGTGCTTGCTAGTTTAGCCGATATGAAATTTGGCAACGCTGCGGAAGTCAGCCCTACGCTTCAATATCTTGTATACAATTACAGTGATGGAAGTAACTTCGTATTTTTAGTATGTGCAATTGTATATAAATTTTTAATATAATATTTTCTTACCCCTCTTTTGAAAACCTTAATTTAGAAGTTCCCCTAAGCCTATATATATAATTTTTAATAATATATATTCATTAATTAATATGGAAGTCAGGACGCCCTATCAACGTCACGGAAGTGACTCCTTAACAGGTATCAATATATATATATATATATATATATATATATATATATATATATATATATATATAGTCGATTGATTCAATAACATTTAAACACTCCTCAATAACATTTAAACACTCCTGTCTACCTATAATTAACACAGAAACACGGCCCATTAGTCCATAGTTTGATAAAAAATATATATCATATGAATTTATAACACCACATTAGAAATAAATAAATAAATTATCTACTTTTTATACATATATAGATGATTGAAAAATAAGTTTTTCGCCATAATGTAACTATGATAATTCATTTAAAAGACTTGAAAAGTGTATAAATTTTTAAGAGTATCAGAATGAATCTCATAGATTATATTTACCATTTAATTATTGCAACATGGAGTTTATTTTTTGGTAAGATTGTAATATACACGACGTTAAAAAAAGAGCAAGACATTTTGAGGGCATATAGTACTAAATAAAACGAGTAAAAAAAATTGAATCAACATTGGCCCGATTATCAATTTTTTCCAAGATATAAGGCAGTGAAAATGAGTTTTTACGGGGTTTACCAGTGCTATCTCTAAAACTGTAAGAGTTACGATAAATAACACTTCGTTTCCCTAACAACCGCGGAAGTTGATAGAGAATGGAAGGTGAAACGTAAGGGGTATTTTCGCTACGCTATCACAGCGTAGTCTTGAAATCCTGCCCCAAAAAGTTTCTAATAAAATTTAGGAAGTAGGTAGGCTATGAATACTTCCAATTGTTTTTTATGCTTTAAGCATCAACGTAAATTTGAAGGCGGTAATCTTTCATGTTATTCCATATACATTAAAGAAAATTTACATAATTTTTAAAATTTTGAAAATATATAAATTCATTTATCTCAAATACATAAGCATTTCACAAATTTATTAAAATGCACGTATATTTATACTTTACTGGAATAAGAATATAGATCCTTAAAAGTAGTAAAAAGATTAAATCAGAACAAATACACAGAGTGTTCATAAATTCTCGATTGAATGAATTATAAGAAATAATTTTCCGAATTTTGGATAAATTCTTTCTGAATCATGACCAGTAACGTATGTCTCATAAGTTTTGGCACAAATTTCAGATGCTACAAAATCAGTAATAACAAGAGAATCATATGTTGCTATGGAGACAAAAATTTTGTTTAATATCTTATCTTAATGTATTGAGAGCTTCTTGACTGGATGGATGTTTGGGATATTTGAATAAAAGTCCTGGATTGCAGTAAATGATAATTTAGTTCAAAATCGGCCTCTACCGGTTTCGGCAACTCATTTGCCTTCTTCAGGAGCTATAAATTATTTTAATGTACATAGTGTTCATCCTATTTTACAAATTTAGCTACAATTTACTTACGTGATTTTGTTTTAATAATAGTGAATTTTGTACAGAGTGACATTAATATTTTCTGAATATATTTATTTATATATTTATAAATAAATAAATAAATAAATAAATAACACGAAACAACACACATTTGGACGTCAATAGTTAAAACAATAAATAGAAAATAATGATAAAATATGTAAAAAAAATAGTTTACGTTAAAAAAGTTGTGTGTTGTTTCTTGTTATTTATTTATTTATTTATGTATTCAGAAAATATTAATGTCACTCTGCACAAAATTCACTATTATTAAAACAAAATCACGTAAGTAAATTGTAGCTGAATTTGTAAAATAGGATGAACACTATGTACATTAAAATAATTTATAGCTCCTGAAGAAGGCAAATGAGTTGTCGAAACCGGTAGAGGCCGATTTTGAAACAAATTATCATTGACTGCAATCCAGGACTTTTATTCAAATATCCCATCTTATCTTAACTTTGACAGCTCAATATTGTCAGTCATTTATGTAAATATGGCTTACAAATTAGAAACCCGACAGAGTATATATAATTTATTTGGGAAAGTTCCTAAAGCCGAAATATTACGAATTTTTGAAAATCAACATGTATCCCGAAAAACCATTTATCGGACAATGGGGAAGTTTAGCGATTTTTTTTTATTCTTTTAATCCATGGGAAATGACTTGAAAAATGATGTGACATGTTTTATTTTTTTTAATAATGCCCAGATTTTCCGGAAAAGCCGATTTTAAGCTGTGATGACGTCGGTAGAGGCTTGGTACAACGTATGTCGCATATACACTGACGCACGCGTTGCGGTTACCAGTCACTTGAGACTGAGGTGTTGTTCGACCTACGTTCAAGTGGTTCGCTTTCACCGTTCTGTCTGAGTTTGCGCATAACTGACTTGTGACGTACTTAGAGTTTACCCAAAAAATATTAATTATAAATAAATGGAGCAATAATTTTAATTTTTAGTTTCAATTTCAGCAGTCATTTGTGTTATATTTGTGAGAAAATAGTATGTTATGTATAATTTTTACCATGCTAAACTTCCCCATTGCTGAATGTGAGCAAGGTATTCTTGTTTAAACCTACCAAAAAGTGGAAGACCTAGAATTTTTACCAGAGTAAGAGCCGAAGCACTAGTAAGAAGAGCGAAAAACAGACTTGGTACTTCATTAAGAAAACTGGCACGCCAGTATAGAACTTCCAAGGACATCATATCGCGGGAACTGTCACGGAATGGTCAAAAATTCAGAAAACGAAGGAAAGCCCCAAAATATACCGCCAACTAACTAGCCAGAATCCCGATATGCTGCTGAAATCTAAGAAGGGTACATTTTTCGAATAACAGCGTGATAATTATGGATGATGAAAAGTACTTCACGCTGAGTAACTCCGAAATGAATGGAAATGATGGTTTTTTATAATGGCAATGTTGAAGAAGTCCCTAATAATGTCAGATATAAACAAAAAGCCAAAATCGCAGATAAGGTGTTGGTTTGGTGCGCCATTTCTATAAGGGGTGTATCCAGGCTTTATGTAGGCCGAGTAAGAGGTGAAGCACTGGATAGTCAAAGGTACATCCATAATTGCCTAACGAAATTGGTTAATTTTAGTGAAGAAGAACATGCTGGGGACGATATTATGTTCGGGCCAGACCTCGCATCTTGTCACTATGAAAGACAGACTCAAACTTGGCTAGCAGACCAAAACATACCATTTGTTCCGCGGAATGACAAACCCCTAACCTTCCTCAGGCTCGTCCCATAGATAATTTTTGGGCTCTTTTATTTTGTAAAGTTTACAATGGAGGATGGGAAGCTCAAAATGAGGAGGAACTTCAACACAGAGTATATAGAAAAGTCCGAGAAATCGATTTAAATGCCGTCCAAAACCTAATGATAGGAGTCCACAGAAAGTTGCGCCTTGTGGAAAAACACGGAGCTCTTTATTTAATTTAAGTTTATAATTAGTTGCTAATGGAACTCTTAATTATTTGTAGTACAACACTTCAAGTAAAAGTATTGGGTGCGATTCAGTGGGTTATATTAAAGTCTGTACTAACACTTGTATTAACTAAAACACTGTATTAGCTTAAAACACATTTTAAAACAAAGGTGATTCAGTGGTCTGTATTAAGCTGTTTTAGTTAAAACACAAAATTACACTTGGCAACACCGTAACAACTGTCAAAGTGCGAAATTGGCGGCATTTGAAACGTCAATATTTTGTATTTGTGTTATTTTAGATTATGTTTTATGACTTATATTTTAAATTTTAGCATATTAAAATGTCAGGAAAAAGAATTACAGAACCGATTGGTTTAATGAAGAAAAGATTATTTTAATAAGAGGCAATTACTAAACGGAATGGTATTATTGAAAATTAGGGAAATGACATTAAAATAATGAAAAATAAAAAAGCTGCATCATTTTGAAGTGGTAAATTGGAATGTCCAAAGAAATAAAAGTGATGTTTGTGCTGATTGATATTTTTTATTATTGTAATCAAGTTTCTGTTATTGTAAATAAGCATTTCTTTGTTGTAATCAAAATTTCTTTAAGGATTTCTTTGTTTGTAATAAAAAAAATCAAAATCAAATCAATATTATTTTAATTGAATGTAGCGGGGCCCTTAAAATGTGAGGGGCCCATAGGCAATTACCTACTTTGCCTAATGGGTAATCCGGCACTGATTGAAATGCAATTCAAAGAGTGAAATTGCACATTATTTAAAAGAAAAATTAAAACTGGAGGAGGTACATCACCGCCAAACCCAGATATGTCAATTCGAATCAAATTTATTACATTCTGAAATACATTCTTTGATAATCGGTATCACTTTCGGAGAGAGTATTGTCATAGTTTTTCGTCTCCTATATATCTTTCTTCGTCTTCTACAATCAACAACACGCCAAACATGCTCAATTCTTTCAACAGCACGTATTGTGTCACCTATTTTACTTAAACAAACTCAGAAAATATACAACATATAAATAATTGTTGTAATTTACCTGAATTTATTGACATTAACCTCAATTTTTTAAATTATTCATTTTCTCTTTTATTATACCATTTTAAGTTCAATATTTGCTTTAGTATACTTTATGAAGAGTCAAATATATAATTTTACTTCAATATTTCCTATTTGACATTATGAATTAAGGTTAATACAATACTTAAAACAAATATAACCCATTCTAAGAAGTGTTTTAATTTCCTAGGCAACTATTACACTTGTATTAAAATAAACAGTCTAATACAAGCCACTGAATCAGGATTTTTAATACAACTCTTAATACAGATCTTAAAACAGCCTAATACAACCCACTGAATCGCACCCATTGTTTTCAGAAAAAGAAAAATTGTTGAAATTTGTGCCAAAATTTATGAGATATACGTTATGTCATGTAATATCTGCTAATTAATTTTTATTCTGAAGTTGTAATTTCAGGACAAAAGGCAAATCTAACTGTTCCGAAAAGTATATCAGACAATATTTTTATATACTATTTTTTGGGGTAAATATAATTCTGTTTCATATTAGCACATAATACAAAATAAATAATTTTAGTCCCACAATAGAAGATTACGTCGTATTAAACCTTGAGGACGGTTTATCTTTATCTAGCGAGCCTAGATTTGATGCCAATAAACCAACACATTTCTTTTACCATGGTTGGGGAGAAAATGCTACCGTAGGTAGCTCAGCTGTGGTTAACCAAGGTAAAGGATAAAATGAGCTAATACAGAAGTATAGTTCTCGTCATCAAACATTGAGGGACGGTCATATACAGTTCAACCGCTTCTATACTATAAAATTAGAATGGAATAGTTTTAGAACGGTATACCGCAAATTGATTTAGCTTTGTGTGCAAAACATTGACAGTATTCAGTATTATTATTTGTGATGGGCAGAAGTTTTAGGTTTCTTTGTGAACTTAAGTAATGGGCGGTTAAGCTGTTTATAACCGTCCCTCGATTTTTGGTGACGAGAACTATAGTCAATAATAATTTGTGGTTTAAACGTTTCGTTAACATATCATTAATATTTTATTTATTTAATATGGGTTAAAAAATTTATACCGATTGTGTATTTACTTAATTCATTTTTAACATGCTAATATTTATACCACTATTACAATTTACAATAATTAACACAACAGAAATAACTAGGGCTGGCAAAAACCAAAGTTTTTTTTTAAATTAGGTTTCTTGGGATTTATGAGGCTTTATTGGGTATAATTGGGCTTTTTTGGATTTTTCAAGCTTTATTAGTCATTTTTTATAAACTTATGCCCATATTCATAAATATTAGTAAAATTTTTAAACGCTTCGTTATAATTTTTATCCAATAAAAACGATCAACATTGAAAGAAAAATCGAAATGTAATTTGTCAAAAATTATGACGAGCCGTTTTGAAACCAAAGACAATATACACACTTGTGTTTGAAACTTTACGAGTGTTTATGAATATGGAAGACTTGATTGGGCAGAAAAATTACGTCATCAAATAATATTACTAATGACGTGATATACTACTACGTTTACAAAATCAAATAAAATTATTTCAAATAATTTTATATTCCGTAAAAGGAATAGAGATTGACTTAGAAATACTTGTAAATTTCATTAATACCTGTATACGTTTCTTATTTCTAGTATTTTTTCTTCTTCTTTATTTAAAAAAGTTTCTAAGAGTTATATTTCATTTTATGAAGTTTTTTCAGGTTGATGACGTAAGTTTTCCGTCTATTCATTTTTACTAATCATACATTACAAATTAAATATGGCATTCAAAATGACATTCTTTATCGCATTAATGCGTTTATCTATCACTTTTTCGTACTAACGCAAAAGCGACAGCTAACCTTTAATTTGTTATAATTTATTATTTATTTCTAGTTTAATTTAAACGGAATTAGAAAAAAACCTAATGAAATTCTAACTAAACACATAAATAGCTAATCTAGGTTAATTGAGTTTTTATGGGTTTTTAAGTAGGTTAAAAAAACGTGGTTTTTTGGGGTTTGGAAAAATAAGACTAGTTCTGGTAATAACAATTACTGTACTCGCACTGATTGTTCTCATCTTGTAATTATTACAAATTATGAAAAACGCCCCCTGCATGGGAGTCTTGTAAACTAAAAGAGACACCAAGTCAGTTAAATTGTTCCATTAGTAAACCATTTTAAGATGATCCTATAACGACGAGGTAATTGTTGTGCTCAGAAATATGCAGATGATTCAACTACAAGAAGACAAAGTATTCATACGTCCTCTACTGCATATTTCAGATAGAGAGCGTAACGAAGTGAAGGTTGTGCGTGGCTCAATTGTACGACTGAACTATGAGCCCAAATTAATTAGCGGTCGCCACTCCTGGTAGATGGCAGCACTAAAATCCAAATAATAGGGAAAGCATTTCATTTCTGTCATTCGAGTTATATAGGTAAAACAATTTAAGATCGCTGCGCCATCAGCGTACATTCTGTGAACTATCCAGTACGGGACAGTATGGGATTATTGGTTAAGATTACGGGTAATATGTACTGAACTTTTATCTGAATATACATTTTCCTCTGCCTTATTTACACAAATAATTTATTTTTTAGTAACAGAAACGACATAGTATTACGAGTAATTAGTTAGCATAAGTGAAATATTGAATAAACAGTTAATATCGTTATATTGTTACTTTCAAATTTCTAGGTTAAAGAAGCTATTCGTTTTCCATGGATATATTTTGTAAATTACATTTATGGATATAAGAGATTGCGATGTATTTATCAAGGAGAGGAGGTTTGTAATGCTGATTCCATTATTTTTTAATTGAAAATACAAAAGCCAGGTAAAAAATTATTTGTACGTATAAAGCGGGTAATAGTGGTCGCTGAAAACATATGTATATCAGTATATCAACCACATTAATTCATTGAACCAGAAATAAAATGTATTAAAAGATCGTGATCAAGCTATTTCAATTAATGTTCTTATTACGTTATTATGATATGGTCCTAATTTAACTATTTTGGTGCTTTTGTTTTTGTCTTATGTTTTAGGATTGCGTTGGATAAATTGATGTTCAAATTACAAACAAAATGTACAGATCATCGTAAAAAAGGCAACGAATGATACTAAGTTTTTGGGAAACCAACGCAACGACCACTATTAACCACTTTTAATTTTTTTTAAATTGTGCTTTTGAATTTCCAATTTAAAATACTCTTTCAGTTTTGCGTGGTGGTGATTGTAACGCATTTGTCTCGAGAACAGATGGAACAATTTTTAAACTTTCCTATTGTTTTTCAGTTAAAACACTTAAAAATGCGACCAGTACTATAAACTTCTTTTCCTTGACAAACTCATCAAGGGAATTTATAAAATATATCAATGAAAAACGAATAGCTTCCTGTACCTAGAAATTTGAAAGTAAAAATATAATTATATGTACTCTTTATACAATGTCTCACTTATGATAACTAATTATCCCTAGTACTATGTCATCTCTCTTACTAAAAAACAAACAATTTGCATTAATAAGACAGTAAAACATGCATATTAAGATAAAATTCATATATGTACTTACTGCAACCTTCACAAATAGTCCCGGACTGGATAGTTCTCAAAATGTCCGCCAGGTGGTGTAGCGCTTATCTGGAGTTTCCTATTGTAATAGGGTATTAAGTTTGTAACAGACATATATACTTATTTAAAATGGGGCTGTATGTACGGACTATGACTGTGTATAAAGGTAAACTGAAGTACAGAAATTTGAAGTTACCGGCGTTACCCTGTTTGAAATTATTTTTTTAGCTGGCCATATTATTTTATATGGCTATAAAGTTAATCAAGAGGGGATGGTTGAAATCAGGTTTATGTCTACAGACCTCTAACTTGAAAGGAACTCCGCATAATATCTCTTTAAACAAACAAGTGTCTCTGATTGAAGTGTATTTGCAGTTGCAAAGTCGGAAAACGCGAAAAATGCTAACACATTGTCGCATTGTTATTATATTTAGAAAGGTAATTTTAAATTCTTGATTGAAAATAACAGTTACATTAATTATATTTATTATTATAAGGCAAGATAATGTAGAAGAACTGAGCTGAACACATACCGTACAGCGAATGATATGAATCTAATTTAAAAACATCTAAAGGGTGTTTCAAAATGAGCGCAAAATTTAATTTTTCAATAAAACACATAATTTACTCGAAAATTGCAAATATTTTTATTTTAATATGAAGTATACATTTGGCAATTATGTGTGGAAGAGAACATCCAACAAATGGCCGCCACGACTGCTGGCACACTCTTGCTCTTTTAGAGAAGTTGTTGATTACATTTTCGCACATTGCCCCTCCAGTTTCGCCAATGCCACGTCGAATTTCTTCCTTCAGCTCAGGAATTGTGGTTGGTTGACATAGACGGAAGACTTCACAAAGTTCCACAGGAAGAAGTCGCACGGCGTTAGATCGCATGATCTCGGTGGCCAATTCTGGTAGCCAGTGCATGAGATTACACGGCCAGGGAGCAGGGAGTCTCTCATGCAACAACTGCATTGTCTCTCGCGCAGTGGCAGTGTGACAGGTTGCCCCGTCCTGCTGAAACCACATCTCGTCTAAATCCATACCGACCAATGCAGGCCACAAAAACTCCGTTATCATATGGCGATAACGTTCACCATTCACGGTCACTGCATTGCCAGCGTCGTCTTCGAAGAAGTATGGCCCAACCACTCCACCAGCCCAAAATCCGCACCAAACGGTGACTCGTTGTGAATGCATTGCCTTATTATGAACAATATGTGGATTCTCTGCTCACCAAATCCGGCTGTTTTGCGTGTTCACGTACCCATTCCAGAGCTGGGCAAGTTACTTTTAAAATGTAACTAGTTACAGTTACAGTTACTTCCAAAAAAAAGTAACTAAGTTACTTAAGTTCCAGTTACTTTGGCGAAAGAACTAAGTTATTTACTAGTTACTTATTAAAAGTAACTTAGTTACCTTGAGTTACTTTCTAACTACTTTTAATGGCGTGAAGTGTAGACTTAGACTGTTGACTTAGTTATTGTGTAGTATACATATCAGGGAGTTTTTGCACTAACTACGTTAAGGCTAGGGTCTCAACACACGAAAACTTTAACATAACCTTCTTCAAAACACGACATATGCATTTCCCGACTCCGCAAATCTAGCACATGAAGTTGGCGCGTATGTAAATGCTCAAATCTTGCCTTGTGCACCGTTAGACAAGATGGCTGACAAGTACACTCCAGAGTACAATTTAAAAAAAAAATACTACTAATAAGGTAACCTAATCCTAATTTTATACTCCACAGTATACTAGTCAGCCATCTTGTCGAACGGTGCATATGTCGAGATTTGAGCATTTCGGTACGCGCCAACTTCATGGGCTAGATTTGCGTAGTCGAGAAATGCATAAGTCATGATTTGAAGAAGGCTATGTAAAAGTTTTCGTGTGTTTCATGCAATCCCCTACGTTAACCTAAATTTTAACGTTATTGCTTGGCAACACCCAATAAGATTGTTATTGTTAATGTTAACGGACCTAGAGGGCTTTATTACCGCCTAGACCCACGAGGCCACGGCCTAGGGCCCGCTTTGACAAGGTGCCCGCAGGGCCCGGTTGCTGTGATTTTTTAAAAATTTATTAATTTATTTTTCAATTTTAATTTCTTATACCAAGATATAAAGAATCTACTTTCTTTCTAACATGACATGACCATTATAATGTATAAAACATGCAAACATTATTTCCTAGACTTATTAGTGGATAATGATTAATTTTTACTTTGACTAACTTAAGTTACATTCTAATTTCCGAGTAACTTTAAGTAACTTAAGTTACTCAAGTAACTAGTAACTAAAAACCGTAAAGTTACCAAATACTTTTCCGCAGCAAGTTAAGTTACAGTTACCATATTTTAAAAAGTAACTAAGTTACGTTACAAGTTACGTAAAAGTAACTAGTTAGTAACTAAGTTACTAAAGTAACTAGTTACTGCCCAGCTCTGACCCATTCAAGTGGAAGTGAGCCTCATCGCTAAAGACAATTTTTCTAACAAAATCAGCGTCCATTCTTTGATTGTCCAACACCCAGTTTACAAAGGTACGGCGTTGCATATGATCACCTGGCTTAAGTTCTTGTGGCAATTGAACTTTATAAGGATGCAGATGGAGATCTTTCTTTAAAATTCTCTGCAAAATGCTTGTCGAAATGGCCAGTTGCTGCGATCGGCGGCGAATGGATGTGCTTGGATTTTCACCAACACTTGCAGAAACTGAGGCAATATTTTCAATGGACAGGCCTGACCGAGGACGACCTGATGATTTCTGGTTCACAACCGAGCCAGTTCGATCGAATTTCTCGATCAGTCTCTTAACTGTCGAACAATTTGGTGCATTTTGTCGACCAAAAATTGCACGCACTCTGCGAACTGTTTCCGCAAAACTTTCACCATATTTTAAATAAGTTTTCAATATTAAAATTCGCTGTTCGTTCGTGTAGCGTTCCATGATTAATAATCGCGATGCGTCTACTTGACAGTTATCAACTTTTTAGTCCAGCACCCTTGATTAAAATAAAATGCCGGCCAATTCAAATCTTGCTCTCATTTTGAAACACCCATTACAATGCTAGCTTTTTCATTAAGATTAATTTGGCATCCTTTATCATTATAATCTTCATGAGTCGCCTCCCAAGTCTCCTCTAGGTCGTTCCCTACCTCGAATTCGTTCGTTTGTGTTACTTCTGTATTTTTCCTACAAATCATTCAAATTAACAAAACAAACCATAATAATAAACTATTACTCATTATTTCTTTCTCTTGTCCTTGACACTGTTTTTTGTCAAATTTCCTACTTGGTATGTTTTGGCTCGATACTGTCGTCTTTTTTAAAATTCTTCTTTTGTTAACTATGAAAACATAATATTTATAAATACACAAATTACTTATAGTGAAATTTCACTATAAATATTTACAAGAATTAAAATCAGTTGATAAGAACTCTGTGAGAATATGGGATCATTTTCTTTCCAATTTTTAAAACTATTCCCCACTTATTCTTTAGCTTTCGTTCTTTGGGAAAAAGTGTATTGATATGTCACCGATTTTATAATGAGTGCACTGTGGTACAGACCAATAACTTTTAGATTTACTTGTCATTTTTAGAATAAAACAAATTAAAAACTTTCAAAACACATGCACTTACTATGCTGTTGGCTCAATTCCTATTATTTTTTGCCACCAGATGTCATACACTTTGTTGGCGACATCAATAAGAATTCTAGAAAATAGTATATATCGCGCGAATAATAATAATAATAATAATAATAATAATAATAATAATAATAATAATAATAATAATAATAATATATTTTATATCTGTAGACACAATACAATGTGTATAGAAATTGTCAGTTTACAATAAAAAGAAATAATACAATGCATCCACAATAAAAGAAATTATACATAAGAAATTATATCATTACATGTTCAAATAATCATTTACATCGTAAAAATTGTGCTGCAGTAAGAAAAGTTTTAACTCTTTTTTAAATTTTATCTCATTCGTTTGACTTTCAATAGAATCAGGTAATTTATTAAATATTTCAAGACCGAATCTGTCAGGGGAATATTTAGCAACATTCACTCTTGAGCCTGGGATATAAAATTTGTTGACATCCCTAGTGTTATAATTATGCCGATTACAGATCCTATCAAAAGAAGATTTATTTTTGTAAATAAACAAACAGATTTCAAGTAGAAAGATACTTGGAACAGTGAGGATATTAAATTTTTTAAAAATGTCTTTACAAGATGTTCTGTAGCTTACTCCAGCTAGGCATCTCATAATTCTTTTTTTGTGCCAAGAACACTCCTTCTGCTGCACAGGAAGAACCCCAGAAGCAAATAACATACCTGAGGCGTGATTCTATACATGCAAAATAAAACATTCTAAGTTGATTATTATTCAAATATTCTTTCAAATGGCGTATTTGGTAGCAAAGGGAACTTAAAGAAGTTATTATTTCCTGACAATGCTCTTTCCAGTTTCAATTTTCTGTAACTGTTATTCCTAGAAGTTTAGCAGAATAATTATTAGTTTTTGTATTACTACCGAACTGAATATTTACAGGTTGTTCATTATGATGACGCTGGTGTAATTTAAATTTTAATATCTTGGTTTTATTGTCATTAAGAAATAATTTGTTTTCATTACACCATGCAATAAGAGACTGAATGTTTTCATTGCATTCATTAATTAAATTATTGTTAACTGGATTTGAAATAATTAATGTGGTATCGTCAGCATAGAGCACTGGAAGGCAGTTATTAGAGAGTACCGAACAAAGATCATTAATATAAATTGTGAATAATATAGGCGATAGTACTGTTCCTTCAGGAAGTCCTGTGTTAGTAGGCACTAAGAAGAGTGAGCTCTATGTTTGTTTGAAGAACTGTCTAAATAATTAAGCGAAACATATTGATGCCTGTTGACTAAATAAATAAATAAATATATCATCACGGCATATTACCCATTTCTGGGTGTGCCAGTATCTACAACACATGTAGACATCGGTAATGATGACGATATATTTTACCGTGTGGGCGCTTACCAGGCGTCACCTCACGGGCACTCATAGCTGGTGTGAAGAGTGCACCACAGGGGTCACTTTTGTGCCATTTAAAATTGGAAATATTTGGCGTCTGTCGGGATCGAACCCGGTTCCCCCAGGTTCGCGACCAGACACTCAAATCATAACCAGTATAAGGCAACCCCCCTGACACCTAAGTACTCCAACTTTTCTAATAAGCGAGAGTGTTCCACACAGTCAAAGGCTTTACTAAAGTCACAAAATATACTAATCGGATATTTCCCATTATCTATAGTTTGAATTATATTATTGTAGAAATCCTGAAAAGCGTCTAGCGTTGAACTATTTTTTCTGAACCCAATCTGCATATTATTAATTATACCATTTTGAGTAAGAAATTGTTCAAGCCTACTTAAAAAACTATATTCAAATATTTTAGAGAATACCGAGGTTAGGGTAACGGGCCTGTAATTATCCATACATGTTTTAACTCCTTTTTTGTGTACGGGAGTTATTTTACTTGCTTTTAAATTTAGAGGAAAGGAGCCCTCGACCAGTGATAAGTTTATGATAAAAGTAAGAGGTTCAGTAATTAGATGAGCTACTGAACGTACAATACAGTTCGGAATATTATCATGTCCACTTGAACTCTTATTTTTTAGTTTCTTAATCTCCACAGTCTCTATTTCTAGGAATTTGAGGATAAATGTTTAGTATGTTATTATCATAAAATCAATTAACAATATGATCCAAAGAAAATTTTGCAAAGGATTGATGATAACAGCTATCAAAAATAGGTGTTTTTCAAGAAGTCTTAACTTGGCTCCCAAAACAATTTTTCAAAAAGGGTATGGTTATTTTGTAAATCATACTTTCTTCTTTCATAATATGTATAGTTTGTAATAAATAGTTCAAAGTGCGGGTTGGGGTTTTACATCATTTTGAGGACTGCTATAGGATCGTCTTAAAGGTGTTTCGTTATTTTTCCTTTGCTTTTCTTTAGGGCACTTTTTATTGCCTTTCAAACGGCGATGCTTAAATTTTTGTTCATCTTGCCTATTTTCATTTGTTTGATATAGCAAAAATTCAACAATTATTAAATTTATAGGTTAAACAATGATTGTTGCAATGAAGCAATTGGAAAATACACCTCGACATAATGTAACCTAACGCTAACACATAAAAATAAAGTTGCAAAATTTACTTTACCGCCCATAGGCCCATATTTAATAACCTATGCATATTTTCTCAAATAACGATGCACCACTGAAATGGTTTTCTAATGCGGCAACTTTTTTCTAATAACCGACTTCGTATCTCTTATACTTCTGAAGATCCCCATACAGGGCGGGTTTCTTGGGACACCAGTACTGGCCGTAAAAAATATTTTTTACATTTCGTGTAAAAAATGTTAAATAAGTAAAAAACGTAGATAATGTATAATTTTAGTTCTTCATAACGACACTAGATGACTTGTTGTTTACAAATGTCACATTACAGTAACTTTCTTTAATCTTATCATAAATATATTCTAAACTACTGAAGCTATGATAAGTTTATAAGAAAGAGTCTGAAAGTATTGTAAAATATGAAAAAAACATTCTGAAACTATAGATAAATTAACATAAAATGATTAAAATTTGTATAAAATTCATTTTCAATAAGTTTGGAGCTAATGATTTAAATCTATTTCAAATTATTTGAAACTATATGTTATTAATAATTATTAAATTGAAAATGAAATTTTAGTTTTGCAATTTTTTTTATTCGCCGTCTATTTTTAAATGTCTTCAAATTTTATTTCTTTACAAAACTGCCTAAAATTTACATAAAACATCAAAGAAACATGTTTATGTCAATTGGACTGCTTGTTCTAGAATATTCATTACAGTATAAAAGAAAATATCTTTATTAAAAAAAATATACTCATGGCAATAATATTTTACATTACCTATGTAAAAAATTCTCAAATATTGTCAATGTAAAAAATAATTTTTTACGCGTAAAAAATAACGTAAAATACGGACGTATTTTACGTGCCCATCCCTGCTCTGCACGCTTATTATGTCTGGCATATTCCTATACCCTATACACAATACAAATATAAATACTATCCAATTTCTTTGTTTTCTTTAGCCTTATTGGATGCTGGTATAAACAACGTAGTAACATTTGATTATTCTCGACTAACACAAGCAAAATTAATACCAACGGACTATGTAATATCAGTATACAACGCTTCGTATATAGGACAAGCTATAGGAGAATATTTTAAGCAATACATTGGAGATAAACAACCTATTGATCTAATTAGAATGGCGTCACACAGTTTGGGATCGCAAATAATGGCTAAAGCTGCCAGAACTTATGGTATTGGGAAGTTACCGAGACTTACAGGTAAAGAAAAATTGGAAACAATATTTTATAATTATTTTATTAATTAATTAAATGTACAGCTTTCAAAATGTTTTAATCAGGGCGTCGAATCCGCCAAAAACTGAGTTCGGTTCAGGTTCTGGTTAATTTGTTTTTTGAGAGATGGGTTCGGCTGCGGTTCTAGTTCAAACATTAATAAAATATGCGGTTTTCTCCGGATTCAGGTATTGTGAGACCAAGCGATATGTGCTACTGACCTAGATGCTGAAGGCACGCGCTGGCGTAAATACTTAACCAATAACATTTGAGAATTTTACCGCGAACGTGTAAGTAAAAGTAGAAGTATAGTGGCGGCAGTAGCGTAGAGTAAAGGGGGGGGGGTAAAGGGGGCGGCACTTTGTTAGGGGCGGCAAATTCCCTATTGTTGAATTAATATTAAGAGCACTACTATCTGGAAAATAATTATAGTCAGTTGAGTTTGAAACTCAATAACTTAAAAAAAAATAAAAATATGAAACGCATTTTCATTTATAGACTATATATTTCTGCGTAACTATACTAATTTTCATATTTTTAAATTAATTGATATAAAAATAATGACAATGTACATGAAGATGAATAACCCCCGTTTTTAGCGCAAATGAAGAAATGCTCAATTTCATTGGTGTCTATTATATAAATGAATAATATATATATATATATATATATATATATATATATATATATATATATATATATATATATATATATATATACAGTGTGAACACTGAAAACCGAGACATAGGCGTTTACCATGGGAAAACAGTTTTTTTCAAATATTATCTGACGTACCAAAAAGTTATTTGTTTTAATTTTGTAATTTATTTAATAATACATTGTACAAAATAAATATAAAAATAATAAAAATATTAACTTGAACCGGGACGGATTTGAACTAGTGAAAAATTATCATGGAGCCTTGATTTAACCAAGTCATCTACCGAAAACGTTTCCATGATTACTGTTTTTAGTAAATTATAAGTAATAACTGTCAAGTAGGATTATACTTTTGTAAATATTTCAATAATAAGGCATTAAATTAGGAGTATTTAGATGCTCTTCGATGCCAAATTAAATAATCTTTCTAACCATATCAAAAACTCCCACTATACTCTTGCGGGACAGATAATATTTGAAAAAAACTGTTTTCCCATGGTAAACGCCTATGTCTCGGTTTTCAGTGTTCACACTGTATGTATATATATATTGTTTTGTAACCATAGGCTTTTGAATAATTTAAATGTTATATTTTTGATTTGTTTATATTTTGTTTTTATTTTTGTCGCGAACCTGGGGGAACCGGGTTCGATCCCGACCGGCGCCAAATATTTTGAATTTTAAATGGCACAAAAGTGACCCCCGTGGTGCACTCACCACGCTAGCAATGAGTTCCCGTGAGGTGACGCCTGGTAAGCGCCCACACGGTAAAATATATCGTCATCATTACCGATGTCTACATGTGTTGTAGATACTGGCACACTTAGAAATGGGTAATATGCCGTGATGATATATTTATTTATTTGTTTATATTTTGTTTATAATAAATACAAAAATAAAAGTGTTATCTCTTAGCATTAATAATTAAGAATTTAAATTTGGCATGTTGTTTCAATATGCAGATTTTATATAAAATACGCATAAATTTTTATTTAAAAATGATTAGTTTAATTTTATTACTTTTTTAATGTTTATGCGCATGAACGCAATTATTAAAATTAAACTAATCAATTTAAAATAAAAATTTATTCATATTTTACATTAAAATTTCATTTTGAGTTAACATACCAAATTTCAAATGTAAGTTATTAATAGAAGCTGAGATCTAACACTTTTACTTTTTTAATTATAAACAAATTGTAAACAAATCGAAAAAAATTATGTTTAAATTATTCACAAAGCTATGGTTACAAAATATTAAAATTTAATTTTTTCTATTCATATTGGTATTAGACGTTAATGAAGCAAATTTGATATCTGCCCCTGGCGGCAAAAACTCACGCTACGCCACTGAGTGGCGGCGGCGGCAGGCGTACTAATAAATGAATTTTGGAGAAGGTATAATATAAAATTAAACAATATTTGGGTTTAGTTCTGTAGATTTTTTATTAAAATTAACAACGTTTCGACAGCAAGGTGCTGTCTTCTTCAGGTTTTAATAATAATAACATAAATAAATATGTAGTCAAGACTACAAGTATATAAAATCAAAGGTACATTGATAAATGGATAATATAAAACATACAAATGTAAAAGAAAATTATAAACGAATAACAGGGTACAATGTTCTGGCATATACAAGATTCCTTGCCATTGTGGAAAAGTATACATTGGACAAACTGGCAGAACACTAGCTACTAGAATAAAAGAACACCAACGCCATATAAGACTAAATCAGCCTGATAAATCAGCGGTAGCTGAACATGCCATAGAAGAACTGCACGGAGTTGATTTTGAAAATACGAAAATTATAGCAAAAGAAAATCACTGGATTAGAAGATTGATAAGAGAAGCTATAGAAATTCACAAGTCTCCTAATAATATCAATCTTAACACAGGCTATGAACTAAATAAATCATGGTACCCTGTTATTCGTTTATTATTTTCTTTTTCATTTGTATGTTTTATATTATCCATTTATCAATGTACCTTTGATTTTATATACTTGTAGTCTTGACTACATATTTATTTATATTATTATTATTAAAACCTGAAGAAGACAGCACCTTGCTGTCGAAACGTTGTTAATTTTAATAAAAAATCTACAGAACTAAACCCAAATATTGTTTAATTTTTTTTTTTTTTTTAGTTCTGAACGCATATTTCAAAATATTAAAGGTATAATATGTATATAATAGCTAACATTTAAAGAAATGTTTATGTATTTCATTTGTGTTCTAACTAAATTCATTTCATACATGAACCTCTAAAATTTGTATAGAAAACTTCTGTCTCCGAATGTACTGTTAATGCTAGCGCCACCGTAGACCACGCCTGCTAAGTTGGGGCATATATCGCTTGGTTGCACTATATTGGGTTTAGATTTGGTTCGACTTAATCAAAATTGAATTAAAATTTTTTGAATAACAATTTTCATATAGAAATAATTTAAAATGTGAGCAGGTATTTACGCAAGACAAGAAGCGAACACAATTTTCACGAAAAGATAACAGGCAGCAGATTATCGGCTATATTATGACTACGCTTCTTATTACAAATGAAAATGAACTTGTACCGAAGTTGAACCCTGAACTCGAATTTTAATAGACTGATCGGTTTCGAGTCGGATTCAAATGGAAAATATGTGTGAGGTTCGATTTTGGGTTCGCTTAAATTAACGGTTTGGTTCCGGTTTTGGTTTTAATCTCGCATTTAGTACTTAGGCTGACGAACAGTAAATACTACCCCAAATAGTACCTATAGTGATGCACGCGAAACGAAGTGAAACGAGAAATATAAAATATCGATCTCGTCTTTTTTGGGATCTTTAATTTCGATCTCGCTCTCGTTTCACGCATATTGTACATCGTATCGTTCTCGAGCGAGAGTCTCGCTGTCAAAATTAGCGTCACAGTTTAATGACAAGAAACACCAATAAAGAGAAGAAACACAAAAAATTCTGGTCTCCAAATTATTACAATACGAACATAATGTTTTAGTTATTAACCTCATTAGGCCGATATGAGGCAAATAACGGACGCGACTGAGGTTTATAATCAGTAGAGTTTGTTATTTGCATATCGGCCGTGTGGCGTTCAAGGTTTTTCGTAATAACATAAAATTTAAACATTTGGGAATAATAAAATTCTTCTATATCTGTCATACTGAACAACTTTTTTGGTTAATTTATAAATTCTCCTAGACAACTGTCCATCAATATGCTGTTATTTTTCTAGGAACACCTGATCCTTAATTGTAGGCGACTGTTATAAAAAATAACGGGCTAGGCCGTTAAGGCTGGTTTATGTAAGCTGTAAACTTAAGAATTTACCTTAGCATTAGCATTATGACTTTGCATTAATAATTCAAGTATAGACAAATGCGTGCTGCGGTACATGTAGCTATAACCTTACCCTTAGTATTATGCCGTTACCCTAGAATATAACAATTTCTAAATTTTAAGTCATAATGCTAATGCCGACCAATCAGAAGAGTATATGTTCGCGACGACAACTTGATTCTGGCGATATTTTGGACTGTCAATTGACTTCTTTCATCATTTTATTATTTTTTAATATTTCTGTCACATTGTCTTGACTCAAAATGAGTGTCTTTGAAAAAGATGTCCAACTAATACAGTTAAATAAACAATGTAGATATATTTATGATAAAAAAGACGTGTCGATTTTATAAGAAGTGACATTACTGGCCTGCTCTTATTGGTTTGCCCTAAGAAGTACATGAACCGGGCATCGTAATGCAAAGTTTAATGCAAAGTCATAATGCTAATGCTAAGGTAAATACATAAGTTTACAGCTTATATAAACCAGCCTTTATTCATTTCTTTTCATTTTTGTTTTTAGTCCTGTTATGTCATAATAACAGTATGGTATTACGAAAATTCATATACGGTCACCAACAAATATGGTTAGTTACTAAATAATGTAATTTGCCCCTAAAATAACTAATTTATCACCAAATTGTGATTCTTGAACTACAGCGTGATCAAAAATAACTGATTTATAACCGTATTATTGTCAAAACTGTAAATAGTCCAGTCAATGGAGACCAAAAAAGACCTTTGCCTTACAAAAGGTGTGGAAAAAACGATTTTAACATATGTTGTTTGGGTCGAAATGGAGATGAAAAATTTAAATTTGTGACCGTGGGAAGGCTCGGCGTGAGCCGCCATCTTGGATCAAAGGTGCAAAAAATGAGTTTTTCGCTATTATCTCGAAAACAGTGGCCCGTATCAAAATTTTACAAGAATACAAAATTAAAGCTCGTTGCTTTTTCTACACGGTAAATAAAAATTTTGTTGTGATTACCAAAAATAAGTTGCAGTGAACGTGTTAAGTAGTTTATATTACCGCAGTATAAAATAAAGTTTAACTAGTAATAGTCGTATTATATTTACTTTAAAGGTTTGGATCCTGCTGGACCTTATTATAACATTATAGGAGTCCCGCATTTAGCAGCAGCTGACGGAAAATTTGTCGATGTTATTCATACGGATGGTGGTTTCTTTGGGGATGGTCGAACTATAGGAACTGCTGATTTCTTTCCTAATAAAGGCACAAGGGTACAACCAGGATGTAACGATGTAATCACTAATTTTTTGTGTAAGTTTCAGTACAATGGGTAATTCCACCATTTTTTTTTTTTTTTATAATTTCATCTGAGAGTGTAAGTAAAACTTATGCCCGTATTCATAGTCGATGCTCAATCTCGTACTTGAGTATTACTTTCCCAAGCATTACTCCAGTCGTTCTCGACCTCAAGTACATCATATGTTTCATAGTCGAAACTTCGTGAATTTTCGGTTTTCTAGGGAGGATTTTAGAGATTTTGTAATAATTATGTTGGTATATTTGTAAATTTTAATATTTTTTTATCAAATAGTATATTTGACATCTACATAATTTCACAGGTTACAGATATATGAGTCATATCACGGATATATCTTCTTGAAGCAACCCCTTTTTCATTGTTATTATTAAGGCTTCTTCTAGCTTATCTACAAATTATAAAAATTGTTCATTATCTTCATGATTCATTATGTAACTTAAATGGTCATATATGATGAAAATGACAGTTTGACAGTTTTTTATATATTGATCAAGTCTACCTAAATTTTATAAAAAAAGCACCAATCATTACTTGAGCAATACTCAAGGTTGCTTGGAACTCGCCTCAAGTAAACCTTCGATCGAAGTACGAGTGAAGAAACAAGTGGCGACTATGAAACGAAATCTGATACTCAGGGCATACTCAAATACGAGTCGAGGCGAAGTACTGACTATGAATACGGGCATAAGATTATTGTTGAAAATCCAGTGTAAAAATTCTTAATAAGTGAGTTATGATCCCCCAAAGTTCGAAAAAATAGATGTGACGTTACGAATATAAGTTTTCATATCAAACTGTTTGGACTTACATGCTCTTGAAGTATATGATATTTCAAAATGATATTTATAAAAAAAAAAAAAAAAATAGTATTACAGCATTACATAACTCGGGTAAGTATACAAATTCATAATGTAGATAATGTCACTTCAGTGGCGTACGGAAATAATTTTTCTATGAGCAAATATTCGAGATATATCACAATCTTACCTTTTTGTAAATGGAACCCATATTTTCTGTTTCGATTGATATAAATGTTATTATATTTTAAATTTCTTTTGCCCCTCAAACTTTAGATTTTTAAACATTTTTCATGAAATATCTAATTTTTTATCAATACTCATTAGTTTTTCAAAATAGTATTTAATTTTAATTAAGTAATTTATTCTATACCTATCTTGCTTTATAATTTAATACGGATACTATGTTTTTAAGTTACCGTGTCTCCTCACCAGAAGGTCTATTCTAAATTCAAAGCCACATGTGCTATCCGCTATCCGCTATATAAGTTCCACTACTAGCCAATAGATGGATTCAAGTCGGATAGCCACCTGTGCTATCCGCTATCCGCTGTATAAGTTCCACTACTAGCCAACAGATGGATTTCAGTCGAATAGCCACATGTGCTATTTGTTAGAATTATAAATAATTATTATAATTTAAATAGGTACTTACAATATATAGATATTAATCAAATATTATTGATATAACACACGAACACATCACAAAATTGAAAAGCCAAACTACTTGTCAACTTGACATCTGGCAATATTAATAAGTTCCACTACTAGCCAATAGATGGATTCAAGTCAGATAGCGGGCTAGTAGTGGAACTTATATAGCGGATAGCGGATAGCACATGTGGCTATGAATTAGAATAGACCCCCAGACATGTAAATATTACAGATTCTTCCAAATATCGCAAGTTTGAAGGAATCGGAAAAAACATATTTTTTTATATTAAAAATGATATATGGGTTATATTTTAAAAATGTAAGTTCGTGTTATACTTCGAAAATTTACCGACAGAAAAATTATTTTCATACGCCACTGGATAGACAATAAAAATATCTAACATTTTTATTTGAAACACATATCTAATTTATTATTTGAAACATTTTTCTCGTTTTCTCGATTACTGACAGTTTCGAAATAATTTAAGCGTGCATTGTGCATTACACGATGAAGTTTTTCTTTTCAAGTGACTTGATAAGTGTATTTACAAGTGATCTTACAAGTATATATACACGATCATGTTTTGCGAGAATTAAAATATCCAACTGTTAAATGTTATACCAAGTTTATATCTACAGAAAATGTCATTGAATTTATATCATTTGATTTTCGTATACAGGGTGTATCAAGATAATGGAACAGTGCCGTTTATTCGTGTATGTGAAAAGATACAGAAAAAAGTGACTAGGATATTTTGTAAGGGATAGAGGGGGACACATTTTAACATAAACTTTATTATCATAAATCCAGTGGTACTCAAACTATAGGGCAATATTGTATTTTTTTAAATGACATTATATATATTTTATTAACTCATTAAATAGAGGATTTTGTTCTGAATTCAACGATATAATAATATCATACCCTTACATTGCGAAAAATTTGATAAAAATTAATTCAAAGTTAGTATTTCATTTCTACTGTATCTAAGTAATCTGAGCAAACCAAAAATTCAAGCAATAAAACAAAAAAAATATTTTAAAAGTAGAATTTATTGCCAAAATCATCAAGATTTCAATTACTTCTCTACTCCATTGTGCCATTTTTCAGTTCATATCAATCACTTATAATACCACACTTGTACATATCAAGAATATATACACAAATGATATTTGACACTTAACAGACAAAACTTATAGAAACTTTTAAGAAAAAGTAGCGCATGTTCCGGTTTTTCGTTAAAAGTCTATTCATTTTCCTTTATTACACTCACGTCATTGTGCGAGAGAGAACTTTTCAAGTCACTTAAAAAAAACTTCATCGTATAATGAACTCTTTAAAAATGAAAACATTGACCAAATTCAGTTTTATGCCATTATGTAGTAACCTATAAGAATTTTTGACAAAAGTAGATCTGAGATGGTCCCCCAAAGGCACACCACATCTTTCGTTTAACCGAATTTATATCTCTTATACGAGTAGTTTTCGAGATCCCAACAGTGGTCTTCAAAATCCGGACACCCCTCTATAGTTTTATATAATATTATACATGGAAGTTATTTGCAAAAATTAAAGTCAGCCAATCTTTGTTTTGCCAATATAAAGTGATCTATATATATTTGGAAAATCAAATACTTCATTAAAAATGACCCCTAAAACGGCAACTTAACTAACAAAATTTACTTTTTTTGTAGCTTTCTGTAGCCACACGAGGTCCTATCAATACTATGCAGAATCTATCTCACATCCTAAAGCTTTCTTAGCTAAAACTTGTCGTAGAACAGTCCTATTTAATTATTGTTGTTGTAACAACAAAACAACTGCAACAATGGGTTATTATGTTAACACCAAGTAAGTACGATAGACTAGGTGTCTACTTTTTTGTGGTCCATGGGAAATAAAAAAAAAATTCATATGGATGTAAATTCAAAATTGCATCTAAAAGTTCAAAATTATTAGTTGTATTACTTGAGTTTGGCAGATGACGTCTATCATAATTTACTTATTACTAATCATAGATATATTCACTCGCAGAAGAAACTCAATGGAACAATATTAACAAATGAATGTCAATTAATAAACTTTTATCTGTCAAAGTCAATCAATACGACTATTTGAATTGTATGTTTTGTCTTGCATGGCACTCTATAAAAAGCGAATATTTTATTTTACGTTTATCTCATGATAAGAGGGTTATAGCTATGTTAAATAGAACGATTTGCAAACGATTGGACTTTGAGATCCAATACGCATGTCCGATTTCTTGATGATGGAAATACTATGAAACTGTAAATCTTACTACAATATCATTTGCAATTTGTTTGCTGAGAAGAAGTGTTCAAAATAATTCTCATTTTTATTTTTTATTCTAATAGCTATTATTTCAAAATAGTCACCTTCACTTGAAGAATAATTAAAAAAGTCAAAAATTTTACTGGACTTGCCTCTATCCGAATCCGTCATCTATTATTAAGTGAATTTTAATATTATAAGTATCTTATTATTTTGCAATAATATACTCACACTAAAATAATAAATATAAATTTATTTTTAATGTATCAACAGCAATTTCACATATAATCTAATTTTCTGAAAACGAAACAAACTCGAACATGTGGAAATGTCAAAACTTTTGAAAAATATAAGCGCAATGCGCATGTCTCAAACCATAAATTTCCAGCCGAGTTCGAAATTATTCTGACCGTTGCCAACTAATCCACGACCAGTCAGAAAACTTCTGTGAACAGCCAACTAGTATCTACAGTCGGAGTTTGAAATTTGTGACTCTTTCAACGCGTTTATGTAACTCTGCATACCTCTGACTGCTGCTGACGGTTCAAAAAATGTAGGTTCATTTCATAGACCAATAATACTCTTTAGACTTTAGACCGGAAACTTATGTGTACTTACACTGGACATTATACCTGGTGGTTGTGTGACAGGGGGTCTTTGAGGCTTCTAATTACTTCTTACGGAACGATGACACATTTTCTTCTAACTGGTGGACGTTTGCTGGTTCGCCCACCAGTATACTGAGACGGAACACCCTTACGCTCACACTATCACTAAACACTTGATGATAGATGATGAACACATCTTAAATGAATGACACACACAATATTTTATACTCTTACAGTTACATTATAATCTAATTATGAGTACTGGCGGAAAACGCCCAAAAACTAAACACAGACTACATGTCTGACCTGACTGAGTCTTTAATCTCGACTGACTTAAAACAAAGGGTTATCTCTTCAACAGGCATATCTGATGAAGGGTGCGAGGGTGTAGCATCCATAGCAAAATAACAAGATTTCACGTAGTCTAGGCAATAACTTATATAGTTAATTGTCAAAACAATAAATGTCTACGCGGTTGACATCTAGACTAAACAGAGATATGAGAGAATAATGATTATTATTTCTAAACAGAATTTTGACTTACAAAGATAACAGAATTAAAATGTTGATATTGAAACTATAATTTAGAAGAGTTTATATTAAAGTTATTTACTTGTTATTTCACTATTCTCACCTTGTTACAGTTGGAATGGAACTAAAATGTAAATTAGGCAATCCGTTTTTGAATTTTATACAAAATATTGTAGCTTTGTTTGTTGATATAAATTTATTTTGATATTAAAATTCATGTGCACACATTTAATGCTTAATTATACTTTTTCATTTATACATAATAAAATTTTATTTTCAAAATAGATTTGTGTCATCTTCAATGAAATAATTGTAGCGGTTTAACAAAACACGAATTGAATTACTTATATGAACTTATCAACACATGAAATTAAACAACGTTACATTAAAAACTTGCCTAATAGACACACAGATGTTACAATGAATAATCAAAGTGAATTATATAGAACCGTGATAGAATCGAAAGCATAATTCAAAATATGTCAAATTCATAAATTTCTGTCAAATTCAAATGTTCCCCACACATCCTTATTTCCTATCTCAGAAAAAAATACGTGGACCAATAGTTGCTTAGTAATAAAAAAGTTCTTGAAGCGACGTTCGCGACATCTATTGACTGGAATTGAGTACTAGTGGCAAAGACCCGGCACTCGCCATGTAAGTTTGCAAAGGTTCATTTGATGCACTTTACAATTTAGTACTAAAATTAATAGGGTAGAATTTGCAGCCACATGAAAATTTTACCATTGTATTTCCTATGGTCTGTAAAAAAGTAGACATCCGGTATATTAATATACATATTACTATGAAATAAATTTATATTCTGCTTTACATCTTTTGATAATAATAAATATTTTATATTATCGTCTAAGGCGTTTACTTGACGATACCTTAGTAATAAGTAATATAATTTATGTTGTAGAATTCGAGGAACCTACTATCTTAAAACTAATTCATCATCGCCATATGGTCTTGGAGCTGCTGGATTAAATTTCAAATAAAGTATTTAAAAAGTTTTATTTACGGGGAATAATATGAATATAATTGCTCAACATGTATGTATTATAAGTAAATATTGTATAAGAGTAATAATAGTTATTTAATTATTAAGGTCATAAGGTCAGTAAATACTTCTTACCGGTTGAGAATGATTTTGGAGATCGAGATGAAGTTGAGATCTCCATTCTCCAATACTTTCAATACCGGTAGAAGTGTACTTACTGACCACAGTGCTTATTGAGTTTTTTGCACGATTCACGCGCAAAATTAAAAAATAAGATTTGACAATTATTTTAGCTGTCATTTTTAAAGTAAGCTTTAATCGTTCTTTTTATTTACTTACCGCCTTGCCTCCTGCTTAGTAAGTAATCACTATCATTTACCGATCAGTTGGAAACCCTATCGATAAACAATATATATATATATATATATATATATATATATATATATATATATATATATATATATATATATTGTGACGTAATAGATAAAGTAAAAAATTAACAAAAAAATTTTGACGTGATTTTCTGAGGGAAAATCACGCGTCACACTTACCCTCAGCAGCTCAATGGTTGGTCGTGGTTGCGCGAGGTCGAGGGTTCCTAAAGGGTGGTTGTGCAGGGATGAAATGATGGGCGCCAGTTATGTCGGGTTAAGAGAAGACACAACAATTCAAAAGAAATTACAATAAAATTTTAAGTTTATTTAAAATAATTCGCAAAAAAATGTTTTTAAGATATATTTTAAGTAAAATTATTAGTTGCAAGAAAAAAACAACCTAAAAAAATATGGTCGTACACACCTGGTTGAAGACCTGATTTGGGGTTACAAAAAATGATGGATCCTAGAGATGAGTGGGCCGCTGGAGGGGGGAAACCTGTCGCACGGCGTCGTGGTAAGTTCGGACCGACTGCCTCGCTGATGATGGCTACGATCTGCCAAGTCCGCCTCGCTGATGACGGCTACGATCTGCCAAGTCCTTCTCTCTGAATATGCCGAAACGTTGCCCAGCTCTCGTCAGAGCAGGTTCACGCTGATGGTGACGTTAAAAACGCAGGGCGGCATCCAGAGCACGTAGGGCTTAGGCGTAGTGGTGATCGCTCTAAGTCTTAGGAATGGTACTTTCAGGCAGCGAGTGTGTATAGCTTGCGGAAGCGGTCTCTCGTCTCAATGGGAACTTTGCGGAGATGATTCCCCGCCCCAGCGATCCAAACAACTCATCCGGACCGGGACGTTGAAAAATCATAAAAAAAGACCATAAATTTTAGGCGTTACTACAAAAAAATTTAGTACAAAAATACAAAAAAATCGTATTTACAACAATCGTATAGTAAAAATATTCTTGATAAAAATATGAAACTAGTTGTGAAAAATAATTTTATTTTTAAAACTGTGCACAAAAAAACAAGAAAACAGCTGGCCAAGCTGTAGTGGACAGTGAGATAGGAGATTAGAACAAGATAGGGTTTTATGGTTAGTAAAATGATTGAGCTCTAGCTTTAAGAGAAAATTCTCTACTCGGCGGAATTTTATAGTAACAAAATTATTAATCTAGGTAGCCTAAAAATTACTAGATAAAAGTTAAGATAGATAAACGGCTTACCCAGAAGTCGAAGATACTTTGAGATAGTTTAAGATAAACTCGTACAAACTTGAACGAGCAACAATACAATTGTGTTACTGTGACGTCAAATCAGCGTTAGCCACGTCTCCAACTCCCCGTATAAGATAGCTAACGAGCTGTATAAAAATGTAGTAAAAGTGAATAACAAATTTGTTATATGATCCCAAAAACCTATTAAAGAATTTATATAAATTTCCCAACCAATTTTAGCCAAAATTATAAAAAATAGATAAATTTAGAGATAAATTTTTGGACAAAAATTATTGGACAAAAAAATATAATTTATATAAATTTGAACCATAAAAAAACATGACAAATAGCTAATTTTTAATCCCATTAAAAATATTAAATCCCGAAAAATAATTAAAAATAAAGCGATACAGAATTACTATAGGTATGGTGTACTCACAAAAATTGAATGCGCCAAACCGGCGCTACAACCGTGTCTTAAAAGGATGCTAAGAACACAAAAAGTTAAGCAGAATATTACGAGACAAAAAAGGGAATTTAAAGCAAAAGTGAAAGCGTTAAACGCTGGGGACCGGTGAACCGTACTGGTTATTGGTTCAGCATAAAAAGTAATAGTTAAACAGAAAAACTATTATCGCCTCGTATTACAAAAAAACCTTAATTTTGAATAACCATAAGCCAAATGTGAGGCGATAGCCGTTCGGGTTATTGGCGGTGCAGCTACGGCATGTGCTGACGGTGGATGTAAAATTTTGACAAACAACTGATAGGAACAAAAAAAATATAATTGAAACTTACCAAATCAGATGTTAAACTAGCCAAATAAATGAATAAAAGATAACAAAAGTGTATCATGACACCGATGATACAAGATAAAAATAATATCACAGCAAAATTTGGAAAAATACAGTCAGCTCACACGTGTAGTCTCCGTCACGCCAAGAACACGACTCGGATCGAAGTGAAGGGAATGACAACATGTGCTCCGGGTACCGTTCAATCACGCGGAAACACAAAATATGTCGCTAATCAAATTGAACACTAAGATTTTGAAAAAAACCGCGTAACGATTTTTGAAATCGTTACAATATATATATATATATATATATACAGGGTGTAAATTTTAAAACGGGTCATAGGGCTATAACATGGAAAAACAGTTTTTTAGACGCCAAAAGTTTCTATATTAATTTTTTCAAAAAAAATTACGAATTTTTTGATACCAAACACATTACATTTTTGTTTTATATGAAGCCAGAAAATAAATTTAAAAATTTGCACAATTAAGAAAAAATATTATTAGCCTTGAAACTGACAGAAACAAAAAAAAACTATTTTTGACTTAAGACTGTCATTGATAAACGTTTTTTGGACATTATTTGTTAAATTGTTATTATTTTCGTTTTATTAACAAGACATCATGGATAATTTGTCTCATGAAGAAAAATTACAAATTATTTTTCCCTTATAGTTTGCAGTTTTTCTCGTTTCTTATAACTTATTTCTAATTACATGTAGATCATCTTTAATTTGTAAATACCTATTACAATAAATATAATTGTTTCTAAAATAAATATCCTAGTGTTTTCTTTATTTTATGTTATTTTATATTAGTTCATAAATTAATAACTTTAATCTTTAATTGTCCCCTATCATGTTATTAAAAGATGACAATGTTTTGTTACTGTCAGTTTCATGGCTATTGTTATTTTTTTTTAATTGTACAAATTTTTAAATTTATTTTCTGGCTTTATATGAAACTGAAATGTAATGTGTTTGGTATTAGAAAAATCGTAATTTTTTTCTTTATAATATGCACTAATTCTTTTTTCAATAAATTAAAATAGAAACTTTTGGCGTCTGAAAAACTGTGCTCTATGACCCGTTTTAAAATTTATATCCTGTATATATATATACGAGTATAAGATTTATGTTCCTAACTTAATATTTAAGTAGGTAGTTTTAAAATATGTATACAAAAATTTAATATTCTTATACTTATATTTTATTCTTATTTGAGTGTTACTTACTTTAGGTTATGTACATATTTTTTTATATTTCCATACAGATCACGCACAACACTTTGATATTGTGGTAGAAGGCAATGTCTTTTTCAAAAATTGCAATTTTAGTTTTAAGTATGTTGTAATTAAACTAAGATATTGTTTAATTATAAAGTATTTTAATAAAAATCTATTGCGGCCAGCACAATACCTCTCGCCATTTTCGTTACCATAAGTATATAATTTAACATATCTTGTATACACAAATACTTTATATCTATTCTTTCATTATATAAGGAATCTTGTCCTACTGTTCTAAAATGTTCGAGATGGTTCCAATTCTTTGACGGGTATTTCGTAAAAGGGGACATATTTACAATTAATATACATACCTACCTACATTTTTAAATATTTGATTAATAATTCAATAAGAAACATTATAAATGTACTTCCCAGAAAAAGCTTTCAGTAATGTCAATAAAACTGTTGATTTTTGACATTTATCTACCAATTACAAACATTTGAATTGGTGTAGTCTGGACCGTGCAATTTATTCAACAGACTATTTTATACATTATATTTTCTTTATTTCTAAATCTACAGAAGATATAATAAAATTTTTAAGCGTATTAGGTGGAGAGTTTTATGTTCTTTAATATTTGTAATAACAAATTTTTTTTAAATTATTATAATTAGAGGAATTTTTGAAGAAACTACTACTTCCGGTTGTCCAATTGTTATCAAAACCTTTTCAGCTCTTCCCATTGTCAGATTGAGCAATACGTAGTTAAACAGGTCTGTATATTATAGTTTTTGAGAAATCGTCTTCCAACATCCAGACATACACGCACACACACACACACACACACACACACACACACATACCCACACATTTTAGGCTACATAGATAATTGTATGTAAAATTTCTGGTACACACAAAAAAAAATTGTTTAGACATTTTAATTTTTTAAATTTATTTTATAAACATGTTTTTACCTTCCGTCAAAAGGAAGGTATTGTCTTTGGTCAAAAAATTCGGTGGTGAGTTTTTAATGAATAAGCACGTTTTAAGATCCCTAGAATACGATTTTACTAATTTTACATTGATGTCTGTATGTGTGTGGGTGTCCGTGTGTGTGTGTGTGTGTCTGTGTGTGTGTCTGTGTGTGTGTGTCCGTGTGTGTGTGTGTGTGTGTGTGTGTGTGTGTGACAAATTTTTCTCCAACGATAACTTCAAAACTACAATTCTAAAAATTATGATTCTTTCGTATTCCTCTTCTTTACAACCATATGAAGAGCTGATTAGATTTTGGTTATAATTGGTCAACCGTAAGTACCCTTATTTGAAGTTCTTAACAGTTTTTCTGGAAAAAACGCAGTTAAATATCATTTTTCGACATTTTATGAACATTAATATGAAAGAAAAACTTATTCTCTATACGATTTAATTATATATTTTCCTTCATATTCAATAGATATAGAGTTATAGAGAGATTAAGAGAGGTTAACTTTGAAAAGTCAGTCAGCTTTGCAAAAAATATGGAAACAGCAGATAATTCAAAAAATTCTAATTGACAGATGTCAGTGTCAAGTGCAAAACCAAAGTGGAAAGTATAGGATCAGAAAGTAACATGAGTGACATTTCAGGGGCAATGTTGAAAATGCTGTGATATGAAGAAGCGGGGTAAGGGATAGGGTGCAGAGAAGGAAATCAGTTGGGCATCAGTTCGTATTAATTTAAAAGCGACAAGAATAATTATTGAGATTCTAAAGGAATTACTAATATAATAATAATAAAATAAGGCTATATTGAATAATTTTTAAGTGCTTCGGAACCTATAATGAATTTCAAATTTATATAATTTTTTACGCGCTTCGACGTCCTGGCGCCTGTGTACGCCGCACACATTATTTATTATTGATAATGAAATATGGTATCTATTTGAGCTTTTATATAGCCGTTACTAACACATTTATGAAGGACATGCATATACTGATTATAGGAAATAATACCTGAACTTGTGTAGGTAATAGTATGTACTTCTTAGCTACCAAATAATTTTGTAATGTAAGTATATGAATATTACATATATGTTTCAGCGGTATAGGAAAAAATATAAATTAATAATATATATAATGTTGACCTCCAAATGCATATATGATAACACTTATATTTGTTCATAAAAACCTATGTAGATAAACAAATATATTTTTTAATTAGTGAATGACATAAGTTAGTATTCAATAAAAATATATCTATGTAAGTAAGTATTACTAAAGAAAGGAAAGAATGTTGTTACATTTGATTCTTTTGACTGTAGTACAACATATAATTATTACTAATGGTAAGCAACAAATATATTTTGTATGAAATGATTATTAAATTATAATTTTATATTTTAAGGACAAAAAATAAATTTTACAACACCCAAGGATTTTTATGAAAACATACGCCTTTGTTATTTCATAGGGTATGTATATAATCTAAAATTTTAGGGAGTACTGTTAAAAGAAAAATGTGTATGGTTAACACTAGATGTTGAAGAGATGCTGGTATCATTTTGCAGATTGGCAATATATATTTCCTAAACTTATCCAATTTTTGTTAAAAATGTTCTTGTACATTTTTTCACACATAATTTTTACCTCCCGCTACCCTTGGTAAGGGAGGTATAGGGATCGTGCTAAAAATCACATATCGAGATTTTAGTAAATGACCACGTTTTAAGGTCCCTAGAATCCAATTTTAACATTTTCACGATGATGTCTGTATGTGTGTATGTGTGTGTGTGTATGTGTGTGTGTGTATGTGTGTATGTGTGTATGTGTACGAATTTTGTTTGCACTCTAACTCAAATACTATCATTCAGAAAATTCTGAAACCTTGCATTTCTGCCCTATTCTAATAGGAATAGATGCCATTAGATTTTGGTGTAAATCGGATAACCAGAAATGGCACTTTACTTGAAGTTCATAATGGTTTTTCATCAAAAAATACCATTAAATGCCATTTTTCGCATTTAATGTCATTGTAAAATTATAGATTATTGAATTTTGTACAGGTATACATTAATACTTTTTCTATATATTTTACAGATAAATTTAAAAATCATTTTTCTTTTTTTAATCCCGAAGCCTAAGATAAACAAAATTCTTTAGTTACACAGTTTATTTTTCAGATGAATGTAACTGACAGTAAATTAAATGTCACTGTCAAAAAACTAATCACTTCAAATTAATAATAGTGACATTTTAAAAAGAATATAGAAAATAAAGCAATAGTTTTCTGCAATGGAACAGTCTGCAGCGTTAGTAAATACGTATGTATTTAAATTAATAAAAATTAAATAGCGGGAGGTTTTGTGTTGGCCACATCAGATTTTTAAGTATAAATATATGTAAATACAGTGTGTTAAAAAATCTTAATTCGGAGTAGCCTATAAACAAAAAAACGTATGTCAATTTGAAAGTATTACATTAAATGTCAATTTGGCACGAGATATTAACAAAAATGTTATCTAAAGAAATCAAAGCTTTTCTTCTTGAATAAGTACGTGCTACTTATTGTTTTGTACTGTACGAGTACAATACAATAAGTAACACGTACTTACTACAGTCAATATTTTCTGGTTTGTTAATAGACGCAATTTTGATATCTGTCAATAGTCTCAAGTTCACGTGCGCATACCATATCTAACCGTTAATGATCATTAATTTTTGTCGTCTGTCTCGGCTATAACGATGATAATCGATTATACTAGCCGTCAAATAAATATGGACTGATGCTCATTTTTTTTCCTTGTCCCCACTCTGTCCCTTGCCCTGCGGTGTTGCCGCTTCTTCATAGCATTTTCAACATGAGCAATGGAATTGACAACAGTGTAGAAATCTTTACTCCATATTTATTTACCGGCAAGTATAGTATGCTCGGGGTGACCCCAGGAACTATGTCGTCACGGCTATTATAATTAAGCATTTTACCTTTTACAAAGCAATATTTCATTTTCTTTTTACTAAAACTCTTAGTGGAACGATGCTACCTTATAATTATTGAAATTTACCATTGTTTTGCAATGGGAGAGTACCCCATTATCAATTTAATGTTACAGGCCTACTCTAAAGGACCATACTTACCTTAAACTTGAAGATGGTTTAACATTAACAGATCAAGAAGGCTTTAATGTGTCAAGAACTACCGTTTTCTACTTCCATGGCTGGGGTGCTATTGAAAAACCACTTAATGGAAGCTCAAAATTTGTTGTTTCTGGTATGTTATTATTGTCTTACCTTAATATCAATAAGTGTTGAAAACGCTAATTTACTGCAGACTTCAAATTTTAATTCAAATATTGTCATTTGTAATTTGGAATAGTTAATATTATTTCAAGACATCAATTGGGTATGAGGCTATAATTAAATTTCAGTCGAAATTTCAATATATGTGAAATATGAAAATTAACTACTCTCAGTGGTGGATCTAGGCCCTTTTTACAGTGGCTTGTGCCATGTGGAAATTAGAATTATTTGAATATATCAGTTGTTTCCATAATTATAGCAATGCTGGCTGATTTATGAAAGTTAATCTCTTTACAATTCTTTAACTCTATATCTACGGACGGAATATGAAGTAAAATGAATAATTAAACCGTAGAGACAACTTATATATTCTTTCCGCTTGACCAATTATAACCAAAATCTAATCAGTAGTGGTGCACGCACTTTAGAATTCTATCATAGAAAGCAGGCGAATGTGAATTTACTTTTACGAATCTTGGTAGCATGCACTTTAGAATTCTATATTCGCTTTTTGTTCCGGATTTTTTTAGATTTTATACTATTAAAATAAAAAATATTATGATAGTTGTATAAAATAAATGTATAAATTATATATAAATTGACTATGAATAGAATTGTGGCAAAATAATGACGTTACTTTGACACTTTCGCCTCGAGTCGTACGCTTGCAGGCGAATATTTTGAGATACGCATGCTACCAAATTTTCGCTTCGTGGCGAAAAGCGAAAACAAATGCCTCATTTGATAGAATTCTAAAGTGCGTGCTGTCACTACAGTTTTTCATATGGAAATAAAGAAGAGAAATATTAAAGAATTATAATTTTTAGAATTGAAGTGTTGGAGTTACCGTCGGCGAAACACACACACACACACAAACACACACACACATACAAATATCAACGTAAAACTAGTAAAATAGGGTCCCTAAAATGTGCTTATTCATTAAAAACTCAGCACCGATTTTTTTGATTAATGACAATACCATCCTTACCTGAAAGTGACTTCTTACTGTTTTCTCGTATACTAGATTTTCTTTCTTAGGCATTTAGGTAGGCCTAATCTTACAATCTCCGATTAAAGTTTTAAATGCCAGCTAATTAAAATTAGTTTCAGTTTTGTTTATTTAACTGGTAGTTAAAATTTTAACCAGTGATTGTAAGATTAGCTTTTAAACTTCTTTTTTCGCGATCGCCCAGAAAATGAGCTCTTTCTGATCACTATTTAGACCAGATAGTCCTTCTTTGCTGAGCTAGCTCGGAAAGTTGTCTATAAGGGATCGAAAAGTACTTTACCGGTCCCGGGACCGGTAAAGTTAAATATTTCCATGGAGATCAGTTGTTTATTTATTTCTTATTTGCTCGCAGTAAAAAATAAAATAATACCTTTTTATTCTTTTTCATGATCGCAAAAAAATATTGTACCCAACATGACCTGAAAGTGTCTATACTGGGCTCACAAGTTTCCAAAGCTCGCCTACGGCTCTCTCTGGAATATGCTTGCTCACCCAGTAAAGTATCACTTTCAGGTCTTGTTACGTAAATTACTATTTCCACTGAGTAGATACCACAATTTTGTGTAAATATTGATGTAATAAAATTTGTTTTTTTTTTAGCTTTGTTGGAAAAGAAAATTGACTGTAACATCGTTTCATTCGACTACACAGAACTAGTGAAAAATGAGAACTATTTTACTTATTTATTCTCCGCTTTTAACGTATCCATGATAGGAAAAACATTTGGCGATTTTTTTAAAGCTTATATACCGGCTAAACAATCTAATAATTTAATCAGACTCATTTCTCATAGTTTGGGATCTCAAGTTATGGCCAAAACTGCACAAGCTTACGGTTTAGGAGAGTTTCAACATCTTACAGGTGAGAAAAAATAGTGTGTATTTTATGCACAAACGGAAGCGTAGTTTGGCACACGAGCGGGTCTATTCTGTAAAATTAGCGTGTACGTTAAAGCCGAAGGTCAACGTTAAAATTTTAACGGAATTTTTAATTTTCAATTTTTTATTTAGGAAGCAGATATGAGTTAATTTTTTTAAGAAAACATTAATTTAACAACGCTAAAATCATGAAATTTAACATCATCTTGATACAGTGTTAAAATTTTAAAGCGACGTTCACATTTTAACATTTTCGCTGCGTATAAATGCATGCGTCGCACCCGTAACGCGGTAATGAGTTTTGGCGCAATTCTAGTTTTTTTTTTCTCAGTTTGTTAATATTGCGTGTATGTAGAAATCTTTACTCTTATTTTTCAGTATTTTTTTTTTTAACGCATACGGTGCGCCGGCAGCATTGTGGACACCTTTTGTTCTGCAATGCTAACGACGCACCTATGCGTCCAGCTTCTTGAATTCTGAAATTAACATGTTAGACAATTCATGTTTATTTACTTGATATTTTATCTTTTATTTATGTAATAGCCATTATTTTAATTTCTGTGTTTTTATCCCTTTTGAGTTGTAAATAGCCCTGGCCGTTCTGTCCCATGACGCAAAAAAAGCAAACTGTAAACTAACCCCACAAAGCACTTTTCTGTAGTTGTCTGACAATGCTGACCAACGTATAAAGTTCTCTTTACAAGGCTGACGAAACGATGTCGGTTGAAATAAGAGTACTGGACGCACCTGATGCGGCGTGCGCAATGGTTCGACAACATACGGGACGCAACGTGTGCGTCGTACGCAGCGAAAGTGTTAAAAATTGCCTGCAAATGTAGTTATAAGTATTCTTCTATTGGAAGATATTGAGAGATTGAATGAAAGATAAGAATATTAATAAGTTTATTTGAACTAATTATAATAAAATAGCCTTTATTTAGGATTCCTTCCCAGAATGACAATTAATATTAGCTAAAATTAAGGGATGAGGTTTATAAGTCCACTGTTGAACGCAGGTCTCCGTCATATTCTTCCTTATATGTATACAAATAAATAATGGTTAATGAATGGTTTTACTTTTATATGACATACACACTAATAATTTTAAATTGTGTCTAAAATACATTTTATCATTTTTTGCTCTTACGCAAGACTGATTTCGAAATCTTCGAAATACAAGTACTCCATCCCATTTGCCCGATTATGGATTTATCAAAAGTTCTAGATTATCAAAGGACTGTGTTTTAGATGTAATTACCGCTCTTAGCCCTCTTTCACATGTCGCTGACGGTCAGCGCGCTGATTTTCATCCGCCTGAGTGTACGCATTCAGCGAGCGGACGGGCCATTGCTGTTATGTATACTTACACATGAGCGGTGCATCGGCAGCGCTGATGAATGAATCGAGCATTGTTGGCATATGCAAGTTCAAAATATTAATCAGTATATGGGATGTGTAATAACGAAATATTAATAAGCGAGGTAGAGAATCGTCCGAAAAGCGCCTTTTAATGATCTTTGACTCACTGATCTCTATACATAACTGGATCGCGTATCCCATGTTAAAATCTTGTGACTAATTGAACGTCGCCATATTTGAAAAAGTGTAGTCTCTCGGCCCATTTTTGGCTGGATATTCAAATTACTATCTGATAGATTTGAATTAAAATACATATTTTTTCAGCAGGAAAGTAAGATATATACAAAATACGATATTTTATTTTTAATCACTATTACAAATATAATAATTTAATTAAAAATGATGAGAAAATATGAACATTGAATGTATATTATTAATTTTTAAAGAAAAACAATTACATAAATTATAGTACAATACAATATAAAATATTTATTAAATTTCAGCTTAATTAATTAATATTAATATAAAATTCTTTTGTATTCATCAATATCTCTGAAGTGACATAATGACTGCTACATATTTTCTTGAAACTTTTTAAATTCTCATCCGTAGTTCCATGAATGTGTAACGAAATTTGATTCCGTAAAACCTGAAAAAGTACATTATATTAGATTTTGAAAACCAATGCAATCAGTAAATATTTTTTACTTACTTTAGTACATAAAATTTAATACCGTGTACCGTGCAGGCTATATTACAAAATAGTACAGCAACAATAAATTAATAAAGATATAGATGGAAGAAGTGTATTACTGTCATCATTAACTTATGAAAACTAAACGTTCTTTTCTTTCTTTCTGCCACAATATACACATTTTAATACCATTTTGTTAAACAGCTTGAGTGGCAACAACACTACGTCAGGCCGAGAGACTACACTTTTTTCCAATATGGCGGCTTTCAAATAATCACAAAACGCCGTATCTCCATCCTATCTCATACGCAATCCAGTTATGTATGGAGATCAGTGTCTTTGACTATTTAAAGGATGCATCTAAAGTCGATTTTCTTCGCACGTTTTTTGTATTATGTAAGTTGCACATATGGCAACAGTGTTTAATATTTCTCCATTGGAGTTTATTTTGATGATGCATATAAGCGATCATGTGAAAAGAAATTCAACCGCTGACCATCAGCGTGTTGATGATCGGTATCCTGATCGTCAGCATTCATGTGAAAGGGGCCTTTTACACCTTATATGAGGAATCCAATAAGAACCACTGTCAGTACGAGTACGGGTAATAATACTCGTAATTTAATAAATTCATAATTAATGTTACATTACTAATACAGGATCTAGCTATTAAATAGGTACTTATATATCTTTTGGATTTACTTTCCAGCAAGCAGAATTATGTTTTCTTAAAAATTCAATTTGCTTTGCTTGTTGCACATGGACTTCTTTTCTCTGATTCTGCAAATCACTTATTATTGAAAATAATTGCAAATACATATTTGAATTTGTGTAATTATCGCTGTCAGACATATTCATAAATAATTATAATTATTCACCGATTCAGTGTATTTTTCACAGTTGACAGGCAATTAAATTAAGTTGGGATATACGTTTTACAGTTTTATTTCGTCATGTGAGACTGGTTTCGCAGCATTCACTAGCGTCACGCTAAAAGATAAATAATAGATTTTTTTGCCTGTAGGTTTGGATCCTGCAGGTCCTTGGTTCAACTTTCCATTTGTGGAACATCTTGATGAAACGTATGGAAAGTTTGTGGACATAATCCATACAGATGGATATATATTTGGGTATGGTAATTCCGTCGGGACGGTGGATTTCTTTCCAAATGGAGGTGTAAGAGTACAACCTGGATGTGATGATAATATATTCAACCCTCTTAGTAAGTATGATGATGAATATTCATTGATGGTATATCTCAAAAAAAAAAATAAGTTCAATTTAACTTAACGTAACTGATATGAACTTTTTGTGCGTTTTTGGGAGGTCATTTCTTTCTCAAAATTTTGACATTGAATTTTAACTCTCGTTACTCTTGGTAAGGGAGGTTTAGGGATCGTGCTAAAAATCTCATGTCGAGACTTCAGTAAATGACCGAGTTTTAAGATCCTTAGATCCAATTTTAAAATTTTCACGATGATGTCCGTGTGTGTATGTGTGTGTGTGTATCCTTTTAACGCTCTAACTCAAATACTAGAAATCGCAAAATTTTGAAACCTTGTATTTCCACTCTAAAGAAGCCATTAGATTTTGGTGTAAACCGGATAACCGGAAATGGCATTTTACTTAAAACTCAAAATAGTTTTTCTTCGAAAAATACCTGTTAATGTATTTTTTTCAGAATTTATGTTATTATAAAAATTATATATCAGTAAATTTTGTACAAGCTTGCATTCATACTTATTCTATATATTTTACAGATAAATTTATAAAAGAATCAATTTAATAGATCCCGGAGCCTTTGTTTTAAAGACAAACAATTCCTTAAGTTTAATATATATATATACAGGGTTAGTTAAAAGTATGGAGATGGCGATATATTAAATTTAAATTATGTTCAATACAAAAGTTTTTTAAGAAATTTTGATCTATATTTGAGAATACTTAAATTTTTGTTTTCTTCAATTCTTTTGGAGTTACGCTTGACCGCGTAATTTTTTTAAATGGGAACCTATTAATTTTACTGTACCATTCGATACAGCGTTTTTTTCTCTTTGCAACAGTATTTTTTCAATTTATTTTAATAACATTTTTCCAAGGAAAAACACCGATTCAAGTATTTACGAATAGTAAGTACATCTAAGATAGACAAAAGCAAAGCGATGAACAAACTCGAGCGATGTAATTTACTTAGTTATTAATTTGTTTTTAATGATAAGATTGTGACCGACAACTTTATTGGAAATAAATTTGTCTATCTTAGATGTACCTACTATTCGTAAATACTTGAACAGGTGTTTTTCCTTGTAAAAATGTTATTAAAATAAATTTAAAAAAACAAAAATACTGTTGTAAAGAGAAAAAAAACGCTCTATCGAATGGTAGAGTAAAATTAATAGGTTCCCATTTAAAAAATTACGCGGACAAGTGTAACTCAAAAACAATTGAAGAAAAAAAAATCAAGTATTCTCAAATGTAGATCAAAATTTCTTAAAAAAACTTTTGTATTGAACATAATTTCCTAAAATGAATATTAACGACAATAAATCGCCGTCTCCATACTTTTAACTAATCCTGTATATATATGTATAAATGACATATAAATATCACTATTAAAAAACTCATTTCAAATTAATAATGATAACGTTCTAAAAAGAAAATAGTAAGTAAAACAGTTATAGTTAAGGAACATAATATAGTTCCCAGCATCAATAAAAATGTAGGTATGTATTTAAATTAATAAAAGTTAAAAGGCGGGAGATGTTGTGCTGGCCACATTTGAAACTCATCATTGGGATCTCTATTATTTTAAGATATATAAAAAATGCATATGAAATTTTGGTTACAATTCTTTAGCACTTAAGTATGTTCTTTCGAATAGAACAGCAGACCTTAAATGATAAAGGGTTTTAATATTTAAAATTTTTAAATATTAATAACCTTTATTTAAATTAAAAACATAGAAATGGCCTTAAAGGATAAAGGAGAATATAATTAAACGAAAAAAGAAATTATGAAAAATTCAATAACACCCCAGGGATTTGAACTCCAGACCTCTTCATATCTATCACTGAATTTTTCATAATTTCTTTCTTCGTTTAATTATATTCTCCTTGATCCTTTAAGGTCATTTCCATGTTTATATACTTCAGATAGGATTACAATTAATTATTATCAACGTTGTTAATATTTAATTATTTTTTAAAATCAAAATTAATAAATTTATTAGTTCCAAACGATACTATAGAGGAATAATACAGAATGTTCAGAAACAAACCTAATTCGGAGTAGGCTATATACACAGAAACGTATGTCTGATTCAATTCGAAAGTAAGTAATAATAAAGAAGGATACATAATATTTTTATTCATAGTTTTCTAATTTATTTTCTATTTCTAAAATAAGGACTCAAGTAGAAAAGCTTTGATTTCTTTAGATAACATTTTTAACAATATCTCGTGTGAAATTGACATTTATTTAAATACTTTCAAATTGACATTCGTTTTTTTTTTGTTCAAAGCCTACTCCAAGTTAGTTTTTTTGAACACACTGTAGTTTCAAGTGACAATCAATATAGAGGGATAATATTAACATACGTAATCTAATATTTCTAAAATCATTTTATTTTTTTAGCATTTTGTAGTCATGTAAGATCATACCATCTGTATGCAGAATCTATAATAAATCCTAAAGCATTCCCTGCTAAAAAATGCTGTAGATTTCTACTGGCGAATCATATTTTTTGCAACGAAACTGATGTAGTTTATATGGGATACTTTGTTGATACAAGGTATGTGACAATAAAATTAAGTAATTATATAATTGATTATGATATAAAAATAATTTTCAGTATAAGTGGAGCATATTTTTTCAATACAAATTCAAAACCTCCATATGGCCAAGGTGAAAAAGGAACTCTCATTTAAAATGGAGGCTTCATTAAATAAAAAATTATTATAGATAATTGTTTATTGATTATTATAATACAATATTGAAATAAATAAACTTATATTTGTAAAAGCGATTTATTTGTTAATAGTACTTTCTAATTTTTAAAGTGTGATAATTAAATGTCTAATAATTATTACACTAAAGGCCGGTTTTTCAATCTCTACTAATGATAAATCTGTCACCTGACAGTTCATTTCGTTTTAATTTTGTTTATCTAACTCTTAGTTAAAATTTTAAGCAGATATTGAAAAACCAGACCAAAATAATTTTAATCATAAACAATCTGTTGTGGCCAGCACAAAACCTTCTGTCAATTCGATGTATTTTGTATAAATCCCACATCAAAAGTTCCTTGAAAAAGATTCTATATATCCTGTATGTATATATATATATATATATATATTATGTAAATTTTTGCTTCTTCAGCTTTCAAATCTTGTGCTACATAGTCCTTCCGTCTTTTCTTTGGCCTTCCTCGTACTCCCAGCACTGAAAATGCAAATCTTGAGGCGAGGCTGCAACTGCACGTCTAATCTTTCTAATTCTTTACTTTCTACTTTGGTTTTGCACTTGACACTGACATCTGTCAATTAGAATTTTTTGAATATATCTGCTGTTTCTATAATTTTAGCAAGGGTAACTGATTTTTGGATTCTTTCATATTGATTCACATAAAATGTCGAAAAATGATATTTAACTGCGTTTTTTCAAGAAAAAAAAAACTTCAAATAATGGTACTTCCGGTTGACCAATTATAACCAAAATCTAATTAGCTCTTTATGTGGTTATAAAGAAGAGGAATATGAAAGAATCATAATTTTTAGAATTGTAGTTTTTGAGTTATCGTCAGAGAAAAATTTGTCACACACACACTCACACGGAGACACGGATACACGGATACACACGGAGACACGGATACACGGATACACACGGACACACACACACACACACATATACATACAGACATCAACGTAAAACTAGTAAAATCGTATTCTAGGCATCTTAAAACGTGCTTATTTATTAAAAACTCTATCGAATTTTTTGACCAAAAACAATACTTTCCTTACCTATAGGTGATGGAAGGTAAAAAACAATTAATCATCCAGAAGTTTTCAGTTTGATATGACTCTTTATTGATTCGGAAGAAAGTGATGAAGAAAGTATATTAGAAAAGGTACCTAATACATGAGTTTTATTGCTATTTTGAAGTTACCAAACGATAGAGATCTCATTGACAGCAGTAATTCATTATATAGTGTGGGTGCCAGAAACGAAAATGACCCTTTAAATTTTGCTTTAGTGAAAGAGGGAACAATATATAAATACTTGATACGTAAAGAGTAATTATAGTCTTTTAATATTAAATTGTGCAATAGTGCATGTAATTTTGAATATTGTACTCCGATGATGGGTGCATAGCAATTGAAATGTACATTAGTATTCGAAAGAAGGAATAATAAATTCAAAATTTAAGAAACCACCGTTTTGCTTTCCAAATGCTTCAAATTCAATTTCCAATATCACACGTTTTCGTTTTTATGTAGGTATGTAAATATATAAAAAATAAAGTTGTCCCTACTAAATTCTCTCCTAGTTAAATCACATCTAACTTTGTCCCTCAAGCGCGGAAGTTCATGTGAAGTTCTCCGCGCTGAAATAAAATTCTTTTTGGTGTTCATGCGTTCACGAAGTTACGACTTTGCGACGGTGAGAATGACGGCGAATTTGCGAATCTCTTCGCACTAAACTTGCGCTTCGCGTTAAGCCATACTGCACGGGAGTTTATGCAGATGAATACAAGCAAAAAGAATGGAAAAAACTTGTCAATAAAATGGAAGGAAGAGATAAAGTTCTAGAAAATGTTTAAAAATTTAAAACTAATGGATTCTTTTTGAGGATCATATAGATACAATTTTAAGGCCGTTTAAATTGAAGGAGAACCAATCATGAACAACACTACCTATTGCTATTTTAAAAGTGAAACAATGATTAAAGTTTACAATGCCGGATTACACTCTGTGGAGGCCCCTAGGCAGCTGAAATTTCACTTATCCTTAAGTCTGCTTTATAAATTGCATAGAATAGAATGGGAATAGAATAGAATAACGAATGGAATATAATAGGAAATTTTAATACCATTTATAGTGTGGAACGGAATAAAAGGTTTGGTACTAACTTTAGTAATTTATCTTGAAAGTCGTTGACGGATTCGCGAAATTGAAGTTTCTTCGAAATAGCTATTTGTGTATTAAGAGATGACGGTGAAGTTAGCAGACGATTCGCAGCAGACGATTCAAAATTTCAGCTAGTGTGTGGCAGCCTTACGCTGTGTTAGACCATGGCCCACTGTATAGTTGCTAAATATTTTTTCTTAATAAATATCAAATTTAAGCGTTTTAAAGGTACAGAATTCTGACAAAAGCATTAAATAAATGAATATTTAATTCTTATGATCTATCAATAATAATTTTATAATTATAAAATTCGTTACTCTATTAAGAATAATGGCCAATAACTATTTTAATAGAAGATGTCTCTCAGATTTTATTTTACATATATAACCCTTAGCTATGTACTATCCTAGACATATAAGAATTTTTATCAAAATCGCTTCAGGATAATGAAATAAATAAAATAATCAATAAATCGTTACTCTACTAAGAACATTGGCTAATAACTTTTTTATTAGAAGATGTCTCCCATATTTTATTTTACTTTTATAACCCTTAGCTATGTACTACCCTAGACATATAACAATTTTTCTCAAAATCGCTTCAGGATAATTAAAAAAAAAAAAAAATTGAAAGTCGTTACTCTACTAAGAACAATGGCTAATAACTTTTTTAATAGAAGATGTCTCCCAGATTTGATTTTACATTTATAACCCTTAGCTATGTACCATCCTAGACATATAACAATTTTTCTCAAAATCGCTTCAGGATAATAAAAAAAAAATAATCGAAAAATCGTTACTCTACTAAGAACAATGGCTAATAACTTTTTTAATAGAAGATGTCTCCCAGATTTGATTTTACATTTGTAACCCTTAGCTATGTACCACCCTAGACATATAACAATTTTTCTCAAAATCGCTTCAGGATAATGAAAAAAAAAAAATTGAAAAATCGTTACTCTACTAAGAACAATGGCTAATAACTTTTTTAATAGAAGATGTCTCCCAGATTTGATTTTACATTTATAACCCATAGCTATGTACCACCCTAGACATATAACAATTTTTCTCAAAATCGCTTCAGGGTAATGAAAAAAAAATAATCGAAAAATCGTTACTCTACTAAGAACAATGGCTAATAACTTTTTTAATAGAAGATGTCTCCCAGATTTGATTTTACATTTATAACCCATAGCTATGTACCACCCTAGACATATAACAATTTTTCTCAAAATCGCTTCAGGGTAATGAAAAAAAAATAATCGAAAAATCGTTACCTACTAAGAACAATGGCTAATAACTTTTTTAATAGAAGATGTCTCCCAGATTTGACTTTACATTTATAACCGTTAGCTATGTACCACCCTAGACATATAACAATTTTTCTCAAAATCGCTTAACGATAATGAAAAAAAAAAAAATTGAAAAATCGTTACTCTACTAAGAACTGTTGTAAATTTGAAATTACCGCCATTACAATACGATCTCTGAAGACGCGGGCGTTTTCTCTTATTCTTCTTTATGTTACGCGCCGCGCAATCAGCCGTGATTGCGCGCCAAAAACACTGTTGACTATGTTCAGTTCAGTTAACAAACGTACACATTCCATTGTACATATTGTATGTTGTTTTGTGCTCAAATTATACTTAATCTAATATTTCCAAGTGTGGAGTTTAATCTCTATCGCCCCATCCACGTTCCCACAACAGGTTATGGGCCCAGGGCCTACAAGGGGCGGCGCGGAAATAAAACAATCGTTTTGTTTGAGGTTAGGTTGAACTTTTTTTCTCGTGAAACGAATTGTGTGTATCACAAATATGAGCACGACGGGCGTAAGATTCGAGGTGTTGGGCAAAGAAAATTACGACACCTGGAAAATCCAGATGCGCGCTGTATTAATAAAAAACAACGCTTGGGGGTACGTGAACGGGACAAAGGTGAAGCCAGAACCCGTGGAAGGCGATGCAGCATCGGCTGCTGCAGTTCAAGAATGGACGGAAGGCGACTTGAAGGCGCAATCAGACATAATACTTGCCATGAACCCCTCCGAAATAAAGCAGACGAAGGGATGTGAGACGTCACGCGACGTTTGGACCAAGTTAGAAGAGATATATCAGTCCAAGGGGCCAGCCCGGAAAGCAGCTCTTCTAAATCAACTCATGTCAATGAAAATGGAGGACGGCGACGACGCGCGTGAACACACTCGGCAGTTCTTCGATGTAGTGGATAAGCTTTCGGAAATGGAGGTAACAATTAATAACGATTTGCTAACTGTTATGTTACTTCGTAGCCTGCCAGACGAGTTCGAGAATTTTCGCTGTGCGATTGCGGCACGCGACGAGCTGCCGACTCCAGAGATGCTAAGGATCAAGATCGCCGAAGAGTTCGACGCTCGAAAAGATGCAGGACGCAGTGCTGCCCAGAATGCGATGATTGTTGGGAAATATACAAAAAGTCATCGTCAGGCACACCAGAATCGACGCGACAGACCGGAGAAGAAAGAAACGAGCAACAAAGACGCAAAATTGAAGTGTTTCAATTGCGGCCTACTCGGGCACAGGGCCCGTGATTGCAGGAAACCAAAGAAGACCGGTAAGAAGTCTGGAGAACAATCTGGGAGTGCGAACAACGTGAGCCTGTACGTATCATCTACAACATCAAAGAGCGAGGTGTTTCAAGCCGGAAATACCGCTAGCAACTCAGGCTGGTGTGTGGACAGCGGATGCACGTCGCATATGTGCAACGACATCGAAGCATTCACCGAGATAAACGCTGAAGATCGAGGAACACTGAATTTGGCAAGCAATGCACGCGCCAATATTCAGGGAGTAGGATCAGTATCAACTGTCGTAGATGTAAATGGCGATACTAAGGTAGTAAATTTTGGACAAACATTGTATGTACCTGACTTGCGGGTAAATCTCGTTTCCGTGAGTAAGATCACTGACAAAGGGCACACAGTGGTATTCGAGAAGACAAAGGCAGATGTTCTCGACTCGAATGGAGTGGTACTGATGACAGCCAAGCGTGAGAGTGATCTATATTACTTTCAAACCAAAAGTAGCGTTGAATGCAGAAATGTTAACGAAGGCACGGCACCCAAGAAGTCAGTGAAAAATTCTCTCATGAATTGGCATGTGAGAATGGGACATTTGAATGTCCAGAGCCTGCGTGAAGCCGTGAAGAAGGGGTCGCTCCGAGGGATCGACATCGATGACATCGAGCAAGAACTTGATTGCAGAATCTGCTTGCAGGGGAAGATGTCTCGGCCGCCATTCCCGAAAGTCTCCGAGAGGAAGAAAGAAGTAGGCGACATCGTGCATTCGGACATCTGTGGTCCAATGCGAGTTCCCTCTCTCGGGAAGAATCGATACTTCTGCACCTTCACCGACGACCGCTCAGGATGGTGCGATGTGAAGTTCATCAAGAATAAGAACCAAGTTATGGAGGAGTTCGACGCACATAGAGCCAAGGTCGAAACTCAGCAGGGGAAGAAGGTAAAATGTCTTCAATCTGACAACGGGCTAGAGTACGTCAACCACGCCTTCGACCAGCTACTTCGACAGCACGGTATTTGCCGACGGCTTACGGCCCCGTACAACCCCGAGCAGAACGGGATTGCAGAGCGGCGAAACCGGACACTCATGGACATGGCGAGGTGTCTCATGATACAGTCGGCTGTTCCATCACATTTATGGGCGGAGGCCGTCCATACAGCGAACTACATCCGTAACAGATGTCCTTCCAGAAGGCTGCAGGGGAAGACGGCATACGAGCTATGGTTCGGCGAGCCGCCGGACGTATCCGATTTCAAGCTTTTCGGTTGCGAAGTGTACGTGATGAATAGATCACCAAATAGAGGTAAGCTGGAACCGAGGTCCAGGGCAGGCATCTTCGTGGGGTACAGCCCTGAAACAAAAGGGTATAGGATCTGGGTACCTAGCGAAGGTAAAGTTATCATATCGAGAGACGTGAAATTCCTAGAGAAGACGTCCAGGCAACCAGTTCAAGATTACGAGGAATTTGCTCCAGAGAATCACCAGCATCACAATCTACCACGATCGTTCGATGAAGACGACGAAGTTCAAGCGACAGTCGATCTTCTAGATCACGACGAGACTAATGACGATGGTCCGGGTTCAATTCGGGACAGAGGAACAGCCGAGGATGACTCAGACGAGGAGGATTTCTTGGGATTTCCAGCGGTCAACGATAGAGTGATGAAGGAAGACTCAGACCAGGAGGACCACGCAAGGTTTACACGGGACGTCCAGGCAGACCGCGTATAGTTCGTGGCGGACACTTTGGAGGAGAGCAAGTCAAGGAAGAGGAAGCCAGCATGGGGTTTTTGGCCGAGGTCACCGTTGAAGAAGCTTTATCCGGAAGAGATTCACTCGAGTGGATGAATGCCATGGCGGACGAAGTCAAATCTGTACTCAAAAACGACACGTGGACGTTAGTTCCTAGACCGAGTTCTGCGAAAGCAATTGGGAGTCGCTTCGTGTTGCGAAACAAGTATGGAGAAGGCGGCACTCTGGAAAGGCGAAAAGCGAGAGTTGTGGCCAAAGGGTACTCTCAGCGCTACGGAAGAGATTTCCACGAGACTTTTGCTCCTGTCGCACGCCTGGACTGTTTTGGAATTTATTGTCCGAAGCAGAGGTCACGACAAAGAGTCTGTTCGAAAAGCGAAGACCATGCTGGAGGAGCTCTCAGCGGGAGACAAGGTTTGCCACATGAACAAGGCCCTGTACGGATTAAAGCAAGCTGGCCGAGCTTGGCACAGGCACCTTGATCAGGAGTTGAAGAAACTCGGGGCAACACCGACGAGCGGAGATCCGTGCGTATACCAGATGTGGGAAGCGGACAAGCAGCTTATCATAATCGTCTACGTCGACGACATATTAGTTATGTCCAAGGATCCTGAAATGATCAGTGCATTCGGGACTCAACTGGCAAGATTGTTCGAAATAAAAGACCTGGGGGAGCTGAGGCGATGCTTGGGGATCGACTTCCGGATGGACGAACACGCGATAACGATGAGTCAGAGAACCTACATCGAAGACATCCTCCGTCGTTTCAACATGTCAAATTGCAATCCGGTGTCAACTCCAGCTGTTGTCGGCTCGAGGCTCACCAAGGAAGACAGCTGGAAGGATGCTGACGGCGAACGGCCGCCTTACCGCGAGCTCATTGGATGCTTGTTATATCTGTCGGTGGCAACGCGCCCGGATATAGCCCACATCGTAAGTTCACTCAGCCAATACAATGACAACTTCGGAGTGTCTCACTGGTCAGCTGCGAAGAGAGTCCTTCGTTATCTGAAGGGGACATTAGACCTGGGGATTTCGTACGAGTTGGGTGACGGCTCCGTGAGAGGCTACGTAGACGCTGACTATGGCGGATCAATAGATGATCGGCGCTCCTTTACGGGTTACGTTTTTGTTATGAACGGAGGCCCCGTCACATGGGACTCGAGGAAGCAACGGACGGTGGCGGTTTCTACCACGGAGGCCGAGTACATGGCTCTCAGCGACGCTACGAAGGAGGTTCTACACCTTCAAGGTTTCCTGACGGAGCTAGGTGTATCAGAGGCAAACGAGTTGGTCCTGTTCAACGACAACTTCAGTGCGCAGAAGCTGGCCACAAACCCTGTGTTCCACGCGCGGACAAAACATATCGATGTTCGCCATCATTTCGTTCGCGAAGTTGTGGAGTCCAGGAAGCTGAAATTGGAACATGTACCGTCGACTGACATGCCGGCGGACATACTGACTAAACCATTGACAAAGCCAAAGCACGAGCGGTGCATCCAGCTGCTTGGATTGTCAAGGACCGAGACGTAGAAGATGGAGATCGCATCGAGGGGAAGTGTTGTAAATTTGAAATTACCGCCATTACAATACGATCTCTGAAGACGCGGGCGTTTTCTCTTATTCTTCTTTATGTTACGCGCCGCGCAATCAGCCGTGATTGCGCGCCAAAAACACTGTTGACTATGTTCAGTTCAGTTAACAAACGTACACATTCCATTGTACATATTGTATGTTGTTTTGTGCTCAAATTATACTTAATCTAATATTTCCAAGTGTGGAGTTTAATCTCTATCGCCCCATCCACGTTCCCACAACAAGAACAATGGCTAATAACTTTTTTAATAGAAGATGTCTCCCAGATTTGATTTTACATTTATAACCCTTAGCTATGTGCCACCCTAGACATATAACAATTTTTCTCAAAATCGCTTCAGGATAATGAAAAAAAAAATTGAAAAATCGTTACTCTACTAAGAACAATGGCTAATAACTTTTTTAATAGAAGATGTCTCCCAGATTTGATTTTACATTTATAACCCATAGCTATGTACCACCCTAGACATATAACAATTTTTCTCAAAATCGCTTCAGGGTAATGAAAAAAAAATAATCGAAAAATCGTTACTCTACTAAGAACAATGGCTAATAACTTTTTTAAAAGAAGATGTCGCCCAGATTTGATTTTATATTTATAACCCATAGCTATGTACCACCCTAGACATATAACAATTTTTCTCAAAATCGCTTCAGGGTAATGAAAAAAAAATAATCGAAAAATCGTTACTCTACTAAGAACAATGGCTAATAACTTTTTTGATAGAAGATGTCTCCCAGATTTGATTTTACATTTATAACCCTTAGCTATGTACCACCCTAGACATATAACAATTTTTCTCAAAATCGCTTCAGGGTAATGAAAAAAAAATAATCGAAAAATCGTTACTCTACTAAGAACAATGGCTAATAACTTTTTTAAAAGAAGATGTCGCCCAGATTTGATTTTATATTTATAACCCATAGCTATGTACCACCCTAGACATATAACAATTTTTCTCAAAATCGCTTCAGGGTAATGAAAAAAAAATAATCGAAAAATCGTTACTCTACTAAGAACAATGGCTAATAACTTTTTTAATAGAAGATGTCTCCCAGATTTGATTTTACATTTATAACCCATAGCTATGTACCACCCTAGACATATAACAATTTTTCTCAAAATCGCTTCAGGGTAATGAAAAAAAAATAATCGAAAAATCGTTACTCTACTAAGAACAATGGCTAATAACTTTTTTAAAAGAAGATGTCGCCCAGATTTGATTTTATATTTATAACCCATAGCTATGTACCACCCTAGACATATAACAATTTTTCTCAAAATCGCTTCAGGGTAATGAAAAAAAAATAATCGAAAAATCGTTACTCTACTAAGAACAATGGCTAATAACTTTTTTAATAGAAGATGTCTCCCAGATTTGATTTTACATTTATAACCCTTAGCTATGTACCACCCTAGACATATAACAATTTTTCTCAAAATCGCTTCAGGGTAATGAAAAAAAAATAATCGAAAAATCGTTACTCTACTAAGAACAATGGCTAATAACTTTTTTAAAAGAAGATGTCGCCCAGATTTGATTTTATATTTATAACCCATAGCTATGTACCACCCTAGACATATAACAATTTTTCTCAAAATCGCTTCAGGGTAATGAAAAAAAAATAATCGAAAAATCGTTACTCTACTAAGAACAATGGCTAATAACTTTTTTAATAGAAGATGTCTCCTAGATTTGATTTTACATTTATAACCCTTAGCTATGTACCACCCTAGACATATAACAATTTTTCTCAAAATCGCTTCAGGATAAAAAAAAATAATCGAAAAATCGTTACTCTACAAAGAACAATGGCTAATAACTTTTTTATTAGACAATGTCTCTCGGATTTTATTTTACATTTATAACTCTTAGTTATGTACTACCCTAAACATATAACAATTTTTCTCAAAATCGCTTCAGGATAATGAAATAAAAACAAACATATTCGATAAATCGTTACTCTACTAAGAACAATGGCTAATAACTTTTTTAATAGACGATGTCTCTCAGATTTTATTTTACACTTATAATCCTTACATAAGGACTACTCCACACATAAAACAATTTTTGACAAAACCATTTCTGGATAATAAAATAAAAAGAAACTTTACAAAATTTATGTAGATATATTCAGACGTATACCTGTAACAAGTAATGCAAAAATGTATATCTTGCTGTTCTTATTATTTGCAAAAGTATTTCTTCCCGTTTTTCTCGGTATATGCGAGGGGTGTTTTAAGAAGTCTGCAATAAAGAATGATAATAATGTCACTGGTGAAAACTGTTTCAGAATAATAATTCCAAGATTTTTAAGAAGAATAGAAAGTTTATTTAAAAAAAGAAGAAGAAGCAAAAATGAAATAATTCCTTGAAGAATGATTCGTTAAATATAAATTTGTCACAAGAAGTATTGGAGGAAAGTTGGAACTTCAGTACAAGTTCATACAAAAAATAAAGATACATTTTTGGACTTTTTGATTAGTTCATTAAAAACTGAAAATTTTGTAATATTGTCTCCCGATTCAAAAAGTATATTTCCGAATGAGGAAAAAATTACCCATTCAAGTTGACGAAAGTACACCTGTTCCAAATTTAAAAAGGAAAAACCTTAATATGGATTATGGATGATTCCCCAATAATGAAATTAAAGTAAAAAAAATCTTTGAAAATAACTCGGAATCTATGAGTTCTTCAGTGGAATATAGTCCTCCATGGGAACGAGTTGCAAATTATCCCAATATAATAAAAAATCAGTACAAAATTAACAATTTTGGTCTAAACAAAAAATCTTAATTTCTCTTCTAGCGTCTAATTGGACTGACGATCAAATTATAAATTCTTTCTTCTCTATCAAATCCCGGAAACCTACCAACACTAATGCAAGAATTCTAAATTTTGATACATTTTTCATTACTAAATTAATGGGTGAGCGCCACTTTACCTGCAACGACTGGGGCCGAAAGGTAGACGTTTTGAACAACGACAGATGGATTATTCCGGCTAATTTGAATAAATGACATTGGACTCTAACTGTTGATTCTCTTAAATACAAATATATAATGTATTTCGATTCGCTTCATGGCTCTGTTAAAAAAAAAAAATATGGGAAATATCTTCTCATTTTTAAATCAGCTATTTTTAATAAAACACAATCAGAACATCATTTCAGACGCCTACTACATGTGCAAGCGTATTCATAGAATAGGGGTACGGTGCCACATGAAAATTGTTAATTATTGTTTTTTTTTTAAATACGATATTAATGGTATAATTATAATTATTTATTAAGCCAACTAAAACTTGTGGGAAATATATTTTGTAGCATTTTATTAACATATTTGCATTTTAATTTACAAAACACGCATAACAATGATTATTTTTGGAAAAAAAAAATTAACGACTAGGTATATTATAGGTATGCTAACACGATTTAGAAAATGTATAAATTACTAAAAGTGTAAAGTAAGGTTCGCAATCAAAAATTAGTGGCAACCGTAGAAGCAGTGTTAAGGTTAATGGCAGAGGTAATCATATATAACAAAAATTATAAAAATTAACAGTGGAGTACCTTAATAGAGAAATAAAATGTAAATGATCTATAAATGATGCAATAAAAATGATGAAATTAATTGGAACTACAGGCAAGATATTATTTTTTTAAATTTTATTATCCTGAAGTGATTTTGAGAAAAGTTGTTATATGTCTAGGGTAGTACATGGCTAAGGGTTATAAATTTAATATAAAATCTGGGAGACATCTTCTATTAAAAAAGTTATTAGCCATTGTTCTTAGTAGAGTAACGATTTTTCAATTATTTTTTTTTTCATTATCCTGAAGCGATTTTGAGAAAATTTGTTATATGTCTAGGGTGGTACATAGTTAAGGGTCATAAATGTAAAATCAAATCTGGGAGACATCTTCTATTAAAAAAGTTATTAGCCATTGTTCTTAGTAGAGTAACGATTTTTCGATTATTTTTTTTTTTTCATTATCCTGAAGCGATTTTGAGAAAAATTGTTATATGTCTAGGGTAGTACATAGCTAAGGGTTATAATGGTAAAATAAAATCTGAGAGACATCTTCTATTAAAAAAGTTATTAAACATTGTTCTTAGGAGAGTAACGATTTTTCGATTATTTTTTTTTTCATTATCCTGAAGCGATTTTGAGAAAAATTGTTATATGTCTAGGGTAGTTCATAGCTAAGGGTTAGAAATGTAAAATAAAATCTGGGAGACATCTTCTATTAAAAAAATTATTAGCCATTGTTCTGAGTAGAGTAACGATTTTTCGATTATTTTTTTTTTCATTATCCTGAAGCGATTTTGAAAAAAATTGTTATATGTCTAGGGTGGTACATAGCTAAGGGTTATAAATGTAAAATAAAATCTGAGAGACATCTTCTATTAAAAATATTTTTAGCCATTATTCTTAGTAGAGTAACGTTTTTTTTAATTATTTTTTTTTTCATTTTCCTGAAGCGATTTTGAGAAAAATTGTTATATGTCTAGGGTAGTACATAGCTAAGAGTTATAAATGTAAAATAAAATCTGGGAGACATCTTCTATTAAAAAAGTTATTAGCCATTCTTCTTAGTAGAGTAACGATTTTTCGATTATTTTTTTTTTCATTATCCTGAAGCGATTTTGAGAAAAATTGTTATATGTCTAGGGTAGTACATAGCTAAGGGTTATAAATGTAAAATAAAATCTGAGAGACATCTTCTATTAAAAAAGTTATTAGACATTGTTCTTAGTAGAGTAACGATTTTTCGATTATTATTTTTTTCATTATCTTGAAGCGATTTTGAGAAAAATTGTTATATGTCTAGGGTAGTACATAGCTATGGGTTATAAATGTAAAATAAAATCTGAGAGATATCTTCTATTAAAAAAGTTATTAGACATTGTTCTTAGTAGAGTAACGATTTTTCGATTATTTTTTTTTCATTATCTTGAAGCGATTTTGAGAAAAATTGTTATATTTCTAGGGTAGTACATAGCTATGGGTTATAAATGTAAAATAAAATCTGAGAGACATCTTCTATTAAAAAAGTTATTAGACATTGTTCTTAGTAGAGTAACGATTTTTCGATTATTTTTTTTTTCATTATCTTGAAGCGATTTTGAGAAAAATTGTTATATGTCTAGGGTAGTACATAGCTAAGAGTTATAAATGTAAAATACAATCTGGGAGACATCTTCTATTAAAAAAGTTATTAGACATTGTTCTTAGTAGAGTAACGATTTTTCGATTATTTTTTTTTTTCATTATCTTGAAGCGATTTTGAGAAAAATTGTTATATGTCTAGGGTAGTACATAGCTATGGGTTATAAATGTAAAATAAAATCTGAGAGACATCTTCTATTAAAAAAGTTATTAGACATTGTTCTTAGTAGAGTAACGATTTTTCGATTATTTTTTTTTTCATTATCTTGAAGCTATTTTGAGAAAAATTGTTATATGTCTAGGGTAGTACATAGCTAAGAGTTATAAATGTAAAATAAAATCTGGGAGACATCTTCTATTAAAAAAGTTATTAGACATTGTTCTTAGTAGAGTAACGATTTTTCGATTATTTTTTTTTTCATTATCTTGAAGCGATTTTGAGAAAAATTGTTATATGTCTAGGGTAGTACATAGCTATGGGTTATAAATGTAAAATAAAATCTGAGAGACATCTTCTATTAAAAAAGTTATTAGACATTGTTCTTAGTAGAGTAACGATTTTTCGATTATTTTTTTTTTCATTATCTTGAAGCGATTTTGAGAAAAATTGTTATATGTCTAGGGTAGTACATAGCTAAGAGTTATAAATGTAAAATACAATCTGGGAGACATCTTCTATTAAAAAAGTTATTAGACATTGTTCTTAGTAGAGTAACGATTTTTCGATTATTTTTTTTTCATTATCTTGAAGCGATTTTGAGAAAAATTGTTATATTTCTAGGGTAGTACATAGCTATGGGTTATAAATGTAAAATAAAATCTGAGAGACATCTTCTATTAAAAAAGTTATTAGACATTGTTCTTAGTAGAGTAACGATTTTTCGATTATTTTTTTTTTCATTATCCTGAAGCGATTTTGAGAAAAATTGTTATATTTCTAGGGTAGTACATAGCTATGGGTTATAAATGTAAAATAAAATCTGAGAGACATCTTCTATTAAAAAAGTTATTAGACATTGTTCTTAGTAGAGTAACGATTTTTAGATTTTTTTTTTTTCATTATCTTGAAGCGATTTTGAGAAAAATTGTTATATTTCTAGGGTAGTACATAGCTATGGGTTATAAATGTAAAATAAAATCTGAGAGACATCTTCTATTAAAAAAGTTATTAGACATTGTTCTTAGTAGAGTAACGATTTTTCGATTTTTTTTTTTTTTCATTATCCTGAAGCGATTTTGAGAAAAATTGTTATATTTCTAGGGTAGTACATAGCTATGGGTTATAAATGTAAAATAAAATCTGAGAGACATCTTCTATTAAAAAAGTTATTAGACATTGTTCTTAGTAGAGTAACGATTTTTCGATTATTTTTTTTTTCATTATCCTGAAGCGATTTTGAGAAAAATTGTTATATTTCTAGGGTAGTACATAGCTAAGGGTTATAAATGTAAAATAAAATCTGAGAGACATCTTCTATTAAAAAAGTTATTAGACATTGTTCTTAGTAGAGTAACGATTTTTCGATTTTTTTTTTTTTTCATTATCCTGAAGCGATTTTGAGAAAAATTGTTATATTTCTAGGGTAGTACATAGCTATGGGTTATAAATGTAAAATAAAATCTGAGAGACATCTTCTATTAAAAAAGTTATTAGACATTGTTCTTAGTAGAGTAACGATTTTTCGATTATTTTTTTTTCATTATCTTGAAGCGATTTTGAGAAAAATTGTTATATTTCTAGGGTAGTACATAGCTATGGGTTATAAATGTAAAATAAAATCTGAGAGACATCTTCTATTAAAAAAGTTATTAGACATTGTTCTTAGTAGAGTAACGATTTTTCGATTATTTTTTTTTTCATTATCCTGAAGCGATTTTGAGAAAAATTGTTATATTTCTAGGGTAGTACATAGCTATGGGTTATAAATGTAAAATAAAATCTGAGAGACATCTTCTATTAAAAAAGTTATTAGACATTGTTCTTAGTAGAGTAACGATTTTTAGATTTTTTTTTTTTCATTATCTTGAAGCGATTTTGAGAAAAATTGTTATATTTCTAGGGTAGTACATAGCTATGGGTTATAAATGTAAAATAAAATCTGAGAGACATCTTCTATTAAAAAAGTTATTAGACATTGTTCTTAGTAGAGTAACGATTTTTCGATTTTTTTTTTTTTTCATTATCCTGAAGCGATTTTGAGAAAAATTGTTATATTTCTAGGGTAGTACATAGCTATGGGTTATAAATGTAAAATAAAATCTGAGAGACATCTTCTATTAAAAAAGTTATTAGACATTGTTCTTAGTAGAGTAACGATTTTTCGATTATTTTTTTTTTCATTATCCTGAAGCGATTTTGAGAAAAATTGTTATATTTCTAGGGTAGTACATAGCTATGGGTTATAAATGTAAAATAAAATCTGAGAGACATCTTCTATTAAAAAAGTTATTAGACATTGTTCTTAGTAGAGTAACGATTTTTCGATTATTTTTTTTTTCATTATCCTGAAGCGATTTTGAGAAAAGTTGTTATATTTCTAGGGTAGTACATAGCTATGGGTTATAAATGTAAAATAAAATCTGAGAGACATCTTCTATTAAAAAAGTTATTAGACATTGTTCTTAGTAGAGTAACGATTTTTCGATTTTTTTTTTTTCATTATCCTGAAGCGATTTTGAGAAAAATTGTTATATTTCTAGGGTAGTACATAGCTAAGGGTTATAAATGTAAAATAAAATCTGAGAGACATCTTCTATTAAAAAAGTTATTAGACATTGTTCTTAGTAGAGTAACGATTTTTCGATTTTTTTTTTTTTCATTATCTTGAAGCGATTTTGAGAAAAATTGTTATATTTCTAGGGTAGTACATAGCTATGGGTTATAAATGTAAAATAAAATCTGAGAGACATCTTCTATTAAAAAAGTTATTAGACATTGTTCTTAGTAGAGTAACGATTTTTCGATTTTTTTTTTTTTCATTATCTTGAAGCGATTTTGAGAAAAATTGTTATATTTCTAGGGTAGTACATAGCTATGGGTTATAAATGTAAAATAAAATCTGAGAGACATCTTCTATTAAAAAAGTTATTAGACATTGTTCTTAGTAGAGTAACGATTTTTCGATTTTTTTTTTTTTCATTATCCTGAAGCGATTTTGAGAAAAATTGTTATATTTCTAGGGTAGTACATAGCTATGGGTTATAAATGTAAAATAAAATCTGAGAGACATCTATTAAAAAAGTTATTAGACATTGTTCTTAGTAGAGTAACGATTTTTCGATTATTTTTTTTTCATTATCTTGAAGCGATTTTGAGAAAAATTGTTATATTTCTAGGGTAGTACATAGCTATGGGTTATAAATGTAAAATAAAATCTGAGAGACATCTTCTATTAAAAAAGTTATTAGACATTGTTCTTAGTAGAGTAACGATTTTTCGATTATTTTTTTTTTCATTATCCTGAAGCGATTTTGAGAAAAATTGTTATATTTCTAGGGTAGTACATAGCTATGGGTTATAAATGTAAAATAAAATCTGAGAGACATCTTCTATTAAAAAAGTTATTAGACATTGTTCTTAGTAGAGTAACGATTTTTAGATTTTTTTTTTTTCATTATCTTGAAGCGATTTTGAGAAAAATTGTTATATTTCTAGGGTAGTACATAGCTATGGGTTATAAATGTAAAATAAAATCTGAGAGACATCTTCTATTAAAAAAGTTATTAGACATTGTTCTTAGTAGAGTAACGATTTTTCGATTTTTTTTTTTTTTCATTATCCTGAAGCGATTTTGAGAAAAATTGTTATATTTCTAGGGTAGTACATAGCTATGGGTTATAAATGTAAAATAAAATCTGAGAGACATCTTCTATTAAAAAAGTTATTAGACATTGTTCTTAGTAGAGTAACGATTTTTCGATTATTTTTTTTTTCATTATCCTGAAGCGATTTTGAGAAAAATTGTTATATTTCTAGGGTAGTACATAGCTATGGGTTATAAATGTAAAATAAAATCTGAGAGACATCTTCTATTAAAAAAGTTATTAGACATTGTTCTTAGTAGAGTAACGATTTTTCGATTATTTTTTTTTTCATTATCCTGAAGCGATTTTGAGAAAAGTTGTTATATTTCTAGGGTAGTACATAGCTATGGGTTATAAATGTAAAATAAAATCTGAGAGACATCTTCTATTAAAAAAGTTATTAGACATTGTTCTTAGTAGAGTAACGATTTTTCGATTTTTTTTTTTTCATTATCCTGAAGCGATTTTGAGAAAAATTGTTATATTTCTAGGGTAGTACATAGCTAAGGGTTATAAATGTAAAATAAAATCTGAGAGACATCTTCTATTAAAAAAGTTATTAGACATTGTTCTTAGTAGAGTAACGATTTTTCGATTTTTTTTTTTTTCATTATCTTGAAGCGATTTTGAGAAAAATTGTTATATTTCTAGGGTAGTACATAGCTATGGGTTATAAATGTAAAATAAAATCTGAGAGACATCTTCTATTAAAAAAGTTATTAGACATTGTTCTTAGTAGAGTAACGATTTTTCGATTTTTTTTTTTTTCATTATCTTGAAGCGATTTTGAGAAAAATTGTTATATTTCTAGGGTAGTACATAGCTATGGGTTATAAATGTAAAATAAAATCTGAGAGACATCTTCTATTAAAAAAGTTATTAGACATTGTTCTTAGTAGAGTAACGATTTTTCGATTTTTTTTTTTTTCATTATCCTGAAGCGATTTTGAGAAAAATTGTTATATTTCTAGGGTAGTACATAGCTATGGGTTATAAATGTAAAATAAAATCTGAGAGACATCTATTAAAAAAGTTATTAGACATTGTTCTTAGTAGAGTAACGATTTTTCGATTATTTTTTTTTCATTATCTTGAAGCGATTTTGAGAAAAATTGTTATATTTCTAGGGTAGTACATAGCTATGGGTTATAAATGTAAAATAAAATCTGAGAGACATCTTCTATTAAAAAAGTTATTAGACATTGTTCTTAGTAGAGTAACGATTTTTCGATTTTTTTTTTTTTCATTATCTTGAAGCGATTTTGAGAAAAATTGTTATATTTCTAGGGTAGTACATAGCTATGGGTTATAAATGTAAAATAAAATCTGAGAGACATCTTCTATTAAAAAAGTTATTAGACATTGTTCTTAGTAGAGTAACGATTTTTCGATTTTTTTTTTTTTTCATTATCCTGAAGCGATTTTGAGAAAAATTGTTATATTTCTAGGGTAGTACATAGCTATGGGTTATAAATGTAAAATAAAATCTGAGAGACATCTTCTATTAAAAAAGTTATTAGACATTGTTCTTAGTAGAGTAACGATTTTTCGATTTTTTTTTTTTTCATTATCTTGAAGCGATTTTGAGAAAAATTGTTATATTTCTAGGGTAGTACATAGCTATGGGTTATAAATGTAAAATAAAATCTGAGAGACATCTTCTATTAAAAAAGTTATTAGACATTGTTCTTAGTAGAGTAACGATTTTTCGATTTTTTTTTTTTTTTCATTATCCTGAAGCGATTTTGAGAAAAATTGTTATATTTCTAGGGTAGTACATAGCTATGGGTTATAAATGTAAAATAAAATCTGAGAGACATCTTCTATTAAAAAAGTTATTAGACATTGTTCTTAGTAGAGTAACGATTTTTCGATTATTTTTTTTTTCATTATCCTGAAGCGATTTTGAGAAAAATTGTTATATTTCTAGGGTAGTACATAGCTATGGGTTATAAATGTAAAATAAAATCTGAGAGACATCTTCTATTAAAAAAGTTATTAGACATTGTTCTTAGTAGAGTAACGATTTTTCGATTATTTTTTTTTTCATTATCCTGAAGCGATTTTGAGAAAAATTGTTATATTTCTAGGGTAGTACATAGCTATGGGTTATAAATGTAAAATAAAATCTGAGAGACATCTTCTATTAAAAAAGTTATTAGACATTGTTCTTAGTAGAGTAACGATTTTTCGATTTTTTTTTTTTCATTATCCTGAAGCGATTTTGAGAAAAATTGTTATATTTCTAGGGTAGTACATAGCTAAGGGTTATAAATGTAAAATAAAATCTGAGAGACATCTTCTATTAAAAAAGTTATTAGACATTGTTCTTAGTAGAGTAACGATTTTTCGATTTTTTTTTTTTTCATTATCTTGAAGCGATTTTGAGAAAAATTGTTATATTTCTAGGGTAGTACATAGCTATGGGTTATAAATGTAAAATAAAATCTGAGAGACATCTTCTATTAAAAAAGTTATTAGACATTGTTCTTAGTAGAGTAACGATTTTTCGATTTTTTTTTTTTTCATTATCTTGAAGCGATTTTGAGAAAAATTGTTATATTTCTAGGGTAGTACATAGCTATGGGTTATAAATGTAAAATAAAATCTGAGAGACATCTTCTATTAAAAAAGTTATTAGACATTGTTCTTAGTAGAGTAACGATTTTTCGATTTTTTTTTTTTTTCATTATCCTGAAGCGATTTTGAGAAAAATTGTTATATTTCTAGGGTAGTACATAGCTATGGGTTATAAATGTAAAATAAAATCTGAGAGACATCTTCTATTAAAAAAGTTATTAGACATTGTTCTTAGTAGAGTAACGATTTTTCGATTATTTTTTTTTCATTATCTTGAAGCGATTTTGAGAAAAATTGTTATATTTCTAGGGTAGTACATAGCTATGGGTTATAAATGTAAAATAAAATCTGAGAGACATCTTCTATTAAAAAAGTTATTAGACATTGTTCTTAGTAGAGTAACGATTTTTCGATTATTTTTTTTTCATTATCTTGAACCGATTTTGAGAAAAATTGTTATATTTCTAGGGTAGTACATAGCTATGGGTTATAAATGTAAAATAAAATCTGAGAGACATCTTTTATTAAAAAAGTTATTAGACATTGTTCTTAGTAGAGTAACGATTTTTCGATTATTTTTTTTTTCATTATCCTGAAGCGATTTTGAGAAAAATTGTTATATTTCTAGGGTAGTACATAGCTATGGGTTATAAATGTAAAATAAAATCTGAGAGACATCTTCTATTAAAAAAGTTATTAGACATTGTTCTTAGTAGAGTAACGATTTTTCGATTTTTTTTTTTTCATTATCCTGAAGCGATTTTGAGAAAAATTGTTATATTTCTAGAGTAGTACATAGCTAAGGGTTATAAATGTAAAATAAAATCTGAGAGACATCTTCTATTAAAAAAGTTATTAGACATTGTTCTTAGTAGAGTAACGATTTTTCGATTATTTTTTTTTTCATTATCCTGAAGCGATTTTGAGAAAAATTGTTATATTTCTAGGGTAGTACATAGCTATGGGTTATAAATGTAAAATAAAATCTGAGAGACATCTTCTATTAAAAAAGTTATTAGACATTGTTCTTAGTAGAGTAACGATTTTTCGATTTTTTTTTTTTTTTCATTATCCTGAAGCGATTTTGAGAAAAATTGTTATATTTCTAGGGTAGTACATAGCTAAGGGTTATAAATGTAAAATAAAATCTGAGAGACATCTTCTATTAAAAAAGTTATTAGACATTGTTCTTAGTAGAGTAACGATTTTTCGATTTTTTTTTTTTTCATTATCCTGAAGCGATTTTGAGAAAAATTGTTATATTTCTAGGGTAGTACATAGCTATGGGTTATAAATGTAAAATAAAATCTGAGAGACATCTTCTATTAAAAAAGTTATTAGACATTGTTCTTAGTAGAGTAACGATTTTTCGATTATTTTTTTTTTCATTATCCTGAAGCGATTTTGAGAAAAATTGTTATATTTCTAGGGTAGTACATAGCTATGGGTTATAAATGTAAAATAAAATCTGAGAGACATCTTCTATTAAAAAAGTTATTAGACATTGTTCTTAGTAGAGTAACGATTTTTCGATTTTTTTTTTTTTTCATTATCCTGAAGCGATTTTGAGAAAAATTGTTATATTTCTAGGGTAGTACATAGCTAAGGGTTATAAATGTAAAATAAAATCTGAGAGACATCTTCTATTAAAAAAGTTATTAGACATTGTTCTTAGTAGAGTAACGATTTTTCGATTTTTTTTTTTTCATTATCCTGAAGCGATTTTGAGAAAAATTGTTATATTTCTAGGGTAGTACATAGCTATGGGTTATAAATGTAAAATAAAATCTGAGAGACATCTTCTATTAAAAAAGTTATTAGACATTGTTCTTAGTAGAGTAACGATTTTTCGATTTTTTTTTTTTCATTATCCTGAAGCGATTTTGAGAAAAATTGTTATATTTCTAGGGTAGTACATAGCTAAGGGTTATAAATGTAAAATAAAATCTGAGAGACATCTTCTATTAAAAAAGTTATTAGACATTGTTCTTAGTAGAGTAACGATTTTTCGATTATTTTTTTTTTCATTATCCTGAAGCGATTTTGAGAAAAATTGTTATATTTCTAGGGTAGTACATAGCTATGGGTTATAAATGTAAAATAAAATCTGAGAGACATCTTCTATTAAAAAAGTTATTAGACATTGTTCTTAGTAGAGTAACGATTTTTCGATTTTTTTTTTTTCATTATCCTGAAGCGATTTTGAGAAAAATTGTTATATTTCTAGGGTAGTACATAGCTAAGGGTTATAAATGTAAAATAAAATCTGAGAGACATCTTCTATTAAAAAAGTTATTAGACATTGTTCTTAGTAGAGTAACGATTTTTCGATTTTTTTTTTTTTCATTATCTTGAAGCGATTTTGAGAAAAATTGTTATATTTCTAGGGTAGTACATAGCTATGGGTTATAAATGTAAAATAAAATCTGAGAGACATCTTCTATTAAAAAAGTTATTAGACATTGTTCTTAGTAGAGTAACGATTTTTCGATTTTTTTTTTTTTCATTATCTTGAAGCGATTTTGAGAAAAATTGTTATATTTCTAGGGTAGTACATAGCTATGGGTTATAAATGTAAAATAAAATCTGAGAGACATCTTCTATTAAAAAAGTTATTAGACATTGTTCTTAGTAGAGTAACGATTTTTCGATTTTTTTTTTTTTTCATTATCCTGAAGCGATTTTGAGAAAAATTGTTATATTTCTAGGGTAGTACATAGCTATGGGTTATAAATGTAAAATAAAATCTGAGAGACATCTTCTATTAAAAAAGTTATTAGACATTGTTCTTAGTAGAGTAACGATTTTTCGATTATTTTTTTTTCATTATCTTGAAGCGATTTTGAGAAAAATTGTTATATTTCTAGGGTAGTACATAGCTATGGGTTATAAATGTAAAATAAAATCTGAGAGACATCTTCTATTAAAAAAGTTATTAGACATTGTTCTTAGTAGAGTAACGATTTTTCGATTATTTTTTTTTCATTATCTTGAAGCGATTTTGAGAAAAATTGTTATATTTCTAGGGTAGTACATAGCTATGGGTTATAAATGTAAAATAAAATCTGAGAGACATCTTCTATTAAAAAAGTTATTAGACATTGTTCTTAGTAGAGTAACGATTTTTCGATTATTTTTTTTTTCATTATCCTGAAGCGATTTTGAGAAAAATTGTTATATTTCTAGGGTAGTACATAGCTATGGGTTATAAATGTAAAATAAAATCTGAGAGACATCTTCTATTAAAAAAGTTATTAGACATTGTTCTTAGTAGAGTAACGATTTTTCGATTTTTTTTTTTTCATTATCCTGAAGCGATTTTGAGAAAAATTGTTATATTTCTAGAGTAGTACATAGCTAAGGGTTATAAATGTAAAATAAAATCTGAGAGACATCTTCTATTAAAAAAGTTATTAGACATTGTTCTTAGTAGAGTAACGATTTTTCGATTATTTTTTTTTTCATTATCCTGAAGCGATTTTGAGAAAAATTGTTATATTTCTAGGGTAGTACATAGCTATGGGTTATAAATGTAAAATAAAATCTGAGAGACATCTTCTATTAAAAAAGTTATTAGACATTGTTCTTAGTAGAGTAACGATTTTTCGATTTTTTTTTTTTTTCATTATCCTGAAGCGATTTTGAGAAAAATTGTTATATTTCTAGGGTAGTACATAGCTAAGGGTTATAAATGTAAAATAAAATCTGAGAGACATCTTCTATTAAAAAAGTTATTAGACATTGTTCTTAGTAGAGTAACGATTTTTCGATTTTTTTTTTTTTCATTATCCTGAAGCGATTTTGAGAAAAATTGTTATATTTCTAGGGTAGTACATAGCTATGGGTTATAAATGTAAAATAAAATCTGAGAGACATCTTCTATTAAAAAAGTTATTAGACATTGTTCTTAGTAGAGTAACGATTTTTCGATTATTTTTTTTTTCATTATCCTGAAGCGATTTTGAGAAAAATTGTTATATTTCTAGGGTAGTACATAGCTATGGGTTATAAATGTAAAATAAAATCTGAGAGACATCTTCTATTAAAAAAGTTATTAGACATTGTTCTTAGTAGAGTAACGATTTTTCGATTTTTTTTTTTTTTCATTATCCTGAAGCGATTTTGAGAAAAATTGTTATATTTCTAGGGTAGTACATAGCTAAGGGTTATAAATGTAAAATAAAATCTGAGAGACATCTTCTATTAAAAAAGTTATTAGACATTGTTCTTAGTAGAGTAACGATTTTTCGATTTTTTTTTTTTTCATTATCCTGAAGCGATTTTGAGAAAAATTGTTATATTTCTAGGGTAGTACATAGCTATGGGTTATAAATGTAAAATAAAATCTGAGAGACATCTTCTATTAAAAAAGTTATTAGACATTGTTCTTAGTAGAGTAACGATTTTTCGATTATTTTTTTTTTTCATTATCTTGAAGCGATTTTGAGAAAAATTGTTATATTTCTAGGGTAGTACATAGCTATGGGTTATAAATGTAAAATAAAATCTGAGAGACATCTTCTATTAAAAAAGTTATTAGACATTGTTCTTAGTAGAGTAACGATTTTTCGATTATTTTTTTTTTCATTATCCTGAAGCGATTTTGAGAAAAATTGTTATATTTCTAGGGTAGTACATAGCTATGGGTTATAAATGTAAAATAAAATCTGAGAGACATCTTCTATTAAAAAAGTTATTAGACATTGTTCTTAGTAGAGTAACGATTTTTCGATTTTTTTTTTTTCATTATCCTGAAGCGATTTTGAGAAAAATTGTTATATTTCTAGGGTAGTACATAGCTAAGGGTTATAAATGTAAAATAAAATCTGAGAGACATTTGAATGATTTTGTGTGGGCATATTCTGCTTTTGAATATTCTGATTTTTAATATTCTAGTTTTGAATATTCGGTACTTCTGTTCTTCGTTCTCAATTGCTTCCAAAAGTAAAACAAAATCTATATTTGCCATAATTATTCAAAATATACTTAACTTTAAAATATAACAATGTTGCACTCAGGCGACAAGTTTTAGTTCTCGCCTGTCTAGCAATCAAAAATAACAATTCTTGTTGTAATAACAAGGTAATAGAGGTCACAAGAATTAGGAGCTTGCCAAAATAACAATATTAATATCAAGCGTAACAATATTGCTCAGCAGACAATTGCTAACAAATATCAATGATTACGTGAATACAAATTCATCATTGTATTGTAATATTAACAATATTGTTACATATAACAATTGTTATTCGCTTAACAAGGCTCACAAGAATAAGGCTGATAGTCAGTATTATGAGAAATATTGCTAACATTTCGGTTATAGGAAAAATATTGTAAACTTCATTAGGTGATAAATTTGTGATCGTTCATAATGGTATAATATTTCATGGTTGAATAGTTGATGGTTCGTTTAATCTTCCCTTTCATTTTCGTTTCATTTCTCGTCACCTCCACGTCAGACAGAATCAATATTCATCCACAGAGATGAAACCACAAACCGAAAGCATCACATATTCGACGTCTGGTGGAGGCAATAAAAAACTGATCATCCGTCGGCGTCGCGTCAAGCTCAACGGCTGATCGGTTAAACATAGGGCGTCCAAACGCTTTTTCGTCAAAGAAAGGTCAGTGACCTTGATACATTCAGAGAAAAGATTATCACTTTTCTAAATAGAATATGAAATATAAAAATATTTTATCATTATTAATTGCCAATTTGCTTTTATTTACAGATTCCGGGAGTGTTGATATTTGTACTGTTGAGGTCGCATGGTCAAAATGTTTTATGGTTAAGCTGTAGGTGGAAAATTGATAAAAAACACCAAGTCATATTTTTACAAATCGATTTTTTTTTTAAATATACTAGAATTATAAAATTGCATCAACAGAAAAAAATCTGTTGTGGCTAGCACAAGACCTTCCGTCAATTTGATGTATTTTGTGCAAATTTCATGCCAAAAGTTCCTTGGAAAAGATTTTATATATCCAGTAAAATTGTAGCACGAACATATACTATTTTTTACAAATTCCATACCGGTCCTATAAATCCAACAAAAATATAACACGGACATACATTACTAGAGATGCATTCGGGCCGGGCCGGGCCGGGCTTTGAGGTTTGGATCGACTCTGCCCGAAAATAAAAATTATCGGCCCGATTCGAATATCGACTCGACAAAAAAATTAGCTAGCCCGGCTCGAAAATTGACTCGAAATCGGGCCGGGCTTCGGGCCGGGCCGGGCTTCGGGCCGGGCCGGGCCAAAGCTCGAAATTGGGTGCATCCGGCATTCCTAATGCTGATTTTTATGTTAAAGCGAAATGTTTAACTTTTTTCTTGTCAAACTTACCTCTACATTCTTATAACTTTCAACATTAGTTAACATAAGTAGTTAAAAAAGACACCCTTCTAGTGTAAGTTTGTTATAAAAATTACAGACCTACGTGTATTTAACACTTTGTTTACCAAAGCCGTTCGAAAATTTAAATTAAAACTTTTTCACAAATCTTATATAAAAAAAATATAATTTACATAAGGATTTTTTATTTAACTTTGTTTCTGCTCAAAAATAGGACAAGAAATCATTATGGTAGGAACAAAAATCACTTTTATTTAAGTATACGAGTAATAACAATAATAATAGCAACATCATTATTATGCTTTAATGAATAACCTTGAATTCTTGAAGTAAAATAATACATTTTTATTTATTAATATGTGAAGTTTGTTGTTATTGAATAATTTTGATCCTTTTGAACTTCATCCATTTTCATTAAAATACTAAGGAAACTGTGCATTTGATTGAACTACAAGATTTTTCGGGCCGGCCCGAAAAACTCGAATTTTCTGGCTGAGCCAAAATCAAAAGTCCGGCTCTCCTCGATTTTTGAAAATGATTAGCCCGATTCGGCCCGATAAAAAAAAATCTTCGGCCCGGCTCGATGATCGACTCGAAATCGAGGCGGGATTCGGGTCGGGCCGGGCCAAAGCTCGAAATCGTATTTTTTAGAAACCCCATACCAACATTCCCTTGGAAAAGATTCTATATATATCCAGTAACATTCTAACTATTTTTTACAAATTCCATACCGCAAGATCCTATAAATCCAATAAAATTATAACACTTGACACTGACATCTGTCAATTAGAATTTTTTTGCATATATCAGCTGTTTCTATAATTATAGCAAAGCTGGTTGATTTTTTAAATTTAATCGTTGGACCTCTAGTTTAGAATTTTATTAGACATTTGGATTTTGTTTTCTATGGAGTTTTCTACATATCCTTCCGCCACTGTAGAAGACTTCCACCCGCTGTGACGCTTAAGACTGGTAATATCGGTTCCAGCATCAGCCAGTAGCGTAGCCGACGTTCTCCGAAAATAGTGTCCGATAAAGTCTTCGGAATTTGGCAACATAGGGAACTGAGCTATTAATCGGGGCATAGCTCCAATTTTATTTAAAACCACAACTTGATTAAAACATCTTACTTCCGATATATTTTAGTATGCTCCAAATTTGTAACAGTAAACGTGCGTTCAACGTTCATCGTCGAGTCATGGACTTTTAGAATTAAAACTGAATCCTTATCTGACTAGCTCGTCTCGGCGACATTCCTCCAAAATACCCATAATTAACACTATCTTAAATAAAAAATTGTTTAAAGGTGAAAATATAAGGTAGGTATAAATGATCCACGTGTATTATAAAATTCTTTATTACGGACGTTTCGGGCTTAGGGTAAGCCCATCTTCAGCAATCGTTGAATATACAGTAATAATTTAAATTTATGACAAATTTTTACCTTCCGTCACCTTTAGGTAAGGAAGGTATTGTCTTTGGTCAAAAAATTCGGTGGTGAGTTTTTAATGAATAAGCACGTTTTAGGGTCCCTACAATACGAATTTACTATTTTTAAGATGATGTCTGTATGTATGTGTGTGTGTGTGTGTGTCCGTGTGTGTGCGCGTGTGTGTGTATGTGTGTCCGTGTGTGACAAATTTTTCTCCGACGATAACTCCAATACTATAATTCTAAAAATTATAATTCTTTCGTATTCCTCTTCTGTACATCCATATGAAGAGTTCATTAGATTTTGGTTATAATTGATCCACCGGAAATACCCTTATTTGAAGTTTTTAACAGTTTTTCTTAAAAAAATGCAGTTAAATATTATTTTTTGACATTTTGTTATTATATTTATTAAAGAAAATACTCCTCTATATGGTTTGTTTATTCATTTTCCTTCATATTCAATTGATGTAGAGTTAAAGCATTATAAAGAAATTAATTTTCAAAAATAAGTCAGCTTTGCTATTTATCATGGAAACAGCTGACATAATTATTTAAAAAAATTTAATTGACAGATGTCAGTTGCAAGTGCAAAACCAAATATGGAAAAAAGTATAGGATCTAAAACTGGTATGTCATAGTGTTGCTCGCAAGTGACACGCAGAGAAAGGCCAAAGCGAAGATGGAAGGATATTACTTAGTGTAGTTTATGTTATAATTTTATTGGATTTATAGAACCTTTTCAAATGAACTTTTGGCATGGAATTTGTAAAAAATAGTATGTGTTCGTGATCGATTTTACATGATATTATATAGAATCTGTTCCAAGGACCTTTTGGTATGGGATTTGTACAAAATACATGGAATTGACGGAAGGTCTTGTGCTGGCCACAACAGATTTTTTTAAAGTTGTATTAGACACGATGATCTATATGTACGACGTTGAGAACAATTTTAAATACAGCATTTCAAAAACCAACCGAATCAATTCGGAGTTGGTGAAATACTTATAAATAAAGAATTCTATAAAATATAGTTTCATTAAATTTAATTACATACTTTACCTTCATTAACAAATAATCTTTATCATTGGCTTCCGCTATAAATTGGTTTATTTCTTCTTTTTTTAATATATTTTACTTTTTGGCTTGATATCCTACTGATTTATTTTTTAGGTATAGCACTATTTCAGAAAATTTGCTTATTTCAATGTTTTTTTTTTTAACAATTAGCGCAGACTTTAACATGGAATAAGTAGATTATAGTGTTAAAGATTTGGGTTTTCTTGATTTTTCCTCTAAATGTGCTAATATAACATGTTCAAAGAGTGTCTTAGCTTTTTTCTCAGGCACCATTCCTTGAACTGATTATACGTACTTTTATATTTCTGTTTGTCTTGTTTTCAAATTTTCATATTATTAACTTTGGAAGTAAGATAGTAAGCAGATTATGCTTTATTTATGTTTATTCTGGTAAATATCGCTTGGCACTTACATTTAATTAAAATTGCAGCAATTTGTAACATTATTAGCTTCGTTTTTTTGCTAATATAAGCACCACTTCAAGTCTTAATTAATACGTACACTCGGTATTTTAATTATCAGTTCTTAAACATGGATCGGTACAAAAAAATTCTAAAAGCAGAAGAAGCGCAAAACAAACAATTTACTGAAATTACGTAGCAGTTTGAAATATTAGAATAACACCTTTTCAAATCTTTCATTCTAATTTTCAATTTGAATCACCAGAATCAACTTTATTTCATACTTATTTGGACTTCCCATTATTTATTACCTATTTTTTCTATATTTTTTATCTTGTGCTATAAGAAATAAAATATAACCGCAAGTCATATCATCAATTCAGACATTGACAAGGTACGAGTGGGAAACGTTTTCGAGTTAGTACATCAGTAGCCTGGGGTTTCGGGCACATTTCTACCTCAACGCGTACTATTTTTTCCACATCATAAAACGAACATATTTCTCTTTTACTCCCTGCGAGAAAAGTCATCATCACCGCCATTATCATGAGATTGCGAGAAATAAATAATAGCGAAACGAAAATATAAAAAGAGAATAACTGTAATAAGTTTTATAAAGTTTATATTCCTTCCTTAAGAGTACTTACGGAGAGCTAGTTACAGACTAGAAATACGAGTCTAGTTTTACTTCATTTGACCCATATTTTAAAATTCATTTGTTATAAATAAATAAATATATTATCACGGCACATTACCCATTTCTGGGTATGCCAATCTGCTTTGTCATAGATATCGGTAATGATGATGATATATATGTACCGTGCGGGCGTTTACCAGGCGTCACCTCACGGGCACTCATTGCTGGCGTGGAGAGTGCACCACAAGGGTCAGTTTTGTGCTATTTAAAATTCAAAATATATGACCCCATTTGTTGTAACTTAAATAATAGATTCCGTAATGTTAATTATAGAAACCTGTATTTTCATTAAATTTATAGTTTGGCGAAACATAGTATTTTACATTACAAGCCAGCTAAAACGGTTTTTACTGCTGAAAGGCAGTTACCTTGGCGTGTATTGTATAATATTTTATTTGTTACTTGTAAATCAAATTTAAAATTATAACCTAAATCTATCAGTTACAATTGACACTTATTTTAATACGTATGACAATAACAAAACCAATTTTCACATGTTAATAACGTGGTAACTAACTTGTAAATTTTTTACAAGTTAGCAACCAATTTTACAAGTTAGTAACTAGTAAGCATCAATTTTCAAAAGTAGTAGGCGGTATCAATAATAGTTATTTACATTCGAGTGCGTGTAAGTTGTATTTTACAGCGCGATAGCTTTTATTAGCTGGAGCGCCGTAAAATACTTCATGCACGAGAATTGTATCAAAATTTTTGGCCGACGATAATAAAAATAACTTTTTTTAATGAGATAGGTTATACTTCTGAAAAGGGATAGTTTAAAATACTGGGGTTAAGTCAATTTCTAGATTTAAAATTATTCATTAGAGTTCTTCTACTAGCGAAAATTTATTTGTGATAATAGTCGTTGTTTATGATTGATAATGTATTTATTTGCTCATGTTTTCTTCGTAATACATAATAGGTAGGTGTCGATATTTGACATTTGAATATTCTTCGCCTCGCGCATTTGACAGGTATATCGATCGGTGACTATGTCGGTAACGGCGGATTTTTACAATAATGACAGATGTCGCTGCCTTGATTTTGGTTTATATAAATTAGTTTTAAATACAGGAAATGTTAAAGTAAAAAAATAACTTACGTAGGTAGTACTTTTTTACGTGAACTCTATTATAGTAAAGATGATTTCTTTTCTAAATGCCCATAAACGTCCAGTGTATTTTGATTATTTTACCGCATAGTTAGACAAGTTACAACATAGTAAGCGTAAAAAGTAGGTTACACTTGCTGTGCATACAATTGTAAATTTCGCATTACACTTCAGGAGGGCAAAAATAAAGTTTACAAGTGAGTACAAATAAAAACATTCACGTATTTCTTTCCTGGCACTCTGCAGTAGCATTCGATTTGCTACAATCTCACCTTAGTTTAGCTTAGATTTAAGGGCGGATCTTGTCTAAGAGTTTTGCAATCTTTTTAGGTAAAATAACATAAAAATTGAATCCTGAGAGTAAAAATCAGACTTGCGTAGTTTTTGTATCAGAAGAGACTTTTTCATCGCCTAGATGAAAAAGTTACCAGTTTATTGGATTGTTTTACTATGATTCATTTTACTTTATATCTCATTTTTTTATCATAACTTTCAGGCAAGTATCTTTAAAGATCTCTCTAGTAAACATATTTGCCCATTTGACATGCAAATCTGGGATAGAAACTCGGCGATCATCTATATAAAATGCCCATAGAGCAGGATTATCCCTTTTCTTAATAATCGAACAATGTCCAGTTTTAAAGTTCGTCTCAATATTTCCGGTATTTTTAAACTGCATAATTATGTTTTTCATCGTTCTTTGAGAAATACTAAAGTTTTTTTTTTGCATTATTTCAGTATTTAAAAAAACATGCATTTTTAATTTCTTTATGCCTGGGGGGGGGGGGGGGGGGGGTAGGTAACACTTTTACCTACCCCATAAATCCTCCACTGCTGAGTGTATTTAATAGCAAATAAAACGGTTTCAGTGATTTGAGTAATAAATATAAAAGGAAAATATATTGATAGCAATGATGGTTCAAAATGTACACCCTTACTTATAAATAAAATAGAATTGGCGGGAGATATTGTTCCGGCAATAACCAGTTTTTTTTTTTTAATTTTTCGCCATATCTGCATTTTTTCTTCAACCTTCTACAAACCTTTTAGTATACCCTCGTATATTATTTACACTAAAATTATTGTCTGTGGCATGGACGTACGTTGTAGTTAGTATCTGTTGTGTTTTAACCCACTGTAGTAAATGAAATTTGTGCGTCGTTCTAGTCCACTTTGTTGTATATTTACATTTACCCGTGGCGTAGAGTATGTTATCCTTGTGCCATCCAGTCCAGCCAAGGACGGGAATGTTTTGCTGAACTAATATAATTATGTCATAACCTCCCCTGTCCATATTAATTAGTGATCAGACCGGCACTCCTCTCCTGTTTGCTAAACACATACTATCGCATTGATTTTATGAGGAAATAGAGCAAAACTAAAATGTGTCATTTATATTAACATAATGAATATGTATGAACATTATTGTAATGTTTTATTTAAGGCCTATTTATAATGAAGTAACGCAAGCGGTAACGCAGTTGCAGTGTTGCAGTAAGGTAACGCAAAACGTGAGCGCATGGTATTCCTATATGCTGATTTATAATGAAAAGTAACGGAGCGTCACAATCAGCAACGCATAATATGATCAACTCTTATCTTTCTATCTTACTGCTGTACCGCTAGCCAATCAGAGTTCAGTGTTTTAGTTCTACTATAAAAATATATATTATCGACATATTTGTGAAGTGTCACAACTACAAAATAAATACTATTTTTTTGTCACTGTCCATTTCTATTTAAATTGAAGGGTATAGGGGAAGAAGGCGGTTTGTCAAAAAATGTAAATTTTACAGGAGACAGTTTTTAAGATTTTAAGATCGTGTCATTTTTTAGATAATGCCTCCAGCTATGCAAAACTTTGATGCAGGATTCTTCACTGTTTTGTAAATGAGTACCTCAAATTAGAATACTTGTCTGGCATCCTATTTAGGTGGAAATTTCGGTTTTTTAATTTGACACCAAAATAAAAAGTCAAAATTTTCACCAAAATAGGATGCCAGGCAAGTTTTTTAATTTGTGGTACTCATTTAGAAAACAGTAAAGAATCTTGCATTAAAATTGTGCATAGCTGAAGGTACTATCCAAAAAATGACACGATCTTAAAATCTTAAAAACTGTGTCCTGCAAATTTTACATTTTTTGACAAACAGCTTTTTTACCCTGTACTCATCAACTTTCTTGATATATGAGAGTGGACAATCCACCTTTTTGCTTGGTACCGCATGGACATACCCGCCTTCTTCCTCTGTACGACAAATTTTCCATTGGTAATAACTTCTGACCTACCGTGTTTTTGCCCAAAAGAAATATTCCACGTAAATGATTCGGTATTTACCTACAAGATGGCATGAAAAACCTAATATCAAATTTTTTGTGACAAACCGCTTTCTTCCCCTGTACCCTTCAATTATTTTATATACTAACCTTATTTATACCTATGTCTATGTCATACATGTATGAGCAGAATTTCAACGAAATATACCGAATTCTTCTGATTGGTTGGAAGTGCTATCTTTGTCATTTATTATAAATCAGAGATTTTGTGTTGGCCTTACCGGTCAGGCTGCGCCGATACGTTGCGTTTAACGTTACTTCATTACAAATAGGCCTTTAGTGTTAGTTTACTGACACTTTAAATAAAAATATGAAATAAAGTTTCAGTAATTTCATGATTTATTTTAGCTAAAAAAAGAAATAAGTTTAGAAAAATGAAACGAAAATAATATACCGGGTGTCCCAAGTAAATCTTGACATAGGCGTTTAACATTGGAAAACAATTTTTTGTAAATAAAAAGTGTCCGGAAGAAAATTAAGCCATTATATTGAACATGATAATAGTACAGTACATCCTGTACATTATTTAATATTAATTACTTTATTATTATTATTGCATAAATGGGAATAAATTATAAAAAAATCAAATAAATAATTGTTTAAATTTTTTATGCAATATGAAAAGCTTTTCAAATATCAGTGGTGTACATTAGTTAGAGTAGTTGCGTTTGGAATTGTAGATTGGGGTTCGATTTCTCTTGGGATAATTATTTTATTTTTTTACACAAAAATTGTTAAACTTTTAAAAATCTGTCATTTCCTATTACAGTCATTTAAATTAATAATAACTATAAGGGAGTTTGTTAATAATAACATTGTAATAAATAATGAGAAAATAATTGACAATAACTGATTACAATAATCAAAAACATTGATATAAAAACAATGCATTATATTTTCTTGTGATACTAACAAAAAAGATTTTTTTATAAATACAGTAAATACCTGCACATTTTTTTTATATAATAATAATAATAATAATAATAATAATAATAATAATAATAATGGTTGATTACGATGATCGACTTATTTCAGAATGTAAAAATGGAAAATAATCAGACATGCAGTGGTTTGTAAATTATTTATTTTCTGGCCGACGTTTCGACTTTAACTGAAGAAGACTTTTGTTAAAGTCGAAACGTCGGCCAGGAAATAAATAATTTACAAACGACTGCATGTCTGATTATTTTCCATTTTTACAATAATAATAATACCCTTTATTGTTCTACAGGAACATGTCCCAATTACAGAGCAAATATAATTTAAAAATAATTTAATTTAAATTAAATATAATTTTAGAGTAAGATTTAGTGCTCGGAATACCAGTGGATCCATATGACCACCCGCCCACCCGTATTTCAGTGAATTCGGGTCGGAACCGATTCTTCACCCATAAGACCGTATTACCCGTAAGAACCACTCCCATATTACCCGTAAGAACCATATCACCCGTAAGACGTATTATTACGTTGCTATCTGTTTAAATAATCATACCGTTGAAAGATAATTTTATTTAATTAAGTTAATTTATTTGATTAAACACTTCACATAGGTAATACAATTAGTTTTAAAAGATAAGTTAGTAATTTGTACAATAATAAGACAAGTAAAACATGTCTCGATTTATAAGACAGATAACATTACGGGTAATATGGGTCTGTGGTTCTTATGGGTCTTACGGGTCTTATGGGTGAAAAATCGGTTCCGACCCGTATTCCATTTGGTCCGGGTGGGTGGTTATTTCCCATATAACTAAATACCCAGTTCGAAGTCCTAGCCCTAGTAAGATTAGTTACATAATTTTAGTTTCTTGCTTGCATTCATATCACATATATCATTGTACTGAGATATTTTGTTATAAATTTGACACATAACAATGATAGGAGCATATAAGTTTGTTTTCATTGACTATACATAAAATAATTACTGATTTCTTGAAGCTAACCTTGGTATACGAAAGTTTAGCTTAGCTAATAAATATGAACAATCTATTTTATTATTTATTATTTTAGACAGAAAGTTAATTGCCATTATTGCATGTCGATCTTTTACTGATTGCAAATTGATTGAATCTAGTAATATTTTGTTGTCAATGCCTCTTTCAGGGTAAGAATTGTGTTGCGTTACCATAAATATTTAGCAAATCTTCTAGTACATTCCTCTAGTAAAAGTTTGTGGCATTCGTATACAGGATACCAAATAATTATACCATATTCTAATTTCGATCTGGCAAAAGTGAAAAATAAAGTTTTTATAGTTGAAATTTGACGGAAGGATTTGCTGTTTCTTATAATAAAACCTAGGCTTTTATTGGTTGCCGTAACAGTCTCTCGTACATGTGGGACAAATGTAAGTGGAGAATCGAAGGTAATACCTAAGTCTTTGATAGAGAATACTCTTTCTAAATTATGAGAATTAATAGAATAATTGAAAGTAATATTTTTCTTTCGTGTGTAGCTCATTATTTTACATTTTGATAGATTAAGATTCAAGTTGTACTTGATGCACCAATCATGAATTCGAGTCAGATTTATTTGTAATTTATAACAATCATTTAACGATTCTATTTTAGGAAATATTTTAACATCGTCTGCATAAATAAGTATTTCACAGTCGATATCGGCAACAATGTCGTTGATAAAGAGTAAAAATAACAATGGCCCCAAATTGGAGCCTTGAGGTACGCCAGATTGAGCCTGAAATAAACTGGAACGACAATTGTTGTACTCCACATAGAGAATACGATTCTTTAGGTATGAGGTAAATAATTTGACAAGATTGTTGCTAAAGCCGTAAAAATGAAGTTTACTTAACAATGCATCATGATCAATTTGATCAAATGCTTTAGAGATACCTGTATAAATATATTTCAGATATTTTTATTAATATCACAAAAAATATAATGCATTGTTATTATATCAATGTTTTGATTATTATAATCAGATATTGTCAATTATTTTGCTTAGCGATTTGGGCATCGGAAAACAGATTCCTATCAAAGTAATTTCTAAATCGAGATAGACAAAGCTTAGCAGTTGGTGAAAACGAAATTTTGGCGGTTGGTGAAAACTAAATTTTGCTAGGTAATGTCTATGTGGTGCACATCGGGTGCATAGACATTACTTCTATTTTAAGAATCGGGGGTGAAATCGACCATTAGTGTCCTGTGTATTTTTTCCAAATAACGATATATCATTAAATTTTTACTGATATAGGCGACTCAGTTTCTATTATTTTTTTTTAAATCTCTATGACGTGCTCGTTATTTGAGACTTTCTATATTCCTGCCTCAATGTTTTCATTACGTTCTCCCACATTTTCATACTTCTACCTCACCGTGTATATAAATCGCCAACGCATAGCACCACCTACTCATTTAATTCCGCATCAGGACGCCTGCGTCTCCACGGAAAATATATGCTATCGACTCGACGTCGTCGCGTGGGTTTCACGTGGATGTGTCTAGTGGTTTTATTTGCTAATCTCAAGGTACAAATCCAGGAAATAGAAAGACGTAGGTACCAGGAGAAAATGTAAGCCAACGATACAGAAAAAATATTGTGCTAGTTAGGGATTTAGTGGAAACATGTAGGTGGATTCTTTACTAAAGAAAAATTAAATTAATATCCATATACCCGGTTGCAGAAACTTTCATCACTTCCTTGATCAATCAACGGTTCATCAAAACGAACAAATGCAACGCGATTTTTTGACAGCAATGATTAAAATGTCATAAGATCAAAAAAATTGATTCGAATTTGTTCATTTTGATGGTCCGTTAACTGATCAAGGAAATGATGAACGTTTCTGCAACTGGACTAGAATATTTCAGGAGCGGATAGATTTTGTTGTAAATTAAAACATCATTTTCTTATGTGGTAATAATCACTCCGGTATACACTTATGCCTTCGTCAATATAAATAAAGTCTTACATTTTCATAAAGAATCAAAATCGACAACAGAATTCTGTGAACGGATAAAACTTTACCCACATAGAAAATTTTCTTTCATAAAAAAAATATATTTTTATGAAAAATGATTTCATTGCCAAATGCAATTTATGTACATAGTACCCATGTTCGTGAAGTAAATTTATTAGAAATACTTATACAGAATGGTAGCGGTTAAGGGTGAGTATAGGAATTTAACATGGAATTTTAGATTTATAAAATTTCCTACTCTCTTGTTCATTTTATGGCAAAAACTGTACAGTACAAAGTTGTACAGAATTAAAAGTTGTATTTAACATGTCTTTACATGTTTTATTATGTTTTTGCTATCTTCACAGTTTTAAAAAGAAATTTCAGAATTTCGGTTTGTTAGTAACAATGTTAGAAGGCACCAGTTTATGGTGCCGAATCGTTGGGGTTTAATAATAAATAAATAAATAAATAAATAAATAAATAAATAAATAAATAAATAAATAAATAAATAAATAAATAAATAAATAAATAAATAAATAAATAAATAAATAAATAAATAAATAAATAAATACAGAACTTAAACTAAAAAGGTAGTATTATTCCAATGTTAGTGGAATTTATTTTCTTTTTCTCTGGCTTTCATCTTTCATAAATCATTTATAAACGTCAATTTGAGATATGGAAAAGTAACAAATTAAATAATGAATGTTTATTCGAATGAGAAAAGTATAGTAAAGAAATATTATGATGAAAATAGTTACAAAAGAATTCGGAATTTACTCTCTATAAGTCAAATTGAAGTTTGACGTTTATAAATAATTTAAAAAAGAGAACAAGTCCCAAGGCTATTGCTACTAATAAATTGAAATTTTGAAATTTCTTTTTAAAATTGCGAAGAAACCAAAAACATAATAAAAAAAATCTGTTGTGGCCAGCACAAGACCTTCCGTCAATTCGATGTATTTTGTACAAATCCCATACCAAAAGGACCGTGGAACAGTTTCTATATAATATCATGTAAAATCGAACACGAACACATACTATTTTTTACAAATTCCATACCAAAAGTTCATTTGAAAAGGTTCTATAAATCCAATAAACATACACTAAGTAAAATGCACTTGACACTTCCTTATTTCTTCTTCATCTTTCCTTTATTTTATTAGGGGTCGCTGTTTCCTCTTCTCTTCCACTCATTCCTGTCCAACGCATCTTCTTCACACAGTCCTTCCTTTCTCAAGTCCTCTATGATACAGTTCTTCCATCTTCTCTTTGGCCTTTCTCTGCATGTCACTTGCGAGAAACACTATGACATACCAATTTTTGATCCTATACTATCCATATTTGATTTTGCACTTACAACTGACATCTATCAATTAGAATTTTTTGATTATATCAGCTGTTTCCATGATAAATAGCAAAGCTGACTAATTTTTGAAAATTAATTTCTTTAAAATGCTTTAAATTTACATCTATTGAATATGAAGGAAAATGTATAATCAAACCGGATAGAGAAGAGTATTTTCTTTAATATATATAATAAAAAAATGTCAAAAAATAATACTTAACTGCGTTTTTTTAAGAAAAACTGTTAAAAACTTCAAATAAAGGTACTTCCGGTGGATCAATTGTAACCAAAATCTAATCAACTCTTCATATGGATGGATACAGAAGAGGAATACGAAAGAATTATAATTTTTAGAATTGTAGTATTGGAGTTATCGCCGAAGAAAAATTAGTCACACACGGACAAACATACACACACACACACACACACACACACACACACATACATACATACATACATACATACATACATACAGACATCATCTTAAAAATAGTAAATTCGTATTGTAGGGACCCTAAAACGTGCTTGTTCATTAAAAACTCACCACCGAATTTTTTGACCAAAGACAATACCTTCCTTACCTAAAGGTGACGGAAGGTAAATATAAAAAAATCTGATGTGGCCAACACAAAACCTCCCGCTATTTAATTTTTATTAATTTAAATACATACTTACGGATTTACTAACGCAGCAAACGGTTCCATTGCATAAAACTATTGCTTTATTTACTATTTTCTTTTTAAAATGTCACTATTATTAATTTGAAGTGATTAGTTTTTTGACAGTGACATTTAATGTCAGTTACATTCATTTGAAATATGAACTGTGGAACAAAGGAATTGTGTTTTTCTTAGGCTTCGGGACTTAAAAAAAAATTATTTTTAAATTTATCTGTAAAATATATAGAAAAAGTATTAATGTATTCCTGTAGAAAATTCAATAATCTTTAATTTTCATAACGACAAAATGCGAAAAAATGGCATTTAATGGTATTTTTTGAAGAAAAACCATTATGAGCTTCAGGTAAAGTGCCATTTCCGGTTATCCGATTTACACCAAAATCTAATGGCTTCTTTTCTTATTAGAATATGATAGAAATACAAGATTTCAGAATTTTCTGAATGATAGTATTTGAGTTAGAGTGAAGACAAAATCCCTACACATACACACACACATACATACATACATACATACACACACACACACATACACACACACATACACACATACAGACATCATCGTGAAAATGTTAAATTTGGATTCTAGGGACCTTAAAACGTGGTCATTTACTAAAATCTCGATAAGTGATTTTTAGCACGATCCCTATACCTCCCTTACCAAGGGTAGCGGGAGGTAAAAAGTCGTAAATATAACTTTTAATTCTGAACAACTTTGCATTCTACAGTTTTTGCCGTAAAATGAACAGGAATTTATGTACATAATGGAAATTATTAAAATACATTATGTATATAGCAAATGTTCATTTTAAATGGACTAGCATGGTTATCGCGTGAACTAAAAGATAAGACGAAGTTGAATTGGCATACAATTTTCAAATTGGTTCGAGAATTCCTGTAATACTTTCCAGTTCAAGAAAATCTTCTCTAAGTAATATTATAAAGTTCGGATATGAAAAATGAAATGAAGCTTGATGAACGACGTGCATTAGCTCGCTCGTTATAATCTAATTATTTGCTTTAATTACGTGCTTTGAATGTAATTCGCGTTCATAGACGCTGCATGTTAGTGTTTGATGTTCTTACATCCATTTCATTCAATTACCGCTTCTATAGATTCGTTTCTCACTTACAAGACAAGAGAACTTTCAACTATTACACTCACTTTCACACAATTACTCTTCGATAGTGATCGGGAGGAGAGGAAGGAAATTGGAAAAGGTGAAATATCCTCCTTAGCACTCAGAGAATGGAAGCCATAAAAAGTTTTCTCACAAAATTGACTTTCAAGGGTTAAGGATATTAACTTCGCGTTTGTCAGATTAATAGTCCGAAAAGTATTTTTTCTACTCCCACATGAAAAACTTATCTTTTCTTCACAATCTGCAGAATGGATATGTAGGATATTCTAGTTAACGGATTTAATTTCATATCCATCCTAAAATGGATAATAAATAGATGAATCACAAACTACCCAAGCAATTATCTATTCACAAGATTATATTTTATCTTCCGTCTCCTTTAAGTAAGGAAGGTATTGTCGTTGGTCAAAAAATTCGGTGGTGAATTTTTAATGAATAAGCACGTTTTAGGGTGCCCAGGATACGATTTCACTAGTTTTACATTGATATTTGTATGTGTGTCTATCTGTGTGTGTGTGCGTGTGTGTGTGTGTGTGTGTGTGTGTGTGTGTCTGTGTGTGTGTGTGTGTGCGTGCGTGCGTGCGTGCTTGCGTGTGTATGTCTGTGTGTGATAAATTTGTTTCCGACGATAACACCAATACTACAATACTAAAAATTATAATTCTTTTGTATTCCTCTTCTTTACATCCATATGAAGAGCTGATAAGATTTTGGTTACAACTGGTCAACTTTTACAATGATGTATATGTGTGTGTGTGTATGTGTGTGTGTATGTGTGTGTGTGTATGTGTGTGTCTGTATGTGTGTGTGTGGGATGTGTGGATTCAGTGGACACGATTACTCAAATACTATCAATCAGAAAATTTTGAAATTTTGTATACCCATTCTATACTAATGTGGGAAAAGCACATTTGTTTTAGTGTATTTCAGATAACCGGAAGTATCACTTATACAAGCTTTTACCAGTTTATCTTGAAGAAATACACTGAATATAATTTTTCAACAATTTTTACTAATAAAAATTAAATATAATGGCATAATTTTCAATTCTTCGATAATAGCAAAATAACTTTAAATAACTTTATATTTAAATTTATAAAATAATTTATTTTTATACATCATCTTGCCTATGTGTCAAACAAAAACATAATACTTTAATAACAATTTTGACATATTTAAATAAATGCCACTCTCAGGAAGCAATTACATTAAAATTAATAATGAAATCTTGTTAAGGAGAATAAGTAGTAATATATTTGATTCTAATGAAATTAAGGTTTGTATTTTTCATCATATATGAATATTACACGTACAGGATGATACGATTTAAGTTTGCTATGTCTGCAGCACTATAAATCAAACAGCTATCAATAAGCATCTGTTTTCAGTGTCAAATATTAGTTTGCAACTACACATTTTCGAAATGGATCACGTATAGGGAAAAATTTGCACAGATTGCGATTTAGAGCACCAGGAAGTTATAATATTTAAAACCACAAATTACATTTTCACTATATATGATAAACTGGAAGTGGTACTTAATTTGGAGCTTATAACAGATTTTCGAGGAAAAACAAAATCCAAAATTTCGTTTTTCTACTTATTGGAACAACAAATTAGATTTTGTTTACAACGATCAATGGGAAGTGATACTTTACTTAAAGCTCATTGCTATTTTAAACATGGAATTAGCGGGAGGTTATGTGCTGGCCACATCAGATTTTTTATTTAGATAACCGGCTTACATATGCTTACATGCGCAGTAAGTTTGGTAACCGGTGTGAATAAAATAGGCTCGGTTACTATAAACATTTCTGTCAAATTAATTGTTTGACAGTTGGCACATTTATCTTATAATAGTGTGATTAATTTGATTTAAAGCTTATAGTTATAATACAATATAAAAGTAAAAGCACAAAAGTGATATTTTACAGACTCTTAGCTGTCAAATAAATCGCACTTTTAATGTCAACCGCCAAAAAAGTAAATTTATTAAATCAAGTTTGCAGAAAGACATTTCGTGTCTTTAAAGCTCAGGCGAAGCTTTAACTCGTGTTGCTCTGCGAGCTTTATCGAGCAGGAGGAAGCTTTGTTGCTCCCAACGTTTACCGGATGTTTGAACAAGCATCCGGTAGATACATGAAAATAGAGTAAATATTATTAGCAGACAGTGCAAGTTTGAAGTTATTTAATATGATTCAGAAATTCTCCAAACTATGTTAAAATTAGTGACATAAATTAATTTTGGGCAAAATCATTTTCAAAGGATGGTAAATTCAACATAGAATAAAACTGAGAACAAATATCCGATAATTATTAACTGTATGAATTGTAAATATTCGATTAAATAAATAAATAAATAAATAGATAAACAAATAAGTTGCGTACAAAACTTTTAAGAAAAATATATGCATCTTATAAAAATTTTAAAGTAAATATTTTCATATTCTGGATGTCTGTAGGAAGGAAATAAGATTTTCATTTTCTTATACTTTGATGTATATTTATGTTATTTGGAAAAATACAGGAGGTAATCTTACTAAATCAACATTTAAAATTTTATTAAAACTTATCCAATAAATATAAAATTTAAGTACTTTTGCAATGCTGGAAAATATTAAGATAAACATATCATATCTTTATATTAAACTATTTAATATGTATTATTGTACGAAGTTGCGTTGATATAGTGACTATTATTTTGGCCGACTAACCGACTACCGACTATTCGACCATTTTAAAACCCGATTAATCGAGCCGATTAATCGGTTGAGCCAACCGATTAATTTCAGGCATGACTTCACTGAAATTCGTTTGTTTCCATTGTAATGCATTAATCTCAAATATGCATTTGCCTAACATTTCTTCATCACAATCTGCCTTTGATTAAGAAATAAAGAAATAATTGCATATTAATAACATGTAATCTTACCTACATACAAATCTAAAAAGGAAAATTGTCTCATTTTTACCTCCCGCTACCCTTAAGGGAGGTATAGGGATCGTGCTAAAAATCTAATATCGAGATTTTAGTAAATAACCACGTTTTAAGGTCCCTAGAATCCATTTTTAACACTTTCACGATGATGTCTGTATGTGTGTATGTGTGTGTGTATGTGTGTATGTGTACGAATTTTGTTTGCACTCTAACTCAAATACTATCATTCAGAAAATTCTGAAACCTTGTATTTTTACCCTATTCTAATAGGAATAGAAGCCATTAGATTTTGGTGTAAATCGGATAAACGGAAATGGTACTTTACTTGAAGCTCATAATGGTTTTTCTTCAAAAAATACCATTAAATGCCATTTTTTCGAATTTTATGTCTTATGAAAATTAAAGATTATTGAATTTTGTACAGGAATACATTAATACTTTTTCTATATATTTTAGAGATAAATTTAAAAATATTTTTTTTTATTAGTCGCGAAGCCTAAGATAAAAACTATTCCTTTGTTACACAGTTCATTTTTCAAATGAATGTAACTGACAGTAAATGTCACTGTCAGAAAACTTATCACTTCAAATTAATAATAGTGACATTTTAAAAAGAAAATAGTAAATAAAGCAATAGTTTTCTGCAATGGAACAGTTTGCAGCGTTAGTAAATACGTAGGTAGGTATATGTATTTAAATTAATAAAAATTAAATAGCAGGAGGTTTTGTGTTGGCCACATCAGATTTTTTTGTTTTGTTCTTTTTGTTATATCATGCTTTTAAAAAATAAATATTTTTTTGTTCTCTTGAAATGTAAACATAACAATCACACATCGTTGACGTCTATGGTAGTTGCGATTTTACACATGCGTTGACTTTACCGCACAGAATAAAGTAATAAACATCCACATTTTTAAGTATTAAGAGGTCATTAATAAGTAAAGCTACTTTGTAATAATAAAGAGTACTTACAAAAACGCTAGTTAGTAGTTACCGCAATTCATCTACCTAACCTTAATTTTCTTCCAGCATAGTCATTCTTAAATAAATCAAATAATCAAAGTGCAAATTCTTGGTCTATGTCCCACCGACTCAAAAAGCATGAATATTTAACTCTGTACATGAATTAAAGTCGTTAATTAAATGAACAAGGTATTTAATAGTATGAATCTTAATGCAACGATTTAACAAGCAAAATTTATAGAAAATACATATTTTATTACATATATCTAGGCCAAAAAAATTAATACATGTGTGCGTTAGGTAAAACCTCGCGTTGTAAAATAACACCTACCGAACTATTGCTAATTAATTTACTAATCAAAACTATTTCTATGCTTTAGTATAGCTTATCAAATACTAAGCCGGTTAATCGGTGTTTTTACCGACTATTCGCCAACTATAAAAGTGGCCGGATAATCGATAGTTGGTACATCTCTAGTTGATATATTTAAAACAGTTGGCAAACTTTACAACACGTTAAAAGACCCAATGGACAAGAACTACACAATAAATTTGTTTTATAAAGTTTTTTGTTCTACTGATAATTGCAATACTACATTACTACTAAAAAATATGTGAAAGTAAGGATGAATGAACATCGCATATCAACGCAAAACAACACGGCAAACAAAATGTGCTCTTCCTGAACACTAAAACTAAAACATATAAAGACTTATGATTCGTGTTCACAGCTTCGAAAATAAAACGTAAATTAACATCTTCTGCCATTTAATACATTCATAATTAACAAGCAATAATAACGACTTCATATCTTTTAAAGCACTATATACAATCATACAGTGTGTTCAGAAAAAAAGCCTAATTCGAAGTAAGCTATGAACACAGAAACGTATGTCTGAGCAGTATTCAATTCAAAAGTCAAGTTGTCAAAATTGATCGTGAAATGTAATTTTAAGGAGAAAAGGTAGTAAAGAAGGATACAGAATATTGCTATTCGCTGTTTTCTAATTAGTTTTATTTCTAAAATAAAGATATAAGTAGAAAACCTTTGATTTCTGTAGATAACATTTTTGACAATATCTTGTCAAATTGACGTTTAATAAAAACTTTCAAAGTGACATAGGTTTTTTATTTATAGCCAACTCCGCGTTACGATTTTTTTTAACACACTATGTGAACCTTTGTCTTAAAATAGATTTTTAAAATTTATATTTATATACAAATCTTTTTGTCAGAATGTAAAATGACAGCTCAAATGACAGTTGGTAAGTATGTGCTTATTTTTGTTAACATTTGCAAATCCTTGTGTTCATGTCTTAGGTTCAATTTTATTTTCGAGAGCTATGAACACTTTCATAAAAATCTATTGTTTATATCGTTATTTTTATGTATAATTTTATTTTTATTTTCGGAGCTGTGAATAAGCTTATATTCGATCTGCGAAAATATCAAGATTATGGAAGGGAAACAACGTTTTTACAGACGATTATTTCTTAAAATGCAACAATTCATGGATGATTGTAACAACATCCAACACAAGAACTGATATACAATGCTTAAATAATGGTATGTTTGCAAAAAATCAAAAAAGAAAAGAGAAAATTACAATCTTGATGGTTGCCGGGCCGATTGCCACGTTCTCGATTTAACACACTTAACGTTTCGGGAGTGCATACGTGTGTATTGCCCAGTTGCACTTTAAATTTAAACTAGGTTTTATTTAGTTAGCCACATAAATTGATGTTAATTCCTAAGTGGACAACGAAGTTTTGATAAAATTTTCAGTGAAAGACTGCTACGATTTGCGGGATTATGTAATTCAATAAACGGTGACATCCGAAAATCGCCATCTAGAGGGAAGCGACTCAGAGGCAGACCATGCATGTTTTTGCCTGCCCATTTAAATCTTGTTTTCCTAAACGTTTTTTATAAAAACCAGAACTATTTCATTCATGAGTTTCACTCATTTTCTTTTCAAAAGTCCAAATATAATGCAATTTATAGGATTGGGAATAAAAAGCGCACGCAAGTACTAACGAAAATGTCAGAATATAAAATGACATTGACAGATTACAGATATTTGTACAGGTAGACACTTAAAAAATTTGGCATCAGTGTAGAAATCTCCAGTCCATAATTATTTGACGGCAAGTTTAGCTGCAATGAACCGTATCCAATGGAGACCTCTAGTTGTCTAATATGCTACAGCAGCATTAATGGAAATTATTATTAATATTATTATTATTATTACTGTTATTATTAATAATATTTCGCTTCCAATAATATTATTTTTAAATAAAAGACATTTGTCCGCAATATTGATGGATAATACAGGACTTTGATTGAATTTATATTCATTAAAAGCCGTTACTCGTAAAAAACGTTCACCGAGCATTTTTAAATTGATTTCTCCAATACGTGTTGTAAATTCAATGTTTTAAATTACCAGTATCCCCAATCACTTACTCTAAATAACGAGATTTCAAATCAATAAACCGATTGTTAATTAAATGATATTTTTCAGTGATTTGTTTCTCAAATTATTATTAACATACAAATGAATTACAAAAGAATAAAAAATTTCATAATTTGCCAATTAAGAGCATAATTAAGTATGACGGAATAATGCCAAATATGGAAATCAAAGAAGTTTTGTGCATACTGAACTTATAGCAACAGTCTACTCTACTGGCTTAGCAATACGTCCAGTAGGTAAGTCTTTACGGTGGGCCGGTAGCACATAACATAGTTTTTAACTAATAAAATTCCTTAACATTAAAATTTATTTATAATAAAACTAAATACATATTTAGAGCACTAAGTTCTCATCATTAGTAATATGAAATTAGGATAAGTTAAGCAGGGTACTCAAGATTACTCAACATGTCAACCATGCCAGAGGTCTTAACAAATCTTAAAAACAAGGAAGAGAACTGGTATTATATAGGGACAGGAATGATTATAAACTAAAATTATTTCAAATCCTACAATGAAAATGGGTCATTAATTGTAATTTATTATACATAATGGTTAATAAGCGGTACGTATAAGCGCGCGAGCGTCTTAATCTCGCGAGTTAAACATTCATTTTAACCGCGAGTGTAATACAGCTGTGTATTCAATTTTGCCCTAATAAACTTCTTCGGTTTGGGAGTAAGATTTTTATAAATGAAATCAGAATCTTAAAATGTCGGTAATCGCTTAAGGTTATCTAATCGCTGAGTGTGAGTTTTTTTATGCGTTACCATAATAATCTGTGGTTGCCATGGGTTGAATTGTTTATAATATACTTTGAAATAAATTATTCTGAAACAATTTTTTTTACCATCCGTCACCTTTCGGTAAGGAAGGTATTGTCCTTGGTCAAATAATTAGATGGGGAGTTTTAAATGAATAAGCACGTTTTAATGTCCCTACAATACGATTTTACTGGTTTTACGATGATGTCTGTAGAGATGCACTCGATTTCGAGCTTTGGCCCGGCCCGGCCCGAAGCCCGCCTCGATTTCGAGTCGATCATCGAGCCGGGCCGAAGATATTTTTTATCGGGCCGAATCGGGCTAATCATTTTCAAAAATCGAGGCGAGTCGGACTTTTGATTTAGGCCCGGCCCGAAAATTCGAGCTTTTCGGGCCGGCCCGAAAAATCTTATAGTTCAATCAAATGCTCAGTTTCCTTAATATTTTAATGAAAATGGATGAAGTTAAAAAGGATCAAAATGATTTAATAACAACACACTTCACATATTAATAAATAAAAATGTATTATTTTACTTCAAGAATTCAAGGTTAATCATTAAAGCATAATAATTATATTGTGATATTGTTATTATTATTGTTATTACTCGTATACTTAAATAAAAGTGATTTTTGTTCCTACTATAATGATTTCTTGTCCTATTTTTGAGCAGAAACAAAGTTAGATAAAAATCCTCATATAAATTAAAATTATATTTTTTTATATAAGATATGTGGAAAAGTTGTTCAAATTCTTTGGTAAACAAAGTGTTAAATACTCGTAGGTCTGTAATTTTTATAACAAACTTACACTAGAAGGGTCTCTTTTTTAACTACTTATGTTAATTAATGTTGAAAGTTATAAGAATGTAAAGGTTTTTTATAAGTTTGACACGAAAAAAGTTAAACATTTCGCCTTAACATAAAAATCAACATTAGGAATGCCGGATGCACCCAATTTCGAGCTTTGGCCCGGCCCGGCCCGAAGCCCGGCCCGATTTCGAGTCAATTTTCGAGCCGGGCTAGCTAATTTTTTGTAGAGTCGATCTTCGAATCGGGCCGGTAATTTTTATTTTCGGGCCGAGTCGATCCAAACCTCAAAGCCCGGCTCGGCCCGGCTCGAATGCATCTCTAGATGTCTGTATGTGTGTATGTGTGTGTGTCCGTGTGTGTGTCCGTGTGTATGTGACAAATTTTTCTCCGACGATAACTCCAAAACTACAATTCTAAAAATTATAATTCTTTCGTATTATTCTTCCTTACAACCCTATGAAGAGCTGATTAGATTTTGGTTATAATTGGTCAACCGGAAGTACCCTTATTTGAAGTTCTTGAAAAATCGCAGTTAAATATCATTTTCGATATTTTATGTGATTATCAATAGAAAGATTATCTTATTCTCTATATGGTTCGATTATACATTTTCCTTCATATTCAATAGATATAGAGTTATAGAGAGATTAAGAGAGATTAACTTTCGAAAATCAGTCAGCATTGCAAAAATTATGAAAACAACAGATATATTAAAAAAATCTGTTGTGGCCAGCACAAAACCTTCCGTCAATTCGATGTATTTTGTACATATCCCATACCAAAAGTTCCTTGAAAAAGATTCTATACGTATATCCTGCAAAATTTTAACCCCAACACACTATTTTTTACAAATTCCATACCGAAAGTTCCTTTCCCTATTTTATTAGGGGTCGCTGTTTCTTACTCTTCTCTTTTACTTATTCCTGTTCAACGCATCTTCTTCACATAATTCTTCCTCTCTCAAATCTACACAGTCCTTCCATTTCTCTTTGGCCTTTCTTGTACTTCTGGCATTGAAAATTCCAATCTTGAGGCGAGTCTGCAACTGCAAGTCACTTGCGAGGGATACTCTATCACATTCACATATAACTTTTTGACCCTGTACTTTCAACTTTGGTTTTGCATTTGACACTGACATCTGTCAATTAAAAATTTTTGAATTATCTGCTGTTTCCATAATTTTAGCAAAGCTGACTATTTTTTGAAAGTTAATCTCTCTTAATGTCTCTATAACTCTATATCTATTGAATCTGAAGGAAAATGTATAATCAAACCGTATAGAGAATAAGATATTCTTTCATATTGATAATCACAAAATGTCGAAAAATGATATTTAACTGCGTTTTTTCAAGAAAAACTGTTAAAAACTTCAAATAAGGGTACTTCCGGTAGATCAATTATAACCAAAATCTAATCAGCTCTTCACATGGATGCAAAGAACAGGAATACGAAAGAATTATAATTTTTAGAATTGTAATATTGGAGTTATCGTCGGAGAAAAATTTGTCACACACGGACATACATACACACACACGGACACACACACACACGGACACACACACACACATACAGACATCATCTTAAAAATGGTATATTCGTATTGTAGGGACCCTAAAACGTGCTTATTCATTAAAAACTCACCACCGAATTTTTTGACCAAAGACAATACCTTCCTTACCTAAAGGTGACGGAAGGTAAAAAAATCTAATTAACAAATGTCAGTGTCAAGTGCAAAACCAAAGTGGAAAGTATATGATCTGAAAGTGATATAAGTGACAGTGTCCCACGCCAGTGACTTGCATTTGCGGCCTCGCCTCAAGATAGGAATTTATAATGCCAGGAGTACGAGAAAGGCAAAAGAGAAGATGGAAAGACTGTATAACAGAAGATTTGAGGGAGGAAGTACTGTGTCATGAAGATGCGTTGGACAGGAATGAGTAGAAGCGAAGAGTAAGAAACAGCGACTTCTAATAAAATAGGGAAAAGTTGAAGAAGGAGGAAGTGTTAAGTGCAATATATAATGTACGTACGTTCGTATTCGTATTATAATTGTATTGGATTTTAGAATCTTTTCAAAGGAACTTTCAGTATGGATTTGTAAAAAATAGTGTGTTCTTGTTACAATTTTGCAGGATATATAGAATCTTTTTCAAGGAACTTTTGGTATGGGATATTTACAAAATACATCGAATTGACGGAAGGTTTTGTGCTGGCCACAACAGATTTTTTAAGGTTAACATCTCAATATGACACAATATTTTATTCCAACAATCAAAGATATACGTTATTACAAAATTGTAACATTCTTCTTCTTCTTCTTCTTCTTGTGGCAAAATGGCGGGTATAAGTTGAATATTTGAATTTATTCCAACAAGTTTGTTTGACATTTGACATTTTAAAACCCCTAGTAAAATAAAATTCTTTAAAACACTAGCGAAATAAAATTGTTTATAAAACAACAACTTTATAAGGCAAAATTGAGTAAAGATATAAAATCGTCCTGAAGTCCTTAAATTGCAACTATTAAATTAATATTTATGTTTATGTATTCGATTTATTTAAAATAAAAATATTCCCCATGTTAAATTGCTATGTAAAGCATTACATGGGACATCCGGTATGTTATTACATTCCATTTTGTAACGTACCTACATATTTAATTGGACCTATAGAGCGTATAACAAATTTATTACGGAGCGTTCAAAGAAAAATTCTTGTGGAAGGAAAAACAAATGAAGTGCGAAACAATCTCCAATTTAGAAACATAAAAAAGCTCTCGGGGCGAATTGTTTAAATATGTGAGAGGAGGGTGTTGTTCATTCATTACTTTCTTTTGTTTGAGTGAGCTGTGTAGACTTCAGGCTTCTACGTTTAATGAAAATCTGAGAAAAATTCTGCCCGTTTGCCGTTTATTTCTATTTGCTTTTTGTGATTCAATCAATATCCTGTTTGACGATCGAGAGAAGGAGAGCCAAGGAAATATTAAAATTGCCAAAGCGAAGACGGGAGACGAACCCACAGAAATAAGAAGCAGGAGGTAAATGGAGTAGAACTAAATCTTTTACTTCTTCTTTTCAATTAATATAAATTCTCATGGAGTTGTATTGAAGTACTACTAGACACGAAAGGGGTTTCGTCATGCCACTTTAAGCTAGAGAAATGAAATGAAAAAATTGTTCGTCGGATAAAAAAACATTTGTTGAAGAATGAATTTACTTCTGATATTGCGTGGACGAAAATAAATTTTCAATCACTGCTTTGTTTGAGACGATGAATTTTCTGATTTACCCTTATCGACGACACATGCACTAAAACTTAAAAGGATGATTTATAATCACTGTTAAGGAGACGGACACACTAAATATGTTTTATACTAAATTTTATTTACATATTTATTTACAACTTATTAACAACTAAACTAAACATAACTAAACAAAACTAAACATAACTAAACAAAACTAAACATAACTAAACATAACTAAATTGTTATATTGTAACTCTTAATACGAGTACTGACGTGTAGCACGCACCCAAAACTGAACCACAGACTACATGTCTTTACAAAATGAATCTCTAAACTAGACAAACTAAAAGCCAAGGGTTATAATCTTCTGGAAAACATATTTGAGGGCTGTAGGGTGAAAGACTTATGCCCGGTTTCTCCACAGCAACTTAAGTTGTTGATTATTAAAGTGTTACTTAATTATAAGTAGGCCTTATATCCCAATTTCGTTGCACTAGCAAATTTGAATGCGAACTTAACTTATGTTACAAATTACATTGGCAACAGTGTAATGCTGCTCTATGATTAGCCAATTTGAAATATAACGATTCAAAATAAAATGTCATCTGTCAAACGTCAAAGCTGTAATTGTGTTTATCAGGGTTTATGTTTGTATTCATCCAACAATATTCGATATAGATTTATAGGATTCCCCTAATTTTGACGACGTTAACTTGAAGGAAGTCGATATTGTCGAAAATGGTAGAACTCCGCGACAAATAAGTAGCAGAATTGATTTGTTCGGAATATATTATATTATTTAATTTTAATATTTTTATGTGGACCACCGCCAGTTCTATAAACGGAAGCCTTTTTCTTCGATGTCGTCTTCCTTGCATCAGTCTTCATATATGTACACATTTTATTGCCAATGCTGCGGCAATTAATTTCCAGGTGTTATCTTTTTGAACATTGGACATGGACACCGCAATGATTTTATTTTCAATATTCCCTTTAAATCTTTGTTTCTACAATCTCACAGAGCAATTTTCTTCTTCTTTGCTATAATTTAATCGTTTTTTCTTCATATCATTTAATATTCACGCCGTAACAGACCAAAAAGGAACAAATTTACTGCGACTTACCGATATGTCAACTCACATATGACACATAACCACATAAGTCACCGTTTTTTTCGACTTACATTTAAGTGCTACTTACGACTCACATTTTGACAATTTTTCTTGGTGCAACGGTTTAAGGTGGAACTTAGGAATAAGCAACGACTTAAGTCTTAAATTGCTCTGGAGAAACCGGACATTAATTATCAATATATTAAATGTTTAAGCGGCTGACATCCAGACTAAACAGAGAGAGATGTGAGAAAAATGATAATTTCTGAACAGAATTTTGACTTACAAAGATAAAACAAAGTTGAAATATTGATATTGAAACTATAATTTCCAGGAATTTATTATAATGTTATTTACTTGTTACTGTTCTGCCCCCACCTTGACACAGCTTTATTTGTAAACTATCTGATAGATATTTCGTGATATTTTCAAATTTGGGGATCTATAAAGAACAGCCCTATTCAGAAATAAATATAAAAATAAAAAAATTACTGATTTTTACCTCTCGCTAAAAAAGGTATTGAAATCATGCTAAAAATCGCATATACAGATTTTAGTGGATAAGAACCTTTTAAGGTCCCTAGAATCCGATTGTAATATTTTCACGATGATGTCCGTGTGTATGTGTGTAGATGTTGCAGACAGGATTTTTCAAATACTATGCGTTATGAGACTTAAGGCATGTTTAACTACGGTTTCCTCAATCTGACATTACTGGGAAGAGCTGATTAGATTTTGATAACAATTAGGCAACCGGAAGTATTAGTTACTTTAAAAAATCTAAATATTATTTTTTGAAAATTTATGTTATTACAAAAATCTCTATTCGAAACATTTAAAAATTTTATTATATCTTCTATAGAGTAGGACATAGAGAAATATAAATATATAAAATAATATGTTGTCAATGAATCTCACAGCCCATGGAAAACAAGTGGAAAAATTAAAATGTTTGTAATTAACAGATGTGTCAAAAAACCAAAAACATTACTGAACGTTTTTTCTGGGAAGTACATTTAATATTTCTTATTTTATTATTAATTACATATTTATAATTATATGTGTAGATACATAGGTATATTATTACATATACCCTTCAGAAATACCGCCAATCTCATCAATAAATTTGAAGAATCTCGAACGTTAGAATTATAAGAGGAGAAACATGTTCATAGAATGAATTTAAAAATAAAAGAATATATAAAGAAAATATGTGTGTCCCAGAAATGTTAAATATGTACAATACTTATATAGCCTAATATGGAAATAGCGAGAGGACTTATGCTGGCCACAACAAATTTTTATTTTTACAAATAACTATGAAATAATGTAGAACATAAAAAACCCATATAAAAATCATTATGAGAATATTAAAATCTGATTTTAGTAACCTTAAAATGTTCTTATTTACCAAAATCTCAAAAGAGTAGTGGGAGGTTAAAAAGTACTACAGTTATTATCCTATAAATAATATTTGCTTTGAAAAATACTCTTAAAATAACTACTGACGGAATAATATTATTTCTTATTTATTTTATCTGTCAAAACCCTGTTGAGAATTTATTTGTATTTCATGTTTCATGTAATATTTATGTACATCTGTAGGTTACGTTACAGGGTGAAAATCAAAGCAAACTCCTGATGTCTGGTAACTGTAGCAACAGGCTTTCCTCCCACAGTTGTCCTTGGCACGAGTGCAGGACAGCGACCTTGCAACGTGCTGCTGTGTGGTACTAGGTAAAAGCTTCCATCCACTCAATAATACAGCAGAAAGGATTAAAGATTAAAATCAGGAAGAAATGACATACAATAATAAATCATAAATATAATAAAAAAATTCGATGTACAGATCTAAAATAAAAAGTAGATTGGCACACCCAGAAATGGGCAACAAGTCATGATTTGTGATGATATATTTATTTTTCTACAGTTTATATACAAAGCAGGCATTTGCGCTCGCTTTTGTCAAAGCAAAATGTCACTTTGCTGCTCATGCTCAACTATAAAAAAACAAAATTTTGATTTTTCTTTCAATGTCGACTGTTTTTATTGGATAAATATTATAACGAACCGTTTAAAATTTTTACGAATGTTTATGAATACGGCCATAAATCTTTTAAATGTTTAATCTTATTAATTTTGAATAAAAATATTAAATTTTATTTCTTTTAGTTTTAATATTTATGGATTGATAGTAGTTTAAAAAATATACTTACCTTACGATACATAGACGAAAAAAATATATGTTTTTTTCATATTTGAGCTTTAGAAGGTCTGATAACCTAACTTCACTCATGCCTGTCGGTATATTACGTAACCAAACAAAATGCCGTACCGCTGTGTAAAAAAATAAAATAGGGCATTCATTTACAAAAATGAAAGTAAAAAATTAGATTGAATAGCTCAAGAAGAATGGAAAATAACGATATTATTAAAATTAAAAAATATAATCGTTATTTATTGAGTACTACTCTAAGTACAAAGTGTACATTTTATAATTTTTTGTTATGGTGGAGGACCCCATTGTGGCGATTGTAGAAAAATGTACATTTGTGCTCAAAACAGACACAAGAGTCTGTTTTGAGCACAAATGTACATTGGCGATTTCGAGAAAATGTAGCGCTCCTACACTGTAAAAAATAATAGCGATTTTGTAGAAAAGTTATAGTAATTTTTTACTATAATATGTATGCAATAACAAATTTTACATAAACTGTGTAAACTTACATTTACATAGCAAATAATTATATAAATTTACTAATTTACCCTTACAAATATAAAAAAATTACTAGAACTACAATGTAATATTCATATTACAATAAATATCTGAAATTTTACAGTGATATGTTAATATTTCTATATCAATTTTGTCAAATTTTATAATAACTGTAAAAACTCAATTCCTTTTATTTTAGTTTCTATTTAAATTTAAATTATGTATATTATTAATATGTAAATTTACTTAAGTATGTATCAAAATTTTTATAGAATTTATGTTTATGTAATTTTAAAAATGGTAGACAAAATTACATTTAACTGTAAATTTACTATAATTCACTTAGGCAATTTGGACGCCAATAATAATTATAGTAATTTTACTGAGAAATTTTTTACAGTGTACGTTGCGCGGCAACAATCTCTCAATCGACAATATCCCATTTTGCGCTCTTAATACACAAAAAGCTATTTTATTGCACTGTTTTAGTCAACAATATTATAACAAAGTTCAATTTTAAATATTTAAAACTTGTACTCATATTAAAATTTAACTCGTAAAAAGAAGATGGTCGTTACTTTTTTACTTTCCGTCACCTTTAAGTATAAGGTATTGTCTTGTGTCAAAAATTTCGGTGGTAAGTTTATAATGAATAAGCAAGTTTTAGGGTCCTGAGCTATTTTGACCTTTGGCATGGTTTACATGCTGAGTAATCATAACATCTGTCTTATTATTTTGTAGTTTCTTCTGATGATGAGAACGTAGTTCTCGAAATACATATATAGTTTTTTAAAAATTATTTTTAAGGTTAAGGAATTTTTCTTTTTTAGTTACAATTTAACCTTAAGACTTCATTTTAGTTTTTAATGTATAATAATATATTATGCTCAAAACATCAAAATCGCTCAATGAGCGAAAAAACAACTACAACTCGTTGCGGACGGTGCAAAACGACCAAATACCGAAATATGATCAATCTAAAAAGCATTGTCTACCAATTACAAGTTGCTCGCTAGGTTACGTTATATTTAAAAAAAAAATCTGATGTAGACACCGCATGACTTTCTTGTACGCTTATTAAACTATACATATTTTGTTAATAACTGAAATATGTACTATAACAGACACAATCCTAAAATTGCATGTATTTGATGTAATTTGACATTGACATTAAATTTTTTATTTTTACCTCCCGCTACCCTAGGTAAGGGAGGTATAGGGATCGTGCTAAAAATCGGATATAGAGATTTTAGTGAATAAGCACGTTTTGATGTCCCCAGAATCCGATTTTAACATTTTTACATTGATGTCTGTAGGTATGTATGCGTGTGTGTCTGTGTGTCTGTGTGTCTGTGTGTGTGTGTGGATCATGTGGACACGATTACTCAAATACTATCAATCAGAAAAATTTGAAATTTTGTATATCCATTTTATGCTAATGTGGGAAGAGCTCATTAGTTTTGAGTGTATATCGGATAACCGGAAGTATCATTTATACAAGCTTTTAACAGTTTTTCTTGTAAAAAATTCATTGAATATAATTTTTTAGCAACTTTTACCAATACAAATTGAATGTAATGGCACAATCTTCAATTCTACAATAATAGCATTTAGTAAATAACTTTAAATAACTTTATATTATATTATAAAATAATTTATTTTTGTACATCACTTTGCCTCTGCGTCAAACAAAAACAATACGAGTACTTCAATAACAAATTTGACATATTTAAACAAATGTCACTGTCACGCAGCAATTTTCATTAAAATTAATAATAAAACCGTGTTAAGAAGAATTTAGTAGTTTAAAAATGATTCCAATGAAATTAAGGTTTGTAAAAATAATATATTTTCCTTCATACATAAATATTAAATATACAGGATAATTCGATTCAAGTTTGATGTTTACAGCATTATATATCAAACAGCTCTCAATAAGAACGTGATTTCAAAGTGTCAAATAATAATTCGCAACTACACATTTACGAAATGAATAATGTACGGCGAAGAATTTACACAGATTGCGTTTTAGAGCATAAGGAAGTTGGTGATGATTTTGACAATAATGTGTGTGTGGCGATTTTTCCTTAAAATATATTAATGATCCAAAAGTTCGCAAAGTTGGTATTTAATACTCTTATATATTTTAAAACAACATATTAGATTTTGACTATATATGATAAACCGAATGTAGTAATTAATTTGAAACTCTAATGTCCATTTGCACCAACAAGGCTTTAATTTTAAGCTAGGCTTAAACAAAAAAATGCAAATCGGAATTTTGACAGCAATCTATTATAATACATTTGACATTTCATTTCGATGCAATATTGTCAATTTAAGCCGAGTTTAATATTTAAGTTACGTTGATGCAAACGGCCATAACAGATTTTTCAGGAAAAACATAATAAAATATAATCTATAATTTTGTATTACAAACTTTTCTATTTATTGGAACAACAAAGTAGATTTTGTTTACAAACGATCAATCGGAAGTGAAACTTTACTTAAATCTCAATGCTATTTTAAATATGGAATTGGCGGGAGGACATGTGCTGGCCACATCAGATTTTTTTATTATTTTTTATCCTAATCCATAGCAAACTTAAGTACAAAAACCAAAAAGTACATCATTTTTACTTCCCGCTACCCTAGGTAAGGGAGGTATAGGGATCGTGCTAAAAATCGGATATAGAGATTTTCGTGAATAAGCACGTTTTGATGTCCCCAGAATCCGATTTTAACATTTTTACAATGATGCCTGTAGGTATGTATGTGTGTGTGTCTGTGTGTGTGTGTCTGTGAGTGTGTGTGTGTGTGGATCTCGTGGATACGATAACTCAAATACTATCAATCAGAAAAATTTGAAATTTTGTATATCCATTCTACACTAATGTGGGAAGAGCTCATTAGTTTTTAGTGTATATCGGATAACCGGAAGTATCATTTATACAAGTTTTTAACAGTTTTTCTTGTAAAAAATTCATTGAATATAATTTTTTAGCAACTTTTACCAATACAAATTAAATATAATGGCACAATCTCCAATTCTACGATAAGCATTTAGTAAATAACTTGAAATAACTTTAAATATTGAATTATAAAATAATTTATTTTTGTACATCAGTTTGCCTCTGCGTCAAACAAAAACAATACTTTAATAACAAATTTGACATATTTAAACAAATGTCACTGTCACGAAGAAATTACATTAAAATTAATAATGAAACTGTGTTGAGAAGAATTTAGTAGATTAAATATGATTGTAATGAAATTAAGGTTTGTAAAAATAATATATTTTCAATCATACATAAATATTAGATATGCAGGATAATTCGATTTTAGTTTGATGTTTGCAGCATTATATATCAAACAGCTCTCAATAAGAACGTGATTTCAAAGTGTCAAATAATTGCAACTACACATTTACGAAATGGATCATGTATGGCGAAGAATTTACACAGATTGCGTTTTAGAGAATAAGGAAGTTGGTGCTGATTTTGACAATAATGTGTGGTGTGTGTGACGATTTTTTCTTAAAATATATTAATGATCCAAAACTTCGCAAAGTTGGTATTTGTTCACAGATTTTTCAGGAAAAACATAACAAAATATAATCCAAAATTTCGTATTACAAACTTTTCTATTTATTGGAACAACAAAGTAGATTTTGTTTACAAACGATCAATCGGAAGTGATACTTTACTTAAAGCTCATTGCTATTTTAAACATGGAATTGGCGGGAGGTCATGTGCTGGCCACAACAGATTTTTCAAATTATTTTTTATCCTAATCCATAGCAAACTTAAGTACAAAAACCAAAAAGTACATCATATTTAAATTTACATATCTCGCTTATACAAAGGGCTAATTTAATAATACTTGATGTGATAGAGGCAGAATTTAATTCTCTAAAACTTTTTTTGAAACATTTATTTCTAAAATCAAAATAAAACATATTTTCAAGAAAAACTGTTAACAGCTTCAGGTAATGTATCACTTCCGGTTAGCCCATTTTAATCTATTATGTTATTCCCATTAATATAAAAGTCTTATATACCAAATTTGAAAAGTTTTGAATTAAATTTTAATATAGTTTTTCATTAAAATCTATTAATTGGTTTCAAGTACAGTACCACTTCCGGAAGTTATGTAATGACCAAATGAGAGATGCACAACTAGATGTTATAACAGTCTTAAATACAAAATTTCAACTTTCTACGGCTTACCGTTTTGCAGTTATGCGAGATACGTACGTACAGTCGTCACGACGAAATTAGTCAAAATAGATTCAGGGATGGTCAAAATGTATATTTCCGCTGAAATTTGGATACCGAAATTTTTCGCTATTATAAAACTTCCTTTACTTCGTACAAGGAATTAAAAAACAAACTGAAACATAACCTACGTCTAATGACATACACATTTATTTATTTTTTTCAAAAAACAATACATTACTAAAACGATACGCTAATGGCGGAAATTTTTCTAATTAACCGAATCTTGTATCTCGTACAGCGAACAGGAGACGAGAACCCAATGTTAGTGACGTTATTCTGGATCCGGACATCGTGTACCTGTAGAAAATCTTGTTTCGTGCTATTATTTTAAATGGACGTAATCTATTCTTTTGTTTCGTCAACATTTTTAATAGGTTCCTATAATTTTATTTTACCCTTCTTTTCTTCTTCTGTGTTTTGTGTTAGGAATAAAAACAGTGCCTTTGGAAAGTTTTGAAGTGAATTTAATAGGCATTTGCAGTAAGCCGAGAAGAGTGGTGTTTTGTAAACTTTTTGTTTCGTTTTGTTTGATACTTTGTTTTACGTTTGTTGCTTGTAATTAACTTAACAGGAAACAATTTACTCTTGAAGTATTCTCAACTTTCAAGGGTAACTTTAACTTTTCGTCAATTATTGTTATAATGGCTCATCACCTGTCCATGTCGTATTAGAAGGTTTAGAAGAGAATGAGGATAAATGGTTATTGTTATTATCTTTGCGTTTTCCTATTACCTTTATTGTGCGCTTATGCGTTGACCCTGTTTTAAAATCGCCCTTTTTAATGAAGAACAGAAGGGATAATAATGAATAAGTATAGTACCTTTTAACACTCATTGAGTAGGGGTGGATATGTGAATGTAAATTTCACAGTTAATAATTGTGAACATTTTAAGTTTTTTATTTACATAACTTTTTCATTTACGACAATTCAGGTTTTTCTTCCAATATAGAATTTTCTAAAATGTATTCAAAGTTTTACTACAAATATGAATTGATAATTTTTTATGCATTGAGTTTTCTGTTGAATTAAAAAAATATATATTTATTTAGTAGTTATACAAAAAGAGGTACGAAAATAATCGAACATACAGTTTAAAGGATGAGATGTGTTTTCAGGTAACACATCAGAATTTCAGATGATTTTCGATGCTCAAGTTGTATACAGGGTGTTAAAAAATAAGTGTAACAACTTATGAGGGCATATAGTACTGACCAAAATGAGTAAAAAAAGGTTAATCAACGTGGCTCCGATCTTCAACTGTTTTTGAGAAAGAGACCATTTGTATTAGAATCGAAGAAAACCTGACAAAGATAGTGGTAGAACAAAATTTTGTCCATGCCGGTAATTAGATTATAAAAAAGAACATTTTATATGAAACATTTTTTTCACTTTCTAATAGCATAACGAAGTTATTTGAAAACTAAATATTGACCAAGGTCGCCACAACATTTGTCTTATGGCCAGTTGTACAATACACAGTTAGTATCTACGGTTACGTAACATACAGTTAACCTAACCACTGGTTAAAAAAAAACAATTAGTTGTACCATTTCTATTTTTCTAAAGGTTACCTAGCAGTCTGTCATGTAACACTGGATCAGTTTTTCCAAATTATACAATATAAAACAAAACATAAATTTTATTTTATTGCAATTTTGACATATACGTCAGTTTTTATAAAAATTAAAATTACACAATATCAAAAACTAAGCGTAATAGAAACATAATTTTAGGCAAGATGATTGTTTAAAATTAGTGGATTTTGTCGCCCAGTACAAAGATATAATAAAGAATAAAAAAAACTGATGCGATCACAACACAAGATAAGGTAAATAAATTATTATATAAAGTGAAAGTGCATGAGGTATTCTTGGTTATTGGATAAAAGAAATAAGCAGGAATGCAGTCAATGTATAAAATTTTATTTAATCAAAAGCCGATGTTTCGCTTCCTGCTGAATATTCTTAAATAATTTTTTAGCGAGGGTAACAAATTATTTAAACATATTAGTCTTTCGCCCTGAAGGAGCTTCCACAGGAAGCGAAACGTCAGTTTTTGAGTAAATAAAATTTTATACGTTGACTGCATTCCTGCTTATTTCTTTTATCCAATAACCAAGAATACTTCATGCACTCTATATAATAATTTATTTATTTTATCTTGTGTTGTGATCGCATCAGTTCCTACTTCTTAAAAACATATTTTCTAATAATTCATCTTCAGAATCAGATTCAACTACCAAGCGTCGCCGAAAAGCCATTACAAATAGTTAAACAAACGTCAAATGTCATGCGTTAACACTTTGTTAAATCATTAACCCCTCATTTCATCAAAAGTTAAAAATATTCTGGTTAAGAGCCATGGTTACGCGTAACCCGTTAACGTATAACACATTTCTTGACTAACCAGCTGTTACTAACCCTTGCCTTAACCCTTGTTTGTACAACTGGCCCTTAGTACAATTATTCGATTTTTTTTTTTAACAAAAACACATCTAAGAAGACCTCTGAACGGTAAACAAAAAGTCTAATTTAATCAAAGTAGTAACTCTTACAGTTTTCGAGATAGCAGTGGTAAACACCGATAAAACTTATTTTTCACTGCCTTATATCTCGGAAATTATTGAAGATCGGATCCATGTTGATTAAGTTTTTTTTTTTACTCAATTTGGTCAGTACTATATGCCCTCATAATTTCTTACACAACAATGCAAATATCTAATGCTATACAGCACAACTAAGAAAAATTGAGCTATCTGATTGGTCTATTTTATGATAAATTATATAGTATTATATATTATATGACAGGATATTTTACAACTACACCATTTCCATTTGTAATTCAGAAAACGTCACTTATAATTCAAAATAATCTATTTCATTTGAGAAAGCGTCAAAATTTAGAATAGTCAGTTTAAATAATTTCAGATATCGTCGAAATTAAATTGTTGATTCTGAATTAGATTTGCCGAGTTCTGAAATTATGTTGACTATTCTGAATTACATTTGACGATTTCTAAAATTAAATTCATCATTTCTGAAATACAATTGGAAGAGTTACTGATAAATGTTTTTAATTTTTACCTCCCGCTACCCTTGGTAAGGGAGGTATAAGGATCGTGCTAAAAATCACATATCGAGATTTTAGTAAATAACCACGTTTTAGGGTCCCTAGAATCCAATTTTAACATTTTCATGATGATGTCTGTATGTGTGTATGTGTATGTATGTGTGTGTGTGTGTGTGTGTATGTGTGTATGTGTATGTATTTTGTTGGCACTCTAACTCAAACACTATCATTCAGAAAATTCTGAAACCTTGTATTTCTACCCTGTTCTAATATGGAAAGATACCATTAGATTTTGGTGTAAATCAGATAACTGAAAATGGCACTTTACCTGAAGCTCATAATGGTTTTTCTTCAAAAAATTAAATGACATTTTTTCCTTATTACGTCATTATAAAAAGTAAAGATAATTGAATTTTCTACAGGAATACGTTAATACTTCTTCTATATATTTTACAGATAAATTTAAAAATATTTTTTTTTTATTAATCCCGAAGCCTAAGATAAACACAATTCCTTTGTTACACAGTTCATATTTCAAATGAATGTAGCTGACAGGTAAAAATCACTGTCAAAAAAATAATCACTTCAAATTAATAATAGTGACATTTTAAAAAGAAAATGGTAAATAAAGCAACAGTTATATGCAATGGAACATAATATAGTTTTCAGCATTAGTAAAAACGTAGGTATGTATTTAAATTAATAAAAATTAAATAGCGGGAGGTTTTGTGTTGGCCACATCAGATTTTTATAAATATCTTTCCACGTATGAAATAATACTGGATTTTGTTTTGCACTTTTGCGCGAAAACATATACCGTGCAAAAATAGACATACTTTTTTTAAAACCATGTTACTTTGAAAAAGCGCCATGCAAAAAGAAAATTAAATGCATTAATAAAAGTATATGCAGCACATTAGTATAATACTTTATTCTCGTTTCTATTTTTCTGTTTCTTCCACTGTGAACTTTGCATATGCTCCGTGACATATGCCACTCACATACTAAGACTTTTACGAAGGCTGATGTACTAGCAACAAACATTCCTCCCTGTCTCTACTCTGACGTTTATCAGACGTCCCCACGAATAAAAATGTGGCAATCTGGCAATGAAATTGTGCGTTATACTTTGCTCTCGGGTTAACATTGATAAATGGGGTGGGATTTTTTAAAATGTCAGAGAGAAATGTTCTTTAATTTTGTTTATATTCATGCGTAATGTACGCAGTACAATATTTTGTAAAGATTTTGAAATATTGCCATTAAAGAATTATTTTTTTTTTTATCTCCCTCTACCCCGCTTGGGAAGGGAGGAATACGGATTGTGCTAAAAATCGCTTCTCGAGATTTAAAGATCTCTATAAAACCCGATTTTAGCATTTTCCCGATGATGTCTGTATGTGTGTATGTCACCGCTAAGTTAAATACTATCATTCAGAAAATTCTGAAACCTTTATTTCGACCCTACTCCAATATAAAAATCTGATGTGGCCAGCACATGACCTCCCGCCAATTCCATGTTTAAAATAGCAATGAGCTTTAAGAAAAGTTTCACTTCCGATTGATCGTTTGTAAACAAAATCTACTTTGTTGTTCCAATAAATAGAAAAGTTTGTCATACGAAATTTTGGATTATATTTTATTATGTTTTTCCTGAAAAATCTGTTAGAGCTTCAAATTAAGTACTACATCCGGTTTATCATATATAATCAAAATCTAATATGTTGTTTCAAATTATATAAGAGTATTAAATACCAACTTTGCTAAGTTTTGGATCATTAATATATTTTAAGGAAAAATCGTCCCACACACATTATTGTCAAAATCATCACCAACTTCCTTATGCTCTAAAACGCAATCTGTGTAAATTCTTCGCCGTACATTATCCATTTCGTAAATGTGTAGTTGCAAACTATTATTTGACACTTTGAAATCACGTTCTTATTGAGAGCTGTTTGATATATAATGCTGCGAACATCAAACTTAAATCGAATTATCCTGTATATCTAATATTTATGTATGATGGAAAATATATTATTTTTACAAACCTTAATTTCATTAGAATCATATTTAAACTACTAAATTCTTCTTTACACGGTTTCATTATTAATTTTAATGAAAATTGCTTCGTGACAGTGACATTTGTTTAAATATGTCAAATTTGTTATTAAAATATTGTTTTTGTTTGACGCAGAGGCAAAGTGATGTACAAAAATAAATTATTTTATAATATAATTTATTTCAAGTTATTTACTAAATGCTATTATCGTAGAATTGAAGATTGTGCCATTATATTCAATTTGTATTGGTAAAAGTTGCTAAAAAATTATATTCAATGAATTTTTTACAAGAAAAACTGTTAAAAGCTTGTATAAATCATACTTCCGGTTATCCGATATACACTAAAAACTAATGAGCTCTTCCCACATTAGTATAGAATGGATATACAAAATTTCAAATTTTTCTGATTGATAGTATTTGAGTAATCGTGTCCACGAGATCCACACACACACACAGACACACACCACACATACATACCTACAGACATCATTGTAAAAATGTGCTTATTCACTAAAATCTCTATATCCGATTTTTAGCACGATCCCTATACCTCCCTTACCTAGGGTAGCGGGAGGTAAAAAGAAGCCATTCGATTTTGATGTTAATCGGATAACCGGAAATGGCACTTTACTTGAAGCTCAAACTGGATTTTCTTCAAAAAATACTATTAAATGCTATTTCATGTCATTATAAAAATTAAAGATTATTGAATTTTCTACAGGTACAGATTACTATTTTTTCTTAATATTTTATAAATATTTTTTTATAAATCCGGGAGCCAATGTTTTAGAGATAAATACACTTCCTTTGTTACACAGTTCATATTTTAAATGTATGTATAACTGATAGATAAATGTCACTGTAAAAAACTAATTATTTCAAATTAGTAACGACATTTTAAAAAGTAAATAGGGGCTTAATATAGTTTGCAGCATTAGTATATACGTAGGTATGTATTTAAATTAATAAAAATTAAATAGCTAGAGGTATTGTGTTGGCCACATCAGATTTTTAACTCTATAATTAAATGAATTAAAAAATTTGGACACATACCCCATTATTTTCATAAAAGAGTTTTCATGGCGATGGCGCATGGCGTGTACCGATGTACATGTTATATTATTGCAAAATGCTACATATTTAAGAGTCACTTACAGAATTGGCGTCACATGCAAGAGAGAGATAGAAGATCATGATCCAAACAAACCTCCCCTCGTTGTCATACGTCTCCCTCCCTGATCCTATCTGTCATTATGTTTGCATCTGTTATTCAGTGTTAACCTAATTCTTTATTGTGATTTGTTCGTAGTGTGTGATAAAAATGTGTTTAAAACCAGAAGATGGCTGGGGCAACTTTTTTTTTTGATAATATTGAAGATCATTCGATTATTCAACTAAAACGATTGCTGGAGTATAGAGGTTTACGGCTGATGACAGGTCTTTGTTTGGCAGTGGTAACCATAATAACCTTTAGTTCTATGCTTTTTCACTAGATGCGCTCGTGCAAATTGCAATTACACAATAGGGCTGTTGCAAGAATTTTTATAAGACTTCTAAGTATTAAATTTTAAAAGATATTGTTCTTTAAAGAGCCTCAAATTTGAAAATATCACGAAATATCCTTTAGATATTTTACAATTAATTTTTGAAATTTGGATAAAATTTTGAATAAGTCACGTGATCTGAAACAGAATGTGCGTCAGAGTACATACATCTTCAGCGGTCTAAGGCGTAAGTGTCAAATTTTTAGATTGGTTCAAGTTGTATAATATGTAGGTAATAAAAACTTCAAAATAAAATGAGTAATTTACGATATTGTATTGTGCCTTCTTACAAAAATACTGTTAGGAACAAACCCACTATAGAGTTTATAAATTTGTCAAAAGATGCGATGAAAAGAAAATTGTGACTAGAAGCAGTAGGTCGAAGAGCTGATAATGTCAGAAAAATTGTGTTTTCATGTTTTCATTTCAACTTTCATCCACCTTGAAGATAACAGTATATTTTTGTTGCTTTACTTTATGTTCAGGGCAAACTTTACATCTACTATACAGTTATTTTTTCTCGACATAGATCAGATTCAATGTAAGAATCATGACCAGAACCTTAAAGTAAATTATATTATCAATTTATATAGTGCATTCAGTTTTTATATTTTATTTGTCTCAAATCTTTAACACCCCTTATTTCGGTAGCAGTAAAACAATAGTTCTCTGATATAAATTCAGCCACCATCCAGCTATCGACCTTCGATAAATTGTCCGACTTATTTTGAGTGTAATTATTATTCATTTTCAATGAGCAATGTCAGCGTCAAATGTCAAATTAAAATATTTTTTATTAACATGTGACAAACTATAAGCCTACGTTTATTTATATAAATAATATGAATAAACGTAGAAGGTAGGTGATGGAAATGTATGTACTTCTACGTCACAGGAGTGGGGGGTAGTTTTTCAGGACGCCAATCTTTTTATTTAATTATTTCCACAAATAACAAGAAATTATTAAAATAAAAATTATCACTAAGAAAATCATTGCATAGACTTTCATTTATAATAGTTTTTGAAAAATGTGAAACAGGCTCATTATATCAAAACGTTCTCGACGTAACAACCATCTAATATTTATTTATTTAACATTCCCAAATCTTGTCATCGCTTGTAATGTGATTAAGCTATTAGCTTGTGTATCATTATAGTGATTATACCTGCATGGTCTCTAAGCGTCGGGATGCCTGATGCGCATTTGTCACACATGAGCACTGGCTAAGCCAACTGGGACCAACTGCAAATAATTATATCTCCCACGATATCCTGGACATAACGTCACTATGCACCGCTACATGCTAGGATACCATACCTCTATAAACACAGGATATATGCCAAAATCGCCGATATTAGCGGTTTAATATGAAACAAACTGAGAATGCATTTCCGTATTTATTTGTAAGAAATGTAATATTATATTATAAGGAAATATTAAGAAAAATTAATTTATTTACGAGATACACAATTATTATTATGACATAGATTTAGAGGTTATGTAGAGTTTAAGATATCGATTGCTATTATTACATAATTTAAATTTTGAAATTATTATTAACATAATAATTATACAGGGTCATTAAAAATTACTTGTTTGACATTTGGATAGACTAATAGATTAAATTTATTTTAAAAATTTAGCAGTGCAGACACTCAGATTTTATTTTTTTCTGTGTGAACCTAACAGATATCATAAATTACAGAGAGAGAGAGAAAAGTTTTCTATTGAATGTATCTTTCTGAAGAAAAATAATTTCACGTTTTCGGCATTGCCATTAAAAAGTTACGGTCTAATTAATGTTGGGAGACCTAAGTTTCATATACTAGTGGTTCACTAATAATAACAAGTATCACCTTAAAAGATGACTTATAACCATATAAACTGTCATACCAAATTTCATCCAAATCGAATAAAGCGTCCGATTATTATAAGTAAAATTAATTTTTTTCGAAGAACTTTGAAGCAGATTTCTGGCTAAATGGTACATTTTCCGGTAGAAGCAAGTTTGGTTAAATCGTCGTATTTTAGCCTCAGGAATCTGTGGTTAACCCATGTCCCCCTATGTAAGAGACAGCCTGTATACTCTCTACCGTGTATATCATGCGAGTGTAAATTGACGCACGACGCGTAGCGGAGTGCAAGTCAATACACACGAGCTAAGATATTTGAATTTCATACAAGTTATGAACATTATTTTTTAGGCGAGCATAAATAAATTTTACTTTTTTTCAAAACTGAAATTTAGGTTCATACGTACGGACAGTTGACAAATGAATAATGTACACATATAGCCAGAAAATAATGACATAGTAACCTAGCAACCGTGTCAACTATTACGATATGAAATATATCGTAACACTAATGTGATAAGTTCAACTTTCTGTGTTAGGATATGTTATACTTATCACAATGGTCATCTAAAAACATAATATTGGCACAGTATGAAATTGACTCGCGTTTGCACCAATCACAAGCTAGGAAATGTTGTCCCTATACCATGCTATACTGCATTCTTATACCAGACAGAGTATACACCTACCTTTTAAAAAATTAAATGTTTGTGCTTAATATTGGTAATTTTTGTCTGTTTTCAATATTGTCAGTGATCGTGGTTAGTAGCTAAACGAAATACACCAGTAAATAAAGTAAAAGCATTACTTACACTTTATATAAACATTAAAATTATATATAAATGTTTCATTCAAATAAAATAAATAGCCACGAAAATAAAATACATAATAATGTACACAACAAAATAAATGACAGTTGACCGGTAATAGCGGACGCAACCGAGTCACACCATGGCCATACTCTGTATTATAGAGGTACCTATTACATACAAATGCTGCAAGTTTTTTAATAAGACCAAAGTTTTAATAAGTCTGCGGTTTGAAGTGTTTTAATTAGCAAATTTCAAATAGAAGTTTTAGAATTTACGCTGTAAAAATTATCTGAATTGGAAGAAATAATGAGGTCTGACGAAAAATTAATAATTTGAATAACCAAGTTTTAAAACTGTCGGTAGAAATAAGTTAAAACTTTAATTCATTATTTAAATATTTTGAAATACACGTTTAAAGCTATATCCGTGGCTTAATGCAAGAACGTGCTATATTAATTTTTAACTGTAATAATTGGTTTAATTAATGGACCAACTTTAATTAAATTTAGTCAACTACGATCCATTATACGAGTAATTCTTGAGATCCCTATGCAGGGCGCACTTTCCTTTTATATTTTCTCATCCGTGTGCAACATAAATTTCAATTTGCACCAAAAAAGATTTTTTACGTTTAAGCAAAAAAATATAAAAAGAAATTTTCACAGAAATCCAGAATAATTTCTGTGAAATTCCATTACTATGTGGTATTGTCAATTTAAGTAACGTTTAAATTATGTTGGCGCAACTGGTTACCCAGAATCCAGAACTTCCATTTCACCCATAAATTAATTAATGAATTTGGAAGTTGATGAATTGCACTATTTTTTCAAGAAATAACAGAATTTCTCTGATATTACTTGTGGAATATAAGAGGGTTGAACAGTATTTATTGTCCCTACCATAGTAGGCTTTGAAATATTGTCTTAGTAACAACAGCAACTGTTTATTGTTTATCTGTGAAACGAAATGCCAAATTTGATTTTTCTAGTGTTAATAATTTACAAGACTTGATAAGGTGTCAGCAAGATGCGTATCCCGAATGTTGTGTCCGAACAACGATTTAAAATATACTGGTTGTGCCACTCTGCACAAAACGAGGGTCCAAAGCGATACGTGTTTTCTCGTTTTTTCCGCTAGAGGCGCAACGTGAGAACGACCCAACTGACACTTGTCATTTACATGTCATTTTGAAAATATTACATGTTATATCTTATAGAAAGGTAAATTAAACAAGTTTTGAAGTACATATTCGTATTATATACAGTGTGTTAATTAAAAAACTGGCCATAGGCGTTTAACATGGGAAAACAGTTTTTCTTTGCGCAAAAGTCCCCAATTAAGTGTTAAAGATAATTATATTCTACGCCTAAATCAGTAAACAGTTTTAATTTTGCAAGTTTGGTAACTTGTAAAATCTAATTTGAAATTGTATAAAAATATTGCTCATTTCTAGCGATACCCATGGAATTGAAACAAAATTACAGAGAAATGCGTATCCTTTGAACTGTCAGAAATTCAATTTTCAATTAAAAGTTGCAGATAATTCAATTCTGCACCTAAATCACTACACAGGTATTATTTTTAAAATCTAACACTTAAATAACTTTTATTATTATTATTTTTTCACATTCTATAAAATTAAATTTCTGACAGCTCAAACAAAATGAATTTCTTTATAATTTTGTTTCAATTTCATGGCTATCGCTACAAGTGAGCAATATTTATACAATTTCAAATTAGATTTTACAAGTTACTAAACGTGAAAAATTAAATCTGTTTAGTAATTTAGGCGTGGAATATTAATACCTACAACATTTATTTGAATCATTTTTGTCTAAAATTAATTGGGAACTTTTGCGCAAAGAAAAACTTTATTCCCATGTTAAACGCCTATGGCCAGGTTCTTAATTAACACACTGTATAATGTAATATAAATATTTTGTTGAAAGATATTGCAATTAATGCAAAATGAAAAGAAAATTAAATAGAAAATGTTTCATTTCTGGATTTGAAACCGGTTACAAGAAATCCATTAAAAAATAATCTGTTTGCTGCTCCACTCGATATATCACTTTTAAAAAATGGCAATGTGCAATTAGTAGCGATAATCGCGAATTAAGATTGAATGATGTTTGTCGAAAACATTTTCGGAAGCAGATATTATTACCGAATGGAAATATGGAAGCGTACGGTTCTATCAATTTATTTAGTTTTTCCAATTTTAAATTCTAACAATGTATTAATTCAGGTTTCCTTTAAATATATAAATTTATATTAAAAATAAATTCATTATGCATAAATTTTTTTTTATATTTTATGTAAAAATAGTTTGCTGTGGTAGGGCCGTTCTCACGTAGCGCACCCAGCGGATTATTCAAGGAAACACGTATGAAGTGGACCATCAGAAACAATGAAAAACATGACAAGTGTCATAACCAGTATACTTTAAATCGAACATAAGCGAGAGTCACCTTCTCGGAAGCCAGTTTGGCGTTGTGTAATCAAAATCCAAACAGTTTTTCGGCATGCTTTACCACTTCGATCACTAGTCGAAATTTTAAAGTATGGAATGGCGATATCGAAGATCTTCTCCACCTCGCAATTTTAGGGTCCAGTTAGATTATGGTTATAGCATTTTGAGATGCTGAAGGAATTTATAGATTGTGTATCTGATTATCACTAGTCAGTATTACGCAACATTAATTGCTAAAAATCGTAGTTGCATTACAGAAAAGAGAAAGGAAAATTTTCGCTTGGAATTCTGTCTTATCAGGACAACGCTCAAGTTCATAAAAGTCTTGTTTCCATGAACGCAATTTACGATGTCGGTTTCAGACTGATGTTACATCCACCGTATTCATCTGACCTAACGCCTAGTGATTTTTATTTTTTCCCAATCTATAGGAAAGTATACGAGGAAGAAATTTTAAAACCGACGAACTTGTTATGGCAGGAGTTCAAAACTTCATCTGCGATAAAGACTCCGAGTTTTTTTAAAAAAGGTGTTACTATGTTAGAACATAGGTGAAATAAGTGTCTTCAAGTACATGGTAATTATGTTGAAAAATAAATTGTTTTATATATTAGGGACAATAAATACTGTACAACCCTCGTACCTATATGAATTTTTGTAAAGTCCATAGTAGCTTTCCCCACCCCTAAAATTAGTTTATTTGTGCCATTTGTCGGTCCAGACGAAACAGTCCACTGAAGGTAGCTTAACTGTTAACTAGTTCAATATATCGTTATTGTTAAATATTGAGTGTTTCCAATAAACTTTTAAAATTAAAATAAAAACTTTCAGAATACAAAACACCCTTATAATGGGCTACTTGTGTACCTTTTTTTATTTAATATTTTTGAAGAGAAGGTAAAAACTTGCTACCCATATTTTTTCTTTTGACAAATTTTTTATTAATTAGCCAGAAAAAAAAAATGAAATTTGATTATTTGAATTCCCGCCATGTATGCCGTAGAATTACGCCGCACCAATGAATAGTCGCAAAGCCAAGCGTGGTGCCGTCCCATACTAATGGTAAGTTTGTGCGGGTAATGTAGATCATCTGTTTGACGTTTCAACAATAGTTTGGAGGTTAGTATTTTAGTTTAATCTTTTTGGTATCGATATTTTAAATTACAAGTAATTACCTATGTGTTTATTTATAAAGTAATTAATGTATTTGAGAGACCAGAGAGAGAGAAAAATGAACTAATGTCAAATTCAAATTAAAACTTTCTCGCACGCCATGCCATCTATTGATAACATTCTTAAACATGCTTCCCCTCCCCAGTTCAATATAAAGACGTCACAGAAAAATTTGTTTCTTAATTTAGTAAAAAACAAATAATTATTTTAAAATAAAATTTATATTTTTATATATGTTTTCAATATAATAGAAATAGAAATCGGATTTTCAGTACCACGTTAGTAGCCCATTATCATCCTTTGCAAAAACTAATATAAAGTTTCTGTGTTAATATATAAGGAACATCTGGTGAAAATCTGCCAACATCTTGTCCTGTAAAGAACAGGACACAAACATGGCCCTTCTGGCGTTGTCCTGCTCAGAACTCGTGCACGGTTTGTGTTGTGAACGTGATGAATCAACGTCACAATGTCACGCACTTCCGGTTCGATTCGTTGACAAAAGTTTCCAAGCAAAATGTGATTTAAGACGTACTTATTATTTTATGTTTTAGGGCTGTTGTTAAGCAGGGATGGTTATTAGGAAATGACTAAGTAGGAGATAGCAGTGTTTGAACGGTGTCACTCGTTTATGGATTATTTTAGAGAAAAATACTTCAAATAAAAGTTGTATACAATTAATTTATCCATAATTGCTATTTGAAACTTGAAAGCATCACGAAATATCTACAAGATATTTTACAATTAAATATTGAAATATGTGTAATATTTTGAAATCTGAAACGTGATCTGAAACAGAATGTGACGTAAGAGTACATACAGTTTAACATGTGACAAACTATCGCCTACTTTTATTTATGTAAATAATAAACTGTTTTGCTAGATATTAACTTTTCTTTCTTTTTATTTAGTTCATGATAATAATAAAAATAAATTATTATTTTTATTTTTGTTACTATGAAAAGCTGAATAAACTTTTATTTATAATATTTTTTAAAAAATGTGAAACAGGCTCATTGCATGCGACGCCAGCGGAATTTTTTGGGAACTAAAATTAATGGAGGCTTATAACAGGTGTATAAATTCAGAAGGTGTTGCAACTCATCAAAAATATCGAGTAAAGCCCGTATCACACTAGCGGGTTTCGAAGGGGTTGGCGCATAGACAAATAATACTCTTTAGACCGGAAACTTATGTGTACGTACACTGAACATTACACCTGGTGGTTGGAATAGAACTAAAATGTAAATTAGGCAACCCGTTTTTGAATTTTTAACAAAATATTGTAGTTTTGTTTGTTGATATAAATGCATTTTGATTTTAAAATGCATGTGTACAAATTTAATGTTTAATTACACTTTTTCATTTTATATAATAAAATTTTATTTTCAAACTAGAATTACGTAATCTTCATTGAAATAATTGTAACGATTTAGCAAAACACGAATTGAATTACTTATATAAACTTATCAACACATAAAATTAAACAATGTTACATTAAAAACTTGCCTAATAGACACACAGATGTTACAATAATAATCAAAGTGCTTAGTAATAAAAAATGTAAGTTGTTAAAGCGACGTTCGCGACATCTATTGACTGGAATTGAGTACTAGTGGCAAAGGCCCGGCAATCTCCATATAAGTTTCCAAAGGTTGGGTTGGCGGGTGCGGATACGGATGGCGGTCTGACGGTTCTTGCAATCACACTGCGGTGCGGTTGCCGCTCCCGCTCCGCCACTGTTTATTCATCCTGACGTTTTATCGAAGGCGAGAACAGTTCGAAATGGCGGTGAACCCATGAAAAAACAATGGGTAAGTTAAGAGTTTTGCAAATTAGCAGTGTCTCATAATATGGGGCGTCTCTCTGTTAGGTCTAGGACTAAAAATTCCTTTTCTAAAGAAAACATATTCTTGTCTTTTTTGTAAGCAGTCATTCTCGCCTCAAGTCAACAAATCCAAAATGACAGAAAAATGCTGCACCGGCACGTACGAAAATTATAGCACATGTCAACCAAGGCAGTTACGTGACAATATCCGGTTCTGTGATTGGCTGCGGGTGCGGACGGCGGTCCTATTGGTCGAGAAGTCACCTGCACATTTGCACCCGCCAACCGCTTCAAAACCCGTTAATGTGATACGGCAGAATACAATTCATATCTTGTATTTTACAATGTTCAAGGAGTAACTTTGATTAAGTTATAAAATATGTATAACAATGTTTTTAACACGGTTATTACCTCTCGCTAAGAGAGGTATTGGATTCATGCTAAAATTCGCATATCCAGATTTTATTGAATAAGCACGATTTAAGGTCCCTAGAATCTGATTATAACATTTTTAAAATGTCTGTGTGTGTGTGTGTGTGTATGTGTGTGTATGTGTGTGTGTGTGTGTGTGTATGTATGTATGTATGTATGTATGTATGTCTGGATGTTGTAGTCACGATTCCTCAAAAACTATAAGACTTAAAAAATATTTAACAGCAGTTTCCTAAATCTGACATTCCTGGGAAGAGCTGAAAAGGTTTTGGTAACAATTGAACAACCGGAAGTAGTAGTTTCTTAGAAAAATTCTTCTAAATAAAAAAAATTAAAAATAAATTTTTTGGGAGGTTTTTTTATTAAATATTGAAGAACATAAAATTCTCCATCTAATACACTTAAAAATTTTATTATATCTTGTATAGATTTAGAGATAAAGACACTATAATTTATAGAGTGAACTAATCGCAGAGGCTACGGCACTAAGGAAACCAGTTGACAAATTCCAATGTTTATAACATAATTTGTAAATGACACAAGTCAGTGTCAAAAATTAACAGTTTTAGTGACATTCTGATAGCTTTTACTGGGACGTATATTCAATTTTTCTTATTGTTTTATTAATTAAATATTTGAAATTATAGGTAAAATTGTGGTAAAATGCATATATCCATCAGAAATACCGCCAATCTGGTTAATAAATTGGAAGAATCTCTGATATTTAGAAACTTCCTCATACCTTCTTCTTGGGTTGGCTCTACAGACGTCCTTGGTCCTTGGCCTGATTCAGCTGTCGCTTCCAATCCATCCTGTCCCCCGTATACGTAATATTTGCGGCTTTCATGTCCGCCCGAACGTTGTCCCTCCATCTGTTTTTTGGGCGACCTCTGGGTCTGCTGACTAAAGGATTGTGTTTGTACATACGGTAAACCTGCCGCTCCTCCGACATACGGTTCAAGTGTCCGTACCATCGAAGACGCTGCCACCGCACGGCTGACGATATGCGGGTCTCCTTATAGAGATCGTACAATTCATGATTATATTTAATACGCCAGCCGTCCTCTTCAAGAGTTGGTCCGAATATTCTCCGTAGTATTCGTCTTTCGAATCTATCCAATTTTTCGCTGTCGCTTTTGTTTAGTGTCCATGTCTCGCCCCCGTATGTTATTACCGGTTTTATGAGGGTCTTGTAAACTCTTATTTTAGTGTCTCTTGTTACCAGTCCATTTCTGAATATGTTGTATAGCGCTGCGTAGCATCTGTTACCAGCAGCTATTCGCTTTGCTATTTCTACTGACTCATTATTTCTGGAGTTTACTAGTGAGCCCAGGTAGGTAAACTCAGAGACCAGCTCGAAGTTTCTACCGTTCATAGGGTATTCTGGACATGCTTTGTGTTGCCTTGCGACGCGCATTATCTTAGTTTTCTGTTCGTTGACATTCAGTCCCACGCCCCTCGCTTCTTCTTGTATCGCATCATATACTTCCTCTATTTTCCTTAGTGAGGTTCCTACAATATCCAAGTCATCAGCGTATCCAATTATCTGTTTCGAATTTGAGAACACCGTACCCGTGCTTTGGTTTATCTTCGCGCGGTTAACTGCTCTTTGTAGCGCTATATTGAACAGCAACGGCGCCAGGGCGTCACCCTGACGTAGTCCGGTTTCCACTGAGAAGCTTTCTGTGAGTTGGTTGCGAACTCTAACTGATGCTGTAGTTCCTTTCATCGTCATCCGTACTAGTCTGATTAATTTGTTCGGTATCTTTAACTCGTCCATTGCCTTGTATAGCTCGTGTCGGAGAATGCTATCATACGCCGCCCTGAAGTCGACGAACAGGTGCCACACTACCTGATCGAATTCTATCGCTTTTTCGTTAATTTGTCTAACATGGAAAATCTGATCGATTGTGGATCGGTTTGGCCGAAATCCACACTGATAGTCGCTTATGCCCTCCTCTGCATAGGGCATCAGTCTGTTGTATATTATGGTGGAGAGTATTTTATATGCTACGCAAAGGAGACTAATTCCTCTGTAGTTTTCACATTGTGTTTTGTCGCCCTTTTTGTATATTGGGACGATGATTGCTTCCCTCCATTCTTCCGGCATTTTCTCCTTCTCCCAGATTTCTCTCATGAGGCTCCATATTATTTCTTTAAGCTTTTCTCCTCCATCTTTATATAGCTCAGCTGGCAGTTCGTCGATACCCGCGGCCTTGTTGTTCTTTAGGTTCATAATCGCTCCTTCTACTTCCAAGATAGTTGGAGGATCTATATGCTCTGTGTTGTTTGATTCAGGCGGAGTTGGTCTTTCTCCCTCTTCTTCTTCTCCTCTGTCAGACTCGTAATTAAGGTTGTTTAGTATCTCTTGAAAGTATTCGCTCCATCTCTTCAGAGCTATTGCTTCATCTCCTATTAACTCTCCTTGTTTGTTTCTGATGATATTTATGCTCACTGGTTGTCTTTGTTTTATTTCTCCTATTTTCTTATAGAACTTTCTGCTCTCATTATTTGACTTGGCTTCCTCTAGTTCCTCAATGTATTTCTCTATCATGGCCTTCTTTTTCCTTTTGATAATTCGTTTGGACTCCCTTCTGGCGTTATCGTATTCATCTTTACTCTGTCGAGTATTCCTCTGTATAAATTTTAATCGTTTTTTATTTCTCTCCCCGACTGAGACTTTGCACTCGTTGTCAAACCAATTATTTCTCTCCATTCTCTCTTCTTTACCCAGTGTCTCTTCCGCAGCTCTCATCATGCTATTTTTAAGTTTTTTCCACGTATCATCTATCGACAGTAGTACGTGTTCCTGTGTTTTTAATATTTCTTCTTCTAGTTTGCTTCCGTATTTTTGTCTTTTTTGTTCATCTTTGAGAGCTTCTAGATTGTATTTTGGTTTTCTTCTGCGAGTGCACTTCTTCCTGTCTACGCTTATTCTTTGTTTGTATTTTGCCACTACTGGGTAGTGGTCGGACTCGACATTAGGCCCTCTGTAGCTTCTGACGTCTTCTATTGTTCGTGTGTGTCGGGCGTCTATTAGGAAATGGTCTATTTGGTTGAAAGTGCGTCCATCTGGTGTTTTCCATGTCTGTTTATGGATGGACTTGTGTGGGAACCTGGTGCTTACTATGGTCATCTTTTTGGTTATTGCTAGGCTCACCAATCTCTCTCCGTTGTTATTTGATGTTTCGTGTAGACTGTGATTACCTATGTTAGGCTTATAGTGAGCTTCGCGTCCAACTTGTGCATTCAGGTCCCCACATATGATTTTTATATCATGTTTGGGGCATAGGTTGTATATCTGTTCCACCTGTTCATAGAAGGTATCTTTGGTTTCTTCGTCCTTATCCTCTGTTGGACTGTGCACATTAATTATTGATGTATTGAAGAATTTACCTCTTAATCTTATTTTACATACCCGTTCACTTATTGGTTGGAAGTCAATTATGATTGGTTTCAACGCTTTTTTAACTAGGAAACCTGTCCCTAGTTCATGTTTTGATTTGTCGCCACTGTAGAGAAGCATATAGTCCTTTCCTTCTAGTGTCCCTTGTCCAGGCCATCTGATTTCCTGTAGCGCTACTATGTCCCATCTTCTCTCTGAGCAGATTTCTTTCAATTCTTTGAACGCTCCTGGGCGATAGAGCGTTCTTACGTTCCAGGTGACAATTAGTCCTCTTGCGTATTCCTGTTCCTTGCTTTGTCGTCTTCTGGGTTTCTGTCCTAGTCCGAGGCTCAGCTGATCCTTCGTAACAGTGTCTTTTTCCAGAATAAGGTTGTTAGCCTTATGTCCAACCCCCTTTTCGGAGGACCATTTCTCCCGCTTCCGTTAGCCATGTATTTGTGTATACATGTTACTAGAGTTCACCACGAAGAGGTGGAAGTCGGAATTGGGTAGGAGAGGCTATGCGGTGCCATAAAGACATATTCCGTGCGGTGCGCATGCACTACCCCCTTGGAACTCACTTCCTCATACCATGAAAAATAGATATAATTAGAATTATATGTGTGCAGAAGACATGTTAAATATAATAAAAAACAATATTTGGGTAATGTTCTATAATATTTTGTTATAAAACGACGGTTCGACAGCGAAGTGCAATACAATACTTATATAGCCTAATATGGAAATGGCGAGAGGTCTTGTGCTGGCCACAACAGATTTTTTTTTATAAAATAAATGCGCTACAAAAGAATTAAAAGCATGAGTTTATGACGTAGCTTAACTGTTAAATCCTGTTCTCTATAAAAATAATTAATAATATTTTGAATTAAAATAATAAGAAAACTAACAATCTATAATTACTCTTTGTTTCTCGACTGCTTTATTATTTTATCTTTCATTGTTTCGATTTCTTTCCATTGTTCTACATCTAATGAAAGAAAGAACAGCGAATTCTCGAAGACTAACATAATTAGGAGAATACACAGGCGCATTATATTCAATGAAATTAGAATTTAATTGTAATGAATAAAAATGATTCCACGAATCAAATAAATAATGGATTCAATTAATTTTCCCTCGATGCCCTCGATTTGAGGTTAATTAAATTTGTTAATTATTACAAATGATTCCTTTAAATATGATTAAATGCTATTATTTTATAAATGAAATACGTGTTATTATCTTTGCAAATTAATAAATACATAAAATTAATATACGTTTCACTTCTTAGGGTGACAATTTAATATGTACATATATTGACCTCTGTGGCGGATCAAATTTTCGGGGGCGACAAATTTTTTTAATCAGAAATGTATAATTCGATCAAAACACGTGACGAAAACAATTACATCTCTGATCTCTGAACCAAATTCAGATAAAGTAAAACTTTTTTGTAGGCATATTATTATTAATCCAGTCAATTTGTAATTATCGTCTGTTTTTCTGGTACTTAAGTAATGGAATATGTGCTCCATTTTCAACAAATGTACAAGTAATTGAAATCATATTTCAGATTTTATTTTATGAACCTCGTTATTATTATGCTACCGATAATTAGAATGTAATTATTATTTGCCAAGATTCTTGAATGCCAACCCCACTAGAAATTCCATTTTTTTGTTGTAATATCATCTTCTAGCTAAAATAAATAAACACAAAATTAAAGTGCGGAGGCAGGTATTTAACAGTATCTTGTAAAAATAAAACCAGATTTTACCTATTCTAAAGGCTGTACATGTGAATATTATGTTTTCTTCTCTTACAAATTCTCAAAAAATACTTTAATATAACGGTAATCTAACGCACAGAACTTAATTTGACATAACTGTTTAAATGGTTTTGCAATTATATATAAAAATCAAAATAAAATTATTGAGCGTTGGGTATTCTAGACTTTAGCCTTAAAATTATTTAAGCTCCTGTTATATTTCAACAAAAATAAAACATGCGAAAAGTATATAATCTTTGGTTAATATTTGAAAATTACGTTACTGTACTGTTAAAAATGTATTTTAATATTATAAAAAGGCGGTAAATTTCTGAAAAAGGCGGCAATTTTCTGGGTGCCTATGGGCGGCAAAACTATTAATCCGCCCCTGATTGACCCCATCAATATTCCTTATTCATATTTAAAGAAAATGTTATAAAAACATTATAACCTATGTATACCGTAACTTTAGCACAAATAAATTTCTGCACATGCTTTCTCTAATTCCGTTTTCTATCTTTGTCTAGCAACCAGGGACGCTGAGCGTCAGTAGACCAGCCGACGCCGTGGGAAACAGACGCTTGTTAGTGAGCCTGATAAGTGAGCGTGTGTGAGTGGTGCAAGAACCATGACAGAGAAAATGGGGCAATAAGGTAGGCAAGATACTTTCATCACTGCTAAAATGGTAGCAGTTTGCGCGGGGTAATTTAAAAATATTTCATTTGAGCGTTCCGAAGTGAATACAATTTTCTTTTTTGCCCCGAAATCTTATGCAACTGTTAAACACAGGAACTTTCTATGGTGCTTTTCTTGAAACCAGTGTTTGCCGGTCAAGGATCTTTTTATTCGGGATTGTAAATTATAAATTATTGAAACAGTAATCGTATAATACCTCTTTCTGTTGATTTGAGAATTACTATCTGGTAACCAGGCAACAGTAAATTAACAGTATCTGTTTATCTTATTGTATGAAATCAGTGCAATGAAGGATTGGTAACACTGAATTTGTTATTGAGATTGACATTTGAAAATTTAAATTTGGTTATATTTACATTTTTACCTCCTGCTATCCTTTGTAAGGGAGGTATAGGGATCGTGCTAAAAATCACATATCGAGATTTTAGTAAATAACCACGTTTTAAGGTCCCCCAATTTTAACATTTTCACGATGATGTCTGTATGTGTATGAATGTTTTCTCCGCTCTAACTCAAATACTATCATTTAGAAAATTCTGAAACCTTGTATTTCTACCCTATTCTAATATGAAAAGAAACCATTAGATTTTGGTGTAAATCGGATAAACTGAAATGGCACTTTACTTGAAGCTCATAATGGTTTTTCTCGAAAAATGCCATTTTTTCGCATTTTATCTCATTATCAAAATTAAAAATTATTGAATTTTCTACAGGTATACATTAATACTTTTTCTATATATTTTACAGATAAATTTTAAAATAAAAAGCCTAAGATAAACAATTCCTTTGTTACACATTTCATTTTTCAAATGAATGAAATTACAGGTAAACGTCATTGTCAAAAAACTAATCATTTCAAATTAATAATAGTGACATATTAAATAATAAAGAACATCGTAAATAAAGCAATAGTAATATGCAAAGGAGCATAATGTAGTTTGCAGCATTACTAAATACGTAGGTATGTAAATTAATAAAAATTAAATAGCGGGAGGTTTTGTGTTGGCCACATCAGATATTTTTATTTAAAAAGTTGTTTCCCTTACCCAAGTACTTTTATTTCTTTATTACCCATTGAGCAATAATCTAAAGCATTTCACTCGAAAACCTACTAGCTGACAGGCCCCTATTCTGACATAACCTTTTTGTGTTTATTGTAAAAATAACATGTCAAATGGAATTTCCGCTTTCACCTGGTGTTGTGTAAATTGTGGAATAAAAAGATCCCCAAAATTGTATTGCCAACTACATTGTTTCTTTTTGATCACTCTGTATAAAAGGTCATAGATACAAGCTGATTTGTTTTTAGATTAATTTATATCTCTTTACTAATACACCATTTTTCTCTTCTACAGAAATAATCTCCCTGTGTTCAGTTAGTAATAAATATACATACCATACTCGATAGTCGTATGATGTCATACGTGTACATGTATTATCCCATGTTATTTATACTGTTTTTAAACCCACAGTAATTCATAATTTCCCCAGACAGTTACATATTTCAAATTCAAGGGAAATTGAATTTGGTATGCAGATAATTCTACCCTGCCTTACCTGTTTCATGAATAGGAATGTCTATATTTGAATAAATATTTTAAGATAAATTATGGTATTCACTTAACCACTACACAGAATACATACACCCCAAGAAATTCTGTTTAAAATAAACACTAAAATTAGTTTATCTAGGTCCACAGCAAGTTGTGTACCTAAATTTAACCACTTACAAATTTGGTAGGTATAAAAGTACACGTTGAACCGTTGAAGTGGTTCACAATGGGGTCCTATACCGTTTTTCTTTTATTTTTTTTTTTCCTGTAAGAACAGGATAAAATAAGAACTTCAGTGCAAACGCGACTTAAAAATTTCACGTAATAAGCGAGATATGAATTTTTAAAGTTTAAGAATTTGGGCGTGACGTAGCGGGTACTAACGAGTGATCGACAAACAATGGGACAAACTGTTAGTTATACTAAAAACAATTTTTTTCATGTTTGCATAGCTGAAATGTTTTTATATAAAAACGTATACGTTATATTTACGAAGAAATTATTATTAAGTATAAATTACATAAATAATAAGCATTTAACAAGGATTTCTTCCTAATAAATTACAGAACATTGAAACAGTTTGACAATATTATTACACAAAGTATGACGACGGATGGCGCTAATGTTTGCCTGTTTTGAAGTTTCAATATTAATTTAATTAATATTATTATTAATTTAATTCATATTACAGATTGATTTATATATAAATACATGATTATTATTAATATTACTTGATGTTATATATACAAATTCATCAAACACAAAATTGTTAAATGTTTTGTTAGGTTATAGAACATCATGACATTTCATATTCTTTCAAAGGTGACCGCTACAGACGCGCGAATCTTCTTTTTAAAATCAGGCGACCAATCAAATTCTTAGTACCTAACACGTCATACCCAATTAGAAATCAGGTTCAATCGCTTGTAGTTTGTGACCTAGTTAATATTTAAAGAAAATTTTTTCACTAATACTCATTAATTTATGTATATTTTCGTCTTCTTATTTAAGATAGTTAAAATATAACTATGGTATAGGACCCTATTGAATACGAATATTTCATAACATACCACCAACTAATGTATTTTTCCTACGACCACTGTTAAAAGTAGTCTTTTTAACGGTTGCTTAGCGAGTTAAAAATAACAGTTTATAGCAGAGTGAATACTTTTAAATCGTTGTCATTGACAACGGATTAAAAGTAAAAAACAAATTTACTTTTAACACTAGAGTTAAAAATATAACTAAATCTAGTTACATTTAGTGTTCATAAGTAAACGTAGTTTCATTTTATATTTATTTTTGTACTGAAATTATTTATATTAGGTATTTTATTAGAAGTACACATTATTTTGAAACGTTTATTGTTATAGTACAATTATTACAATTGTTTATAGTAATTCCTTGCAAGGCGCTTGAATAATTGGAATTTAAAACAGTATTGTTGGAAGTAGAGGTTAGAATAAACAATTTTGAGTTGTTCATAGCAAATACATTATGACCTATCATAAATGTCATTCTATAATTTTTAGTGTTTACTAATACATAACTAGGGTCGTAGGAAAAATAGTGTATGATATTCGTGTTAAAAGTGATTTTATTTCGTTCGTGGGGTTTGTTTTACTCGGCTTTCTCCTCGTTACACAAACTTCCCCACTCACTCATAAAATGTCACTTTTAACACTTATATCATAAATAATTATTAACTATGTAATAATGGTTATAAGATACATACATGAATGCATGTATTATAAATAAATAAAAACGATACCAATAATGTGATATCTTCCTGATGCCTTCGTTTAAGAAAACATATTTACACAAATTTTTGTATTTCACATTAAATGTTAGTTTGTACATTTTCATTTAATACACAAAACACAGAAATATACATCCGAACACTTCCAAATATCACAACAAACTACCGTGCAGTTTTTAACTTGTTCCATTAGGAACACACGACAGCACTGATCAGAGTCTAGAATGAAATATCTTTAAATTATTGCCATAAATAGCTTAAAATTATTATAAATTATTTAATACTACAATTTTTACTACATTTTATTATGTACAATTCGTAAATTTTACAAAATTCAATTTTTGGGTTTTACATTAATATATTTCACCACTTACCACTTTACCACATCTAAAATTTCTTGGCGTGTAAGGATATAATAGGGAAATAGTGTTAATACGAGAACACTAAATATGAAGAAGAAAATAATGTTGTGTCCAGAATACATTGTTAGGAAATATTAATTATATTTCAGTTTAAAAAAAATGAACACAATTATTGTTATATTGCTATAAAATACCTACTGAAATATTATCATAGTTGTATTAACAACAGTTGTAACAAAATTATGTATTAACATATTTTCCAGTGTTAAATTAATAACAAAACTTAAAAATTATTCGAAAATTAACAAAACTTAAATCTTCAAAATCATCTTAGTTGTCGCCTGCTCCTAAATTTGGTTTTTGAGCGTCCTTGTTAGAAATTCTAAACAACATAAGAAATTCGTTATAATAATTAATACGCACGTATTATTAATTAATAACCTTTTGGTACTTTTTACAAAGCACCAATTGACATCCATGGGTTGTCCCAAAAGTTCAGATCTATCTAGAGCTATTCTTGCGTTGTTGGCTTCGTCAAAGTATTCGTATTCGATTAAAGAATACCCCTATAAATTAAGAGTTATTTATGTATCAAGGCACTGAAGTTCTATTTTTTTTTTTTTTTATCACGAATGTGGAATTTATTTTCCGAGGCCTTCAGTGCCGAGGAAAATAAATTATATGAGTAATAAAAAGGAACTTCTGTGCCGAGGTGCATATTAAATTTTATTTGAAATCGACAAATTGTGAAAATGTAAAGAATATTTATTATACAGGTTAGGTTAAAAAAATCTGTCAAAGCAGTCAATGTTGCTTATTTCGAACATTAAAGTTATCGTAAAAAACACTCAAAATTATATGTTTTTATCTCAAACTTATTCATCGCTAATATTTAGTATATTCTTCTTGTACATATTTTCGACATTTTAAGTACAAATGTAATGTACTATTGTACATCGTATACCTGCTCAAATTATTTTATATGCACAGCAATTAACATCAGGTTGGCAACACTGCTGTTACATGAAAATAGTTATGCACAAAATTATGAAATTTGGTAGATATATTTGCTACATCATAATAACATCGAATTTAATAACAAATTCAGTTGTTTTTTCAACTGTTTCCCTTCGCCGCACTCTGTCCCTTGCCCTGTGATGATGCCGCTTCTTCATAACTTAGCATTTTCAACATTACCCCTAAAGTGGCAACAGTGTAGAAACCTCCAGTCCGTACTCATTTCACGGCAAATATAGTTAGGTTGACCATACTTTTTATTATTGGGCGCATTCAGCAGATTTCTGTCGTCCCTGAACACCTGACCGACCGGTCACCGAACAAGGATGTCTCTGCTGAATGCACTTTTCACATTGACGTGATTGAAACGTCTAATAATCGTAACCTTAATTTTATAATAACTTTAATGTTATTTGTTAAACTATTTAAAATATTGCAATATATGAAAATTTTAATAATTTGACAATAACTAGTAGTTATTTAACTTTTCAATCAATTTACTTATTGATATATTCATAATATATGACAACAAATAATTTATTTTCGGTGCTTTACATGTAAATAAATATTATTTTGTTTTGCTGCACAGATAATTGATGACCTTAGTTTATTTCTACTAGCAGAAGAAAATCCACTGAATTTAAATATTGCGCGCGAAACAAATGACCAAGTGACCAGGAACATCTGACCGTACTTTTTTACGGTCAGCTGGTAGGTGACCGGTTAGTGAACGGTCCCTAGTGAACAGTGCATTCAGCAGAAAAATGGTGAACATGTTCAGCGACCACATGTCTGCTGAATGCGCCCATTGACAAAGTTTGGTTTCACGAATTTAAATTATTTATTTAATACATGTAAAAACGGTCGGCTCTCAAGCGCCATCTGCTTCGTGAAATAAAGTATAGTAAGAATTCAGTAACTTCTAGATCAATTGAAAATTAAAATACAAAGCAGTGATAAGCTGTAAACGTAAGGTTCGTAGTATGATCACGGTTTTAACTAAAACACTGTTTTTAGAAATGTCAAATTCAAATTTAAATATTTAATTTCATCATTATGTTTAAAAAACGATTTTTTAAAAAATATTTGTTTGAATACAAACTATGTTCTGCTTTAAAATCATATGTTGATAAATATGATATTATTTATTATTGTTACTAAATAATGAAATTTGATATTTCTTAAAACAGCGTTTTGGTTAAAACCGTGATCATACTACGAGCCAATGGCTGGTAGTGCGAGCTCGGTTTTAACTAAAACACTGTGTTAAGAAATGTCAAATTTCATTATTTAATAATAAAAATAAATAATATCAAATTTATCAAAATATGATTTTTAAGCAGAACATAGTTTGTATTCAAATAAATATTTTTTAAAAAATCGTTCTTTAAACATAAGGGTGAAATTAAATATTGATAGCAGTATGCATAAGTTAAATTTAAAATTATGTTATAACATTTTTAACTAGTGGCCACTAAGAATAGCAAAAATACATATGGTTTTACCTAGCAACATTTTAAATTACCTTAGAAACCTACTTAGTGGCCACTAACAAATTTATGCATACGGCAGTATAATTTGAATTTGACATTTCTTAAAACAGCGTTTTAGTTAAAACCGAGCTCGCACTACCAGCCAATGTGTCTAACCTTTAGAAACCCAGTACGCCTATCCAAATTCACATGAATGTTTTTAATATTTCCATATTCTGCAAATTTCTCATGTAGATCTTCTTCGGTTGCTTCTTCATGTACGCCTGCTACGAAAAGAATCCATCCTTCAACAGCTAGAAAGAATGAATTTTACTTTAATCCCAGTAGTACTTATATATGATAATATATAGGATTCTACTTACACTTTTGAGGGCCGGGAGAATTATCATCATCTTTTAGGCCCTCATAACATTTAATTTTTTCATGATAATTTCTTGAGACTTGAAATCCACGTCCTTTCCGACGTTTCACTTTATTTTTTAAACGAGCAAGACCTAGTATTTAAACAAAATGATGCTTAAATTTAATATGAATACAATGTTGATAAGAATGGATTATAGCTTTAGATAGATGACATGATTTTTGCCCTCCTGATTGGTCAAAACGCAAACCGAGTTCACAATAATGAAAAAACCGAAAGTTATCTACAAAGTACAAACAAAATCGACAGTAATACGTTTTTACTATTATAATAACTGGTAATAATGTGATAAGTGATCATTAATAATTAACTACATTTTAGATGTTTTCTTTGTCGCTTTATATAATGACAAATTTTTACTTTACATTTTTACAAAGTTTGGTTACAAGATTATAAATTCTTTATATAAGAGTAAAATCCATCATCTCTGAACTAGCGCCATCTACATAATATACTCTATTCTTCATTCTTTATTGAAACGATGTTCAGAGTGATAAAAAAGAAACGATACAGTTGGTAATATAATTCTGGGGATCTTTTTATTTCATAGTTTACACAACACTATACTTGCCGTCAAATAATTATGGACTGGAGATTTTTACACTGATGCCAAATTTTTTAAGTGTGCACCTTTACAACTATCTGTAATCTGTCAATGTCATTTTATATTCTAACATTTTCGTTAGTACTTGCGTGCGCTTTTTATTCCCAATCCTATAAATTGCATTATATTTAGACTTTTGAAAAGAAAATGAGTGAAACTCATGAATAAAATAGTCCTGGTTCTTATATATATAAAAACGTTTAGGAAAACAAGATTTAAATGGACAGACAAAAACAATTATTGCCAATATACACAATTTTTTTAAAAAATTGGCGTTACATCCTGAAAATATTTATAATTTATTAAATAATAAGAAAACTTTAGATTTGACTGCAGAAGCATGTTGTGTTGGCAGATCTACAAAAAATCAATTATTCTTACCTTTTATTTAGATTTAATCGGTTATCGTATTTTAACGCAAACGCGACCTTAGCTTGATATGTGGAAACTGTGGTCAAAATATAAATACAAATTTTCCACAGAGACAATTTTTATATTTTATATGACGTATTACTGTCTTACCTTACTTATTTGTTATAATATTTTCTTCATTTACGATGTATTAAAATTTTTAATTAGTTTTAAATGTATTATATGACATTTGCGTTCATTCCTGGTCATGTCAAGTTACAAGTGGCAACACCGCTGGGCAAAGGACAGGGTGTGGAAGGGGATAAAAGTTGAACATCAGTCCATAATCATTTGACGGCGAGTATAGGCGAAAGCAGTAATACTATTTGACATGTCATTTTGATAATAAATTCAAATAGGCCATGTCAGACGTGGGCCCTGACATATACCTATTAGGATTTTGAGTGATTGAAATGCTTTAGGTTATTGCTTATGGGTAATGTAAGAAATAAAAGTAATTGGGTCAACAACCATTATAATAAAATATTGTAAATATACCCAAATTTAAATTTTCAAATGTCACTGTCAACAAGAGGAAATAAATTTTTGTATCAGTGTTACCAATATCAAGTAATTTTTGTCATTGCCAACTGAATCAGTTTTTTTTTATCACTGTGTGTAATTTTGTGCATCTGCCTTACAGCAGGCATTTTTTCGTGAATATTTAAATGAACAAATATTTAGCAGTAGAATAAACAAAAATTTAACTTACTGTCTCCATCTTCTTCCGTTCCTAGGTCAATTGAATTGTTAATATCTAAAATATCTACCATTTTAGGTTATCCTACATAAATTTGCGTAAAACAAAAAATATGAGTTAAAATACATAAAATTAATAATACATTTGTATAATATAGTAATTATCAGCTCGCTTACCGTATTTATGAGATATTATATATTTCCTTAATAGTATTTTGTACACTGCACTTCATTGACTGACATTTGCATGACACATGCGCACTCTAAGTTATTTTTGTTTAAATTTTCAATGGAGGGAAATTGGAAGGCGGTTAATTTAAATATTCATAATAAAACCTTGAAAAACAGCAATATTTCTTGTGTGTTTAACTTTCAACGAATAATTTTTAAAAATTTCAACTTAATTATAAAAAATAATTAAGAACTCTGACGTATTTGTAAAATGCGGCAAATTATACAAAAGTGAGGATATTATACCAATTAACTTTGAAAGGATGTAAGAGGGTCAGAGCGTAACAGCAGGATAGCATTCACGTTAAAACAAACACATTTACACAGTTCAGTCGATTGAAATCAATTCGGATTTTTCTCTGATTAGTTTTGCAACCCAGCTATAACCGAGGGATCGCTCTTATTAAAATCTTGCCACAGGGGCGGACTGGTGGACCGAAAAGAAATCTCAAAAATAACAAAATTTTTTGAATAAAACTAAACCAGTGCTTAATTACAATAATTAAAATTTGATTACTATAATAAAAGTGACTAATCAGTACTCTGAAAATGGTCAAATAAGCAAAATTGAATAATCCAGTATTCCCCTTCCAGACTTCCACCACCATATCTGGCACATGTGACATACTAGAAATAACAAAAACAAAACAATGATAACTTCTTCCTTTAATTTCAAATATAGGTTTAGGGGGTTTCCTTGAAATTTATCCTTTTCTAACATTCTCATGCCTAGATTTAGATTACTTTTACCTAATTTGATATGTATATTTTACCTAACGGGTTTACAAAATCGATTTTTCACCCAAAACTGAACTCGGGTTTTAGTCAAAAATTATGAAAAACACGAATACTTCGAAAACGACTGGGTTTTGTTAGAGAGTTTTCCTTGAAATTTACAGTGCGATTCTGTAACTTTCTATAGCACTATAGAACTGTAACCACTATAACTCTCAACATAAGGGCATCATTTTTTAATGTCAAACGATAATAAATGCATTAGTAAACAAAAATTGTTCCGATTTTGTTGAGAGTTACAGCAGTGGCGGATCTAGGCCCTTTTTACAGTGGCTCGAGCCACTGTGAAATTTCTCTGAGCCACTGTAACTTTTTTAAATTATTATAAATGTAAATGAAATATTTCAAAAATCATTTTATTTGCATATTTTTTTTTTACTTATTTTTGATTGAATTAAAATAAATATATCAGATTACTAACTCGAAATGATCTGTATTACATGGTGATTATACGTAACGTACCTGTAGTATTATAATTATTTATTTTTGTAAATAATAAAAAGCATTATCTACTCGCATACTATTTACTTATTCATTTATTTAAAAAAGATTCTAGGAATCGACATGCCTATATTGTATATAACTTAATCGCCCCAATTCTGTAAGAAAGTTGTTAAGCCTTAGCAACATTGCTATAGCAAATGACCAATAATAATTGCGAACACTGAATAAAACATGAAAATGGCATGCTTTACATTTGTTTATTGCAGATAAACTTTAATTAAATAATTCAAAACAATAGATTCATTAACTTTAATGTCCAAATACTGTGAGAATAAAGTAAAAATTGTAGCTTTTCATCTCAGAAAAAAATGTTGGTTACTTTCAAAAAAATTACCTACGCTTCAGTGGCGGTCTTAGGGGGTGGCCTCACGCAACAGCCCGAGTAGAAAAAAGTTGATATTTAAAACTTATTTCTGTACATGAAAGGAGGAAAACATGCTTTTGCACATCCCTTGAAAAAAATGTAACTTTTAATTTTAAGGCATTTGACCTTGAACTAAAAAAAAAAATTTCACCTGCGGCGAATTTTTTATGTATACTTTACCTCACCAAAGGGCCTCGCAAAGATCTGCCTACCGCTGCCTCACTTAATGATGAGCAACTGCAGTTAACAAAGTCTAGATCTGCCACTGAGTTACAGTTCTATAGTGCTATAGAAAGTTACAGAATCGCACTATTACTTCGTTTTAACGTAGATTATTTTAAATTTTGCAACACTGTATCTGTGTTGATTAAAGTAGTGGGAATGGATTTGTTATTTCAAATTGTTTGATTTGGAAGTAGAAGTAGAATGTGGTTACTCTAGTTAGTCCAGTTGTATATCTCCAAACTAAAATTTCACACTGTTGTATTCGATAATGTGAAACGTGTCGTTGTATGTTTTATTAAAATTCATGTATACCAGTGTTACAGTTTTTAATGTTAGAAGACCTTGTGTGGAATTTTAGAAATACAGTATTTATTAATGTTTAAAAACAATCGTTGTACCATAGTGTTAATTCTTTAAAAACGTCAAGAAGAAGCAGTTGTCTCCCCCTCCATCTGGGGTCTGGGACAAGAAAGCAATATTTTATTTCTTCCATTAATTTTAAAACTGCATAAATTACATTGTTATGTTTTATATATATCGGAATATATAAATAAGTAAATATTTTTTTTCACTACTAGCCTAGGAACCCACTATTATTTACCTTTATTTGACATGAGAAATTGTTTTTCACTACCGCTTGCTTGTGACCATGGTAACCTAGGTCAATGTCAATAATAATTTATTATTAACCTAGGTCTATAATGCAAAATATCACTTTCAAACTCAAGCCTCTAAATCCAAATATTATTTAACTCATTAAACTCAAGAAAGATGTTAAGTATATAATTTAAATTTTCCGCTTAATTTTAAATTGACCTACGCTGCCGGCTCGCCTGGCCACTGTGCTGTATTGGTGAAAATGTGAAACGTGTAGATGTAGGAATGAATAAATCACTATTTTTTTGTATTTGTAGGTAAATACATTTCAATAGATTTATTTTAAAATAATAATAAATAATAAGGCTGCTGACAGTAACAGCTATAATTGTAGTTATCAAACCAGCGAAATGAGCGAAACGTCAGATAAATACAAATGCAGCCTACTTTGTTTTTGTGAATATTAACAAGCAAGTAACGTAATTATTCATGTCAAAATGATTATTATTATCAACAAAAAATTCAAATAGGATTTATGTGCTAGTAGTAAAAAAAAATAGTATATAAACCACGGTTGAGAAGATCATTATTGACCAGGCGCCTTGTATCTCTCGGGTTTCGCCCTCGGGTTACAATATTGGCGCTGGGTCAATAATGATTATCTTCTCAACCTTGGTGTATAATATACTGTTATTTTAATTTGTGTTACTGATTAATGTACTTGTCAATAAAAAATAAATAGGTTTAGAAAAAAGATGTATTAGTTTTTGCCCCTTCTTGGAAAAAATTCTGTCAGCGCCTATAGTCGTACCTAACCTACTTCAAACTATCGCCCGATTTATGCGATAGGTTAGGTTATGTTTAGGTTTTTTTAGAAGAACACGAGTATTTGTATTTCCTAGCGTGTAACTGCAGCGTTTAAATTTTATTACATTCAGAGTTAGAAATTTTCAAGTACCATTACATTACCATTACCATTACTCGGTACTTAAAAAAATTCATTACCAATACCATTACTCGGTAATTGTAATTCAAAATTCAATTACAATTACCAAGTAATGGTAATGGTATTTAAAATACCAGGAATTATGCGAAAGAAGTTGAATTGTAGTTAAAACTGATAATTAATTACATTTAATTGTTTACAGCATTACTTACTGACTACATATATAAACGCTTGCCACTAATATTTTTATTCTATTTTACGAGTTTCTATCGATTACGAGTGACACTGTGTGATTGTATTATTTTTTGCGAAGACAATATTTTTGTTATTATTTGCAGGTAGGTTAGGTTAGGTTAGTTTAGGTCTTTTCTTCTTATTTGTACTACGTAGGTACCTACAATAATTTATCCTACATCAAACTTCGACATTCTACGTACAAATGTCACTGAAAAATATAAATTTCCTATAGTTAACACACTGCATTTCTTGCGTTTAACTCATGGTAATTCAAGTACCATTATCATTACTTGGTAATTGTAATTGATTTTTTAATTACAATTACCGTGTAATGGTAATGATAATTAAAAATTTTAAATACTGAGTAATGGTAATGATACGGTAATTAATTACCAAAATTATTCATTACTTTACAGCTCTGATTACATTGTGCTTTTTGTTTTGTAAATGTGCATAATATTTTTTTATTAGTACTATATTTTTGAAGATTTAAGAGAAATTTTTAATACAGAAAATGTAGATTATTGTCCTGGTGATAATGAAGATATTTGCCGGAGTTATGTACATATAACTGTGCTTTTTAATTAGCCCTTTTTATACATCCCAAATTTTTATTCGCAAGGGTACACTAATTTTATCTGTTTTATTTTCATAAATGTGACAAACATAAAATCTTTATTTGATATATAAAACTTTAATTACACAATAATTAGAAAATCTTTTTTCTGAATAATATTTTAAAGATGTACTAATATTTCCTCTACTCGTATAAAATAGCAAACAAACTATTTTTTTTATAAACATTATAAGGGTTATCGTAAACTTTTCTGGAATAAATTATTTTTAATAAACATGTAATAGTGTTCTACTAAAAGGGTAAAGTTTGCAATCAGTATAAAGATATTCTAAATAATTCTAACAAAGTCAATTACGACAAGTAGTGACTATTGAGATGAAATCTCTATCGGCAGAGATTGCAAGAATCGGGTTACCTATTAAAAAGCTTCGTTTCTCGTCAGGAAATCATTTTGTCTTTATCTGTGTATTCATCGCTGATCAATATTTGAAAGTCTTCGCAAAATATGCATAATACAACAGGAGAGGATGGTATTTCCTAAGACTCTTAGGGTGGATTGCATGAAAGTGGGTTAACCTTCGAGTAACTCGAACCCAGGGTTACGTACACAAACAGAGAGTAACCAGACTGTTTGACAGCTAACCTCGGATCAAAAAATAACTCACCGATTTGCACGGGTTAACCCACGAATAGTAAATTGCACATGGCATTTCACTCATCATATCACAAGAAAGGAAAGTATTAACAAAATTACTTGTTGTGTTATTTTTTGACTCTAGGTTAGCTGTCAAACAGGCTGGTAACTCTCTGTGTATGTAACCCTGAGTTAGTGTAACTCGAGGGTTAATCCACTTTCATGCAATCCACCCTTTATGAAAGAGCATATAAATAGCAAACGCAATATTATTTATTTAAAAATACACCACTGAATTACAAATAAAGGTAATATAATATTTTTTGTATAATTCATCTCTATTTATACAAATATTTACATACAAATAATAAATATGTATATATACTAACCGCCGCCCCCTTCCCTCCCTAATATAAATTTTGCAAATTAACACACTGTTTGGGAATAATATCGCTTTATAAAGAAGAAAAAATAGCGTATTTCATGAATTGTAAATATAAAAAACATATAGAAGCCTGTAAAAACAATTTAATCACAACAATACGAAGAGCCTAGCAATATAACAAAAAAATAACATAAATAAGAGTACAATTTTATTCCTTGACGCATCCGCATGTATTGTGAGTTGCTCTTGTAATTTTCATATCAAGTCAAAATTCTTCGTTCGTTGTAATTAAATAGTTATCAATTAAAATGTATTCGTTTTCTAATTAAAACTATTATGTTTATTGGCAAATCAATATGAGTTAATAGTGTTGGGACTTTAAATATTATAGTGAATCTTACTTGCGATACTTCGAGAATTCAATTCAAGTGGTATATTCCTAATGGTTATCTGCCGTTCCATCTGGATCCATTTAGAAATTGACATTCTTTTATTAAGCGATTGAGTTTAATAAATTTTGGACCAATTCAATTGTGGGATTGGTTTTCATAAATAAGCTGTTCCTGGTTCCTGTTCCTTCAATCCTTTTGGAGGTATAAAGCAGCCCAGTTCCTGTTAGCTGTTCCCATGCAGTCGACTCTGGTTCGTACTCAAATCCAGTTCCCGTTGTTCCTGTGTTGTGTAACAGAGGGGGGGGGGGGGGGGGGGGTCTTTGACGCTACTGTTTACTCTTTGTTCTCTTACTCAACGATGCCACTTTTTCTCCTAACTGGTGGACACTTGCTGGTTCGCCCACCAATATACTGAGACGGAACACCCTTACGCTCACACTATCACTAAACACTTGTTGATAGATGATGAACACATCTTAAATGGATGACACACACACAATATTTGAAGCTACTAAACTTTATTTACACATATTTTTACATTAAACTAACTCATTACACAAAATTAATTAAACTAAACTGTTATAAACCCTAATTACGAGTCATGGCGTAAAACGCCCAAAAACTAAACACAGACTACATGTCTGACCTGACTCGTTTCAATCTTAAAACGCGACTCCTTAAAACAAAGGGTTATCTCTTCAACAGGCATATCTGATGAAGGGTACGAGGGTGTAGCATCCATAACAAAATAACTAGATTTCACGTAGTCTAGGCAATAACTTATATAGTTAATTGTCAAAACAATAAATGTCTACGCGGTTGACATCTAGACTAAACAGAGATATGATAGAAATGATTATTAATTCTAAACGGAATTTTGACTTACAAAGATAACAGAATTAAAATGTTGATATTGAAATTATAATTTAGAAGAGTTTATATTAAAGTTATTTACTTGTTATTTCACTATTCTCACCTTGTTACAGTTGTAACCTCCTTCGAGTCAACGCTGGTTCACATCACATAAGGTCAGTAGTCTGTGCTTGATTTACTGGTTCCTTTGTGGTATTATTCCCACACCTATATTCATATTGATTATTCATGAATTGAATTCTATTTGGAATTCTGGTCCTTCGAGCATTTATTATTTATATTTACATTTGGTCCAAATAATTCGAAACATTTGGTGCTTCGAGCATTTATTATTTACATTTGCATTTGGTCCAAATAATTCGAAACACACAAGCTTAATTCTTTTGATTCTTCGAAAAATTTCGTTTATTATATTCATTTTTGTATCAATATTATTAGGTTTAATCAAAATCCTTCGTTGCAATCAACAATTTTACGGTTATAATAATTTGCAAGATAACAGCGCCAGAAAATAATCCGTTTGGCAGAAAATTTCTTTTACTTTTTTATACTAAATTTTATTAGTAAATCATGGAAATTCAATATCGGCAGAAAAGAAAAATAAAATTATCTCACTAAGATTTCTGAATCATAAGTATTTGATTATTTGCATCTTTGCAAAATGCTAGTATTTAAATATTATCAGGTACCTTCTTGTAATCAATAATCTTGAGCTATAAGAAAAATATACTTTTTTGTAATCAGCACCTTCAAAGTTATTATTTCAATATAACGAGACTAAAAAAATATTTGTTTGGACTTATAACTACTATAATTTAAACATGTGTTGTTTAGTATAGATAGAGAAACATAGGTATTAACACAGATTGTGTTAATAACAACTTGTATTAACGCATTTAATCTACACTTTTGAGTTACAAATTTACAAATACATATAATTTAATTATTTACACTATCGGAAAAAAAACGTCACTTTTTTGTATTTAATGCTTGTAAACTAGTGCCGACGAATCAGAATGGCTACAATATATGTATATATTCATTTATATGTATACACGCAGTGCCGGATTTAGAGTCGTTGAGACCCTAAGCTATAAAATGTTTGAGGCTCTTTGCTTTGAATAATAGTTATTTGTGATGCTAGGTAGGAAAGTTGTACTTTTCCGGTCCGAAGGATATGTACTTCCTGAGGACTGGAATAGTATATTGTGCAACTAGGGACGAAAGAGGCATTTTGCGACGAGTGTGGGTTGGCAACCCGAGAGAAGCGAGGATTGCCACAACACGAGTCGCGAAATGCTTTCGTCCCGTAGCCCGTAGCGCACAAGATATTTTTTTCAATACGTGCACCGAAAATGCCACCTTGAGTTTCATACATCGTATTACATTCCGCTATGTTATTACTTTGAGTCACTAGGGAAACAAAGATTCTTTCAGGTGAAAATGGCCACTTTCGTCCCTCAAAATAGGCACGAAAGGTGGCATTTCGGCGCAGGTATTGAAAAAAAATAAATTTGATCGGTATATAAACTGTAATTCGTAAATATTTAAAAATTAAAGAAGGTAAATATAAAGAATTTTTGTACATATATCAATTTGTTTATTTATATGTCTATTATTAAATATAATTTAAGAAAAATTACAATTCTTTAGTTTTTCGTTCAGTGACAAAATAAAATAATACATTATACATTTTTAGTTTTTGCTAAGAAACATAGTTGATAATAAAACTACAAAGCAAAAATAGAAATCAATATATATACGTAGAAATAAACAACAAACATGATTATTTATAATTTTTTTTGCGACTTCATTAAAGCAAAATCAGATATAATCATCTTCAAATGATAAACTTCGAAGCTTGTCACTCTTGATACATAAAATGCTCCTAGAAAGAGAGTTTACTTTGAAGCGTTGTTGTCTTATACTCATTTTTTATTCTTTTTAACATACACATCGTCCTAATCTCCACACATCGCCCGGTTCATTTGTTGTTTAGTTCAGTTCCATAACGCTCAACTCTAAACCATGAAGTTCGCGCAGATAAACTTTGCGCGCTCACAATTTAAAATGTATACTCCAGAGTACAAATTATATATGAAAATAATTGATTGAATGTTGAATCGGAATGGGTTGAGTTATTGGTAGTTTTTTATGTATAACATGTACTACGGACTGTACCTTATTTAGATTTGAACGTTAAGAAATTAAACGAAACAAGAAATGAACAGGGACTCTATTGTGTAATTAGAAAGCGAGAACGAATACGAATTCAAAATGGCGGAATATGGAATAAGCGCCATTTTAATTTCTATTCGAAAATACGAAATCTAATGTATTATGGTATGACAATCAGGTTATGTATAGCATGTTTATAGCATGGTAATACTTGCAGCCAACATGATAAATATATTAAATTCCTCAATACTAAAATAGGTATCTTACTGAAATATGGCTAGAAAAACATCATCGGGCATCGGGTAATTCGAAAGGATTAATTGTTTCTCTTAATCTTCGACTTTCGGCCCTTAGTCTTTTCATTAAACACTTATTTAAATATTCGCTATAATGTGCAAATATTATGAGAGTCATGCTATTAAAAAAGAGAAAATATTTAGATTTATTTACATTTTAATATTTAGCAGTACGTACAGTGCCAGATTAAATCATGTGGAGGCCCTGAGGCAATCGAAATCTTGGGGCCTCCCTAAATTTACGAATATACCATCCAACAATTTTAATAAAATAATTTTAAAAGTAAAACTTTACAGACTAGTATGTCAAAATTTAACTTTAAGTACTCATCTATCAAATTTGAATTAACCTTAATTTCTAACTTCTATAAAACATTGCAAATGGATATTCTAAATTCACTTACTAATTAACTCGATGAAAACTACGTCTAACTAATCATTTTGAAGTGGTAAATTGGAATGTCCAAAGAAATAAGTGATGTTTGTGCTGATTGATATTTTTTATTATTGTAATCAAGTTTCCATTATTGTAAATAAGCATTTCTTTGTTGTAATCAAAATTTCTTTATTTAAGGATTTCTTTGTTTGTAATAAAAAAAATCAAAATCAAATCAATATTATTTTAATTCAATATATAACATATCGAGATTTTAGTAAATGACCACGTTTTAAGGTCCCTAGAATCCAATTTTAACATTTTCACGATGATGTCTGTATGTGTGTGTGTGTGTGTGTGTGTGTGTGTGTGTGTGTGTGTGTGTGTGTGTGTGTGTATGTGTGCGAATTTTGTTTGCACTCTAACTCAAATACTATCATTCAGAAAATTCTGAAACCTTGTATTTCTACCCTATTCTAATAGGAATAGAAGCCATTAAATTTTGGTGTAAATCGGATAATACCATTAAATGTCATTTTTTCGCATTTAATGTCATTGGAAAATTATAGATTATTGAATTTTGTACAGGTATACGTTAATACTTTTTCTATATATTTTACAGATAAATTTAAAAATCATTTTTCTTTTTTTAATCCCGAAGCCTAAGATAAACACAATTCCTTTGTTACACAGTTTATTTGTCAAATGAATGTAACTGACAGGTAAACGTCATTGTCAAAAAACTAATCACTTCAAATTAATAATAGTGACATATTAAATAATAAAGAAAATCGTAAATAAAGCAATAGTTATATGCAATGGAACATAATATAGTTTGAAGCATTACTAAATACGTAGGTATGTATTTAAATTAATAAAAATTAAATAGCGGGAGGTTTTGTGTTGGCCACATCAGATTTTTTTAAACTATAACAAATTTAATTTTTTAGTATATGATAATGATTACAATATATAACCTAAATCTCAAACAAATTTGCTGAACATGGCGACTATGAAGTGGTGGGGTGCTTCTTATTCCATACGAATTGAATTCGTTCTCGCTTTCTAGTTACCAGGGTGATGGCGATGTATGGCATCGATGTTAGAAGCGTCGAGGCCATATACCTATTAACTAATATATTGCGGATTCTTTGCTTTTCTTGAAGGAAACACTGTGAAATGGAAATATCATTTCTGCATAAGTCTATCTCACACAAACGCCCAACCGCGACTTATGCGCATGCTTGTAAACCTTGACTACTATTGGCTAACGAGAAATCATGATCACATTTGCGAATCACAGATTTCTGTTTATTAACGACTAGCGCGAGAAATTTTAAATTTGAGAAATTAAACTATGTACCTACTATTTATTTTGTATGTAAATTCTTGAATATAAATATTAGTAATAATAAAAAACATTGACATATTCTAGTGCTAAATTTGAATTAAATAATTTACTTTGTTGTACTGTAAAAATAATAGGAATACAATCTGGTCAGGATTAGTTTATTTAGGTGACAATAAATTACTGTATGAAACACAAAACAAATGCTTTCGAAGTGCAACTACAAACAGAAATGAAATCAAACGTCAAAGTCAAACCATGTGCTCGCTGCATCACCAGGGCAGCGTTCCAAAACCAAGAATATCGAGTTTTGGCGTAGAGTATGATGTGTTGTGTTTTGGAACGAATGAGAGTTTTGTTGAAGTAAAAAATTGAAACTAAATTAAAAATGATTTTATAAAATTAACAAAACTACTTATAATTACAACATTAATGTCAAGCCCGTAATAAAAGCGCTTTTATGGAGCACTCTCCTCAATATAATGTGAAAGTACGCTCTATAAAAGCGCTTTTATTATAAAAGCATGTTCGTAATACACGCCAACGTATTTACTTATGTTTATTTTCAACCAAAAGCATGTTTTCTTCCTCAAAAAGGCAAATTACTTTCATATGTTGAGAATCGTGAGCATCTACGTTTGAAAATATTGTGGAATCATTTCTATACCCTCCTCGTTAGTAGAGTAAGTTGAACATCACTTAGGAGTAAACTCTGGCTGTTTTGGAACAGGTTGAGTAAACTCTGAGAGTAAGGTTATTAGTTTTGAAACGACTTTGAATAATTTCGTATTCTGAGAGTAGGATTTTGGAACGCAGCCCAGCCAGCGACGCTGTCAGCGTTAGCCAATAGTAGTCAAGATTTCCGAGCATGCGCATATTTGCCGGTTGGGTGTTTGTGAGATATAGACTTATGCAGAAATGATATTTCCATTTCTATGGAACGCCGTTTTACTTTTTATTCCATTTTTTTTCCTTGACTTTAAATAATGTGACATATCCTTAATTGAATTAAAGATATCTTAAATATAATTTGAGATATCTATAATTCAATTCGAGATATCTCTAATTTGGTTACATTTAAGATATCTTAAATTCAATTTTAGATATCTGAAATTCAATTCGAGATATCTGAAAATGAATTTTAGATATCTAAAATTCAATTAAAGATATCTCAAATTCAATTTACATGCTTTCCTATATGTAATTTTAGATATCTAAAATTATTTACAGATATCTGAAATCGAATTTCAGATATCTTAAATACAATTTAAGATATCTTTAATTCAATTTTAGATATCTAAATTTGAACATATCCATAATTCAATTTCAGATATCTGTAATTCATTTTAAGATATCAGTAATTAAATTTGAGATATCTTGAATTGAATTTGTGATATCTTAAAATGAATTATGAATATGTTCAATTTAAGATATCCACTATTCTATTTCAGATATCTCAAATTTAATTACTGATATCTTAAAATGAATTACAGATATCTGAAATTGAATTATGGATATGTTCAAATTTAGATATCTAAAATTGAATTAAAGATATCTTAAATTGTATTTAAGATATCTGAAATTCGATTTCAGATATCTGTAAATAATTTTAGATATCTAAAATTACATATAGGAAAGCATGTAAATTGAATTTGAGATATCTTTAATTGAATTTTAGATATCTAAAATTCATTTTTAGATATCTCGAATTGAATTTCAGATATCTAAAATTGAATTTAAGATATCTGAAATGTAACCAAATTAGAGATATCTCAAATTAAATTACAGATATCTGAAGTTATATTTAAGATATTTTTAATTCAATTAAGGATATGTCACATTATTTAAAGTCAAGGAAAAAAGATGGAATAAAAAGTAAAACGGCCTTCCATACATTTCAGTGTTTCCTTCAGCTACTCTTATGGGAAAGATACAAGTATTAGCAATATATTAGTTAATAGGTATATGGTCGAGGCTCCTCACAATGTGAGGCCCTAAGCTGAAGCTTGTTTAGCTTGTACGTAAATCCGGCACTGTATACACGACTAGCCAACTATATAGCAGTATTTTACAATCTGGTTACGACATACATTATTACAAAACCCGGGGATTAATACGGATACAGAGGCCGGGAGGCTAAACACAGCCTTTTTAATACCATATTATAGAAAAATCACGAAACATTCTAGGACGGGCCTATTATTGAATGCTGAATTTAACCGACCTTTACTTTGTACTTTATTGTAATGATGGGGTAACTATTGACTTGCCGCTTCCCTGCACGTATGTCGAGTACGGAAACACCAAGTAATAACAACTTCGAACCCTGGTTCACTGACCGTTGAAATCAATTTAAACGACCCGACCCAAACAGGAATATCGAATTATCTTGTGAAAATTGATGCGTTCAGAAAAATATCCCACGCTGGATATTATATTACAGACGATATGTTCTTTGCCCTTTGAATAAAAGGAAGCACGGTCACAAGAAAAGGTAAAAGATAAAAAGTAAGAGTTATTGAAAAACGAATCACGGGGAATTTATTATAAATAAGGGGGAAATTTTTAAAGGAAATATTCTCTGCAGAAAGTATTACGTAAGAAATATTATTTGAAAAAAGTGTTCCAGAGGTATTTCCATAGATATTATGGAACAAATTTTAAAGGGTCGGACACAGACTCGGTCAACGGGGTATTGTACCTAATTCTAATGTAGTAAAATTTAAGGTAGGTAATAAATATTATAGCACTGTGGATGAATTCACAAATATAGATAAAACTAATAGAAAACCTTAACAAAAATCTGTTGTGGCCAGCACAATACCTCTCGCCATTTCCATATTATGTTATGTAAATATTGTATTCCACTTCGCTATCGAACCGTTGTTTTATAACAAAAATATTACAGAACTTTACCCAAATATTGTTTTTATTGTATTTAACATAAAATAATAAATAAAATCATCTAAATATTATTTTTTGAAACTTTCTGTTATTATTAATATAAATAATATAAAAATCTCTATCTGATACATACATTTTTATTATATCTTCTATCTATATATAGAGGCAAATAAATATAAATTAATTGATAGATTTCTGGATATTGGTTTTTAAAAACTATTGCTTTCTACAATAAAGTATTTTCTAAGTTTATTGTTTGAATTCTACATACAGACTGAATAAAAGTTTACAAAATCATGGAATATACATTGTACAAGATAAGATGAAATGTGATCTTCTTGCCGCTCGCGGGAACGTGGCGGATACTGGGAACTGCTGAGGTCCGCAGAATATGGTTAGGTAACACCTCCCTCCTTAAGAAGAAACTCTAGGGTGGAACGACTTGAGTTTCGTCGAATGCCCTCGGACTCGCATTTGAACTTCGCTGAACTTGCTTTTTCTGTAAAAGTTTGTTTATAATTTTTATTGCAAAATAAAATAAAATTATTAATGAAAGTATGATGACACCGATGATTGAGCCCTTTGAATATTTTTCATGAAGATTGATTGATTCGATGGGAAGTTATTCTAATTCTTGAAGTTGAAGTTGGTGAAGTTTATCAAGTGATACCTTGTCCAGTCGCAGTTTTTCCACTTGTGTTACGGTGGAGTTTCGCATGTTGATCTTTTCTAAGGTCATGGCATGCCCTGGGATTGTCTTCAATTTATTCGCGTAGACATATGATGAAATCTTTATTGAACAGTTTGGTGGTACGACGATTAAATAGGTTCCTTGTAGGGACGCAATTGTATTCTGTTTGCACGAAGTTTGTATTTTTTGTTGTTTTGGAAATATTCCAATGTAATGGGCTTCGTTGATTTCCAATATAACTTGTTGAGTTATCTTGACTGGTATTTGTTGACAGTTGGTTGCTGTAGTGTCGGTTGACAAAATTGATGTTAAGCATTCTTCATCCCTCTGTAGTGGTAGAAGATTTGTACTTTTGCACAGGAATTCTGATTGCAAATCGATGCATTCTTCGTTACTATATTGATATACGTTGTCGCTTACTGATAGGTAAGTAGCAGGTGGGATAATTGTTGAATGATTTGAGTTAGGAATTGAATATAGATGATAATGATCGAAGGTTTCTGGGTGTATTAAAGGAAAAACTAGTGAAAACATAATTTTTTCATTTATGATATGAACTTTAATTTTGATAACATTATAGTACTTCGATATATCATTAATATTTGAAAATAGTAATTGTTTATGATTGTAAATTGTATATAATTCATTAATAATATCTTTTAGATCTTGATAAGAAATGATACTAGGGTGTACAACCTCTAGATTTGCAAATGTCACAGCATTTTCGATTTCTTCCAAATAATTTAACAGTGAATCAAGATTGTATTTTATTTGTTCTAATATTTCTTGTGCGTCGTAAAAATGAGAAAAATCGAAATTTCCTTTGTTTATTAATTGAATTAGCTCATTCGTTTTATTTTCGACATTGATTTGATTTTTAACAATTAGTGTCAGTGTAGAGTTAATATTTGACATTATATTTTTGGAAAGTGAAATGTGATTGTTTAATTTTGTAACAATTTTATTTTGATCTGTTTCTAATTTTAAAATACTGTTATGAATTTCTTGAGCATCGTCGTTGTCCATATTACCACTCATAAATTTGACAAATGATCCTAAAGGATTAATTAGTCCTCGTTTTTGGCGTTTTTCGGGGTAGAAAGTGTTTAATTTTCTATTTACAATGTTCAATTGGTATTTTAAATGACCATAGCAGTTATTTAATATGTGATAAAATTCGGGAGTAGCAGAATCTACTATTGTTTTTAATTCCGAAAAATTTTCATTTATTAAATCAACTCTGTTTTTAATGGTTTTAAGGTCAATGTAATGTAGGAATGTATGGGAAGCGGTTTTAATTTTTGCATGTCCTAATTTAAATGGGAGAACTCCGGGATTATTCACTAAGTTCTGTATCTGAACTTCTTGTGTTGTTGTCAGGTGGAGAGTCACAAGTCTGCAACAAGGGAGATTTTTTCAATATTTTGTTTTCTAGAATTTTGAATTTATTTTTCTTTTGTTTTTGCTTGGTTTTAAAATTGTAATTCTTTCGTCTAGGTCTTTTTATGTTGGACAAGTGAATGTCTTTTGATGTGTTACCATGATCTGGTTTTATTTCTGCTGTTTTCAAAGTGGGGTTGATTTTTACAATTTTCTCGGGTTTGAATTTATTATTAGTTTTACTTTATTTTTGTTTATTTTTCACAAAAACAGTATTAGGTATTTCTGGTAAATCTTCTCTATTTTTATTCGCGTATTCAATTGTTTTTTGTTTATACTGTTCATTTGTTTCTTTAACTTTGTCATATAGTAATCTAATTTTTTCTTTGTGATTTGTTATGTAGTTGTTAACTAATTGTTTTTCTAAGTCAATATCTAGGGGTGAATTTACATCTAAATGTCCTGATATGATTTCACAAGGTCTTAATTTTGTGGAAGAGTGAATAGAATTATTATATGCTAAGAGTGCATAATTAACTTTTGTTTCAATTGGCTCTTTTTTTATACTGCTCTTGATTATTGAGTAATCTGATATGTTCTACTAAGGTTGAATGAAATCTTTCAATCAATCCGTTCGATTCCGGGTGTTGTGTACTAATAAAATGGAGTTTCACTTTATGAACTTCTAATAATTCTTTAATTAAGGAATTTTTAAATTCCAGACCATTATCGGAAATGATCTGATCGGGTATTCCGTGGTGTGTGAAATACTTTATAAGGTTATTGACGACTTCTATTCCTTGGCCTGAGTCTAATTTATAAACTTGAGCATATCTTGAAAATGCATCAATGATTGATAAGAATTTTTGTTTTTCTAAAGTGATTGAATCGATATGTAAAGTTTCGAATGGTTTTGTTGGGGTAGGAGTTATATTAAATTTTGGCTTTAATGGGACTCTATCATATTTAGTTTTTAAACATATTTCACATTCATTAATGTAAGTTTGTACTGATTTTCGTAAATTTGGCCAGTAATATTTTTTCTTTATTTGATTTTCGGTTTCATCGACACCTCGATGATTGGTTTTACTTTCGTGGTAGTTCTGAATTGTTTGTTTAATTTCTGACGGGTCTTCAATATCTAACAATTTTTGAGTGTATCTTACTAAATTTATTTCAGAATTTTTAAAGTATTTTTGGATGACTGAACTGAATTCTTCGTAAATAGGGTCTTCGAAGTATAGACAGTATTTAATTTTTGGGATAATATATTCTTTAATGAAATTGACTATATCCTTAGCAAAATTATTTTTTGATATCTGAACAATAAAACGTTGTGTATCTTCGAAAAGTTTTGCAATTTTTGGTTTCTTAGGGTCATAATTAACTTGTGATATTATTATCTGATTTTTTCCGAAATTAACGGGTTTATCAGAAATTGGGATTCCAACAATTCCAATTGGGTTTTCTCTGTTTGTGTGAACAGTTTCGTCATCTGATATGTCATTGTCAATTTTATCATTGTCTGGTTCGACTATTAATGACATGTTGTCTGAAATTTTATTGTTTTCCGCTTCGTTCGTGTTACTAAAGCTATTATTAAATTCTTTCATGTAATCGAATATTCCTCCTGAATTTTCGATTGTTTCGTTGGTGTTAATTTGAATGCGGGACAACGCATCAGCGTTTTTATTGAGTGAACCTTTTTTGTAAATAATTTTGTAGTCGTATTCCTCTAACTTGAGTCTCCATCTCACAAGCTTAGAGTTCGGCTCTTTTAATGAAAATAACCATTGCAGAGGGCGATGGTCAGTGTAAATGAAAAATTTTCTTCCAAATAAATATGGTCTAAAATGTTTTACGGCCCAAATGATTGCTAATAGTTCTTTCTCTACAGTAGAATATTTAGTTTCAGTTTCACTCAGTGTACGACTTGCATAAGACAACGGTAAGTCTGATCCGACTTTACCCTGAGATAATACCGCACCTATCGCGTAATTGCTGGCATCGGTTGTCAAAATAAATGGTTTCTCAAAATCAGGATGTTGTAAAATTGGTTCATTTGATAGTAAATTTTTGCAAGTGTTGAAGCAGTTTATATAGTCAGGATTATGTATGTCGATAGTAGCGTTTTTCTTTAAGCATGAGGTCATTGGCTTTGTTAATTTTGCAAAATTTTTAATGAATTTCCGGTAATAACCAAGTAGTCCTAAAAATGCTTTTATTTCTTTATTTGTTTTTGGCATTGGGTAATTTTGAATGACTTTAATTTTTTCTGGATTGGGTTTGATTCCTTCTGATGTAACTAAATGTCCAAGAAAAGCAACTTCCTTTTTTAGAAATTCAGATTTGTCAAGTTGAACTTTAAGATTACTTTCGCGTAATTTTTGAAATATTTGTTTTAAATTTACAATGTGATCTTGAAGAGATGTGGAAAATACTATTATGTCGTCCATAAAAACAAAACAGATTTTGTTAAGATATTCTCTCAAAACATTGTCCATAACTCTCTGAAAAGTTGATGGAGCATTTTTCAAGCCAAATGGAGTTCGCAAGAACTCGTAGTGTCCGTGTTCTACATTAAATGCAGTTTTCTGCACGTCATCCGGGTGCATTTCAATTTGATGAAATCCGCTCGCGAGATCTATTGTGGAAAAGTATTGTGATCGTCCGAGTCTGTCTAAAATGTCAGATATATTGGGAATTGGGTAACGGTCGTCAATAGTTTTTTCGTTTATCTTTCGATAATCGACAACTATGCGCCATTTTTGCCGACCTGAGGCATCAGCCTTTTTTGGAACAATCCAAATAGGCGATGACCATGGGGAATCGCTTGGTCTAATAATTCCTTGTTGTAACATATTATTTATTTGTCGTTCAACTTCGGGTTTGTGTATGAATGGATATCTGTAAGATTTTGTGTGTACAGGAATTTCGTCAGTTGTAATAATTCTGTGTTTTATTTTATTCGTGAAAGTTAATGGTGTACCGTCGCGGTAAAATATATTGCTAAACTTTTTTACAAGTTTTTCAATACACTGTTTCTCTTCCGAGTTCATATGTTCGGTGCGTAATGAGTTTATTATTTCAGCTTTATTAGGCGTGTCACTGTCGTTACAATTATTATGAATTGTGACATTAAATAATTCAAATTCAGTACTATTAAAAGGGTTAGTATTGATTGGGTCATACAAATAAATTTCTTGGGGTTCATATGTGTTGTTGTAAATATCAACAGGGGCGTATCCATTTTGACAATTTGATACTCCTTCTCTTATTATACAATTCGAAATTTTTGTTTGTGGGATTACTATATTTCCGTCTTTTGCATTTACCGGTATTTTTAATGTTTCTAAACTGCAGGGTTCTATTCGAGCGAAAAATAATAATTTCTTTCTCGATTCGTAATGAGATAATTTTAATGTCGTGTTTGGGGTTTTTAAAAGTGAATGGTTCAAATCTAATTGTACATTTAAATCTTTTAGGGTATCGTAACCAATTAAACCGTCGAAGAAATGATGGAATTTAAACAAATAAAATTTTATTTTTTTGTTAACATTAAATTCTGGGAATGCTGGAATTTCGATGCAAGAATTTCTTTTTGTTGTTTGAAATACAGAGGAGATCGTGAAATTTTCTTCCTTTATATTGTTTTTAAAATATTTTTCAGCTAATTCCGGATTCAAGAATGATTTTGTCGCACCTGTATCGATCAAAAGTTTTAATGGTGGGTTCGATATTTTAATAAATGGTAAATCTTTTTTATCGTATATTGAATGTAATTCTACGTTGGGTTCAATGACTGGCTGGTTTGGGGAAAATTTTGGCTACTTTCAGTAGACTCTGGTTCGAAACTATAATAATTTTCAAAATGGTCAGTTACATAATAATCATTTTCTTGCGAGTACGGCACTGTATTATCAGTCTCGTAGTTGTCGTAGTCAAATTCTGTCGACTCAACAAATTGTGTAGATTGTAAAGGTTGTTCTACATTATGTATCTCTTCAGAAATAAAGTTTGGTGGTTTTTGATTTTGAAATCTTTGTAACCTAGTGTCTTGTCTTGGGAAAGTTCCATGGGATATTCCGCTCATAGGAGTGGGTTTAGGATGAACGGGGCGATTTGCAGAGCCCTGTGGTTTCCAAACATTTATAGTATTTGATTTTGGAATATTATTCCCAAATACTTGCTGATTGCTAAAGAATCTTTGTGGTGCTTGTATTTGTCGGGGTTGTAGCTGGATGGGGTTGCTAGGAAATTGTTGAAATTGATTTCTATTAAAATTTTGAAATTGCGGGTAGTTATAGGGTAATGCTGGTGGATGGCGAGGAAATTGAATTTGTCTCGAATTATATGTGTTTGGATGTGGTTTTTGTGTAGAAGTTTTATTTCTCTCGTATGTAGGTTTTTGTAAGTGTCTGATATTATTTTCAGAAATTATAAATTGTCTACTTTCTGCTAAGTCTTTTGGTTTCATGGCTCGGATTGTAGAGCCTAATGGTTCTTTTAAGCCTGCTAAAAATATTTTTAAAGCATGGTTGTTATAAAAATTCTTTTTCACGATTTTTATGTTTTCGTCAGTTTCGTGAATTTCTACATAATTATGCAAAGCACTTAAATTAGACATTACTCTCGTGTAGAATTGTAAAGAAGATTCAATGTCTTTTTGACGGAGCTGATCTAAATCAAATAATAAACCGTTCTCATCGCGTTGATCGCCAAAATGCGCGATGAGTGCATCTTTCACTGTTTTCCAATCTTTTGAAGTGCATGTAGAATAAACTTCGCGTGCTGAGCCAGATAATTTTGCATATATTCCGTAAACTACTGTAATATTTTGCACACAAGTAATATTTTCGGGATTTGGGTCCCAATAAGTTTTAACAAGGGCACTTGCTAATTCTAAAAATCCTGATAATTCTGATGGATTACCATCAAATCTAGGTACTATTTCTAATAATTTATTTTCAAATTTTGGTATTTGTGGTTGCGCCATAACTAAATTTGTTGTATCGGCACTTTCGTTTATATTTAAATTTGACAAAATTTCGCTAATTGAACTAAGATCTAAATTACTATTTGGATTTGAATAATCTAATAATTCTAACTCGTTTTCACTAGTATTATCCTCTATGGAAATAATGGATGAACGCGAGGAGTCTGACATAGAAAGGAAAGCAACTTACATAACCAATACAGCGTTGTAGAGACCGTTCTTCATCCTAGGTAGATTGTCCGCGTTGGAAGTCTTCTAAGATGAGCTCGCCGATGGGTTGATTCACGTTGAACACCTCTCGGACCTGGGTTCTTCAGAGTAAACAGTTGACACTGATGGATTATTCGCGATGAATTTCCACTCAATATCCTACCAAGACTGCGCCAATTAATTGATAGATTTCTGGATATTGGTTTTTAAAAACTATTGCTTTCTACAATAAAGTATTTTCTAAGTTTATTGTTTGAATTCTACATACAGACTGAATAAAAGTTTACAAAATCATGGAATATACATTGTACAAGATAAGATGAAATGTGATCTTCTTGCCGCTCGCGGGAACGTGGCGGATACTGGGAACTGCTGAGGTCCGCAGAATATGGTTAGGTAACATATATAAAATAATAAGTTGTAAAAGGATCTCACAGCTCATGGAAAACAAGTGGAAAAATTAAAATGTTGTGTAATTGACAGATAAATGTGTCAAAACCATTATGGAAGACTTTTTCTGGAAAGTACATTTAATATTTCTTATTTTATTATCTATTAATTGAATATTTGTAATTATACATACATATATTACTTATATCCTTCAGAAATACCGCCAATCTCATCAAAGAATTGGAAGAATGTCGAACATCAGAAGAATAAGAATGAATAGAATGAATTAAAAAATATATAAAGAAGATATGTATATATTTTTGTGTGTATAAGAAATGTCAAATATGTACAATACTTATATAGTCTAATATGGAAATGGCGAGAGGTCTTGTGCTGGCCACAACAGATTTTTTTAAATCAATAATTATCAAAATAAATCATTGTGTTTAATTTCATTAATATTTTTGACAACTGTATTATATTTTGTTTAGTCTACTTTAATATAGAGACATTTGCCCGTATTCTCTCATCTCGAAGTAGCGTTACTTCCAAAAAATCGCTACTTCAAGTGTCAAATGTCAACTTTAATATTAAAAATTTGTTGTGGTCAGCACAATACCTCTCGCCATTTCCATTTTATGTTATATAAGTATTGTATTGCACTTCGCTATCGAACCGTCGTCTTATAACAAAAACATTACAGAACTTTGCCCAAATGTTGTTTTTATTGTATTTAACATGTCTTCTACACATACACAATTCTAATTATATCTATTTTTCATTGTATGAGGAAGTTCCTAAATGTCAGGGATTCTTTTAATTCATTAGCAAGATTGGCAGTATTTCTTATGGATATATGCATTTTACCTACAATTTTAAATATTTAATTAACAAAACAATAAGAAAGATTAAATGTACTTCCCAGAAAAAGCTTTCAGAATGTCACTAAAACTGTTGCTTTTTGATACTGACATTTATAATTTACAAACTATGTTATTAACATTTGAATTTGTCAACTGGTTTCCTTAGTGCCTTGGCCTTTGCGATTAAATTATTCTATATATTACATTGCTTTTATCTCTAAATCTATACAAGATATAATAAAATTTTTAAATGTATCAGATGTAAAATTTTCAAAAAATAATATTTAGAAGATTTTTTTTAAAGAAACTATTACTTCCGGTTGTCCAATTGTTACCAGCTCTTCCCAGGATTGTCAGATTGACGAAACTGCAGTTAAATATTTTTTAAGTCTTATAGTATTTGAGAAACCGTGATTCCAACACATACACACACACACACACACACAAACACACACACACACACACACACACACACACACATACCCACAGACATCATTGTAAAAATGTTAAAATCGGATTGGGGGACATCAAAACGTGCTTATTCACTAAAATCTATATAAGCGATTTTTACCTAGGGTAGCGGGAGGTAAAAAACGTAATATAACCTAATGCACAAAACTCACGTCCTGGTCAATATGTGTTTGTTAGACCTTAATTTAATCTAACGTACAAATATTATGTTGTCGGTGTTTGCCTACCTATCACATTTGGAAAATGTGTAGATAAGCCTAAAGAAAAGAGCTGAATTTTATTGGCTATTATTTCTTTCAGGTGATAATACTTTATACATACATATTTATCGCTCTAAAATTAATTCCTTTTCGCACATAAATCACAAACTTTGGAGCTTAATGTTGTAGGAAGTTTAGTTGAGTTGGTGTTTGTAAATATTTAGTGCGTGCTTAAAGTTGAAATGAACTCACGCATCGCCCAATCTCAACTACATTGTTGGATTTATGAATGTCCCTTTTCAACGCTAATTACTCCCGACCGTTACATGAGGTTTCCAAATCGCTATGAATACTAAATACAAATTCCCAACAGAACACAATTATTCGTTTAGAATTATATACAAATACAATGTTGTTTGGGAAAATTGACGGCTTTTAAATTAGATATTCAAAATTTGGTACAGATTATTATTAAATAAAAATCTTTTGTGGCCAGGACAATACCTCTCGCCATTTCCATTTTATGTTATATAAGTATTGTATTGCACTTCGCTATCGAACCGTCGTTTTACAACAAAAGCATTACAGAACTTTACCCGAATATTGTTTTTATTGTATTTAACATGTCTTCTGTACACATACAATTCTAATTATATCTATTTTTCATTGTATGAGGAAGTTCCTAAATGTCAGAGATTCTTCCAATTCATTATCAAGATTGGTGGTATTTCTTATAGATTTATGCATTTTACCTACAATTTTAAATATTAAATTAATAAAACAATAAGAAAGATTAAATGTACTTCCCAGAAAAAAACTTTCAGAATGTCACTAAAACTGTTGATTTTTGACACTGATATCTGTCATTTACAAACTATGTTATAAACATTTGAATTTGTCAAGTGGATTCCTTAGTGCCTTAGCCTCTGCGATTAGTTTATTCTATATATTACTATGCCTTTATCTCTAAATCTATACAAGATGTAATAAAATTTTTAAATGTATCAGATGTAGAATTTTATGTTCTTCAATAATAGTAATGACAGAAATTTTCAGTAAATAATATTTAGATTTTTTCAAAGAAACTATTACTTCCGGTTGTCCAATTGTTACCAAAATCTAATCAGTTCTTCCCGGGAATGTCAGATTGGGGAAACTGCAGTTAAAAACTTTTTAAGTCTTATAGTATTTGAGAAAACGTGGTTCCAACATCCACATAACTACGCATCCACACATCCACACACACATCCACACACACATACACACACACATACACACACACACACACACACACACACACACACACACACACACACACACACACACACACACACACACACACACACACACACACACACACACACACACACACACGGACATCATCGTAAAAATGTTATAATAGGATTATAGGGACCTTAAAACGTGCTTGTCCACTAAAATCTGGATATGCGAATTTTAGAATGATTCCAATACCTCTCTTAGCGAGAAGTAAAAATGATGTAGGGTCAACTGGGGTAATAAAAATTGAAGTTAATATGGAAATAAAGGAAATCTTACATAAATGAATTGTGGTAAAAATGAAACAACACTGAGAAGTAAATCACACCTTTTTTGCTTTTACTAAGAGGGGTATTGGGATCATGCTAAAAATCGCATATCCAGATTTTAGAGAATAAGCACGTTTTAAGATCGCTAGAATCCGATTTAACATTTTTACAATGATGTGTATGTAGGTGTGTGTATGTGTGTGCGTATATATGTGTGTGTGTGTGTGTGTGTGTGTGTGTGTGTGTGTGTGTGTGGATGTGAGAATGTGTGTGTAGATGTTGGATGGATGGGAAGAGCTGAAAAGGTTTTAGTAAGAACTAGACAACCGGAAGTAACAGTTTCTTAAAAAAATCTTCTAAATATTATTTTTTTGGAAATTTATATTATTACAAATATTAAAGAATATAAAACTGAATATTTTTATTACATCATCTGTTGACTTATAAATATATAAAATAATCCATTGTAATAAATCTCCAGCCCAAATAACTCCAAAGAAACCAGTTCAAAAATTAAAATGTTTCTAATTGACAGAAAAATCTCCATGTCAAAAATCCAGATATATGTATTTACTGAAATACATTTAATATTTCTTATTTTATTATTAATTAAATATTAAATAAATGTCGTCAATGAATTTGAAGAATCTCGAGCATTTAGAAGAGTAAGAGGAAACTTGTTTATAGAATGAATTAAGAAATATAAAAATATATTAATTATAGATATAATTAGAATTTTTGTATGTATAATGTTAAATACAATATGTACTTATATAGCTTAATATGGAAATGGTGAGAGGTTTTGTGCTGGTCACAACATATTTTTTTTTTAGATGGCCGAACCTCTGAACCATTTTAACTGTTTCATTTTTACTATATTATTATATTTCATAATCCAGTCATTCCTCATTTGTGTAAAGCACATTATAAATTCATTATAAAGATAAAGAAAGTAATTATATCACGACACTTTCTTAATATGAAATCTGTCTCACTACACAAAATATTGTCTTTTACATGATGAAAATTAATTTTCTAATTAAAATTTTACTTTTTTTTACTTAACGAAACTAATTGAACTAATATACATTGTTTTAGCTAACAAAATACACCATCAGACATTTGCAATGTGTTGACAATTGCAGTTAAGAAATTTAAAAGGATTTTCTAGGATATAGAAATAAGTAAAATAGGTTTGTTCGTTTAGTTGAAGAAGGCCGCAATATATGCTGCCGAAACATTGGTTTAAATCAAATTAAACAAAACACCATCTATAAGGTTAAGGTTGCTTTATTGAATAAACCTACATTTTAACAATATTATTATTTGAATTTATAATCCTGTTGAAGTTCAAATTGACTCTCAATACAAATTAAAATCTTTTTAACTTTTAGTATATGGCCTAGAATAAAAAATCTTCCAGGCCAAACTACGAAAGGACTTGTATGCGTATTTGAGTAATCTTCAACGTGGTAAAAACCCTAAAATAAGAAAAAATAGTACGTTATACACCCATGGAGAGAAATTAATAATTTTTCTCGAAGTGCAATTTAAAGTTCTAGAGCGCAGCTTGTGGAAAAAAAGAACAATTTATTCAATAATTCTTTTTTATAAATCTAGTATTTTATTCTTACTGGTTCAATAGGACATCCATATTTTCTTTTCAGGTTCATTTTTCTACTTATATCAGGCCAAACTGGACCCAATACGAAGGAAAGGCTAGTACAGGCGTTTCCTCTATGAATGTTCAAGAAATTTTTCTTCCATCCGCCATCGCCCCATTTCCACATCTCCAAATGTAGCTAAACAAATGGCGGATTAAATTTCTTGTTTATAGTGAGTATTATTTGAGTTTTCTTGCATCGTGCATTAATAAGAAAAAGAAAGCTATTTATTTCCATGGTTTCTAGAGACGATCATTACATTGAAGAAGGGTACAAAATTCTATATTTTCTTACTTGATAGCTATCGTCAAATGGTTTTGTAAGTGTCAGATTAACAGAATCTGCATAATTAGTACGATTATACTTCCTGTAGTCGATATGGAGTTTAAAAGGAGTATTTTTCTCTGTTGCACATGTTTGTATCCAGAATTGATTAAACTTTGCACCACCTTCATTATCTTTCTAAAATGGTTTCACATTATTAATAGAATTACTTTAAATGAAAACCAAAATAATTTTTAAGTATCAATCTTTTCTAACAAATATCTACCAAAAAGATTACTTGAGTATTAAAAATAAACGAATGCTGTTTTTCTATTATCAGGAATATATGAAAGTAGGTTTTTGCAGGCTGAGGTTAGAAATGGTGTAATTGACTTGAAGAAAAATACTTTTAACCAAAGGTATACAGAATATTTTCCTATTACAGTCATTTAAATAATAATAATAATAATAATAATAATAATAATAACAATGTAATAAATAAGGAGAAAATAATTGAGAATAATTGATTACAATAATCAAAATATTGATATAATAATGGATTGTATTTTCTTTTAATATTAAAAAAAATAATTAAAATATAATAAATTTGTGTAGTTATTTTGTTTACTTTATAAAAAATATTATTTTTAAATATCAAGAAAATACAGTGCTAATTGTAATTAATTATTGTCAATTATTTTTCTTTATTTATTACACTGTTATTTTTAAATGATTCTAATACCAAATATATATCAAATTTTTAAAAGTTCAAAATTTTCATGGAAAATAAATAACTAAAAGGAAATTTTAGAGGCAGTAGTGCTATCTGATGCGCCAAGCTTAGATACATTTGAAAAGCTTTTCTTATTCCTTAATAAAAAAGTGAAACAATTATTTATTTGATACATTTTTGTAATTTATTGCAATTAATTCAATAATAATAAAGTAATTAATATTAAATAATGTAAAGGTGTACTGTACTAATGTCCAATATCATGGCTTAATTTTCTGCCGGACACATTTTATTTACAAAAAACTGTTTTCCCATGTTAAACGCCTATGCCAAGGTTTGCCTGGGCACCCAGTATATGAGTACTGCAGAAAACAGTGAAAAGTAATATTATATAAGCGACTTTACCCCTTATACTTACAATAAATTCACAGTTTCCTGATGATATAAAAGTTAAAAGAAAAATACTCATAAGCATGTTCATTGTATGCCACAATGAAACTGCTATATGATTTTATTATGTAAATGATGGAATATTTATAGAAAATAACATTAGAATTAATATATGGTTAGGAGTAAAATTATATGCTTTCGATAGAAAAATAGACATTAAACTAATATTATATATATACATTATATAATATTTGTACCGAAATTTATATTTATCTATATCTTTCTGCTTACATGAGTATTATAAAGTACAGATTTTATCTTCAAAATTATTGGTCCATGCAAGAATATTTTAAATAACAACAGAATAGATAATCTCATACATATGTATTAACTTTCAAGCTTCTCAAAAGAATACTAAATTTAGTACGTATTTGAGATAGAAGAAGGTATATGAATATAACAGAAAAATTAATTAGGAACACATTTCTTAACAATTACATACTTGAAATCTTACTCGCACAGTACTTATTTTTAGAAATCTCATCTGGGCAACAGAAACTTATAATTTTTGTATGCTTCTCGAACATACAATTTGGTGGATTTTTTTACAATAGGAAAAATAGCTAGTTAAAAGTTAATTTGAACCAGAGCGTTTTTCTAAATATATTTTAACATAACCTAATTCAAATTTCTAATCTGACGTTCAATTTTGTAATTCTTCACATTTATGGCAGTATTTTGTTCAAAACTATGTCTTACAGATCAGTAAATGAGTAAAATAAAATTTGAAAAATGAACAGAATCATACGTATAGTATTCTTCGCGTAAGAATGGCACTGCGCAATAAAAAGTGTGTGATAATATGATTGTTAACAATATACATGGGAGTAGAAAGGATTTTTAATTACAATTTTCTCATGAACTTCAAAAAAAATTAATCTATACTAATAGGTTGTATTAAAGTTGTTAAAGTATATTTTTTTAAAACAAATTAAGAATAACTTTAATAACACATCACTCAATAAGTTCGTAGGATGACTAATAAAACAACAACTTTTAGGCAAAATTCCACTCCAATCATCAACATAGTTTCCTTCAAGAGCGATACATTCATTCCAACGCTTCTCTAACATTTCGATGCTTTCTTTATAGAACGATTTATCTTTGGCCTCAATATACCCTTCAGTTTTGGCAATCACTTCTTCATTGGAGCTAAATCTCTTTACTGTTGACTGCCGATTTGACTCTGGAATGAAGTGATGGATCCATATTTCATCCATTGTCACATACCGCATGAAAAAATTCTTTTTATTGCGCTGAAACAACTCTAAACAGCGCTCTGAATCGTCAACGCATTTTTGTTTTTGATCGACTCTGAGAAAATGCGGTACCCATTTCGAACAGATCTTTTTCATGCTCAAATTTTCATGCAAAATGGTAAATAAACTGCCTTCTGATATCTTTATGGTGTCAGCTATCTCACGCAATTTCAATTTACGATCGACCAAAACTATTTTGTGCACTTTTTTTTTATCTTTTCTGGAACAACTGCCGAATTTGGGCGACCAGAGCGTTCAGCATCATCGGTGTTTGTACGGCCGCGTGTAAAATCAGCAAACCACTTCTCTACCATTTGTCTCGATGGAGCATAGTCCGAATAACACTTATTAAACCATTGCTTTACTTGAACGGTATTTTTTTCCATTAAGGGCCGGTTTTTCAATCGCTTGTTAACTACCAACAGATTAAATTTATCCATCAGATAAACTCCATGGTAATGAAAATGCGTTTTTCAATACGAATTTATCTATTCGGTAAGTAACAGTCGGATTTGGTTGTCAACTTTAAGGTTGGCAATAATTATAATCTGATATTTGCTATGTTCGTAAGGAATCACATGTCATTTTGAACATATTCCCATACATTTCGTTTCGAATGTGATTGACAATTGCAGTTGTTGACAGTACTGAATCTGTGGTGTTCAAGCAAATTTAAAGTTTGCTTTAGTTTGTAGCAATATGTGGTAAGAATACATGAACTGAAGATTGGAAAAACTATTTTACTACTGACTGTTATATCATTATGGATTTTATTTTATTATGTTCTGTTTCTTAAAAAATATACTGTCTTATTGGTCATTAATTAGAAAAGGTAGCAAATTTCAATATTTTATAAGACCAGGTTTGGTTCATGTCTTCTTGGCAATTCTCAATTTCGAGTGATCAGTATAACATTGCGTTATACATTCTATTTTTAACACTACACAATATATTTTATATAATTTATTAGGATTAAACAATAATTTTGCTGTATATTGACGCAACATTGTTGTCAACGTTTTGCTTGTTATTAATTCTTCTGGAAATAATTTTCATTGTATTACGTATTATAATTTAATGAAATTTATACATTTTTAAATAAGCCGTGAAAAGTACTCTGCCACATTCGTTGGTATACAAGACATTTTTAGAACAAATGTTTATACCATTGCAAAATCAGTATTCTCTGAATAAACAGCAGTATTTTTTTGCTAAATTTGAACCTTTTAAAATATTTATCGTCACTGGAAGTCAACGAGATCTAGTCGACGTCTTTCAATATGTAGTTTTCGATTCACTACCATTACATTAACAAACGAAATCTTCCAATTTTTCCTTGTCCTTGTCTTTATTATCAAAAAACACATTTACATAAATATAAATAAATAAATATATCATCACGGCATATTACCCATTTCTGGGTGTGCCAGTATGTACAACACATGTAGACTTCGGTAATGATGACGATATATTTTACCGTGTGGGCGCTTACCAGGCGTCACCTCACGGGCACTCATAGCTGGTGTGGAGAGTGCACCACAGGGGTCACTTTTGTGCCATTTAAAATTGGAAATATTTGGCGATTGTCGGGATCGAACCCGGTTCCCCCGGGTTCGCGACCAGACACTCAGGCACGCGGCCACGGGACCCCATTTACATACGTCTATTTTATATATATTTCTACAATTTTCTACGAATATTATTTAACTGTGAATGTCAATATGTCAGAACGGCTGAATTTATCCTACTGGTAAAATTTTATCTGTATGTCAAAGTGTCTGTTACGTTATCCTCTTGTTTACCTAGGATTTATCCTGTTGGTAACGCTAACATGACATTGAAAAACTGAAATAGGTGAAATTCAGATTTTTTCGTTATATTGAAAATTACAAAAGTAGCGTCACGAAAACCACGGTAACTTGTGAACTAAACGTCAGATTGTCATAAAATTTTGTTTGAAAGTTGGTACTTCCTAAAAATCATATGGATTTGTCAATAATGACAGTATCTATATGTCATCCTACGAACTTATTGAGTGACGGATTATAATGTAAGGCAATATGATGTATTGAACAAGGAAATAATAAATGAACTAATAGGCCAATTCTGAACAAATCTGTAAGTCTTACAGATCTGTAAATCTGTAAAAAAGCTGACAAAAACATGGGCTCGTACCACGATCACGGTTCTAAGACCGGTATTAGTTAAAACCTTGACGACGACTTGATACATACTTCTGGGTTATAAACAAAAATCAGTGATGCCACTATACTGATTAAAACGAAAATGTACTGACAGGCATATTCAATACATTTGGCTTCAATATTCTGAATAATTTATTTTAAAAACAAGTCCAGAGACAAATCATATTAAACAGTTTAAATTAATGAAGCCAAATGTATTAAATATGCGTGTCGGTACATTTTCAGTTTAATCAGTATAGTGGCATCACTGATTTTCTTTATAACCCTGAAGTATGTGTCAAATAGTTAGCACGGTTCTAGCTAACACCGATGTTAGAACCGTGATCGTGGTACGAGCCAATTAGTTTTATTGATTAATATAAAATTATATATAAGTGTGGCCAACAACAATTTATTGAACATTTATATTCATGGCAGCGTACTACACCAGGTTATATCATCAGACGGGAAACAGGTCTATCAAAAATTGAACTATGTAACTCTTTAGAATATGGTTTATTAAAACATAAAGGCTCGTACCACGATCACGGTTCTAACATTGGTGTTAGCTAGAACCGTGCTAATTATTTGACACATACTTCAGGGTTATAAAGAAAATCAGTGATGCCACTATACTAATTAAACCGAAAATGTATCGATAGGCATTTTAATACATTTGGCTTCATTATTTTAAATTGTTTAATATGATTTGTCTCTGGACTTGTTTTTAAGATAAATTATTTAGAATATTGAAGCCAAATGTATTGAATATGCCTGTCAGTACATTTTCGGTTTAATCAGTATAGTGCCATCACTGATTTTTGTTTATAAACCTGAAGTATGTGTCAAGTCGTCGTCAAGGTTTTAACTAATACCGATGTTAGAACCGTGATCGTGGTACGAGCCATTGAAATTAACAAATATAGTGGGTTTACATAAAAAATACAAATGAATAAGTCCGAGCATATGCGTCTTCTCCCGTGCGTAGCTGGCTCGTCACTGGCCGTTGTACATGCAGCTGCCTTGTGCCTGCTTGCAGAGCCACACCCTACATTCCTCGGCATGGGCGGCGGACTTTGGAAGGGGCGCGTTTGTTACAACTACTTATATTTCATAAAATGCTGGTCTGGTGGCACAAGATATACTGTTAGTGCCCAATAGCAGATATGTGAAAATTAGCTACGATAAACTACTCAAAACAAATCATGACAACAAAAACAACCATTCAACTTTCTATAACTCTAACTGGACAAAGCAACTTGAATTAATGTTGACAAAAGCCAATCACCAATCGATATGGGAAGAGCAGAACTTTCTTCTGCTTAAAAAAGAATTTAATAATATATTAATATCGTACAACGAAACATTATTATACAACGAAGACACAAAAAAAATTATAAAATCCTCGTACAACCCTTCCTACAAAAAATATAATATTACCTTAAATTACTTTAAATATAATATCCGGTACAAAATTCTGCAAATTACAAGCCTCCTACGAACTGCGAACACTAAAGTCCTTAATATATACCAAGATGGCATTTGTCATAAATTCAGTGAAGAAGAATTATGTTCTATCTGCAGCAAACACGAACCAAATAATTTAGCTCATTTCCTTTTTCATTGTCGCATCTTTTCCCCCCATAGAATAACATTTCTTTCAAAATATAGCCCAACTACACCAATAGACGTAGACAACAACACGCTCCTGTCAGAACCAACAAAGCCCATGATGTTAGATGTGTACAAATACATTACAAATTCACTTAAACTAAGAGCATTCGCCATGAATTTATAAACTCAACATGAATGAATTGTAAATTATATTAACTTTTTTTCACTACTAGTCTAGGAACCCACTATTATTTACCTTTATTTGACATGAGAAATTGTTTTTCACTACCGCTTGCTTGTAACCATGGTAACCTAGATCAATAATAATTTATTATTAACCTTGGTCTATAATGCAAACTGTCACTTTTCGATCAAACTCAAGCCTCCAAATCCAAATATTATTTAACTCATTAAACTCAAGAAAGTTGTTAAGTATATAATTTAAATTTGCCAATATAATTTTAAATTGACCTACGCTGCCGCCTGCCTGGCCACTGTGCTGTTTTGGTGAAAATGTGAAATATTTGTAGATGTAAGATTGAACATTGAACAAATCATTATTTTTTTGTATACGAGTATGTAGGTAAACATTTCAATAGATTTATTTAAAAATAATAATTAACTAATAAGGCTGCTGACTGTAACAGCATAAAGTGTTTTTATTAAATAATTAAATCAAATACAAATCAAGGCCCATAAGTGAGGTTATCAAACCAGCAAAATGAGTAAAACGTCAGATAAAAACAAATGCAGCCTACTTTGTTTTTGTGAATATTAACAAATAAGTAACGTTATTATTCATGTCAAAATTATTGCTAATATCAATAAAAAAAAAATTCAAAGAGAATATATGTGCTAGTAGTGAAAAAAATAGGATATAAACCACGGTTGAGAAGATCATTATTGACCAGGCGCCTTATATCCCTCGGGCTTCGCCCTCGGGTTGCAATAGACACTTGGTCAATAATGATTATCTTCTCAACCTTGGCGTATAATATACTATTATTTACTGTCAAATAAATGAGATATTATTCTATAACCACTTATATATAATGTACTTTGTAAAATTTTGATACTTATTGCTAATCTTTTGTATAAGAAATGTATTATTTTTTCTTAAGTAAAATAAATCTAATCTAATCTACAAATATATAAGTGTGGCTGGTTTCGTTGCAATTTTGTTCATTATTTACAGATTTGCAGATCTGTAGGACTTAATGTTTTGTTCCGAATCGGGCCATAAATAAATTGTAATCTGCGATCGAGTACGTCAAGTGGCACAGAGTAACATTGTACAATTTAGGAAATAATCTATTACAAATAAATAAATTATAACATATTAATTTTCAAACATTATGTATTTACTTTTAATAACTGTCAGCACATTTGCACATCTTAATTTCATTGACAGAGGATCAAAAAAATCAGGAAAACCGACAGAATCCTCATAATTGAAGTAAAAATATTACTAAATAAAACATTCGGTTTCGTTTCACAAATCAAAGAATAAATTGAACTTTATTGACCAATTTCGCCAGTTACAGCATCTTCAGAATTACTGAGGATGGTTGCGATAAGAGCAACAATGGGTGCGATTCAGTGGGTTATATTAAAGTCTGTACTAACACTTGTATTAACTAAAACACTGTATTAGCTTAAAACACATTTTAAAACAAAGGTGATTCAGTGGTCTGTATTAAGCTGTTTTAGTTAAAACGCAAAATTACACTTGACAACACTGTAATAACTGTCAAAGTGCGAAATTGGCGGCATTTGAAATGTCAATATTTTGTATTTGTGTTATTTTAGGTTATATTACACTACTTTATGACCTATATTTTAAATTTTAGCTTATTAAAAAATGTCAGGAAAAAGAATTACAGAACCGATTGGTTTAATGAAGAAAAGGTTATTTTAATAAGAGGCAATTACTAAACGGAACGGTATTATTGAAAATAAGGGAAATGACATAAAAATAATGAAAAATAAAAAAGCTGCATCATTTTGAAGTGGTAAATTGGAATGTCCAAAGAAATAAAAGTGATGTTTGTGCTGATTGATATTTTTTATTTTTGTAATCAAGTTTCCATTATTGTAAATAAGCATTTCTTTGTTGTAATCAAAACTGTAGGAGGTACATCACCGCCAAACCCAGCAATTCGAATCAAATTTATTACATTCTGAAATACATTTTTTGATAATCGGTATCACTTTCGGAGAGAGTATTGTCATAGTTTTTCGTCTTCTGTATATCCTTCTTCGTCTTCTACAATCAACAACACGCCAAACATGCTCAATTCTTTCAACAGCACGTATTGTGTCACCTATTTTACTTAAAAAAACTTAGAAAATAGACAACATATAAATAATTGTTGCAACTTGCCTGAATTTATTCATATTAACCTCAATTTTTTAAATTATTCATTTTCTGTTTTATTATTTCATTTTAAGTTCAATATTTGCTTTAGTATACTTTATGAAGAGTCAAATATATAATTTTACTTTAATATTTCATATTTGACATTATGAATTAAGGTTAATACATAACTTAAAACAGATATAACCCATTTTAAGAAGTGTTTTAATTTCCTAGGCAACTAATACACATGTATTAAAATAAACACTCTAAAACAGTCTAATACAAGCCACTGAATCAGGTTTTTTAATACAACTCTTAATACAGATCTTAAAACAGCCTAATACAACCCACTGAATCGCACCCAATATTTCTTATTAATATTGTTTGAATTCTCATTTTTTTTTTTAGTATTTTAGCAGGGCATCGAACCCGCCAAAAACTGAGTTCAGCTCACGTTCCGGTTAATTTGGTTTATGAGAGATGGGTTCGAGTGCGGTTCTGGTTCAAGCATTAATAAAATTTGTCCTGGATTCAGGTTCAGTTTGACCTAATGAAAATTGAATTAACGTTTTACCTCCCGCTACCCTAGGTAAGAAAGGTATAGGGATCGTACTAAAAATAGGATATAGAGATTTTAGTGGATAAGCACGTTTTGATGTCCCCAGAAACCGATTTAAACATTTTTACAATGATGCCTGTGTGTGTGTGTGTGTGTGATCGTGTGGACACGATTACTCAAATACTATCAATCAGAAAATTTTGAAATTTGGTATTCACATTCTATACTACTGTGGGAAGAGCTCATTAGTTTTTAGTGTATATCAGATAACCGGAAGTATCATTTATACAAGCTTTTATCAGTTTTTCTTGTAAAAAATTCATTGAATATAATTTTTTAGCAACTTTTACTAATTAAAATTGAATATAATGGCACAATCTACAATTCTACGATAATAACATTTAGTAAATAACTTTAAATAAGAATATATAATATAATTTATTTTCATCTTGCCTATGCGTCAAACAAAAACATAATTTTAATATCAATTTTGATATATTTAAACAAATGTCACTGACAGGAAGCATTTACATTAAAATTCATAATGAAACTGTGTTAAGGAGAATATAATAGTAAAATATTTAATTCTAATGAAATTAAGGTTTGTAAAAATAACATATTTTTCACTATACATAAATATTAGATCTACAGAATGATCTGATTTAAATTTGCTATTTTCGCAGCACTCTAAATTAATATTAATTTACAACTACACTACTACACATTTACAAAATGGATGATGTACGGCGAAGAATTTACAAAGATTGCGTTTTGTGTGTGTTACGATTTTTCCTTAAAGTCTGTTAAAATATGATGCAAAACTTCTCAAATTTGGAATTTAAAACTTATATAATTTGAAACAACAAATTACATTTTAACCATATATGATAAATCGGATGTAGTATCTACTTAATTTGGAGCTCTAACAGATTTTTGAGGAAAAACAATAAAACATAATCTAAAATTTCGGATTACATATTTTTCTATTTATTGGTCAACAAATTAGATTTTATTTACAAACGATCAATCGGAAGTGATACTTTACTTAAAGCTCACTGCTATTTTAAACATAAAATTGGCGGGAGGTCATATGCTGGCCACATCAGATTTTTTGAATAACAATATCTATAAAGAAATAATTTACAATGCGAGTAAAATATCTAGAAGGTTTACAAAAAAGTTACTAAGAAATATTGTTGCTCTCGGCTGGTTAAATTTAATTTACTTATTTACTTAGCTATCACTTAGTTGATCCTCGAGTTGTACCATTACTCAATCGCCCTCGCCCAGTTCACTGTGACGGAGAAAATCCGTATGACTAAGATTTCGAGTAATTTTTAACACCTATGGTATGATATCCATAGGAGTACTATAGACAACTTTATACATTAATCCATTATTGGCCAGTTCTACAGTGCTTGGTCTAGTACCGGTTATTTTGTGCGGAAAAACAAATACAGATCCTCCATTAACGTAAATTCGGTAGCAGTCGCTTACAAAGCAGAAAGATACTCGTATTCTTTTCTTCCATTTGTGATCATGATTTAGTATTTCGGTTCCCCATACGTTGGATAATCGGGTGTTGCAGGCTAGTACATTCTTATGAATCCTAAAAAAATAAATAAATAAATTTCCGTCACTACGTATTATCCATTTTTGGGGGTGCTGCTTCTATTTTATATAATATAGACGTATATTTAATAATCTTTATCTTTTATTTATCTTCAAATTCACAATTATACAAAACAACTTGACATAAAAATACATAAGAATAATTCACTTAATTAAAAACAATTATTTCTAAAGCTTCTAGTTTTAAAATAATAAAAATACATATCATGGCTACTTCGCAAATAAAATAATTGTACAGTTTCGGCCATTCTGACTTATGGACCCGGCCATAAATAAATTGACGTATTTTAAAACTTTTGATCCAGGCAGTTGGTGTTGGCGGATGCGGCGGTAACTGATTTTTCAGTGTTTTGACTCGTTCTAATGTTCGCTGAAGTTTGGATTCCTCTAATTTCCGTCTTTCTTCTAATATTTCCACGTGTGTATCATTTTCGCTTTCCTCTAACTCTTCCTGAAACTGTACAATATTTCTTTCATATTTATTTGTCATGTCTTCCAGATTTTGTTTCAGATTTTCAATTTCCTGAAGGAGCTATGTTTTATCATCGTCGAATTCTATGTCTTCATGCAGGGGAGTACTTTGATGTTCAAGAATATTTTTCTTTTTTTTGCGCCATCAGCTTCATGTCTTAGTTGTATGGCCTGTTCATGACGTTTATCATCTGCTGCTTGAAGTTCCTTCAACTTTTCACTCATTAGTTTCGGTACCCGAACCATTTGTTAGTTGTTGTTTTTCAAATCTCTTATTTCCTTTTCGAGGTTTTTACATTTTTCTTCAAGGTTTCTCATCTGCTCCGTCGCCTCGAACTTAACTTCACTAAGTTCCTTCTGTAGCCTGGCATTCTGCGCATTTCGTTCTTTGATGTTTTTTCGAAGTTCTTTAAGCTCTTTCCTTCGGATTCCCTGTCGGTGATATCGCTTGCTTCTGTAAGAGTCTTATATCGTTTTCCTTTTATTACTAATATAGAAGCAGTAGATTTCTCGCTTCTTTGCTTCTTTGGGCAGTTCTCGTTCTCGTTTAGGTTGCTCACATGAAGAGGCGTAGTGTCCCTCTTGATTGCAATTATAGCATCTGATGAAGTTCTCTGTCTTCTGTCTAATTGCTTCTGCTGGTCGGAAGTATATACGAGGTGTGTTCAAAAACTATCGCGAATTTTGAATTTTCGCGGGTTACGTATATTCGAATTTCGATCTTTTTGTGGCTTTATGTTGGTACTCATGTCTCTCACTTATGTCGACAAGCTCGGCCATTTTGAATGTTCACTTAATTGTTGACAGCTGCTTTGCTTGCACGTGTTTTGGATCGTCTTCGATTTTTACCTATTCAAAAAAATGGAACAAAGAACCTGTATCAAATTTTGTGTGAAAAACGAAATTAAGTGCGCGGATGCATTCCGAATGTTGACTGTGGCATACGGACAAGCTACCTTGGACCAAAGCAACGTTTATCGGTGGTACAAAATGTTCTCAGAAGGCCGAGAAGATGTGAACGACGAAAAGCGTGCCGGACGCCCGAGCACTTCAACAACAGACGAAAAAATTAATGAAGTGGAGAAAATGATATTGGCCAATCGTCGAATCACCGTTAGAGAAGTTGCTGAGGACCTAAACATATCGATTGGCTCGTGCCATTCGATTTTTATCAATGATTTGGGCATGAGACGGGTCGCCGCGAAATTTGTACCAAAATTGCTCAATTGCGACCAAAAACAGCATCGCATGAACATTGCTAATGAGATGTTGGACTCTGTCCGCGACGACCCAAATTTGCTCCAGAGGGTCATAACTGGTGACGAATCGTGGGTTTATGGTTATGACGTGGAAACCAAAGTTCAATCATCTCAATGGAAGCTGCCGCACGAACCAAGACCGAAAAAAGCGCGCCAAGTTCGGTCGAATGTGAAAGTTTTGCTGACAGTTTTCTTCGATTGCAGGGGCGTGGTGCATCATGAGTTCTTGCCACAGGGTAGAACGGTCAATAAGGAATATTACCTGCAAGTTATGCGCAATTTGCGCGAAGCAATCCGCCAGAAACGCCCGGATTTGTGGAAGAACAAAAATTGGCTTTTGCACCACGATAACGCCCCTGCTCACACATCGTTGCTTGTGCGCGACTTTTTAGCCAAAAACAACACACTAATGATGCCGCAGCCACCGTATTCCCCAGATCTGGCCCCCTGTGACTTTTTCTTGTTCCCTAAACTGAAGAGGCCCATGAAAGGACGACGTTACGCTACGCTTGACGAGATAAAGACGGCATCGAAGGAGGAGCTGAACAAGATAAAAAAAATGATTTTTTGAAGTGCTTTGAAGATTGGAAAAACCGTTGGCACAAGTGTATAATATCTCATGGGGATTACTTTGAAGGGGACAAAATAGATATTCATGAATAAATAAATAATTTTTGAAAAAACACAAAATTCGCGATATTTTTTTAACACACCTCGTACCACTCTTCTTTAACATAACGGCGGCGACTGGATCTCTAGACGAACGTCTGATTTCATTTTGTGAAATAAGATTCATGAATTCTAAGAATTCATTAAGTTTGACATGTTTGGCAGCGATAGCTTGTGTTTGCAAAACATAATTGTCAACTCCTTCGATCATATATTGAATAGTATCCGATTCTACTAAATCCAACTTATTGCAGAGTTTTAATTTATCGTAGAAGTATTCAGAGAACTCCTCTCCTACCTTCCATCTCCTGGATTCCATTTTTCTTACTCGGCTCACATGACTTTCATAATTACAGAACAGCATCTTCATTTCATTCTTTAACTGTTCCCACGTTTTATTAATCATGCCTGGTGAACTTTCGTACCAATCTTTCGCCCGACTTCTAAACTGTCGTAGCAAGCACTTTAATAATTTTATCATTAATTTCATATGCAGTACGGATTTCATCCACTCGATTAATCCAAATCGAAATATCATCTTCTGATTCTCCAGTAAATACAGGAATTTGAGCTCCAATATCACTATAACTCAGTGATATTTGTCTTTCTTCTGGTTGAACTCTTGTAGATTGTAGAATGGCACGCGTGGTAGCGGCTATAATATCTTCAATATTCAAAATTGGTATATTAGTTTCAGGACTGCTAACACTAGTTGTATTCTGATTATCTTCTTCAATCATTTTGAGATCTAACTAATTTATGCGTTTCTTCAGGTGTATCCCACTTCTGATAAAACTATAGACGTATATTTAATAATCTTTATCTTTTATTTATCTTCAAATTCACAATTATACAAAACAACTTGACATAAAAATACATAAGAATAATTCACTTAATTAAAAACAATTATTTCTAAAGCTTCTAGTTTCAAAATAATAAAAATACATTTCATGGCTACTTCGCAAATAAAATAATTCTACAATAAAGTGGATTGAAAAGTTGGCTTTCTAACACAGCGAGGACAGCACTATGCCGAATGCAATGGGGTCATTTCACATTTTCTGATTTATTTTTTTCTTGAGAAAATATGTCAAATTAAACATGTACGTGTATGTTTTACATCTTACAAGTCTTTAGAATCAGAGATATGATTTTTTAAAAGTTGCGTTTAATTTCAAATATTTCAACGGCTGATGACACAGTTTCACGGATACGACAGTCGAGCTCTACCAGTTTAATTTAGAACTATGATTTTTTAATTTGGTATTTATTTAAATAAATAGTTTATTTACATATATTATACTGCACTATTATTTTTAAAGAAATATAGTTTGCTGTCAGCTGTCACACTTTTAGGTTATATTTATGTTGTGAACCGTGTCTGTGTAAGAGAGAATTGTCTTTGTGTGAGTATAAATTTGTGTCATCACAAATTTAGTCCGTGTTTAAAAGCGCGAAAGTTTATTAGCAATTTATAAATGAAAAGTCGCATATTTCAAATTATTTTCTATTACTATATTTATAAAATGAGATGGATTTCATGATTTTATAAAAAAACTCGACTTTTTTTTTAAATGACCCCATTACTGGACCAATCTCATTCGTCTATTCATTGTGTTCGGTAAACTTCGGTGGTCAGCGATGCCAGAGCTGAGAGGTGCTGAAGGTATTGGAATCATTCTAAAACTCGCATCTCCAGATTTTAGTGGATAAGAACGTTTTAAGGTCCCTATAATCCGATTTTAACATTTTTACGATGATGTCCGTGTGTGTGTGTGTGTGTGTGTGTGTGTGTGTGTGTGTGTGTGTGTGTGTGTGTGTGTGTGTGTGTGTGTGTGTGTGTGTGTGTGTGTGTGTATGTGTATGTATGTGTATGTATGTGTATGTATGTGTGTGTGTGTGCGTGTGTGTGTGCATGTATGTGTATGTATGTGCATGTATGTGTGTGTGTATGTGTGTGTGTATGTGTGTGTATGTGTGAACGTGTGGATGTGTGTGTAGATGTTGGATGGATGGGAAGAGCTGAAGAGGTTTTAATAACAACTACACAACCGGAAGTAAAAGTTTCTTAAAAAATCTTCTAAATATAATTTTTTTAAATTATTAAAATATCTTTCAGAACTCATATTATTAATTGAAATACTACTACCTTCTTTTTTTGGAAATTTATATTATTACAAATATTAAAGAATATAAAACTGAACATTTTTATTACATCATCTATTGCCTTAGATTAGAAATACAGGGTGTTCGAAAAATAGGGGATCAAATTATGAGGGCGTATAGTACTGACCAAAATGAGTAAAAAAAGTTTAATCAACATGGGCCCGATCTTCAACTGTTTTTGAGAAAGATGCCATTTTGTATTAGAATCGAAGAAAAATTGACTAAGATAGTGGTCGAACAAAATTTTGTCTTTGCCAGTAAATAGACTATAAAAAAACAATAACGTTTTGTAAGAAACATTTTTTTCACTTTCTAATAGTTACGAAGTTATATAATAATTAAATATTGGCAAAGGTCGCCACAACTTTTGTCTTAGTACAATTATTTGATTTTTTTTGAAAAACAAGAACACATCTAAGATGACCTCTGACAGGTACACAAAATGTCTCATTTAATCAAAGTCGTAACTTTTACAGTTTCGAGATAGCAGAGGTAAAGACAGAATAATCTCATTTTTCATTGCCTTATATCTCGGAAACTATTGCAGATCGGACCCATGTTGATTAAACTTTTTTTACTCATTTTGGTCAGGACTATATGCCCTCATAATTTGGTCCCCTATTTTTCGAACACCCTGTATATAAAATAATCCATTGTAATAAATCTCACAGCCCATATAATTCCAAAGAAACCAGTTGAAAAATTAAAATGTTTGTAATTGACAGAAAAATCTCCATGTCAAAATCCAGATACTTTATTGAGGGCTTTTTCTGGGAAATACATTTAATATTTCTTATTTTATTATTAATTAAATATTAAATAAATCTCGTCAATGAATTTGAAGAATCTCGATCATTTAGAAGAGTAGGAGGAAACTTATTTATAGAATGAATTAAAAAATATAAAAATATATTAATTATAGATGTAATTAGAATTTTTGTATGTGTAATGTTAAATACAATATGTACTTATATAGCTTAATATGGAAATGGCGAGAGGTTTTGTGCTGGCCACAACAGATTTTTTTTAGGAACCTCCGAACCATTTTAACTGATTCATTTATACTATATTATTATATTTCATAACCCAGTCATTCCTCATTTGTGTAAAGCTCATTATAAATTCATTATAAAGATAATGAAAGTAATTATTTCACGACACTTTTTTAATATGAAATCTGTCTCACTACACAAAATATTGTCTTTTACATGAAAATTAATTTTCTAATTAAAATTTTACTTTTTTATTTACTTAACGAAACTAATTGAACTAATATACATTGTTTTAGCAAACAAAATACACCTTCAAATATTTGCAATGCGTTGACATTGCAGTTAAAAAATTTAAAAGGATTTCCTAGGATATAGAAATAAGTAAAATAGGTTTGTTCGTTTAGTTGAAGAAGGCAGCAGTATATGCTGCCGAAACATTGGTTTAGATTGAAATAAACAAAACATAATCTATAAGGTTGCATTATTGAATAAACCTAAATTTTAACATTATTATTATTTGAATTTATATTCCTGTTGAATTTCAAATTGACTCTCAATACAAATTAAAATCTTTTTAACTTTTAGTAAATGGCCAAGAACAAAAAATTTTCCAGGCCAAACTACGAAAGGACTTATATGTTGCGTATTTGAGTAATCTTCAACGTGGAAAAAACCCTAAAAAAAGAAAAAATAGTACGTTATATACCCATGGAGAGAAATTAATAATTTTTCTCCAAGTGCAATTTAAAGTTCTAGAGCGCAGCTTGTGGAAAAAAGAACAATTTATTCAATAATTCTTTTTTATAAATCTAGTATTTTATTCTTACTGGTTCAATAGGACACCCATATTTTCTTTTCAGATTCATTTTTCTACTTATATCAGACCAAACTGGACCCAATATGAAGGAAAGGCTAGTACAGGCGTTTCCTCTATGAATGTCCAAGAAATTTTTCTTCCATCCGCCATCGCCCCATTTCCACATCTGCAAATGTCCCTAAACAAATGGCGGATTAAATTTCTTGTTTATAGTGAGTATTATTTGAGTTTTCTTGCATCATGCATTAATAAGAAAAAGAAAGCTATATATTTCCATGGTTTCTAGAGACGATCATTACATTGAAGAAGGGTACAAAATTCTATATTTTCTTACTTGATAGCTATCGTCAAATGGTTTTGTAAGTGTCAGATTGACAGAAACTGCATGATAAGTACGATTATACTTCTTGTAGTCGATATGGAGTTTAAAAGGAGTATTTTTCTCTGTTGCACATGTTTGTATCCAGAAATCATTAAACTTTGCACCACCTTTACTATCTTTCTAAAATGGTTTCACATTGTTAATAGAATTACTTTAAATGAAAACCAAAATAATTTTTTCTACTCCCATGCATGAAGTGAGTACTTCACGTATCAATTTTTATGTGCGTAGCTTGATTTTTTGCACACTATGCGTGAAGTAACACGTCACGCACCGTTCATTATTTTAAATATTACAAACTCGATACTACAAGTCGATAATACAGAAGCTTTACGTTAAAAAAATGACAATATGAAGAAAAAATATATTTTTTTCACTACTAGCCTAGGAAGCCACTATTATTTACCTTTATTTGACATGAGAAATTGTTTTTCACTACCGCTTGCTTGTACCATGGTAACATAGGTCAATAATAATTTATTATTAACCTTGGTCTATAATGCAAACTGTCGCTTTTCAATCAAACTCAAACCTCCAAATCCAAATATTATTTAACTCATTAAACTCAAGAAAGGTGTTAAGTGTATAATTTAAATTTGCCGCTTAATTTTAAATTGACCTACGCTGCCGCCTCGCCTGGCCACTGTGCTGTTTTGGTGAAAATGTGAAACATGTGTAGTGTAGATGTAGGAATGAATAAATCACTATTTTTTTGTATTTGTAGGTAAATACATTTCAATAGATTTATTTAAAAATAATAATAAACTAATAAGGCTGCTGACTGTAACAGCGCAAAGTGTTTTTATTAAATAATTAAATCAAATACAAATCAAGGCCCTTAAGTGAGGTTATCAAACCAGCGAAATGAGCAAAACGTCAGATAAAAAACAAATGCAGCCTACTTTGTTTTTGTGAATATTAACAAATAAGTAACGTTATTATTCATGTCAAAATTATTATTATCCATAAAAAAAATTCAAAGAGAATTTATGTGCTAGTAGTGAAAAAAATAGTATATAAACCACGGTTGAGAAAATCATTATTGACCAGGCGCCTTATATCCCTCGGTCTTCGCCCTCGGGTTACAATAGGCGCTGGGTCAATAATGATTATCTTCTCAACCTTGGCGTATAATATACTATTTTTCACTACTAGCCTAGGAAGCCACTATTATTTACCTTTATTTGACATGAGAAATTGTTTTTCACTACCGCTTGCTTGTACCATGGTAACCTATTTTTCTATTATCAGGAATATATGAAAGTAGGTTTTTGCAGGCTGAGTTTAGAAACGGTGTAATTGACTTGAAGAAAAATACTTTTTTTCGCGATCGCCTAGAAAATGAGCTCTTTCTGATCACTATTTAGACCGGAAAGTCCTTCTTTGCTGAGCCTGCTCGGAAAGTTGTCTATAAGGGATTGGAAAGTACTTTATCGATACCGGGACCGGTAAAGCTAAATGTTTCCATGGAGATCAGTTGTTTATTTATTTCTTATTTGCTCGCAGTAAAAAATAAAATAATACTTTTTTATTCTTTTTTTAGGATCGCAAAAAAATATTGTACCCAACCTGAAAGTGTCTATTATGGCCTACGGCTCGCTCTGGAATATGCTTGCTCACCCAGTAAAGTATCACTTTCAGGTCTTGTTAATAATAATAATAATAATAATAATAATAATAATAATAATAATAATTTGTAATAAATAAGGAGAAAATAATTGACAATAATTGATTACAACAATCAAAATATTTTCTTTTTAATATTAAAAAAACTAATTGAAATATAATAAATTTGTGTAGTTATTTTCTTTACTTTATAAAAAATATTGTTTATTAATATCAAAAGAAAATACAGTGCTTTGTTATTATATCATTGTTTTGCTTATTGTAATCAATTATTGTCAATTATTTTTCTTTATTTATTACATTGTTATTATTTTTAAATGATTCTAATACGAAATATAAGACAAAATTTCAAAGTTCAAAAAATTTTATGTAAAAAAAAAATAACTAAAAGGGAATTTCAAAGGCAGTAGTGCTATCTAATGCGTCACGCTTAGATACATTTGAAAAGCTTTTCATATTGCATAATAAAAAAGTGAAACAATTATTTATTTGATAATTTTTTGTAATTTATTGCAATTAATTCAATAATAATAAAGTAATTAATATTAAATAATATAAAAGATGTACTGTACTAATGTCCAATATCATGGCTTAATTTTCTGCCGGACACATTTTATTTACAAAAAAACTGTTTTCCCATGTTAAACGCCTATGCCAAGGTTTGTTTGGGCACCCGGTATATGAGTACTGCAGAAAACAGTGAAAAGTAATATTATATAAGCGACTTTACCCCTTATACTTACAATAAATTCACAGTTTCCTGATGATATAAAAGTTAAAAGAAAAATACTCATAAGCATGTTCATTGTATGCCACAATGAAACTGCTATATGATGTTATTATATAAATGATGGAAAATTATATTGGAATTAATATATAGTTAGGAGTAAAATTATATGCTTTTGATATGAAAATAGAAATAAACTAATATTATTTGTACGGACAGGGCCGGCTCGTGGTGCTTTAGCACCCTTGTGCAAAATTTTATTATGCACCCCCCTCCCCACTTTAACAACCCAAAAAATGAAATTGTTTGAAACGTTTATACGTATATACACAAATAAAAAAAAGTTAAATACAAAAGTTGTATAATACTACCTGATTTATAATTTAGCATAAACATTTTTTTCTAAGGCCTACCATTTTTTTTTTTTGGAAAATATTTAACTTTAATTTTTTAAATAGAACACCTGTATATTTTGACAGAATAAGATTCTTAATAAATTTCTCTTTACAATGACGTGTAACAAGTAAGGATTTTCCTTTAAATTATTTCCTATAAAGCAAATAGAAATATGATAAAAGTAGGCTATGATATTCTATTGTTTATACCTTTAACTTGTGTCACACATGAATATTGGCTACGTAGGGGTTTTCCTTTAAATAAAATTATGTCTAATAAAGCAAGTAATAGAATTACTAGCATTATTATTATAAATTTTGATACAGGATAGCAGCCCGACGTTTATTATTATTTGATCTGTGGAAACAGCAAAGCATATCAACTTTTTCGCTATTACTAACGTGAGTATTTTTTAACGTGAAACATTGGGGGTGTCATATCCATGGTAACGACATTTGATTGACAGCAATGTATTTGCGTGTACCATTTAACTGGCCGTGTCAGCTGTATAGCATGACCTTGAGACTTTCGGTTAGTTATGTATTACGACACTTAGCGCTAGTAGTGCTTCGTTCGGATTATTTCGTTAAAATTCGTAAATGCTCGGATGTTCGGTGATTTTAAAATCGTGGCGGCTTGGCAGCAAGTCATACTGTCAATTCAAATTTGAAATTGTATTTTCGTGAAGTGTAATTCTTCATTATTGTGTTATTTTATATTGTTCTGTTTTTGTGTTTATTTGCTTCTGCAAAATGCCAAGAGGTTATCGTGTGCTGGGTTGTGATGTTGAAAATACAACAAAACATTATTGTCCTATTTATGAAGAAGAAATTTACAAAATTTTGATTGAACGAGTAGATCATCCAAATACAAGATAGAACAAGAAATGAAATGATTAGAGAACAATTATAATGTAAGCCTATATTAGACTTCATTGAGCAGAGAGAGCTTGGTTGGGCCACATGATCAGAATGAGAGAAGCTAGACCGGTGAGACAAATATGGATGACAAAAGTGGTAGAAAAAACAGAACGAAAGACAACTGGGTTAGTGTAATGTTGAACATCTTGAAGAAGAAAAATACGACGATTCAAAACGCTAGGAAGATGGCAAGGAATAAGAAGCAATGAGTGAAATTTGTACACAACTAAATGTATTTGTATACCCTACACTTTATGGTAAAAGGATATCTGACTATATTTTTATATTTTCCTTATGTAATTTTAAGAAATAAATATGCGTTCTATTTCTTGTTAAATATATATTTTGTTCTTTTCTGTTTATTACTATATCAATAAAAAAGAATAAATATATTCTCAATAGTAATGCAGGATGCAGACTATCCCCATCCCCGATACTGCCCGCCATACTGATTTTAGTTATGTCTTACGACACCGAGCGCTAGTGTTGCCGGGCATGAATGCCTACTACTTTATCATTGCAGTTGACTATCTTAATAGTATCTGTTGTCTGTGCCATTTAATATGAAACATAAGGAACAAATTTGACAGAAGTATTATATTTAAATATTGTAAGAAATTTAGCCGAGTCAGAAAACCACTCGAGCGCACAAAACATATTTCGGCATTTCAGGCACAAGGTACACACAATATTTTTTCTGCAACTAAATTTAATTTTTAGAAAACATGTATAATTATTTAAACAAAATTAACCTCAAATAACATCTTGTCAATGTAACATTTGATTGACAGCAATGTATTTGCCTGTCTCATTTAAAATAAAACATAAGGAATGAATTTGGCAGAAGTATGATATTTAAATATTGTAAGAAATTTAGCCAAGTCAGAAAAGATGCACACAATATTTTTTCTATTACTAAATTTAATTTGGAAAGCAGGTACAATTATTTAAACAAAATTAACCTCTAATGACGTCTTTTCAAATGTCAAATTTGTTCCCTATGTTTCATTATAAATGGGACAGGCAAATACATTGCCGTCAATCAAATGTCAAGTTGTTCCCATGGATACGACAAACCCAATGTTTCACGTTAAAAAATACTCACAGTGTAACCGACGTTCATTTTTCTTAGTTAAATAAGAATCTTAACACCTTTCTCACTATTATAATCAGTATTATTAAATCTGTGACAGATGTTACTGGTATAAACAATAGAATATCACAGCCTACTTTTATCATATTTCTATTTGCTTTATTAGACATAATTTAAAGGTAAACCCTTACATGTTATAGATCATTGTAAAGATAAATTTATTTAGAATTTTATTCCGTAAAAATATACAGGGTATTCCATTTAAAAAATCAAAGTTAAATATTTTTCTGGAAAATTGGTACGCCTTGGAAAAAAATTGTTTTTGCTAAATTATAGACCATGTTGTATCAAATAACTTTTCTGTATAACTTTTTCTTGTATCTTTAATATTCCAGAAGATATAAGCTGGAAAATGAAAAATCAACCATCCTGTTTATTATCGCAAAAATAAAACATATTCTATAACATAAAAAAAATTAAAAAAAGAAATATCAGTTTGGTTAGGATACGACAGGTTACGACGCATCTTGAATTAACTCTCTTTTCCTGGCCGGCTGCTAGCGTATGCGTTCTGTGATGTGTATTACAAATTTAAGCGCGAAATACACGAGATAACAAAAATTTATATTAGAAAATTGATTTTATTTTTATTTTATACTAAAATTGGTAAAATCAGCTTTAAAAATATAAAACTGAGTTAGGATGGCACTATAATAGAGTTTTGCTTGCACCCCCTTCGGCCTTGCGCACCCCCGTGCTATGCATGTGTTGCACAGTCGCACGAGCCGGCCCTGTGTACGGATATTTATATTTATCTATATCTGTCTATTCATACGAGTACCTATTATAAAGTACTGATTTTACCTTGAAAATTATTGATCCATGCAAGAATATTTTAAATAACAACACCGACTTGATAATCTCATATGTATTAACTTTCAAGCTTCTCAAAAGAATATCTACAAAATTTAGTACATATTTGAGATAGAAGAAGGTATATGAATATAACAGAAAAATTACTTAGGCACACATTTCTTAACATTACATACTTGAAATCTTAGTCGCACAGTACTTATTTTTAGAAATCTCATTTGGGCAACAGAAACTTAAAATTTTTGTATGCTTCTCGAACATACAATTTGGTGGCTTTTTTTACAATAGGAAAAATAGTTAGTTAAAAGTTACTTTTAACCAGAGCGTTTTTCTAAATATATTTTAACATAACCTAATTCTAATTTCTAATCTGACGTACAGTTTTGCAATTCTTCACATTTATGGCAGTATTCTGTTCAAAACTATGTCTTACAGATCAGTAAATGAGTAAAATATAAAATAATAAAAAATAACAGAAGCATACGTATATAGTATTCTTCGCGTAAGAATGGCACTGCATGCGCAATAAAAAGTGTGTGATATGGTTGTTGACAATATACATGGGAGTAGTAGTGGGAGGATTTTTAAATACAATTTTCTCATAAACTTCAAAAAAAAAAAAATTAATATATATTAATAGGCAGAGCTGTGCACAAGTACAAGAAAAAAGGATTTAAATACAAGTACAAGTACTTTGCTGAAAAATGTACTTAAGTACAATTACTTTCATTTCAAAAGTATTTAAGTACAAGTACAAGTACAGTACTTGTATTTGCAATTTCAGGTATAAGTACAACCCAGGAAACATACATATATAAGATATATAACTATAAAGGATAAATCATAGCACAATGGAACTGTGCTGTGATTTATCCTTGATAGTTATATATCCTATATATGTGTTTCCTGGGAAGTACATATAAAAATACGAAAATTGAAAAAAAAAACATTTAGTTTATTTTTCTTTGACTTTCTTTATGAAACATAAATAAATGGTTTATTATTTAAATGTTTTCGTTATCGTACGGAGACTTTTTTGTCATGAAATTGTGAATACCTTCAATGTTTACCCCATAAAATAAATAAAATAACTACAATATTTGTTTATTTATTTATTTATTTATAATAAAGTAACATAATGCTTTTCATTTTTATTGGATTTTAGAATTCTGTTTTTCCTAAAATAGATTGTAACTATTTTCATACAGAGACTTTATAACTGTATATCTAATAATTCATGGCAAAATATTAAGAGCCTATACATTAACCGAAATGAGTATTTTTTCTACGGAACTGCGGGTTTCAAAAAAAAAAAACTAACTTTAAACACAAAATTTTAATTAATTTTTATAGATAGTACAAATACATTACACACCATATTTAGTAAAACGTTTTTTTTTTTTAATTTGCGAAGAAAATAAACGGATAAGAACAACAACTAATAGCATTGAATACACTCGCAGTTTTAACTGCAAATGAATTGAATTTATAACTTAAAAAATAGAGGGCATTGCTTAGTTCGAGACAAACAGGATATATATATATATATATATATATATATATATATATATATTTTTTTGTTGCGTAATTTTGCAGGTTGAAACGTGCAAAGCAAAAGTACTTGTCTATGTACTTGTGAACACACAAGTACAATTCCAAAAATATTGGATTGGAGTACAAGTACAATTACACATTGAAAAATTGTACTTAAATACAAGTACAAGTACAATAAAAATGTATTTAAGTACAGTTTAAAGTACCTGTACTTAAGTACATGCACAGCTCTGTTAATAGGTACCTATAATTGTATTAAAAGTTGTTAAAGTATAATTTTTTAAAACAAACTAAGAATAACTTTAATGTAATGTAAGGTAATATGATGTATTGAACAAGGAAATATTAAATTAACTAATAGGCCAATTCTGAACAAATCTGTAAGTCTTACAGATCTGTAATCTGTAAAAAAAAACTGACTAAAACACATCTAGTTTTGTTGATTAATATAAAATTATATATAAGTGTGGCTGGTTTCGTTGCAATTTTATTCATTATTTACAGATTTGCAGATCTGTAGGACTTACAGTTTTGTTCAGAATCGAGCCATAAATAAATTGTAATCTGCGATCGAGTACGTCAAGTGGCACAGAGTAACATTGTACAATTTAGGAAATAATCTAATACAAATAAACAAATTATAACATATTAATTTTCAAACATTATATATTTAATATATTGAAAGATGTTTTCAGAACTCATTTTAATAAGATAACACAATATTTGGGTATAAGTTCTGTATTATTTATTGAAAAATACAACGTTTCGACAGCTAGGTGCTGTCTTCTTCAGGTAAAAAATTATAATAAAAAAAAAAGAAGAAGACAGCACCTAGCTGTCGAAACGTTGTATTTTTCAATAAATAATACAGAACTTATACCCAAATATTGTGTTATCTTATTATATATTTATTTTATTTTAATAAACTGTCAGCACATTTGTACAGTTTAATTTCATTGACAGAGGATCAAGAAAAATCAGGGAAACCGACAGAATCCTCCTAATTGAAATAAAAATATTATTAAATAAAACACTCGGTTTCGTTTCACAAATCAAAGAATAAATTGAACGTTATTGACTAATTTCGCCAATTACGGCATCTTCAGAAGTACTGAGGATGGTTGCGACAAGAGCAACACTATTTCTTACTAACATTTTTTGAATTCTATTTTTTTTTAGTATTTTTAGCAAGGCATGGAACCCGCTAAAACTGGTTTCGGCTCAGGTTCCGGTTAATTTGGTTTATGAGAGATGGGTTCGTGTGCGGTTCTGGTTCAAGCATTAATAAAATTTGCGGTTTCGTCCCGGATTCAGGTTCGGTTTGACATAATGAAAATTGAGTTAACGTTTTTTGAATAACAATCTTTGTAGAAATAATTTACAATGCGAGTAGAATATCTAGAAGGTTTACAAAAAAAGTTACTAAGAAATATTGTTGCTCTCGACTGTTACATCCTTTATACACTAAAAATATTTACCTATAAATTTTTCACAATGTAACATACCTACCTATGTTAAAATTTAACATATTGTTAAATTTAACAATGAGTGAAATTTTTATGAAACGGGGCATTACAGTTTTAAACAGAATACGGCCATTATTATTTTATTGCCCAGATGTCCGGCGTCTACTTATACCGTTTTCACACAGGATGATTATCTTAGGCTGATAATGTGCGTCTATCGTAATGTTACTGTGTGAATGCTCGAACACGCAGATAATGTGCGTCCATGATAATCAAAGTAACTTGGGATGATTATCATCGATCAAGTGGTATGATGACGTAGTACTACCAACTGAATGTTTTAATTCTGACAGCTGTCCAATTTACTAACCTTTTCACTCATTATCAATCCAGAATAAATGAATTTCGTACATAATTTTCTGAATGATGGAGCCATGGAAGAATTTATAGTTTAATTTTATTAATGAATGGGGTCCTATACCATTTTTCTTTTATTTTTTTTCCTGTAAGAACAGGATAAAATAAGAACTTCAGTGCAAACGCGACTTAAAAATTTTACGTAATAAGCGAAATATGAATTTTTAAAGTTTAAGAATTTGTGCGTGACGTAGCAGGTACTAACAAGTGATTGACAAACAATGGGACAAACTGTTAGTTATACTGGAAACAATTTTTTTCATGTTTGCATAGCTGAAATGTTTTTATATAAAAACTTATACGTTATATTCACGAAGAAATTATTATTAAGTATAAATAACATAAATAATAAGCATTTAACAAGGATTTCTTCCTAATAAATTACAGAACATCGAAACAGTTTGACAATATTATTACACAAAGTATGACGACGGATGGCGCTAATGTTTGCCTGTTTTGAAGTTTCAATATTAATTTAATTAATATTATTATTAATTTAATTCATATTACAAATTGATTTAATTATAAATACATGATTATTGTTAATATTACTAGATGTTATAATTAAACAAATTCATCAAACACAAAATTGTTAAATGTTTTGTTAGGTTATAGAACAACATGACATTTCATATTCTTTCAAAGGTGACCGCCATAGACGCGCGAATCTTCTTTTTAAAATCAGGCGACCAATCAAATTCTTAGTACCTAACGTGTCATATCCTAGTAATCAGCTTCAATCGCTTGTAATTTGTGACCTAGTTAATATTTAAAGAAAATTTTTTCACTAATACTTACTCATTAATTTATGTATATTTTCGTCTTCTTATTTAAGATAGTTAAAATATGACTATGGTATAGGACCCCATTGTATAAAAATTTCTCGATATTTATCATAAGATATATAATTAAATAATTTTTAAAAATATTCAAAAGTGAGGTTAAAATCACTCCTGTGAGGGGCAGGTGACGTCATTCTGGAATGGTCTAAACAAAAGTGTGATTGGCGACATAACCTAAATACGTGTCGAGCCAAACACCAAACATTTCAAATCAAAATAAATCCACATCAAGACTATCAACTTGTTAAAAAAATACAGCTTCTTAAGTGGTATAAAAGATGACAGCTCCTTCTTCGTGTGAATAAAGTCACTAGATATATAAAGTACTGCAATTCATTGTACCAATGTGCTAGAGAGAGAAGAGCGTTTTTTAGACACAATATGGCGGAATCAGGCCAATCAGGGTCTAGTTGTAGTTGGCTGTGCCTATAAAAGTCTCTATAACTGGGGATTTTAGCGTCAATGCTGTCATCATGTCCAACGACCTGAAGAAAATTAACCTTAATTGTACTTATTTTTTATTATTTTCTTTATAATTTTGATCGTTATGTTTTGTATTTATATGCATGCATATTATAAAAATTATGAACATATAATCAACATTAATTGATTACCTTCATGGATTTATTTGACTGCCGATTATTTTTCTTTGTAATAACGCACTCGTTTCAAGATCATCCATTTTAAATTTGGCGCCGAAGCTCGACACCATGGCTCGTAGTATGATCACGGTTTTAACTAAAACACTATTTTAAGAAATGTCAAATTCAAATTTCAATATTTAATTTCACCTTTACATGTAAAGAATGATTTTTTTAAAAATATTTGTTTGAATACAAACTATGTTCTGCTTTAAAATCATATTTTGATAAATTTGATATTATTTATTATTGTTATTAAACAATGAAATTTGACATTTCTTAAAACAGCGTTTTAGTTAAAACCGTGATCATACTACGAGCCAATATGACGGCCAATTGCGGTACTTTATATATCTAGTGACTTTACGTGTGAACGGACATCTATCATAATTATAAAGAATCATCATGTGAACCTGACATTATGATCCCGTGTGAAAACAGCATTAGCTATCACTCAGTTGATCCTCGAGTTGTACCATTACTCAATCGCCGTCGCCCAGTTTACTGTGTCGAAGAAAATCTGTATGGCTAAGATTTCGAGTAATTTTTAACACCTAACAGAAAATTATATCACTTCTATGGTATGATATCCATAGGAGTACTATAAACAACTTTATACATTAATCCATTATTGGCCAGTTCTACAGTGCTTGGTCTAGTACCGGTTATTTTGTGCGGAAAGACAAATACAGATTCTCCATTAACGTAAATTCGGTAGCAGTCGACATCGCTTACAAAGCAGAAAGATACTCGTATTCCTTTCTTCCATTTGTGATCATGATTTAGTATTTCGGTTCCCCATACGTTGGATAATCGGGTGTTGCAGGCTAGTACATTCTTATGAATCCTAAAAAAATAAATAAAAATTACCGTCACTTCGTATTACCCATTTTTGGGTGTGTAAATCTGCTTCTATATTATATAATATAAAGGTTTTCTAACACAGCGAACATGCCGAATGCATAGTCCGACTGGTATGTTATATACCAAATAACACCCTAGGGTGTTATAAAATTGTTGCTATGAAATCTGTATTGTAAACAAATAAGAATATCGCGTTTCCTAGTTACAGTGTTTAAGTAATTAGATTAATTTGTCTAACACAAATCACAATGACAAGACATAAATCGATAAAAATCTAATAAAATAATAAGTCGGTCGAACGTTAAACGTTGAACGCACCGCGGGTGTTAAACGGAGAATAACCCCTTCGGTTAACGTACACACCTCGGGCCAGAGGCCCTAGGAGAGTACTCTGTTGACCTCAGGCGTTATCGTCCTTATAACACCCTTGATACGTTAATTACTATTCCATCACAGATTAGAAATGTATTGTTTTGTTTGATAATAAATCGGAAACTGCAGTGGTATTTGAGAGAGCCGTCTTCAACGCCACTCTGTGGTTGCTACTGGAACTATTTTCAGAATGTAGGCAACCCCATACTTCATAACTATGCAATCCGCATTGCTTCCTTGGATTTCAAAATTATGTTATTTATCAAGAAAGTAGAAGTAGTTAATGACAACCAATATTTACAAAATCTGTATTCGTATATTTATTTGAAATCGTCACTAAAGTGAACAAAAATCGTCACTAAAGTGAACAAAAATCGTCATTAAAAGTTCACTAAAGGCATTAAAGTAATCCATTATACGCCGATTTCAAGCAAATGAAGTGTTGCCAACCTTATAATAATTGTTGTACATATAAGATAATTTGGGAAGGTGTTTGATATAAGATTGAAATAAACCATGATTTTGAGTGTTCTTTATTACCATAACTTCAATGTTCGGAAGTTAGTAACATTGAGTGTCAGACTGACAGTTACAAAAACAACCTATAAAAATGAAATATTCCTTTCATTTTTACAAATTTTCGATTTACAATAAAATTTAAAATATAACTTCAGTACATTGATACATAATTAGGTAATTATTTATCTTTACAACAATATAACATTAACATAAAGAATTACTTTAAATAATATTTGTAAACAATAATAAGAAAATATAAATGCTTTTTTAGTGTTTTATTTAGATTAAATATGTGATTAAATATAAAATAACTAACCCTATTGAATATTTTTTATTTCTTACCTTGCTCCAAATCCGTACAGGATGTTCGACTTATCGTCGAATAAAGTGAAGTTCCAGTCGTGATCTGTTGTTACTACTACACTTATGGATCCTCCAGGTTTCAATCCATGGTTTAGATTAATAGTAACAGGGCCTTTGAATCCTGTAGGCCCAAAATCATGTACGGTGAACGTTTGGTCGCAGTTCAAAACTCCACAAGACATCGTAAATAGTAAGTTGTCAAATTCACAGTGGTAGATTATGCTCGTTATTCTAGTTTTATATTGAGCGATAAAGTAGAAAAATATGTTATTCGTAGATATTTTGTGGCTATTTGTTTATCATTTGTGAAAACATATTGTGGTTGCTTTTTCGTCACTGATTTGTTATATATTTGTTTATTGATATTTTGCGGAAAAATATAGAAAACAACATACCTTCCCAATTTACTTTTTTTTGCATATTACTTACTTCAAAAATTCTTCCCAAAGATGTATATTTCATTTAAGTAAAGAATGGATCTTAGATTTTTATGGTGGTATAATTTATGCCATCTGATAGGTCGAATTTCTGAGTTCACAATACTCGTTAAGTTCTAATATTTTTTCCTAGAACTGTGCGTAAAGTACATACTTTACGCACTCTTTACTGTGTAAAGATCCACACAAGCATTAGTGCGTGAAAAGTAAATAGGCGTTGCTAGGCAACAGTCACATTCGTTTAATCTTCTTGTGAAGTATATACTCGTAATTAGGTAGATGAAAGTAAAAAAAAATCAAGAAATATTAATGTACAATGTAAATGAAATAAGTATCATAGTTTTTATTAACAGATTGATAGTACCTACTAACCTAATTCTTAAGAACATTTATATTTTTAACATAATTCTAATCTAATTTTTACCTCCCGCTATCCTTGGTAAGGGAGGTATAGGGATCGTGCTAAAAATCACATATCGAGATTTTAGTAAATGACCACGTTTTAAGGTCCCTAGTATCCAATTTTAACATTTTCATGATGATGTCTGTATGTGTCTATATATATATATATATGTATATATATATATATATATATATATATATATATATATATATATATATATATATATATATATATATATGTGTGTGTGTGTGTGTGTGTGTGACTGTATGTGTCTATATATATGTGTGTGTGTGTGTGTGTGTGCGCGCGCGTGCGTGTGCTTGCGTGCGTGTGCTTGCGTGCGTGCGTGCGTGCGTGCGTGTGTGTGTGTGTGCGTGCGTGCGTGCGTGTGTGTGTGCGTGCGTGCGTGTGTGTGTGTGTGTCTACGTGTATGGACTTTGTCTTCGCTCTAACTCAAATACTAATTCAGAAAATTCTGAAACCTTGTATTTCTACCCTATTGAAAGAAGCCATTACATTTTGGTGTAAATCGGTTAACCGGAAATGACACTTTACCTGAAGCTCATAATGGTTTTTCTTCAAAAAATACCATTAAATGCCACTTTTTCGCATTTTATGTTATGAAAATGAAAAATTATTGAATTTTCTAGAGGAATACATTAATACTATTTCTATATATTTTACAGATAAATTTAAAAAGATTTTATTTATAAGTCCCGAAGCCTAAGATAAATACAATTCCTTTGTTACACAGTTCATATTTCAAGTGAATGTAACTGACAGTAAATGTCACTGTCAAAAAACTAATCACTTCATATTAATAATAGTGACAATTTAAAAAGAAAATAGTAAATAAAGCAAAAGTTTTATGCAATGGAACAGTTTGCAGCGTTAGTAAATACGTAAGTATGTATTTAAATTAATAAAAATGGATAGGAAAGTGTGGCGAAGGAAGATTGTTGCGTAACTATTATTGTGGTCCGGATGGGGTTATTCGCTACCGAAAATCGGTCACTTTAATATGTTCTTATGTATGAATGCTATGATGATTGTGGAGAGGCGAAAGAAGAATGTTGTTAAAGAGTGAAGTGAGTCAGCTGAGCTCTTACTCTTATCCCTTTTCTTATTGTTACTATTGTTTCCGGGTATTTGCTAACCCCCTAAGTGGGAATCGAGTGATTTTATGTACGTATGTATGTATGTAAAAATTAAATAGCGGGAGGTTTTGTGTTGGCCACATCAGATTTTTTTATACTGTTTTTACCTCCCACTGCCCTTGGTAAGGGAGGTATAGAGATCGTGCTAAAAATAGCATGTCGAGATTTTGGTAAATGACCACGTTTTAAGGTCTGTAGAATCCAATTTTAACATGTCTGTATGTGTGTATATGTGTGTGTATGTATGTATGTATGTATGTATGTATGTATGTATGTATGTATGTATGTGCGTGTGTGTATGTGTATATGTGTATGGATTTTGTCTTCGCTCTAACTCAAATACTATTATTCAGAAAATTCTGAAACCATGTATTTCTATCCTATTCTAATATGAAAAGAAACCATTAGATTTTGGTGTAAATCGTATAACCGGAAATGGCATTTTACGTGAAGCTCATTATGGTTTTTCTTCAAAAAATACCATTAAATGCCATTTTTTCGCATTTTAAGTCTTATGAAAATTAAAGATTATTGAATTTTCTACAGGAATACATTAATACTTTTTCTATATATTTTACAGATAAATTTAAAAATAATTTTTTTTATTAGTCCTGCAGCCGAAGATAAACACAATTCTTTTGTTACACAATTCATATTTCAAATGAATGTAACTGACAGTAAATTTCACTGTCAAAAAACTAATTACTTCAAATTAATAATAGTGACATTTTAAAAGAAAATAGTAAATAAAGTAATAGTTTTCTGCAATGGAACAGTTTGCAGCGTTAGTAAATACGTAGGTATGTATTTAAACTAATAAAAATTAAATAACGGGAGGTTTTGTGTTGGCCACGTCAGATTTTTTACGTTGAATAATGTGGTGTAATTAGATTTTTTTAAAACTGATTAATTCTGTAAAATAAAGGGAAAAAACATTATAAAATATAATTAGCCATAATTATTCCAACTATCCTTTAATGAGAAATTCCTCATTTTAATATCCTTCTTCCATTAATAAAACTTTTATGGGTGCATTAAAATTCAGTCCTTAATTAGATGAATTCATTCTTCTTTTTCTGCATTCTTATTAAATTCGTTGTGAATTTAAACCGAACTTTTAATATTCTCGTTGTCGTCTTTGGCATGATATACAGAATGCATTTCAGGAAGAGGATCAGTGGTTTCTACAGGACGACTCTGGAGAATTGAATGGTCAGTCGCTTCCTGTTTTTGTTTGTATGGATACAAGATTTATTTGAATGGATGAAATAATGGTTTCATCCTATCCACCAGGGAATATGGAAGGATGGAAAAATTTTCTATATTGACTAGGGTTAGAAATTTGTATAACATTTTAAAATATATTTAAGTGGGAGACTAAATACATTTAAATTACCTAAAGAAACTATTAAATACAAAAAAAGTTAATTTAATTTCGGAAAAGTTAAATTGATATTTTGATAAAAAAAATTCTGAAATTGATGTTAATTTTTCAGAAATTGAAGTTATTTTTTCTGAAATTGGATTTTTACCTCCCGCTACCCTTGGTAAGGGAGGTATAGGGATCGTGCTAAAAATCTAATATCGAGATTTTAGTAAATGACCACGTTTTAAGGTCCCTAGAATCCATTTTTAACATTTTGACGATGATGTCTATATGTGTGTGTGTATGTGTGTGTGTATGTGTGTATGTGTACGAATTTTGTTTGCACTCTAACTCAAATACTATCATTCAGAAAATTCTGAAACCTTGTATTTTTACCCTATTCTAATAGTAATAGAAGCCATTAGATTTTGGTGTAAATCGGATAAACGGAAATCGTACTTTACTTGAAGCTCATAATGGTTTTTCTTCAAAAAATACCATTAAATGTCATTTTTTCGAATTTTATGTCTAATGAAAATTAAAGATTATTGAATTTTCTACAGGAATACATTAATACTTTTTCTATATATTTTACAGATAAATTTAAAAAAAGCCTAAGATAAAAACTATTATATGTTTTTCCATTAATCATTGTACCTTTGAATTGCTAGTTGTCTTGACTACATATTTATTTTTATTATAATTTTTTACCTGAAGAAGACAGCACCTAGTTGTCGAAACGTTGTATTTTTCAATAAATAATACAGAACTTATACCCAAATATTGTGTTATCTTATTAAAATGAGTTCTGAAAACATCTTTCAATATATTAAAAACTATTCCTTTGTTACACAGTTCATTTTTCAAATGAATGTAACTGACAGTAAATGTCACTGTCAGAAAACTTATCACTTCAAATTAATAATAGTGACATTTAAAAAAAATAGTAAATAAAGCAATAGTTTTCTGCAATGGAACAGTTTGCAGCGTTAGTAAATACGTAGGTAGGTATGTATTTAAATTAATAAAAATTAAATAGCGGGAGGTTTTGTGTTGGCCACATCAGATTTTTTTCTCTGAATTTTAATATACTCTTTCTGAAATAGAACTTACTTTATTTTTTAAGTATAAAGAATGTTAGGGTAACAGGTGAATTATGGAATTAATAATTACATTTAGATTATATACAGATGCCCACAACTACAGGTATAAACGTTAAGGGCATATAGTACTAATCAAAATGAGTAAAAAAGCCTAATTAACATAGATTTGATCTCCTACTCTTTTCAGAAAGAGGCCATTTTGTATTAGAATCGAAGAAAAACTGTCAAAGACAGTCGTCGCACAAAATTTTATCTACGTTTGTAAATAGGCTATAATAAACCAGTAAAATTTTGTATTAAACATTTTTCTCAATTTCTAATAGTACGAAGTTAAGTTGCCACAATATTTAACTTAATATAAATATTGATTTTTTTTTTTTTAAAAAGCAAGCTCATTTAGGGCTTATTTCAAAAACAACAAGTTTTAACCGTGGTTAACCAAAAGTGTTCCAATAATATCAAATGGTAAAAGTTGTACATTTATGAAACATCGTACCGGTTGGTTGCAACCGAAGCGCACCAACGCAACCATGATTTTTCCTCGGTTTTGCCGGTAACATCTTCTATCCTTTTTCATAAGATGTCACATTTTATAGGTTAGTGTGGTTAGATACTATTTATTGAGTCTTTGATGTTTGCATCTGTTTTCTGCGGTTTGCATTCTACATATTTTAATTTTCCACTCCATAATTTAGGATTATAAAAACGACACACATAATGTTTTGATAGAAAACTTTAGGCTTACCGCGAAAGAAACCGAACTGTACAAAAAATAATAGTCACGTGACTACAACCAGTCAGTATCCGAATCCATGGTTTTGGTTATTATATTTTATTTTTGGAATATACCCCTAAGATGACCTCTCAAAGGTAAACAGAATGTCTCATTTAATCGAAGTATTAACTCTTATAGTTTTCGAGATAGCAGAGGTAAACACCGTATTAACTCATTTTTCACTGCCTTATATCTCGGGAACTATTGCAGATCGGACCCATGTTGATAAAACTTTTTTATTCATTTTTATCAGTATTATATGTTCTTAAAGTTTTTACCTGAAGTTGTAGGACACATGTGTATTATATTTATAATATTATTTTCCATTCAATTTGTTTACAATAATTGAAAACTTTGCCAATATTAAAATGAAATGAGAACATTAATTGTTTTATCATAGCTAGGCTTGTTAATTCTCGTGTTTCGCAACGAAGACTCACAGCAAGCTTTGGTTAGTTATTACTTTGTTTCTACGCTAAACGAATGTCGTTGCTCGGATCGTGATTTTTATCAAAAATTCATTGTAAATAAATGAAAATATATTGCCCAATCTAATGCATCGTATTTACAATGTAATTTTCTTTTTAGTGATATAAATTTTGTATAGGAAAAGTGTTAGTGTTTTGAATTTAGTGAAGTTCAATTAAGGAGGCAGAGAAACATGACTGAAGTACACAGAACATTCATGGACAGTTGAACAAATCTAAATTTTTATTGTTTAACATAATATTATTTTTACTGTGTTTTGAGGTGAATTGAACTTGGAAATCGACAAAATCTTCGGATAAATCAGACTGCAACAGCATATAAGGTAGGAAAGTCACGTATTTATTCTTTTTCATAGATAATAAAAATGAACACCAAATTTTATGTATTTGATGAGATATCATTAAATAAATAAATAAATAAATAAATAAATAAAACAAGCTTCAATTAAAACCTTTCGCTGTACTGGATTCGTGCTAAAAATCGCATATCCAGTGTTTAGTGAATAAGCACGTTTTAAGGTCACTAAAATCCGATTTTAACATTTTTACAATGATGTGTGTGTGTGTATGTATTGGAGAGACGATTTCTCAAATTATATAAGACTAAAGACCAATTTAACTACGTATTATTCTTTAAACTGACGTAAATTGAAATTCATATGGAAATAAAGGAAATCGTATATTTTAGATTTAAATGAATTTACGGTTAAAAAATAAAAATGAAACACCACTGAGAAGTAAATCACACCTTTTTAGCTCTTGCTAAGAGAGGTATTGGGTTCATGCTAAAAATCGCATATCCAGATTTTAGAGAATAAGCACGTTTCAAGGTCGCTAAAATCCGAATTTAGAATTATGTGTGTGTATTTGTGTGTATGTTTTGGATGGACGATTTCTCAACTTCTATAAGACTAAAACCAATTTAACTACCTATTTCTTAATCTGACATTAATGAGAAGAGCTGAAAAGGTTTTGGTAATAATTGGATAACCGAAAGTTTCTTAAAAAAATCTTCTAAATATTATTTTTTGGATATTTATGTTATCACAAATATTAAAGAATATAAAATTCTCTGTCCTATACATTTAAATTTTTTATTACATATCTGTTGTAATGAATCTTACACTGCAAATAACTCAATGAAAACCAGTTAAAAAATTAAAATGTTTATAATTAACAGTGTCAAAAATCCAGATACATTACTGAAGGCTTTTTCTGGGAAGTACAGGGTGTCTCATTTTCAATGCAATATTAATGATAGAGCAAAATCGTTTGCACATTCCAGAGTCAACTTTTTGAGAAAAGTTTAATAGTAACCACAAGAATTTTCGATCTTCTTTTGTTTCTGAGGTAAAATAAAATGGCGTAATTAGATTTTTTGGAAACTTCATAATTCTTGAGATATAACACAAACTTATGATTTTTTAAATGGCAACCTATGTTGAAAATAGTCTCATCTTTTTGCTTATTTTTTAAGCTTTTCAATGATATATAACAAGTCTACATTCTTTTGTTTTACACACGAATAAAAGATGAATTATTGTTTTTTTGGGGTGAAAAAATAGAAAATTATTAAGAAATAAATTAAAAATCTGTTGTGGCCAGCACAAGACCTTCCGTCAATTCCATGTATTTTGTACAAATCCCATACCAATAGGTCCTTGGAACAGATTCTATATAATATGTAACAACACATACTATTTTTTACAAATTCCATGCCAAAAGTTCATTTGAAAAGGTTCTATAAATCCAATAAAATTATAACATAAACTACACTAAGTAATGTCCTTCCATCTTCTCTTTGGCCTTTCTCTGCGTGTCACTTGCGAGCAACATTATGTCATACCAATTTTAGATCCTATACTTTTTTCCATATTTGGTTTTGCACTTGCAACTGACATCTGTCAATTAAATTTTTTTGAATAATTATGTCAGCTGTTTCCATGATAAATAACAAAGCTGACTAATTTTTGAAAATTAATTTCTTTATAATGCTTTAACTCTACATCAATTGAATATGAAGGAAAATGAATAATCAAACCATATAGAGAAGAGTATTTTCTTTAATAAATATAATAACAAAATGTCAAAAAATAATATTTAACTGCGTTTTTTTAAGAAAAACTGTTAAAAACTTCAAATAAGGGTACTTCCGGTGGATCAATTATAACCAAAATCTAATCAACTCTTCATATGGATGTACAGAAGAGGAATACGAAAGAGTTATAATTTTTAGAATTATAGTATTGGAGTTATCGTCGGAGAAAAATTTGTCACACACGGACACACATACACACACACGCACACACACACACACACACACACACACACACACACATACATACAGACATCATCTTAAAAATAGTAAATTCGTATTGTAGGGACCCTAAAACGTGCTTATTCATTAAAAACTCACCACCGAATTTTTTGACCAAAGACAATACCTTCCTTACCTAAAGGTGACGGAAGGTAAAAAACTATAATAGTTCGTCATTTGTTTATTTCTAATATTTGCTTTAGTTTTACACATATTTTTAATTTATTTACTTTAAAAGCATATTTTTTCGAATTGTATCAAGGCCATCTGCGACGTCGATAAATAATAATTTAACTAATCCGAAAATAATTGGTTTAGAATAATTTTGAAAACATAAGTAGTAGATATGGAATCAAAATAAACAAATGATGAAGTGTTACAGTATATTTCATTTGTTTCTTAATAATTTTCAATTTTTTCACCCCAAAAAATTAATAAATCATCTTTTATTCATGTGTAAAACAAAAGAATGTAGACTTGTTATATATCATTGAAAAGCTTAAAAAATAAGCAAAAAGATGAGACTATGTTCAACATAGGTTGCCATTTAAAAAATCATAAATTTGTGTTATATCTCAAGAATTATGAAGTTTCCAAAAAATCTAATTACGCCATTTTATTTTACCTAAAAAACGGTATTAAAATTTGTTAAAACAATTTTTCTCTAACTACTATAATAAATGAGTTATAAGATATTTTCGAAATGAGCGAAAAACAAGTTTTTGCCTGTAGCTCAGAAACAAAAGAAGATCGAAAATTCCTGTGGTGACTATTAAACTTTTCTCAAAAAGTTGACTCTGGAATGTGCAAACGATTTTGCTCTATCATTAATATTTCCCGAGATACCCTAAAAAAGCATCAAAATGAGACACCTCTACATTTAATAATAATTCTTATTTTATAATTAATTAAATAGGTTTAACGCATTAAGAGTAGGAGGAAATTTATTTATAGAATGAATTAAAAATATACGAATAATAGATGTAATTAGAATTTTCGTGTTAAATGCAATATGCAATTATATGTAGGTATAGCCTAATATAGAAATGGCGAGAGGTATTGGGCTGGCCACAATGGATTTTTTCTTCGGCATTCTGCACGCTTGCTATATTTTATTAGTAATATAACTTTAGACATACCTTATCCTTTACATTAGGCCAAATATTTAGATTTTATAAGAAAAATAAAAGTTATAATAATATAATTTAATCCTAGCAACAATGCTTTGATATTCCTAATGAAACTTTCTGGCATTGTGCTACATTGAAACTGAGACGATGAAAACTATTTTGATACTTCTCCCCGGAGTTGTATAACGACTGCACACATCACAACGTTGGGCAAAGCAAAAGTCGTCTGGAATGTCGGTTAGTGCAGCAGGAGTTTTGACACATATTAGCACCCTCGGCTATGCTGAGTTTAACACTGTCACATATATTACAACTTACTTAACGAGTTACGAGTTCACAGATGTAAACTATGTCGAGCACTTATTACAAAATCGGAGTTATAATTTAGGAAAATAAATTTTCTAACAATACTGCTTTGTTAGATTCATTTTATATTGTAAGATGTAATGTTTTTTTACCTTCCGTCACCTTTAGGTAAGGAAGGTATTGTCTTTGGTCAAAAAATTCGTTGGTGAGTTTTTAATGAATAAGCACGTTTTAGGGCCCCTAGAATACGAATTTACTATTTTCAAGATGATGTCTGTATGTGTGTATGTGTGTGACTGTGTGTGTGTCCGTGTGTGTGTCCGTGTGTGTGTCCGTGTGTGACAAATTTTTCTCCGACGATAACTCCAATACTACAATTCTAAAAATTCGTATTCCTCTTCTTTACATCCATATGAAGAGCTGATTAGATTTTGGTTATAATTGATCCACCGGAAGTACCCTTATTTGAAGTTTTTAACAGTTTTTCTTAAAAAACACAGTTAAATATTATTTTTCGACATTTTGTGATTATCAATATGAAAAAATATCTTATTCTCTATACGGTTTGATTATACAGTTTCGTTCATATTCAATAGATATACAGTTATAGAGATATTAAGAGAGATTAACTTTCAAAAATTAGTCAGCTTTGTTAAAATTATGGAAACAACAGATATATTAAGAAAAATTTAATTGACAGATGTCAGTGTCAAATGCAAAACCAAAGTTGAAAGTACAGGGTCAGAAAGTTATGTGTGAATGTGATAGAGTGCCCCTCCAAAGAGAAGAAGATGGAAAGACTGTGTAGCAGAAGATTTGAGAGAGGAAGAATTGTGTGAAGAAGATGCGTTGGACAGGAATGATTAAAAGAAAAGAGTAAGAACAGCGACCCCTAATAAAATAGGGAAAGGAACTTTCGATATAGAATTTGTAAAAAATAGTGTGTTCGTGTTACAATTTTATAGGATATACAGAATCTTTTTCAAGGAATTTTTGGTATGGGATATATACAAAATACATCGAATTGACGGAAGGTTTTGTGCTGGCCACAACAGATTTTTTATTGTACACCTTCTTTAGACTTGTATTTTGTTTTCAAACTAAAAGATTTTTAAATGGGGATTTTTGATTTTAGAATTTTATGTCTGCCATCTAGTGAGTTCTGAAGTAACGTCTGTAGACAAAGACAACAAGCTCGAGGAGAGAGAAAGATGAGTAATACCATGACGTCCTAGATCGAAATTAAATCATATTTCATGTTGGATGATTTTTTGTTTCGGTATTATTTTTACCTTCCATCACCTTTAGGTGAGGAAGGTATTGTCTTTGGTAAAAAAAAATCGGTGGTGAGTTTTTAATGAATAAACACGTTTTGGAGTCCCTAGAATACGATTTTACTAGTTTTACGAAGATGTCTGTATGTGTCTATGTGTGCGTGACAAAAATTTCTCCGACGATAACTTCAACATTACAATTCTAAAAATTATAATTCTTTCACATTTCTCTACTTTACATCCATATGCAGAGCTGATTAGATTTTGGTTATAATTGAACAATCAGTACTACCTTTATTTGAAGTTCTTAACAGTTTTTATTGAAAAAACGCAGTTTGACATTTTGTTATTAAAAATGTGAAAGAACATTTGATTGTCTACATGGTTGATTACACATTTTTCTTCATATTCAATAAATATAAAGCTAACAAGAGATTAACTTTCATAAATCAACCAGTTATGCTATAACCATGGAAACTGGTGATACATTCTCATTGACAGATATCAGTGTCCAGTGCAATTTACGTAATATATGTTCGTGTTATAATTTTATTGGATATACAGGGTGTATCAAGATAATGGAACAGTGCCGTTTATTCGTGTATGTGAAAAGATACAGAAAAAAGTGATTTGGATATTTTGTAAGGGATAGAAGGGGACACATTTTAACATAAACTTTATTATCATAAATCCAGTGGTAATCAAACTATAGGGCAATAATATATATTTTTTAAATGGCATTATATATATATATATATATATATATATATATATATATATATTTTATTAACTCATTAAATAGAGAATTTTGTTCTGAATTCAACGATATAATAATATCATACCCTTACATTGCGAAAAAATTTATAAAAATTAATTCAAAATTAGTATTTCATTTCTACTGTATCTAAGTAATCTGAGCAAACATTCATTCAATAAAACAAAAAATTTATTTTAAAAGTTGAATTTATTGCCAAAATCGTAGCTTACTTGAATGTAATAAAACTAAAATAAATTTTATTTTATTTTATTGATTGAATGTTTGCTCAGATTACTTAGATAAAGTAGAAATGAAATACACTAAAAAAAATTTTGCTTTAATTATGAAAAAAATGCAGGTAAAATCAAAATATTTTGCATTCAACTTTAATCCAACAAAATTTTTATTTGTTTTGAAATTACTTCTGTTTTTGATCTTTCAAACGAAAGTAATTACTGTTAAATTAAATGTATTATATCATTAATTATTTTATATTGATTTGAAATTAAAAATGTTGGCACAAAAGTAAAATATTTTGACACCAAAAATAATGATTTTGAATGTAATATTTTTTATTCGTTTCAAATGCCGTAATTTTTTATTCAAAATATTGATTTTTTGAATCAAAAGTAAAATAATTAAAATAAAAACAGCGACATAAAATATTTTAAAATAATTGTATATGACTTTCAAACTAATGAAAATATTATTTATTTTAAGTACGTGTACAATGAAATTGAAAGTAAACTTTCAGTTTAAAAGAATAAATTTATAAGTGAATATCACTTACATTAGAAATCATTGCAAAAAGATTTTAATTTGAAATTATCCAATTTTTTGAATTAAAATGTTTTTTCAAAAGTACATGTTCCCGAAAGTTTTTAATTTTACCTGCAATTTTTTTAAAACTATAGCAAAACTTTTCATTTTTGCAGATTTTAGAAATGAAAACATACTATTTTGAAAATAAAGTAAAAATTTCTTTCAGTGTATTAACTTTGAATTAATTTTTATCAAATTTTTCGTAATGTAAGGGTATGATATTATTATATCGTTGAATTCAGAACAAAATTCTTTATTTAATGAATTTAATAAAATATATACAATGCCATTTAAAAAAAATATAATATTGTCCTTTAGTTTGGGTACCACTGGATTTAAGATATTAAAGTTTATGCTAAAATGTGTCCCCCTCTATGCCTTACAAAATATCTTAATCACTTTTTTCTGTATCTTTTCACATACACGAATAAAATGCACTGTTCCATTATCTTGATACAGCCTGTATATAGTCTTTTCCAAGAGATTTTTTGTATGGAATTTATAAAAAATAGTTTATTGACAATAAAAAATAAATAAATTTGTATATTTTTGACATAAATCCAAGGCTGCCTAGATTAAAAGTTCTTTAAATTGTAATTTTATTATTATTTTTTACGTTTAAATGAAAAGCTAGAATAATCATGATTTAGATGCATAATTTAAATCTCTCTAACTTATTTGAAGTATTTTTGCTTTCCCATGTTAAACGCCTATGTCCAATTTTCGATTTACACTCTATACATACAGACATCATCGTAAAAATAGTAATATCGTATTCTATGGACTCTGAAATGTGCTTATTCAATAGAAACTGAAATAAATGAATAAATATATCATCACGGCATATTACCCATTTCTGGGTGTGCCAGTATCTACAACACATGTAGACATCGGTAATGATGATGATAATTTTACCGTGTGGGCGCAATAGAAACTCATCATCGAATTTGATAAAGACAATACTTTCCTTACTTAAAAGTGAAGGTAAAAATCGAAAGAGAATATGAAATTTAACTATATTTCTTTTAAATACACCTTCACATTTAAGGATAATTGGAATATTTTAGGAAGAGAGATTTGAATTTTGTTTTAATAGAATACCCTTTTAAATGTTACATTGCAATAATTGTTAAGACGAAAATACTCGTATATTTACCGAAAAGTATTTATTTGATCAAAACTGTTATGGAAATATGAGCAAAGGGTAAATTTAAATATTCATACGCTCTTAAAGTTTACTATAATTATTTCTAGGTTGTTATTAACTTCTAAATAAAACTGTATTAAAGAAAAACAAGTTTGAAATCTATTTATCCTTGTATTTCATCTTTACTGACTGTAACAAAATCCGCAATCTCTCGAATTTACATAAAAATTGAATCCCAAATACCATTTTCATCATCTCTGCGACTGGATGTTTTTGTTGCTTATATTTCAGAGATTTCAGGAGGAGTAAATATAAACTGTTGCGGAAAATAACACATTATATAAACGAGTAAATGTATCTCATACATAGATAATTTAATTAATATTTAAATTAGAATAGAAAATGTTCTTGGTTTCATTGGAAATTTGAGAAAATACTATTTTCAAATTATGTTATAGGAGTTTATATTTTATTTATAAAAATTGTATTTTGAAAATAAATTAATGGTGGAATTAAAAGGCTTGTACATGATTGAAAAGCAGATAAACTGGAATACAAAAAATGAAAAATAAATAAATATTCTCCAGTTTGCAAATTTATTGAAACAAAGAAAATAAAATAATTTCAATTTATAATGGCAGAAAAATAATCTTTTTTCTATAGATGTTACAGTGTGCTTTTATCTACTGAATGTAGTAGATAAAGTGGCACTTTAACCACAAGGGTAGATAAAGTAGCATTTTAACGGCAAGGGTAGATAAAAAATGTTCAACTTGTATGTTATTATCAGAAGTAATATCGCAAGACCTCTTGATTTTATCGATAAATTTTTATTTTGCACGAATTTTTTTTGCTTAGCAACAAACACGAAAGCAAACTGCATGGTAAATCCCGACTCCGAAGGAGGAGGGGTTTTACCTAATGTCAGTTTATTTAAGTGACTTTGCTTAACAGCAAAAAAATGAGTGCTTAAAAATAAAAGTTTATCTGAGAAAATCTGAGAGGTCGTGTGGTATTTGGTGAGATAAATTCCAAAGACAACGCAAAATGAAACTTGACAATTTAATTGTCACACTAACAGTTATAAACAATAACAACTGTTTATTTATTTGGTAGCGGAAAATTATCGGGGTAACGGGGTTTTATCAGTATAATACTGTTCCCATTGGTTGAATTTTCAATTGTTTTGCATCATGATTGGTTAGAAACTAGTATATAATAAACAATGCCCAAGGGTATTATGAGTTGTTGCTATGGTAATGATGTCAAGAAATTGTTATTTACACTGGGATAAAGACTAAAAAAACTAGCAAAAGCATTCATAGTCTACCTACTTCCTCAATTATATTAAAACTTTTTGATTCTTAATCCGTAAGATATTAAAAAAATAATAAGATATTAAACGTTGAAGGCACCACGGGTGTTAAACGAACAATAATGACTGAGGTCAACAATGTACTTTCCGAGGACCTGATTCTAGGGTGCATAAGACGTCCTTTTTTACAAAGATCTCGATACGTAACTTTTACCATGATTCTTTTTACTTCTCCTACTAAGTTGAAGGTTAGAAATGATATTTTGGTAAAAATATTTTTAAATATGAAATAAAAAATAGTATATTTTGGAAAATGAGCCGCGAGGCAAGTTTTACAAAGGAAGTGTGCGTTAACACGCCTTATGAAACTTGTTTTTTATACTATTTTTAACTCTCGCTAAGAGAAGTATTGGATTCATGCTAAAATTCGCATATCCAGATTTTATTAAATAAGCACGATTTAAGGTCCCTAGAATCCGATTATAACATTTTTAAAATGATGTCTGTGTGTGTGTGTGTGTGTGTGTGTGTGTGTGTGTGTGTGTGTGTGTGTGTGTGTGTGTGTGTGTGTGTGGATGTGTGTATGTCTGGATGTTGTAGACACGATTCCTCAAAAACTATAAGACTTAAAAAATATTTAACTGCAGTTTTCTCAATTTGACATTCCTGGGAAAAGCTAAAAAGGTTTTGGTGACAATTGAACAACCGAAAGTAGTAGTTTCTTAGAAAAATTCTTCTAAATATATTTTTTTGGGATTTTGTTTTATTAAATATTGAACAACATAAAATTCTCCATCTAATACACCTAAAATTTTTATTATAACTTGTATAGATTTAGAGATAAAGACACTATAAATTTATAGAGTAATCTAATCGCAGAGGCTAAGGCACTAAGGAAACCAGTTGACAAATTCCACTGTTTATAATATAGTTTGTAAATGACACATGTCAGTGTCAAAAATCAACAGTTTTGGTGAATTCTGATAACTTTTTCTGGGAAGTATATTTAATCTTTCTTATTGTTTTATTAATTAAATATTTGAAATTATAGGTAAAATTGTGGTAAAATGCATATATCCATCAGAAATACCGCCAATCTGGTTAATGAATTGGAAGAATCTCTGGCATTTAGAAACTTCCTCATACAATGAAAAATATATATAATTAGAATTATATGTGTGCAGAAGACATGTTAAATACAATAAAAAACAATATTTGGGTAAAGTTATGTAATATTTTGTTATAAAATGACGGTTCGAAAGCGAAGTGCAATACAATACTTATATAGCCTAATATGAAAATGGCGAGAGGTCTTGTGCTCGCCACAACAGATGTTTTCTATTGAGGTAATTTTACAATGAGATTTTTTAAAAAATTCGGCTTCTCAAAAATATGACTTACGTTTTTTTTGTCAGTTATATTGGTAGCGCTTCCCGTTAACAATTGACATTCCACAATTTGACAGTTTGTGTATTGCTTAATTTATTCGTATGGCATTACAAACAGTATATAAAAGAAGTGTGAAATGTAAAATTTCTTTAACATAAAGTATATTAAATATATATGTATTTCATATGAGTCTTGGGCAAAATTTGATCATAAATCTAAATGTAGGTCTCTTATCCATCTTAGCGCTTCAGGGGTAGCCTTCATTATGTCTTCTTTGGGGCCGTCGAATTTCCGTAATGGGCATTCTTGTATAATGTGATCTAGAGTTTGCTCAACCGCGTATTGCTTGTTGTGAATTTTGCTGATTGTATGCATTAATTAATGGTACATCGTACCAAACAATGCGTTTATAGGTCTTCTCAATGACGTGCTATCAGTGCTTTTATAGGCTTATAATAACACCGAAATAGAAAAAATACTAAATAGTTTTGATTACATTTGTATTGTATGTTTTTACAACTAGTTTTAATTTGAATCAAATGATAAAAAGACTTGGAAATTGAAAGAAAACTTATAGTTATTCCACTCAGAATAGATTTGAAATAGGAAAAAGTGAATATTTTATGGTTAATAACGTACTTCTTTTGATATTTTACGAAAGTAATAACTTTTTGTAAGTATAGAGCAGTCCCTGTAATATAAGAGGAAAATAGCAACGAAACTATCCCATCCCATGAAATAAGCTGCGATGCGACGGTTGAGCCGGGACGTTCACTTCTATGGAAGCCGAATTGGAAGCAGCAAACACAGTTTTAATATAAGGCTTATATAGCAGAGATCCGGCTATTGACGCTAATCCAGGAAACGAACCCAATAAATTGACATTTCAGAAATAAATAGTTACTAATCAAATTGGTGTTGTGGTCATATTTGAAAATTTATGGAAGTTATACATGCACTAATTTGACATAGTTTAATAATTATAATATGAGGTCGCATGATTCGCAAAAGTGCAGTTACTAGAGCAGTGATAATTATTATACAGGCTGTTAATTACGGGGTCCCGTGGTCGCGTGCCTGAGTGTAATATTTCGAATTTTATTTATATTTATTTATTTATTTATTTATTGGGCTTCAACTACAAAGGTTATTACCCTATAACAAATTAACAATAACACTATACAAATAACAATACAAGAATATAAAACTATAACTTATAACAATAAATAACACAATATAAATAAAGGTTTGACAATACACAATATAATGTTACAAAAATTTGAAATTAGCAATATAAATGTAATTAATTTACCCTTTTGAAGAAAAACTTGGAATTTTAAATTTCGTCATATAAATTCACTGCTTTTAAAAACTTCAAAATATTCCTTAACTTGTTATGATCTGTCAAAATATGAGAAAGGTTCTGGTCAATTTTATAAAGTTGCCTGATTTGGTCATACTCTGGACATGCAACAAGGATGTGATGTATAGTAATTATAACATCACATCTGTTGCACATAGGAGCGTTATCCTTAATTAGACGATAACCATGCGTCAACCTTGTATGACCCAATCTTAGCACTGGACCAGTTGGACCACTGGTGCAACAGACGGCTTGATAGATCGTAGATGATTTCGAATTTTAAATGGCACAAAAGTGACCCCTGTGGTGCACTCTTCACGCCAGCAATATCGTTACCGATATCTGTGATAAAGCAGATTGGCACACTCAGAAATGGGTAATGCTGTGATGATATATTTATTTTATTTATTTATTTAATAAAAAAAGCGGGCCATAGGTGTTTAACATGGGAAATCAGTTTTTCCTTGCGCAAAACTTCCCATTTAATTTTAGACAAAAATGTTTCGAATAATTATTGTAGAGAATTAAATTCTACACCTGAATTTTACATATTTCATAAGCTGTAAAATCCAATTTGAAATTTTGTGAATATTGCTCATTTGTAGTGATAGTCGTGGAATTTAAACAAAATTACAAAGAAATTGATATCGTTTGAATTGTCAGAATTTCGATTTTTCAGGTTACATAATAAAAATAAATCAAATCTGTGCAGTGATTTAGATGCAGATTACGAAAAAAGAAAAAATATTTGTAGGGCCTTGGGACTATATCTGAAATGTTAAACGTCTATGACCCGCTTTTTAATTAACACCCTGTATATCACCGTGGGATAATTTATACTACAGCGCACTGATTTTAGATACGTCATTGACAACTCTAAAGAATTGATATGACACCTGGTGACTACATTTTGAACTAGTATATGAAGTTGCGTTATCTTTAACAATATTTCTAGAATGATGAGTAGTATTTAGAAATTCACATATTTCAACGATACTTAGCTTAATTTTCACGAAACACAAATAAATATGTATTGACATGACATGACAGTGACATTTCGTACCTACCTTTATACATTGGACATGCTTGCAGCGCCTCTATCGGTTATTTCAGTTGAGAATAGCCTTGTTATCCCATTGAGTGCTTTAATTCTAGTTTGGTACTAATTTTATTATTGCACTCAATGGGTTAGCAAGGCTATTACATATCTAAATTTTGTACGATATTCGTGAGATATTACATTCTTATTCATAACACGCGCGTTAATAATGTTTATTTTCCACTTATATTGCAAATAACTTTTATAATACTATTTTAAAAATCCTTCGTTCTCCTTTACATTGTATAACTTATGTTGGGTTTATGCAGCATGTAAATTATGAAATTAAATTAAGCCATTAAATTAAGAAACTAAACTAAAATAACGTCGTTTATGCAGTAAATTAAAATTCAGAATTTTATGTTTGACATTTCGTATAATCTAAATTTTATAGGTGAAATTGCAATACATTATATTTATATAAGATAAAAAAAATAAAGGTAAACAATTTGTTGAATCAGTCCAATTAGTATTTCGTCGCTCTTTTCTGCAGAAACTTTGTTATCATCGTACATTTTCATAGGTTAGGTGTGAAAATCTGTCATACGTGCGCGAATGGCGCAGGCGTAAAACAAAGAAATAAAAATAAACTAAAAGTTGAAAATAGGCAACTTCTTAATTTAGTTTCATTAGTTTAATTCGTGAGTTCAGTTGCATAAACGTTATCATTGATAACAATGGTTTCTACTTGTTTAATTTGGTTTTACAATTTAATTTTTTAATTTAGTACCCTGTATAAGCCCAGCATTACCATAATATAATTTATTAAAACTACTTACATCAAATTAGCTACGATATTATTCTATTTTACAGCACTACCTCCTCCACTAGGTGTCATTTTCTAGTAAGAGGGTTCTATAATGATATTAACATGGATGTCATAGCCTCATCTAAGATCCATGAGAGAGTAAAGAGCACTTAGTGCGTGTAATTCAACTGAAAATTTGTGCATCCTTTGCAAAAACCCTTCTAAGCAATATCCTACCTTTAATCCTCTTACGTATCCTTCAGAGACTGACCTGCAACATACATGATCCTGCCGCAAGAATACGTGAGTTTTGCTCTGTAGGGGATACTATTATGGATCAAAGATCTTAAATTATCTGAGATTTTTATTAAATATCTCAAGTCTGTTATAAGACAAATAATAAATAAAATTACAACGAATAGTTACGCGTGTCGTGTGCCTTACCGCGAAATTCAAGAAATACAGGATGTTTCACAACTTCAGGCCATTTTGTATTAGAATCAAAGAAAAACTGACAAAGATAGTCATCGAAGAAAATTTTGGCCATGCCAGGAACTAAAAATTGAATAAAATTATATGATTTTTATTCACAATTTCTAATATAATTAGGAAGTTATATGAAAATTAAATATTAGTCAAGGTCACCACAACAATTTACTTACTATAATAATATGTTTTTTGTTTTGAAAAACAAAAGCATATGTAAGATAACCTCTCAAAGATAAACAAAAACCCAAAAAGTCCCTTTTAATCGAAGTCGTAGCTATTATAGTTTTCGAGATAGCCGAGGAAAACCCTGTAAAAACTCATTTTTCACTGCATTATATACCGGAAATTAATAAAGTATCGAGTATTTTCTTTGTAATTAAAGTCGGATTAGACCTCTGCTCTCGTAGGCTTTTGGTACATTTTGTTAAAACTTAAAAAGTCGTTCTGCTTATAACTTTTCTTAAAGCTTTATAAAAAAATCGTATGTGGCAAACTCAATACCTCTCACTATTTATATTATTTTTTATTGATTTAAATTTATACCTACATACATATTTACTAATGCTGCAAACTATATTAAGTTCCTTTACATATAACGATTGTTTTATTTACAATTTTCTTTTTAAAATGTCACCATTATTAATTTGAAATAATTAGTTTTAAAGTGCTGAAACATAGCGAATTTAAATAGAATCACCTGTACATCTAATATATTATTATTTCAAATCTTAATTTCATTAGAATCAAATATGGTACTACATTTTCCTTAACACGGTTTCATTATTAATTTTAATTTTTAATGTAATTGCTTCCTGAGAGTGACAGTTGTTTAAATATGTCAAAATTTTTATTAAAGTTATGTTTATGTTTGACACATAGGCAAGATATTTACAGTTATTTATTGAATGCTATTATCGTAGAATTGAAGATTATACTATTATATTCAATTTTTATTAGTAGAAGTAGCTGAAAAATTATATTCAATGTATTTTTTCAAGAAACACTGTTAAAAGCTTGTAAAAGTCTTACTTCCGGTTATCCGGTATACGCTAAAAATTAATGAGCTGTTTCCACATTAGTATAGAAAAGGTGTACAAAATTTTTTCACTCATTGAGCGATTTCGGTGTTTGAGCATAACACATACATACTCTCAGACATTTTGTAAAAATTGTAAAAATATTAAAATCAGATTCTGGGGCATCAAAAATTCTCTATAGCACGATCCCTATACCTCCCTTACCTAGGGTAGTGGGAGGTAAAAATCATTTTTATACCTAGTGTACTTCTATGTATGTATACTAATCCATCTTTAGCAGTCGTAGCGATAGTCCCTCTTTTTCGCCTCCTCATTTATACTACCTCTTGTAACTAAATAAGTAAATAATAATAATAAATTAATTAACGAAAACGAATTAATCTGTTATATTCTAAAATTAAAAATATCTCCATAATCATATCATATATCAAAACACTCTACGAAGGCAAATTAGTCTTCGTCAGGCTTAATCCAAAGTTAAGCACAAAAAGATGTATGAGAACCCAGCAAATAATTACGTCACCGCAAAAATTTATCAAGGCTTTTCCAGTGACCCGTCTCCATGGCGCGTCACCGCCATCTGTCGGCAGATGAAGTGCTGACGGGACAGAATAAATTGAATCTGGATTTTCAGGTGAAAATGGAAGCGCAAACACGCCATTACCTTGATTAATAAAGGAAGCCCAGTGCAGGAATTACTTTCTCTATACACATATACAAAAAAGACTCCGTACTAGATTAATTTCAATCTAAGTAGGAAAAATAGCTGTCTAAAATCCAATATATTTGATATTTTTTAATCCAAAATGAAAAGCATTGTATTACGTTATTATATATAAAAAAATAAAAAATCTGTTGTGGCCATCACAAGACCTCTCGCCATTTTCATATTAGGCTATATGAGTATTGTATTGCACTTCACTTTCGAACCGTTGTTTTATAACAAAAAATTACAGAACTTTACTCATATATTGTTTTTTATTGTATTTAACATGTCTTCTGCACACATATAATTCTAATTATATCTATTTTTCATTGTATGAGGAAGTTTCTAAATGTCAGAGATTCTTCCAATTCATTAACCAGATTGGCGGTATTTCTGATGGATATATGCATTTTACTACAATATTACCTATAATTTCAAATATTTAATTAATAAAACAATAAGAAAAGTTAAATATACTTCCCAGAAAAAGCTATCAGAATGTCACTAAAACTGTTGATATTTGACAATGACATGTGTCATGTTATAAACATTGGAATTTGTCAACTGGTTTCCTTAGTACCTTGGCCTCTGCGATTAGTTTACTCTATAAATTATAGTGTCTTCATCTGTAAATCTATACAAGATATAATAAATTTTTTAAGTGTATTAGATGGAGAATTTTATGTTCTTCAATATTTAATAAAAAAATTCCCAAAAATTGTATTTAGAAGATTTTTTTTAAGAAACTACTACTTTCGGTTGTTTAATTGTTACCAAAACCTTTTCAGCTCTTCCCAGGGATGTCAGATTGAAGAAACTACAGTTAAATATTTTTTAAGTCTTATAGTTTTTGAGGAATCGTCCCTCCAACATCTATACATACACACACACACACACACACATACACACATCCACACACACACACACACACACACACACACACACACACACACACACAGACATCATTTTAAAAATGTTATAATCGGATTCTATGGACCTGAAATCGTGCTTATTCAATAAAATCTGGGTATGCGAATTTTAGCATGAATCCAATACCTCTCTTAGCGAGAGGTAAAAATAATAAGGTATAGAATTAGAAAACATCATGAGCTGCTGGCCGTGCCCAGCTAGTAACCACAGACGCGTTTCGCTGTTATATTACTATAAGTAAGTGTGTTTGTACTTTGAACCAATGAAATACTTTCATTCCCTAAAAGCTTTTATTTAATTTCATTTGTTTGTTGAGGTCAAATATTGTAATTCAGTTTTATCCCACATTCACATATCCAATCGACTTGGAATTTTGCACACATTCGTAGTTTTCCATTTCAGTTCATTATAATAAAAGCTTGTTTTTTAAGTAAATAATTCTTTATTATTTATTGTTTAATTTTCTGGAAATAATAGATGTTTGGCATTAGTAATTTATGTAACAAGACCTGACAGTGATACTTGCTCACCCAGTAACGACAGTTTGAGGTTATGTTGGGTACAATATTTTTTCACGGTCCTGAAAAAAGAACAATCTGATGTGGTCAACACAATACCTCCCGCTATTTTTTTAAAATTTAAATACTGTGACGCACGCCAGAGTGTCTGGTCGTGAACCTGGGGAACCGGGTTCGATCCCGACCGACGCCAAATATTTCAAATTTTAAATGACACAAAGTGACCCCTGTGGTGCACTCTCCACACCAGCAATGAGTGCCCGCACGGTACAAATATGTCATCTGCGATAAAGCAGATTGTGGTACACTCAGAAATGGGTAATAAGCCGTGATGATATATTTATTTATTTATATTTCGTTAATGAGTTGTTGTAAACTCCAGAGCCGGACTGGCGGGCCGGGCGATCGGGCGTTAGCCCGATGGGCCGGCATCGGTAGACGTTTAGAAATTTATATAATTTACTGCTAAAAAATATGCTATTATATTCCAATGCAGTGTAAAATATTTTCTTAAATAAATTAGTTAATAGTATTTTATACGTATGGGGTCTCATGGCCGCGTGCCTGAGTATCTGGTCGCGAACCTGGGGAACTGGGTTCGATTCCGACCGACGCCAAATATTTCGGATTTTAAATGGCACAAAAGTGACCACTTTGGTGCATTTTCCACGCCAGCAATGAGTTCCCGTGAGTTGACGCCTGATAAACGCCCGCACGGTACAAATATGTCATCATTATTACCGATATCTGTGACAAAGCAGATTGGCACACCTAGAAATGGGTGATATACCGTGATGATATGTTTATTTATTTATTTACATGTATAATATCAGGTTAAATAATAAATATAGCCATAGCATGCAGAAGCATATCTCAATTTAGAAAAAGTATATGAATATATATTAAATCTTTCTATTTCTCAAATTGCATAATGTGAAAGGACATTTTCTAAATTAAAATTTATTTTAAATAGAGTAAGGAGCAGTGAAGATATCATAAATGATTTGACAGATAAAAGTAAAAGCTTGAGGGACATACGAGGTGTGACAATTAAATAACGAGATTTATTTTCTTCCGGCTTCTCTGTAAATTTGACAACATTGCAAATAATTAGGCAAACCGTTCGGCATTAGCCTTTGATTGAAGTTAACTACTTTCTCGTACTCCGCCGGAATTATGTTAGTGTCCAGGGCCGGCTCGTGGTATTTTAGCACCCCCGTGCAAAATTTTATTATGCACCCCGCTCGCATTTAACAACTCAAAAAATGAAATTGTTTGAAACGTTTCATATTTTTATTGCGAAAACAAAATGGACAACAAATAAAATTGTATATAAATTTCAAGAAAAAAAAAAAGAATTATTAAAGTTATATTTCACAAAAATAAAATATACCTAGTACCTATATAACAAAAATTTTTAAAAAAGGAAATATGTACCTAAATTGTACATAAATGTAAAAAAAAATTAAATTTCAACTTTGGCTTTTTGCTATTAAAAAAATAATAGTTATTTATGCAACAAGAGTAAAAAGTAAACATATTTTTTGTCAAATCCTATAAGTGAAATAAGACACTTTTTAATCGAATTGCATACAATTTTTTTCACAACTGCAATAAAAGTGTGAAAATAGTGCCGTAACGCTACATTATTTCACGCGTTAGCGTTAAAAAAGCGTTTTATTATGCTAAAAAGACAAATGTACCTACTTTAAATTCATTTTAATAAAAAAAAACCTATCTAGAACATGAAAAATACAAGCAAAAGCAAAATTAATACAGTATTACAGAAAAGATATTTTTCTTGCTTTGGCGGCTGCGAATTCGGCAATAATATCTTTAAGATTCAAAGTTTCAATTACTGAACTTTCAATCGATATCAATGCCATATTGTTAAATTTGTCTTGTGACATTGATGTTCTTAGATATTTTTTTATCATTTTTAGTTTTGAGAAAGACCTCTCTCAAGTAGCAACTGCAACCGGAATAGTTAGCAATATTCTGAATTCTATAGACAACAAACAACTATCAGTTAGTTTCGGGTAGAACAGGTTACAACGCATCTTGAATTAACTCTCTTTTCCTGCAGGCTGGCCGGCTAGCGCCTGCGTTCTGCGATGCGTATTACAAATTTAAGCGCGAAATACAAGAAATAACAAAAATTTATATAAGAATATTCATTTAATTTTTATTTTATTGTCATATAAAACTAAGTTAGGATAGCATTATAATAGCCGTCGTCGTTTTGCTTGCACCCCCTTCGGGCTTGCACCACCGTGCTACGCACGGGTTGCACAGTCGCACGAGCCGGCCCTGTTAGTGTCTATATGAAATTCTGTGTGAAACTTAAAAAAATCCGCTACAGAAATGTACGAATTGTTGAAGAATATTATGGTGATAAGGGTCTATCTAGTACTCAAGTTTTCGAGCAGTTTAGAAGATTTAAAGAAGGAAGAAAAGAGATCGGAGACGATTAACGCCTCGTCCGTGCACTGACATTGTTTTTTTTTTCGAAATGCGAGTGATTGTTCACATGGATTGGGTGCCTGAGGGGCATTTCGTTAACTAAGCATATTATTTTGATAACCCTTCATGCACGGGTGAGAAGAAAAAGGTCTGAAATGTGATGGATTCTCCATGAAGACAACGCGCCGGAACACAACGCCCTGTCCGGCAAGACATTTTTAACGAAATACAAAATCACCGTGTTGGTACATCAACCGTACTCACTTGACCTAGTGCCATCTGACTTGATTTTATTCCCAAATCGTTAAAAGGCACCAATTCGGGGTCGAGATGTAGTTATAGAAAAAGCGGCAGAGCTTATGAACAACCTAACAAAAAAGGCCTGCAGGCATTGCTTCCAACAATGGAATATTCGCAACGGGCGGTGTAGGGTTCAGGGAGGAGAGTACATTGAAGATGGCAATATTTTTTTTTGTGTAATTTTATACATTGTTAATGTTCTAAGATCAATCTTGTTATTTAATTGCCACACCTCGTACTTGTCTTTTAATATTTATAATGTTATTTGTTTTTTTATTTTGAGTGTTATAATTCGGTTTTTATGGGTAGCGTTTAGCCATCTAATTTTCTATTTATTTTTTTGATACAATTAACCTGGTGTACAGGTACCGTATATCTTATAAAAATCGAAGACCGAAGTGTAATTATGTGCAATAAGTATTTGTAGTTCTGTTTTATTTGTTATATTTTTATTTTTGTATATTATTTACAAAGTACTGAATATATTTATAAAAATTAAATAATTCTTAAAAAATTATTTAAAAAAATTATAGACTTTCTAAAAAAATGCTAAACATGTTCTCTAGGGGCCGGAGTGTTCGTGTTATTTGCCCGGGCCGGTTTGGTAACCCAGTCCGGCCCTGGTAAACTCATATTTGATACTTTAATAATACGTGCTTATTGGCAGCTGTTTGATTTAACATAGTACACTTTAATCAGATTATCCCGTAGGTACATCTAATATTTATGTATGATGGAAAATACATTATTTTTATAAACCTTAATAGGCATAGGCAAGATGATGTACAAAAATAAATTATTTTATCTATATATATAAAAAAATAAGGTTTTTCTTTGGGGCCTTAGTTATGGACTTCTACCGAACCGATTTTGATGATTCTTTTTTTAAATGAAAGCTATTATCATGTAGTTGTGCACAAAAATCTAAAATGTTAAGATTTTCAATTCCGTCTATTTTTATAAGGCCTTAAAGATTTTTTATTAAGTACCGCTGTCAAGCAATAGATGGCAGCACTGAACATAAAGATGAGAATAATGAAAAATACATACAATTTGTGAAAATTGCTACAAGAATAATATTTTGTGTTATTTACGGCTGGTTTATCAATGCAAGGTTAAATAATGTAACAGGTAAATAACGTGCAAAGCTTTTATCATACAAAAGTCAAAAGTTAACCTTAACAGATATATGTCAACTTATAGTGAAACCATAATAAGGAATTTTTGCCCTCAAAAATTAATAAATATAATACAATAGTTAATTCATTAATTATAATATGGTAACTAATTTAATAATATTGAGTAAAATTAATAAAGATATATATTTTGTATTATATTATAATAATTTTTTTAACCTAAAGTTTAAAAATTTATTGAATTATATATCCCGTATCTAAAATACAGCATTATTACCTATTTAAAAATGAACAAGAGACAGGTGTACATTTACAGATTTTTAAATAACTAAATCATTAAATACAAAAGAGTATATTATAATCAACCACTTGGATGCCCCTATTTTCCCATTCTTAAACGCTATCCCTTAATGCTACCTTTTGCAATATGTTTTCTAACTTTTGAAACATGATTTTACATTAACCAAATATGAATTCACATTAACGAAAACTGATTTCACACAAATTAGAAATGAATTCTCAGTAACGAAATACGATTTCACATTAGGGAAAACTGATTTCATGTAAAAGAAAACTGAATTCACACCAATGAAAACTATACCAACGAACGTATTAAATACAACTGAGTTGGATGTCTCTATTTTCCCGCTCTTTAACACCCCTTAATTTTACATTTTACAATATGGTTTCACACTTTTGAAAAATGATTTCACACTAACGAAACCTGATTTCACGTAAAAGAAAACTGAATTCACACCCATGAAAACTAATTTCAACTAAACGAAAACAGATTTCAAACCCTCGGGTTACTTATTCTCACTTCTAGCGTAGCGAACATTGTTGTAATCAAATTTTATCATTGTTGTAATCAAGTTACATCATTGTTTTAATCAAGCTTTTTTATTGTTGTAATCAAATTTAATCTTTAGTTGTTTCTTAAAAATACTATTCGCTATTTATTTAATATTTTATAAGTTCAGAAAAATATTTTAATATATTTTAGGGACAATACATTTGCCTTATTTTTTTACCTCTCCAAAGGTAACTATTGCCCCTTCTTGCCTTTCCTTGGCGGCGCCTATTTAAGATTACTATGTAAAATCTGTTTTCATTTAGCTGAAAATGGTTTTTAAAATTGTGAATTCTGTTTTCATTATTACAAAATCGGTATTCAGGAGTGATAAATTAGTTTTCGTTACTGTGAATTCAAGTTTCCTTTGTGTGGCATCAAGTTTCGTTAATGTGTAATTATACTGTAGAAGGTATAGATATGCACTGATTATGCATATTGTTTTAAACCGAATAAAGATGGTAATTTGAAAAATAGATATACGTTGATTCCTCATAGATTACAGTAATGCATAATTTTTTTGTGTACAATAAATTATTACTACAATAATTGAACTTGAAATCATAAATGAAACACATTGATTACGACAATAAGAATATTTGTTGGTGACAATAAATTGTATACATTATACAATGGAATTAAATGAAGTAAGAATAATTACAAAATTGATTCATAATTATAATTTATAATAATAAAATATAACATTGAAAGACATTGAATATGCGGATAATCTCTATTACATGTTTTACCTTTTTCTTCATTTAAATTTATAACAGTAAAAAAAAATCATAAACTGGTCAATTAAATGAATACTTACTGTAGTTTCTATAGAATTTTTATTATTATTTTTCTGTATAAATTGCATATTTTTAATAGGTATGTTTATCTGTTACAAAATTTAACATTGCTGCAGTTTGTAGTACAATTTGTACGATAATATCCAAAGTTCCTCATCAAATAATTACGTGTAGCTATAAAATCCATCCTGGTCCTGTGTTACAAGACCTGTATCAAAACAGTTTCAGTTCCCAATTTACAGTTTTTATTTATAAACAGTCAATCAAACATTTAATTTACCTAACTAATAGTTACTTTTAACTTTGCATTAACACACCGACCCTAAATAATTTACTTATTATTACCAGTGTTGTGTCAAATAATCTCCCTATTTCTATGTGCTCAACAAAGCAGCGGTAGTTAAAAAAGTGTGGAAAAGTACCAAACATTAAATACAAGTACAGAAAATTTATAATTTAATAATGTTACCTCATATTGTTTGTTGCAAATATTTGCAACGGGTACAGCTAGTAATTGTATAAATAAATATATCATCACGGCATATTACCCATTTCTGGGTGTGCCAGTATTTACAACACATGTAGACTTCGGTAATGTTATATATATATATATATATATATATATATATATATATATATATATATATATATATGATATATCGTCATCATAATCGTATATGTAAAGTTATTTAAAGTTCTTTACTAAATACTATTATCGTAATTAAAGATTGTACCAGTATATTCAAATATTAGTAAAAGTTCCAGAAACATTATATACAATAAAGTTTTTACAAGACAAACTGTTAAAAGCTTGTATAAGTGACACTTCCGGTTATTCGATATACACTAAAACTAATGAGCTCTTCCCATATTATTAGAGAATGAGTATACCAAATTTCAAAATTTTCTGTGATAGTATTTGAGTAATCGTGTCCACACGATCCACACAGACTCATACCCACACACACACACACACACACACACACACACACACACACATACATAGCCACAGACACCATTGTAAAAATGTTAAAATCGGATTCTGGGGACATCAAAACGTGCTTATTCACTAAAATCTCTATATGTGATTTTCAGCACAATCCCTATATCTCCCTTACCTAGGGCACCGGGAAGTAATAAATAAAATAATACAGGTTATATAATGTAAAAATGGGAAATAATCAGACATGCAGTCGTTTGTAAATTATTTATTTCCTGGCCGACGTTTCGACTTTAACAAAAGTCTTCTTCAGGGCTCTACAAAGTATACGTAGAGTTATTAACATGAATTTTTACAATTATGATAAGGTACAAATATTTGACATATAAACATAAAATAACAAATAAATTAATTCTTTTTTACACATTACTTACAGAAATAGTCAAAAAAGTGAAGTAGCAAGTGGATCCCCTATGTGACCCATTGGAAAGTCCAGGTGAAAATAGTAAAATGAATAAATAAATAAATAAATAAATATGTTGTGTTTGGTCAATTTTTAAAAAATAAATTTTGACCAAACACAACATATTTATTTATTTATTTATTTATTCATTTTACTATTTTCACCTGGACTTTCCAATGGGTCACATAGGGGATCCACTTGCTACTTCACTTTTTTGACTATTTCTGTAAGTAATGTGTAAAAAAGAATTAATTTATTTGTTATTTTATGTTTATATGTCAAATATTTGTACCTTATCATAATTGTAAAAATTCATGTTAATAACTCTACGTATACTTTGTAGAGCCCTGAAGAAGACTTTTGTTAAAGTCGAAACGTCGGCCAGGAAATAAATAATTTACAAACGACTGCATGTCTGATTATTTCCCATTTTTACATTCTGAAATCAGTCGATCATCGTAATCAACCAATACAGGTTATGTATGTAAAAAATAAAAAAAAATAAACAACTGATTGCCATGGAAACATTCAGCTTTACCGGTCCCGAGATCGGAGTTACTTTCTGATCCCTTACAGACAATTTTTCGAGCTAGTTCAGTAAAGTAGAAATTTCCGATCTAAAAAGTAATGAGAAACATCTCATTTCCTGGTCGATCGCAAAAAAATAAATTTATATGTTGGTAACGTTTATTTTCTATTGTTATTTTAAAAATTGAAAAGTCAGCTACTTCAATTCATATGTTTTATTCTACAAGTAAACGAAAGTGTTAACATTTAAACTAAATTTTCCGCTCAGTATAAATATTAATGTAATGCTGAGCGAAGCAAGTTTGTCTTTTATTTCATTGTATTGCTCTAACTTCGCCGCTTGCCATTTGAGACTCACAAATTAAATTGTGAAGTGTTTACTTTGAACTTTTGGTTTGGAGTTTAATACTTTATGAGCCTTCAACTCAATTTTATCCAGATAGAAATAAAACTTGGATTAGTGGATTTCGAAATTGTGTTACTATTATATGAATACGAAGCCTTGGTCAATGAATTTAATAATATATGTTCTTCAGATCACTTTTCAAAGTAAGAATTGGGGACGTTAAACTTTATATGTGTTTTTTTGCATTAATTGTGCTCGAATTAGTTCCTTACCATTAAATATACTATAAGCAAGGCTGTCTATATATCCGTGTCTAGTGATGTGCCGCCAAAAAATTTCCGTTGGGAATTCCTTCAGTAACGAACGATTTGCGGGAAGAAATTTTGTTACGTATTTTCTCGGATTTTTTTGAGAAAAAATAGGCGAAGGCCTATCCCATTCTGAAATGGACTATACCTATACGCACAGTACTGATTCTTCTGATTCTGATGTCTAATTACATATTTGTTTACATTTTAAATTATTTGTTCTTGTATTACCAATGTACACTTCTTCGATATTAATAAATTCTGTACCTCGTGCATATTTACATTTTGGCACTACCAGTTGCTCAATTCAGTAATGAGCGTTCATTGTTAAAGCAAGCATAACATCTTGGATAAAAATTTTACAGGTCAACTATGGTTCTCAGGAACCCCAATAAAACTTTTCCCCTTTTAAATAGTTACGAGCATTTTTCAACTTTCATAGACATATAATGTACTTTGAGAAGAAACTATATTTGCGTGAAACGTAAAAATATTCACAATAGCAAAGATTAGGATTAACACAGAAGATTTAAAAGTCATTTGTTCAAATGAAATCTGGACGAAGTATACAACATTTAAACATGGAGTAGGGATTTCAACTGATCTTCTATTGATAGCAGGTACAACTAGGCCGTCATCTAAATTCAATGCTTTATATCTTTTGCAACAATCAATTTATAATGTGTTTTTTTGTTTTATTCCTTTTGTTTACCTACCAACTTTAATATTTTTAATAAATTTTTAATATGTGCAATCATGAGAGAATACCCTATTGCAAGCAATATTTTACTATTGTAGAAAATTCATGCTTCATACATTTTGCTTCTGTTCGGCTGTGTATACATATAGATTTAAAATTTTCATATTCTGAAACTCACAGCGAAGATTCTGTTAAAAAAATTGACATACAGTTAAGGAAATTTACTACAATACAATATTATTATAATTTGTAAATTTATATAGATACTAAATTTTTAAAAAAATATCATTCAATACAATCAATCCTGTAACTCGTCTACATTAATATTTTGGCATTACCAGGTGCTCAGTTCAGTAATGAGCGTTCGTTGTTAAAGCAAGCATAACACCTTGGATAAGAATTTTGCTAAGCAACTGGAGTCCTTCGGAACCGCAAAGGAACTTATGCCTATTTAAATAATTTCAAGCAATTTTCAACTTTCATAGATATATAATGTACACTGAATACACTGAATAATATACGTGAAACGCGAAAATTTTCATTAATACAGACGATTTAAAAGTCATTTGTCAAATGATTACTGAACGAGTTATAACAAGCAAAATAACTATAGTTTGTACAGAATTCTACCATTATGGTTTTGACTTACTAAGCCTGTCGTAGACTGCGCACAGCTGGGTATGGCACCAGAGCTGGGCAGTAACTAGTTACTTTAGTAACTTAGTTACTAACTAGTTACTTTTACGTAACTTGTAACGTAACTTAGTTACTTTTTAAAATATGGTAACTGTAACTGTAACTTAACTTGCTGCGGAAAAGTAGTTGGTAACTTTACGGTTTTTAGTTACTAGTTACTTGAGTAACTTAAGTTACTTAAAGTAACTCAGATATTAGAATGTAACTTAAGTTAGTCAAAGTAACTTAAAAAGTGCAATGTAGCTTAGTCATAAAAAGTAACGGAGGGGAGGATTAAAATTTCTAAAAAATATTTTGTAAGTAATTATATTCATTAATAATAGAGTTTTTGTACGGTAAACAAAAAAACTAAAAATAACACATTATTTTAACTTTTAATTCTAGAATTAAAAAGTCACTAAATGTTAAATTTTACTTATAAAATATATTATTTTCAAATGTTTTCCTCGCTTACAAATGATGTTTTAATAAATTATAATTAAACTGCCACTAAATCATCAAAATTATTCCAATTTTCAGGTTATACAAAAAATAGTGTATTTTGTACGTTGTTCCAAGGGTTTGCCAGACTTGAATTCGTCTCATTTTTGCAAATTCCCTTCTCACAAGATAAAATGCCACTTTTAATTTTTATAGTATATTATAATGTAGGTCTGCAGCGCCTTTTTATCAGATTTTTGGGCCCTAGACAAAAAAATTTTTCGGGCCCCCTTCCCTCTTTATAGTAAAAAACAAGTACGTACAAATATTTGTATGATTATAATGTAAGTTTATTTATTAAAGAAAAAGAAAAAATTGTCTGCTGAGAGAAAAGCTGATCAATTATACAGTACCGCATGCTCGATTCTAGTTTGAGGTGAAATTTTAGCGTAATATTTTGTTACTTCTCTCTAGGGACCGTTGGCGATTTTGCCGGGTCTCGGGAATATGTTATTAGCGTAGCGGGGCCCGACATATTTATAAAAAGATACTTTTTCATCAAATTTTCTTAGATATTTGAATGTGCGGGGCCCATGTGAGCGCGGGGCCTCAGATTGAAAATCGACGTCTGATCCGAGGTTTCCAATAAATTAATCATTATCCACTAATAAGTCTAGGAAATAATGTCTGCATGTTTTATACATTATAATGGTCATGTCATGTTAGAAAGAAAGTAGATTCTTTAAATCTTGGTATAAGAAATCAAAATTGAAAAATAAATTAATAAATTTTTAAAAAAATCACAGTCAAAGCGGGCCCTAGGCCGTGGCCTCGTGGGCCTAGGCGGTAATAAGGCCCTGTAGGTCCGTTAACATTAACTATAATAATTTGATTGGGTGTTGCCAAGCAATAACTTTAAAATTTAGGTTAACGTAGTTAGTGCAAAAACTCCCTGATATGTATACTACACAATAACTAAGTCAACAGTCTAAGTCTACACTTCACGCCATTAAAAGTAGTTAGAAAGTAACTCAATGTAACTAAGTTACTTTTAATGAGTAACTAGTAAATAACTTAGTTCTTTCACCAAAGTAACTGTAACTTAAGTAACTTAGTTACTTTTTTTTGGAGGTAACTGTAACTGTAACTAGTTACATTTTAAAAGTAACTTGCCCAGCTCTGTATGGCACTAACTGTCGCTTAGGGTCGGACTGCAAAACATTTAAATTCGCAAAACTCTGTGTGCACTACGTATTTCAAAATTGTTGTTAATAAATTCGCAAAATCAAATTACATCTTTGACCATAGTTACAAATTAGGAAAGAATAAGATTAGTTGAAACATATCGTGACCATAATATTAAAATTTATTTATTTTATTAAATGACAAACTGTTACGTAGTGTATAATTTTGAGTATTATTCGTTTTTTCTTTTATTATATTATGTATCTGTTTTTTACATATTATTTGTTTCATTATCAGTTTAAAAAAATCTGTTTCATAATTATAAAATAAAGTAAAATAAAATAGGAAAATGTACCTGTCCTTTCCCCGCCATAAATCAAGCTTAAATCCCTAACAGTAGACCTGCTGAGAGGGTCATAACGATAGATTTCTGTATAAACTATAGCCATCCTTTCAGGCGTATCATAAATTTTTATAAAAAGTTCCAAATTTTATTTATTATTTTATTACTTTTCCTGAAAAATTTTCTAATTATTATTGTAGTGTTCTTGTACGATTCAGAATATGACCGTAGAATGAAAAGCAACGACGTGATTACTTTATCTTCGGGAAAAAGTGCGGATGAAATGTTGCGGTAAAAATGGGTCATTGTTGATTTATTTGAGGGAAGTGAAGTCATGCGAGAGTGGCCGGCATAAGTCATGAAACGCTGAAAACCACCAGACACTCAGACCAACAAATATTTTTCAACAAGACTATTTTAAAATATTTGAGAGGAGTCATAAATTTTGTACCGCCCATGAAAAAATATACACTAAAACACTTTATAAGAACTATTAACCAATAAATATTACTTTGTTTCACTGATGAGAGTCGACTGTGGTTTGAAAAGTTACGTAGTTTGTTTTTAAAGGAGGAATAAATTTAAAATTCCGTATATAATTGCTTCTAAATTGCTAGAGGCATTTTGAGAATTTTATTTATCGATCCCCAAAACTAATGTGTTAACTAACTCTCTCATATACCGGGTGTCCCAAGTAAACCTTGACATAGGCGTTTAACATGGGAAAACAGTTCTTTGTAAATAAGAATCTGATGTAGACACCACATGACTTCCTTATATGCCTGTTAAACTATACATATTTTGTTAATAATTAAAATATGTATTATAACAGACCCAATTATAAAATTGCACTTATTTGACATTGACATTAATTTGTGTTACACAAAAATTGTTAAACTTTTAAAAATCCGTCTTATATTTCGTTTGCCATAACATAGTGATAAATAAAGAAAAAATAATTGACAATAAGTGATTACATAATCAAAATATTATGTTTTTACTGTATTTATAAAAATATTGTTTATTAATATCAAAAGAAAATACAATGCATTGTTATTATATCAATATTTTGATTATCAATTATTGTCATTTATTTTCTCTTTATTTATTACAGTTATTATTATTTTCAAATGATGCACTGCGATATATAAGACAGATTAAAATAACAAAGTTAAACAATTTTTGTGTAAGAAAAATAAAATAATTACCCTAACGTGGTATCGAACCCAATCTGAATTTTCAGAGGCAGTAACTAATGCGCCACTCTGACATTTGAAAATCTATTCATATTGCATTATAAAAAAAATCTGTTGTGGCCAGCACAAGACCTCTCGCCATTTCCATATTTGGCTATATAAGTATTGTATTGCACTTCGCTTTCGAACTGTCGTTTTAATAACAAAATATTACAGAACTTTACCCAAATATTGTTTTTTATTGTATATAACATGTCTTCTGGTTCTGTACACATATAATTCTAATTATATCTATTTTTCATTGTATAAGGAAGTTTCTAAATGTCAGAGATTCTTCCAATTCATTAACCAGATTAGCGGTATTTCTGATGGATGTAAGCATTTTACCACAATTTTACCTATAATTTCAAATATTTAATTAATAACACAATAAGAAATATTAAATATACTTCCCAGAAAACTGACATATGTCATTTACAAACTATGTTATAAACATTGGAATTTGTCAACTGGTTTCCTTGGTGCCTTAGCCTCTGCGATTAGATTATTCTATATATTATAGTGTCTTTATCTCTAAATCTAATAAAATATATATATATATATATATATATATATATATATATATATATATCATCACGGCATATTACCCATTTCTGGGTGTGCCAGTATCTACAACACATGTAGACATCGGTAATGATGACAAGATGATGATCTATACAAGACATAATAAATTTTTTTAAGTGTATTAGATGGAGAATTTTATGTTCTTCAATATTTAATAAAAAAAACTCCCAAAAATTATATTTAGAAGAATTTTTCTAAGAAACTACTACTTCCGGTTGTTCAATTGTTACCAAAACCTTTTCAGCTCTTCCCAGGAATGTCAGATTGAGGAATCCATAGTTAAACAGTTCTTAAGTCTTATAGTTTTTGAGGAATCGTATCTACAACATTCAGACATACGCACATACACACATCCACACACCCACACACACACACACACACACACACACATACATCATTTTAAAATGCTATAATCGGATTCTAGGGACCTTAAATCGTGCTTATTCGCTAAAATCTGCGAATTTTAGCATGGATCCAATACCTCTCTTAGCGAGAGGTAAAAAGTGAAACAATTATTTATTTGAATTTTCTTGTAATTTATTGCAATTTATGCAATAATATTAAGTAATTAATATTAAATTATGCACAAGATGTAATGTATGTACTATTATCATGTTCAATATCCTGGCTTAATTTTCTGCCTGACACTTTATTTACAAAAAACTATTTCCCCATGTTAAATGCCTATGTCAAGGTTTGCTGCGACACCCGGTATGTTATTGCTGTCAATCAAATATCAAGTCGTAACCATGGATATGACAAACCCAATGTTTCATGTTAAAAAATACTCACGGTATAAGTGTTAATTCTATCGACTATTTCATTTGTTATATAGAGTGACCAGATCTTAGATCACGAAAGGAGGGCACAGCAGACAAAAAAGGATGATTTTTAGTAGAAAAGGATGACAAAATGATAATAACAGCAAAAAACAAATATATATTTTATTAAACACTTGAAAATAAATAAAAAATAACATTTATTTGAACAACAATTTAGCTGGTCGATAGCGCGAGTACCGAGACTAAACGAACAAATCCGATTCTTATTAGACGGCAATGCGTGCGACGAATTCAGCACATGCAAGTGCAGAAAAAAGTTGTGTTCTAGTACTGTGAGGTAAAAACGATTTTATTCATTATTTCATGAAAAAGCCGGACATAAATAAAAGCCGGCGGGACATTCATATTTTTGTTAAAAAGCCGGACAAGTCCGGCTTTATCCGGACGTCTGGTCACCCTATGTTATACATTTTTTTGTTATAAATAATAAAGTACATTTATATACATATTTACTTGTATTGGGCTCCGCCTGTGTAAGTAATAAAGGTTATTATTATTATTATTATTATTATTATTATTATTATTGTTATGACTTGTTTTTTGGTTGATCCAATAAAAAAAAAATGAATAAATACCCTCAAAATGTCCTGGCCCAGCCTGTATACAGGAATGCGGATGGGCACATATTTTAATCGATGAAAAATGTGTGTTGTGCTGTGGTAGAGTTACAAAATTCTTTGTGAAACCCTGTTGAATAGTGGTAGTAATGATATGTATTTATGCTAATGCCTTTTGCTGCTTGGCAAACCATATATCAAGCGTGTGCTAAGCTGGCAATCTTAGCTACAATTACTGCTGAGCCGAACTAAACGTGGATAACCGGAAAAATGCATAAAATGCTCGTTACAGCTCTGTTCCGTTTCCTATTCTACACTCGGAATCTTACTTTCATAACCTAGGAGATACACACGAGCACTTGTTGAATATGGAACGTGAATCATTACTGAAAGACTGTACAAGAATAACATTATCACGTATATGTATTCGTTATCACACGAAAGATAATAAATTCATAATTTGCACCCAGCAAATATTAAACGAAAATATTTAAGTAATAGGGTGTAAGAGTGAACATAGTGATTTTAGTTTTATGAAATTTGCTGCTCTCTTGTTCATTTTATGGCAAAAACTGTAGAGTACAAAGTTGCACAGAATTAAAAATTGCATATAATAGTTATTTATGCAACAAGTTTGTAAAGTAGTACTTTTTTGGTCGAGTACGAGCACGAGATAAACGAAAATCTTTTGTGGCCATCACAATTCTATATAACATACTATTTTCTCACAAATATAACACAAATGACTACTGAAATTGAAATTAAAAATAAAAATTATTGCTTCATTTATTTATAATTAATATTTTTTGGGTAAACTTTAAGTACGTCACAAGTCAGTTATGCGCAAACTCAGACAGAACGGTGAAATCGAACCACTTGAACGTAGGTCGTAACAAAGCGTAAAAGCGCTTCATTGGTAACCGCACCCGCGTGTGTCAGTCGACATACGTTGCGCCAAGCCTCTACCGACGTGATCACAGCTTAAAATCGGCTTTTCCGGAAAATCTGGGCATTTTTGAAAAAAATAAAACATGTTACATCATATTTCAAGTCATTTCCCATGGAATAAAAAAATAAAAAAAATCGCTAAACTTCCCCATTGTACATATTTGACATTTCTGATACACACAAAAACACATATCTTCTTTATATATTTTTATATTTTTGAATTCATTCTATTCACTCTTGTTCTTCTAATGTCTAATCTATAATTATAAATATTTAATTAATAATAAAATAAGAAATATTAAATGTGCTTCACAGGAAAAGTCATCAGTAATGGATCTGGCTTTTTGACACTCACATTTATTTGCCAATTTCAAACATTTTATTTTTTCCACTTGTTTTCCATGAGCTGCGAGCCCATATTATATGTGCTATTGACTTGCTTCATTGTCTTCCAGGGTACGGTTCTAAAAAGACTGTGTGTAGTGGTAAGAGCAGTATTTTGAATTTTTGTTAAGTTTTCCTATTACATTTGTCAATATTTGTGAAATTTATTTTGTGTGTGATATATTTAGTTAAATGTAAAATACAGTTTATTATGAGCGAATTTAAAAATGTGTGAACATAATGATTGCTTTATTTATATTGCGTGGTTAAATACCAGTGGGGCTGGCCACATCAGATATTTTCTATTACTTATAATAATAAAAAGAAATAAAGAGGGTACATTTTCCAGACTCCGTCGAATCGGTGTGACAAGTGACAGTTATCGGTTATGAATCTATTTGAGGAAATTTTAACAATAAAATATGTAATTCCAACCTAAACCTCTTTAAATATATTGATAGAAAAATAATATTCAGGGATTTGAATTTACGCGAAAAAATATTTTTTTCTACTCCCATGCGTGAAGTGAGTACTTCACGTATTAATTTTTATGTGTGAAGTTTGATTTTTTTGCACATAGTGCGTGAAGTTTAATTTCACGCACCGTTCATTATTTTAAATATTACAAACTAAATTGTATTTTAATAAAACAAAGCTGTTAAACACCCGTAACGTTGGTAACCATGGTTACATAAGTCGATAATACAGAGGCTTTACGTTAAAAGAATGACAATGTGAAGAAAAAATATATTTTATTGCAAGGTCGTAGAAAAAGTATAGTATGTAACACGTGTGTGAAGCCTATTTTACATTCGGGTGGTTTGCCCATCATGTAAAAATTTCAGCTTCACACACTTGCCACATAATATACTATTTTACATTTACGTGTAAAAAATGCGTAATAAGTAAAAAACGTAAATAATGTATAATTTTAGTTCTTCATAACGACACTAGATGACTTGTTGTTTATAAATGTCACATTACAGTAACTTTCCTTAATACTATCATAAACATATTCTAAAACGACTGAAACTATGATAAGTTTATAAAAAGCAGACTGAAATTATTGTAAAAATATTTTTAAAAAACATTCTGAAACTATACATAAATTAACATAAAATGCCTAAAATTTATATAAAATTAATTTTCAATAAGTTTGCAGCTAATGATTTAAATCTTTAAATTATTTTATTCAATTTTGACGTTTTAAACTGTCATTATTAACTCCATAGCAACAACTATAAGTAACACTTTTTTCACATGTGAATTAAAATTTTTTTAAATCACTCTCACAAAATTTTAATTCACTCTGCAACAAAAAATGCATTTAAAAATAACATCAAGAACGAAAATAACACTTACCACATAATTTATCATACATTATCAGCCTTTTCATTATTTTTTACGATATAAATGACAGACAATGAAGCTTTTTAAATATGTGACTTGACGTCTATCAGCGACGATTGTCATGCGTAGCCTACTAACTGATCAATTTTTTATTTTGTCAAAATTAAATATTACAATGGTTTTTATTATTATTTCGTCAAAATTGAATAAAATATTGTACAAACCAAGTGAGCTAAGAATGTTTATTCACTCGAAGAATTTAACTCATGGATAAACATTACCTTAGCTCACTTGGTGTGTAAATATCTATGAAACTATATGTTATTAGTAATTAATAAATAGAAAATGAAATTTTAGTTTTCAAGATTTTTTTATTATCCGTCTATTTTTAAATGCCTTCAAATTTTATTTCTTTACAAAACTGCCTAAAATTTACTTAAAACATATAAAACATTTTAAAAATATAATATAATATGCTTCAAATTTACGTATTTAGTCTAATTTTGACTTAAAATGTGTTTAAAGTTTGACGTTTGAGGTTATGTCTCAGGAATATATTTCCCTACTAATCTGATTGTTGATAGTTTGAAGGTACCTAATTGTTCGTCTGAATCAAAGAAACATGTTGATGTCACGTGGACTACTTGTTCTGGAATATTCGTTACAATATAAAAGAAAATATCTTTAAAAAAAAATATATACTCATGGTAATAATATTTTACATTATCTACGAAAAAAAATCTCAAATATTGTCAAAGTAAAAAATATTTTTTAAGCTTAAAAAATAACGTACAGTACGTGACGTTATTTTTTAAGCTTAAAAAATAACGTACAGTACGTGACGTATTTTACGTGCCCATCCCTGATAATATTATAAAATTTTAAAGAAACACAAAACAAATAATTTATAGATACGAACAGGTACACACATATTAAAATAACGACCCATACCATAGACAATAGATACATATACTACGTATATAGATTGGGAACTCTATCGTTGTCATGGGACTTTATAAGCTCAGCGAAGTAAGCGCTCGGTGATTGCACAAGGAACTAAAATTTTGAAGGCGGCACAGTTGGCGGGATAATTGAAATTTTTGTTTGTATTATATACTACCATTTATTTATAAAGTATGTATGAATAATGACCATTTGCGTAAATTACTCCAAATTCACTAAAGTATGTATATGCAAATAGTCAATAATTCATACATATTTCATAAACAAATAATATTATTTAGGAATATTAATAAAAAACACAAATACAGTGTGTCCCATTTAGAGGTGCCACCATTGGGATCTCGAGAACTGTAAGAGATACGATGTCGGTTAAATGGAACATTTTGTGCACCTTTGGGAGGCCATCTCAGATGTGCTTTTGTTTTTCCAAAAATTTTCATAGGGCACTAGATAATGACGAAAAACTGAATATTGTTGATTTTTTCTTTTTCAAATAACTTCTAAACTATTAGTAATTGAGAAAAACGTTTCAAATATAAAAGATAGATATTTTCATTAACTAACCAGTGGCGTACGAAATAAATTTTTATATCAGTAAATTTTCGAGATATAACACAAACTTATATTTTTTTAAATGGAACCCATATCTGATTTCAGTCTCAAAAAAATCATTATTTTTTTCTCTTTTCAATAATGGTTATTATATTTTATATTTGTTTTGCTCCTAAAATTTAATTTTTCTCTTTATTTTCCTGAACTTTCTTATTATTTCCCAAAAAAAAACATTATCAGTTTTATCAATTATATTGTATTTGATCGAAATAATTTGTTTTATGCCTTTATTACTTAATATTTTCATTCTAAACTCATAATTACAAATTACACTATAATGTGCCAAGGGCGACCAGATACAAAATATAAAAATTGGTTTGATACGAGTTTTGAGCAAAATTTTCTAATGAAATAAATTATTTAAATACAAGGAGTATTTCTAAATAGAAATCTACCAATATTTTCAAAATAATTATAAATTTAATATAAAATAAAGAAAAAATAATAATTTTGAAGGCAAAACAAACATAAAACATAATAACCCTTACATCGTTAAAAAGAGAAAAAAATAGTGATTTTTTTAAAACTAAAATCAGATAGAGGTTCCATTTAAAAAAATATAAGTTTGTGTTATATCTCGAAAATTTGCGGATATAAAAATTTATTTCGTACGCCACTGGTTAACTAATAAAAATATCTATCTTTTATATTCGAAACGTTTTTCTCAATTACTAATAGTTTAGAAGTTATTTGAAAAAGAAAAAATCAACAATATTCTGTTTTTCGTCGTTATCTAGTGCCCTATGAGAATTTTTGGAAAAACAAAAGCACATCTGAGATGGCCTCCCAAAGGCGCACAAAAAGTTCCATTTAACCGACATTGTATCTCTTATAGTTCTCGAGATCCCAATGGTGGCACCTCTAAATGGGACACACTGTATATGTATGGATGAGTATAAGCATAAAGTCGAAAAACTCACTTGATGAATTAGTCTCTTCTGTACTGAAAAACGCAAACTCTGAAGAAGTAGCTGAGCAATTATTCAAATCTGCAATATTGTAAGATAAATCTTATAACTATTTCGATGGAATATAGCTATTTCTCATAAATACATAAAAACATATTAAACAACTTGAATTTTCACTTAAATTTGTTATACAATGACTTGATTGCAACAATGAAAATGCTTAATTACAATAAAGAAAATTTGATTACAACAATGAAAATAACTAATTACACAAAGTGATAATAATTGATGCAAAAATATATTTAAATATAAACAGTACCTTTAGAGTTTTACCCATACTCAATATTACTGAGTTCGTTGCTGACAATATAAACATTTTGCGTGGATACTTCTATAAATAATTAAAAGAATTAAAAGATTAACCTTCCTGAGAAAATAAATTTTGGATTATTAATTTACCTGTAGTCGCTGTATTAGTACGTTCTACATTAGTACTCGGAAAAAGAAAACAATGCTGATATGGATCACCTTAAACGTAAAATATGAAACTAATAATAATGAAATTCACATAAAAGTAAAATAACATACCTGTTAAAGACAGAGTAGGATCTGAGTAAACTGTTAATATCCTAGTCCCTGGTATTTTACATTCTTCGGGAAAATGTTTATCACTTACATAATATGACTTATATTATAAACATTCTTCGGGTCCATATCTTGCAATTTCTTTAAAGAAATACGTTCTAACCAAGTATTAAATAGTTCTTTATAATAAACTGGAAATCTATGAATAACTGCATCCAGTTTATCACAAAACGGACCACAACATCGATTTTTAGGTGGCAAGGTTATTTTTTTTACTTTCATTACTGGAGTATAACACGGGTATTAATACAAAAGAATTATAAAATAAAAAATGAACACCAATAATACTAGGAATAACGTAAAACACAATGAAACAATGTTAACACAATAAATGACACTAAAGTATTAATTTTCAATATCGCACTTTTCGTTTGACACACCGGTTTGACATTCGCACTATTTGCACCTTCAAATTTTTAAGAAATGGCGGGGGAAACTTAATTCAAATTGTGTTAATACTAGCGCCAAAGTGAGTGCACAGATAACTAAATCGAAAGTCAGTAATAACCCACTGAGTGTGCAGGCCCAGATCCATACCTTCCAAATGACCAAAAGTACCAAATATCTAGTTGTCTAATGTATACCACGTCCATTGTTTTTTTTTTTTTATCGTATTAAATTGTCAAAATAGCTCTCATTTAATTATTTGTGCAAGATGAACGTAAAAATATTAACACCAAGGAGGAAAACAACTGGAGTAGTGCAATATATCTCCAAAGGCAAATTAATCGCCCTGATCGCTGATGAAGACACTGTCGTTGGCTTTTTACTCGGCGGAATCGGCGAAATAGACAAAGACCGCAGGCCGAACTTCATGATAGTGGATAACACGACTACACCTGAAGCAATAGGACTGCAGTTCCAAGAATTCTACAAACGTGGCGACATAGACATAATCCTAATAGGTCAAATATTCGCGGATTTGATTCGGCCTTTGCTAGAAGAACATACAGAAGTTGTGCCAACGGTACTCGAAATTCCGACCAAGTATTGTGAGTATGATCCGAACAAGGATTTTATATTGAAACGGGCGAAAGGGATGTTCTCAACAGAAGATTTCCGATAAATTCATGATTACATATAAAATATTTTACCTCATGTTCACTGTGTATAACATTAACATTTCACTTCTTCATATTCTGTATGTGTATTGTGGAAATAAACAGATAAACATCAACTGTCACAATTCATTTTTCAGAAGTAAATAAAGTAAATTTGCTGGTATTTTCAATTGTCCCCATAACTTCCATGTTCAGCAAGAAAATTTATAGAAGGACAATAAAAAATAGAAACTCGAACATAACATAAATAACCCGCTGGAAAACAACTGCGTTACGATTTGTTTGTTGGTGATTTTGTTGTCTAACTGGACGGTTCACCATTTCGTTTATTGGTTTACAAACAAATAGTTGGCAATGGCACAACGCTAGCAGAGAGTGTAGTTAACCTGAATGTTCACATGGAAACAGTTTGTAAATAAATACGCGATACCTACTATGGAAATTGAAAATTTAACCACTTACAAAAAACTTTTCCGTAATAGGGCTGTTGCAAGAATTTTTATATTACTTCTAAATATTAAATTTTAAAAGATATTGTTCTTTAAAGAGCTTCAAATTTGAAAATATCACGAAATATCCTTTAGATATTTTATAATTAATTTTTGAAATTTGGATAAAATTTTGAATGTCACGTGATCTGAAACAGAATGTGACGTCAGAGTACATACATCTTCAGCGGTTCTAAGGTGTCAAGTGTGTTGTCAAAGTTGTCAAACAAGTGTCAAATTTTTAGATTGGTTCAAGTTGTATAATATGTAGGTAATAAAAAGTTCAAAATGAAATGAGTAATTTACGATATTGTATTGTGCCTTCTTACAAAAATACTGTTAGGAACAAACCTATAGAGTTTATAAATTTTACAAAAAATGCGAAGAAAAGAAAATTGTGGCTAAAAGCAGTAGGTCAAAATCGTGTCTTCATGTTTGTGAAGATCATTTCAACGTTCATCCACCTTCACGATAACAGTGTATTTTTGTAGCTTATAGCAGATTCAATGTAAGAATCACGACCAGAACTTTAAAGTAAAATATATTATCAATTTATATAGTAAATTCAGTTTTTATATTTTATTTTACCTCAACTCTTTACCCCTTATTTCGGTAGCAGTAAAACAATCGTTCTGATATAAATTCAGCCATCATCCAGCTATCGACCTTCGGTAAATTGTCCGACTTAGCTTGAGTGTAATTTGAATTAGTCATTATTACTTTATTATTCATTTACAATGAGCAATGTCAGCGTCAAATGTCAAATTAAAAGATCTTGTTATTAACATGTGACAAACTTTAGCCTACTTTTATTTATATAAATAATATGAATAAACGTAGGTGATGGAAAAACTATTTTCCTATTGGCTATTAATGATGTAATGTATGTGCTTCTACGTCACAGGAGTGGGGGGTAGTTTTTCAGGACGCCAATCTTTTTATTTAATTATATCCACAAATAACAACAAATTTTTAAAATAAAAATTATTACTAAGAAAATTATTCCATAAACTTTCATTTAAAATAGTTTTTGAAAAATGTGAAACAGGCTCATTTATTATAATATTATACTCTTATTATTTCTTTAGTCTAAAAATTGTATTTCAGTCCAATAAAAATTAATATCAACATGTACTTTTAATAGTATGGAAAAAAAATAAAATCAAATTAAAAATATTTCAGAAATACATATTCTGAAACGAATGCGTGGATTTGCAGAAACACACTTTCCAAATATGTTACAAACAAAAAAAAAATTCTGCAATCGTCCCAAAAAAAAAGAAAAAATTTCTGTGTACTTGGTTATGGTTAATTATTTTCTGCACTAGTGCGGAAATTGGCTATATCCCGCACTTATTTATAGAATATTCCAGTACACAAGTAAGGAGAAAAAGAAAGAAAACTCATGTCTGTATTATCGAGGAGTTCGTTAGAAAATAGAAACTATTGGAAAATGAAATTGGCGGGAGGTATTGTGCTGGCCACAACACATTTTATAATATATTTGAAGATATTATAATATTTATTAATAGTGATATCCTTTTTGATTTTAAATACTGTGTTTAATTATTAACAACTATTTATTGCAGTTATGAAAATAAAATGAAGTTCTAAAACCACTCTAAATTAACGAATACCTACAAATATATTCCATTATTGTGTAAATATTTTAATACAGAAAGAGAATTTCATGAAAAAATAATTATCCACATGAATATGCCTGTATAGTTACAAAAACGCATGATTTGTATACAGTAGCATGTATCAGGCTGAAAATTAAAATATTTTCCATGTTGCAGTGCAAAGCAATCACAAACTTATGAATATATGCATTGGAAGCAATATTGATAGACAATATCTGCGATAGAACGTAACACATGCTAAAGATATAATTATAATTAAAGTTTGTATACGGTAATTCTGTTTACTGACAAATATATGCAGATGTAGATGACATATTTTAGTTATTGAACTGTAACTAGTTCATAGATCAGTAGCTCTATTGGGACAAGCGCAGGATAGCAAATATCCATATTCATGAAGAGTGTGTTAAAATAAAAACATATATATTGGGTGAGTCATTTTGAGTAAATGAAGTTTACAAGTGAGTAATATTATAGCTATTTGTGTATTAAGAGTACAAATTGGAATATTGTCGATTGAGAGGTTGTAGCCGAGCGACGTAGGAGCGCGGCATTCTCTTAAATTCGACAATCGGGCTTATTCACGTGTACCTTGTTATGCGATCTATATTGCTACGTAACAACTTATTGCTATTTTAAAGATAATTGTTAAAATTCGTATTCACGTGTCAACAAGCTGTCGTTATTTTAACAATAATTGTTATCAGTCAGGCAAGAGCTCCTGACCACTTGCCGAGGTGTCAACAATTATTGTTAAGAGTAAATTAAAATGGCAAATGCTCATAAATATTCATCAAAGGTAAATTTAGTGTATTTAAACTAAAATTCGTGCACAAATATATAATTCGTATCGTTTCTTTATTTGTTATTAGTGCGTAGTCGTGTCTTTAAAGGGCAGACTGACTTGTCGAATAACTTCTGTTTCAAATAAGTGATATACATAATATGTGAATTATGTAGATAATTTTTAGTTTTTTAGCTCATTTATTGTCTACCCCATTAGGCATGAATTAAGAATAAATATGCCGCAATTCAAGAATATGGAAGTGAACCGCTTTTTTATCTGAAAAGAAAATATATTTTTCGGAATATTTCGTATGTCATGACAGAGTACAATTGCTGAAGTAACACCATTCCTTTAGGATTAGACAACACGCAGATAGTATTTCCTATTAATTGAAGTTATATAAATCACTAAACGAAGTAATAAACAATAAAAAGTACTTGTCATGGAAAATACTTTTAGATTCAAGCTGCATTTTTTTTTTCTTATTTCTGGCAAGTATTTGCTGTTCTTTTCGCCATATTTACTGTGAATTTGAAGTAAATTAGACGTAAATGATGAAACAACTCCCTTGTCACACTTGTCATTCATAAACAAAGTAAACAAATCTTAAAACACTTTACCACCCTTACAATACCAATGCGAACATTAATAGTTTTTATAATTAGAAATTTATTAGTTAAAAATGTTTTCGTCAGTTTTAAATATTATACTATAATAATAAACGTATCTTTAATAACCCAAATGAATTTAAAAAATCATTATTTTAAATAAGAAATGTTTTAATTTTAATATCCCACTAGTTGCAACATTGCAATTTTAAATAATGACAGCTGTACTGAATACAACTTCATGTTAAATGATAACAAGATTGTTACTAAACAATAATTGTTATAGCTCATCTAACAACGAGACACGTGAATACGAAATTTTAACAATATTGTTATCAATTCTTGTTAAGTAACAATTTCTTGTTTAATAACAATGTACACGTGAATAAGCCCAAATGGCCATTTGCACTCGAAACACACACAAGATTTTTTCTACAGTCGCACACTGGGATCCTCCGCCATAACAAAAAATAATAAAATTTGGAGGTGGTAAATGTGACTACCTAACCTAGCCGTTCCCATTAAGAATGTAGACAAGTGACATTTCTCAATATTTTATAGTTAGAAATTCGGACAGCGAATGTTTTTCTACCTTGCCGCTCATGAGCGGCAAAGTGACATTTTGCGTTAACAAAAGCGAGCGCAAATACCTATTTTGTATATAGAGTGTAGAAAATAGCTATTTGTGTATTAAGAGCGCAAAATGGGATATTATCGATTGAGAGGTCCTCCTCTTACGTCGTGCGGCAGTGTCTCGAAATTGACAACGTCCATTTGCACTCGAAACATACACAAGATTTTTTCTAGAGTCGCACAATGGGATCCTTCACCATAACAAAAAATAATAAAATGTACACTTTGTACTTACAGTACTACGCAATAAATAACGACTATATTTTTAAATTTTAATTTATCGTTGTTTTCCATTCTTCTTGAACTATTGCCAGTGGCGGACTAACTTCTTCGGAGGCCCGGGGCGGCCTCTAATGCCGGGCCCCTTATATTGGAACCTAGAGCTACCAATTTATCGCAGGGTCATTCAAGGTCAAATGCCTTATAATTCAAGGTTACATTTTTTCAAAGGATGGAAAAAGCGGCATATTTTTCCCCTTTCATGTACAAAAATAAATTGCCAGATCACAGAATGCATTTCGATTTCGAGTGAGTATACGCAAAACGACGCGGTTAACTTCGTGTAAAATCGGACGTCGGAATGATCCGAGCTGAATTGGTTAGTAGAAAATAAACGCGGTAATAAATGTTGAGGCAAAAAATTTAAATTTGACCCAATGAATTAAATGGAACAGAAAGTTTTACAAAAAATATGTAGGCGAGATACCAAAGCAAAGACGGGAGAAATATTAAAATTGAAGTTTCATTCAGGGAATATATACATTAAAATCACTAGACCTCAGATAAGTTACAAATTTATAAAATAAATCGTATTTGAATCATCAACTTCACTAGATTTAGTGATAAAATCACTAAATTCCCAATACTGCTACCACTCAAATCACTGATACGATTTGGGGATTCCCGAGCCGTAGCTACAGTGTTACCAGTGTTTTTAAGTTTTTTTAAATTTCCCACACAGGAACCTAAATGTTTCTTGATAGAAAAAAGACATTAAGAAAACCGACTCGAGTATTTATGAAGGTGGTTATTTAGTGGAAAATCTTAGGACTGAACCTTTTCGTTTTTTCTTTTGACCTGGAAACGGGGGCCCCTCTGTTTGGTAGGGCCCGGGGCGGACCGCCCCTGTCCCCCCCACCGCCTCTTAGTCCGCCACTGCCTATTGCTTTAATCTAATCTAAGCATTTTATACTTTACTTTTTGTAAATGAATGCCCTATTTTATTTATTTTAACATGCAACATATGGTCAATCACTTCCATGGTTACTCACTATTGTCAAAAAATGACAGCAATGTAAAATTTGTCCATTTTAAAATGCAACGTACAAAATTTGTAGTTTTGTATTACAAAAACCAATTTCCAATAAATTAGCCTTCATACGATTAACAAAAAAATCAAAATATGAATGTTGCACATCTTAACAAACTTTAGCGTACAAAAATTCATCTTTCATGTAATAAATGTTAAAAAATACCCCCATTCACACTGAGGCCGTCGGTCGTAATAAGAATTGACACCATTTGTGATGTGTTCTGCAGGTATCTCTTGTGCTGCAATAAATAGTATTATTTATAATGTTGTATTTTAAAATGGACAGATATTACATTGTTGTCATTTTTTGACAATAGTGAGTAACCATGGAAGTGATGAACCATAATGTTGCATTTTAAAATAAATTCTCTGTATATACCGACGGAGCAGTCATATGTCAGATTGACTTGTGGAGGTGGTAAATGTGCAAGTAACTACAGCGCCATTAGTTCCTAACTAAACGTTCCTTTTAAGAATGTGGACAAGTGACATTTCTCAACATTTTATAGTTAGTTAATAAAGTGTCATTTTCCGTTGACAAAAGCGAGCGCAAATGCCTACTTTGTATATAGACTGTAGAAAATATATCACTTAGAATTTAAATTCAATTACTTTGATTTATAATCTATTTGGTGTCCATATATGTTAGTTTAAAAGTAATACAAGATGAAGTAGTCTATTTTAGAACTCGGGCGATAATTCTACTCGTAGTATAGCAGCTAGTCGATATATGGCTTGCAGGCATGGTGACATATCTATTAGTGGGATTTACGGTTCGAGCTGCATTTACATTTTGCGTCAATACGAGTAAACAGCTTGTTTACTCTCTCCTATTTGTCTTCAAGATGTTTATGCAACCCAAACACTACAATTCAACTGATAATGCACCATACTAAAATTATTGAAAGCAAAGAAACTATATTAATATATTGATGTAGTAAATTAATAACAAATAAATTAATTTTTCTACTCCTATGCTTTAATTAAATATATTAAATATGTGTCATTTGTAATTGAATGATACTTATTATCAATATAATACAGATTAATTTTAAAACCAATTTATTGATTTATTTTTAATTATTATGAATAGTCCATGAGTATGTAACTCATATATTATGACTATTAATACAGTCGCATGATTTACGAAACTATACAAGCCATGCTGATCGTTTTGTGATAATAAAAAATCTGATGTGGCCAGCACATGACCTCCCGCTCAATTCCATGTTTAAAATAGCAATGAGCTTTAAGTAAAGTTTCACTTCCGATTGATCGTTTGTAAACAAAATCTACTTTGTTGTTCTAATAAATAAAAAAGTTTGTAATACGAAATTTTGGATTATATTTTATTATGCTTTTCCTGAAAATTCTGTTAGAGCTTCAAATTAAGTACTACATCCGGTTTATCATATATAGTCATAATCTAATATGTTGTTTCAAATTATGTAAGGGTATTAAATACCAACTTTGCGAAGTTTTGGATCATTAATATATTTTAAGGAAAAATCGTCACACATACATTATTGTCAAAATCATCACCAACTTCCTTATGCAATCTGTGTAAATTCTTCGCCGTACATTATCCATTTCGTAAATGTGTAGTTGCAAACTATTATTTGACACTTTGAAATCACGTTCCTATTGAGAGCTGTTTGATATATAATGCTGCAAACATCAAACTTAAATCGAATTATCCTGTATATCTAATACTAATTTCTTCTTAACACGGTTTCATTATTAATTTTAATGAAAATTGCTTCGTGACAGTGACATTTATTTAAATATGTCAAATTTGTTATTAAAGTATTGTTTTTGTTTGACGCAGAGGCAAAGTGATGTACACAAATAAATTATTTTATAATATAATATAAAGTTATTTCAAGTTATTTACTAAATGCTATTATCGTAGAATTGAAGAGTGTGCCATTATATTCAATTTGTATTGGTAAAAGTTGCTAAAAAATTATATTCAATGATTTTTTTACAAGAAAAACTGTTAAAAGCTTTTATAAATGATACTTCCGGTTATCCGATATACACTAAAAACTAATGAGCTCTTCCCACATTAGTATAGAATGTATGTACAAAATTTCAAATTTTTCTGATTAATAGTATTTGAGTAATCGTGTCCACAAGATCCACACACACACACAGACACACACACACACAGACACACACACACACACAGACACACACACATACATACCTACAGACATCATTGTAAAAATGTTAAAATCGGATTCTGGGGACATCAAAACGTGCTTATTCACTAAAATCTCTATATCCTATTTTTAGCACGACACCTATACCTCCCTTACCTAGGGTAGCGGGAGGTAAAAAGTACTTTTGTTTTCCAATAGCTGCTGGTACTTTACGGCGACTCTTTGATAGATGGCTCTATATGTGGTTAGTTACTTCTTAAGCTATCTATCATATATGAGATGTATATCTCTCGCTGTGCCCAGTTGGTGAATTGTCTCTGCAAAAGACGACAGTTACACTACACATGAGCTACAATAACAGCGAAACGCGTCTGTGGTTGCTAGTAAAGTACAAAGTAAACAAAAACGCTCGCTGCTCAAATTTTTAATTATAAAATGTTGAGACATGTCACTTGTCTACATTCTTAATGGGAAGGTTTAGTCAAGAAATAATGGCGCTGTAGTTACATATTTACCACCTTCACAAGTCAATCTGACATGTGACTGTTCTGTCGGTATATTACATAACCAGACAAAATTCCGTACAGCTGTGTAAAGGAATACAGAAATAAAATAAAGCAATTATTTAGAAAAACGAAAGTAAAAAATGTTTAGATTAGATTGAAGCAATAGCTCTGGAAAAATGGAAATTACGATAAATTAAAATTAAAAAATATAATCGTTATTTATTGAGTAGTCCTGTAAGTACAAAGTGTGCATTTTATTATTTTTTCTTATTGTGGAAAAATCTTGTATGTGTTTCGAGCGAAAATGGACATTATCGATTTCGAGAGAATGCCTCGCGCAGGCCCGTACTGGGACTAAATTTCGGTTGGTGAGTTTTATCCTGACCGGCCCCCAAAAAAGCTAATTCAGCATATAATGTTTTACTAGAAAGAAAGCGACGATTCATGCTTTCATTAACCATGTCATAAATTATATTATGATAATTAAAACTTTAAATAAGTATCATAAAACTCAGTCCACCGGCCTATACCAGGACCGGCCCTTCGGGAAATGTCCCGAAGCTCCCTTTGGCCAGTCCGGGCCTGGCCTCGCGACTTAAGAGTAGGACCTCTCAATCGACAATATCCCATTTTGCACTCTTAATATACAAATAGCTATTCGGGCCTATTCTGTAACTCAATGATTAATTTTTAACAACTGGTTAAAAAAATTAACCAATCAAGTATATCGACATATAACAAAAAATTGGAATTTTAGTCGTCATATCAATATCTATTGGATAAAATTTTTAACCAGTTGTTAAAAATTAACACTTTGTTATAGAGTAGGCCCGTATATTGGCAACTGACTTTAAGCGATACGCTAACTAGTGGCGAAAATTCGAACTCTAGGAGTTGAGATAGATTTGGCGCGCTCTGTATATAAAACATTGTCGTATCTGAAAAAATTAATATTATTTAATTATTTCTTGCTTTCTATTATAACAATTTGTGAAATTTGCCATCGTAGTTCTGTTCTGCAGATAGTGTATTGTATGTATAATAATTAACTTATTGTATTAATTATTATATACAAATAATTGCATTCTAACCTTTAAAATAAGTTTGTTTTCGAAGTTTCTTTAATTTTTGCATAATTGTTTTTTATATTAAAATGAGTAATATTTATTGTTCTGTACCCCAATGCAAGTCGTTATTTAAAAAAACAGAATATGTAAGTTACCATTCTTTCTCTCAAAAAAATAAAGATTATGTTATCATCGAGAACAAATTTGGAGATAAAGAGAAAATTGACCGGCGAAAAACCTGGATAATAAAATTAAAAATAGGGAAACCAGTTTCTAAATTAATGAAGGTCTTTACATTTGGCTGATAGTGATTATTTTACCAGAGGTATGTATACTGCAAGAGGAAAAGTTTTATTTGCAATAAGTATATGTTCTTTTTTAAATGTTAATACAAATAAACGAAAATGTTTAAAAAAAAACTGCTGTACCTTCCAAAAATTTGCCCGCTTTAAAGCATGAAGACAAACCTTCCACTATCAGTAGCAGTAGTCGAAATTCTCGCTTATTTGCAAGAAATTATAGAAGAAAGAAAAACTAATATTTATTATGTTGAAAATGTATTGCAATTCTTAAACAGAGTTTGTTGCTGCCGAAGCTTTATTAGTTTAAAAAACACGAAGAAAACACAAAAACACTCCTACAAAGATTATAGTTATCATGTGGTTATCTCAACTCCGTGAGTTCAAGTAAATTCCGCTTTGGCGCTGCGAGCTTAAAGTCAGTTGCCAATACAGGTGTCCCAGTTAAGGTACGAATGCATTGGTATCTCGAGAACCGTAAGAGCTACGAGGTTGGTTAAATTAGACAAAAGTTGCCCCATTAGGAGGCTATTTTAATGGTGTTTTGTTATTTGAGAAAAAGTGCATAGGTCACTAGATATAGGTAAAAATGTAAATTTAGCGATTTTATTTTTTTGCTTATAACTTTGTTATATGAAATAATACGAGATTCTGGTTTGCACTTTCTTAAGGCACTTTTAAATGGTGAATTTGCAGAAGTACTCAAAAAAATTTATATCTAACCATTTACGAGTTACTGATAGCAACTTTTATTTTTCATATGGAGGTCATATTAAGCTGTGACATTTTTAAATAGAGATTTTTTTTAGCTTTACAATGATATAAAACTGTTGATGTAAAGAATAAAGAAAAGAAGACGTAGACAAATTAGGTACTTTTAATTGAAACACAAGAATACAAAATGTAATACAAAACTGATACATATAAAATATATATATGACATACTGAACAAAAAACACAAGTCAATGGCTACTTGTAATATAAAGTTTTTACTTTAACACTTCCCCTAAAATTTTATATTTCATTAGAAGACATTCCCAACATTGATCGAAGATATTCAAATCGCACCCGTGGAATTGGTTTCGTCAAGATATCTGCTATCTGGTCTTGACCAGGCACATGCTTGATATCCAGCTGTCCATGTTGAATTCTTTCCCTAATGAAATGAAAACGTACTTCGATGTGTTTTGAACGCTTGTGAAATGTAGGATTCTTGGCCAGTTTGATTGCGCTCGCGTTGTCCACATGAAGTACAGGAACAGTTTTCAGTGGTGAAATTTCAGCGAAAAGTCGGCTTATCCAAATTATGTCCTTAGTTGCTTCGCTTGCTGCAACGTATTCAGCCTCTGTAGTGGAAAGTGAAATACTCTGCTGTCGTTTGCTACTCCATATAATCGCACCATTACTATATTTGCATAATATTCCACTGACAGAACGACGTGTCTTCTGATCGCTGGCATAATCGGCATCGCTGTATGCTTCAAGTTCACCACCTTCTGAAGAAGCACTGTACTTGATGCCTAGTGTTGTAGTTCCCTTCAAATACTTTAAAATTCTTTTTACCAGGATCCAATGCTTTTCTTCTGGATGTTCTAAGAACTGTGATGCATAATTCACAGCAAATGCTATGTCCGGGCGAGTAGCGACTGCCAGATACATTATACTCCCAACAAAAACAATAATAATTTATTTTTATAATTAACAGAAAAATGAACAAAAATTGTTATTTATACTAAAATTGAATTGAAAAAAGTAAATCGAAGGCTGCTATGGAAACAACGAACAACAAAAAAATGCAACAATTGAATTTCTGAATTTTACTTGACAATAGTAGATTATTACGAGTAATAAAAATGAATTTTTCTCGTTGAGAAAAATATGATATGTTGAGTTGTTACATTCGTTGTCAAAGTTCGTTTATTACTCGTAATAACTTCCTGATGCCGCAACTTTTGTCTAATTTAACGAACATCGTAGCTCTTACGGTTCTCGAGATACCAATGCATTCGTACCTTAAATGGGACACCCTGTATACATTTGTATCATTGTAGGCGTTTACCAGCCTACACTTCACGAAGTCTCAAAGTTGTCGTGGGTGTGGGAGAATACCCAAGAGTCATTTGAGTGAAAATTAATGTATCAATTACTATTATTAATGTATTCTACTAAAATTCAAATTTTGATCTCTTAATTATAAGTATGCCCTTAATGACTAACAACAATTCCTATTTAACTTCCTCTCTTAGTTATTACTATCCTTCTATCCACACTGTTCGTCCTATTTACGCCAATCAACCCTTAACCTTGCTTCGTCATTTACTCTCCTGCCATGTCTGTAACAATATGTAAATTTTACACGTGTAACTATACAGCTGCAATAATCTCCCACTGTTTGTTGTAATTAAGTAAGTTGGTAGCCCTGATTGCCAGGCTCAGCCTTCTCTCTCAGCAACTTCCGGTCAAGAAACTAACACAGGATGAACAATTTGGCAACAATGTAACAGGATATTGATGAGCTTGTTTATGCACAGTTTATTGAAGTTTGATTTATGCAAAGATGATGTAAATAATGAAGATGTCGAATTTACGTAACAAGACTTCCCCATATAAGACGCCTCTGGTAGAGAAACAGAAACACAAGAAAGTGTAAATATGCATCTAAATAAGTAGTATCCTCATACCATGTTTTAAAAATTTAGTGCAACTAGTACCAGACTTATTAATAACAATGTATTTGATGAGGTGCACTTTCAAAGGGCTATAACTCGTACTTTCAATTTTCAAATAACATTTTTTATTGATATCGTAATATACATTTAGCTGAGGATTAGTTGTTAGTTTTAAGTTTGCAAAACGGTTGTTTAGTAACAATGTTTCATCAGTCACGGGTTGCCAAGCAACGAGTGATTAAATTTTTAAACGTGCTAAATTTGCAAAAACATGTGAATATTTTGTTAACATGGCAAAATTTTCATTCAATATTGTGAATATTTTGTTATCATGGCAAACTTTCCATTCAATATTGTCATCCTAATTAAAGATTTTTTTTTTTGGATTTTTAGATTCTATCGTAGATAAAATATTATACGATATGCATACGTAAAGCATCTTTAGTCATTCAAGGGTCTTTAATTCTGACCCAATCGTGACTAAAGTCTACCTTTATGTACTTGTATCGTAAATAACTATTTAGAAAGCTGTCTTAAGACAAGAGTTTGCATATATGATTGCGTACAGAGTTTTAAATCATATGAAGTTGTTATTATTGCTTGTTAATTATGAATATATTAAATGACAGTTGATGTCAATTTACGTTTTATTTTCGGAGCTGTGAACACCAACCATAAAGTCTTATTTATAATTTTATCAATATTTCTTATTTTCGTAGCTGTGATAGAGTCTTTAGTCACCACATTAGTAACGTTGTTGACATATGAACATTGTGTTTCTTACTGTCGTAAGAAAACTAGATCAAATATCATAGAAAGGTATTAGCTTTGTTCGATGACATGTACTAGGCCGCCCTAGTGTTAACTTTCTTACACTAACATGTTTTATGAGAAACGGGCAGCTTCTGGCAGGCTGTTCGATGACAAAAATTTTAAGAACTAGTGCTCACGTTTCTGACCTGACTCGCGAGGTGGTGTAGAAAGTGCAGACTAGGAGTGGGGGTAACTAAATGTTGTTTAGTAGACATTTTAATTCTATCCTATCTATACATCTGTTTATTAACCTAAAATTTTACACATTGAGAAATTAAAATAATGGATTCAGATATAGTATATTCTCTTTGTTTTGTTATATAAAGAATTAATATATATGTATCTGAATCTGATGAAGAATCAAGTGATGATTGATCTTTGTCAGAATCGTTTATTAGTTCAAACACTATGCTCTTTAAAACAGACATTTCTGCAGTCACTTCTTTGCAGCTTTATGATATGACTGTGTTTATAAACAACCTAACCTTTTACACCTTTGGCTACGCTTGGCTTGATTACTCACAGCTGAGCAAACTTGCCCAAATATACACTAGTGTGTTTTATGAAACCACAAGAATTAGTCTGTACAAGTGTACACTACACTACACTGCACTATTCTGCTCTGCACTTCAAGCACTTCTCATCGAACAGAGCTATTTACAGCCTACGTAAAACGTAATCAACAAATTTAAATTATGAAACTTTTATACATAATAGCTTTGCTCGATGACATGTACTAGGCCGCCCTAGTGTTAACTTTCTTGCACTAACATGTTTTATGAGAAACGGGCAGCTTCTGGCAGGCTGTTCGATGACAAAAATTTTAAGAACTAGTGCTCACTTTTCTGACCTGACTCGCGAGGTAGTTTAGAAAGTGCAGCCTAGGAGTGGGGGTAGCTAAATGTTGTTCGGTAGACATTTTAATTCTATCCTATTTACACATCTGTTTATTTAACCTAAAATTTTGTTTTGCTATATAAAGAATTAATTAATATATCTGTCTCTGAATCTGATGAAGAATCAAGTGATGATTGATCTTCGTCAGAATAGTTTATTAGTTCACTATGCTTTTTAAAACAGACATTTCTGCAGTCACTTTTTTGCGGCTTTATGATATGACTGTGTTTATAAACAACTTAACCTTTTACACCTTTGGCTATGCTTGGCTTGATTACTCACAGCTGAGCAAACTTGTCCAAATATACACTAGTGTGTTTTATGAAACCACAAGAATTAGACTGTACTAGTGTACACTACACTGCACTGCACTATTCTGCTCTACACTTCAAGCACTTCTCATCGAACAGAGCTAATAATACGATGTTGTACAGTTATTATTTTTTGTACGTAATGTTTATTTTTATTAAAGAAAAACCCATAAAAAAGTTACCTGCATTCATATTGATTAAGCAGCCAATGCATGCCTTTAAAAAAAGTAAATAAATTTGTAACGTTACAAACTAGTACGTATACATAGAATCGTAATGACGTGAATTAAATATTATATTGAACTCTCACACACTGCGAGTTTGATATATCCTTGGTGTATTTTAACAGTATACGCGTGGTATTTATTTTATGTTTCATGTTGCATGCTATTTGTTGGATAAAATTAAATTAAAGGTAAAGTCAAAATAATGTATCCACTTCTGATTGATTTTTATAATCAAAATCTAATAAGTTGTTTTTCAGATGTATTTATAGAGGTATTATTTGACCATACACAATATCTCCATGTACTGTGAGTGGAAGTAAAAATTGCATAAGATTTTTTACATAAAAATTCAATGAAAAGCACCTATTAGGGAAACTGAATATATTTATTTATTTATTTATTTATTTATTTATTTATTTATTTATTAATCTGAACCAACAGGATGTTAAATCTCAATTACAGGTCGATTTTAACATATTTAACAATAAATTGTCACAAGAAAGACAAGAATTTTTCTAAATAGTTACATATAAATACAAATACAAATTATACATCTAAACAATAAATTTGATTCGTATTAGTATTCTCGATTATGTATATACTTAAAATTGATAATACCTATATAATTAACATTTAAATTTGTTAAACAAGTCACCAAAAATGTCAACAGAACAGGGAAGTGAATTAAAATATGAGCAAAGCATTTTAACCGGAGATCTTAGTTCATAGTTCGTGCGTGGGATATCACAATAAAAATTTTGTACATTGCGTGAAGCGAATCGAGGAATAGCAAAAGGAATTAAACTAAGCGTGATGGGATCATTGATTTCATTGTGAAGTATTTTATATAAATAAATGCATGATTGTATTTTTCGACGGGTATGAAGAGATACAAGTTGTAGTTCTCGGTATAAGACATTAAAATCAGAATCAAGGCCAGGATATTGTTTGTTAAGTTTGAAATAACAATATCTAGTGAATTTTCGTTGAATAGATTCAATTATATTTATATATTTATTATAAATGGGATTCCAAACTTGAAAGCAATATTCAAGCTTAGATCTGAAAAACGCAAAATATAACCTTTTAATTGTAGAGATTCTAGAGAAGCATTGTGTAGAACGCATTATGAACCCCAAGTTCTTGTAGGAGGATTTTACAATATAATGTATGTGATTGTTAAAGGATAATTTTTCATCAAATTTAACTCCTAGGTCTTTGAATTGTTTAATTCTTTCAAGAGTGAAATTATTGATTTTATATTCATAAGTATAAACAAATTTTTTAACAAAATAACTCATTATTTTGCATTTGCTGTAATTTAAAAAGAGGTTAGAGGATAAAGACCAGGACAAAATTTTATCAACATCACTTTGCAACAACATTGCGTCTTCAGTAGAATTAATTGTTTTGAATAATTTTATATCGCCCGCGTATAAAAGAATTTTAGAATGCTCAACCTTATCGACAATGTCATTTATGAAAAGTAAAAAGTTAGATTTGAAATTGTTATAGTGAACAGTCATATTACGTTTGGAAAGATAAGAAGAGAAATATTGAAGAAGATCAGGAGAAAAATGAAAGTAAACATTTAATTTGTGAAGGAGTACCTTATGATTAATACGATCAAATGCTTTTGAAAAATCGGTGTATACTACATCAACTTGATTGTTGTATTTATTATTTAATTTAATTAAGTAATATGAATCGGTTAATGAAACATTAATATTCCGGTCTATTGTTCCACTTTGGAGTAACTTATATACAAGTACGTACCTATGTATAAAATATAAATATGATTTATCCAACAACAGAAGTGACCCTTTTCTCCTAACTCAATTTTCACTGTTTCTCCTTCTTTTCCTCAACTGTTCAGAGTCCTTCCATTTGTCCACTTTAGAACCGAAGGGAGGAATAAAATATCACATGTTACCCGGCAATTTCTATCTTCCATCAATTCAACGGGTAATAATACGATCTTTGAACGGAATGGCCAAATTGATTCAGAAGGTCCTTCGTCCTTCGATATTGCTGTAGTTAGTAACCAATAGAAGGAATGTGAGGTATTAGGACGGAAATTGATACTTTGTCGGTTTATTAAACGTGTTATTGATACTGCGAGATAAAGATGATATTGAAAATTGTATTTTTAAATACATTTGTAAAAGAACATTAATTTTGAAGAAAAGTTTATGCTCAATATTGTATTAAATTGGTGATGTTTTCTTTATATTTTAAATCAAGCATTTTTCGAAGAATCCAAAGTACAGCTTAAACTTTAAAGCGCGTGTAAATTTGTAAATTATACATTATGAGGAGCGCTGAAATATAACTTTGCTAATTATACCCACAGAGTGGCACTAAAATTAATTTTTTCTTTAAGATTAACAAGTCAGTTCTGAGCAACGATCAAAGTTGCAATTCTTATCACATCTGTAGCTTACAGAAAATTTGTAAATACTTAGTTCTCGTAAATTTTTACCGTAAGAGCAATCTTGGCTCTAAGCTTACAGATCATTTTTAGTAAAAGAGAATGAACAACAACTGTTAATACTTTAATTGGCATTTTGTTATAAAATGATGAGAATAAGTAAATTCGTGTAATAAAAGTCATTTTAGTTATTTTTTTTTTTTAAATAGTAGTTTATAGGAAATTGTAAATCTGTTAAATTTCCCATAAATTTGAACGAATTTTGAGAACATGCACAAAGATATTTTATTTTTATTTTTTTTTAAATTTTATTAACTTCGGCTTTCCAACAGGACAATGTCCCAATAACAGGATGGCTCAATTAATTTACATAAATTATACATTTTTAAATGTAGCAATTGAGATTAGCAATTATTCATGTATTAGGAAATTAAATTGTTAAAAATTACATTCATAAAAAGAAATTATGTACTAAGACTACAGAGATTAACAAACTAAGTTAACTAAAGAAATTTACTGCATCTGTTACTTGTTTTTTGTAGCTTGTTAAGGTACTATTGAATATTTGGTTGTTGTGCAACAAATATTTATTGTATAAAAATGGAAGTCTATTTAACGGAGAATTAAAGGCAGCATTAGTTCTACTAAATCCCAAACAAAAAAGATCAACTACCCTTGTGGTATAAGTTGGTATACGAAGTCCCAAGGGATGTAGTAAGTCAGGACAATCAATTTTATTATTAAAAATTTTATAAAGATAAACTAGATCAATTTAGTACGGCGCTTTTCTAATGTAAGAAGAGATAATTCATGATTAGGAAATTTATATCTAAAAAATCTACAAAATTTTTCCTGAATACGCTCAATTCTATTTATATGGACTGCATATTGAGGTGACCAACAAACTGACAAAAACTCTAACTGACTGCGTACTAATGAATAATACAATATTTTTGTAGTTCTGGGATTTTTAAACTGTCTACAAGATCTGATTAGAAAACCTAACATTTTAAATGCTTTTTTTATAATGTTATCTATATGAATGTCAAATATAAGCTTTTTGTCAAAAATAATTCCTAAGTCTCTAACTTCCGAGACTCTATTAATGATGTCACTTGAGAAAGTGTAAGAGAAACATATATTATTTCTGTTTCTTGTAAAAGTTATAGCATGAGATTTTCTAATGTTTAAGTTTAACTTGTTAATTCTAGTATATTCATATAGTCTGTTGAGATCAGATTGAATGGCTTCACAGTCATAATTATTTTTAACAGAATGGTACATTTTTAAATCATCTGCTTATAGTGAAAATTTACAGAATTTAAAGCACTTTGAAATATCATTAACGAAGATGTTAAATAAAAGTGGACCTAAATGGGAACCTTGGGGAACCCCCGAAGGAATATAGACGTCTTGAGACTGGAAACCATTGATCGTTACTCGTTGACTTCTGCCGGTCAGATAGGATCTAAACCAGTCAAGGAGATTTCCACATACACCGAAATCAGCAAGTTTTTTTAAAAGTATTGAATGATCTACAGTATCAAATGCCTTGCTGAAGTCGGTATATATAGAGTCGACCTGACTGCATTCCTCTAGAGATTTTAATATATACTCTGTATATACAAGAAGATTAGTTTCGACAGACCTGCCTGTATGAAAACCGTGCTGTTGAGAAATAATACTAGTTTTACCAAATGAAAACATAATTTTATGTAATAATTTCTCGAAAACTTTTTCTATATAAGGAAAAAGGAGAAAAAGTATATATAAATGAGGTGGAGAAGAGAGAAAAATTGTGGGAGAAATAAGAAAGAGGAAGATCAATTGGAATGGACATATTTTAAGAAATTATTGTCTTCAGAAAATTATAACTGAAAGAAAAATGCATGGGAGAAAAAGTAGAAGGAAGCTTGGAATGTTAAAAGATGTTAAGAGCAGAGAAAATTACTAGAGGCTGAAAAGAGACGCAGGACAAACTTTTGTGGAAGTAGCATTTCGAGACGTTAATGGCATTACTTTTTCACGTATAATCGTCTTCTAAAGATGACAGATATATTTGATTCCATTTTTTTGAAATATTAATAGTTCATCAATAATTAGTAGTCTTTTGGCCCTTAAAAGTAATAATGCAATAACTACTGTGAATACCTACATTATTTTTACTTATTTAGTAAAAAACACAACTCTGTATATCTGTAAATTGTGTAGTTACAGATTTATCGTAGTCTACAGATTTACTAATTTATGGTTTTACACATGAATAACAATATCAACAGAAATGTCAAATCTGTCACATACGTCTAGATCTCAGATCCTTTTGAATTTAAATGCTTCACATATAATAACGTATTCATTTTGATAATAAACAAATCATTCACTGGTCCTTTTCTTAATCCTTGGCATCTCACGTAGATGCGCGTGTGAGTGTGTGTGTTCGCACGAGGGAACATAAAAAGAGTTTCTGGAAAGGCAGCGTTGCGTGCTGGAAACAATGGAAATATCTTTTTTATCAATGTTGCCAGCACGTGACGTAGACCCTAACGTAGCAACTCAAGCAGGACTCAGATCCTGCACAACGAAAACGTGACGTAGAAGGTTGAAACACGCTGAAACTGGAACACCGACCAGGGATCTCTTAGGTGGCAAAAAGATGAATAAATAAATATTGAATAGAATAGAAAACAGAATTTACTACAAATATTTTTACTTGCATTCGATTGGAAAATACATTTACTTTTTCATTTATTTCAGTAAAATGGTTCTCTAGAACCAATAAGGCTGTTGCAAAAATTTTTATATGTCTTCTAAGTATTAAATTTAAAAAAAATCTTTAAATAGTCACAAATTTGGAAATATCACGAAATACATACCTATTAGATATTTTACAATTAATTATTAAAATTTACGTAATGTTTTGAAAAAGTCACGTGATCCGAAACAGAATGTGACTTCAGAATACATACAGTTTAACATGTAATGAACTATCACCTATTTGTACACCAATAATAATAAATAAGGGTTAAATTCACAATAACACAGGAATAGTTTATTATGTGCTTAACCCACGATTTTATAATAATAAACATGGAATAAAACTCCAGAATAAACTCTGCATGTTAACACAGAGAAACTATATTCTCGAAATATTCTCGGACTCTGGAAATTGGAATTTATTATTACCGCTGTTATTTATATAAATAACATAGGTGATGAACTAACTATTTTCTTATTTCCATGAATGATGTGCTTTATGAATATATAATTTGACATCACAGAAGTGGGGGGTTGTTTTTCGTAACTATTTTTCGCGTCACTGATTTTACTTAATTATTTACATTGGAGTATCCTTTGGGAACCTTCATGGGATTCGTAGTCGAGTGAATTTGGTCTTAATGTTCCATATATTTATTTCAACATTTAATAAAAAAGTCAATTGCTCTGAGCTTCACCTGTCGCTATGGTGATAGCTTGTAACAGTTTATTCTTCATCGTTCCTGTTATGATTACCAATAAATCCTGGAGATGATTTTTTCACATAAACTGTAAAAATGTATTGATAATTGGATTTCAAAAATTTTATATTTAATTATTGCTGAAGACGGGCTAATTTTTGCCTGAAACGTACAATTGATTTTTGTATTAAATGTTGAAATAAATATATGGAACATTAAGACAAATTCACTCGACTATTAATTATTTACAAAAATAACAAAAAAATATTATTATTAATAATATTTTATAAACTTTCATTTAAAATACATTTTAAAAAATCTGTTGTGGCCAGCACAAGTCCTCTCGCCATTTCCATATTGGGCTATGTAAATACGTGGTAAGTACATGTTTTATATAATATTTCTGGTACACACATAACAATTCTACTTACATCTATTATTAATATATTTATATATTTTTTAATTCGTTCTATAAATAAGTTTCCTCCTACTCTTCTAAATGTTCGAGACTTCCCAGAAAAAGCCTTCAGTAATGTATCTGGATTTTTGACACTTTTCTGCACACATAAAATTCTAATTATATCTATTTTTTCATTGTTCCTACGTTCCTAAATGTCAGCGATTCTTCCAAATCAATAACAAGATTGGTAGTATTTCTTAGGGATATATGAATTTTACCTATAATTTTAAATATTTAATTAATAAAAACATAAGAAAGATTAAATGTACTTCCCAGAAAAAGCTTTCAGAATGTCACTAAAACTGTTAATTTTTCACACTGACATTTTTCTGTCATTTACAAACAATGTTACAAACATTTTAATTCTTCAACTGGTTTTCATGGAGTTATTTGGGCTGTTTATTAAACGGATTATTTTATATATTTACAATTCTCTATTGTGATCCGGATGCGGTTATTTGCTACCGAAAATCGGTCATTTTAATATGTTCTTATATATGAATGTGATGATGATTGTGGACAAGGCGAAGGAAGAATGTTGTTTAAGAGTGAAGTGAGTTAGCTGAGCTCTTACTCTTATTCTTTTCCATTTCCTTATTGTAGTTACTATTGTTTTCGGGTTTTTGCTAACCCACAAGTTGGGATACGCGAGATTTTATGTTTGCATGTATGTAAATCAATAGACGATATATTAAAATTTTTAATGTATCGGATAGAGAATTTTATATTCTTTAATGTTTGTAATAATATAAATTTCAAAAAAAATATATATTTAGAAGATTTCTTTTTAAAAACTACTACTTCCGGTTGTCCAGTTGTTACAAAACCTTTTCAGCTCTTTCCGTTAATGTCAGATTTAGAAATACGTAGTTAAATTGGTCTTGTCACATCGGCACATACACACATCCACACACACACACACACACACACACACACACACACACACACATATATATATATATATATATATATATATATATATATATATATATATATGTGGGGTTTGGTGTTGAGACAAAGAGAAAAATATCTTTAAATACGTATATTGAAATTAAAATGTAAATACAATAATATAATGTAAAATAAATGAAGTTAATGAATGTAATAAAGTTAACAATTAAAATTTGGAATACGCTTTATACAACTGTTTGATTCGAGTCGCCTTCGTACACTGTACTTCGATTTGGCGGTAGCGGTTGCTAATCAGAGCCGGGACTGCTCGATGCTTGGTCAGCAGTCTGCACACCCACAGCTCGGCCGTCCTGTGTTTCATCCGCCTCGGATGAACTCTCGTACTCGGACTCGACTCCGGGACACCAGGGCTTCATATGGTCGGCTGACGCAGATGTTCGAATGGGACCTTCGGTTGCGGCACTCAGTTTCACCACTCCGTAGCGGTCATGGCGGTAGACCCTCTCTACCTTGTACGGACCTAAAAACTTAGTTAAGATCTTAGAATTTGGGGCATACTGGGTACGCTTAATTGCAACTAGATCGTCATTTAAGTATTTCGATGGTGGTTTTCTCTTTTTATTGTAGTTCTTTACATTCTCTTGTTGTACTCTTATTATCTGTTTCTTCGCTTCTTTTCTCAGTTCTGATCTTTCTTCATCGAATTGTCGTGTAGTTTCTTCATTTATGGCTTGTTGTAATTGGATGTCGTCTTTGGTTTTCATTTTTGTCCCAACCATTAATTCAAATGGTGTTTTGTCTATGCTTCGTTGATAGGTGTTATTTAAGTAAACTTGTATCTTCCCTACATGTTTGTACCATTCTTCCGAGTTGTTAATGGTTAATTTTGATAACGCTGGTATTATTACTCTGTTGACCCGTTCGATTTGGCCATTTCCTCTTGGAACTCCTGTCGTTATATTTATCAAGTTAATATTTCTTTCTTCACAATATTTTCTAAAGTCGTTGGACGTAAATGCTGTCCCTCTGTCACATACAATTCGTTCTGGGTCTCCAAATATTGTTGCTTGATTTTCTAATTTCTGAATTACTTCTTGCGTTGTCGTCGACTTCGTGGCGTATAACCATACAAATTTCGTAAAAGCATCTGTTACGGCAAAAATATGTTTGTATCCCTTCTTTGTTGATGGTAATGGGCCTAGGTGATCAATATGATAAGTGATCAGTGGTCTGTCTCCTTTTTCGACTGGATTCAGGAATCCTTCCTGTTTTCCTTTTTTCCTCTCTGCTAAAATGCATGGTATGCAATTTCTTATCGCTGTTTCGATCTTTGTTTTGAGTTTTGGTATCCAGAATTCTCTCTGAACTAATTCTTCAGTCTTCCTCGTTCCGAAATGTCCATTTTCGTGAGCAGATTTAATGATCTCATGCTGCATTCTCTTAGGTATAAATAATAAGTTTCTACCTTCATATTCTCTATATAAAAGATCATTTTCTAAAGAGTAATTATCATACGGTGTTGTTTCTAATATTTTCTTTATCGTTCTTATCTCTTCGTCATCCATTTGTGCTCTGATAATTTTATCAGTCACTTCTTTTTTCATAATCATTACAATAGGATTTCTGCTTAATGCATCTACATGTCTCATACTCGTTCCTGATCTATGTTCTATTACATAATCGAATTCTTCAAGTAGTAGTGCCCATCGTGCGACACGTGTTGCTAAATCTCGTTTTTCGATTGTTTTGGTAAATGCTGCGCAATCCGTTATTATTTTTAATTTGATTCCTAGTAGATAAACTCGAAATTTTTTCAACGCTTCTATAATAGCTAGAACCTCTAGTTCATAACTACTATACTTCTTTTGTGGGTCGGTTGTCTTGCGACTCATGTAGTAAACTGGATGCAATTTCTTGTCGTTGTCTTTTTGCAATAATACCGCTCCGTATCCTATCTGGCTTGCATCTGTGTGGAGTTCTGTTTCCGCTTCATAATCAAATATTTTTAAAACTGGTTTCTCCGCCATTAACTTCTTCAAAATATCAAATGCATTCTTTTGTTCTGGTCCAAATATGAACTTTGCATCTTTTTTCAATGTGTCACTTAACGGTTTTGCAATTTGGGAATATCTTGGTATGAACTTTCTAAAATAACCCGTTAATCCTAAAAAACTTTGGATTTGTTTCAACGTCGTTGGTTCTGGGAATTTTAGTACTGCTGCGGTCTTTGCATCTGAGGGTGTTATTGTATTGTTCTCAACAATATATCCTAGGTATTCAATTTTTGTTTTCAGGAATTGACATTTTTTCCACTTTATTTGTAAACCATACTCTTCAGCTCTTTCAAGCACAGTTTTTAATTTCTTAATTCCTTCTTCGTTGCTTGTTGATGGAATAATTACATCATCCATGTATATCATAATAGTTCCGTTGTTTATTAAATCTTTAAAAACAAAATTAATATGTCGTTGAAATATCGCTGGTGAGTTACATAACCCAAAAGGAGTTTTCAAAAATTCGTATTGCCCACTTGGCGTTACAAAGGCAGTATATTTTATGCTGCTTTCTTCTACCGGCACATGGAAAAATCCATTTTTTAAATCAAGTGTGGTGAAAATTTTTGCATTTCGCAATTTGTCGATCTCGTCTTCGATTAAAGGTAAAGGGTACCTGTCTTTTACAATATTTTTATTTATCTTCCTGTAATCAACGCATATTCTTGTTTCGCCGCTTTTCTTCTTAACCAGGACAATTGGACTCGCGAATTCCGATGAACTCTGTCTTATTATGCCTTCTTCTAGCCATTCATCAATTTGTTTGTTTACTTCTTTCTTCTCTGGGAATGACAATCTTCTTGGGTGTTGGTAAATCGGGTTTTCATCTGTTAGAATTATTCTTGTTCGTACTTGAGTGTCTTTCGTCTTTTTTGGTTGATAATTCTTTACTAGAGTCTTGATTTCTTCTGGTACTTCGTCTTTTTCGTCGTCATCAAACACTTGAATAGACATTAAATAATTTTCAATTTTTGGAATGTTTGTAATCTTTACTCCTTCTTTATTTATTTTCACTTCGGCGTTGTCTAATAATTCTCTTCCAATTATTAGGGTAAATGGCATTGCAGTGTTTGGTACTATATGCACTTTTGTTGAAAATTCTTCGTCATCAATTTTTATTATGGCTTGAAACGTTCCCAACGTCTTGATATCATTGTTTGTGCCTAAACCACGTAGGTTTGTGATTTCATCGTCTTTGTTTACAATGTTCAGATAAGCAAATTCACTACTCGTGATCGCATTTATTTCGCTTCCCGTGTCAATTAAAGCTGTTATTTCATGATTGTTTATGCTGACTGTTTTTAGCATACTATTTTTTCGTGTGGAAGTTTCTATTACCATTGTACTGTCTTTCGGCTTACTTTCAGTTTCTTTCTTTATTGGCTTCTTTTCTGGGCATGATGTTGCAATATGTCCAAATTTATTACAATTGAAACATTTGTTTCCTTTGGTTTTTGATTTACATTCGTTTGATTTATGACCTTGCTCTCCGCAAATGTAACATCGCATTATTTTCGTGTCTGCTTTGACATCTTTCTTTTTGTTATCAAATTTGTGATGTCGATCTTTTCTGTAAGTAGAATTGGTTGATTTGGTCTCAACTTTCTTTCTGACGTCATCGTAGATTTTTAATTTCCTTTTAAATTCATCTACATTCGTAGCTCCGTATAACACTATTTTGTTAGCTGGTTCGTCGTATATTCCGTCTATTACATGTTGTATGAGAGCTTCTATTTCCATATCTCCTTGGCTGGCAAGCTCTTTCATTGCAAGGAAATATTCTTGTACAGTCTCCTCTTTTTTCTGACGTCTGCGGGATAACTCTCGATGCAGTTGTGCGCTATTAATTTTTGACACAAATTCTTTCTTCAATGCTTCTTTTAGTTTTACCCAAGAATTTAGCCCTCTTTCTCCTTGTATGAACAGCTTGGCTAAACCTTTGAGCGATTTTTTCGCAAACAAAAACATTTGTAATTCGTTTAATCCTAGTAATTGGCTTAGATCGTCAAAATCAGATATCCACTTCTCAACTGGATAAGCACTTGTACCGTCGAAGGATCTTATTGAATCTTCAATATCTCTGAAATTCATTGACATCGCTGGCGGTGATCGAGGATTTGAATTTAGTGACAATCTTGACGCTGTCTTACAAAGTTTGTCTTCTGTGGGTACATCTTCTTCACGTATGTCTTCTTCTTCTTCTAACTCTTCTTCTTCTTCGTCTTCTTCTTCGTTGTCCTCTTTTAATGAATCTAGGTTCATCAAGGCATGGCATATATTTTTGATCAATTCTTCTTTGTTGGTATTATGGTTAATCATCAGTAAATTTGCAACTGCTTGCAAATCCGCTAAGTCGAAGGTATTATTAATGAATTCAATTTTAATATTGTATTCATCTGACTCTGCCTCAAAATGAAATCCGTCAAATCTTCTAACTATTCTTCTACATGCTTTGTTTCCTTCTTGACCAGTCATCAATTTATAAAATATTTTTATTATTTTGAACGCTGATGTTTCGATGTTCTGTGCAATTACTGGTATATCTTGTAAAGTTGTCATCTTGGATTCGTTTTTTACTTTTTATTCTTCTTGAATTATTTACTTCTTATGTTACGTCTTCTTTTTTTTCAAATTAACATGCAAATTATTAGTTTGCCAAAGATCTTATGTTTATGTTAGTATAATAAGCAATTTGTACTTATCTTTTATTGGTGTGTTGTTGACCTCTGGAATTCGGTAATCAGGTTAATCTCGGTGGATCTTAGTGATTCTCAGTGGCTGGATGTAGTCGTGCTTCCATCGGTTTCTTCACGTTGAACTTCTTAAAGTTGTCTTCTTACTTCTTTTTTCTTACTTCTTTCTTCTTTCTTCTTTCTTCTTACTTCTTTCTTCTTATATCGTCTTTACTTCTTACTTCTTTTATCGTCTTTACTTCTTTGGTTTTTACTTCTTTGGTTTTTACTTCGTGTTTTTACTTCTTACTTCTTTTGTTACAGTGTACGCTTCTTTGTTTTGAATTCTTGCAGTGTACGGCACCTTCAGATTGCTACTTTGTTGTTATCACAGTGCGTAGGTGTATCTCTAGTTATGCGTCTGAGTCTCGCTGTTGTTTCCACTTAAGTCACGTTCGTCCGTTCCTCCTTTGCAGTGCTTGTGGTATTCTCTAATTTTTGTAATTTCGCGCAAATATTGTCTCCCTGCCTGTGGATTCAATAAACTCTGAATTAATGTCTCCACTTCAGTTTGTGCGACATCGGTCGTAGAAATTCGTTTCCATCAGTTCCTACTTCTTGGTGTGGCTGCTGCAGTCGTCGTCGTCGTCGCTCTCGCCGTGTTGGTGATTGAAACCCGTCTTCTTTGGCTTCCTGTTCACCGTCGTCTTCGTGTTGGCCGTCGTCGACAAAAACACTACACACAACACTTCACAGCACTTAGGAAATCACTTCACGATGCACAAAAATTATTGTAAGTTGTTAGTACGCGATAAAAATTATTTTTAATTTGGTTGTTTATTTTTAGCAAACTTCACTACACTACTACACTGGATATTTACGCGGTTTTCTCAGTCTCGTAACCCCTTTATGTTGGCGAATAATCCACGGTATGAGCCCCCAAAATTTATGTGGGGTTTGGTGTTGAGACAAAGAGAAAAATATCTTTAAATACGTATATTGAAATTAAAATGTAAATACAATAATATAATGTAAAATAAATGAAGTTAATGAATGTAATAAAGTTAACAATTAAAATTTGGAATACGCTTTATACAACTGTTTGATTCGAGTCGCCTTCGTACACTGTACTTCGATTTGGCGGTAGCGGTTGCTAATCAGAGCCGGGACTGCTCGATGCTTGGTCAGCAGTCTGCACACCCACATATATATATATATATATATATATATATATATATATATATATATATATGTATATGCAGACATCATTATAAAATTGATAAAATTGGATTCTAGTGTCCTTAATACGGGCTTATTCACTAAAATCTGGATATGCGAGTTTTTGCATGAATCCCATACCTCTCTTAGCGAGAGTTAAAAATATAATACCGGATGTTTATATCATATCTTGTGTATCCAGAAAATTAAGTATCATATTATCTGTTTTTAAGTTTTTTCGCCGGTATTGCAAACTCAAGACTGTAAGGAAGTTGTCACAATATAGTAACATTATTTCCTATTAATCTGAACTACAAGAAATACTATCCATGATAACAGTATTTGTGAGTCCAAGTAAAATAATAATAATAATAATAATAATAATAATAATAATAATAATAATAAGAGAGAATTTTTAAATATATACCGCTGGGACTCGAACCCCGGTGTTATTGAATTTTTCATAATTTCTTTTTTCGTATATTTAAAAAGTTTTGTAACAATCGCTACTGGGGTGCAACAGAAGTAGCGATGTTTGCGATTTAAGTAGGGTTATACTTACCCTGCTGTCTGTTGCGTCAGAGGGTTAGCTGATCACTGCACTGAATTGGTGGCACAATTATTAATTAGAAATAATTTAGAAATTATTTATTAATAATAAAACAAAATACAGAATTGCGGTCAGAGGTTATAAAATAGTTAAACACAAAAGTATACAAAAATAAATAAGATTTGTATTAATAAAAACAAGTTAAATAATAAAGAAAATAAATACAAATATATTTATATGATATTACAATTAACGAACGATATTTAGCAATGTATTTCTCATACCTAGGGGTAGACTACCCCTGAAGATCTAGGTCCCATCTTCAGCGGGTTGATCGAAAGGACTATTGTTGACTGTCGTTGACTCTCTGACTTCTGACTGTCGACCGTTAACTGTTTTTTTTTTATATTTACCATTCTATTTATATAATATAGTATAAATAGAATGCAAGATTGCAATAATTTTGCTGAATGACAAGTGTAATATCCTCGCGTATAGCCAAAAAGGTTAATAACATTAAATTGACACAAATTGCAAATAATTTTGTTAAAACGAAATATTTCAACAAACCTGGTTTGTTACAGTTTCATTGATCGTTTAAGGCCATTTCTATGTTTATAAACTTCAGGTACGATCACAAATAATTATTATCTAAAATAATAATAATAATAATAATAATAATAATAATAAAAAAAAACAAAACCTTTGTTGATATTTACCATCCTGTAAATTGCGTCTGTATAAGTTTGACATTCTGATATAATAGTAGACCAGTTCTTACGTACAACATATGACAGAGACTGATCACTGGCGGTTGACGGTGTCATGGCCACAGACAAATTCAAAATAAAACCTCCACATCAGTTATACGTTCCCGGAAACTGTTTATCAACATCACCTTCCTGAGATGGATCGTTGAAGGAGTCAAAAAGAAGGATTTTACTATCTACTTTTTATTACAGAAAAAAGAAAAAATATTTTTAGTTTAGGTAATTTCCATAATGCCAACACATTAGCCTGCCAGTAATTTTGTGTCGAAGTACCTACTTTATAAAACTTTTTTTTTTAAATTGAAAGCTATTTGTAATGGGCTACTTGCATGGTACTGAAAATCCGATTTCTATCACTATATACGTAATGTTACGTTGAAAACATATGTAAAAATATAAATTTTATTTTTAAAAAATTATTTGTTTTTTAGTAAACTAAGAAAGAAAATTTTCTGTGACGTCATTATATTAAAATAGAAAATGAAACGATATGTTTAAAAATGTAACGTATAGATGGCATGCGTGCGAGAAAATTTGAATTTGAATTTGACATTAGTTCATTTTTTTCTCTCTCTGGGCTCTCAAATATATTAATTACTTCACAAATAAACACATATGTAGTTACATATAATTTAAAATATCGATACTAAAAAGACAAACTAAAATACTAACTTCCAAACTATTGTTGAAACGTCAAACAGGAGATCTACATTATCCGTACAAACAAACGCTATGGCTTTACGACCATTCATTGGTGCGGCGTAATTCTACGTCATACATGGCGGGAATTCAAATAATCAAATTTCATTATTTTTTTTCTGGCTAATTAATAAATATTTTGCCAAAAGAAAACATATGGGTAGCAAGTTTGTACCTGCTCTTCAAAAATATTAAATAAAAAATCTGATGTGGCCAACACATGACCTCCCGCCAATTCCATGTTTAAAATAGCAGTGAGTTTTAAGTAAAGTATCATTACCGGTTAATCGTTTGTAAATAAAATCTAATTTGTTGTCCAATAAATAGAAAAGTCTGTAATACGAAATTTTGGATTGTTTTATTGTTTTTCCTCAAAAATTTGTTAGAGCTCCAAATTAAGTACTACATCCGATTTATCATATATGGTTAAAATCTAATATGTTGTTTCAAATTATATATGAGTTTTAAATACCAAATTTGAGAAGTTTTGGATCATATTTTAATAGGCTTTAAGGAAAAATCGTCACACACGTACATTCTTATAAAAATCAGCATCATCTTCTAGGTGCTCTAAAACGCAATCTTTGTAAATTCTTCGCCGTACATAATCCATTTCGTAAATGTGTAGTTGTAAATTAATATTAATTTATAGTGCTGCAAAAATAGCAATTAGCAAATTTAAATCAGATCATCCTGTTCATCTAACATTTATGTATGATGGAAAATATATTATTTTTACAAACCTTTATAAAATATTTTACTAGTATATTCTCATTAACACGGTTTTATTATTAATTTTAATATAATTGCTGCCTGTCAGTGACATTTGTTTAAATATGTCAAACCTGTCATTAAAATTATGATTTTGTTTGACGCATAGGCCAGGTGATACATGGAAATAAATTATATTATATATTCATATTTAAAGTTATTTTGAGTTATTTACTAAATGTTATTATCGTAGAATTGAAGATTAAACCATTATATTCCATTTTAATTAGTAAAAGTTGCTAAACAATTATATTCAATGAATTTTTTACAAGAAAAACTGTTAAAAGCTTGTATAAATGATACTTCCGGTTATCCGATATACACTAAAAACTAATGAGCTCTTCCCATATTAGTATAGAATGGGTATACAAAATTTCAAATTTTTCTGATTGATAGTATTTGAGTAATCGTGTCCACATGATCCACACACACACACAGACACACACACAGACACACACACAGACACACACACAGACACACACACATACATACCTACAGACATCATTGTAAAAATGTTAAAATCGGATTCTGGGGACATCAAAACGTGCTTATTATATAAAATCTCTATATGCTATTTTTAGCACGATCCCTATACCTCCCTTACCTAGGGTAGCGGGAGGTAAAAAGGTACGCAAGTAGCCCATTGTAGAAAATGTTAATTGTTATTCGTTAGCCGTAATCATTTTTTACCTCCCGCTAAAGTAAGTAAATTCGAAATTAATATTTACACCCTTACATAATAGTATTACTTTACAAAGAGCTAAAATGATGGCTTTTTTGGCGAATCTATAGGCGTTTCATAGAAGAACGTCCTGTAACTACCGCCGCAAAAACTCACTTTAGTTATGCCTGAAATTACATTACTTGTAAATATCGGCAAACGCTGAAATATTTATGTACATCCAATTAAACATTTTTACCTCCCGCTACCCTTGATAAGGGAGGTATAGGGATCGTGCTAAAACTGTCAATTAATAACATATTAGTGACATAGTTGTATTGAAATATAAGTAGACATAGACAAATCTAGGTATCGTTGTTGCAGTAACGTTGTGTTGTAACAAATTTTTGAAGTTATTTGACAGGAGAAAATTTTAAGACCGACTATAGGCTCTTCAACCAATTTTTTTTAGATTTATTTTTCGAAAATAGACGTTAATATATGAATATTTTTCATATTTTCATCTGTATTGTGATATAATTAAGCCTGTAATTAATTGGAAAAGATTCTATACAAAATTGAAATTTCCAGTGTGACGTCATACCGCCTGATGACAGAACAACGCCGCCCGTGTAGAATTGCGGAACTATTCAGTTAAACTTTTAAACATTTAAACAAGTTGACACATGAAAGCTGATGTTTTTACGTTGTGAATTGTTTGATATTTGTATTTATGTGTAAAGTTGTATTTAAATATTCTAATATAATATTAAGAAATAGTGACAGAACAGATGACTAAATGCAAACGCCAATATTATGCGCGCGCAATCTCTTTCTGTCACAGTCGAATTGGAGGTAAAAAAATCTACTTTCAATAATTAATTACAGGCGTAATACATATTTTTTAAATAAAGTGTTATATTTTTCGACATTGTTTTTAAGCGTATTATTGAAAATTAGTACCAAATATGCTAAATTTTAATGTGGTTGAAGAGCCTATTTAGCTTAAGAAGAAAATAAAAGCATGAAAATGACAAAATTAGTGTAACTTTGGCTTTTTATGTAGAAAAAAATTATTTTGTTTGCGCTCTAAGAGCCGGTTTTTCAATATCTGGTTAAAATTTTAACTAAGAGTTAAATAAACAAAATTGAAACGAAATGAACTGTCAAATGAAAGATTTATCATTGTTGTCAACAAAACGATGCAATATTGTTTACTAAACTAAAAGTTAAAATTTTAACCAGAGATTGAAAAACCGGCCCCAAGAAAGGTAGATAAGATTTAAATTTGACAGAACGATTGAATACTATTATTTCATCTAACTGTCAATATTATTCAATTATACTCATCGTCAAATATGGACTGATGCTCAATTTTTTCCCTTCTCTCTACCTGTTTAGAGTTTAAAAAGTTAAATTTGTATTTCCCCATGTTACGTACTCTTACAAAAAATAAGATACCTACACAAAATTACACAAAGTATAAATAAATAAATAAATAAATATATCATCACGGCATATTACCCATTTCTGGGTGTGCCAGTATCTACAACACATGTAGACATCGGTAATGATGACGATATATTTTACCGTGTGGGCGCTTACCTGGCGTCACCTCACGGGCACTTATAGCTAGTGTGGAGAGTGCACCACAGGGGTCACTTTTGTGCCATTTAAAATTGGAAATATTTGATGTCTGTCGGGATCGAACCCGGTTCCCCCAGATTCGCGACCAGACACTCAGGCACGCGGCCACGGGATCCCATACACAAAGTACAAAGATACGTTTATTCAGATTCGAAGAAAAACATCAACATCAAGAAGAATAACATGTGTTGCCCCGGGTTACCGCCATTGTCGTGGGCTTCATTAACAACTAAACATCCGCAAAGTGGCGGGAAATACAATATTAACTTTTTAAACCCTATACACTACCCAGTTCCTTGCTTTGGGGTGTTGCCGCTTCTTCATAACTTTGCATTTTCAACATTACGAATGGAATTGGCAACAGTGTAGAACTCTTCAGTCCATATTTATTTGAGGGCTAATATAGCAACAATAACGGTCATTAATTGAAATCGGAAAATATTTAATACAATACCACAGATTACTTACATATACTACCGTATACAGTAGTATAGGATATCTATGACAATACTACGTATAGTACCTATAGAGAGACCAAATTTTGATTGCCATTGGCAGCGTGTATCGTAGGCGCCGCCAGATATTTTTCCACAGGGGGCGGCGGGGGGAGTCAAAAACTGATACATCTTTTTTCTAAACCTATTTATTTTTTATTGATAAGTACAAATCAATAACACTAACATTAAAGTAAAAATATTTATTTATTCAGTAAACAAAAATTTTAATTTTTGTCCATTTTTACCTCTCGCTACCCTTGGTAAGGGAGGTATAGGGATCGTGCTAAAAATCTCATATCGAGATTTTAGTAAATGACTACGTTTTAAGGTCCCTAATATCCATTTTTAACATTTTCACGATGATGTATGTATGTGTGTATGTGTATATGTATGTGTGTATGTGTGTATGTGTGTGTGTGTGTACGAATTTTGTTTGCACTCTAACTCAAATACTATTATTCAGAAAATTCTGAAACCTTGTATTTCTACCTTATTCTAATAGGAATAGAAGCCATTAGATTTTGGTGTAAATCGGATAAATGGAAATGGTACTTTACGTGAAGCTTATAATGGTTTTTCTTCAAAAAATACCATTAAATGCCATTTTTTTGAATTTTATGTCTTATGAAAATTAAAGATTATTGAATTTTGTACAGGAATACATTAATACTTTTTCTATATATTTTACAGATAAATTTAAAAATAATTTTTTTTATCAGTCGCGAAGCCTAAGATAAAAACCATTCCTTTGTTACACAGTTCATTTTTCAAATGAATGTAACTGACAGTAAATGTCACTGTCAGAAAACTTATCACTTCAAATTAATAATAGTGACATTTTAAAAAGAAAATAGTAAATAAAGCAATAGTTTTCTGCAATGGAACAGTTTGCAGCGTTAGAAAATACGTAGGTAGGTATGTATTTAAATTAATAAAAATTAAATAGCGGGAGGTTTTGTGTTGGCCACATCAGATTTTTCTGTCTGTTTCTAAGTTTTCAATGCTATACTTTTCGTATGTATTTTCATAGCTTTATTTAATTTTATAATATTTGAAGGATGAAAATTTTTCATAGAAAAAGCTATAGTCGTGTAATATATGCAGTTTTAAAATTAATGGTATAAACAAAACATTAGATACTTTCTTACCCCCCTGACGGCGCCTATGGCCTATGTCAACATATCTTCAATGTCATACTAATGCACTTGACTTTTTATCTGGAGTGGCATCATAAATTTAAAAATTTATTATTTGGTTTTCTTTCGTTGTATCGTTATTTTCTGTATTAATTTGTTTGAAAATGGATGTTGGATTCAAAAAGATGAAAGCAGAAGGCTTAATTGCAGTAAGAATTTGAAATAGAGTAGTTGTGTGTATGAAAGATTTTAAGGGCATTAAAAATTCTAATATTTTAAAAAGTAGGTAATAATATTTTTAAAATTTTGATAGTGCCCGTCATAAATATTTAGGGTCCATTATAATATGAAAAGTCTTAACGCTTTATTGTAGAAATTTGTCGTTCCATTTCCGTATCCATTGTGTTAAATTTTTATTCTTTTCGTGTAAAGAATATGTAAGAAGCTCTAACATAAAAGTAACAGTTTTTGTAACGTGAGACATATTTTAAGTTTTTAAATTTTTAAGAAAGTCATGTTCTTTTATTGCTTCCATTGTACCCGCAACTACAATGTATGTAACGTTTGAAGAATCAAAAATTGAAACAGTATATACTCAGAATTTTAGACAGGTCCTACTCGTACCCTATCCTACTTCAAATAGCCTACTTATTAAAAATTTATTTATCGTGACAAATAATATAAAAGGCCATATGACTACTATTGTAGGAAAATATGAGAATTAAAAATTAACCAATGTGACCACGTATATTTATAAAAATTATACAGAATGTTATGTAAATAAGTGTACAACGCTTAACCCATGGTAGAATTGATCCTATAGAAGGTAAATCTGAGAATAATTTTTGTTTAACACGCTTTCTACAAGAACTGGAGGCCTTTAAAACTTACCAATCATGTCACAGTTCAAAATTTTGTAAAAAAGTAAAAATCGATGTGATCTCTGCAAAATTGTCACACCTGTCACAAATGACGGATAAAATCATTGGTGTTGCGGCATATTTCAAATTTTTATAATGAAAAACTATATGTTTATGAGCACTGAATATAAGTAATTAGACTATATGTTTATGAGCACTGAATATAAGTAATTAGACCAACAAAAAAATAAAATAGATTAGTATAAAATAATTCAAATTATTTTTTGTTGAAATATTTAGAAAACATACATGTATACGTAACGCATATTCAACTTTAGCAAAAAAAATATAACTTCAGTTTTGACAATTAATATTTTTTCCAAAAAAGACATTGATTTTTACTTTTTTACAAAATTTGGAATTATGACGTGATTGGTCAGTTTTATAGGCCTATAGTTCTTGTAGAAAGCATGTTAAACAAAAATTATTGCCAGATTTACTATTTATAGGGTCAATTCTACCATGAGTTAAGTGTTATACACTTACTTACATAACATCCTGTATATAATATACAGGGTGTTATAATTTTACTGAAATTAGCATTTGAAGTACAAATGTATGTAACGGCGTCATATCTCTGACATCACGTAGGAGAATGACAAAACAGTTTACAAAGCAATAAGGGTTAAATTTAGAATGGCCCCTTTTTAATGCAGGAATAGTTTATCACGAGCTTAACCCACGAATGTAAACTAATAAACAAGGAATAAGACTTAAATTGAGAACTTACTAACAAATCTAAATGGACCTTGGCGTGAATTTTGTGCGTTAGGTTAGGTTATGCTACGGTTTGTTTACAAAATAACAAATAAATTTCGAGAGTAGTAGATGGTACCTATTATAAGTTGAGAAATATGTCATTCTTAATTGCAGTGACAATGTCATGGGGAGGGAAATTACTGACCATGCTTAAGCTGGTGGGATATATTTATGTAGGGTTGTCTAGTGACACTGTCTATATATTAAAGTAGACTAAACAAATTATGATACAGCTGTTAAATATATTAATAAAATTAGAGCTTATGTAACTCAATGATTTATTTGATAATTATTAATTTAAAAAGGATCATTGTGAATAAAATTGTATTCATACTTCGGCGGGAGTTTTATGAACAGCCTCGCGTTGTTTCTGATATCGAGGCTTCGTTTCGTGATAAAATACATAAGCCCTCGCCTATAATGGAACATATTCCACCTTGGATGTAATATACTACACGGTAAAAAATTACATTGATATTCCGGACAAAATTTAGTTAGCTGCATTTTTTTTGTTATTTCAACAATATGTTTTTGCCGTGTATATCGAAAACTTTGTATTTTAAGTTTCCAAAACAAAACCATTTTTGTTGTGTATAAAAAGTATTATTTGCTGTAAAATATTAGTCATGGTAGCAATTATTATTATAGTATTAAGCAGTCATTTTGTTACTTTGTTCAGATTACAAAATCATTTTGCAACAATTAAAAATATTTAATCTGTTACTGGGACAAATTTTATTATTTTTTTTCCTGTGACATTATATTTTGTAAAGATTACAAATTCTTCTTCCCGCCATATACTTTGTACAGGTAACTAAAACTTTTGTGTAGACAAGGTATTCCCTGGTATACAGTATAATTCACTGTTCGTGTTATACTATACTACGTCGTGTCGCATTTGCTTGCGCTGTTAAGTTTTGCCTGTCGAAAATTGTGTTTTAAAAGTGCTTGAGAAATTTGAAGGTATATATCGATTACTGATAAATCTATATAATTTAAGTGACTATTGTTTCATAAGTTATTTTTTTATATAATATTTGTTGCATGTATATAGATTATAATTATAAATAAATAAAATTATTATAATACGCATCTATTTAATTTTTACGTTACTGCCTCATTAATGCATTTGTACATCTATCAATATTTCTTAATGGTAACTTATTTTATTTGTTCGCATAACAAGTATCTTTTGTTATATATAACAAAACTGTATTTGTTGCCACAACAATTTTTTACCAGCAAATTTACCTAGGTAACTGTAACAAATATATTTGCTGGTCCTATATTGACAAAAAAAAATTGCTGCTGGAACTCATTTTTGGTAATCACAACAAAGTTTTTATTTACCGTGTATTACCTTAAATCGTTACATACCGCCAAGCCAGCTTAATATAGATTTTCAGGGAGAGTTGCTAAGACAATCATGAAAACGAACATTTAGCCATCTAAGACGTATTTGATAAAAATAAATTATTTATAATTAAATGAAATCATCTGTCAACATTTTACGCGGAAGTTTGAAAAATCTGCGGATGATCATTTTCTGAAATAAATCCTGTTTATCAAATTGATTGTATTTAGAAGAAGAAAACTAATTTATATTAGTGTCAGAATCTAAAAACTATAATATCTAGGTAGTATTGGGTAAATAATTAAACATATCTGAATAGAAAATTACATTTTTTTAAAGAATTTGTATTATCCCAGGCTTTTAAAATGAAAGCTACAGTAAGATATTATTTTTGTAACATTTAGATAAATATGTATTATATTTCAAATCGAAAGTCCAGTGATATTATCCAGTCCCTTCCTAAACAAAGCTTGGCTTGGAATCTCCTTCTTTGTCTGACTCCGACAACATCGTTGTTTTATTTTTGTGATTATTTACCATGACAATCTACCGCACTGGTTAGCTCTCTTTCGTCTGGATAACGGACAATGCTTCGTAAACAATACACGAACAAAAATATCATCTTTTGCTCGGGAATGTGATAATGTAAATCCTAGCGCTTTGTCGATATGTATGAATATTGGAAGATTAGCTGCTTGAAAAAAAACTAATTCTTCAAAAATTAAATCATTTACGCTATTTTACATAAATTTTGTTGCAAAATACAAAAGACTATACATATATTATCATTAAATTATTTTGTACTCGTAACCTTGAAAATGAGATTTCCCGCAGGACCAGGAATAATTGCTTCCTGATCGACTCAAATGTTAAAATTGCAAAAAAATAGTGGCCCTTTGTATCATTTGGTTTTTTAGATTTTCCTTTATTAAAAGTTAAACAAATGAGCGTAATTAACAAAATTCTTCCAAACAATTTGTTTGCGTCAGCGCCATCTCCAGTTATTTAAAATGTTAATGACAGATTTTTTATTAATATTGCGCTGGGCAATTTGTTTGATCGGCATTCCTTCTTCCGCTCTTACAGTTAGCTACCGAACACTTCACAATATCGCTAATTCAACGCATTTTTTCTACTTCATTCGATAATTCAATTTTTGACAAATCAGTGACAAATGTCATAATTGTAAAGCCAAATTCAGGCAACTAAATCTTATAGAAGAAAGTTTACTTGATTTTTCGACTTGTCCTATATTTTTCTGCTCACCACTGTACATAAAATGCTTACCTTCGGTTTTATAAAACTCACTAATTCGAAACAATTTTATGACATTTATAACATTACTATCTAAAATTTAAAGGAATAAATTTTATTTACTTTGAAAGTAAACGTAACTGCCGTTTATAAAACCGGCCTTTAAATTAATTAATATGTTTTATTCATCTAGATGTACTTTTTCCAGTAGGGATTTTATGACAGATCAAAGTATCAAACTGTCAAACTGTCATGGTATTTATGTTCAGTATTGTTTGACATTTCATCATGGAAAGACTTAGTGCTCCACAGCGTCTACAGATTATTCAGCTGTATTACGAAAATGGGCGTTCTACGAGGAACGTGTTTCGCTTGCTTAGAGCAACTTATGGTCCACATAATCGGCCTACCGAAAGAACAATTCGCTATACCGTCGCAAAATTTGAAACCCAATTTTCATTTTTGGATAATACACGACCAAATAGACTACATCCAGCACGTAGTCCATATTTCTTCAAAAATGAGGCCGTAACTGTGAATGGCTCCCGTTATCGCGCCATGAGAACAGACTATTTGCTGCCTGAAATTGAAACCCGTGAGCTTGACCACATGTGGTTCCAACAAGACGGCGCTACTTGCCACACAGCCCGTGAAACCATGGCATTATTGCGAGAACAATTCGGTGAACAGTTAATTTCACACTTCGGACCGGTGAATTGGCCGCCTAGATCATGTGATATCACACCTCTAGACTTTTTCCTTTGGGGCTACGCCAAGTCCAAAGTCTACAAGGATAAGCCGGCTACGATTGCGGCATTGAAAGCTAACATTACTCGCGTCATTCCCCAAATACCACTCGAAATGCTCGAACGCGTCATCGAAAATTGTAACCTTAGAATGGACCATGTTAATCGCTGTGACGGCCAACATTTGAAAGAAATCATCTTTAAAAAATAAATGTAAAGAATAGTTCTTTTGTATTATAAGAAAGATTACCCCATAAAATTGAATTTATCAATGTTTTTTAATTTTTGAAAAAAGTACTTCCAAATGAATCGCCCGTTACAAACTTTTTAAAGCAAAAAAATCCTTATTGAAATTAAGGCTCTTTCGATATGCATTTGGGTTTCGTAATGACTTTATTATGAACGCAAAATATAAATAAGTAGGACATTAATGTTCAGTTGACAAAAATTTACGTTCATATTAGAACAAAATAGAAATCTTAATCTGGAGACCTAACTCATTAAAAACTCACCATCGAAATTTACATATTTACATTAAATAAATGAATAAATAAATATATCATCACGGCATATTACCCATTTCTGGGTGTGCCAGTATCTACAACACAAGTAGACATCGTGTCTGGTCGCGAACCTGGGGGAACCGGGTTCGATCTCGACAGACGTCAAATATTTCCAATTTTAAATGGCACAAAAGTGACCCCTGTGGTGCACTCTCCACACTAGCTATGAGTGCCCGTGAGGTGACGCCTGGTAAGTACCCACACGGTAAAATATATCGTCATCATTACCGTTGTCTGCATGTGTGTCTATATTTACATTATATTCTCATAATGAGTGTGCACCAAAAAGCGCTTTTATTATAAAAGTGCGCTCGTAATACGTAATACCACTCTTAATGTAGGTAACGAAAAAAAAAGACAATTTCTGCTTGAATAACATACGAGTAACCGGCGGTCGTGTTTTTTTTATAACCGTTTTACGAAAAGCTGAAAGCTTCATAAAATAGTTATTCATCTTGTTGGTCTATAATTACTGTAACTAAATAGCTTGGTGCTTAGTATTTGGTGAGTTCACTTCATTTTCAGTAATGAACAGAATGATTAATTGTTAGACATCGTTCTAGGCTTGATGAAGTGATTATGATGTTACATGATCTTTACAGGGTAACTTTACTATAATCAATAAAGGTGGTAAGCCTCCTCCACACGTTGATTCACATAGACTAATTTGTGATTGTTAATTTTAACTATCAAAGACTGTTAGAAATATTTGGTTGTGTTGAGCGTGTGAATTAGTTGCAATTAGAAAAAGACAGAATATGAGAATGATTCAATCAGCAACATAAAAGGGGTTTCCAAGTTTTTTTTCCCTTTTTTACCTCTCGCTAAGAGAGGTATTGGAATCATGCTAAAATTCGCATATCCAGTTTTTAGTGGATAAGCACGTTTTAAGGTCCCTATAATCCGATTATAACATTTTTACGATGATTTCCGTGTATGTGTGTGTATGTGTGTGTGTGGATGTGTGGATGCGTGGAAGTGTGGATGTTGGAACCACAGTTTCTCAAATACTATAATGCCCGTATTCATAAACACTCGTAAAAATTTTAAACGGTTCGTTATAATATTTATCCAATAAAAACTGTCGACATTGAAAGAAAAATCAAATTTTTATTTGTCAAGTTTGATTCTATTTGTCAAAAATTATAACGAGCCGTTTTGAAACTATACAAGTGTTTATGAATATGGGCATAAGACTTAAAAAATATTTAACTGAGTTTCCTCAATCTGACAATCCTGGGAAGAGTTGATTAAATTTTGGTAACAATTGGACAACCGGAAGTAATAGTTTCTTTAAAAAAAATCTTTTAAGTATTATTTTTTGAAAATTCTGTTACTATTATTGAAGAATATAAAATTCTACATCTGATGCATTTAAAAATTTTATTCTTGTATAGATTTAGAGATAAAGGCACTGTAATATAGAATAATCTAATCGCAGAGGCCAAGGCACTAAAGAAACCAGTTGACAAACTCAAATCTTTATAACATAGTTTGTAAATGATAAATGTCAGTGTCAAAAATACTATACTATTATAATTTCTTTATATTTGTTTTAGGGCTACAGACCATAAAACATTCATGTGCTGTGTTGTTCGGTAAGTAGTATTCGAAATATAGTTCAGGATTTACCAATGTGTAATTCATTTGTAGGTACTGTAATAACATTTTTTCTGTGAGAGAAGTTTTGAGTTTATTTTTGAAAGATATTAACCTTCGTGTACCTTTGTGTATCTTGCGGTAGTTTATTATAAAAAATCAGACCATTATTGTTCGGATTATGTTTTTATATAATATAGTTGATTTTTGGAACTACCAAGTTTGACTTTCCACGTGTGTTGTACAGTAGAATCCCGATTATCCGTGCGCGTTTAATCCGGGCAGCGGATTTTCCGTGCGGCATTTTACGATTGGCCTTCCGTGCGGCACAGATTATCCGTGGCTGCGGATTATGGATAATGATTATCTAAATAACCAGACTTCTACAAAAGTAGTGATAATGATGCAAATAATTTTGTCATCAAAACAAGTCATCCAGACGCCAGAGATGCAATAAATGTACTCATCGAATATTTTGAAGAACAACCTGAAACTGATGGCATTGATAAACAGTTACTTCAGCTTAGAACAATGTTTTGTTCCTCTGACATATGTATTTGTCCAAATAAATTATTTAAAAAATGGAAAATGAGGTGTTTGAATTATCCGTGTTTTCAATTATCCGGCAAAGGCTCAGTCCCGGCTAGCCCGGATAATCGAGGTTCTACTGTAATTGTAACACTTAGAGATGTTAGGTTTTCTTTTGCTTTTTTAATATGAATGATTAAATTAAAAATGTATAGACATGGTGCGGTTAACAGCTAAGGAGTAGAGATGTATTTGGGCCGGGCCGGACCGAGCCTTGAGGTTTGGATTGACTCGGCCCGAAAATAAAAATTGTCGGCCCGATTCGAAGATCGACTCGACAAAAATTCATCTGGCCCGGCTCGAAAATTGACTCGAAATCGGGCTGGGCCGGGCCAAAGCTCAAAATTGGGTGCATCCGACATTCCTAATTTTGATTTTTATATGAGGCGAGATGTTTAACTTTTTTCGTGCCAAATTTATAAAAAACCTCTACATCCTCTCTACAACTTTCGATATTAGTTAACATAAGAAAAAGAGACATTTCTAGTGTAAGTTTGTTATAAAAATTACAGACTTACTAGTATTTAACACTTTGTTTTCCAAAGGCGCTCGAAAATTTAAACTGTTCCATAAATCTTATACAAAAAGATATCATTTACATAAGGAATTTTTTATCTAACTTTATTTCTACTCAAAAAAAGCTCGAATTTTCGGGTCGGGCCAAAATCAAAAGTCCGACTCGCCTCAAATGTAAATGCAAATGATTAGCCCGATTCGGCCCGATAAAAAAATATCATCGGCCCGACTCGATGATCGACTCGAAATCGAAGCTGGCTTCCGGCCGGGCCGGGCCAAAGCTCGAGATCGAGTGCATCTCTAGTAAGGAGTTATCCCAAAATAATATGTCGTAATTGAGTATGAAGTAAAACTTAGCATGATGAAACATTTTAACTAAATTCACGTTTGTCATTGTTCTTATATGCTTAATTAAGTAACAAAGTCATGACAGAGTATTACAAATGATGAACAATACCAGTGATACTATTGATGAAGAGAAGAAATAGTATTGGTTCTAAATTGGACCCTTGCGGGACGCCAGAGGTTGCATAATAACATTTAGACACCATTAGCACGAACACGAAGCGCGCGATTGCTCAGATATTAAATCTCAATTAAGATAAAATGTGAAATTTTATTGAGTTTCATTCATTCATTACGAATTATAGGAAATAGTGTCATTATATTAATTTTACCAATTCAGAAAATATATCCATATATTTGGACGGTTTTGTATTTTGTAATTCTATGTCTATAATCTATATTATGAATACCAACATTATAATGTTATGTACTTACATGTATTTAGCTACATATATATTCATTCCCCTTGGAAATGCGGGTTACGCTTGAATCCTTATCTTGTCTCTTACCTGTCTCCTTGTCTCCAGTGAGGTTGACCTCAATCCTCTTACCGCGGATTCAGTCTTCAGAGGGAGACACTTGCAATGCAGGTAACTACTTACAACCTAAATCTCATTTACACCAAACAAGCAATCACGACACAGGTTCGAAGAGATTCTAAATTTCCTAAATATTGAATAATATAGACAATAATAATAGTAGGTATATATCAGTATTCTATACATCTTAAACAACAATAAATAAATAATCAGCACTATTTAAAAAATCTGATGTGGCCAGCACATGACCTCCCGCCAATTCCATGTTTAAAATAGCAATGATCTTTAAGTAAAGTTTCACTTCCGATTGATCGTTTGTAAACAAAATCTACTTTGTTGTTCCAATAAATAAAAAAGTTTGTAATACGAAATTTTGGATTATATTATGTTTTCCCTGAAAAATCTGTTAGAGCTTCAAATTAAGTACTACATCCGGTTTATCATATATAGTCAAAATCTAATATGTTGTTTCAAATTATATAAGAGTATTAAATACCAACTTTGCGAAGTTTTGGATCATTAATATATTTTAAGGAAAAATCGTCACACCCACATTATTGTCAAAATCATCACCAACTTCCTTATGCTCTAAAACGCAATCTGTGTAAATTCTTCGCCGTACATTATCCATTTCGTAAATGTGTAGTTGCAAACTATTATTTGACACTTTGAAATCACGTTCTTATTGAGAGCTGTTTGATATATAATGCTGTAAACACCAAACTTAAATCGAATTATCCTGTATATCTAATATTTATGTATGATGGAAAATATATTATTTTTACAAACCTTAATTTCATTAGAATCATTTTTAAACTACTAAATTCTTCTTAACGCGGTTTCATTATTAATTTTAATGAAAATTGCTTCGTGACAGTGACATTTGTTTAAATATATCAAATTTGTTATTAAAGTTTTGTTTTTGTTTAACGCAGAGGCAAACTGATGTACAAAAATAAATTATTTTATAATATAATATAAAGTTATTTCAAGTTATTTACTAAATGCTATTATCGTAGAATTGAAGATTGTGCCATTATATTCAATTTGTATTGGTAAAAGTTGCTAAAAAATTATATTCAATGAATTTTTTACAAGAAAAACTGTTAAAAGCTTGTATAAATGATACTTCCGGTTATCCGATATACACTAAAAACTAATGAGCCCTTCCCACATTAATATAGAATGGATATACAAAATTTCAAATTTTTCTGATTGATAGTATTTGAGTAATCGTGTCCACACGATCCACACACACACTCACTCACACACACACACACACACACACACACACACACGACACACACACACATAGACACACACACACACACACACACACACACACATACATACCTACAGACATCATTGTAAAATTGTTAAAATCGGATTCTGGAGACATCAAAACGTGCTTATTCACTAAAATATCTATATCCGATTTTTAGCACGATCCCTATACCTCCCTTGCCTAGGGTAGCGGGAGGTAAAAAGTCATTAAAGTCTGGTCTCACTAGTCTCACTCGGATTTTAAAACGTAATCCGATTAGAATGCGAAATCCAATTCTTCCTCCACTAAATCCTTATTTTCCAAATTAAAAGATGAAACAAAACTCGTGAATAAAACGGAACTTGTATACCAAACCAATTGCAAAAATTGCGTGAAAATGTATGTCGGGGAAACACCCCAGCTGTTGAAAAATGGATTTATCAACACGAATTCCATTGTAAGTTAAAAAATTACAACAATCGTGCGTTAGTCAAACATCATTGCAACACAGGTCACTCTTTTGATTTGAATTAACCTAAAATTCTCACAACTGAACAAAATAAACACAAACGACTGATAAAAGAATGTTTATTAACTAATTTAAATAAAACTGCTTGCACTAACAACCATACTGATTATGACGGATGTTTAAAATTCGTAGCACCTCTTAGTGTGTCGGAGGAATAGGATTTTTTGTTCTTAGTCAATATTTATTTTTATCACGTTTGCGTTATTTCTTTTGCTTCTTAGTCAGTCGACGAACAGTTGTTTGCCTAAGATGGCGGTCGCCACGTTTTTATCTCCCGCTACCCTTGGTAAGGGAGGTATAGGGATCGTGCTAAAAATCACATAGCGAGATTTTAGTAAATGACCACGTTTTAAGGTCCCTAGAATCCAATTTTAACATTTTAACGGTGATGTCTGTATGTGTGTATGTGTGTGTGTATTGTGTGTGTAGGGATTTTGTTAACGCTCTAACTCAAATATTATCATTCAGAAAATTCTGAAACCTTGTATTTCTACCCTATTCTAATACGGAAAGAAACCATTAGATATTGGTGTAAATCGGATAACCGGAAATGGCACTTTACCTGAAGCTCATAATGGTTTTTCTTTAAAAAATACCATTAAATTCCATCTTTTCGCATTTTTTGTCATTATGAAAATTAAAGATTATTGAATTTTCTACAGGAATACAGTAATACTTTTTCTATATATTTTACAAATAAATTTAAATATCAATTTTTATTATAAATCCCGAAGACTAACATAAGCACAATTCCTTTGTTACACAGTTCATATTTCAAATGAATGTAACTACAGGTGAATGTCACTGTCAAAAAACTAATAACTTCAAATTTATAATAGTGACATTTTAAAAAGAAAATAGTAAATAAAGCAATAGTTTTATGCAATGGAACAGTTTGCAGCATTAGTGTCTGGTCGCGAACCTGGGGGTACCGGGTTCGATCCCGACCGACGCCAAATATTTCGAATTTTAAATGGCACAAAAAGTGACCCCTGTGGTGCACTCTCCACGCCAGCAATGAGTGCCCGTGAGGTGACGCCTGGTAAACGCCCGCACGGTACAAATATGTCATCATCAATACCGATATCTGCGATAAAGCAGATTGGCACACCCAGAAATGGGTAATATGCCGTGATGATATATTATTATATTATTTATTTAAAATTAAATAGCGGGAGGTGTTGTATTGGCCATATCAGATTTTTACCTTCCGTCACCTTTAGGTAAGGAAGGTATTGTCTTTGGTCAAAAAATTCGGTGGTGAGTTTTTAATGAATAAGTCCCTACAATACGAATTTACTATTTTTAAGATGATGTCTGTATGTATGTATGTATGTGTGTGTGTGTGTGTTCGTGTGTGTGTATGTGTGTCCGTGTGTAACAAATTTTTCTCCGACGATAACTCCAATACTATAATTCTAAAAATTATAATTCTTTCGTATTCCTCTTCTGTACATCCATATGAAGAGTTGATTAGATTTTGGTTATAATTGATCCACCGGAAGTACCCTTATTTGAATTTTTTAACAGTTTTTCTTAAAAAAACGCAGTTAAATATTATTTTGTGACATTTTGTTATTATATTTATTAAAGAAAATACTCTTCTCTATATGGTTTGATTATTCATTTTCTTTCATATTCAATAGATGTAGAGTTAAAGCATTATAAAGAAATTAATTTTCAAAAATTAGTCAGCTTTGCTATTTATCATGGAAACAGCTGATACATTCAAAATTATAATTGACAGATGTGTGTTGCAAGTGCAAAACAAAATATGGAAAGTATGGGATGAATAATTAGTATTTCATAGTGGTCCTCTCAAGTGACATGCAGTGAAAAGCTAAAAAGAAGATGAAAGGACTGTATCGCAGAAGACTTGAGAAAGGAAGGACTGTGTGAAGAAGATGCGTTGGACAGGAATGAGTGGAAGAGAAGAGGAAACAGTGACCCCTAATAAAATAGGGGAAAGCTGAAGCAGAAAGTAAAATGTGTCAAGTGCATTTTTCTTAGTGTATGTTTATGTCATAATTTTATTGGATTTATAGAACCTTTTCAAATGAACTTTTGGTATGAAATTTGTAAAAAATAGTATGTGTTCGTGTTCGATTTTACATGATATTATATAGAAACTGTTCCACGGTCCTTTTGGTATGGGATTTGTGCAAAATATATCGAATTGACGGAAGGTCTTGTGCTAGCCACAACAGATTTTTTCATGTTGTGATTAACTTCTGCATGCTTTAAGTTTTTTAACCATCCCTTTTTCTACTAATTTGATGCGGGCGTTATTCCCGTAAGTCATTCTTGATGTATAGGTTTTTCAATTATTTCAACTTGTAATTCTATTGTAGCTCATTTCCAAATGATTTTAATCAATGTATGGCTGAAGATGGTAACGTTAAAATGTGCCTGGAACGTCCTGATAAATCGACATTTTAAAATTGTTTTTATTCACCTTACCTCAAGAAGGCGGAACTTAGAAAATTTCTGAAAACTTACTATTTAAAAACAACCTTTTCGTAAAATACACTCAGAAGGAAACAGTAACTTTTCTTGGGATTCCGCTTTCATAAATACAGGCGTGAGTGTTAGCATAAATCTGATGCGGCCAATATAATACCTCCTGCTCGTATTCCCGCCGTTTAATTTTTATTATTTAAATACATATGCGTGCCTGAGTGTCTGGTCGCGAACCTGGGGAACCGGGTTCGATCCCGACCGGCGCCAAATATTTCGAATTTTAAATGGCACAAAAGTGACCCCTGTGGTGCACTCTCCACACCAGCAATGAGTGCCCGCGAGGTGACGTCTGGTAAGCGTCCGCACGGTACAAATATGTCATCATCATTACCGATATCTGCGATAAAGCTTGTGGCACACTCAGAAATGGGTAATATGCCGTGATGATATATTTATTTATTTTAAATACATATAGTTGTATGAAGCGATCGAAGGAACTGACTTATTCAGGGTTTACAACCATTTATAGAGGGTTGGGTAGCTTGGCGGTCAGGATTCATAAATTATTCGAACTTGTAGGCTTGTCGTGAAGGCTAACAAATGGGCCGTATTAAAAAATTTCATACTGAATTTTGTAAACTGATAATACTAAGAAATAAGTCACAGTAAACACAAAATTTTAGGATACCGCGAAAAAATATTTACATATTACAAAAGAATAAAACATTTTTTTTTTAAATAGAGATTTAGTACTGAGTACAGTGGAGTAAGATTTAGAAAAAATATTTACATACAGGGTGTTAAAAAATAAGTATCCCAAATTATGACGGCATATAGTACTGACCAAAATGAGTAAAAAAGCTTAATCAACATGGGTCCGATCTTCAATAGTTTCCGAGATATAAGGCAATGAAAAATGAGTTTTTTCGGTGTTTACTTCTGCTATCTCGAAAACTGTCAGAGTTACGACTTTGATTAAATGAGACATTTTGTTTATCTTTCAGAGGTCATCTTAGATGTGTTTTTAATTTAAAAAAAAATCAAATAATTGTACTGAGACAAAAGTTGTAGCGCCCTTGGCCAATACTTATTTTTCAAATAACTTCGTAACTATTAGAAAGTGAAAAATTTTTTTCATATAAAATGTTATTGTTTTTTTTAAATCTATTTACTGGCATAGACAAAATTTTGTTCAACCACTATCTTACTCAGTTTTTCTTCGATAATAAGACAAAATGGCCTTTTTCTCAAAAACAGTTGAAGATCGGACCCATGTTGATTAAACTTTTTTTACTCGTTTTGGTCAGTATTATACGCCCTCATAATTTGTGACACTTATTTTTTAACACCCTGTATAACAAAAAAACAAATATATCTTAATATTTACACTCACGCTTTTATTTATTTTTTTATGCTTCTAATAAATGTTATGAATTATATTCTGCACCGAATTCAAAAATCACATTTTATTTTTCACGTTTCTTAAACGAGCAAATTAATTTAAAATTTTATGCATGAAAGTTACTTTTATAGTGGTATTCAAATATTTCATTTCCCTTACAATGGGGGATTCCAGCTCAATCGAATTAAAGGAAAATAGTAAAAAAATACGAATGTATATGCTGAATAACGAACATTAATAAAAAAATGAAATGATATAATTGAGATATTTCGGAAATAAAGGGTTTTTTGTTATAGCGCTTCGACACTAATATGAAAATATTTTGATTGGCGGCCGAAAGACCGCCTATACATGCATTACAAATAGCGTGTTAGGAGGTGGGGATTACTATCAATGGAAATTAAGAAATTCAAATTCGAAAGGAGGGGCTAACATTCCTGTACTACAGTTTCCAAACAGTTTTTATTTTAACATAAACTTCTTGCATTAAACTTAATAATTTAAATACACCTGTAATTATAAAGCATTTAGCTCCATGATGAAAACAGTTTGATATAAAAACACATAAATGTGACGTCACGTCAATCTTTTCAAAATTCGGGAGACCATAACTCGCTTATTAATAGGAATTTTTTCACCGGATTTTCATCAATAGTCTTAGTTTTCCTAATATTTTCAGATGAAATTATAAAAAAAATCTGTTGTGGCCAGCACAAAACCTTCCGTCAATTCGATGTATTTTGTACATATCCCATACCAAAAGTACCTTGAAAAAGATTCTGTATATGCTGTAAAATTGTAACACGAACACACTATTTTTTACAAATTCTATACCGAAATTTCTTTTCCCTATTTTATTAGGGTCGCTGTTTCTTACTCTTCTCTTTTACTCATTCCTGTCCAACGCATCTTCTTCACACAATTCTTCCTCTCTCAAATCTTCTGCTACACAGTCCTTCCATCTTCTCTTTGGCCTTTCTCGTACTTCCGACATTGAAAATTCCAATCTTGAGGCGAGGCTGCAACTGCAAGTCACTTGCGAGGGACACTCTATCACATTCACATATAACTTTCTGACCCTATACTTTCAACTTTGGTTTTGCATTTGACACTGACATCTGTCAATTAATTTTTTTTGAATATTTCTGCTGTTTCCATAATTTTAGCAAAGCTGAATAATTTTTGAAAGTTAATCTCTCTTAATGTCTCTATAACTCTGTATCTGTTGAATATGAAGGAAAACGTATAATGAAACCGTATAGAGAATAAGATATTCTTTCATACTGATAATCACAAAATGTCGAAAAATGATATTTAACTGCGTTTTTTCAAGAAAAACTGTTGAAAACTTCAAATAAGTGTACTTCTGGTGGATCAATTATAACCAAAATCTAATCAGCTCTTCATATGGATGTAAAGAAGAGGAATACGAAAGAATTATAATTTTTAGAATTGTAGTATTGGAGTTATCGTCGGAGAAAAAATTGTCATACACACACACACACACACACACACACACACACACACACATACATACAGACATCTTAAAAATAGTAAATTCGTATAGTAGGGACCCTAAAACGTGCTTATTCATTAAAAACTCACCAACGAATTTTTTGACCAAAGACAATACCTTCCTTACCTAAAGGTGATGGAAGGTAAAAATGGTGGAAACCCCCATTCTCGGTAATCTAATACGTTAATATGTACCATATTACCTCCTGGTTTTAATTATCAATTTATTACTGTTTCATTTTAAAATAAAAACCATAATACTTATACATATTTTTAATTTGGAACATAAATATGTTCCCTCTCATTAAAATGAGAAATGAATTAATTTGAGCTTCTCATAATTCATCTTCCTCTGCATCACTTTATTTACCACATAAATCAAAATTTTAATCTTTTAATAAACAATTTAGCTCGAGCACACATATACAAGTATAACGTGAAATGAGACAATGCTTGTAGAGTGAAATACGTATCTAAACAAATATATGAGTAAAACTTTGCTGGAAAGGTCCGACGCGTACCGTACGTTACAGAATAAAATATTTATTTGCGACCCAAGACTTAGGTATTCATTCATGAAGCATGAAGCGAAGGCGAAAGAATAACGATAAGGCCCTTCACAGAATCCGACAATCAATAAGAATAGAATATTATATGTGATATGCGCATTTTTTACCTATACAATATAAATTGTGACATTTACGTTTTTATACAAATCGTAGTATAGGTCGTTCCATCTTTTAGTACTATTGACTCCCTCACTGCAGGTAGTCCTTAAGATGGTTGTAAATTAAAAATTCCAGGGCCGTATTTGTACAATCTCTTTTAAAATTAAGAAAATATTAAAAATATGTGTACCTACAACAATATGCTTCAAAATATATTTATATAAACATTAATAAATATATTTTTCTCCGAATAATATCTGCTTTTATTATTGGACAACAAAGCATAAAATATAGTAACGAGTCACCGTCAGGCGGGTAATGACTGTTCTACAATGGGGTCATTTAAAAAAAGGCGATTTTTTTTATAAAATTATGAAATCCATTTCATTTAATAAATATAGTAATAGAAAATAATTTGAAATATTTCGCGCTTTTAAACACGGACTAAATTTCTGACGACACAAATTCATACTCACACAAAGACAATTCTCTCTCACTCGCACACGCTTCACAACATAAAACAGTAACCTAACCTAAAAATGTGACAGCTGACAGCAAAATATACAAGAGAGAAGATTATTATTACTTCCTATTTCTTTAAAAGTACTAGTGCAGTATAAGGTATGTAAATAAACCATTTATTTAAATAAACATCAAACCAAATAATCATAGTTCTAAATTAAACCGGTAGAGCTCGACTGTCGTATTCGTGAAACTGTGTCGTCCGCTGTTGAAATATTTGAAATTAAACGCAACTTTTAAAAAATCATAACTCTGATTCTAAAGAGTTGTAAGATGTAAAACATACACGTTCGTGCTTAATTTAATAATATCTGCTGCAAAATAACTAACTATTCTTGATTTTCCTGCATGCAATCTTATTTTTTTTTATGTAACTCCTGTATACGCTATTTTTCTTACGGTACTATACGAAACTTTAGTTAAAGTATTTTTAAAGTACTTTTATAATAATTTGTTTTGCATCATCAGGTAAATAAATACGCTTTCTCTTCGTGTCTTTATCATCTGAATGATTTTCTTCTAACCACGGTCTCCACATTTTTCGATCCAAAGAAATAACATTAAATTTCTTTGTAGGTTTAGACTTTAGAATAAAGAAAGTAATTTTCAGTAAATCCGGCCCTGTCCAATAGGTAGCAAAATCTCATGCTGCGGAGGGTATAACCCATCGATTAGTAAGTCAAGTCAATAGCACTAAAAGTTGGCACAACCTAAACCTACACGATATATTTCAGTCAACTTATGGTGTACTGGCATTTGCTACGTATTTGCTCGTACTTTAAACAGCAAATAGTTTTTTAAGAGACTTACGGGTTAGAAGAAAGAACCATATTCAAAATTCCAATACATAATTCATGTAGCGCAGATGTTTTTACACTTAGCTATTATGGTTCTAAAAACTATTCGACATTAAATTTGATCAAATTTGTATGTATTTTAACAATTTTTTATTATGGACAACAAAGCAAATAATATTGTAACGAGTCACCCATGCTTACGCGCCAGGCGGCTAATGACTGTTCTGCAATGGGGTCATTTAAAAAAAGGCGATTTTTTTTATAAAATCATGAAATCCATCTCATTTAATAAATATAGTAATAGAAAATAATTTGAAATATGCGACTTTTCATTCATAAATTTGCTAATAAACTTTCGCGCTTTTAAACACGGACTAAATTTGTGACGACACAAATTCATACTCATACAAAGACAATTATCTCTCACTCACACACGCTTCACAACATGAAATAATAATTTAACCTAAAAGTGTGACAGTTGACAGCAAAATATACAAGAAAGAAGATTATTATTACTTTCTATTTCTTTAAAAGTACTAGTGCAGTATAAGGTATGTAAATAAAATATTTATTTAAATAAATACCAAACCAAATAATCATAGTTCTAAATTAAACCGGTAGAGCTCGACTGTCGTATTCGTGAAACTGTGTCGTCAGCCGTTGAAATATTTGAAATTAAACGCAACTTTTAAAAAATCATAACTCTGATTCTAAATAGTTGTAAGATGTAAAACATACACGTACATGCTTAATTTGACCTATTTTTCCAAGAAAAAAATTAATCAGAAATATGAAATGACCCCATTGAGTCGTATGTCGGCTGTCGCTTGCCGTAAGTCGTTAGACGTTAGCAGCACACGACATTCCTCTCTACAATAGTTCGCGAGAGTCAAGGTGTCGTAGCGAACTATTACTTTTAAGTGAGGTTATGGATATTGTATCTCTTCCAATTTTTAATTGCAATATGGCTTTCAATAATAAAACTACGACGGCTGATGCAAAAGAGAAGACAAAAACTTTATATAACCGTTGATGTTATATTTTGTATATTAATGGAAATTTGTCTCCATAAATCTTTTACTCTTTTTATATATTTGTATATGATGTATCTTTTGTCATATAAACTACTATTTTGTTGAACATAATGTATAATTATTTCGTCTAATGTCATTTCATCCATTTTTGCATTATTCTCGTCTTGTTGTTTAAAGTCGTTGTCATAGAATGATGGGAAATGACTAACTTAAGAATCCGACAGCCGACATCCGACAACTCCTACAGTCAAATTTCAGCGTAGTGCGCACACGTACGACATCCGACAGCGACAAACGACTTACTGTAGAATAGGCCTTAGGGGTCTGCACTCTGAACGAATCTCAACCCGAATTTTAAAAATTAAAGAAATGAAATAAATTGCAAATCTAAATAGGTACTACTTATTTCAAATATAGGTTTAATTTAAAATGAGAATAGAGACCTATATCTAAAGACAATACGTACACATATATTTAAGTGGTAGTCATTTAAGAAAAATATTTTATTATATTATGGTCTGCAAAATCTCATATCTAATATGGAAGAATTACTATGAAGGGATGTTACTGGAACTTATTAAAATGCATGTCAAAATATTTATATATTTAAAGAAGAAGCATTATTATTCTAAAGTATTCTTGAAGAGTTTTGTTATTACTTACGTTACGTGCAAATTATAATACCTAAGATTTATTCATTATAATGCAAATGTGGGTTATTTCAACTAAAAATGAATTTCATTAAAATATTTGCATAAGTACAAGTTGGGAGTAATTGAAAATTCACACAATCTTGTGAATTGCATAAAAATACCACTATATGTCAGATAGTCAATCCAAACCATAATACCCATGGCACACTATAAATAAAAATATTTGAGTTTTTTGAACACATATTTTATATAATTGCTTGTACGATTATTTTCAATATTTTAAATGTTACATTTATTGTCATTGTCATCAGGAGTGCTATGTAAAAACAAATAAATTTTAATGATTTAAATTAACAGTTACAAGGCAAAAAAATCTGTTGTGGTCAGCACAAGACCTCTCGCCATTTCCATATTAGGCTATATAAGTATTGTATTGCACTTTGCTATCGAAACGTCGTTTTATAACAAAATATTACAGAACTTTACCCAAATTTTGGTTTTTGTTGTATTTAACATGTCTTCTGCACACATATAATTCTAATTACATCTATTTTTCATTGTATGAGGAAGTTCCTGATTGTCAGAGATTCTTCCAATTCATTAATCAGATTGGCGGTATTTTTGATGGATAATGGATATATGCATTTTACCTATAATTTCAAATATTTAATTAATAAAACAATAAGAAAGATTAAATATACTTCACAGAAAAAGCTATCAGAATGTTACTAAAACTGTTGATTTTTGACACTGACATGGGTCATTTAAAAACTATGTTATAAACATTGGAATTTGTTAACTGGTTTCCTTAGTGCCTTAGCCTCTGCGATTAAATTACTCTATATATTATAGTGTCTTTATCTCTAAATCTATACAAGATATAATAAAAAAATTAAATGTATTAGATGTAGAATTTTGTTCTTCAAAATCAGTAATATCAAAAATTTTCAAAAAATAATATTTAGAAGATTTTTTAAAAAAACTACTACTTCCGGTTGTTCAATTGTTGCCAAAGCTCTTCCCAGGAATGTCAGATTGAGGAATTCGTAGTTAAACAAGTCTTATGTCTTATGAGGAATCGTCCGTCCAACATTCAGCCATACACACACACACACACACACACACACACACACATACACGCATACACACACACACACACACACACACACACACACACACACACAGATATCATTGTAAAAATGTTAAAATCGGACTCTAGTGACCTTGAAACGTGCTTATTCATTAAAATCTGGATATGAGATTTTTAGCATGATTCCAATCTGATGTGACCAGCATAAAATCTCTCTCCATTTAATTTTTATTAATTTAAATACATATCTACATATTTAATTCTTGAAACTTTATTAATTTCCTTTCCATTTAACTATTGTTCCTTTTACTATTTTCTTTTCCAAACGTCATAATTATTACTTTGAAATAAGTAGTTTTTTTGACAGTGAAATTTAACTGTCAGCTACACACATTTGAGATCTAAACTGGTGTAACCAAGGAGATATGTGTTTAAAGCGTAGTAGTTATACATTTATACATGAAATATATAGAAAAAATATTAATGCAGACCTGTATAAAATTTAATAATCTTTAATTTAAATGCATTTTTCGCAGAAAAACTGTTTCGAGTTTCAAAAAAGTGCTACTTCCGGATATCTGATTTACACCAAAATCTAATGGGCTCTTTCCATATTTAAGTAGAGCCAGAATACATAGTTTCAGATTTTTCAGAATGATAGTATTTGAATAATTGTGTCCACAGGATCCACACACACACACTTACATACACACACACACACACACACACACACAAACACGCATACATACCCACAGCCATCATTGTAAAAATATTAAAATCGGATTCTGGGGGTCATCAAAACGTGCTTATTCACTAAAATTTCTATGCGATTTTTATCACGATCCCTATACCTCCTTTACCTAGGATAACGGGAGGTAAAAATACTATATCACTAATACTTACTTTGCTTAGAAACTGTCAATCATAGTTTTAATAGTTTTAACGGTAGATATTTGAAAAAAATTGTATCTCACGCGAGAGTACGCAAAACATTGTATTAATTCGCTGAAGTTAGCCAAACATTTTGCTTTGTTGATAAAATATAGCTTTAATCACTTATGCCTCAAGTAACTAAATAGCTTATTTTTGTTGCATGCTTAGAAATACAATTGTGAAATTCATTATTTTTTAAATATAAATATTTTTTTAATAAATTGTTGAGAACTTCAACTAAAAGCTGCCTCATTGATCATTCATTAGTTATTTTTCAAAGTTATTTTAATTTCCCTAGCTGTATATGTTACGCCCATACTTCGAAATCGCACAATCAGCGAAAATATAACCACAAAGCATTGCGGACGGTGCTGAAATACCGAAATTCGCGTTGTGGTCTTGTGTAATAGGAATGGCTGGTTAGGTTACGTTGCAGTTTGTTTTTCTTTTTTTTTTTAATACAAACAATAATTTAACCTAACTGGCAACTCATAATTGGTAGACAATGGTTGTTAGGTTGATCAGATTTCAGTAGTTGATCCTTACCGGTGTGAAGTTAGCAACGTTTTTGTAGCAACGAAAACGATTCTGACCATCATTTAGACGAGGCGGCATATTGACCGTATACATGCAAATTGTACACCCTATAGTAACTTTGGTGGCCTATACACTACTTATATAGATGAGTAGACCTGGTACTCAGGTTTCATTCAGGTAAAAAGTATATAATATGAAGTCAAGCATACATCTTATAAACAAAAATAATGTAAATGAGAAACAACCATGGAATGACATATTAGAAACGGAAGTTCTAATGCTCAAGTACCGCCGCAATAAATAAAAAGTGCTCTGCACCGCTTATTTATTATTGCGCCACTTCGACATTATCACAGCAGAGACTTAGTACATTAATAAAGATAAAAATATTATAAATTATAATAAAATCAGAGGGAGACTTACCAGAAACGGAACTAAGACTCTACTGTGTAAATATGGAAGTGGCGCAATTATAAGTAAGGGATACAGAGCACTTATTATTTGTTGCAGCGGTTCTCAAGTATGAAAAGTTCCGTTTCTGATATGTCTCCCTCTGATTTTCTCATAATTTATACTATTTTTATGTATATTAATGTACTAAGTCTCCACTGTGTCAATTTCAAAGTGGCGCAATTATAAGTAAGGGATACAGAGCACTTTTTAGTTGTTGCAGCGGTTCTCATGTATGAAAAGTTCCGTTTCTGGTATGTCGCCCTCTGATTTTCTTATAATTTATACTATTTTTATTTATATTAAGGTACTAAGTCTATACTGCGAAAATATGGAAGTGGCGCAATTATAGATAACGGATACAGAACACTTTTTAGTTGTTGCAGCGGTTCTCATGTATGAAAAGTTCCGTTTCTGGTATGTCTCCCTCTGATTTTCTTATAATTTATACTATTTTTATTTATATTAAGGTACTAAGTCTCTACTGTGTAAATATGGAAGTGGCGCAATTATAAGGAAGGGATACAGAGCACTTTTTAGTTGTTGCAGCGGTTCTCATGTATGAAAAGGTCCATTTCTGGTATGTCTCCCTCTGATTTTCTTATAATTTATACTATTTTTATTTATATTAAGGTACTAAGTCTAAACTGTGAAAATATGGAAGTGGCGCAATTATAGATAACGAATACAGAACACTTTTTAGTTGTTGCAGCGGTTCTTAAATATGAAAAGTTCCGTTTCTGGTATGTCTCCCTCTGATTTTTTTATAATTTGTACTATTTTTATTTATATTAATGTACTAAGTCTCTACTGTGTAAATATGGAAGTGGCGCAATTATAAGGAAGGGGTACAGAGCACTTTTTAGTTGTTGCAGCGGTTTTCATGTATGAAAAGGTCCGTTTCTGGTATGGCTCCCTCTGATTTTATTATAATTTATAATATTTTTATATTTATTAATGTACTAAGTCTCTACTGTGTTAATGTCAAAGTGGCGCAATAATAAATAAGCGGTGCAGAGCACTTTTTATTTATTGCGGCGGTACTTGAGCATTAGAACTTCCGTTTCTGATATGTCATTCCATGGTTGTTTGTCATTTACATTATTTTTGTTTATAAGATGTATGCTTGACTTCATATTATGTACTTTTTATCCGAATGAAACCTGAGTAACAGGTCTACTCATCTATATAAGTAGTGTATAGGCCACCAAAGTTGCTATACGGTGTACAATTTGCATGTATACGGTCAATATGCCGCCTCGTCTAAATGATGGTCAGAATCGTTTCCGTTGCTACAAAAACGTTGCTAACTTCACACCGGTTTGATCCTTTAGCATCATCCGCAACGTGTGGTTTTTTTTTATGTACATATAATTCATTACAAATTCCAGAAAAAAGAATATTTAATTAATTTAGTTCTCGCTCCTCGTTTGGTAAAGTGTTCATCCTATTTTTTTCTTTTGCAAATCAATATCTTGAATTAAAATTCCGCTCATCAGGAGTCAGGACGATTCGAGATAGGTATCCATTACATCTCTCACGCTGTTTTGCATTCGAATATATCAAAAATAACTACTCTTATTTTCGTGGGATTTATTTTAGAAAATATATTTGTTATCTCCATTGTAACAAATATGTACATAGAATAAAAAAGGAATATCAATTATTATGGATGGGTATGATTGTGGTAAATTTGATGAAATATGAGATAAACAAAAAATGAAAATATAATAAATAAATCATATTTTGTTTAAATGTAAATATGATATGATCAATGTAGTCTATATGAAAGGCTAATTACAGTATATATATCAGATTTCAAGTTTGAATGCATTAATTGGCATATAATAGATTCAGACTTTTGATTGAAGGTAATAGGTACCTAAATGTAACTGCAGTAGCGCATTATAGTGCTATGTGCTTGTAAGGGAACACCTGTATAGAATTGTTATGAGCTAACCCATAGATACACCCACAAATTAATATAAAAGTTTACCTACCTTGGTAGCAATGGTAAAACTATAACCATGAATTTATGTCCAATTCTGACCGAGTGGAGTCAAAATTGTTAGGAAATTTAACAATACAAATTTAACTCAAACAAAATATAATTTCAAAATTAGAAAAAAGTATATATAAAAATGCTGATTAAAGTACAAAATAATTGAACTGTTACATTCAACTGTTACGTTCAACTGTTACGTTCAACTGTTACATCCAACTGTTACGCCCAATTGTTACGCAATAATACATTAACAATAAAAATTGTAAAAAAAATATACAAAAGAAGAAAACATACCTTAAGTAGATTCTAGAAGTGAAAAAAGTCTCCTGGATTGATTTAGGATCTTCTTTTACGAAATTTTGACCCAACACCCTCGAAAGAACTTTGAAGACTACCGCGCCCGAATATCGCATAAGATGCGTCGCGTTTTGTTTAGATAAAGTACAGTCGTACGATCAAATATTAAATATGAAAATAATAAAACATTTACGGTCATTACAGAATATAAAGCACACTTAATGATTATATTCCTTTATTAAAGAGAAGTGAATACGAAATATCACTAATACGACCAATGCTTCTGATTGGCTAAAACTTAGTTATGTTTTTTCTTTAATTCCGATATAAAGTCTTTTAACAAATTATTTACCTGTGGTACTTCTAATAATAAAATTAAAAATTATTTCTAACCTTAAAATTAAATGAAAAATAAGCTAGATACGTATTTCGAGAACAAAGTTCTCATATCTTCAGTAAAATCGTATTAAAGGGGTAAATGGAAAGTTCTTAGGACCTCTGGCACTGTTTATATGTTGAGTAACTCTACTTGCTCTATCCCTCGTTAATACGATTTCGCGTAAATTTTACTGAAGATGAGAAATTTCTTCTCGAAATACGTATCTAGCTTATTTTTTCATTTAATTTTAAGGTTAGGGGTAATTTTTAATTTTATTATTAATTATATTAGCCTTAGACTCCATAACATTATATTGTTGTGGTATTTTTGAAATAAAAATAAACATGTCTTTCTAAAACAACCTGTACAGAACATAATTTAAATACTCAAGTATTTTTCTGGCGTTTCTGGTGTTTAAAATCTGATTTGAACCTCATAGCAAATTAATAGTTATTTATTTATCAAGGCACTGAAGTTTTATGTTTTTTTATCACATATGTGGAGTAAATGTTGGAAAATAAACCATTTGCGTGATAAAAAGGAACTTTAGTGTCGAGGTGCACATTAAATTTTATTTGAAATCGAAAAATTATGAAAATGAAAGGAATACTCTTAGCTGGTTTACCCTTACCGACGATGACTTGACCATTGCATTGTCTATGAACACATACACTTTCAATTAAAGGGATGATTGATAATTGATGAACACTTATGGAAACTGGTACACTTAATATTTTTTATACCTACTAAATTTTATTTACATATTTATTTACAACTTTATTATTAACGACTACACTAAACATAATTCAACATATCTAAATCCTAAAGATGCCCGTGCATCGCTATAGGCCAAAATATTCGCGTTACGCAGAACTGGAGCTAAAACTAAAACTCTACATTGTGCTTGAATATGAGAGACCAACCCAGACTTTATGTTTTTTTTTTTTGTATGAATTTCTAAACTAGACTAACTAAAAATAAACGGTTATAATATACAGGAAAGCATATTTGCGGGGTGTAGGGTGAAAGGTTATCATACAGCATCCATAGCTAAATATCAGCTCTACACGTAGGCTGGCAATAACTTACAGACTTAATTACCAATACACCAAATGTCTAAGCGGCTGTCATACAGGCTAAACAGAGAGAAATGTGGGAAAATGACAATAATTTCTAAACAGGATTTTGATTTAAAAAGATAACAAACTTAAAATATTGATTATTATATATTGAAATACTTGGTTTTTAGTTTCACAAAAAAAAGCCATAAAAAATAAAGAAAATATAATAAATGAACTGACAAACTTTAATCATTCACCCTTAATGAAGTTTCTAGAAATATTATAAAATTTATGTTAAAATAATTTATTTCTAATTTTTTATGTTACTAAGTTACTACAAAATATCTATACATAAAATCAAGTATGTAAACACCGTAAAAACATTTACTGACATATATTTATATTTGTCATTATATATATTTTTATATATATACATATTTATACAATTTTTAAGTTTATACACATTGGATCTGAAGATGCTATTGTAGTAGCGAAACTAGTCATCAATAAATAAATTTTGTGAAACTAAAAACCAAGTATTTCAATATATAATAATGAATAATAAGTTTCACCATGTAAGAGCTGAAATAATTAAAGAAATTAAAATATTGATATTGAAAATATAATTTAGAAGAGTTTATAATAAAGTTATTTACTTGTTATTGTTTTGCCCTCACCTTGTCACAATAGTAAATAAAGTAATTTTATATTGTGCAAAAGTTTTAATACTTTTGCAAAATATCTTAATAACATTAAATTTATTGAAAGGCATACCAACTTTAAAAAGACGCCTCGCAAATTAATCAGTTTCATTGTTCCAGAACAAGTTCAGAACCACTGAATTTATACTTAATAAATATAAATCTTGAGCTAAATAGGTACGTAGATATTATAGGACTTTTTCTTTCTTTTACTTGGGAAAAGAGTAAAGCATTTTATCATTTTAATCTACCCTGAAGTGTGTAGAAATAAAAACAACGGGAGATAAAATCAATATGACACGTGTGTGGTTGAAATAAAAGTCATCGTGCTCACGGGAGGTCGTAAAACCACTGACCGTGAGCGATAGTATGCTATAATCCACATACAACCCCTGAACTTGACTCTCCAGCAACACTTTGCACCGTACTCCAGGGGGAGATACAAACAGTTTACTTTATCTCCGTTTTATTGTCAAGGGAACATGCATGCATATTAATTGATGCTACCATCAGCAACTAATCTATTCTAAACAGGATCAAATTTAATGGAGAATTCATAACATGAGGTTTATTCATATAGTAACACTGTAACAGCAAGTTGACAGTATTTTAGAAAACGATCATCTCCCTGAAAGGGTAGAGTACAGTGACTGAACATATATATGACGAAAGTTTTTTATTAGATGTTTTCACATTTTTTTGTTGAAATAACAGATATACGAACTTCAATATATATGTAAAATGTAATTTTCACATGTAATGTTAAAAAAAAATAGTATGTAATACTCGTGGAAATGTAATTTTCACATGTGATGAAAGTAATTTTCTTTCCTCACTAAGTGACGAAAGTATTGGGTAAATCTGAATCATTCTCTTCTTCCATAATTAGTAATAATTTTATCTATAACAAGTATATTACAATTTGAATTTTTTTAAGTAAAAAAAATCTGATGTGGCCAGCACATGACCTCCCGCCAATTCCATGTTTAAAATAGCAATGAGCTTTAATTAAAGTTTCACTTCCGATTGATCGTTTGTTGTTCCAATAAATAAAAAAGTTTGTAATACGAAATTTTGGATTATATTTTATTATGTTTTTCCTGAATAATCTGTTAGAGTTTCAAATTAAGTACTACATCCGGTTTATCAAATATAGTCAAAATCTAATATGTTGTTTCAAATTATATGAGTATTAAATACCAACTTTGCGAAGTTTTGGATCATTAATATATTTTAAGGAAAAATCGTCACACACACATTATTGTCAAAATCATTACCAACTTCCTTATGCTCTAAAACGCAATCTGTGTAAATTCTTCGCCGTACATTATCCATTTCGTAAATGTGTAGTTGCAAACTATTATTTGACACTTTGAAATCACGTTCTTATTGAGAGCTGATTGATATATAATGCTGCAAACATCAAACTTAAATCGAATTATCCTGTATATCTAATATTTATGTATGATGGAAAATATATTATTTTTACAAACCTTAATTTCATTAGAATCATTTTTAAACTACTAAATTCTTCTTAACACGGTTTCATTATTAATTTTAATGAAAATTGCTTCGTGACAGTGACATTTGTTTAAATATATTAAATTTGTTATTAAAGTATTGTTTTTGTTTGACGCAGAGGCAAACTGATGTACAAAAATAAATTATTTTATAATATAATATAAAGTTATTTCAAGTTATTTACTAAGTGCTATTATAGTAGAATTGAAGATTGTGCCATTATATTCAATTTGTATTGGTAAAAGTTGCTAAAAAATTATATTCAATGAATTTTTTACAAGAAAAACTGTTAAAAGCTTGTATAAATGATACTTCCGGTTATCCGATATACACTAAAAACTAATGAGCCCTTCCCACGTTAGTATAGAATGGATATACAAAATTTCAAATTTTTCTGATTGATATTATTTGAGTAATCGTGTCCACACGATCCACACACACACACACACACACACACACACACACACACACACACACACACAGAGACGCACACACAGACACACACACATACATACCTACAGACATCATTGTAAAATTGTTAAAATCGGATTCTGGAGACATCAAAACGTGCTTATTCACTAAAATCTCTATGTCCGATTTTTAGCACGATCCCTATACCTCCCTTACCTAGGGTGGCGGGAGGTAAAAATGTCGCATATCTGCGTAACCAAGGAAACATGATGTGCATTTGCAAATACAACTCCTTTGATTTTTATAAAATAATTTTTAAATTTCCTGTATTATTACCGGAAAAATGTAATTTTCATATGTAGTGATGAAAATAATAGTATGTAATACACATAAGAAAGGGCCATTGCAAAACTCGTACGATTAGACCACTCGCTATCGCTCGAGTTCCAAATTTCGAACTTATTTTACAATGGTGCCCTTTCCTCACTTCTATTACAATACACTATTATTGGTGTTTTATTATTTGAGCTAACGAAAGCCATGGTCAAAAAAGAATTACAATTCTAATAAAACAAAATCTCATGAAAGTTCATTTAAGTGTTAATTACCACATTAAGATTTTTCTCATAAAATTGTCTTTTGTTTCTTTGGAAAGAAGTCTGAGTATCTCACGCACGGTGTCCGGATTTATGTTAAAAGCTCAAGCATTATTCGCCCAAGAATCGCACACAGTGGCACGGCACGCAACTCGTTGACATTGATTTATGAAGGTCATGCGGTGTTATAAAAATGTTCCTGCCACACGAACCGCGCAGGAATCGTATTCATGGCAGGACAAGATGTTTCTGCTTAACTGCGGACAGTTGAAGTTAAGCAGGGTATGGGGATGAATCCTTCAGAGCCTGGAAAAGTGTCAGCCCCAGAAGATAGGTTCACAGATTACATGTTTCTATTAACTACAACAATGTGTTGTTAATGTGATTGTGTAGTAAAAGATTCAAGATTAATGCCTCTATTCTGTACACTTCTATAAGCTCTGGAAGCACTGTAACCTTGTTAAATGTATGACTGTAGTAAAAATGTTATTCTATACATTCGTATGCCTCTATTCTGTACACTTCTGCCCTGTAAGCGTTGTAACCTTGTTAAATGTAAGACTGTAGTAAAAATGCTATTCTGTATATTCTTAAATTCGCTGTCGTTGCTACAGTATTGTAAGAAATTGCTGTAACTTTACAGCGAAAAAAATATTGCCAACTCCCAACAGCTTCATGTACGCGTATTAATGCTGTTGTCAATTTCATATTGTAACGCATGGTCACAGAATAAACATTTATACAGAAGCGACAGTCAGAGAGAGAAGCAAAAATTAGAGAGAGAAAGAGTATGCCAACAAATTTAAAGGGCTAATCGCATAAAACCAGCTTGTTTCGGCATATCTTCGTATCTTTCGATTCTTTGTTCTTTTCATTATCTCGACGTGAACATTTTCCGTTAGGGGTCAATAATAAAAGTATATTAAGAAACACAAATTGATTTCTAATAAGAACAAATATATTATTTTTTCAACAAACGATAGGAAAAATCGTTATCATAAAGAAAATCATTATATTTCACATATTCTGGAGGAGCTGTTGTCTCAGCTTGTCACGCCCATGTATTTTAGGGTTATGGCTAATTCAAGCAAACCAAACACGTCTTTTCACTTTTGACATATGTCGTTTTGTGAACTGTTTGTGAATTTTAGAAGTGGTGAAAAAGACGACGAAGGTAGAATCGGGAGGACTTGTTTGTTTATATAAAGACTGTACAAGTAGATTTAAAAAATGGAGAAAGGGAAATGTAAGTTTTTTTCGTTTCCGAAAGATCCAGAAATATAAGTGTTATGCAAAACGTCTACCATATCATGTAAAATGTATATTCATTTAATAAATATAGGTGTAAAATATTACTTAAGGCCTGTGTAAGAGAAGATTTGATAGAGAAGGATATGGGACATATTCATCGAGTCTGACGTTTGTGTTTCACACATCAAATGATATAGAAAATTCTGCATTATAATGAATTTGTAAAAATCAGGTATTTGTTTAATAAAAATATGTGTTTATTTTATCTGATTTCTTTTTAATTCGTTAATAAAATTTAAATTTTAGTACTTTATGTTCTAACTTTTCTATTATCATTTAAAACAATTCAAATTTCGCGCGTAAATTTGCCAACAAATTTAAAGTTCAAGGTCATAAACGTAAAAACGCAACAACAATGGTGCCGACAAGGAGTGTCGCTTCTGTATATGTCTATTCTGTGGCATGGTTATAAATAACATGGATAGTAATATATTATTTATTTAATATTGGAAGAACATGAAAGGTAATTTTAAGGAACTATTTTTCTTGTAATAACCTATACATACTTTGGCACCCTGGAGTTGCGGACTATTCCGAATTAAATTGATCACACTAACAAAATTTATTTTTGTGTGATATTTTCAAAGCCGAACAGTTTTTGTAAAAACTAATTATACTGTTGAGACTGTTAGTTTAATAATTTAAATTTATTGCATTTTTAATCATAAAAATGTGATCCCGTGGCCGCGTGCCTGAGTGTCTGGTCGCGAACCTGGGGAACCGGGTCCGATCAGGACCGATCTACATACAGGGTTTTTCAACAAGAACTTTTTTACCTCTCGCTAAGAGAGGTATTGGATTCATGCTAAAATTCGCATATCCAGATTTTAGTGAATAAGCACGATTTAAGGTCCCTAGAATCCGATTATAACATTTTTAAAATGTCTGTGTGTGTGTGTGTGTGTGTGTGTGTATGTATGTATGTATGTATGTGTGGATGTTGTAGACACAATTCGTCAAAAAAAAAAAAATTAGACTTAAGAACTGTTTAACTATGGATTCCTCAATTTGACATTCCTGGGAAAAGCTGAAAAGGTTTTGGTAACAATTGAATAACCGGAAGTAGTAGTTTCTGAGAAAAAATATAATTTTTTGGAAATTTTTGTTATTATTGAAGAACATAAAATTCTCCATCTAATACACTTAAAATTTTTATTATATAAATATTATAAGACTTAAAAAATATTTAACTGAGTTTCCTCAATCTGACAATCCTAGGAAGAGCTGATTAAATTTTGTTAACAATTGGACAACCGGAAGTAATAGTTCCTTTAAAAAAAATCTTCTAAGTATTATTTTTTGAAAATTTCTTTTACTATTATTGAAGAACATAAAATTCTACATCTGATACATTTAAAAAATTTATTATATCTTGTATAGATTTAGAGATAAAGAGACTATAATATATAGAGTAATTTAATCGCAGAGGCTAAGGCACTAAGGAAACTAATTGACAAATTCCATTGTTTATAACATAGTTTTTAAATGACACATGTCAGTGTCAAAAATTAACAGTTTTAGTAACATTCTGATATATTTAATCTTTCTTATTGTTTTATTAATTAAATATTTGAATTTATAGGTATACATATATCCATCAGAAATAGAAATACCGCCAATCTGGTTAAAGAATTGGAAAAATCTCTGACATTCAGGAACTTCCTCATACAATGAAAAATAGATATAATTAGAATTATATGTGTGCAGAAGACATGTTAATATAATAAAAAACAGTAGTTGGGTAAAGTTCTGTAATTTTTTGTTATAAAACGACGGTTCGAAAGGGAAGTGAAATACAATACTTATATAGCCTAATATGGAAATGGCGAGAGGTCTTGTGCTGGCCACAACAAATATTTTATAAAACACACATTTTGGATGAAAGCTCGGAATATTTTAAATGAAATATGTTGTACTATACAATTTATGAATGAAAAACAATATCTGATTGGTGGACATTAATCAGATATTGTTGGCAGACATCGATTCATTTGTCAAAATTTTTAATAACATTTGTGCATAATTGTGGCTCAATTTCATTAATTACGCGCTCGAAGTTGGCTTTGAGCTCTGCAATTGTTGTTGGATTATCCTTATAAACTTCATCTTTCACGTAGTCCCACAAGAAATAATCTAACGGTGTTAGATCGCATGATCTTGGTGGCCAATTGACATCACTTCTACGCGAAATCAAACGTCCATCAAATTTGGTTTTCAATAAATCGATTGTTTCTTGAGCTGTGTGACAAGTTGCCCCGTCCTGTTGAAACCACAACCCGTCGACATCCATATCATCCAAAATAGGCCATAAAAAAATGGTAATCATGTCTCTATAGCGTACTCCATTGACCGTAACGGCAGCACCAGCCTCATTTTCGAAAAAAAAAATACTGTCTAATGACACCGCCAGCCCAAAAAGCACACCAAACAGTGATACAAGATGAATGTATTGTTTGTTCAACAACTGCTATTAGATTTTATGAAGCCCAGATGCGACAATTGTATTTGTTAACGTAGCCATTCAAATGAAAATCTAGCTCCTTGTTCAATGATAAATTCAGCAAATTGTCGACGTTGATCATGATCTGGTGGCTTAAATTCTTGCACCAACTGGACTTTATATTGCTTTTGAGCCAAATCCTTGCACAATATACGTCATGTTGTGCTCGGGGTCAATCCCAATTGTTGTGAACGCCATGAAATTGATAAATTTGGATCTTCGTCAACACTATCGCTCACAACAGCAATATTTTCTTGCGAACGACCGGTACGAGCACGTTTCGGTATTGCTACGTTGTGTACTGATCCAGTTGACTACTTTTTTTCAATAAATTCTTAATTTCAGACTATTATGGACGATTATAACGCCCGACAATATCCTCGGTTTTACGAAATGTGGTTTTCACCGATTGACCATTTTCATAATTATTTTTATGCGACATTCGAGCGAAATTGAATTTATTTTATTAAATTGCAGACATTCTACTGTAAACATAACCACAATTTGAATGACTTATCTGTCACCTTAACCAAATACAACCCTATTGAAAAAAGTTCTTATTGAAAAACTCGTTAACGACAGCAATAAATGCCCGTGAGGTAACGCCTGGTAATCGCCTGGATGGTACAAATATGTCATCATCAATTCCGATATCTGTGACAAAGCAGATTAAGACTGGCACACCCAGAAATGGGCAATATGCCGTGATGATATATTATTTATTTATAAATCAGACTTTTGAAATTACTCATATTAGGTCAAGTACAGAGTTCAGTGTAATTTTTCATAGAAACAAAAATACGTTTTTGAAATAATGCTGTGAAAATCTTCTATAACTTTGTCAGTGAGTTTTTAAACTGTTTCATGACTTACGTCCAATGCATCCGGCTGGCTGAACATCGCCTGATATAAATCAACACTGACCCTTTTTTTCCTTCACAACTTTTAGTCCTCTGAACTTTTCTTTTCCTACACTAATAATGTGATTAACCTCTACATTCGATTTCATTTTCACCAGTAATTTACTTCGTTTCAACACATAATTACACTGGGTGTGTCTATTTTATTTTTGTTATATAAGATATAGAATGAGAAAATATTCTTTAAAAGTGTGAATTTAAAAAAATGATTAGAATTAAAAATTGTAGTTAATAAGCTAATTTAAAATATATTCCTGGCACTACTATCACGATATAGATGTGAATTAAAATTTCCATACTCAAGCTGCTTAAAAGTACCATGACGTCATGAGACGTGAAGTAATTTATATAATATATTATTATTTACTATAAATTAAAAACTTCAATGTGTAATATAATATTTTGCTGGAAATAATTCGCTAATGATTATTTGAATTTATTTATTTGTTTAATTTCTCATGAGACTGGGTAATCAGCTTGAAGATGTAAATTTTAATTTATGTTTATCTTGTGTAAGAAAAGTATTATATAGAAACAATAAATCACTGGATATACTTGTTTAATATAAAAATATAAATTTTATTTTTAAAAATTATTTGTTTTTTAGTAATTTAAGAAAGAAAATTTTCTGTGACGTCATTGTATTAAACTCGAGAAGGAAACCATGTTTAAAAATGTAACGTATAGGTGGCATGGCGTGCGAGAAAGTTTTAATTTGAATTTGATATTAGTACATTTTTCTCTCTCTCTCTGGGCTCTCAAACATATTAATTACTTCACAAATAAACACATAGGTAGTTATATGTAATTTAAAATATCGATACCAAAAAGACAAACTAAAATACTAACCTCCAAACTATTGTTGAAACGTCAAACAGGAGATCTACATTACCCGTACAAACAACCGCTATGGGTAGCAAATTTTCACCTGCTCTTCAAAAATATTAAATAAAAAAAAGGTCCGCAACTAGCCCATTCTGAACATCTTTTGTATATACCTACATTTTTGTAAAATAAATAGAAAAATCTATTGTTAAATGAAAATTTTATCAGTGTATGTATTTATTTTAAAACTAAAATAAAGTAGATATGTATGTTACTAGGGTTTCTTCAATAAATACATGATTATTTTAATTCTGAGAAAAACATTATTTTTCAATGTCAAGGGGCGAAAATATACATATAAAAAATAAAGAATATAACCATCAAAACATTTTGATCAAATATGTTTTTAATAAATAAAATAAATGTAACTATATCATTCATAAACCAATAAGAATGCGTGATTTTCCTTAGTTACCACGTATTACAGCGGTTAATATTAAGTAACTACGGCGAACGAAGATACTAATCTTTATATATTCGAATATATGTACATACCTTCGTAGATTCACTTATGGGTGCGTTTGGTTATTTTGTTCTATCTACTCAGAGTTATTAATGTCATTTTGAATTTCATTTACATAGGGTATAGAGTATGATCCTTTTTTCAAACACAGTACCTAGGTACTTATTAAATAAATAAATCTGTAGTTTGACTTTCAGGAGAAAATTCATGCTTTTTGTGCTTTAAATAGACATCTGAAATGACAACGAAACAAATAAATAAACGCACCTATTATTTGACACACAGCAAAGCCTTATTGAAATAAAAATTTGAGAAGTAAAATTTACTTATTTAATCACAAGTCCACAAACTGCGTTGTTGCGAGTTTATGTAGAAATACGAGAATTTTAATATAAAAGAATATTACAAGATTACGTAGCAATATTTAAAAAGATAGGTTATGTGGCGTGCAGTTTGGTGTTTCATGCAGAAGAAGTTGGACTACCTGCCTAAGTGAAATTTACTGTTTATTTTTTAATTTCTTTTTATTCATGATATAGTCTACCTGTATATACAACTCGACAATACAAAATTCTTGACATACTCACACTGAAAGAAATAGGCATGAGTTATTTCTTACAATATTGTAATCAAAATTTTATATAAATGATCTATACGATTACGAGCATAAAGCATATAATTTATTCTATAGATTAGAAGCGTGTTTCAGACATTTATAAGAAATTGTAATAGAAATCTTATTTGATTAGTCTTAAAAATTATTTTAAAAATTGTTCTATTATATAATAAATTTTTATATGAATTGCTAGAAATTAATCAAGTAATATTATTTTTAAAATCATTATATTATTGTTTGGTGTAGTTATACATAGTGGAACAAAGAATTAAATTCATTTTAAATAATACGAACCAATGTAACTAAATGCCGACTAATGTTTTAAGATTATACTAAGTACCTATCAATAATTTTTAGAATATATTAGTTTCATATTTAACACTTTTTCTTGGAAATGGCAAAACAATTTTAATTTTATTTTTACAAATTGTTCGTTCGCAGAACACATTAATTAAAAAAAAACAATGCACAATACTTTGAAAATTTAGAATATAGTCAAATACAATTTGAATAATTGTGTTAAATTACTACACAGCTTAATTTTCTTTTTAAATATATTTTGAATATATTACTACAATTGTTTGAATTTTTACTACAACGTAAATAATTCTTCCCCATAATAGTTGTACTGACTTATATTGCGTACTGTGCATTCGCGTGTCGAGACTTGTTGTGTAGTCTACGCTATCGTGGAGAAAAGCAAACGAGAAAAGGTGAAAACGCGTATTGGGACATTTGGTAAGTAAATTGAATTATTTTATGTATTCTTAGTTCAATAAGTAATTAGTTAATTATGTAACAAGAACAATTTACTAATTTAATGAACAATATATGAATAATTTTTTTATTCTTTTAGTTTGAACATGGACGAATTTGTCACAAATATTTTAAAGACGTGGGGAATGGAGGATTTGATTGAAACATTTTCCAGTAAGTCGTTTTTTCTTTTTAATATACAAAAATTTACACTCATTCCGATGAATTAAAGCATTCGTCTGTTGCTTACGAATATATTGTTATCGTAAACTCATCCTCCAGAATATTAATTATTTTACGCGTGTTACTATTAATTTTAGTAATAAAATATATTAATATTGCAGCGCAAGGAATAGACGAAACTGTATTTACCAATTTGACCGAAAGTGACATTGCTGCTCTAATACCAACTATTGGCAGTAGAAGAAAATTCTGGACAAAATACAAAGAGTACATGAAGCTTGTTAATGTAATAAACGCTGCTGATATTACATATGAAATAGATAACAATTTTTCTCTCAGTTCAGAAGCTAGTACTATACTCTGTTTTTAAACCAGGAGGACTAAATGCGTAAGTCACCGTTACCATTTGGAAACGCTAACTTAAAATGTGTGCCTGTAGATTCCTTACATGATCATATGCCAGTGTTACTAATTATCTTGATGGTAGAAAATTTGAATCGCTAAGATATTGTGTGTCAAAAATAGTTTTTTTAGTTTTTGATTTCACTGATTTTAAAGTGTAATAATGTTTAAGTAGGTTTTACTATTATATTCTATTACAGTTCATTATGTATGCCAGATAATATTTTTTTGTTTCTTATGCTATTTTCTCAAATGTATTTTATTTTCTCATGAAAATATATATTTTTCAACAAATGTGTATATTTTATTTGAAAAACACCTATAATAATGTACAAATAAAGGAAATAATATATTTTAATAGTAGCAACAATTGTTAAACAAGTCTAAACAGTAATCTTTAGATATTTTAAAAAGAATGTTGCATTTACTATTACAATATTGTATGTAATTTTAGAAATAGTATGTTGGAGAGTGCTCCAACATTATTCAAATAAAATAAAAATTATGTAACTAAATGCTACAATATTTTAAATAATTTTATAAAGATTATAGAATTTTAGTTTACAACAGCGATAAAAATTTAAAACAATTGTTAAATTTCATAAAAAATTTTATAAAATTATTCGCGTAATTTTTTTGAATGCTCAAAAGAATTCTGTTAATATTTTTGTAAATAGTAAAAAATAAACTTTTACAATTATAGAAGAGAATTAATTCTTAAAACATTATTATTAAACAGATTGTACGGTACATTTTAATAATAAAATTTGTACAATTTTTTGGAGATATGTCCTACAACTTGTCTTCGTCCCTATTTGTGTTACAATTTGTAATACTACTTTTTATAATTGTAGTGATATATTGAATAATGTTTTTTCAGTGCAACGAGTTGCCTTTTGGATATACGTATACCATCGACCTTTAAACTAATGGACCAAGTGTCTCCTATTCTTTTATTGTTAGAATAATGCTCCAACATAAAAGGATAGAAATATATATTCTGTCCTTCGACAATACGGAAGTTCTCAGTTAAAGTATACTGCGCATGCGTTCGTACTCATTGTACATCTTTTTCAGCCATGTGTAAACCTCTATACATCGCTCTCTATCACTAAATAGTTGTCAAAATATACATTTGACGTTTCGTGACTGTGAATTATTTACTTTTTTGGAGAACATTTACAATTATTTCTGTCAATACATATGTGTGTTGTGAGGTGTGTACGCGACAAAATAATGGGGAAACGGTGTATTTCGTGCAGTCAACAGTACGTACGCGATTCAGCTGTGTCATTTCATATGTAAGTTCTTATTAATTATTACTTGTTCCCTATAATATAATATGTATATAATATATTGTATTAAAAATATATAATTATGCACAAAAAAAATTAAATCTATACTCTTAACGATTATGCACCAAGTATAACAAGTTAGGGACAAATATTTTTTTTATTTTGCCGCGTTTTCTTAACTTCCGTACTGTTGAAGGATAGAGATACAGTGTCTGCACCGTTATGGCGGGACAAGAGTTTTGCTCGTACGCTGCGTCTATTAGTTTAAAGGTCGATGACGTATACTATTCAACCTTCAGTCTCCGGTCTTGTGGTGTTTCCAGGCAACACGTTTTGTACTATCAAGAATTTTCAATCGTCGTCGTTGTTGTATAATATATGACTATATACTTATTACCTATTTGTGGGTGTGTCAATTGGTTTCTTCGCAGATTTCGCTACCTAATCGGATCAGAGGTGCCTGGGACCTTATTTAAAATCTTTATCAGTTGGAAAACTTTTTTTATACTTATAATTAGCGACATCTATAAATCTTACATTTTTGTTTTGTTGAATTATTGTACATACTTCAAAATCAGCCCATGCTGTACCTACTATAATTCGTGTACTTAGAATGTATTTTCATTACTTTCTTCATAATGAAGTTGTGTCGTGTAAACATTTCCATTTCCATAATAAGTGGCAATTAGGTGGGTTTGTAAAGTTTTTTCTTGACGCGCAGCGGAGTTGGCTGTGTCAGCAGGCGTCCCAACGCCTAACGTCGTCCCAACGCCTAACGTCGTCGTGAATAATCTAAATGGCCTGCAGGTTCAACAAATTAAAACCAAGGATACCAAAGGACAAGGACTTTCACGTGGAAGGATTACAGGATTACAAGATTTTTACACAAAACATGAAAGCATGTAGGGTATTTTTATTTCTTTTCTGTCGGATTTACATACAATATGCAGGATAAAGATTTCAGGATATTATTACATTTTTTTATATACCTAAACAATAAAAAGACTTATTTTTATTTACATACTCAATGAATACTATATCCTGCTTTTAATTAGAAAGATTAGATTGAAAAGCCTGATTTACAAAAAAAAAAGGAAAATAGAGCAATTTAAATTTTTAAACCACATACCTAAATAATTCGTACAGTTTTTACCTCTCGCTAAGAGAGGTATTGGAATCATGCCAAAAATCGCATATCCAGATTTTAGTGGTATAAGTACGTTTTAAAGTTCCTGTAGGAATATATACATATAATCCGATTATAACATTTTTACGATGATGTGTGTGTGGATGTGTGGATGTTGGAACCACGGTTGCTCATATACTATAAAACTAAAAATATTTAACTGCTGTTTCCTCAATCTGATTAGATTTTGGTAACAATTGGACAACCGGAAGTAAGAGTTTCTTTAAAAAAATCTTCTAAACGTTATTTTTTGAAAATTTTTGTTATTACTAATATTAAAAAATATAAAAATCTCTATCCGATACATTTAAAATTTTTATTATATTTTCTAAGGAGTTAAAGATAGAGACATATAAATATATAAAATAATAACTTGTAAATGTATCTCGTAGCTCATGGAAAACAAACGAAAAAATTAAAATGTTTGTAACTGACAGATAAATGTGAGTGTCAAAAAGCCAGAGACATTACTGAAGACTTTTTTTGGGTAAGTACAACAGATTTTTATATATGTTATTATACAGCATGGTAATGGGAATTCAGAAATTAGGGTAGGTACTTAAAAATGTCATTTAAAGTATTTTTTGGAAAGTCGTAAAACGGTTTTAAAAATTAGGTTAATTTGCTTACATTTTCTGTACTTATAAATTTTACGATTAAGCCGAGGTGTGTATTATTACATTTGGCAAAGAAAAGCGTAATATTTAAGATATTCAGACCAAAACTTATTTATACATCGATTTTTCTATAAATAAAATAGAAAAAATTATTTTGTTTCAGGATATTCTAATTCTATCGAGAACATATATGATGTAGTAAGATTTTCATGTAAATACATATACATACATATGTCTGTAAATAAAAAATGTCTATATGGTTTGATAATACATTTTCCTTCGTATTCAATAGGTAATAGCATTGAAGTAATAGAGTTAAAGAAATCTGAAGAGATTAACTTTCATAAACCAGCCAGCTTTGCTGTAATCATGGAAACAGCTGATATATATTGAAAATTCATTAAAATATGTCAGACATTCTGACAAATAAGTGACATATCCGACTAGTGAACGTTTGGGAACGTCGGATAAAAAAACATAAACACAATATCTATCTGCGGGGTTTTTAACACGTACAAGAACTACAAAAGACGATAAACACATGAACATAAACTCAGTAATTGTCTGAATGTTCTGAATCGTTCCAATTCAAAATGACAGATAATGTCAAAATTCGCGCCAACTTCGCTAACAAGTGCTGGTATCCGCCATTTGCGATGCGCTGTTACCAGATCCACGCTAGATTTATTTTCGCAAAAAATACTCTAGTCAAATGACATTACTTATTATCCAATGCATAACTGAGAAATGGGAACATATTCAACAATTTACAGATTTAACCTTAGAACAATTTTTAGAAGGTATTAACCTTTGTTTTGAAGCATCTGTTTTCACGTTTAATAATGTAATTTATTTTCAACGTAATGGTTCGCCCATGGGCTCTAGCATTAGTAGCACATTGGCTGAATTAATTCTCCAACATATCGAAAATGCGATTTTTTCAAAACATAATTGGAATATAATTTATTATAAACGTTATGTCGACGATTGTTTAGTTATAGCACCATCTAGTTGTGTTGATGATATATTGAATGTGTTCAAATTTCCTGGATACTACCTTAATACGAAATAATAACAAGATATACACAAACTGGCACGTAAAAGCAACTTCTTCAGGCAGATACTTACATTTTGGTTCTTATACAAACTTAAAATATAAAATAAGCGTAATTTACTCCCTTGTTGACAGAGCATTCTTATTGGCACATCCAATGTACCACCAACACAACATAGATTACATATACCACACTCTACAAAACAACGGTTACCCGAAAACATTTCTTAATCTCCATATTAATTCTCGTATCAATAAACTTAATGCTGTCCCCCCTGATGGAGAAGATAGGGGGCGGATACCCCAAGAGAAAACAATATATGCCACAATACCCTTCGATCATTCCTTAAATAAAATTATACAAAATACTGTAAAAAAAAAAACAAACATTAAAATAGCCAATACCACTAACAATTGTACTACCTCACTTTATACATCTTTAAAAGACCATATAGAACCTAAATTTAAAAAAGACTTTGTTTATCAGATCAACTGCAATTTATGTAATAAATTTTACATTGGTGAAACATCGCAACCGTTACATAAAAGAATTTACCAACATCAATACCATAGCAATAGAAATAACCCTGATCACAGTGCATTGACAAGACATATAGTCGAAACGGGTCACATACCAGATTTTGAAAATGTTAAAATAATAGAACAAGTACAATATAAATATCCCAGATTATTATATGAAACCTCTCATATAACCTTGAATAAAAACAATAGTTTAAATTATCAAACAGATTTTAATAATAACTCAAAATACATTCAAAATTTAAATCTATAAATATCCCCTCTCTTGCATTTTATTGTTCTTCATAGTCTCTGCGCATTATACTTTTTTCTGTATGCTCAACTTGTCGCCCTAGTGGCAACATGTCTTTTTCAATTACCAAAAACAAAAAAACAAAAATTTGTAACTAATAAAGAAACTGTTTAATATATTTAAACACACACACTTTATAATTGGTAAGACGAAATTTATTTTATATTTTTAATTATATTTCACAACTTTATATAATTATTGTAGCTGAAGATGGACAAATATTGTCCGAAACGTCCTATTTTTTACAAATAAAGACGATCATGACTGTTAGTCATAATTTTTGGAACCTACGGCCTGTTTTTTCCTAAATTGAAACTTTTACAACGTTCCCGAATTACCCATTATTACTTTTTATTGTTAATAAATAAATAATTAAGTAAATCCAATTATAAGTGGTCTTAAGCAACATCTAAATTTAAGTTATTAATTTACATGTTAACATTATTTTATTTTAGTAAAAAAAATCTGTTGTGGCCAGCACAAGACCTCTCGCCATTTCCATATTACGCTATATAAGTATTGTATTGCACTTTGCTATCGAACCGTCGTTTTATAACAAAATATTACAGAACTTTACGCAAATATTGTCTTTTATTGTATTTAACATGTCTTCTGCACACATATAATTCTAATTATATCTATTTTTCATTGTATGAGGAAGTTTCTAAATGTCACAAATTCTTCCAATTCATTAACCAGATTGGCGGTATTTCTGATGGATACATACATATTACCTACAATTTAAAATATTTAATTAATAAAACAATAAGAAAGATTAAATGTACTTCCCAGAAAAAGCTATCAAAATGTCACTAAAACTGTTTATTTTTGACACTGAAATCTGTCTTTTACAAATTATGTTATAAACATTTGAATTTGTCAACTGGTTTCCTCAGTGTAGTTTCGCCTACTCGACTTGTTATATCCCGATATTCTATATATTATAGCGTCTTTATCTCTAAATTTATAGAAGATATAATAAAACTTTTTAATGTATCAGGTGTAGAATTTTGTTCTTCAAAATTAGTAATATCAAAAATTTTCAATAATTAATATTTGGAAGAATTTCTTTTAAAAACTACTACTTCCGGTTGTTCAATTGTTACCAAAACCTTTTCAGCTCTTCCCAGGAATGTGAGATTGAGGAATTCATAGTTAAACAGGTCTTATGTCTTATAGTTTTTGAGGAATCGTCCGTCCAACATGCAGCCATACACACACACACACACATACACACATCCACACACACACACACACATACACACATCCACACACACACACACACACACACACACACACACACACAAACATCATTGTAAAAATGTTAAAATCGGATTCTAGTGACATTGAAACGTGCTTATTCATTTAAATCTGGATATGTGATTTTTAGCATGATTCCAATACCTCTCTTAGCGAGAGGTAAAAATCTACATTTTATTATTAAATACAGAGTACTGGCCGTGCTACTTTAATTAGGATAACAAACAACAAAAATTTTAATCACTCGTTCCTCGGAAACCCGTGACTAATGAAACCTTGTTACTAAACAACCGTTTTACAAACTTAAAACTAACAACTAATTTTCAGTTTTACGCACTATCGTAGATAAATTATATTTTAGAATAATCTGTTGCAAATAAGCCACATCTAACCTAGCATTATAAATTTCATGCCATATCCTACGTACCATAAACACTATCATTCTTTCCCTATTGTTTCCACTCATATACATCCATACCTAATAACCTACATCTCTCATCTCCAGCATTCTCTCTCCTTCCTCTCTCTCTCTTGTTCTGCGCTCTCCTCTCGCAGCATCACTCTCGCGACGTCGCTGAAACTGAATTCTCTTCATCTCGCTGCTCGCGCTCGAATTTCGTGTTCAGTTCGTCCGCTGGCGCCGAGTGATTAACAGCGTGGTTGTGCCGGTGTGTGCCGTGTTCGAATCCCGAGAGTGAGAACTGTGACGCGCTCAACAGTGCTGAATGAAGGTAGGGAAAAATCTTAGAAATTTTAAGGGAATTACTGCCGGGATATGAGATAATTTGAATATATAGTGCGGACGAATAATGTGATATTTTTATACAGAAATCGTATCTTAATTGAGAGATATGTATATTTTTTTAATAAATGAAAATTTATTAGATAATTGGTTTAAACAATGTACCTTAAATTTTAAATTGACAAAAACGTATTAAAACGATATTCAATAAAATATTTGATATTTCAATATGCAATTTTTTGTTTTTTGAGAACTTTGAATATACAGGTATCTCTTAAATAGGGGAACAAGACTGAACCACAGATTCCTGAGGCTAAAATAAGACGAATTAACAAACTTGCTTCTACCGGAAAGTGTACCATTTAGGAAGAATTCTGCTTCAAAGTTCTTCGTAAATAAATAAATTTTGCTTATAATAACTGAACGCTTCATACGATTTGGATGAAATTTGGTATGACAGTTTATATGGTTATAAGTCATCTTTTAAGGTGATACTTGATATTATTAGTGAACCACTAGTGTATGAAACTTAGGTGTCCCAACATTAATTAGACCGTAACTTTTTAATGGCAATGCCGCAAACGTGAAATTATTTTTCTTCAGAAAGATACATTCAATAGTAAACTTTTCTCTCTCTGTATAATTTGTGATATCTGTTACAGTTCACACAGAAAAAAATAAAATCTTTGTGTTTTAAAATAAATTTAATCTAGCAGTCTATCCAAATGTCAAACAAGTAATTGTTAATGACAGTAACAATTGTTTTACGAGTTGTCAAAAATTTTCTTCGTAATATTCTAAAATTAGTAACATCCGTTTGTTCGGCCTAATAATATTTTACTACCATTATTATAAATAAGACGATTACATATCTCAGCTTACTCCTAAACAAGTTGTGAAGATTGACAACTCGTTACTGTCATTAAAAGTTACTTGTTTCACATTTGGATAGACCGCTAGATCAAATTTATTTTAAAAATTTAGCAGTGCAGACACAAAGATTTTATTTTTTTCTGTGTGAACTGTAACAGATATCACAAATTATACAGAGAGAGAAAAGTTTACTATTGAATGTATCTTTCTGAAGAAAAATAATTTCACGTTTTCCGAAATTGCCATTAAAAAGTTACGGTCTAATTAATGTTGGGACACCTAAGTTTCATACACTAGTAGTTCACTAATAATATCAAGTATCACCTTAAAAGATGACTTATAACCATATAAACTGTCATACCAAATTTCATCCAAATCGTATGAAGCGTTCAGTTATTATAAGCAAAATTAATTTTTTTTCGAAGAACTTTGAAGCAGAATTCTGGCTAAATGGTATACTTTCCGGTAGAAGCAAGTTTGGTTAAATCGTCTTATTTTAGCCTCAGGAATCTGTGGTTCAGTCTTGTCCCCCTATTTAAGAGACACCCTGTATAGTTTCAGTTTTAAGTAATCTTAAAATTGACAATTTCATATTAGAATCAAAACCCAAATAAGTTATTGAATAATGCTGACAAAATTTTGATTCGTAGTTTTTACTTTTCTTCACCTTTAGGTAATGAAGGTATTGTCTTTGGTCAAATAATTTTTTTAATGAATAAGCATGTTTAAGGGTCCCTAGTATACGATTTTACTAGTTTTACAATGATGTCTGTATGTAGGTATGTATGTATGTATGTATGTATGTATGTATGTATGTATGTGTGTGTGTGTGTGTGTATGTGTGTGTGTATGTGTGTGTGTGACAAAAATATTTCCGACGATAACTCCAATACTACAATTCTAAAAATTATAATTCTATCGCATTCCTCTTCTTTACATCCATATGAAGAGCTGATTAGATTTTGGTTATAAATATCAACCGACAGTTCCCTTATTAGTTCTGAACAGTTGTTCTTGAAAAAACGCTGTTAAATATCTTATTGTATATATGGTTTGCTTATACATTTTCCTTCATATTCAAGGGATATAGAAGCTAAAGAATTATAAAGAGATTAACTTTCATGAATCAGCCAGCTTTGTTATAATCATGGAAACAGCTGATATATTCAAATAATTCTAATTGACAGATGTCAGTGTCAAGTGCAATTTACGTAGTGTATGATCGTGTTATAATTTTATTGTATTTACAGAATCTTTCCTAGGACATTCGGTATGGAATTTGTAGAAAATAGTATATGTTCGTGTTACAATTTTACTGGATATGTAGAACCTTTTTCAAGGAACTTTTGGTATGAGATTTGTACAAAATACATAGAATTGACGGAAAGTAATGGGCTGGCCACATCAGATTTTTTAATTTAGGGTAGCGGGTAGATTATAGTTTGAGATTTGTGTTCGATGTTGTATCGCTCCATTCTTCCATTGTTAAGTCTTAAATACTTAATATTTAAATTAACAATATAGTTTCAAAATTTTGATATTTTTGTAGTGTAGTATAAAATATGATAATAATGATAATAAACATATCGAAAATAAATGTAGATTAAAATTTGAAACTAATATGCGTTTGCCCGGTTATTTAAATTTTTAAATATTATTTGAAATTATAATATCGTACCCCAGCATTCATTTTGTTATAGATTGTTGCTGTTAAATTTTTGATTTGCATTTTTTTTTTGTTTATATGTAACTTAAAATGTGATACCTTTACGTTTAAAATTAAAAATTAAATCTCGTTTTATATATTCTTTATCAACTTGATTCTCAAAAATTTTTAAGCTAATCCTTACTTTTGGATTAGCGAATTCTACTCTAATTTTGTTAGTTTATATCTTAAAATATATTCTGATCTATTTCTAGTATATACTATTTTGGATAATATTTTAAAGATTAAATTATAAATACCGGAATAAAATAGAATTCATTAATCCAAAATGAGGATTAGTTTAAACTTTTTTGTGAATCGGGCTGTATAAGTATTGATAATAATAGTGTATCAAAACAAAATAATGTTAAATAAATTATAAAAAATGTAGATATTGTTAAATTTAGGAGCAAAAGCTCTAACACATTAAAAACAATAACCATTAATGCTAGTTATAAATCAACATTCGACGAATATATTGCAAAATACCACATGAATTGTCATTTTTATAAATTGTACCTTATTCTGATATCTGACATTTATATTTTGATACTGAATATAAATTTTTAAAGTAGAACTAGCTTAAGGGCGGTTGTAATAGTTACCTATGTCAAAAGGGGCGTGACGCCAATCATGAATAGTCGTGATGATTAGTTATAATACGAAGTGAAACACCACAGTGATTAGTCTCGATCATAATTACACACAACATTTTATTTGTTGGCGTATGTAAATTAATCAAAAACTAAAATAAATGATTTGATGTTGAACAAAAAAAAAAAAAATGAAATCTAATATACGTACACTATTTTTCTATTTTCGATTTGTTTGTAAACAAAAATTGGTTATTATAACTCGTTATGGTACCTACTGACTTCTATAAACTATAATGTAGGTATTCAATTCATTATAGTGCTCGGTTCTATAATGAATAATAGTACCTACTCAAGTTAAGGTTTATACTGGAGAAATAGAGTATGATACGGCAGCAAATCCTTTTTATACCTTAGCACTATAAGGAAATACGTCTTGCCTATAAATGAAAATAAAATTTGTTGCAAAACTAGTACAAATATACTAATAAATTTTGTAATATAAATTTTTGATAAGAAATTGTAATTATTGAAAACCCGATCTCATTAATATGATATCGTACCTATATAGGTATGTTTTCGTAAGATCTTTTTCTATAACTTCGGAAGTAAATTTACATAATTAATTTTTATAAAATAAAATTTACATAAATTATTAAAGACAATAACAATTAGAATAATACAACCTTTAATTTTAAATATATACAGACTTAAACTAAAGAGCAGTTAGTACTATTCTAATAGTTAAAATTTACTTCATAAAATTACTTCCAAAATTTCATGATATTGTAATACAAATTATTATTATTAATTCACATATACCTACACACGAGTAATAGTTATTTTTTATACAAGACGATAAAATTATATTTTATCGACGAGAGGAAACTATTTTTCGCGAGTCGATAATTTAATTTTATCGTCGTGTATAAAATTCTATTTTTTTCTATAGCAGATGTTAAAGAAAAGAATAAAAAATATCAATTATATGTTATTATTAATTGAACACAATTTTAAAGTCACAGTATGTATGTGGGTTGTTATGGATTTTGTATGTAAATAAATAAGAATTAAAGTATTTTATCTACCCTTGCTGTTAAAATGTTACTTTATCTACCCTTGCGGTTAAAGTGCTACTTTATCTACTATTTTCAGTAGATAAAAGCACAGTTTAACATTTGCGATAGAAAAAACTCATATTAATATTACCCGTAAATGAAATAATCCTACATTAATATTGTGTATTAACATACGTAAATAAATACATATTTCCACACATATAAATATAGGATTTGACGAAATCGCGTACATCTCATTTGGTCAAACTTTCCTATTCGTGAACTAAGACACTTTTTTTACTTGAGTTGCATACAATTTTTTTTACATGTGCAATAAAAGTGTGACAAAAATGCTATAACGTTTCATTTTTTCACACGTTTGCGTTAAAAAAGTGCACTTTTTCACATTCTTGTGTGAAAAAAGACATACTTTATAAACCATTTTAATAAAAAAATTCTTTTTTTAACAGACAAAAAATAATTATATTCTATATATAATAATAATAATAATAATAATAATAATAACATTATTATATTCAGTATATGTAACGTACATCAGTGGGAGTGATATATCGTAACTTCGAAAAAATAATTTTAAGAATATTTATTTTTTGCTTCAAATGAAGATATTTCAACATTTCTATTCCTATCCTATTCCATTCCTTATTCTATACTACTCCATTTTAATCTATATATGAAGCAGGCTTAAATTTTGTTTTCACTGCCTCCCTGAGTTTCTTATTTTAAATAATTCTATCGTGACCCTGGTATGAATCGCATTTATTAAAATTTAACAATCTTGTTTAAGCTATTGTTTTGTTTTACATTAAAACAATAAACGTACGCAGAAAAAATATGTATAATATTGTTAAAAATACGCGTAATTTACGTCAGTTATTAATTTTTATAACACATTTAATAAACAATTAAAAATTAAAGTCTAACTGATACGGGACGAAGCTCGTATGTGAAACTTTGTAATACTCGTAATTGTATTAATATGCTTATATCTGCATATCACTATTATTATTCTCGCATTAAAACTGCATGAAGCATAATTGCTTTCATCTTGCACCAAACAATGTAGATCCAATCTGAAATTAATTAACGGCGTGATTGATACGTGTTTTAATTATTCAATGGTTTGTTTACGTATGTAAATAGCCGAGAAGCGGAAAACAAACAAAGTATTGCTATTGTTGAAATATTTAACGAGAAGCTAAAACAATTAATTTCAATATAAATTTGTAAGCGAATTAACATTTATCCATTAAAATTAAAGTAAATCATTAATTCAAATCTAATTGAATCACTAATTAATGACTGCAATAATGATTGTTATTACCTTATATTAAAAAATATGCAGAACAGTTATTAGTAATTATTTACTGATAATTGTTGCCTATAGCCTAATATTTTTGGATATTTATTTAGAAATTTTTTTGATCTATAAAGTCAAGCATGATAGACCTGGATGGGTAACCGCCTGGCAGGATCATTATATCTGTAGTTTTTCCCAAGTCATAATGACAATATTTATTATTTTTTGTAACATTTACAAATAGTATTTTTAAAAAATAGTTATATTTGGACAAACTCTTTATTCAAAAATTTACATGTCAACATAATATTTTTCTCTTCTGACAAAAACTAACTAATTATTTTCATAACACACATAGTTGTAACATGACAACTCCACATTTATTATATTAATTAATTAAATTAAAAATTCCAGAGTATCTCATTCGAAAAAGCATAAAAATTGACTTACCTATAGGTACATAGGTAATGAAAATTTCAAACAAATTTATTGCATTTCACCTGTTGAAATTATAAAATAATGTTTTCATCAAAATAATACTACTCAATGATTTGTATCTTTTCTTCATGTGAATAATTCTTCATTTTCAATAATGATAACAACTCAATCAGAGCGTTTCTGACAGATAAAATTACAAACAAATATAATGACATTTTACATGTCAGAACCGTGTCTATCAGCTTGTAACATATTTTACCTGTCAGAAAAGCTTTGTTTGAGTTATCTTTATTGAAAATGGAGAATTATTCACAGGAAGAGAAGATACAAATTAATGAGAAGTATTATTTTGATGAAAACTATAATTTGGAATATTTAACAGGTAAAATGTCATAATAGTTATTTACGATACAAGTACCTACGTAAAGCTAGACTTGTGTTTTAAGACCCTTGAGTGACTAAAGATGGTTTACGTATGTGTATCGTACAATATTTTATCTACGATACAATCTAAAAATCCAAGAAATACCGTGAGTATTTTTTAACGTCAAACATTGAGTTTGTCATATCCATGGTTACGACTTGACATTTGATTGACAGCAATGTATTTGCCCGTTCCAATTAAAATGAAACATAGGGAACGAATCTGATAGAAGTATTATATTTAAATATTGTAAGAAATTTAGCGAAGTCAGAAAACCACTCGAGAGCACTATACTCGTACATATTTCGGGCACATGGTGCACACAGTATTTTTTCTACAACTAAATTTAATTTTTAGAAAACAGGTATAATTATTTAGACAAAATTAACCTCTAATGACATCTTGTTAATATGACAGATAATCGTTGAATTTTCCTATAAGTTATGATTTGACATTTGATTGACAGCAATGTATTTGTCTGTCTCATTTAAAATGACACATGGGGAATAAATTTGACAGAAGTATTATATTTAAATATTGTAAGAAATTTAGCCGAGTCAGAAAACCACTCGGGCACAAGGTGCACACTATATTTTTTCTACAACTCATTTTAATTTAGAATGCAGGTATAATTATTTAAACAAAATTAACCTCTATTGACGTCTTATCAAATGTCAAATTCGTTCCCTATGTTTCATTTTAAATGGAACGGGCAAATACATTGCTGTCAATTATATGTCAAGTCGTAACCATGGATATGAAAAACCCAATGTTTCACGTTAAAAAATACTCACGGTATAAAAAATATGTTTAGGATAACAATATTAAATGCAAAGTGTGTCACAAAATATTCACCTGTTTTTGCAAATTTAGCACTTCGAAAATGAAACATCAACTGTCATTTAATTATATACATAATTAACAAGCAATAATAACAAATTCAAACCTTTTAAAGCACTATACGCAATCATATTATGCGAATCTTTGTCTTAAGACAGCTTTTTAAAATTGTATTTTAATTGAAATTCTTTTCCCAAATCGTAATTGACAGCTCAAATGACGGCTGTTACGTATGTGCTTACTTTTGTGTAAAATATTTAACATTTGCAAATCCTTATGTTTAATTTTATTTTTGAGAGCTGTGAACACTTTCATAAGAATATATTGTTATATCGTTATTTTTATTTTTATGTATAATTTTATTTTTATTTTCGGAGCTGTGAATGAAGGTTCATTCACAGCTACAAAAATAAGAAATATAAATAAAATTATAAATAAAACTTCATAGTTGACGTTCACAGCTTCGAAAATAAAACGTAAATTAACATCAACTGTCATTTAATATATTCATAACTAACAAGCAATAATGACAACTTCATATCTTTTAAACCACTGTACGCATTCATATAGGCGAACCTTCGCCCTAAAACAGCTTTTTAAGATTACATTTAAATTGAAATCTTTTTCCCATAAGGTAAATTGACAGCTCAAATGACAGTTGTTATGTATGGGCTTATGTTTGTGTAAAATATTTAACATTTGCAAATCCTTGTGTTTATGTCTTATGTTTAATTTTATTTTCGAGAGCTGTGAACACTTTCATAAGAATCTATTGTTTATATCGTTATTTTTATTTTTATGTATAATTTTATTTTTATTTTCGGAGCTGTGAATGAGCCTTAAAGGCTCATTCACAGCTACGAAAATAAGAAATATAAATTAAATTATAAATAAGACTACATGGCTCGTGTTCACAGCTTCGAAAATAAAACATCAACTGTCATTTAATATATTCATAATTAACAAGCAATAATAACAACTTCATACCTTTTAAAGAAATGTACACAATCATATATGCTAACCTTTGTCCTAAGACACCTTTTTAAAATAATATTTAAATTGAAATCCTTTTGCCAGAACGTCTGTTGACAGCTCAATTGACAGTTGATATGTATGTGCTTATTTTTGTGTAAAATATTTAACATTTGCAAATCCTTGTGTTTATCTCTTAAGTTTAATTTTATTTTCGAGAGCTGTAAACACTTTCATAAGAATCTATTGTTTATATCGTTAAATATACAAACAAATAAAAATAACGATTTAAACAATAGATTCTTATGAAAGTGTTCACAGCTTCCGTAAATAAAATTAAACATAAGACATAAACACAAGGATTTGCAAATGTTAAATATTTTACACAAAAATAAGCACATGCATAACAACTACAACTGTCATTTGTGCTGTCAAATTGCGTTCTGGCAGAAGGATTTCAATTTAAACATACTTTTAAAAAGCTGTCTCAAGACAAAGGTTCGCATATATGATTACGTACAGTGCTTTAAAAGGTATGAAGTTGTTATTATTGCTTGTTAATTATGAATATATTAAATGACAGTTGATGTTAATTTACTTTTTATTTTCGAAGCTGTGAACACCAACCACAAAGTCTTATTTATAATTTTATTTATATTTCTTATTTACGTAGCTGTGGATGAGCCTTTAGGCTTTACAAATTTTAATCACTCGTTGCTCGGCAACCCGTGACTAATGATACCTTGTTACTAAACAACCGTTTTACAAACTTAAAACTAACAACCAATCCTCAGTTTTACGCACTATCGTTGTTAAAATTTGTTAAAAATTTTATTTCATTACCATGGCTAACACTATAAAGAAGTAACTTTTATAAAATTTATTTCCTTGGTTACGGAACGTACAAAAGAAAATGTGATTATTGATTTGGATGCAGAATTTAATTCACTACAACTTTTATTGGAAACATTTTTGTCTTTAATAGGCCGCTTCTGCACAAGAAAATGCTAATTTCCTATGTTAAACACCTATGGTCCGGTTTTCATGTTACACGCAGCGTGTGTCTAGTCCAGACAAGATCTCGAAAATGCTAGGTTCCACATCGTTTCCTATAGGTGACGGGAAGTGAAAAGCGTTTTGCAAGAAATAGTAACGATATCTGCATATTTTTCTTTAATGATATATTTAATCATTTTTTATAAATATATCCAAAACATGAACGTACCGTTGGAATAAAAATCAAAATATATTGTTTTTATACTTCTTGTAAACAAAATGAATTCCATCATTTGTTTTATATTTGAAGCATGTCTGGAATTATACGGTACTTGCAGCATTTCCACATTGATAGCTTGGCACAACTGTTTTACGAAAAAATGAAATACATTGTATTTCGTATTTAATTTTTACATTAAATGTCCAATTTACAAAAATAATGATATTTTCTTTTATAGTATAAATGCTCTAAAAACAAGAAGCTTTGTTATAAACGAATAAACATGTATAAGTTTATATTGTGTTTCGTCAGCTTTTGTGAAATTTACCTAAGTTTTATTATTATAGAAACATATTCACTATAATTATATAGATTAAGAAAAAAAGGGTACAAAAATTATTATGTTATTGTAAAATAATTTTGATAATGCCAATCTTAATATATAAAACAAAGTCGGATTAGTTACACCATTTATAACTCAAGAACGGCTGGACCGATTTTGATGATCTTTGATTTGTTGGATTCGTCCCCGCCCCGAATAGCAGAATGACTATTAAAATATCGATTTACGTAAAAAAAAATAGTACACTATTTTTAAGGATTTTATGCTCTTTCTAATTATAATGGAACGCAGCCAATTTAGCGACATCTATCCACATAGTGGAAAAGTAAAAGTACAACGTGTTCTCACCCCTGCCGCTGTCTGTCTGTCAGTATATAGCCAATAAAGGTTACATGTTGATTTGTTAGTTTTGTACGAGTGTTATTAATCCATATTAGGTAATATAATAAATGCTAAAGTAACTCTGTCTGTGTGTCTGTTACGTTTTCACGACTAAACGGCTGGATCAATTTGGATGAATTTTGGTATAGAGATAGATTGGACCTTGGAGAAGGACATAGGCTACCTTTTGTCGCGAAAGTAAAACTTGAAGGGGTGAAATATGGGATGAAAGTTTGTATGGAGAACCCATCATATCTTCCGCTGAACCAATTTTGATGAATTTTGGTATAGAGATAGATTGGACTTGGAGAAGGACATAGGCTACCTTTTGTCACGAAAATAAAACTTGAAATTTGTGAAATAGGGGATGAAAGTTTGTATGGAGAATCCGTCATTTCTCAAATTAGGGATATAAAAATTCTTATTTATGATTTTGGTAAGAAATAAAGATTGTTTTAGCGTTTTTGAAAAATCATCCCTCAAGGCGGTACAGTAGGAGATGATTTCAATTATTGTTTTTTTTTTTGTCTTTGTATCTATAGTTAAGTGCCTGTTGCATGTGCAATGCGAGGCAGGTTGCCGGCTCCCTACGCAGCGCATGTATCCGAAGTAAATGTGAAAAATTACTGGTACACGTGTAGCAATCGTTACAAACAAATAACTGTTTTACGAAAAACATTTTTAATATTCTTTATTCACAATCATTACTTTTATTTATATAAATCCGGGAAATGTTTCCCTATTGACTATGAATGACGTGTTGTATGTACTTCGAACGTGTTGTATGTACTTCGACTTCACAGGAATGGAGGTTGTTTTTCATATCTATTTTTGGCGCTAACCTTTTTATTTGATTATGTACAAAAATATCAATAAATTGTTAATATTTTTTTTATTACTATGAAAAATATTGCATAAACTTTCATTTAAAATACTTTTTAAAAATATGAAACCGGCTCATTGTAACAATTCTTTCTGCATTTAGTTGTATACTCTGTAAAGAATGTGAAAGAAACATATTTTTCTTCGTGAAAATTACATTGTTGCCTTCGTATATGCAGCTCTATTTTACACTATAAAATTTTTTGCACTATAAAATGTGCTCCTTGTAACTCGTATAGCAATTTTACAATACAAGTATATACCTATTCGTACTTTACAGCAAAAGTAAAAACTGTTAACCTTATATTTTTCTAGTATCGTTAACCTATTTTTCGATACAAGGAATACGTGCATACAAATTTGTCTAATATGTATAAGAGGATTTTGGAGAAATCACTTATTTATAAAGTTATTTTCCTACGATCATTGTTAAAAGTAGTCTTTTTAATGGTTGCTTAGCGAGTTAAAAATAACAGTTTATGCACGGACGTATCATAATTTGACAATTATACACGAATTTCTTTGACATAAACGATATTTTATAGCCCGCGGGCGTCATTATAGCCCGCCGGGCTATAATGAAACGTCAAACCAAATTATAACCTACAATATAAACAATTTAAACAGGCAACATGAAATTTTTTTATTACAAATGGAAAATTTTTATATTCTTTAATGAAAAATGAAAATTAATTTTGTGATATTTATATGGAAAGCACGGAGATACACAAAATAAAACTCAAATGACAGAACTAATAAACAAGCAATAAACTATTGTTTCCCGCTTTCATAGCAACACTAGATACTGGATGTACGAGGACAAATTCTTTTCGCTACAATTTTTCTAACACTCATAATTTGAAAATTTTCGTCCGTGCATAAAGTTTTGTATGTACCACGACCGTAACTTGCTTTTATGGCCTTTGACGTGTTTTTATCCCTCGGCTTACGCCTCGGGCTCAAAATCCCGCCGCAGGCCATAAAAGCCTCCTTACGCTCTTAATATATAAATAACTATTATAACACAGTGAATACTTTTAAATCGTTGTCATTGACAACGGATTAAAAGTAAAAAACAAATTTACTTTTAACAATAGTGTTAAAAAAGAACTAAATCTAGTTACATTTAGTGTTAAAAATATAACTAAATTTAGTTACATTTAGTGTTCATAAGTAAATGTAGTTTCATTTTATATTTATTTTTGTACTGAAATTATTTATATAGGAATTTTATTAGAAGTACACATTATTTTGGAACGTTTATTGTTATAGTACAATTATTACAATGGGGAAGTTTAGCGATTTTTTTTTATTTTTTATTTCATGGGAAATGACTTGAAAAATGATGTAACATGTTTTATTTTTTTCAAAAATGCCTAGATTTTCCGGAAAAGCCGATTTTAAGCTGTGATGACGTCGGTAGAGGCTTGGCGCAACGTATGTCGACTTATGCACTGACGCACGCGGTTGCGGTTACCAGTAAAACGCTTTTACCCTTTATTACGATCTACGTTCAAGTGGTTCGATTTCACCGTTCTGTCTGAGTTTGCGTATAACTGACTTGTGACGTACTTAAAGTTTACCCAAAAAATATTAATTATAAATAAATGGAGCAATAATTTTAATTATTAATTTCAATTTCAGCAGTCATTTGTGTGACATTTGTGAGAAAATAGTATGTTATGTAGAATTTTTCCCATGCTAAACTTCCCCATTGTTTATAGTAATTCCTTGCAAGGCGCTTGAAGAATTTGAATTTAAAACCATATTGTTGGAAGTAGAGGTTAGAATTTTGTTGGAAGTAGAGGTTAGAATAGCATGACCTGTCATAAATGTCATTCTATAATTTTTAGTTTTTCTAATACATAACTAGGGTCGTAGGAAAAATAGTGTATCATATTCGTGTTAAAAGTGATTTTATTTCATTCGTGGGGTTTGTTTTACTCGGCTTCGCCTCGTTTCACAAACTTCCCCACTCACTCATAAAATGTCACTCAAGTTTTTCCCATAACATAAGAAACAGTTGAAATATGAGTTCATATCGAAGAAAACAATATTTTCTGTGATCTACGTACCTTAAATAATGTAAGTATATATTTGAAAGTTTTGTTATAAAAGATAGAGAAATTTAAAACAAATACATGAATACCAGATATTCAGTTCAAGATTTATTTGGTTAACTTTTGACTGTCGTAAATTTATGATGACATAAAACTTATACTTCACACATCACAAATTTGATGATAAAGATGAGGAACACGTTTTACTCTTTTACATAATCATTTGTTGTCATATTTATATGGTTGTGGTTTGGACGTTTAACTTCATTTTCCAATTTTCAAATACGTTGAATAAAATTTTACTTCTGTGCCGTTCTCTCTCCAACAGCTTTCAGCAACTACAGTGCCTCAATTACCCACAGTGGCGACATATGATGTCAGCCGCCATGTTTATGCTAAATTAACATAGACGGTATATGATATTTACACATTATATTTACTTGTATAATGTAGAGTGTAAATTTCATATACCGTCCATGTTAATTTAGCGTACGGCTCTGTTTTTCTATTAGTTTTGTCAATATTTGTGAAATTAATTTTTCTGTATGATATATTTGTCAAATGTAAAATAAAGATTGTTATGAGTGAATGTAAAAATATTTCATAAACATGATGATTGCTTTATTTATACTGTGTGGTTAAATACCAGATTTTTACCTCCCGCAACCCTAGGTAAGGGAGGTATAGGGGTCGTGCTAAAAATCGGATATAGAGACTTCAGTGAATAAGCACGTTTTGATGTCCCCAGAATCCGATTTTAACATTTTTACAATGATGTCTGTAGGTATGTATGTGTGTGTGTGTGTGTGTGTGTGTGTGTGTGTGTGTGTGTGTGTGGATCCTGTGGACACGATTACTCAAATACTATCAATCAGAAAAATTTGAAATTTTGTATATCCATTCTATACTAATGTGCGAAGAGCTCATTAGTTTTTAGTGTATATCGGATAACCGGAAGTATCATTTATACAAGCTTTTAACAGTTTTTCTTCTAAAAAATTCATTGAATATATTTTTTAGCAACTTTTATCAATACAAATTGAAAATAATGGCACAATCTTCAATTCTACGATAATAGCATTTAGTAAATAACTTAAAATAACTTTATATTATATTATAAAATAATTTATTTTTGTACAGCACTTTGCCTCTGCGTCAAACAAAAACAATACTTTAATAACAAATTTGACATATTTAAACTGTCACGAAGCAATTTTCATTAAAATTAATAATGTAACTGTGTTAAGAAGAATTTAGTAGTTTAAATATGATTCTAATGAAATTAAGGTTTGTAAAAATAACATATTTTCCATCATACATAAATATTAGATATACAGGATAATTCGATTTAAGTTTGATGTTTGCAGCATTATATATCAAATAGCTCTCAATAAGAACGTGATTTCAAAGTGTCAAATAATAGTTTGCAACTACACATTTACGAAATGGATAATGTACGGCGAAGAATTTACACAGATTGCGTTTTAGAGCATAAGGAAGTTGGTGATGATTTTGACAATAATGTGTGTGACGATTTTTCCTTAAAATATATTAATGATCCAAAACTTCGCAAAGTTTGTAGGTATTTAATACTCTTATATAATTTGAAACAACATATTAGATTTTGACTATATATTATAAACCGGATGTAGTACTTAATTTGAAGCTCTAACAGATTTTTCAGGAAAAACATAATAAAATATAATCCAAAATTTCGTATTACAAACTTTTCTATTTATTGGAACAACAAAGTAGATTTTGTTTACAAACGATCAATCGGAAGTAAAACTTTACTTAAAGCTCATTGCTATTTTAAACATGGAATTGGCGGGAGGTCAGGTGCTGGCCACATCAGATTTTTTGTTATTATTTCGATAAATTCCAACCACTAGTTTTCAACTTTTTCGTTTTACTTGACGTGCTGAAACATTGTAAAATGTAATACAGTCAATAACTCAATAAATAAATAAATAAATAAATAAGCAATCATGATGCAAAACACCAATGGGAACAATATTATACTAACAAAATTCCGTTAGTTCGATAAAACTCCACTACCAAGTAAATAAACAGTTGTTATTGTTTACAACTGTTGATGTAACAGTTAATTAATATTTCGAGTTTAAAGATAATTTCTAATATTAAATTGTTTCATTTTTAAGCACTCATTTCTTTGCTTTTAAGTAAATCACTCAAGCCAACTTACATTAGGTAAAACCCCTCCTCCTTCGGAGTCGGAATTTGGTATGCAGTTTGCGCTCATGTTTGTTGTTACGACAAAAATTCGAGCAAAATAAAAAATTATCGATAAAATCATGAGTTCTTGTGATTTTACTTTGATTAAAAATAATTCTTAACGGAAATAGGCACCATACTCTCAGAGATTGAAAAATAATACGTTTATAATTTTTTTTATTTCATATGTTACTGGATATCCTAAAAATTTAAATCTAGTATCATATTTCCCGCCATTGATTGTAGTCCATGAATACTGCTTCATAAATGTGTTAACGGGCATAATACATATGTATAGAAATTTAGTACATGCTAAAATTGCCTGTTTCAAACATTCAACATACTCGTACTGCTTTGCATAAATAACTTATGTCAGGACAATGTTCATTCTATTTTGCAGTTTAATACGAGTAGCCTGATTATGTACAACAGATACCTATATTGAACAATTTTAATTGGAAACATTATTATTCACGATCTTAAATTTTATACATCCTAATATCGACCATAATTATTATAGATACTTACCACGTTTCGCAAGGAATACTTTATATTTTATTTTACTATTTTTTAAGTAGGTTCTTTTAATATGTATTTACATAAGAAAAAATCAAATTCAATTCAAATTTTTAAGAATTATAAACTTTTAACAAATTCGTCTTTCATTTTCAACAATTCAATTCTTAAAAGAAAAAAGAATTTGTGGTCTTGCTTGACACAATTTGACAACGTAGTATAAACAAAATTTAATTTTCTTAAATAAAATATTGAAAATAACGAAATAATGCGCCCAGTGCACGAAATAATGTGAACAGTGTACGAAATAATGTGCACAATGAGTGAAATTTACGTTGTTATGCTTACGTAATTAATGAAATAATGATATATTTCGCATACTGATATCAATGCATAAACATCAACTTTTCTGAATTGTAGAAAAATAGTTATTTGTTTAACAGCGGTCGAAGCTGTAATTGTAATGCTGTAAATCTGTGTTTAGTGCCGTGTTGAACACATAATTTTTGTCGATTTTAGAATTTTGCATTTAGTGATTAATTTTAAAACCTATTTTATAGGTTATCTCCATTGCTATGCGATTGTTGAACGGTTGTAAATTGCAACAACAGCCAGTAAAAATATTTTTACTGCCAAGGCAGTAAAAGTGATACTTTACAAACTGCTAGTTGTTAAAAAAATCGCACTTTTAATGTCTACTGGCAAAAAACCATTTTTTTATGTTAGTTAAAAAGTACTATTTTTCATTAAAATGGGCTTATAAAGTACGTCTTGTTTTATCACAATAACATTGTGCACTTTTTTTTAACACAAACGAGTGAAATATTGAATCGTTATGGCGCTTTTTTCACACTTTTATTGCAGACGTAAAAAAAATTATTGTATGTAACTTGAGTAAAAAGTATCTTATATCTCTCGTAGCATTTATAACTTTCCTATTCGTGAAATAAGACTATGCTTTTTACTCTTGTTGCATAAATAATTTTATAAGATGCAGACAATGTTCAAACATATATATATATATATATATATATATATATATATATATATATATATATATATATATATATATGAGCTCTAATAAGAGCGAAACACGTGTCTACAGCTGCTATTGAGCGATTACCCTACGAACAATATTCTTCTAGTTTTTATAACTTTACGCTCACGATATATGTATATTTTCGTATATATATATATATATGTTTTTGTTGCGTTCTTAAATACAACTATTTTGCTTCAAACAATTTTAATACGTTTGAATTAAAACATTTACTCTACCTGTAAGATTTAAATCCTAAAAGCTGCTTTAATTTTGATAATTATCCGCTGTTAAATTGTAGCTTTTTACGAACGACATTCTCGCGTTTTATGCGGTATTTCTCTCCAGTTGTTTAATGCACTGCGGTAAAGATTTGCCAGTCAATTTCGCTTTACAGCTTCAGTCCAGGGATAAGTTCTCGTCTGGTGCCCAAGAAGTTGTAAAAATAATGTGGCTAGTAAATTCCCACAACTTTTAATGTCTAGAAGAAATTTACGATCAGAATTATGATTAATGAAGCTTATTTTACAATTAAAATCGCCATTAGTTTTACTTCGTAATTGCTAAAGTTTTCTATATGACTTTAATAAGGTGGATTTTATGTATATACTTTAAAAATCATACATTCTACTTCTAATTTTATGGTGGAATTCAGCACTTTATGATTCATAAACAACATCAAAAGGATATCTCGGAAAGAAAATATAGTGTTGGTTTTTAAGTGTTTTATACTGAATGATGGAGTCTTCACTCTTCACCTTATATTTCGTTTAGAAAACTTTACATAACTCCGCAATAATCAAATAAAAATCTGATGTGGTCAACACAGTACCTCCCGCTGTTTAATTTTTATTAATTTATTTACAAATCCTGCAAACTATATTAAGTTTCTTTACATATATCTGTTGCTTTACATGATCCATTTCGTTAATGTGTAGTTGTAAACTAATATTAGACACTTCGATAATCCGTGCTTATTATAGTACTACAGATATAGCAAACTTAAATCGGATCATCCTCTACATCTAATATAGAGATGCACTCGATTTCGAGCTTTGGCCCGGCCCTGCCCGAAGCCCGCCTCGATTTCGAGTGGATGAAGTTAAAAAGGATCAAAATAATTTAATAACACAGTTCACATATTAATAAATAAAAAAATATTATTTTACTTCAAGAATTCAAGGTTATTCATTAAAGCATAATAATTATATTGTGATGATGCTATTATTATTGTTATTACTCGTATACTTAAATAAAAGTGATTTTTGTTTCTACCGTAATGGTTTCTTGTTTTATTTTTGAGCAGAAACAAAGTTAAATAAAAAATCCTTATGTAAATTAAAATTCTATTTTTTTATATAAGATTTGTGAAAAAGTTGTTTAAATTCTTTGGTAAACAAAGTGTTTACTCGTAGGTCTGTAATTTTTATAACAAACTTACACTAGAAGGGTCTCTTTTTTAACTACTTATGTTAACTAATGTTGAAAGTTATAAGAATGTAGAGGTTTTTTATAAGTTTGACACGAAAAAAGTTAAACATTTCGCCTTAACATAAAAATCAACATTAGGAATGCCGGATGCACCCAATTTCGAGCTTTGGCCTGGCCCGGCCCGAATCCCGGCCCGATTTCGAGACAATTTTCGAGCCGGGATAGCTAATTTTTTTGTCGAGTCGATCTTCGAGTCGGGCCGGTAATTTTTATTTTTGGGCCGAGTCGATCCAAACTTAAAGCCCGGTCCGGCCCGCCCGAATGCATCTCTAATCTAATATTTATGTATGACGGAAGATGTATTATTTTTACAAACCTTAATTTCATTAGAATCAATACAATCTCCTTAACACAGTTTCATTTTTAATTTTAATATTTAATATATTCTCGTACTTCTCTTGCTCTGGTCGCGAATCTGAGAAACCAGATACAATCCCGATCTACGCTAAAAAAGAAGAAGGTACCTTAATTTTCAGAAAATCTAAATTCAATTTCAGGAAAAGTTATAAAAAATTTCATAAAACGTAAATTCGATTTCAGAAAAACTAAGTTCAACTTCAGAATGTACTACACAAAAGTGACAGTCATCGTATGCCTTAAATATTTGGCATTAATTCTGCTCCATTTTATTTATGTTATTAAAAATGGAAGCTGAAATTGAATTGACTTTCTTCTGAAATTGATGTTACTTTTACTTTTATTGAAGTTGAAAAAGTATATACTCTTTTCCAAATTTTTGATAAGTACTAGAACAGTATATTAAAACATAAGTTACAGAAGGCGGCCTATTCGAGCACGAGTTTGAAATTCGCGTATTAGCGCGCAGCAGCGAGCGTGGGAACGAACAAGTGCTTGAATAGCCTTTTGTAACAAGTGGTTTATACTATTTTTACCTCCCGCTACCCTAGGTAAGCGAGGTATAGGGATCGTGCTAAAAATCACATATAGAGATTTTAGTGAATGAGCACGAATTCGATTTCAACATTTTTACAATGATGTCTGTAGGTATGTATGTGTGTGTGTGTGTGTGTGTGTGTGTGTGTGTGTGTGTGTGTGTGTGTGTGTGTGTGTGTGTGTGTGTGTGTGTGTGTCTGTGTGTGTCTGTGTGTCTTCGCAAAGTTGGTATTTGCTCACAGATTTTTCAGGAAAAACGTAACAAAATATAATCCAAAATTTCGTATTACAAACTTTTCTATTTATTGGAACAACAAAGTAGATTTTGTTTACAAACTATCTATGGAAGTGATACTTTACTTAAAGCTCATTGCTATTTTAAACATGGAATTGGCGGGAGGTCATGTGCTGGCCACAACAGATTTTTTATGTTTAGGCTTTCATTTACATTACTTCTTAATACGAATATTTGACATTTTCTATTAGGAATTTTTTTGACAGAATAATTAGATTGGCAACATTGATTTTCGTTTTTACTGTGCCAAGATATTTTGTGTATTAAGTGCATTCATACGAATCTCAAATAATAAAATGTTATCAAAAAATATTTAAGAAAGAAGCTTCTTCCAGCACCTGATGCGAGTATGCTAAGATGTGTGTATATACGTGTATATACCTATGTTTGTTGTTACGTTATTAAAAAAGTAAAAGCAGAAAAGTAAAAATGTAATACCACTGATATTTATTATTTATTTTGTATTACTTAACATTTATCTTGAATATTGTACCTCAATTGTGTTTTATGTAAGGAAAAATGGATTTCGGCTTGCAAGGGTTGCTGCGTCGAATTTATTATTTCTTATTTATTACCTACCTGACTCTTATTATTTTCCTAGGAATATAAGTGAAATATTAAGTTTCATAGCTAAGGAAAATAGTAAACAAATGTTGTGGCACACTTCCATGTTTAGTAACTATGTATGAAATTCATACTTACAGTACAAATAGCGCGCTAAAATATGCAGTGAATTTTTTTATTCATTATTGACGAAAATATTGTGTATTGTCATTGAAACTGCATGTGTACAAAGTTACAAATCGATCAGGTAGAAATGGGTCATAATTAAATTACAAATTTGACCCAAATTTACAAACACACTAACAAAGAAGTAAAATCTTTTAAAAACGGTTGGTTTTCAAGAGTTATCTGCTATGTTCTTTACTGAAACTTTGTATAGTTTTTAAAAACATGGAATTAAGATGATTCTCTAGCTTTCAAAGATATGCAGATGATTCAATTACAGTTCACAAGACACAGTATTGATACGTCCCCTACTGTATATTTTAGGTAGAGAAGCATAACGAAGTGAAGATAGTGCTAAGCTAAGACTGTACAACTGAACTATGAGCGCATAATAAGAATTCTAGAAAATGTGTTTGTCGCGCGAAACTCCTCATCCTCTATTTTTATGCTCGCCGTCAAATGACTATGGACTGATGTTCAACTTTTCCCTTTTTCGCACCTTGTCCCTTGCCCAGCAGTGTTGCCGCTTCTTCATAACCTAGCATTTTCAACATTGTCCTTGAATTGGTAACAGTGTACAAATCTCCAGTCCATACATATTTGAGGGCAAGTATAGTAAGTTATTAACATAAAACTCATGAAAAATATATTCCAAATGAAATTTTAAAATTTTACACACGACTGATATCAGCTATTAAAAATAGCTGTTTTACAAGTAGTCATAATTTGGACTCTAAAAAAATTTCAAAAAGTGTATGGTGAATTTGTAGATATACTTTCTTCTTTTATAATACGTACAGTGTGTAATGAATAGTTCAATAGTGCGGGCTGTTAGTTTTGCGCGAACGTCAAGTTTTACATCATTTTAATATTATTCAGTTACAATAAAAGAAATTGTACTGCGTAAAATTAGTTTAAAGAAATATGAAATTCGTAAAAAAATCATTTGAAAATAAACACGAAAACGCAGTAAATTTTTAGATAAATACGGAGAAATAATATTGGGGTTAACAGGGAAAACAAATATTTATTTTTAAACTTTGTAGTTCCAATAAATGTTTATGCATTATTAACAATTTATTTGTGCAAAACTTTAAATATTTTAATATTCATGTAAAAAATCTATTTCCAATAATAAAAAATCCGAGTATGAAAAATATACGCTACTGTAAACCTATCCAATTAATTTCCCTCATAAAATACGGTAATAAACTTTATTTCAAACACGGTCTGCAAACATCGCATTTTTGATAGTTAAACTATGAATTTTGCGCTAGTAATTTGCAAATTAGAGCAGAAGTCGTGAATTAAATAACACATTTTGTAATGAAAATGCAAAGTTGGATGTGATTAGAATTTTAACAATTTTCACTTTATTTGCAATACGGAAGCGGTGTTGCTACGTTAGAAAATACACCACAAGAATATATAAGTAGCTATGACATTTCTTTGTATATTCCTTGCCGACTTATAAATACATATCCAAGTACATATCGGTATTTTCAACTAGAAATAAGATAGAAATGTACGAGGATGAGTGAATGTATCGGAATATTCAACATTGTGCGATATACAAAGTGTCTACTTTTTTTATGAACTGTAACAAATACATATACTCGTAGTATTTTTATTTATATTATAACAAAAGTATAAATACAAAAACGTTTAGATATATTAACAACTACATGTAATGCCCGTTTTATAATTGTCATTTTAAAAACTACAAAATACTAATTATTTTTTTTATTTTATTGGTTTCATTTTTAAATAATGTATTTCTTCTACTCGTATACTTTTGTTCAAGGATTTTTCTTTAAATACGGGTATTGTGTTTAGACTGTTTTTGAATGAATTAAGTTTTTGTTCTTAATCTGAGATTACCGAAATTTTAGATTAATTTCTAAAGCCGTTACTGTTTGAAACTTTTCATTTAATAGTATATTTTAGTCATAGAGATGCATGTTTATAAAAAATGCAAAATCAGTTAACTATTTCTCATGTTCTAATTCAGGTACAGGTTTTCATTTTGTATCCACAAAAGATTCTGCTTCATTTCTCGAATCAGACACTTTGATATATCTCAGAAATTCCTGTTTCTTCCAAATAACATTTTCTTTGATCACACCAGTATTTTTACCAAATAATAGCCATGTTTCTTTCATGTTATCTGATTATATTTAGAAAAAATATGTTATGCTGAATACATAATTGTATTCTCTAAAACATGCATTTTGAATATCTGTAGAAATATGATACATTCTTGTGATCTTTATATTTTTCAGACAAGGTCAACTGGGTGCTGCGACATCTGGGCGATAAAATAGAACTGAAACAACAATTGTGCGTTAGATTTGGTGTTGGGTTATGGTAACTTTTATTTAGAAAAAATTGGATAACACTGTTAACTATTTTTCCTATTGCAAAAAAGTCAACAAACTGTGTGCCTGCTGAGCGGGGGTATTTTTTTTAAAGTTAATGTCGCCTAGTTGTCCATCGCCAGCTGACCATCGACCAGTGTGACTCACCCAGTTGTCCGTCGAAAATTTGATCTCCGCTGTGAACCTTTAAGTACTCGCGTGCTCTGCGTGACGTTAGTGATCGCGTGGCGTCATATGACGCCAAATCGGGGGAAAGATGTTTTTTGGTTAATTTTTGGTAGAAAATTTTTTTAAAAAAATTAGTTAATGTTAAACACTTTATTATCAATTCAACATAAATATATTTTTTAATATTTTAAAAATATAAACAAAAAAATATAATGTACATTTGAACACATGGTTTACAATGGGTCCTTTGATGTTCTTGGCAGACATGTTTTTGGAAGATTATGCAAGTTGTTTTTTTGATCTGGGGCAGATGTGACACCTTTTTGGGTTTTTGGCCCATACACTACAGGTGGGTCGACGACCATTGCCTCGTCTAAGTGGGTTTGCTTTTGAACTAAATGGCGCGCTGTACTACTAAAATGAGTATAGCTTCAAACTTTATCACAGAAAAATAATAATAATAGGCATTTATATATCTTAGAAACTATGATAAAAGAATAATTTGGGGGTAGAAGTCCGGAGAAAAAAGTATATGAAAATTACTTACTTTAAAGTTCCGTTGGCGTCATATGACGCCACGCGAGTACTTAAAGGTTAAGGAGGTTAAAATTTGTAGGTTTCTTGTTAGACTTACAATCACATATCAAATATACTTAATTATTTTATGTCTTACTAGTATGTTATTGATTTATAACAACCTCAACATTAGGTCCGTTATTGAGTAAATAATACCCTAGGGCGTATTAAGTTGCTATGGTAATGTTGACAACAAACTGAGGTTAATAATACTGATACTAACATAAAGTGCAGTTAAGGTTGAGAAGCATTGTGAATTGTAGTCGTTTATAATCATATTTGTTTCATCACAAATACAAACCAGCATACTTCTTATTCTTAGCAATAACATAACTCGTCCATATTGACAGAAAAATATTACAAGAAATATATTTTTTGTTTGAAAAAATGCTTTGTTTACAGAAACAAAATATTACCTAGATACCGCATTCACATGCTACTTTGTAAGTTGTATTAAAATTTTGTGATTTATTATTTTTGTTTGATAAAATTCTAGTCAGACAAAATGTTTATTAAGAATTTCTAGTAAGACATAAAACGTTGAAGGCACCACGGGTGTTAAACGACAATAATGCCATCGGTCAACGTACTCGCCTCGGGCCAGAGGCCCTCGACAGTACACTGTTGACCTCAGGCATTATTGCCCTTATAACAACCCTTGGTACCTTAATTACTATAATAAATATTAATAAATAATATTTGTAAACCTAAATAATTTTTATAGAAACATTATTTCTAGATGTGCTATTATGCTTTTATTTGAAATTGTCACTAAAGTGTACAAAAATCGTCATGCAAAGCTCAGAAATCGGCATTAAAGTAATCCATTATACGGTGATTTCATGTAATAACAGTGTTACCAACCTTATAATTGCTGTACATGTAAGATAATTTGGGCAGGTGTACAATGTACAATAGTAAATTAGTATGTAAAATGATAAAAATATGTACAAGAAGAACGAATTAAATAATTCCTATGAATAAGGTTGAGATAAAATACATAATTGTTAGTGTTCTTTACGATAACTTCGATGTCCGAGGTTGGTAACATTGACTGTCAGACTGACAGATTATTTTTAGCCTGATTTATAAAATAAATATTTCTTATATTTTCACAATTTTTCGTTTTCAAACAAAATTTGATATGCACCTCGGCACTGAAGTTCCTTTTTATCGCTCATATGGTTTATTTTCCTCGGCGCTGATGGTCTCCGCAAATAAATTCCACATTCGTGATAAAAAAAAATATAACTTCACTGCCTTCATTCATAAATAACTATTATTCGTAGATTTTCGTCGCTGTCTTGAAGTTTTATCGTTGAAGCGTTAACTAGGCGTTACCACACAGGCATTCAAAGTTGTCGTGGAGAATGTTACGTGTGAAGTCGTAAGTTCTACTACAAGTTCAAACACAAGTCTGTATTGTAGTCCATATTGAGATTCAGGAAGCATAGTAAAGTTTAGTCCAGTTCTAATTAGTAATGGAAAGGAAATTGTCACTATACATTTAACATTCTGCAGCCTTTTGTGCTTTGCAGTAATTTTCGTGTTAAATACATCTAATGTTCGAATCACGCTCGTAGACTCTCAAGGGAAATTTACCATAAAATGAGGTCTTATTTTTACAATTTTTATCTGAAAGTTTGAATTATTTGTAGTATTGTAGTAATAGAAAAATATGTTTGAAATTGTTCTACATTTGAATATTTTCTGATAACATATACATATGACTCTTAACGTTTAGGATGTATTTTGCTTGAAACTGTGTCGAAATAATACCTCAGAATTATTTTCACAAGGTGAAAAACAATGATGGATTCTAGAGATAGTACACCACTACTAGTAAAACAATCAGTTCGCAATAAACAGACTTACCTCTAATAAAAACAGCTGAACTGCGGATCATATAACACAAAACCACGGTGTATAGAAGGTGTGACAACTCCTCAATTTATGTTGACATATTGATGTTGGCGATTAGTAGGACGAGATTCTAACCTTACACGCAACTCCTCTACAAAAGGGCCGTACCACATATTTTAGAACTGTATATGTAAATGTATAATCCGGAATTGCATCAAATTTACAACTAATTTAGAGAATATATTATTGCCCGGTTTCTCCAGAGCAACTTACGACTTAAGTCGTTACTTATTCCTAAGTTCCACCTTAAACTGTTGCACCACGCAAAAATGTCAAAATGTGAGACGTAAGTAGCACTTAAATGTAAGTCGAAAAAATCGGTGATTTATGTGGTTATGTGTCATATGTCAATTGACATATCGGTAAGTCGCGGTAAATTTGTTTCGTTTTGGTCTGTTACGGCAAGAAAATTAGATGATATAAAGAAGAAACGATTAAATTATAGCAAAGAGGAAGAAAATTGGTCCGTGAGATTGTAGAAACAAAGATTTAAAGAGAATATTGAAAATTAAAAAATCATTGCGGTGTCCATGTCCAATATTCAAAAAGATAACACCTGGAAATTAATTGCCGTAGCATTGGCAATAAAATGTGTGCAAATATGGAGACTGACGCAAGGAAGACGACATTGAACAAAAAGGCTTCAGTTTATAAGACTGGCGGTGGTCCACATAAAAATATTAAAAATAAATAATATATTTGGAACAAATCAATTCTGTTACTTATTTGTCGCGAAGTCCTACCATTTTCGACAATATCGACTTCCATCACAGCATCCACGACGTTAACGTCGTTAAAATTAGGGAAATCCTGTAAATCCATATCGAATATTGTTGAATGAATACAAATACAAACCCTGTTAAACACATTGACAGTTTTGACATTTGATAGCCGGTATTTTATTTTGAATCGCTAAATTTTAAATTGACCAATCATAGAACAACATTACGCTGTTGCCAATGTAATTTGTGACATAAGTTAAGTTCGCATTTGAATTTGCTGGTGCAACGCAATTGAGATATAAGTCCTACTTACAATTAAGTAGCACTTTAATAATCAACAACTTAAGTTGCTGTGGAGAAACCGGGCATATGTCTCAGATGGTATCCCTTCTGAAATTTGAAAATGGCAGCTTTTAGAGCCCGTGAGGAACGCTTAGTAAATGCTCTCCGCTGTAGGTAATTTGAAATCTGCGAATAGAAGCAGAATGGACACATCCAGAAATAGGTAATAAGCCATGACGGTATAGTTAGTTGTTTAAAATACGTCAACATAATATATCCCCAGATTACTAGTCTCATAAAATATCCCCATCTTTAAAATGTTTTTGGCAAATACCATCTTCAGTACCAAGATTTTATTACGTACGCAGTAGTAAGCTATGAATACAGAAACCCACAATGTCTGATTATTATTCAATTCAAAAGTCAAGTTCTGTACTGTGTTTTGCAAAGAATGGTAAATCGGAGGTAATAAATACTCAACGAAAAGTATTTTCGATACTTATACATGTACAGTTGAGAACATTTACTAAGTGTGACCTCATGGACTCTGAAAGCTGGCGAGGAGAGTGTAACACAGGGGTTCCTTGTTGTGCTATTTGAAAATTGTAAATTATATTCAAATTTCTGAAAGTTTATCTTCGGAGGCATAATGTATTCTTCAAATTAGTTGTAATTTTGATGCAATTATGTACATAGACCCGGATTATACTTTGACAGCACGATTGACAGTTAACTTGTCAGTTGTCATGTTAGTTCTAGAATCGACTAATCCAGAACAAATGCAATTCAATATGGCGACGTGGGGCACTTGTTAATTTTGACAAGTATTTCACTGTGGCGTAGAATACAATTGGGTACTCTGAATACTATTTTGTTTTTACACTTGTGTTATTTTTACCTTGATATTATACTTCTCGTATTACTGTTATTATGACACGTGATCAATATTACAACAATAATATAAGAATAAATGTAAAGTGAAATTTGTAATAGCTATACATTTTCTACGTCATAAATGCCAAACACCCGTCAAAATTACCAATTGCCCCACGTTGCCATTTTGAATTGCATTTGTCCTGGATTGATCTATATTATGTGGTACGTCTCAATGTAGAGGCGTTTCACGTAAGGTTAGAATCTTGGCCTACTATCTACTAATCGCTATCAATGTCAACAAAAATTGAGGAGGTGTCACATCTTCTATATTCATACATCGACATCGTGCTTAAAACAAAACACATACTACTTCTTTCGCATTCCATCTTATTTCCATGTAGAGCCACTACGTCGGTGCTTTCAAGGACTTTTTGGCCACAAAGAAATAATAGTTTTTGGTAATATAAATACTAAATTAATTTAAATTTAAAGTTAATTTCTCCTTATTTTCATAGATTATTGCTAAAGACTATAATCATAACAAAGTAGTAATTCCTGTTTGATTTGATACGTTTTCAGAGTTTGTTTCTTCCACAACATTGTAGTGCATCAGGCGATCATATCTCCATTTGAGATTGTGGCAAGATAGTGGATAGGAATGTGTTGGGCTGAATACAATTGAGGTTTGGAGTGAATCTGTTGAGATAATTGGGATTAATTGCAGTGGCTTTGATTAATTGTCGGCTGAAAGGCCGAGGATTACCACCGGACGCTAACGTCACATAACTATGTCATTAAATTTCAGCACATTACCATTTCATATACGTTCGTTTCACAAAATAAATAATATGTTACTTCGATACAGACGCTAAGAAACAACAATGAAAATGATAAAAAACAATGTACAATTAGTGCGACTGTTTGTAGTTATGATAACCAGATAATTTTTAACGAAAAGCAGCTATACAAAATTATTTATCCTTTTATGAACCAAAAATAATTATTTGTCGCCGTAATAGCTATTTTTAGTACAAGTGAGCAAAGTATGTCTTTTTCTCACGCGTCCGGAAATTGGCTGCTCGAGCGGGAGTGAGTGCCCCAACTGGACAAGTGAGACAAAGACATGCTTACGTGTGCTAAACATGATTTTTCCACAATCTTGAAATATATTTTTTCTAAAAAATGAAAAATTGTACTTTTTTGCCTCTCGCTAAGAGAGGTATTGGAATCATGCTAAAATTCGCATATCCAGATTTTAGTGGATAAGCACGTTTTAAGGTCCCTATAATCCGATAAAAAACATTTTTACGATGATGTTCGTATGTGTGTGTATGTGTGGCTGTGTGGATGTGTGAATGTTGGAACCACGGTTTCGCAAATACTATAAGACTTAAAAAATATTTAACTGCAGTTTCCTCAATCTGACAATCCTGGGAAGAGCTGATTAGATTTTGGTAACAATTGGACCACCGGAAGTAATAGTTTCTTTAAAAAAAATCTTCTAAATATTTTTTTTGAAAATTTCTGGTATTATTATTGAAGAACATAAAATTCTACATCTGATATATTTAAAAATTTTATTATATCTTGTATAGATTTAGAGATAAAGGCACTGTAATATATAGAATAAACTAATCGCAGAGGCTAAGGCACTAAGGAAACCAGTTGACAAATTGAAATGTCTGTAACATAATTTGTATATGACAGATGTCAGTGTTAAAAATCAATAGTTTTAGTGACATTCTGAAAGCTTTTTCTGGGAAGTACATCTAATCTTTTTTATTGTTTTATTAATTAATTATTTATTAATTATTTATTAAATATTTAAAATTGTAGGTAAAATGCATAATATCCATAAGAAATACCGCCAATCTTGCTAATGAATTGGAAGAATTTCTGGCACTTAGGAACTTCCTCATACAATGAAAAATAGATATAATTAGAATTGTATGTGTGCAGATAGAGATGCACTCGATTTCGAGCTTTGGCCCGGCCCGGGCCCCGGCCCGGGCCCCGGCCCGAAGCCCGCCTCGATTTCGAGTCGATCATCGAGCCGGGCCGAAGATATTTTTTATCGGGCCGAATCGGGCTAATCATTTTCAAATATCGAGGCGAGCCGGACTTTTGATTTTGGCCCGGCCGGAAAAATCTTATAGTTCAATCAAATGCACAGTTTCCTTAATATTTTAATGAAAATGGATGAAGTTAAAAAGGATCAAAATGATTTAATAACAACATACTTCACATATTAATAAATAAAAATGTATTATTTTACTTCAAGAATTCAAGGTTATTCATTAAAGCATAATAATTATATTGTGAAGTTGCTATTATTATTATTATTATTATTATTATTATTATTATTATTATTATTATTACTCGTATACTTAAATAAAAGTGATTTTTGTTCCTACCGTAATGATTTCTTGTCCTATTTTTGAGCAGAAACAAAGTTAGATAAAAAAATCCTTATGTAAATTATTTTTTATATAAGATTTGTGAAAAAGTTGTTTAAATTTTCGAACGGCTTTGGTAAACAAAGTGTTAAATACTCGTAGGTCTGTAATTTTTATAACAAACTTACACTAGAAGGGTCTCTTTTTTAACTACTTACCTATGTTAACTAATGTTGAAAGTTATAAGAATGTAGAGGTTTTTTTATAAGTTTGACACGAAATTTCGAGCTTTGGCCCGGCCCGGCCCGATTTCGAGTAAATTTTCAAGCCGGGCCAGCAAATTTTTTTGTCGAGTCGATCTTCGAGTCGGGCCGGTAATTTTTATTTTCGGGCCGAGTCGATCCAAACTTCAAAGCCCGGCTCGGCCCGGCCCGAATGCATCTCTATGTGCAGAAAACATGTTAAATACAATAAAAAAAATATTTGGGTAAAGTTCTAAAATTTTATTGTTATAAAACAACGGTTCGATAGCAAAGTGTAGTACAATACTTGTATAACATAAAATGGAAATGACGAGAGGTCTTGTCCTGGCCACAACAGATTTTTATTAATGAAAAACTCAACATTACATATGTTTATAACTGAATTTAATGTAAAGTTAACTACAAAAATTATTGTTCCTTCATGTAGAATGGTAGATATTTATGTATTGTAATATTTGTAACTCCATCAAAATTTATGACTCCTGATGTAGATTATTATAGGCTTGTGTATTTTGCTCACTTGTGAAGAAAGTTTTACTTTGGTCACTTGTGATTCAACATGCTACTTTGCTCTCTATTTTAAGTTAAATAATAATGAATTTTACTAACGATTGTGGAAAAAACTGTTTTTTTTTGCCGAATTTGAAGTTTGCAGCCAAGACCAGCAAATCAAATTTTTAAGCCGAAGGAGTTGCACACATTTTTTAATTAAAAACAAATTTCGTATCTTCTTGATTCATGTCTTGTGCAGAGTGCTTTGCTGTCATCTTACACAACCAGCTGATCACTGGCAAAATATTCTACAATCTAAAAGTGAAAATAAAATAAATACATTAATTAATTTGTTGAGAAAGAAAATGAGTCACAGTACCAGTCATTTTTTCGATATTCCGCCTAAAATTTATGGCTCTGCAAATAGTGCGACACTAGAGCGGCCTTAATATTAAAGCGGCAGTGAAGTAAAAGCGACCTTAAAATAGATGTTAACGAAAGTGATACTTAAAATTGCCAATAGATACATAAAAAAATATAAGATCTAATATTTTTTTGACAAAAAAGACAGAGACAAGACCAATGTTTGATGTTAGCTGGTATAATAATATGTACACTTATTCATCATATTTACTATTATTTTAATATAATTAATGACTTCATTAACAATCTCTATTTTCAGGAATAAAACGTTGTCAAGAATCAAATGGCTATGGATATAAGGCACACTATCAATGTGATAGTTCAATAAAATATAGAATTAAAAAATACTCGCTATGTTTCACAAGATTTCAATATCTGAATCAACCTTTCAGTCATCATCAGATGTCGGCCGTGGGCAGCTAGTAACCACAGACGCGTTTCGTTGTTATAACTAACAAACTAGGCACGGTCGGCATCGGCAATGAGCTAAAGGTTGATTTCAGATGCTGAAATATTGTGAAACATTTCGACTGTTTTCTAATTATTTTTTATTAGACATTGTTTCACCTAAAGTTCGTTTTGTCTTAATAAAATATCACTGCTTTTACTTGTAGCAGTGCAGACAAAGTTATTATAGTACAGTAATATTTCAATTTTAGTTGTTTCGCATTACAGAGTAAATTATGTATTTAACTATTATTTATTTATTTTTATTATACTGACATTTTATTTCCATGGCCGTCTGATTCTTGGTGAAATTGTAACATTTTATTTCAGAAATATCTCTTGCTACAAATGTGCGGTTTTATTGAATATGAACTAGTTTAATATAAAAATTAATTTTACACAATTTAGCCGCATCGGTGGCCGGGCGTGTTGAGGCAGTGTATCTCTGGCAGCGCTCGAATCGACCTTCACCGCTCGGACCCTGACGTCGTGGGTTCGATTCCCACCAGGGGCTTGGATGTTTGTGTGTGTCTTTAAAATACTTTAAAATATAATGTAATGTAAAAATTGTAAATGTAAAAATAAAAATAAAGTATTTGGGCTATAACGTGATGATTGAAAGCCACAAAATATTATTATTATTATTATTAATTTTAAACATTTTTATATTCTTTTAGATTTGCTGTAAAAATTCTAGGAGAGCCAATATCACGAATTATTTAATAATGCATGTTAAACTCCTACGATCCGGTTTCTGGTGCACACCCGGGAGATGCAACATTGTTTTGTAAATACCTGTGTTATTGTTTTAAAATATATTTATAAGCAAATAATAATATTTCTCTATACTGTAAAACTAATAAATGTGTTACATTTTCCAAAAGTATTTATATATTTTTGCTCTCCTGAAGTGTAATGGGAACTTTACAATTGTATACACAGCAAGTGTAACCTACATTTTACGCTTACTGTGTTGTAACTTGTCTAACTATGCGGTGAAATAATCAAAATACACTGAAAGTTTATGGGCATTTAGAAAAGAAATCATCTTTACTGTGATAAAGTAAGTTATTTTTTTACTTTAACATTTCCTATATTTAAAATTAATTTATATAAACCAAACTCACGGTAGCAACATCTGTTATTATTGTAAAAATCCGCCGTTACCGACATAGTCACCGATCGATATACCTGTCAAATACGCGAGCATTGCTGAAATGTCAAATATCGACACCTACCTATTATTTATTACGAAGAAAACATGAGCAAATAAATATATTATCAGTCATAAACAACGTCTATTATTACAGATAAATTTTTGCTAGAAGAACTCTAATGAAAGTAAGTAAAATCAAATTTGGAAATTGACTTAACCCCAGTATTCTAAACTAACCCTTTTCAGAAGTACAACCTATCTCATTGAAAAAAGTGATTTTCATTATCGTCGGCCAAAAAATTTGATACAATTCTCGTGCGTGAAGTATTTTACAGCGCTCCAGCCAATAAGGCACTCGTCTTAAGGGCTCGTGCATTAAACAAAGCTGTCGCGCTGTAAAATACAACTTACACGCACTCGAATGTAAATAACTATTTCCATTAATTTTACGTGAAGCGTAAACAATAACATTTACACCAGTTGTTCCAAAAAGGATTATAGAATGCATTAAAATAATTATAGAACCCATTATAATAATAATGTTAATAGCATACCTACTTTATTATCTATAAAATTATCATATAATATTTTTGATAGTTTATAAAATTGAATGCTGTTTTAAACTCAAAAATAATAATCCTCTATTTTAGAAATAAACGCTCTAAGGCCATTATGCTTCCAACTTCACCACCAGGTGTTGTAGACTAGAGGACATTACACATTTGCTCATCTATTTTTCATATTCTCATTTTACTATTTACATACGTCCTAGTTTACCCACCGCACACTGTAACATTTCATTCTGTCTATTTTCCAGCTGTGTTTTTCGTTCTTTTTATAAAATCGCGAGAAAAATGAATATGTAATAGTTGGCGCCTCATGTTTATTTTCATTTGTTTGTTGACACGAATTCACTCATGAATGGCATCCGGATTGGAAACGGAAGTGAGAAAGTGACATTGTTTTCAATTTGCAGGAAATGTCGTGTGAAACTTTGCTGGATTTAGGATGTACCTTCGTTTAATGTCATATTTCATCCAGAAATATTCAAGTTGTAAATTTACTTAAAACTTAAAAGGAAGAAGAAGATAGGTGGAAAGTTATATTATTGTGTAACACGCTGTCGCGGAAATAAATGGAATTCTGGACATATTGTACTTGAAGTACAGAGTGATCAAAAAGAAATGATGCAGTTGGCAATACACATCTGGAGATCGTTTACACAACACCAGGTGAAGGCAGAAATACTATTTGACATGTCATTTTGATAATAAATACAAATAGGCTATGTCGGAGGTGGGGCCTGACAGATAATATGATTTTGAGTGATAAAAAAGCTTTAGATTATTACTTATGGGAAATGTAGGAAATAAAAGGACGTGGGTAAGGGAAACAAAATAGTATATTATGATACAAGTGTATAAAATGCATCATAACCATTTAAAACTGAAAATGACTGCAAATCATACGATTTTGATTTTTGATCTAGTGAGTTTGAGCGTTTCCAAGGAGACAGTTAGCAATTATTGGTATTGTTTACTTTAAGTCAACAAGTCAATATTTTTTTTTTTCATTGTTTTAGTTGTTATTCATATTTATTGTCATTTTTCGTTACCTAGGTAACTCATAAATTTAGCGTGTTTTAATGGTTGATTTACGCACGCTTTTGCGTGTTTTAAAGAGCGATTATGATGCATGTATAATAAAAAATCATTTTATTTATATATATACCCATGGAGGTATGAAACAAATAAATCCTAAGATCCTATTAGCAGACAAACAAATGTTAATGTGATCATTGAAATTAAATTTTGCAGAAAATGTTACTCCTAAGTCTGTAATAGAGGATTTACGCAAAAGAATTGTGTTATTAATGGAGTACCTATGGATGCGTGATGGTAATATTTTTGCGGGTGTAAGTTACAATAAAACATTTATCGGCATTAATGAGAAGTTTGTTTGCTTTACACCAGGAAACAAGGATACAGTAAAATTTTTGAAAGAAGTCCGATCAAGGCCATCTACGAATTGTATCTATGAATTAAGATTTTGTGCTGTCATATTTAGTAGTCTTTTACTTAGTTTTTATGAGGGTACATAATATCTTGTGTACCTCATAAAAACTATGTAAACGACACTACTAAATTTGACAGCATAAAATCTTAATTCATATGTGCAATTCGTAGATGGCCTTGAGATGGCCTTGATCGGACTTCTTTCAAAAATTTTACTGTATCTATATTATCTTGAAGGAATTTTGCATCAGAAACGGAAGAGATTTTGTAGAATAACTTAATGTCGTCAGCATAGGCTAAGACGGGATACGTAAAAGACAATAGGAGATCATTTATATATATAATATAAATAGTAGTGTCCTTAAATTGGATCCTTGTGGCACTCCAGAAGAATTATTTTTGGTTATGTAATATACCAACAGAGAAGTCATATGTCAGATTGACTTGTGAAGGTGGTAAATGTGTAAGTAACTACAGCGCTATTAGTTCCTGACTAAAGGTTCCCATTAAGAATGCAGATGTAGTAAGAAATTCGGATAGCGGGTGATTTTTCTACTTTGTGGCTCATGAGCGGCAAAGTGACATTTTGCGTTGACAAAAGCGAGCGCAAATGCCTACTTTGTAAATAAATTGTAGAAAATAGTTATTTACAATACAAATGCGGAAACATGAACTTCCGTGCATGAGCCTTTGTTTGAAGTACGAGCAAGCAACGCGAGCGAGTATTTTATTTAGGCGAATGCACGGAAGGTATTTCCGCATAAGTATTGTACAAGATTTTTGGAACGAACGAATTAATTATAAAACTGTTCTACCTTCGATAGATGTTACGCAGAACATGTCGTCGCATCAAATAGAGCCATCAATTTCACTAACTAATTGTCAGATACAAAATATAAATATATGTATAATAATTATTGCAATACCATGGAGCATTCTTAAAACTATATAATCGATTCAAATACAATTTCTTAAATTTAAGATCTTATTTTATTTTGATAGTACATATGTATAGTAGTTTGATTATAAATTTAGGATCATACATACCTGAAACAAATAAAAGTATGAATACATATTAAATTATCTTTAAATAAAATATATTCTTATACCTATTAATAATAATAATGTTTTTATTGTATACCTACTAATATATTATCTTTAATATTGTGTGCAACATACAGTTTGGCCGCCATGTTCATAATTCTCGATTCTCGTTACATTAGTTTCTAATAGATGGCGTTAGTAGTATTAAAATGTCAAAATTAGCAATGATTCTGATTTTATTTAAATAATTTTTATTCTTTCAACTAATTTTCCTAAATTATTATGTTCTTCTATTAAATTTGTTGTACTGCACGAAAAAATTAAAAATAAAATAGCACTTTTAAGCTACTCGATCAAAGTAGTTTCCATTGAGACACTAGTGCGGGAAGTAAAACAATAGCGCGGGAATATGACCTTTCGAATTGTGAGTTGGCTGCGGGAAACATTAGTTTCTAGGCAGTGAGTACGAAAAGATATTTTTATTCATGAGTAGGTACTCGTTATTAACGTGTTGTTCAAGTAACAAAATTTTAATTTTAAATAAAAAAGGAATTTTGCATCAGAAACAGAAGAGATTTTGTAGAATAACTAAGACGGGACAAGTAAAAGACAATAGGAAATCATTTATTTATAATATAAATAGTAGTGGCCCTAAATTGGACCCTTGGGGCACTCCAGAAGAATTATGTTTGGTTATGTAATATACCAACAGCGGAGTCATATGTCAGATTGACTTGTGAAGGTGGTAACTTTAAAATGAGCTGTTGGAAAAAAATTCTGATATCAAATTTATAAGAAATAAGAGAAGAAAAAAATTCATGTGAGTTGTGAACCAAATTTTACTTTCTTTGGGTGGGATATTCTTTGGAGTTTTGGACCTATAAAGAATGTCAAACCTCATTTAAATATATCGCAGCTTTAAATGAAAATTTAATTATATAATTCTCCCAAATTCTCTGTATTTAATTGTAGACGTTTTAGGTAACGACACCATAAACTTACAATCCTAAACATTTAAACTTTAATCAATGAACAGAGAACATAAAATTTAAATTCTAATGACTTTTTCCAAGTTAATTCCTCTTTGTATAGCGTTTTACGAGCAATGATTCTACTTTGTACCGCATTAAAATCTTACAGTATCGTAAATCCTCTGTTCATTCAAGATGCAAGCAACAATCCTAAAAAACCGAGACGTGCAATATTGCTGGCACAGCAGCATACTCACCAAGTGGACTGGAAAAGATTAACTGACGCCACAGGTTGTAGTTTTTGCGGAGATATGGATTTTATAATTGATTATAGATTACTGGTGATAGTGGTGATATATAAAGTAAGCTGAGTCATGGATCAAAATGTCAGCAATTGCTTTTTAAGGTATTATATTTAATTCATAAGTAAAAATGCCTTGTAGGTATCTACAAACAAAATTATAATTATAGAAATGGGAATTGCATTCATAAATATATAAATAATTTGCCATCACACGTGAAAAAAAAAACTTTCTACTTTTAAATAGACTGCGAAGATATGCTGATATAGGTCAATTATAAAATAAAACCAGATGATGTATGAAAATAATTTTAGGTTTTCTTTTGTCATATTTTTGACTACATGTCGCCACCATCAAATTCTTGGAACCATAACATGTATCTGCTGTTTCATTAAAATAAAGATAAGCGATTTTTATGACTACAAGCGATTTTACTACAAATTAGGGTAATTTCGGGAGAGATGACACAGCTAGTTTTCCCAAAATTAATTGTTAGATGGTACTGAGGTGATGGTGAGGGTGCGGGTCATTGAATCGTTCTTTTCAAATTTTGTCGATAAAATTTCTCGCAGGGAAGTTGTCGTAATTTATTTTATATGTATGGTGCGATAGTGATGCACTCGATTTGAAGGTTTGGCCCAGCCCGGCGGAGCCCTCCTCGATTTCGAGTCGATCATCGAGCCGGGCCGGAGATTTTTTTATCGGGCCGAATCGGGCTAATCATTTGCAAAAGTTGAGGCGAGTCGGACTTTTCATTTTGGCCCGACCCGAAAATTTCGGTCTTTCGGGCCGGCCCGAAAAATCCTATTGTTCAATCAAATGCAGAGTTTCCTTAATATTTTAATGAAAATGTATGGAGTTAAAAAGGATCAAAATTATTTAATAACATCATACTTCACATCTTAACAAATAAAAATGTTATTTTACTTCAAGAATTCAAGGTTATTCACAAAGCATAATAATGCTGTTGTGATGTTATTATTACTATTGTTACTACTCGTAAACTTAAATAAAAGTGATTTTTGTTCATATCATAATGATTTCTTGTCTTATTTTTGAGCACAAAGTTAGATAAAAAATCATTATATAAATGATATTTTTTGGAAAGATTTGTGATAAAGTTGTTTCAATTTTCGAACGCCTTTGGTAAACAAAGTGTCAAATACGGATAGGTCTGTAATTTTTATAATAAACTTACACTAGAATTGTCTTTTTTTAATTACTTCTGTTAACTAAAATGTGGAACGTTATAAGGATGTAGAGGTTTTTTTTTTTAAGTTTGACACGAAAAAGTTAAACATTTCGCCTCACATAAAAATCAAAATTAGGAATGCCGGATGCACTCAATTTCGAGCTTAGGCCCGGCCCGGCCCGAAGCCCTGCCCGATTTCGGTTCAATTTTCGAGCCGGGCCAGCAAATTTTTTATCAAGTCGATCTTCGAATCGGGCCGGCAATTTTTATTTTCGGGCCGAGTCGATCCAACCTCAAAGCCCGGTCCGACCTGACCCGAATGCATCTCTAGATACGAAAGTTTTTTGGGTATGTCAAATATTTGGTTGTAACTTAGGTTTACCTAGTTTTTTTTAACAAGATTCTTATTTTGTTACATTTGTGGATTATTATATAGCTATTATTGCATTTTGCTTACAACGCTGCAAAATGTCATCTCACCCACAAAATTGGGAGAGATGACACGGACAAGATTTCTCTGTACTTACGACATAGTTTTTTTTAAAAGTAATTTATCACTGAATTAGAAGAAACAGTAGTATATTTTATATTTGTATTTTGTTGTTTCTTCATTTTTTATGAAATAATTTATTTTTATTGAAAGAATAATTAAATATTTTAAGTTTTCAAATATAATTAAGAAATATAATTTTTATTTGTGTTTTTACATCATTAATACACTAAAATAAAGTTATTCTCTGTTCAAAATTGTGTTATTAATACATATATCAATGCTATCTCATCTTAATACACCCTGTGTCATCTAACCCAGCATAATCAAGGTAAATGGCATTTTGCCATTTGTTATATTTTTCATTTTTATTAAGACTTTTTAAAACTGAATAGTTTAGGGGTGCCAATTACAATCTACAAACACCACTGCAACTTTATAATATTTCAATATTCTTTTTTACTGTTATTTAGGTACGAGTTATTAGACATTTAAAAAAACTTTAGCATCTCTCCCGGACTTTATTAGTAGATAATCAGAAAGAGGACCTTTACAATTTTTTTTTTATGAAAATTCATACAAATTGAAAGTGAAATGTAATTCTCATTTGGCATCATAAAGCTGATGTTTTTGAGAAGCGCGTAACAAAGTTCTTTTTCACGCGTCTCCCATGGAACAAGCATAAATCAACTTTTTCGCTTGCGCGCAGTATAAAATAGTTATTTATGTAATACGTATGTAAAGTAGTACTTTTTTGATCGAGTGCGAGTCGAATGCGGAAATTAGCAATACTATTTATATACGATTTGTATACAATATTTTTTTTTAATACCTACGCTGAAAATGCCACCTTTCGTGCCTATTTTATGGGACGAAAGTGGCCATTTTCAGCTGAACGAGTCTTTGTTTCCCTAGTGACTCAAAGTAATGACGTAGCGGGATGCAATAGGATGTATGACACTCAAGGTGGTATTTTCGGCGCAGGTATTGAAAAAAATATTGTGTGCACTACGGGACGAAAGCATTTCGCGACTCGTGTGGTGGCAATCCTCGCTTCGCTCGGGCTGCCAACCCACACAAAATGCCTCTTTCGTCCCTAGTTGCACAATATACTATTCTTGTAACCGAAAAGTTAGTGTTATTTCTAATAATACTGAGTTTGAGAATACAAACCTCTTCAAATATTGTTAGTGTTAGTTAGTAAATAAACTGAATGTACATGTTGCCTAGCAACATATTTAATTTTCACGAACTATAGTGGTACTTTTCGCACTATAGTGGTACTTTTCGCACGGTGGTAGGAATAATTATTTACAATATTAAAATAGTTTCCATTCCAAATATTAAAATAGATTGTACACTTTTCACAATTTTTAATATTAATTCCGGGGTCCAAAATAACTATTTATAATTCTGTTTGACTGAGATTTCGAGTAATTGTTAACACCTAACCCTATATCACAATCGAGAAATATCCAACAATAGGGGTATTATCTCATTTTTTAAAAAAATTTCTTAAAGAACAGGCATATCTAAGAATACCTGTGAAAACCCGAGTTAAAAATTCCATTTAATAAGCGAGATATTAATTTTTAAAGTTTGATTTTGTTGTGTCACGTGATAGTGACGTACTAGTTGTCAGTACCAGTGGTGTACAATCAGTGGTTCATAGTTTTTTTGAGAAGGTATTGACCAAGTATTGAAAAAGGCAGGAAATAAAATATATTTCATTACAATCTTACAAACTATTACCAAAAAACTGAAGAAAATTATAAGATAATTAATCTAAGTAATTGATTACATATTTTTCATTGTATTAGGAAATCATTTTGACATTCTCAAACTCTTAGTGGCGCTTAAACATGGAGTAAAGATTTCAACTGATCTTCCATTGATAGTACAACTAGTCCGTCATCAAAATTTCAGTGCCTTATATCTTTTGCAACAATCAATTTATAATGTGTTTTTTTGTTTTATTCCTCTTGTTTACCTACCAACTTTAATATTTTTAATAAATTTTTAATATTTGCAATCATGAGAGAATACCCTATTATGGTTTTAGGTTAGTTCTTATTACAAAAATAATTTCAAATAATCTCCTTACTTCAGAGGAACCCAGTATCTAAAGACAGTGCAAAACAAGAACTGAATCTTTCATCTGGAAACAGCATATTGAAACTAATCTTGGTGAAAATAAATTTCTAACAAATCGTGTGAGATATAAATCATAGCCGATCACGAACTCAATTTATATTTGCCTGTCTCGGAGGTGCTATTCTTCTTCTTCTCTTTCCATTTGTTTCTTTTTATTGGCGAAACAAATGAAACGGAATGTCGGATGTCGGCAGTTGACAAGCGAGATTCATTCATCACGCTTGTCTCAAATACTTAAAAATTAATTAACTTCAAATACAAATAGTCGAAATCATACAAGTTCATTTAACTTTTCTACATCTATATTGTTTTTTACCGCTAACTCCATATGACAGGCCATTATGAAGAAGAATAGTCAGTTTTGATTGAGTTTTTTGTTGTTCAATAATTCAATTAACAATTTAGAAATAAAATTCTACAATTACTGGCGAACTTATAATATTTTAATAAGGATATAATTATCAGTTTGTATATCACGAATTTAATTTAAAATAAATATAATATGTTACGTCAAAGGTTTTAACGTACGGTTGTTTTAATGTAATTGTGGAGGGTGTCTCTAAAATAGAGTGACATGGCTTAACCACAGATTTCTGGGATTAAAATAGAACTATTTAACTGAACTTACTTTTACCGGAAAGTGTGCCATTTAGCCAGTATTCTGCTTTAAAGTTATTAAAATTATAATTAATTTTGCTTATAATAACAGAACGCTTTATTCGATTTGGATAAAATTTTGTAAGGCGTTCATATGATTATGTCATTTTTTAAGATATTTGTTATTATTAGTGGACCACTAGTGTATGAAACATAGGCGTCCCAACTTTGATTAGACTGTAACTCTTTAATGGCTAGTAAGATACATTTAATAGTAAACTTTAATCTCTCTTTGTAATTTGTGATGTATGTTACGGTTCAAACAGAAAAAATAAAACCTGAGTGACTGCACCGTGTATTTTTTAAAATAAATGTAATCTAGCAGTTTATCCAAATGTCAAAAAACTAATTTTTAATGACACTAACAATTGTTTATGGGTTGTCAAAAATTTCCTTCGCAATATTCTAAAACTAGTAATATCCATTTGTTCAGCTTAATAGTATTGTACTAGCATTATTATAAATAAGACGATTAAATATGTTAGCTTACCCCTAAACAAGTTACTGTCATTAAAAATTAGATGTTTGGCATTTGGACAGACACATATTACAGAGAGAGAGAGAGAGAGAGAGAGAGAGAGAGAGAGAGAGAGAGATAGAGAGATAGAGAGAGAGATAGAGAGATAGAGAGAGAGATAGAGAGAGAGAGAGAGAGAGAGAGAGTAAACTTTACTAATGAACATATCTTTCTGAAAAAAAATTCATATAATCGGCGTGGCCATTGAAAAGTTACGGTCTAATCAATGTTAGCGCACCTATGTTTCATACACTAGTGGTTAACTAATAATAACAAGTAACATCTTGAAAGATGACTTATAATAATATGAAGTGTCACCAAATTTCATCCAAAACGAATAAAACTTTCTATTAGCAAAATTATTATTATTATTATTATTATTATTATTATTATTATTATTATTATTATTTGAAGAAGTTTGAAGCAGAATACTGGCTAAATGGTACATTTTCATGTAGAAGCAAGTTTAATTAAATCGTCTTATTTTAGCCTAAGGAATCTGTGGTTAAGCCATGTCCTCCTATTTGAGAGACACCTGTATATAGACGATTACATATCTTAGCTTACTCCTAAACAAGTTGAGAAGATTGACATCTCGTTACTGTCATTAAAAATTAGATGTTTGGCATTTGGACAGACTGCTAGATAAAATTTATTTTAAAAATTTAGCGGTACAGACACTCAGATTTTATTTTTTTCTGTGTGAACCGTAACAGATATCGCAAATTACACAGAGAGAGAAAAGTTTACTATGTATCTTTCTGAAAAAAAATGCCACCTCCACCGCTTCCTCCTACAACTTGTGAAAACCACCGAAAATCGGTACATTCTTCAATTTATTGTCTATAACTTTTTAATGATGTATTATGGAGCTATTGCGATGTGAAGTGGAAAGAAATTCAAACTAAACAATTTTAGTCTTTTTGTGAGCTACACAGTTACGTTGCTTTTAACCATGCAAAAAAAAACTTCAAAGAACAAATTTGCAGGAAATTTTATCCCCCACAAGTCGGCAGATAACTTTTTTGCGCTAAAATGCAGCAATAAACTGGAGAACGTGCCGATTTTCTGTGGTTTTCGCAAGTTGGTTGAGGAAACGGGGGAGGGAGGATTGTGGAAATTTGGACTATCCTATACAACATATCAAAAATTTAGAACTATCCAACCTTTTGTAGGGTAAAATCCCTTCGTTTATTGGACTAAATATGACATTTGCTGTTTAATTTTCGTAGTTATCAACGCAAATTTAGTTGCTAGCTCGATATCCGTGATTTACTTTAAATAATTTGTCACTAATAGTTAAAGGAATTTTTATTTATCCTCATCATTAGAGTATTGCTTTAATACCGAACAAGATGTGAACAGTTAAAATGTAATTTTACCTATAAATCTCTTAGAAACATTTTTTTTTTTTTAAATAAAGTTAATACATTTATAATATTGCCATAAACACAATTTAAATTCATGATCTGTTCTTGAACTAAAACTAAAAACAACTCATCTGGTCATCTGTAGTTTTATAAAATAACATTTTACATTCTGTTTTGATAATCTTGCAAAAGCTGAAAATTCATTCATTAATTCAAGAGCACTCTAAAAAAATGTTTGCATTTCTATACGCATATTTTATGCACTCAGTTTATTATGTATATTTTAATTTTACATTTTCTATACTTGTACAAAATGTTAAATAAAACCTTTAAAATAAACAATGGCTGCATGCTGCATGAAACTCTTCATCATGGAAATATTTTTAAAGGAGATGTTTCATACAAAGTTTTCTCTTTTTTACCTCTCGCTAAGAGAGGTATTGGATTCATGCTAAAAAAAAATCCAATGATGTGTGTGTGCGCGTGTGTGTTCATGTGTGTGTGTGTGTGTGTGTGTGTGTGTGTGTGTGTGTGTGTGTGTGTGTGCGTGTGTGTGTGTGTGTGTGTGTGTTGAAGGGACGGTTTCTCAAATTCCATAAGACTAAAGACCAATTTAACTACGTATTCCTTAATCTGACATTAATGGAAAGAGCTGAAAAGGTTTTGGTAACAATTGGACAAACGGAAGTAGTAGTTTCTTAAAACAATCTTGTAAATATTATTTTTTGGAAATTTATGTTATTACCAATATCAAAAAACATAAAATTTGCTATCCGACACATTGAATATTTTATTATTATATTATTATGAATAAATATATAAAATAATCCGCTGTAACGCTTCTCACAGCCCAAATAACTCCATGGAATGCAGTTGAAAAATAAAATATTTGTAATTGACAGAAAAATGTTGTGTCAAAAATACAGATGCATTACTGAAGGCTTTTTCTGACAAGTATATTTAATATTTCTTATTTTATTATTAATTAAATATTTAAAATTAAAGATCCATATATTACATACCAGTGCAAAAAGACTTACAAGTGTTTGGGATAAAAAACTGTAAAGAAAGAACACAGGAAGCTACGGGTAGGATTGCCAACTTTTCAAAATTACAGAAAAAGGACATTATTTCGGTAATCTTTTTGTGAATTATACGTAGCATTTAAAACTTATGAGAAAAAATGTGCCGCAGGCGTTTTTTTGAAATTTTCAAGGTCAAACCTATTTTAATGCAAAGTTAGATAAAATAGAGTTTTTTACAATAAAGCGAATTTAACAAATTCTTAAAAAATTAATATCAATATTTTATAACTAAAACAAGTAAAAAAGTTAAAATTAATATTTTATAACTAAAATAAGTAAAACGCAATAAGATATCTAACCTTAATATGTTAGCAGCTAATGTCTAATTTTACATTTTAATTTTTTAAACTGACAAAGCAATTTTTTAGCGTTAATAAACTATAATAAAATGTAAACGAATAATGTCCGATCCGGATAGTCTTTTGATGAGCATGAGAGTAAAAAATTGAAGAGTCAACACTAGTTAATCACAGATATTTTTAACTCTGAAGACTGTAAACTAAATGTTAGTAGATAAATTAGTACCAATACATCAATAATTCAAAAATTCTATCGTTATTTCATTACATTACACAAAATGTGAAATAATTATTTAATTTTCATATTTATAATAATAAGAAAAATATTATTAGTAACAAAATTTACTATAAAAGGACAAATCTCGTCCTTTCCTGGTTTAGAAAAGGACAAGGACAAAATATGCTCAAAAAAGGACAGTCCTTTCCAAAAAAGGTCAGTTGGCAACCCTAGCTACGGGTCTACACGGCTTGGAGAGCTGAGTATTATTATATTACATAAATACGCATCAGAAATACTGTTTGTATCTTCAATGAATTTGAAGAATCTTGAACATTTCGAAGAGTAGGAGAAAATGTATCTATTTATACAATGAATTAATAAATATAAGAATACATTAATAATAGATGTTATTCGAATCTTTGTGTGTGTGTACCAGAAATGTTAAATACAATATGTACTTATATAGCCTAATATGAAAATGGCGAGAGGTCTTGTCCTGGCCACAGCAGATTTTTTATATCAGATTTTTCGTTATTTGCTCTTGACGTTTCACCTCGGGCAAAATTAGTCATATCACACATCACAATATCAAACAAAATTACAAGAATTTGCCTGTAGCTTCAGCTATGTTATTAGCATTCATTTTGGTTTAATAGAAATTTGAACTTTTGACCTTGTCAAGTAGTTTTCAACAAGTATTAATTGAGAATTGTAAAAATACCACCCACGAAATAAACATTTACAAAAAAGAAATGTTTTTATGAATAATTAATCTTAATATTAATAATCTATTGTGTTTAAAGCTTGTATAACAAAACAAATATACGAGCAAATATTTATGAACATTTTTGTCAATTTTTCGTCTTCATTTTGAATTGAAAGTTGCACATACGACAAACGCATCAGTAATTTATTTAATTTTAATGGACATGAGATAAAGAGAACTATTTTTTGCGAATATCGATTTCAGTGATAATATGTGTATTTTTCTTAGAACGCTGATTGGACCGGCCGAGTTTTGGGTTCGAGGTTATGTTAACCCTTCGGAAATAACGCCCCTTACTATGTCACGGAAGATGGCGCCGAGTCTGAGACACCCAGAGAGGCCTATCTAGAAAAAATACTTCCGGGTTATTTTTGTTAGAAAATAAAAGTAATGAGTTGATGAATTGAATCTTTTTATATGAAAACGAACATTTTACATAAAAATATAAAACAAATACGAATTTAACTCTCAAAATATAATCCAACAAAAAATTAAAAGTTTGCTATAAAATTGGGCACCAAGAAAATTACATGTCAATTTTTTTTGTAATTTTCTTTCTAAATTTAATTAAGTACAAGCTAATCAGAAACCTAGATGATACTAAGGAAATTTTAAATTTGCTTCTCTCAATTTAAAAACGGTGTATAGTAGATTTATATGATAATTTATTCTATATATTATTTCTTTCCCAGAATATAATCCCACTGAAATGAAGTTCACGTAATCCTTTGAAAACACAGAAAATTCAAATTCTGTCCTTCCGGATTCTTTCTGAATTCTTCTCTTAAAACGCAAGGTTCGAGAACATTGGAAATCCATTATTCCGCCATAAAAAGAAGTGTACGAACAAAATATTAGGGGAAAATATAAGTGAAATATAAGATTTTTTCGTCTTGCGTTGACCTAAATAATAAGGACAGATTTTAGAGGTATACACATGTTAAGTTCAAAAATAAGTTTAGGCCAGCACGATGCCTCCCGCCATATTCATATTAGGCCATATAAGTATTATATTTAACATTTATGGTACACACAAAAAATTCTAAATACAATTATTCTTTATTTTGCAATTCATTCTGTGAAAAATTTTCCTCCTACTTTTCTAAATGTTCGAGATTCTTCCAATTCATTGACGAGATTGGCGGAATTTCTGAAAGGTATATGATAATTATATCAAGTGCGTGTTTAGTTGACTCTAATACTATACATACTTTGGCTTATAATGAATCCCCTTTCTTTTTATACCAGTTTTAGATGTTGACGGAGTCCTTTCCTGGTTAGAACAATAGCATATTGTAATTACTATTACATTTCGACTTCCGCATTCAAGTACAGATCAACTTAACGTGCGGTATCTATCTCTATAATTTAAAATTTTTAATTAATGATAAAATAAGAAATATTAAATGTACTTCCCAGAAAAATCTTCAGTAAAGTCTTTAGATTTTTGACACTGACATATATGTCAATTACAAACATTTTAAGTTTTCAATTGGTTTCCATAGGCTGTTTCATTCATTATAACAATGGATTATTTTATATATAATTCTCTATCTCTAAATCTATATAAGATATAATGAAAATGTTCAATGTATTGGATAGAGAATTTTATATTCTTTAATATTTGTAGTAACTTAAATTTCCAAAAAATAATATTTAGAAGTTTTTTTAAGGAACTACTGCTTCCGGTTGTTCAATTGTTATCAAACCTTTTCAGCTCTTCCCAGGAATATCACATTGAGGAATTCATAGTTAAACAGATCTTAAGTCTTATAGTTTTTGAGGAAAAACATCCACACGTATATAAACACACACACACACATACACACAGACTTCATCGTAAAAATGTTAAAATCGGATTGTAGGGACCTTAAATCGTGCTTATTCACTAAAATCTGGATATGTGATTTTTAGCACGAATCCAATACCTTTCTTAGCGAGAGGTAAAAATATAATTTTTGTGTTAGTTGACTTTCATAGTAGATAAATTGCTGAGGATTATAGGTAATTGAAAAAATAGGTAGAAATGGGTATCTATTGTAGATGGGAGCGAACTTAAATTCTTAAATTCTACATCCATTGAATATAAAGTATAAAATGCAATCAAACTGGACATAGAATAAATATTCTTTAATTTTTATTATACCATAAAATGTCAAGAAATGATATTTAACTGCGTTTCTCCAAGAAAAACCGTTAGAAGTTACAATTGAAACCAAAATCTAATCTGTTCTTTGTCTGGAAAGCTCGAGAAATACAAAAAAATTGAAAATTTTTGAATTGTAGTATTGGAGTTATCGCGGCCGAAATTATCGTCACACACACGCAAACATCATCGTAAAAATAGTAAAATCGTATTGTAAGTACGCCAAAACGCACTTATTCATTAAAAACTCACCATCGAATTTTTTGACCAAGGACAATCCCGGTGGCTGACATTATCTTTTCACTCTTTTCTAATTTATGTAGAATATATAGGCTGCGTATTCAAAATTCATATCAAACATTTATAAATATAAATTATGACAAGTCACTGATGTTTAAATGTAATGGTTAAACCGTAACCCCACATCAATACGTGACGCTGAGTATTCTCAAAAAAATGAGAATCTTTCAGTCTAACATTTGTGGAAGATAATGTGAGCCAACGGGAGGAGTCCGCCATAGCTCAATTGGTAGAGCGTTGTCCCGGCAAGTCTGGGTTCAAATCCCGGTGGCTGACATTATCTTTTCACTCTTTCCTAATTTATTGACAATACCTTTCTTATTTAAAGGTGACGAAAGGTAAAATGTTCATTGTTTGGTACAAATAATTAATTTCAAATAAGAGCATTGATGAGGTTACTTCAAAAGTTATGGTAGGTCATTCGAATTCTTAATTAATTTAGGTTAGTAACAAATTTGTGATCGTGAAAACAGCCTCAACACAAAATTTGTTACGTACATATTTGCTCTACACAACTAATAATTCTTCGGACTTGCAATTTGCCAACTAATAACTCGCAAATCTCTGTGCAGGTGTAAGTAATAAGAAACTTGCTCATTTTTTACACCCTGATATTAACTTGGGTTGGGATCATAAACATTGCAAGGCTGCAATTTGCGCGGACCAGCGATCGAACGAGGGTTACCCGAGATTCTTTCCTGTGTTCACCGATCTCAAATTTCCAAACGAATGGAGAGAATCAAAGGGAATGAATGAGTTTGTTACGTATAGATTATCCAGGGAAAATACAAGTTTTAATGAATGTGAAATACTCGTATAATCAATATGAAAAGTTTTTCAATATGAGAAAGGTTGAATAAATTGCGAACATTATTAGGACGGATTATCTATGTGATTAAAATATGAAAAAAAAAAAAATAATAATATTAAGCCCTGTTCAGTTTTGTGTACATAACAGCTCAATTCGTAAACAGAACCTGGCATTTATTCGCGAATTAAAATATTGTACACTCCGTAAATGATGTATTTATATTTTTCATTTTTATCTTTCGCTAAGAGAAGTGTTGGATTCATGCTAAAAATCGCATATCCAGATTTTAGTGAATGAACACGTTTTAAGGATCGAAGAATCCGATTATAACATTTTAACGATTATGTCTGTGTGTGTGTGTGTTTGTTCCTCAAAAACTATAATACTTAAAACCTGTTTAACTACGTATTTGACACTAATGGAAAGAGCTGAAAAGGTTTGGATAACAATTGGGCAACTGGAAGTAGCAGTTTCTTAAAAAATCTTCTAAATACATTGGGTGGAATTCAGTGGGTTGTATTAAGGTCTGTATTAAATCTTGTATTAAATATATGGCTACATTGTAATATTTTCCACATGTATCAATGAGATTCATTTGTGATTTAAATATTTTACCACATGGAAAAGTAATACAAATATCCTTTAGTCAAATGAAGAAGTATTATTGTAAATGGAAGGTGTAAAAGGAAACTCATTATTGCAAAATTTGGTTAGAAATATGTCAAATTTTATGTGTCAAATATTTCATACCTGAATGTTAATGAATTTTAAAATATCTCAACCCCCATTTTGATCAGTTTTGACAATTGTCCTTTTTTCTTACTTCTGTTAATAATATTTTTTTCTTTATTTGATCCTTTGGTCTCTCACTTTTTTCTGACATGTATTACAAAGTTGCCAAAATATTTTTTACAAAGGACTGTTTTAGCTTAAAACACTCTAATACAACCCACTGAATCTCACCCATTGTTTTTAAATTTTTATTACAATTTTTGTAGAACAGACAATTTTCCATCTAATACACAAATTTTATTTATTCTATAGATTTAGAGATAAAGAAAATATAGCTTATAGAATAAACTGTTGCAATAAATCGTACAGTCCAGACTACACCAAGGAAACCAGTTGTCAAATTCAAATGTTTGTAATTGGCAAGTAAATGTTAGTGTCATAAATTAACAGTTTTACTGACATTATTGAAAGCTTTTGCTGGGAAATACATTTAATATTTCTTATTAAATAATTAATTCAATATTTAAAATTGTAGGTAGATTTGTACATTAATAGTAATACGAGCCCTGCGCCAAAAGAATTCGCCCACATCTATTTATTATAATTTTTGAAATTGTTTACACTTATTCAATTATTATTCCTAAACTTACTTTTATGTTATTAGAGTTAATTAATTGCTTACATGAAATGCGCTATCATAATTAATAAATCTGTAGCTACCTTGTACAGAGAAGGGATGTAGGCGAATTCTTTTGGCGCAGGGCTCGTAGTACATATTTCTTTAATAAATAATACTTGACCGGTTTCACAAGATTTTAGTCTCTGAATCAGTCTGTCGGTCATTTATCATGGGTCCGTCTCTGATAAATGACCGAGAGATTATAATTTTTTATTATTTAAGTAATTAGTGTTCAATCCGTTCTCCTAAAAAAACTTTTTTTTTTTTAGTTGTCACTCTCCAGCCGGGCTAACGAATTCCTATAAAACAGTTACTTCTTTTTATATTAAACAGAGTGCACAAAAATAACTGATTCAGTTGGCAATACTTGAAAAATACTTGAAATTGGTAAGATTTATTGATACATAAATTTATTTCCTATTTTAACAGTGTTGACAGTGACATTTGAAAATTTAAATTTTGGTATATTTACAATTTTTGATTTAAATGGTTGTTGTTTCCCTTACCCATGTACTTTTTACCTTCCGTCACCTTTACGTAAGGAAGGTATTGTCTTTGGTCAAAAAATTCGGTGGTGAAGAAGCACGTTTTAGGGCCCCTACAACACGAATATACCATTTTTAAGATGATGTCTGTATGTGTGTGTGTGTGTGTGTGTCCGTGTGTGTGTATGTGTGACCGTGTGTGACAAATTTTTTTCCGACGATAACTCCAATACTACAATTCTAAAAATTATAATTCTTTCGTATTCTTCTGTACAACCATATGAAGAGTTGATTAGATTTTGGTTATAATTGATCCACCGTTATTAACCTTATTTGAAGTTTTTAACAGTTTTTCTTAAAAAAACGCAGTTAAATATTATTTTTTGACTTTTTGTTATTATACATATTAAAGTAAATACTCCTCTCTGTACGGTTTGATTATACATTTTCCTTCATATTCAATAGATGTAGATTTAAAGCGTTATAAAGGAATTAATTTTCAAAAATTAGTCAGCTTTGCTATTTATCGTGTAAACAGCTGATAGGTATATTCAAAAAATTTTAATTGACAGATGTCAGTTGCAAGTGCAAAACCAAATATAGAAAGTATAGGACCTAAAATTGGTATGTCATAGTGTTCCTCGCAAGTGACATGCAGAGAAAGGCCAAAGAGAAGATGGAAAGACTGTATCGCAGAACACTTGAGAAAGAAAGGACTGGGCGAAGAAGATTCGTTGGACAGGAATGAGTGGAAGAGAAGAGGAAACAGCGACCCCTAATAAAATAGGGGAAAGCTGAAGAAGAAATGAAGGAAGTGTCAGGTGCATTTTACTTAGTGTGTGTGTGTGTTTATGTTATAATTTTATTGGATTTGTAGAACCTTTTCAAATGAACTTTTGGCATGGAATTTGTAAAAAATAGTATGTGTTCGTGTTCGATTTTACATGATATTATATAGAATCTGTTCCAAGGACCTTTTGGTATGGGATTTGTACAAAATACATTGAATTGACGGAAAGTCTTGTGCTGGCCACAACAGATTTTTTTCTTACATTATTGTATTACCAACTGCATCATTTCTTTTTGATCACTCTGTAGTAGTGTGCGAAATACATCCCTTCGTGTCCTAATTCTAGTTCATTTACAATGTAAATCCATATCTATCCGCTGTCCAAATATCCCGGTCTTATCTGAAATCTTCCCTTTCAATATCTGTCTCTGTGGAGTTTGGTCTCCCAATCAAGGTGCCCAAGTTAATTCCAGCAAATTGTAACAATTCAGTGGTGGCCAATGATAGCGGAGTGAAGCTTAATTTACAAGTGTTGTCATTTACATATTGTTCACAAGACGTGCTACTAATTGTTACTCCTGTTAAATGTGGTAGCGCTGACCTACAATGACGAGAATGTGCCAATAAAAAGATACCTACAAATGTATGAGTCATATCGTTGGTTGATCTGCTATTTTATTTACATTTGGGTACTATTTGGTGATTTGTAATAATCAATGTAATAAAATTATTTTCTTCACATAATTCTTAATGAATGTTGCAAAAAACAATAAAATAGAATATTTTATTTTATTATTGTCATTCTTTATCTGGGTTTTGAGCTTCCTTAGATATTTCAAGTAGGTAATGACTTTGATTGGCAGTATTTCCTCAAAATTTTAGTCGGTCTAACTAACTAATTACCATGGCTTGATTATAATGTGGCCAGCACATTAACTTTCAAAAATTCTGTGGGTGGTAGTATGAACAAGTGATTAAGGGTGATTAGCTAGGAGATGACTCGCCGTGTTTTAGCGCTGTCAATCGTTTATGGATTATTTTAGAAGAAAATACTTTAAATAAAAGTTGTGTACAATTCATTTTTCTATAACAGGTATTTAAATTATTTTCCTCTAAAATAATCCATAAACGATTGATAGCGCTAAAACACTGCTAGTCATCTCCTAGCTAATCACCCTTAATCACCCTATATATCCCATACCAAAAGTTCCTTGGAAAAGATTCTATGTACACAGTAAATTTATAACACGAATAACCACTATTTTCTATAAATTCCAAAATGAAATTTCCTTGGAAAAGATTTTATAAATCCAATAAAATAATAACGAACATAAAATATGTAAATTGCACTTGACACTAACATCTGTTAATTAGAATTATTTGGATATATCAGCTGTTTGCATGATTAAGACAAAATTGGCTGATTAATGGAAGTTAATCTCGTTATAATTCTTTAATTCCATCTCCATATCTAGTGAGTATGAAGGAAAGTGTTTATTCAAACCGTATAGACAATAAGATATTATTTCATATTGATAATCACATAAAATGTTAAAAATTATAGTTAATTGTTAATTGCGTTTTTCAAGAAACACTGTTAAGAACTTCAAATAAAAGAACTTCCGGTTGACTAATTATAATTAAAATCTAATCAGCTCTTCATATGGATGTAACGAAGAGGAATATTAAAGAAATGTAATTTTTAGAATTGTAGTATTGGAGTTATCGTCGGTGAAATTTTTGTCACACACACACATATACACACTCACGCACACACCCACACACACACCCACACACACACACACACACACACACACACACACACACACACACACACACACACACAGTGTGAGAGGGAGAGAAAGAAAGCACAGACACAGGCACACGGACACAAAGACACGCACACAGACATCGTATTCTAGGGACCCTAAAACGTGATTATTTATTAAAAACTTACCATCGAATTTTTTGACCAAATACAATAAGTACCTTCCTTACCTAAATGTGACGGAAGGTAAAAATGGGTGTTATGTTTTGCCGTTAATAATTATACTTGGCATGATTATTTTTTTTATAGTATATAAAAATTTCTAAAATACAGTTACTAATAATAGTCATAATCTTTTTGATTCATATTGTAACTGTCTGATATGTCTATAGCGTTATAATTGTTATATATGATCGTAATTACTCATGAAAAAATTGTAATGAGGTCAGTTATTTCAGTCTTTCGAAATTTGCACTTCTAAAAAATATGATATCAAGTGAAACAATTATATTTTTCGCATAAAAACTTTTATTGCCCACAGCTATTTTACGAGTAGAACACGTGCCAATTTTTTTGTTTCTTATAATAGTTATAAGTTGTGTATGTAAAAAAATAAGATATAAGATCTACATTCGTGCTTGAATTGTATTAAGCTTGTAGTAGATTATATTTTTTTCGCATAGATTCTTATTATAGATAGTAATTTATTTTTCTTTTTTTGTTGATTTGAATAAGTTTTATAAGACACGTAAAGAGACGTTATTGAAGAATTAGAAAACACTCGCCATGTTTCACAAGATTTTAGCATCTGAATCGCAACCTTTCGGTGATCATCAGAAGCCAGCCGTGCCCAGCTTATAACCACAGACGCGTTTTGCTTTTATTGCAGCTCATCAGTGCAGAGAGGTATATATCTCTCGATGTGCCTAGTTAGTGAATTGTCTCTGCAAAGAAATTTAAACATAATTTGAATTTGTTGAGCCTATTTTTCTCGATTTTTCTAAAATCCATTCTCAAAGTCCTATGACAAAATAATAAATGCTATAAGTTATTTTACTTAATATAAGAGTGCTAACATTGAAACATCATTTATTGGTTTGTTACCTTTCGTCACCTTTAGGTAAGGAAAGTATTGTCTTTGGTCAAAAAATTCGGTGGTGAGTTTTTAATGAATAAGCACGTTTTAGGGTCCCTACAATACGAATTTACTATTTTTAAGATGATGTCGGTATGTATGTGTGTGTGTCCGTGTGTATGTGTGTCCGTGTGTGTGTGTGTGTATGTGTATCCGTGTGTGACAAATTTTCTCCGACGATAACTCCAATACTACAATTCTAAAAATTATAATTCTTTCGTATTCCTCTTGTGTACATCCATATGAAGAGTTGATTAGATTTTGGTTATAATCGATCCACCGGAAGTACCCTTTTTTGAAGTTTTTAACAGTTTTTCTTAAAAAAACGCAGTTAAATATTATTTTTTGTCATTTTGTTATTATATATATTAAAGAAAATACTCTTCTCTATACGGTTTAATTATACATTTTCCTTCATATTCAATAGATGTAAAGCATTATAAAGAAATTAATTTTCAAAATTTAGTCAGCTTTGCAATTTATCATGGAAACAGCTGACATAATTATTCAAAAAAAATTAATTGACAGATGTCAGTTGCAAGTGCATGTCCTGGTGCATGTTTATGTCATAATTTTATTGGATTTATAGAACCTTTTCAAATGAACTTTTGGTATGAAATTTGTAAAAAATAGTATGTGTTCGTGTTCGATTTTACATGATATTATATAGAAACTGTTCCACGGTCCTTTTGGTATGGGATTTGTGCAAAATACATCGAATTGACGGAAGGTCTTGTGCTGGCCACAACAGATTTTTTTTTTACCTTAGAGACACATGTCCACTAAAAATTCGAAATCAGTCGCAATTATTTTTCAATTTCCAAGTTTTCTTTTGAGTCCATAAAACACTTCTTTGTTCAACGGTTTGAAAACGTCAGCAACAGTCAGAAGCATGTGTAGTTACATGAAAGCGTTCACAGAGTCACAAATTTCAAACTCTGACTACTTGTTGGTTGTTCACAGAAGTTTTCTCACTGGTTGGGGATTAGTTGGCAATGGTCAGAATAATTTCCAACTCAGCTGGAATTGAGCATTTGTATATTTTGCATAAGTTTTGACATTTTCACATTTTCGAGTTTGTTTCGTTTGCAAAAAATTAGGTATACTTATGTGAAAATAGTATATTGTGCAACTAGGGACGAAAGAGGAATTTTGCGACGAGTGTGGGTTGGCAGCCCGAGCGAAACGAGGATTGCTACCACACGAGTTGCGAAATGCTTTCGTCCCGTAGTGCACACGATATTTTTTCTATATCTGCGCCAAAAATGCCACCTTGAGAGTGTCATACATCCTATTTCTGCCCGCTATGTCATTACTTTGAGTCACTAGGGAAACAAACTCGTTCAGCTGAAAATGGCCACTTTCGTCCCTCAAAATAGGCACGAAAGGTGGCACTTTCGGCGCAGGTATTGAAAAAAATTGTTTGATACATTAAAAATAAATTTATATTTATTATTTTAATGTGAGTTTATTATTGCAAAATAATAAGATACCTGTAATATTAAAATTCACTGCCGCCTCAGTGTCCGAGCGTGTTGAGGCAGCGTGCCTCTAGCAGCGCTCAAAGCGACCTTCACCGGACTCTGAGGTCGTGGGTTCGATTCCCACCAGGGGCTTGGATGTTTGTGTGTGTTTAATACTTTATAATATATATATATATATATATATATATATATATATATATATATATATATATATATATACAGGGTGTGCAACGCAACGCGGAACATAGGAGTTTAACATAGGACATTAAAAATGTGCAGAAATTGGCTCTCCTGCACATTTTAGAGTAAAAATATAAGAATAAAAAGATGTTTAAAATTAATTTTTGCTTTAAAAAAGTCTTCATTTAATGCAGTAGAATATCTATAGCACTAGATATTTAGAAAATAAATTATGACAGTTTCATCAAAAATCAGATAGCCATGGAAATAAAACAAGTGGAACAAAATCTCACTCTGACAGTTCAGTTTAGTGTTATTGATGTTAATTATTGTAATCATTGTTTGTACATTATTATAGTCCATAAATAACTTTACTGTTCGTTATGCATTATAAAATGGATTTGTTTAGTATCGAAGAATTTGTGATTTGTTTTATTATTAATTATTTGACAGATATTTAAGGATAATTTATCATTTTTAATATAACCTGATATGTTAATGCAGTTCAGTATTATTAATCTTATTGTTGTAATCATTGTATTTACACTATAATTCAGCATTAAATATTTAAGTTTAATGATCGTAATTTATATTTTGTTTTATTTGTTTTTTTATTCCCATAGCTATCTAATTTTGGGCGAAAATGTCATATTTCACTTTCTAAATATCTACTGCTGTAGATATGGTATTGTATTGATTGACAAATTTTTCAAAGTAAAAATTAATTTTAAACAACTCTTCATTCTTATACTTTTGCTCCAAAATGTACAGGAGAACCAATTTCCACACGTTTTTAAAATCCTATGTTAAACTCCTATGTTCCGCGTTTCGTTGCACAGCCTGTATATATAAATGGTAAAATAAAAATTTTAAATTTAAAATAAAGTATTTGGGCTATACTGAATATAGATAAAAGCCGACAAATTATTATTATTATTATTATTATTATTATTATTATTATATATTAAAATTCACTTAATAATAGATGACGGATTCGGACAAAGGCATGTCCAGTGGAAAATTTGACTTTCTAAATTATTCTTCAAGGAAGGTGACTATCTTGAAATAATGACTATTAAGAAAAATGAGAATTATTTTGAAATGACAATACTCCAGTATCCTCAAGATTTTGTTGAACAATTCGTGACAGAAAACAAATTGCAAATGATATTGTAGTAAGATTTACAGGTTCATAGTATTTCCATCTCCAAACTCAATGCTTATAAATGCGCACTTGTTTTTATTGTGTTCACAGAAAAATTCAAACCGTTTGATTTACAACTAGTTTGAAACCGGGCATGCGCATTGGATCTCAAACTCCAATCGTTTGCAAATCGTTCTATGAACAAAGCTATTATTTAATTTATCAAATAAAATTGCCGCGTGCCTGAGTGTCTGGTCGCGAACCTGGGGGAACCGGGTTCGATCCCGACAGACGCCAAATATTTCCAATTTTAAATGGCACAAAAGTGATCCCTGTGGTGCACTCTTCACACCAGCTATGAGTGCCCGTGAGGTGACGCCTGGTAAGCGCCGACACGGTAAAATATATCGTCATCATTACCGATGTCTACATGTGTTGTAGATACTGGCACACCCAGAAATGGGTAATATGCCGTGATGATATATTTATTTATTTATTTATTAATCAAATAATAAAAATATTACGCGACGCGGGACCCGGTTTTAGAATTATTATATTATAGCTTATACCTTAAGATACATAAGATTAAAAATTATTTTCTATAACTTAATTTTAATCATTTCTGTGATCTTAGAAACTATTCACAATATTTCTAACTGTTTCTCTGTCATAACACATATAATCTAATTAAATATCAACATATCTAAAGGATTACATATTTTAAAATGTCCATATCAAAACAAACATCAATAAGAAATATGATATCTCTCTCCAAAATATTTCTATCGTCTTTGACAGGCGAGTAATAAAGTTGTCTATTGATCAAAGATACCGACTATTCGAAACATGCAAACATCTGAACGCGCTTAGATTTAAGATAATTTTGACGAATGCGTATAATTACATGTGTACCTGGTAATTACAGCTGTAAAGTTTTTTTGCTGCGAGAAGAATTTCCTCTGGCGATGTCACTGTTTTTGTCTCGTGCCACGAAAAATTACAGAAGTTTTTAGAGGCATTCTTTAGACATAATTAAAATGTTATTGCTGTTTAATGCTCATAAATGAAATCAATTATATTCCGCACTTGAAACAGTTATGAACAAAAAAATTATCATTATATTCGAAGATTCGGACTACATTACAAACTTTAGATTAAACATATTAGCAATACATTTTAATCTGTTTGTAAAATGTAACATTGTCCTTTGATCTATAAATATTAGAATATAATTAAAATTGAAGCTGACCCAGGTAGCGTAGTGGTAACGTTATCGCTTCACGACCTAAGAGTTCTGGGTTCAAATCCCGGGTAAGGCATGGTTGTTGTGTTTTTCTTTCATAATTTCATCTTCATCTACGCAACGTGAAAACTGTAAAAATTACAAAAGGTACAAGAAATCTGTCTCATCCCCATATATATCGCCGCTTATATACAATGAAAAATGTATTACAAAGCGTGTAATAATAATAAATAATAATAATAATAATAATAAAAAAATTAAAATACATGTGCACCAATTTCATGTTTTTTTATACTTCTTCATTTATACATAATAAAATTTTATTTTCAAACTAGATTTATGTCATCTTCATTGAAATAATTGTAACGGTTTAACAAAACATGAATTGAATTACCTACTTATATGAACTTATCAAGAAATTAAAATTAAACAATGTTACATTAAAAACTTGCCTAATAGACACACAGATGTTACAATGAATAATTAAAGTGAATTGTATAGAACCGTGATAGAATCGAAAGCACAATTCAAAATATGTCAAATTTATAAATTTACGTCAAATTCAAATGTTTCCCACGCATCCTTATTTCCCACCTCAGAAAAAATACGTGGACCAATAGTTGCTTAGTAATAAAAAATGCAAGTTCTTAAAGCGACGTTCGCGACATCTATTGACTGGAATTGAGTACTAGTAACAAAGGCCCGGCACTCGCCATATAAGTTTCCAAAGGTTGGAACTGTGTAACAAAGGAATTGTGTTTATCCTAGGCTTCGGAATTTATAAAAAAAATTATTTTTACATGTATCTGTAAAATATATAGAAAAAGTATTAAAATATTCTTGTAGAAATTTCAATAATCTTTAATGTTCATAATGACATAAAATGCGAAAAAATGGCATTTAATGTTATTTTTTGAAAAAAAACCATTATGACCTTTAGGTAAAGCGCCATTTTCGGTTATCCGATTTACACCAAAATCTAATGGTATCTTTCCATATTAGAATATGGTAGAAGTATAGATTTTAGTGATAAAGCACGTTTTAAGGTCCCTAGAATCCGATTATAACATTTTTACGATGTCTTTCTCTCTCTCTCTCTGTGTGTGTGTGTGTGTGTGTGTGTGTGTGTGTGTGTGTGTGTGTGTGTGTGTGTTGGAAGGACGATTTCTCAAATCTATAATATTTACGACCTATTTGACTACTTATTCCTCAATGTGATATTAATGGGAAGAGCTAAAAAGGTTTTAATAACAATTGGGCAACTGGAAGAAGGAGTTTCTAAAAAAATTCTTCTAAATATTTTTAGAAAAATTTTGTTTTTACAAATATTAAAGAACATAAAATTCTCTATCTAATACACTTAAAATTTTTAATATATCTTTTATATATTTAGAGATAAAGAAAGTATAATATATAGAAAAATATGTTGCAATAAATCGCGCAGTCCAGATTACACCAAGGAAATCAATTGTCGAATTCATATGTTTGTAATTGGCAGATAAATGTCAGTATCAAAAATCAATAGTTTTACTGATATTACTGAAAGCTTTTTCTGGGATGTACATTTAATATTTCTTATGCCCATTTGCACCAACAAGGCTTAAATTTTAAGCTAGGCTTGAACAAAAAAATGCAAATCGAAATTTTGACAGCAATATATTATAATTCATTTGACATTTCATTTCGATGCAATATTGTCAATTTAAGCCGAGTTTAATATTTAAGTTACGTTGGTGCAAACGGCCATTATTGAATTATTAATTACATGTTTAAAATTGTTTTATTGAATTATTAATTACATGTTTAAAATTGTAGGTATCTATGTATATTAATAGTAGATATATCCTTAAGTGATACCGCCAAACCCGTCAATGAATAAGGACTATGTTGAACATTTTAGAAGACTAGGACGAGATTCCTTATAAAATAAAAGAATAGATATAATTAGAATTATTGGTGTATACAAGAAATATTAAATTCTATACTTAAGTAGCAAAACGGAAATGGAAAGAGGTATTGTGCCGAAAATATCACACATGCTATGAATCTTGTTATTATAATTTCCTGCTAAACACAAAACACGTCAGTATATCCTCTCCACTTTGGATAAATCACTGTCTGCTTTTCTACTTCCACTACCAGACAGACTCCCACTAACTTCGCTCCATTCTCTTTCGCTGTGCGCTAACTTCTCTCGCTACATAAAACTCGTAGCGGTTTTTACGCGTTTTATGTAAAGTTTACGAGTGTACTCGGCGCTGCGAATCTGTATCTCCGGACGTAAAACTGTGAAGTCGCGCACTGCGTGACACCAGCTAGAAGAAGGTGATTTTATGCTGATGAGACGGTATAAAGTGCGAAGAAACGACTCGCCTGTCGCGAGATACACCCTAGACTTTCCTATCAAATGTTTGGAATAAAATGTGTGCCAGATAGGGCAGATAAGTAATGAACTTCGAAAAGATATTGACGGAGAAATCGGGGTAGTATGTTTTAAACATTATCGTTGGTCTTCAGTATTCTATGCCGTTTTTACTCACTGGTTTTATCGGTTATATATATATATATATATATATATATATATATATATATATACCGTGAGTATTTTTTAACATGAAACATTAGGTTTGCCATATCCATGGTTACGATACGACTCGACATTTGATTGACAGCAATGTATTTGCCCGTTCCATTTAAAATGAAACATAGGGAACGAATTTGACAGAAGTATTATATTTAAATATTGTAAGAAATAACAAAATTAACATCTATTGACGTCTTGTCATATGTCAAATTCGTTCCCTATGTTTAATTTTAAACGGGACAGGTGAATCAAATATCAAGTTATAACCACGGATATGACAAATCCAATGTTTCACGTTAAAAAATACTCACGGTATATATATATATATATATATATATATAGTGGCGGACAAAAATATGGATATTTTTAAATGTTTATAGTTCTCGCAAATTTTAATCGTATTTGCTAAAGTCAATATATCGAAGAATATATTCACAAGAAATCTTTTGATATTTACTGTACGATTTAATTGAAATAACATATACTCGTTTTTTCGGTGGACAAAAGTATGGAAACATATTGAATATATGATTTTAATTGTCTTACTTTTAGTTGTATTTTGTCATTTATTTAGTAAGTTGATGTTAAGATGAGTAAAAATAAATATGTTTCCGACGACTTAAGAGAAAGGGTAGTACAGCTTCATAAAGATGCTGTGAAACAGCGCACTATTGAATTTTTTATTAAAAATTAGTAGAAGTGGCATATCAAAGATTTTGAAAAAAAAAAATTCGCAGTATAGTGTGTTAAAATTAATATAAAACTCGGTGGTCCAAGAAAACTTGTGCTAGAATTGACAAAAAACGTTCGGTGTCTATCCGTAAGTGATCCTACTTTATCATCAAGTGAACGTTCTGCAAAAATTCGGGAACAATTTCATGTAGATTTGAGTGATCGCACTGTGATACGATGGCTATGTGATGTAGGATTACTAGGAAAAATAGCCATTAAGAAACCTGTACTATCAAAGAAAAACAGGAGGGCCAGAACTGCATTTGCATAGGAACACTCATCGTGGACGAGTGAAAAATGGCATACTCTTTACAATTATGTATAACAAGTAAGAGTTTACCTTTAAATTATGTCTAATAAAGCAAATAGAAATACGATAAAAGTAGGCTGTGATATTCTATTGTTTATACCAGTAACATCTGTCACAGATTTAATAATACTGATTCTAATAGTGAGAAAGGTGTTAAGATTCTTATTTAACTAAGAAATATGAACGTCGGTTACAGTAATAGCGAAAAAGTTGATATGCTTTTCTGTTTCCACAGATCAAATAATAATAAACGTCGGGCTGCTATCCTGTATCAAAATTTATAATAATATGTTGTATTAAATTTTGATACTTGATATTTAAATAAAAGTATTAATAATTTCGTAAATCATCAATGCTAGTAATTCTATTACTTGCTTTATTAGACATAATTTTATTCAAAGCAAAAACCCCTACGTAGCCAATGTTCATGTGTGACAGAAGTTACAGGTAGAAACAATAGAATATCATAGCCTACTTTTATCATATTTCTATTTGTTTTATAGGACATAATTAATTATAATAATAATTAAAGGTAAATCCTTACTTGTTATACATCATTGTAAAGATAAATTTATTAAGAATCTTATTCTGTCAAAATATACAGGGTGTTCCATTTAAAAAATTAAAGTTAAATATTATTCCAAAGTAGGCCTTGGAAAAAAATGTTTATGGTAAATTATAGATCAGGTTGTATTAAACAACTTTTGTATTTAACTTTTTTTTGTATTTTTAATATTTCAGAAGATACCACCCTGTATATCCAGGCACTATAGTTTTATAGGTTGTGGGTATACATCTCAGCCAGGCCTAATATACATTTTTACAATATGCAGATACAATTAAAATTATAATGATCAATTTTTGAGTGATACATGATGTCCTAAATCCTAATTTTATTCTGACTAAAGTGAAGACTGAATAAAATTAGAATAACTTTAAGTTGAGTATAATCTGGCATCCAATTATTTGACTCTTAGCCTTCTCTTTCGAGGCAAAATAATCAGCTGTTCGGTTCATTACGTCGCTAATTCTTCCTCTCTTCAACGTTCGATCCTGGTTTCTGTTTATTTACCAACCAGTGACATTTTACGAAGCACTACCCTTCGCAAATACAAACTGCGGATACTCTTCGTAAATTACAATTTAATTACCGAAATAATTTCATTGGCCCCGTTTCAAATGATATTTTTTTTTGTTAGATGGTTGCAGTTAAGACTTTTCTTTAATATCAAGATGCTTCTACTTTCAGTGCAACCAAAAATACAGGTACACCTATCAAACCGTTAATTATTACATATTGCATAAATACTTACTGTGAGAAATTTCTTATTTGAGTCATTTTTCTTTTAATCAGTTCTTTTTTTAAAATTTTGAATAGATTCGGTACTTTTAATAATTGAACAATTATAATCAAAAAATATAGATAATATCACATAACGCATTAAAAAAAATTGTAATTTTTACCTCTCGCTAAGAGAGGTATTGGAAATAAGCACTATTTAAGGTCCCTAGAATCGATTATAACATTTTTAAAATGATGTCTGTGTGTGTGTATGTGTGTGTGTGTGTGTGTGTGTGTGTGTGTGTGTGTGGATGTGTGTGTGTGTGTGTGGATGTGTGTATGTGTGTATCTGTATGTATGTCTGGATATTGTAGACACGATTTCTCAAAAACTATAAGAAAAAATATTTAACTGCAGTTTCCTCAATCTGACATTCTGGAAAGAGCTGAAAAGGTTTTGGTAACAATTGAACAACCGGAAGTAGTAGTTTCTTAGAAAAATTCTTCTAAATATAATTTTTTAGGAGTTTTTTTTATTAAATATTGAAGAACATAAAATTCTCCATCTAATACACTTAAAATTTTTATTATATCTTGTATAGATTTAGAGATAAAGTCACTATAATTTATAGAGTAAACTAGTCGCAGAGGCTAAGGCACTAAGGAAACCAGTTGACAAATTCCAATGTTTATAACATAGTTTGTAAATGACACCTCGTCATTGTCAAATATCAACAGTTTTAGTGACATTCTGATAGATTTTTCTGGGAAGCATATTTAATTTTTCTTATTGCTTTATTAATTAAATATTTGAAATTATACGTAAAATTGTGGTAAAATGCATATATCCATCAGCAATACCGCCAATCTGGTTAATGAATTGGAACAATCTCTGATATTTAGAAACTTCCTCATACAATGAAAAATAGATATAATTAGAATTATATGTGTGCAGAAGACATGTTAAATATAATAAAAAACAATATTTGGGTAAAGTTCTGTAATATTTTGTTATAAAACGACGATTCGAAAGCGAAGTGCAATACAATACTTATATAGCCTAATATGGAAATGGCGAGAGGTCTTGTGCTGGCCACAACAGATTTTTATTTTTGTTGGCGACTGGCCCCTATTAAAATGTAATCTGTATTTAGAAAATGTAAGGAACGTAGGTACCAACTTATTTGAATTTAATGGGGTGTATTCTATATTTTGTCATTTTAACATCCTGTTTAAAATTTTCACCAAGAACAGTAGCAGACACAGAATTAAAAATCAGAATCACAGATAATAATGTTTCTTCTGTTGGATAAAATTTTTAACATGCTGTTAAAATTAACACTTACTTGTCTTTCGTTATTTTTAGGAAAAAGACGAAGTCTGTTTGTGCTTTAGCAACATGGCAATTGATTACATAACACATGATTTTGTTTCTTATATTATTCTTAGGAGAAACCTATGTCAGCTCAAGTTTTGTAGGCATGAATTTTGTGCGTTAGGTTTAGTTACGTTGAGTTTGTTGAAAAATTACAATGGAAAATGTCCAAATATTCGTTTTACACATGTTATTATACTCGCGTTTCTGAAAAAACGTCCTATAAACATGCCTTATTATTATGTAATTTGTTATAAATAAATAAATATATCATCACGGCATATTACCCATTTCTGGGTGTGCCAGTATCCACAACACATGTAGACATCGGTAATGACCGTGTGGGCGCTTACCATGCGTCACCTCACGGGTACTTGTAGCTGGTGTGGAGAGTGCACCACAGGGGTCACTTATGTGCCATTTAAAATTGGAAATATTTGGTGTCTATCGGGATCGAACCCGGTTCTCCTAGGTTCGCGACCAGACACTCAGGCACGCGGCCACGGGACCATTTGTTAATGTTCATATTTTTATTTCTTAACATCCAGTAATAGTTATTTCCATTCGAGTGTATGCAAGTTGTATTTTACAGCGCGACAGCTTTGTTTAAGGCACGAGCCCTTAAGGGGAGGCCTTATTAGCTGGAGCGCAGTAAAATACTTCACGCACGAGAATTGTATCAAACTTTTAGGCTAACAATAATGAAAATCACTTTAATGAGATAGATTGTATTTCTGAAAAGGGATAGTTTAAAATATTGGGGTTAAGTCAATTTCCAAATTTGATTTAACTTACCTTCATTAGAGTTCTTCTTCTAGCGAAAATTTATTTGTAATAATAGACGTTGTTTATGACTGATAATGTATTTATTTGCTTATGTTTTCTTCGTAATAAATAATAAGTAGGTGTCGATATTTGACATTTGAGCACTGTTCGCCTTGCGTATTTGACAGCTATATCGATCGGTGACTATGTCGGTATCGGCGGATTTTTACAATAATTGGTGCTTTCTACACTGATGCCAAATTTTTTAAGTGTCTACCTGTACAAATATATGTAATCTGTCAATGTCATTTTATATTCTGGCATTTTCATTAGTACTTGCGTGTGCTTTTTATTCCCAATCCTATAAATTGCATTATATTTAAAATTTTGAAAATGAGTGAAACTCATGAATTAAATAGTCCTGGTTCTTATAAAAAACGTTTAGGAAAACAAGATTTAAATAGGCAGGCAAAAACAGTTATTGCCAATGTACACAATTTTTTCAAAAAATTGGCGTTGCATCCTGAAAAAAAATTATAATTTGTTAAATAACAAGAAAACTTTGGATTTGACTGCAGAAGCATGTTGTGTTGACAGATCTACTGTTTACCTATGTGCTAATAATCAATTATTCTTACCTTTTATTTAGATTTCACCGGTTATCGTACCCATTTTAACGCAAACGCGACCTTAGCTTGATGTGTCAAATATAAATATAAATTTTCCACAGAGACAATTTTTATATTTTGTATTACGTATTACTGTCTTACCTTACTTATTTGTAATAATATTTTCTTCATTTACGATGTATTAAAAATTTTAATTAGTTTTAAATGTATTATATGACATTTGCGTTCATTTCTGGTCAAGTCAAGTTACAAGCGGCAACACCGCTGGGCAAGGGACAGGGTGCGGAAAGGGATAAAAGTTGAACATCAGTCCATAATCATTTGACGGCGAGTATAGTTTTAAATATAGGAAATGTTAAAGTAAAAAAATAAATTACGTAGGTAGTACTTTTTTACATGAACTTTATTATAGTAAAGATGATTTCTTTTCTAAATGCCCATAAACGTCCAGTGTATTTTGATTATTTTACTGCATAGTTAGACAAGTTACAACACAGTAAGCGTAAAAAGTAAGTTACACTTGCTGCGTATACAATTGTAAAGTTCGCATTACACTTCAGGAGGACAAAAATATTTTTTTAATACGAGTATTTAAACATGAACCTGCGATAAATTAAGTTGCAGAAATCTATAACAGTACACAGAAAAAAAAATAATTGAAATTTTGTCTAATTATAATTAGATATTATTTTATTAGCCAATATGTCTAATAATTTAGTATAATTTACAAATCTTAATTTAGCATTTTGACTAATCCGACATAGATACTAAATATTTTGTAAAAAATCGTTAATTTAAATATGCAAGTAGTTATTTTAATTAGTTATTTTATTTAATTTTACTATATTTTGGGTGCATTATTTTTGTCCTACAATTTTCGGTAATTTATCTAACGAATTATGTAGATAAGTAAATAGAAAATGTAATTATATATTTAGTTAATATCTTTATTTATGTTTAGTTCAATACTAAATGTAGTAATTGTATCTAATTTTGTATTTAATTTTAATTTGTTATTACAAATTTAGAAAATTTAACTAAATCAACTTAGATAATTTAATGAAAACATATTAGTAAGCTGAAAAAATTAAACATTTGTTTAGTTAATTTAACTACAATTTAGATGGATATTTTTTCTGTGTAAGGAAGGTAGAAAATTTATTCTTTGATTATTTTAATTTAAAAAAAAATGGACAAAGGTTGTTTCTACTAGAATTATTTCAATTGTAAGCAAGCTTAAATCTGGTTGTAAAAATCCAACCTTGTCTCAAAGGTGCAATTGAGCCTAAATAACATACCATTAATCAATCCTTCCAATTTAAAATCTCACTGTAAAAATCACGTTCCTTCTTTCTCCCTGGCGAAAAGAAATCCTGCGTCTGTGTGTAATCATCCGTTGGTCGCTTTGACACCGGACTGGAGACATCGGTCTCTGTAGCTGTAGCGACTTTCGTTTTATTTCTCGTGCACAGGCGACAGGATCATGGTCGCCTTTGCTCTGTTTCCTGCCCTAGCCAGACGCACCAATCAACCCGGATTGTTTGCCACTGAACACAGAATTGAGAGAATACAGAAAAGAATTGACGAAGTCAGGAATTCGACAATTGGGGAATTTAGGAACTGGAATATTTCAGGGGGATCACATACAAAAGTAATAAATGAAATAAGTTATTGTTTAAACTATAATATATGTTGAAAATTAATAAATATATATACCTTTATGGCTTATTTACTCATTGCTGATTGTAATAATCTGCTTTATATTTGCAGATTTATTGGTAATGACGATATATTATATCACTTGCCCGGCGTTATAGGTCTGTTCTACAATTGAGTCGTTTGTCGGTTGTCGCTTGTCTAGCGACAACAGCACACGACATTCCTTTCCATAATAGTCGTCAGAGTCTTATGGTGTCGTAGCAATTTTTACATTGAAGTGAGGTTATGGATATATGTATCTCATCCAATTTATTTTAATTTAATTGCAATACGGCTTCAATTAATGAAAGTATGACGGCTGATACAAAAGAGAAGACAGAAACATACAAACTTCATATTACTGTTATACACCTTCTAAGGTAATATTTTACATATTTTGTTCATTAATGGAAATTTGTCCTCAAATATCTTTTTATCTTTGTATATTTTGTTTCTTTTATCATATAAACTACCATTTTGTTGTACATAATTCATAATTATAGTGTCATGTCGTCCATGTGTACGTAATTGTCGTCATGTCGTTCAGTGTCGTTGTCGTTGAAAGATGGGAAATGACTAACATGCGATCCGACACCGACAGACAACCGACAACCCCTATCTTCAAATTTCAGCTTAGTGCGCACGCGTACGATATCCGACTGCCAACTTACCAAAGTTAACATTTAAGTGCAATGTGCTCGAAAAATATACTAACGAACTAACTACTTCGTAATGGCGTGTTCACATTAGAGATGCACTCGATTTCGAGCTTTGGCCCGGCCCGGCCCGAAGTCCGCCTCGATTTCGAGTCGATCATCGAGCCGGGCCGAAGATATTTTTTATCGGGCCGAATCGGGCTAATCATTTTCAAAAATCGAGGCGAGTCGGACTTTTGATTTTGGCCCGGCCCGAAAAATCTCATAGTTCAATCAAATGCACAGTTTCCTTAATATTTTAATGAAAATGGATGAAGTTAAAAAGGATCAAAATGATTTAATAACAACACACTTCACATATTAATAAATAAAAATATATTATTTTACTTCAAGAATTCAAAGTTATTCATTAAAGCATAATAATTATATTGTGATGATACTATTATTATTGTTATTACTCGTATACTTAAATAACAGTGATTTTTGTTCCTACCATAATGATTTCTTGTTATATTTTTGAGCAGAAACAAAGTTAGATAAAAAATCCTTATGTAAATTAAAATTATATTTTTTTATATAAGATTTGTGAAAAAGTTGTTTAAAATTTTTGGTAAACAAAGTGTTAAATACTCGTAGGTCTGTAATTTTTATAACAAACTTACACTAGAAGTATCTCTTTTTTAACTACTTATGTTAACTAATGTTGAAAGTTATAAGAATGTAGAGGTTTTTTAGAAGTTTGACACGAAAAAAGTTAAACATTTCGCCTTAACATAAAAATCAACATTAGGAATGCCGGATGCACCCAAAAATTTTAAGAACTAGTGCTCACGTTTCTGACCTGACTCGCGAGGTGGTGTAGAAAGTGCAGAGTAGGAGTGGGAGTAACTAAATGTTGTTCGGTAGACATTTTAATTCTATCCTATCTACACATCTGTTTATTAACCTAAAATTTTACACATTGAGAAAATAAAATAATGGATTCAGATATAGTATATTCTCTTTGTTTTGTTATATAAAGAATTAATTAATATATCTGTCTCTGAATCTGATGAAGAATCAAGTGATGATTGATCTTCGTCAGAATCGTTTATTAGCTTTTTAAAACAGACATTTCTGCAGTCACTTCTTTGCAGCTTTATGATATGACTGTGTTTATAAAAAACCTAACCTTTTACACCTTTGGTTACGCTTGGCTTGATTACTCACAGCTGAGCAAACTTGCCCAAATATACACTAGTGTGTTTTATGAAACCACAAGAATTAGACTGTACTAGTGTACACTACACTGCACTGCACTATTCTGCTCTGCACTTCAAGCACTTCTCATCGAACAGAGCTTAGATAATCGGCACGACACGAGTGGAGGCATTGCTGCTCGCCGACATGTCGGGGCCTGCAACGACATGTTACCGTTATATCGGTAAGTGTGAAAGCACTCCATTTATTTACATGGAATTTGGCGTCCACCGGCATCGTCGTCGGCGTCGTGCTGGTGCCGTGTCGGCTAGTGGGAAATTGAAGCCTTCTGATTGAAATTGACAGCTTCACTGAAGTTGCTATAAGCAATGTACAAAAATTGTATGGTATTAATTATGGAGTATTCTGTATTTTTACCTCTCGCTAAGAGAGGTATTGGATTCATGCTAAAATTCGCATATCCAGATTTTATTGAATAAGCACGATTTAAGGTCCCTAGAATCCGATTATAACATTTTAAAAATGATGTCTGTGTGTGTGTGTGTGTGTGTGTATGTGTGTATGTGTGTGTGTGTGTGTGTGTATGTATGTCTGGATGTTGTAGACACGATTCCTCAAAAACTATAAGACTTAAAAAATATTTAACTGCAGTTTCCTCAATCTGACATTCCTGGGAAAAGGTTTTGGTAACAATTGAATAACCGGAAGTAGTAGTTTCTTGGAAAAATTCTTCTAAATATAATTTTTTGGGAGTTTTTTTTATTAAATATTGAAGAACATAAAATTCTCCATCTAATGCACTTAAAATTTTTATTATATCTTGTATAGATTTAGAGATAAAGACACTAAAATTTATATAGTAAACTAATCGCAGAGGCCAAGGCACTAAGGAAACCAGTTGACAAATTTAAATGTTTGTAACATGACACATGTCATTGTCAAATATCAACATTTTTAGTGACATTCTGAAAGCTTTTTCTGGGAAGTATATTTAATTTTTCTTATTGTTTTATTAATTAAATATTTGAAATTATAGGTAAAATTGTGGTAAAGTGCATATATCCATCAGAAATACCGCCAATCTGGTTAATGAATTGGAACAATCTCTGACATGAAAATGATATAAAATAGATATAATTAAAATTATATGTGTGCAGAAGACATGTTAAATACAATAAAAAACAATATTTGAGTAAAGTTCTGTAATATTTTGTTATAAAACGACGGTTCGAAAGCGAAGTGCAATACAATACATATATAGCCTAATATGCAAAATGGCGAGAGGTCTTGTGCTGGCCACAACAGATTTTTTTATTAGGATAACACATAATACTAGATAGTTTGTTGCATATACTGCGAGAATGAATTATTTATAACGGCGGACAGAGTATTCTTCAGAAAATTTTAAATAAAATTGGATTTCGGTGGAAAAAAATGAATACAGACGTGTTACATTTTTAACAAATATTTGCATTTATGAAGGCAATCCGCAGATCATATTTTAATCCGTTTTACATGCTCATGTAAACTTTTTAACATATGACTTTTCTAGTGATATAGTACTTATGACGTAAACCGCTTGATAGCCTATAATATTTATATTTTGCAGCGCTAAAAACTACTATACGCATTTTTAAACCTTTAGTACAGTACGTTTATTATAAATATACAAAATAAATGTTACTCAGATAAAAAGAGGTAAAAAACAGTTGAACATAAAGAATAAAATAAAAAACTTTAAAACAAAACATAAATGTAAACAAAAAAAATTAAAGCCACAATAAACATGTTTTTATTCATTCAAACTTCAAACATACAGTGCACATATTTTTCTCAAATGTTCTTTGCGTGCATATATGCCAAGTTTCTCATTGCATGTTCGTGAGGATTTTTTTACGATTTTTATCCTTAAAATGTTACTTTAGTATCGATATTTTAGTGAATAAAACACCATTTTATAACTAGTTATTTATGTTATCTACAAGTAAATAAAAACTAATTTTCCCTGTAATCGTCATGTAATCTACTACTTTCCCTGCCGCAAAATTGGCAAGGTAATTAAATTAGAAATGTAAAAAAGTAGAATGCAACGTTGCCTTATTTATTTTCACAAACATATTTTACGTTTTAATATGAAATATAATTATAAAATTAAAATAAATGATGTCCGGTGTACATTTGTTTTAAATTATTGTACAATTTTAAATAGCATTCTTTAACTTTCAATGTGATTTACTTGTTAAATAAAAATAGGTTGTATGTACCATTCAATAATTTTGAATTCTTATATGATTTCAGAAAAAAAAATACTACTTATCTCGTCATTGAAGTTCTTTTTCATGACTCATTATGGTTATTTTCAAATTCGTTATGAAGAGTCACACTTCCCTGCCTTGATAAGTAAACTGTTATTCGCAAGCGGAAAAAAGCGAGTATGCTTATTTTCGCGAGTGGTTAATAGATATTTACACACCAAGTGAGCTAAGGTAATGTTTATTCATGAGAAGAAAGTTTTTTTTTTCGAGTGAATAAACATTCTTAGCACACGTGGTTTGTACAATATTTTACTCAATTTTGACCAAATAGTAATAAAAACCATTATAATATTTAATTTTGATAAAACAAAAAACTAATCAGTTAGTAAACTGTGCATGACAATCGTTGATGATAGATGTCAAGTCAACTATTTAAAAAGCTTTATTGTCTGTCATTTGTGCCGTGAAAAATAATGAAAATGGCTGATAATGTCTGATAAATGCTATGTTAAGTGTTAATTTCGTGCCTGATGTTATTTTAAATGCATTATTTGTTGCAGAGTGAATTAAAAAAAATGTGAGAGTGATGTAAAAAAATTTAATTACTTGTGAAAAAAGTGTTACTTATAGTTGTTGCTATGGAGTTAATAATGACAGTTTAAAACGTCAAAATTGAATAATATATGTTTATTCTTCTGTTTAAATAAATATTTTTATGTGAATCGAATTCGTAAACATTTTTAGAAAAACGGTCTCTCATGTAAGGAACAATTTTTTTATCTCTAACAAAATAATATAAATATACTGTAGGTACTATATTCTTGCTTTTGGACAATGTTGTTACTCGTACATATTCATTTAGATCTACTTCACCTGCGCAATGGGGTATTAAATGTGACAAATTTATTGGATAGGTTTAGCGTTTGTACACAGAAACAGCTATTGCGTTATTCCTAATCCTTATGGAATCATTGATTTATGATTGGAACCTTGTAGTCATTAATCTGTGGCCAGTTAGCAAATCGAATATAATTACGATAAATCAAGATACATTGTCCTACTCCTAACACTAGTGTATTCCTAAACTTTATTGACAAATTTAGATTTAGATGAGAGCGAAAATTATCCAACAATAAGCAGAAATTAGTTATTAGAATAAAATTTTATTTATTTTCCAATTATTGTGACATTGTAAGTTATCAATCCTGAAATATACTACCATCCACTTCTTGGTGCTTTAAAACATAATCTGAGTAAATTCTTCGCTTTACATGATCCATTTCGTAAATGTTTAGTTGTAAACTAATATTTGACACTTTAAAATCACGTGCTTATTGACAACTGTTTGATTATATAGTACTGCAGACATAGCAAACTTAAATCGGATCTAATATTTATATATGATGGAAAATATATTGGGTGAGATTCAGTGGGTTGTATTAGCGTGTTTTAAGCTAAAACAGTGCTTTGTCAAAAATATTTTGGCAACTTTGTAATACCTGTCAGAAAAAAGTGAGAGATCAAAGGATCAAATAAAGAAAAAAATATTATTAACAGAAGTAAGAAAAGAAGAACAAATGACAAAACTGATCAAAACGGGGGTTGAGATATTTTAAAATTCATTAACATTCAGGTATGAAATATTTGACACATAAAATTTGACATATTTCTAACCTAATTTTGCAATAATCAGTTTCCTTTTACACCTTCCATTTACAATAATACTTCTTCATTTGACTAAAGGATATCTGTATTACTTTTCCATGTGGTAAAATATCTAAATCACAATTGAATCTCATTGATACATGTGGAAAATATTACAATGTTGCCATATACTCAATACAAGATTTAATACAGACCTTAATACAACCCACTGAATTCCACCCATTATTTTTACAAACCTTAATCTCATTAGAATCAAATATATTACTACTACACGGTTTTATTATAAATTTTAATGTAATTGCTTCCTGACAGTGACATTTGTTTAAATATGTCAAAATTGTTATTACAATATTGTATGACGCATAGACAAGATGATATATAAAAATAAATTATTTTATAAATTTATGTTTAAAGTTATTTACTAAATAATATTATCGTAGACTTGAAGATTGTGCCGTTATATTCAATTTTTATTTGTAAATCGAATCTAATATTTATATATGATGGAAAATATATTATTTTTACAAACCTTAATTTCATTAGAATCAAATATATTACTACTAAATTCTCCTTAACACGGTTTTATTATTAATTTTAATGTAATTGCTTCCTGACAGTGACATTTGTTTAAATATGTCAAAGTTGTTATTAAAATATTGTTTTTGTGTGACGCATGGACAAGATGATGTATAAAAATAAATTATTTTATAAATTTATATTTAAAGTTATATATTAAATAACATTATCGCAGAATTGAATATTGTGCCATTATATTCAATTTTTATTAGTTGCTGTAAAATTATATTCAATGTATTTTTTCAAGAAAAACTGTTAAAAGCTTGTATAAGTGATATTTTTGGTTATCCTACATACATTAAAAACTAATGAGCTCTTCCCACATTATAATAGAATCGGTATATAAAATTTTAAAATTTTCTGATTGATAGTACTCGTATTTGAGGAATCGTGTCCACAGGTTCCACATACTCACACACACACACACACACACAAACACACACACACACAAACACACACACACACAAACACACACACACACACACAAAATTTTGCTGTGCCTTCGTCAAAATCCCAACTTTAATCCCATTGCAAATAATGAAAACGGAAGAAAGGCAACACAAATATTACATTAATACAATTCAAAGAAAATATTTAGTGGTATCATTTAATGAAATATAATTGGGAATTAAAAGATGTCCAAAACAAATAATTTACTAAATTAAGTCTAATAAAATATAAAAATTAGAGTGAAAATATATATTTTTTTTTAAATTATACAATTGATTTAAATTTAAATGCAGTTTATCAAATTTTCAATCAAAATTCAGGTTATGTTAATGAATTTTTATTCAGAATATTTATAAACATTTTTAGATGATAATACGTGACTAAAATTTGTAAACAAATGTTTACCGAACTCCTGTTATCTTGTTGACATTTTTAAATTAATGTGTCGCCTTCCGAAAGAGGACATATTTCTAATGCTTTACAATGTTTATATTTTGTAATTTACAAATAATATTTCCTCTCAAACTATTATATCTACTATATACAGGATATCCCCTAAGGAAACCGACACACTTTTACCATTTATTGTAGAATATTTTCGAAATATTTAATTCATTTTACAAAAGAATAGGGCGTAGGATAGGCAATAACTACGAATCAACTAATACTATAGTAACTGGTTATCCGGTAATAGTAATAATTTAATTTAAAATTAAATATTAAACAATTTATTTAATAAATAATTATCTTCGTCAATTTCATTACATTTCATTTAAAAGTTTATTATTTCGAAAATAACCAAAAAACTATAACTACTTAGATCTTACTAATACTAATCATAATAGTAGAAAATTATTGGATTATTTGTAATAAAAGTTAATGCCAATTGGGTTTAACCGAGTAATCGATGTTCTATTTTTTCTAAATCACAATTATGGGTTAATTGATTAATTGGATAATCGTTTAAAGGAATATATTTGACAGCACTAGTGTAGTAGGGACAATGTCAACAACAATAAGGTATTTCCGAATTCCCTTTGTTAATGATTTATCTTACAAAGTAGCTAATATTTTAAGTAATGATAAAACTATAATAACATGTTATATTACTAAAAAAGTAAAAAATGTTTACAGTAAACTTAAAGACAGTAAAGATATATCTAATGTAATTTATCAAATTTATTGTAAAGATTGTGAGGGTGTGTACAGGTGGAACAAATTCTACTATCCATTTCAGAATTATAGTCAGTTGAGTTCAAAGCTCAATAACTTGCTTTAAAATTCAAAAATTATGAAACACACTTTAAATTATGGACTATACATTTCTACATAACTACACTAAGTTTCATATTTTTAAATTAATTAATATAAAAATAATGACAAGGTTTGAAGAAATGCTCAACTTCATTGATGTCTAATATTTAAAGGTAAGAATGGAAAAAAATTAAATTATAATATGTTGCAACCATAGGCTTTGTGAATAATTTGAACGTGAATTTATATTCGATTTATTTATATTTTGTTTATAACAATTTTAAAAATCTGGTGTGGCCAACACATGACCTCCCGCCAATTCCATGTTGAAAATAGCAATGAGCTTTAAGTAAAGTTTCACTTCCGATTGATCGTTTGTAAACAAAATCTACTTTGTTGTTCCAATAAATAGAAAAGTTTGTAATACGAAATTTTGGATTATATTTTATTATGTTTTTCCTGAAAAATCTGTTAGAGCTTCAAATTATATAAGAGCATTAAATACCAACTTTGCAAACTTTTGGATCATTAATATATTTTAAGGAAAAATCGTCACACATACATTATTGTCAAAATCATCACTAACTTTCTTATGCTCTAAAACGCAATCTGTGTAAATTCTTCGCCGTACATTATCCGTTTCGTAAATGTGTAGTTGCAAACTATTATTTGACACTTTGAAATCACGTTCTTATTGAGAGCTGTTTGATATATAATGCTGCAAACATCAAACTTAAATCGAATTATCCTGTATATCTAATATTTATGTATGATGGAAAATATATTATTTTTACAAACTATTATTTTTACAAACCTTTATTTCATTAGAATCATATTAAAACTACTAAATTTTTCTTAATACGGTTTCATTATTAATTTTAATGAAAATTGCTTCGTGACAGTGACATTTGTCTAAATATGTCAAATTTGTTATTAAAGTATTGTTTTTGTTTGACGCAGAGGCAAAGTGATGTACAAAAATAAATTATTTTATAATATAATATAAAGTTATTTCAAGTTATTTCAAGTTATTTACTAAATGCTATTATCGTAGAATTGAAGATTGTGCCATAATATTCAATTTGTATTGGTAAAAGTTGCTAAAAAATTATATTCAATGAATTTTTTACAAGAAAAACTGTTAAAAGCTTGTATAAATGATACTTCCGGTTATCCGATATACACTAAAAACTAATGAGCTCTTCCCACATTAGTATAGAATGGATATACAAAATTTCAAATTTTTTCTGATTGATAGTATTTGAGTAATCGTGTCCACAAGATCCACACACACAGACACACACACACACACACACATACATACATACCTACAGACATCATTGTAAAAATGTTAAAATCGGATTCTGGGGACATCAAAACGTGCTTATTCACTAAAATCTCTATATCCGATTTTTAGCACGATCCCTATACCTCCCTTACCTAGGGTAGCGGGAGGTAAAAATAAAAGTGTTAGATTAAAATTTAGTCAATAAGCTAATGAAAATGTTAAATACCGCTTGAATTAAAATATTAAAAATCCTTTACTTGAGAGCCAGCTTACATACACACAGTACGTTCGCAATATTACGCTTATAAGCGACAAAGGCACTCAACGAAATATTCAATCCACAATTATTGTTGATGGCCCAGAACCAGTGAATCCTCTCTACTGTAGTAGTAGTAGTAGTAGAATTGAGTGTTGAACATGAGGATGAAATCATATTTCTAGCACAACCGAAGTTTAGTACAAATTAAAGTAACAATCTTGCACTTCTACTAAAATCGCTTCCAGACAGAATGATTTACTCGCGTAATATGGGCGTAAAACAAGAAAATGAAGCAAACTCTTTAAAAATCCGTAGCGTAACAAAACGCTTCTCCATTGAAAACCACTTTGGTGCGATGAATATCGTATCACGCTATTATTTAAAATTTGTCTCGTACCTTCGCGATACACCACGATACACGACAAGCAACGGGGATGGCTGAAGTTGAACGCGAGATTTATCTACGTCACTACCAAACACCCTCGCAGATTCTGCACCTGCCAAGTGACGTCATCAACCACTGACGCAAGAATAATTGCCCAGCTTGAGAAATAATTTGTATTAGATTTAGGGCAATTTATAATTGATATTAAATATTTGTGGGGAATGAAATTAATGGGAATAATTTATTATTACGCATCATATACTCCAGTGTAAACGAAACTGTGTAACTACCTATGTGTTTTAGTCAAATTGACTGTGAAAAACGACCAATTACCGAAATCTGATCAACCTATAAACCACTGTCTACAAATTATAAGTTGTCATTTAGGTTACATTATAGTTTGATTAAAAAAATGCATCCATAATGTAAACGAACTGGCAATGCGTTGTGACTGTTTGTCTTCGCTCACTGAGCAAATTCGATGGTTGGGCGTAATATATACACGTGTAATTCTTACCTTTGGTTTAGTCCATCGACCTTTAAACTAATAGACGCAGCGTACGAGCAAAACGCTTGTCCCGCCATAACGGTGCAGACACTGTATCTCTATCCTTCAACAGTACGGAAGTTAAGAAAACGCGGCAAAATAAAAAAAATTATTTGTCCCAAACTTGTTATATTTGGTGCATAATCGGTAAGAGTATAGATTTATTTTTTTGTGCATAATTATATATTTTTAATACAATATATTAATAAGAACTTACATATGAAATGACACAGCTGGACCGCGTACCTACTGTTGACTGCACAAAATACACCGTTTCCCCATTATTTTGTCGCGTACACACCTCACAACACATATACGTATGTATTGACAGAAATAATTGTAAATGTTCTCCAAAAAAATAAATAATACACAGTCACGAAACGTCAAATATATATTTTGACAACTATTTAGTGATAGAGAGCGATGTATAGAGGTTTACATATGGCTGAAAAAGATGTACAATGAGTGCGAACGCATGCGCAGTATACTTTAACTGAGAACTTCCGTACTGTTGAAGGACAGAATATATATTTCCATCCTTTTATGTTGGAGCATTATTCTAACAATAAAACAATAGGAGACACTTGGTCCATTAGTTTAAAGGTCGATGGTTTAGTCTGTATTCGTTAGCCTGTAGTATCATACTCTTATTATCAAGTAGTTTGTCGAATTTTAACTTTTATTCTCAAAAATAAATCTTTTTCAAACCTAATCGATTAATCAGAAAATATGAGTTACATATATTAATTTAATTACGACTTGTATTAAAATAAAGAAAAAAATAGTCTTATCTACTCTGAAAATATGTCATTTCGTCATTGTTTTATTGACAGTAAGTGGCATTTTATATTCAAGTGCTACGGTATCCATGGTGCCTGAGTGTCTGGTCGCGAACCTGGGGGAACCGGGTTCGATCCTGACAGAGGCCAAATATTTCCAATTTTAAATGGCACAAAAGTGACCCCTGTGGTGCACTCTCCACGCCAGCAATGAGTGCCCGTGAGGTAACGCCTGGTAAACGCCCGCACGGTACAAATATGTCATCATCATTACCGATATCTGCGACAAAGCAGATTGGCACACCTAGAAATAGGTAATATGCCACGATGATATATTTATTTATTTATACCAGCGGGTGGAAATATTTTTCATTATGTTCCTAGGACAAAAAAGTAAATTGTCTACACATACCTTTTGAGATTTCGCAGGTAATAAAATATGGGAGTCTGGATTTGCTGCTCTTTTATATTTCTTGAGACATGTTTTCAATCAAATAGTTATAAATTTATTATATGAAATTATAAATTGAACTGACAGCTGACTCGTAGGTAACATATTTGACATTTTCTTATTGAATTATATATCTACGTGTAATTTTGTTTATTCACAATCATTATAGTAATATAATAATAAATAATAATAAAATAATATATCATCACGGCATATTACCCATTTCTGGGTGTGCCAGTATCTACAACACATGTAGACATCGGTAATGATGACGATATATTTTACCGTGTGGGCGCTTACCAGGCGTCACCTCACGGGCACTCATAGCTGGTGTGGAAAGTGCACCACAGGGGTCACTTTTGCCATTTAAAATTGGAAATATTTGGCGTCTGTCGGAATCGAACCCGGTTCCCCCAGGAGGAAAAATACGTCATTCCTAACTTTAATGACAATCTGTTGGGTTGGAAATAACAGATTTCACTTCCATCTCTTGGGTTGGAAATGTTTATGTAGGGGTTGCCTAGCAACATTGCCGTAGATCCCCATAATTAAGTAGGTTAAACAAATTTTAAGACAGCTGTCAAAATATTAATAAAATTAAAGGTTATAATTCATTGATTTATTTTTAAAATTATTGATTAATAATGAGGATGATTGTGAATAAAAGTGTATGTACATAACCTCGGTGGGAGTTTCATAACAGCCTCGCGCATTATCTCACCTCGAGGCTTCGCCTATCGGTAATATACATAAGCCCTCGGCTGTAATGAAACATCTCCCACCTGGGATGTAATATATACTATTTCACCGCTACCTTTACTAATTACTGATATGATAAATATGTATAAAAAATGAAATAGACTTATGTCCATATTCATAAACACTCTGGCTCGTAGTGCGAGCTCGGTTTTAACTAAAACGCTGTTTTAAGAAATGTCAAATTTCATTATTTAATAATAAAAATAAATAATATCAGATTTATCAAAATATCATTTTTAAGCAGGACATGGTTTGTATTCAAACAAATATTTTTAAAAAAATCTTTCTTTAAATATAAGGGTGAAATTAAATATTAAACTTTGAATTTGACATTTCTTAAAACAGCGTTGTAGTTAAAACCGAGCTCGCACTACCAGCCTCTTATGCCCATATTTATAAACACTCGTACAGTTTCAAAACGGCTCGTTATAATTTTTGAAAATAGCTCGTTACAATTTTTGACAAATAGAATCAAACTTGACAAATTAAATTTCGAATTTTCTTTCAGTGTCGACTGTTTTTACTGGATAAAAATTATAACGAACCGTTTAAAATTTTATTAGTATTTATGAATATGGGCGTTAATTTTCTTTCTTGTAAAACGATATGATGAAAAATTTCAAATGCACCTCGAGTTGTATTCGCGCAGCAAGTTTAGACGACAACGCCGCTAGTGAACTTGTTTGGAGGGTATTGATACTGTCAATCTATTGTTTACTTTGTAATATTTTTGCATAATTTCTCTTATATTTGTGTTATTGTTGTTAATTTAAGTGTTTTTTGCGATTAGAATATACAATACTTTTGTATATAAGCATTCGTTTTCATATATCTAGTATTGATATTGGAACTTTAATAGTAGGTAATACTTACAAGGTGATGTAATAATTTCATTGTGATATTTTTATATCATTTCAGTTTCATTGAATATTCAGTAACATCGTAGTTGTTATTATATTATTATTATAAACCTATGTTTATATAAAAATTAAAAAATAAAGTGAAATTTCACAAAAATATGACAAAGTAAATACGAGATTGACAGATCTCAACACCCACCAAAGAAGTTCACTTCGTCTAAACTGGCATCGCGAATAGTGCAATTTTAGGTTTCGAATGCTTGCACTTGCACACCTTGGCCGTACGGACCATGGCGTTGCAAAATGCATTCTCGATCGAAAAACTACACCCATAACTCTTGGTGTATATAAATTACTTTACAAAACAGTATACAAAACAAATGATTAATTTATAATATTTTTCACAGACGTAGTTGAAAATAAATAAAATTATTATTCTTATCAATAAAAGATGCGCCCGCAATAATTTAGTAATGGCTCTATTTTAATTTTAATACAGACTTTTTGTTTTGAATCCTTTCAATATCTTAAGGAAAGGGAGGGGGATGAAACCTCTCATAATTTCCCAAATTTCATAATATAACCAAATTAATTTGTCTTCTTTTGTGCAAAACATTAGAGGGTTATTTAAGTAGGTACATGGTCTACTTCGGCTTGCAAATGCACTTGCCACTTGGTGTAAAAAGGAAACATAATTTAATTCATTATTTCACGCTATTCTCATGACGCGAACCAGACGTTATTACAAGGCACGTCGCTGACATAAAGTAAATTAGTTTTTTAATTAATATTTCTTTTTCTTCCGACCTTTTATTTCGTATATACTCTATTTTTATCTTCAATATAAGAATATGAATATCTTGTAAATACTCGTAAAGTAGACTAGACGTACATCAGACTTACTAGTCGTAACAAATTGACCATTAAGCGTCATCTACTTCAAACAAAGTATTGACAGATATGTCAATATTTATATTTTTTTCTTTGAAATTATACAATTTTATCAATTGTGACATCGCTAACTGATTTATTTATTACATGTGTCGTTTTTCAATAGCGTGTTTTTTTTTATTATACACCAAGATACAGTCAGTAACAAATGTTGCGTCCGGCAAAACAAATTTGATTCTTTATGATAGGAAGCATCGCAGTATGCCGTGAGGCGAGCAGATGTTCATGATTTTATTGGAAACGCATTTGTTTCTATCATGGATTTATAAACGAACTGAAAACAAATTTTTCATTCAAGACTATGTTTTGCACGGGTCATGGCGTATAAGATTTATTATTTTCAAGCCGAAGGCTATAATATCAATGAAATTGAAATTGACTGAAAAATGATACATTAATCTTGAAATTCTGTATATGGTTTTTGTCATGAAAACTTACTTGGGGGATTGAAAATGTAGGGACATATGGCTATATTCTTTATTATTAGTTTTAGACCCACAATTGAAATTATAAAGAAGAGGCACAATACCTCTCGCCATTTCCATTTTATATTACATAAGTATCAAATTTAACATTTCTTGTACACAAAATAATTGAAATTTTACCTATTCTTTCGTTCTATGTGGAAGTTTATCCTTCTCTTTCAATATGTTCAAGATTTTTCACATTCGTTGACGGTATTAGCGCTATTTCTTAAAGATATATAGTGTTTCACAAGACAAGATTTCTTGTCTTGCTAGGTTATTTCTTGTCTTGTCTTGCAAAACAAGACAAGAAATTTAAATAACTCTTGTCTTGTGTTACTCTTGCAAGCAAAAATCTTGTCTTGCTTGCATATTTCTTGTCTTGCTTATTTGCGCGTGCGTGTAGTGTTATATTATTTAGACTTGTTTGGGGTTCCCCTATTAGCTGCCAAACCGTTGGTTGTTATATTGTGCAGTCATTGTCAAAAGCTAGTTGTTTTTAAAATTATAGTAGTAAATATATTATCATGTTCAGTGAAACTGAATCTGGTATTTAACACTTTTATATTAATGAGACCGACATATTAGATTTTTGCTAAAATTAATAAACATTAAGTGGTACTTTACTTGAAGCTCTGGACTGATTTCCTTGAAAAAATATATTATATAATAAAAACTTCTCAAATTTGGTTTTAAAACTCGTATATGATTGAAAACAACATATTAGATTTTGAGTATATATGATAAGTCGGATGTAGTTCTTAAATAAGAGCTCTTAACAGATTTTCAAAAAAAAAAAAACTACAAAATTTCTTATTAAAGACTTTACTATTTATTGGAATAACGAATTAGATTTTGTTTACAAACGATAAAGTGATATTTTACTCCAAACGCATTGCAATTTTAAACATCGAATTAGCGAGAGGTCATGTGCTGGCCATATAAGATTTTTTATCTCTAAATCTATAGGAAGATATAATAAGAAAATTTAAATTTGTCAGATTGAGTACTTAATGCTAAATTTTCAAAATATAATATTTTTTTAAGAAACTACTACTTCCGGTTGTCAATTTGTTACTAAAACCTTTTTAGCCTTTCCGATTAATGTCAGCTTAGCGAGAGGTAAAATCAATAATAAAATGTTGATATGCTGAATTATAATATAATATTGCAAGAGTGCAAGAATGCAAAAAAATATTTAAAAAATCTTGCTATTCTTGCACTTTTCTTGCAGGCCAGATTCTTGTCTTGTCTTGCAATAAATTATACAACTCTTGTCTTGTTCTTGTCTTGCATTTTCTGCAAGAACAAGATAAGAACAAGAAAAATGTAAGACTCTTGTGAAACACTAAAGATATATGTAAATTAATTAGTAATACAAAGAAATATTAAATGTACTTTCCAGAAAAACCTGTCAGTAATATCAGTAAAACTCGAGGTAAAACTGTTGATTTTTGACACTGACATTTTGCATTTATCTGTCAATTACAAACATATAAATATCTCAACTGGTTTCCGTGGAGTTGTTTGGGCTTCAAGATTCATTACAACAGACTTTCTATATATTATATTCTTTGTCACTAAATCTACAAAAGATTATAAAATTTTTAAATGAATTAGATTGAGAAATTAATGTCCTAAATTATTTGTAAAAGCATAAATATTCAAAAAATAATATTTGGAATATTTAAAAAAAAAAAAACTATTACTTCTGGTTGTCCAATTGTTACCAAAAACTTATCAGCTCTTTCCAATAATGTCAGATTGAGGAATCCGTACGGACTTATCATCGTAAAAATGGTTTAATCGCATTATAGGGACCTTAAAACGTGCTAATTCACTAAAATTTGGTTATGCGATTTTAGCATGAATCCAGTACCTTTCTTAGCGAGAGGTAAAAATGGAATATAGTTTACATAGATATTTATATGCATTATGTAATTGTCATACAAAAAGCATAGCAAATCTCTCTTTTTCTTATTCCTATTCCTAATCGATAAAAAATCCATCCTATTCTATTTATATCTTGAAAAACCTTTCTCCGATATGATGTATGTGGTGTCTATCACTGTTATCCCGCAAAGCGTTATCAAATCACGATATCACATCCGATTATTGGCATTGATCGCAGCCAGCCAAGTAGAACATCGTCTTCGTAACATCTCAACATCTTGACTGTTCTGATACTGCCATTGTCTTGGTCTAGTACAATACGATAGCCGAAGCCGTCAGTCACAGACAGACATTAATTACATTTCATTGTGTAGTAGGAACAATATTAAAAAACATAATAATTTAAATTAAGTTGGATATTTTGTAACAATCGCAACTGATCGATTTTGGAAGGTATATAATTCCCTGCTGCCTGTAGGTAATCTTTTCTATCCATGATTGTTGTAATAATTAATAATTCTCGTACTCCCACTATAATGGGTCATAACTTAGTTACTGGTGGAAAACCCAAACGAAACCCATCTATATATTATATTTATTTATAAAGCATACTTACCTGAATGGTTTATTATTTAAATGTTTTGGTTATCATACGGAGATTTTTTTGTCATGAAATTATGAATACTTTCAATGTTTACCTCATAAAATAAATAAAATAACTATATTATTTGTTTAATTTTACCTCTCGCTAAGAGAGGTATTGGATTCATGCTAAAATTCACATATCCAGATTTTATTGAATAAGCACGATTTATGGTCCCTAGAATCCGATTATAACATTTTTAAAATGATGTCTGTCTGTGTGTGTGTGTTTGTGGATGTGTGTATGTGTGTGTGTGTGTGTGTGTGTGTGTGTGTGTGTGTGTTGTAGACACGATTCCTCAAAAACTATAAGACTAAAAAATATTTAACCGCAGTTTCCTCAATCTACATTCCTGGGAAGAGCTGAAAAGGTTTTGGTAACAATTGAACATCCAGAAGTAGTAGTTTCTTAGAAAAATATCTTGTATAGATTTAGAGATAAAGACACTATAAATTTATAGAGTAATCTAATCGCAGAGGCTAAGGCACTAAGGAAACCAGTTGACAAATTCCAATGTTTATATCAAATATCAACAGTCTTAGTGACATTCTGATAGCTTTTTCTGGGAAGTATATTTAATTTTTCTTATTGTTTTATTAATTAAATATTTGAAATTATAGGTAAAATTGTGGTAAAATGCATATATCCATCAGAAATACCGCCAATCTGGTTAATGAATTGGAAGAATCTCTGACATTTAGAAACTTCCTCATACAATGAAAATAGATATAATTAGAATTATATGTGTGCAGAAGACATGTTAAATACAATAAAAAACAATATTTGGGTAAAGTTCTGTAATATTTTGTTATAAAACGACGGTTCGAAAGCGAAGTGCAATACAATACTTATATAGCCTAATATGGAAATGGCGAGAGGTCTTGTGCTGGCCACAACAGATTTTTTATGTATAATAAAGTGACATAATGCTTTTCATTTTGGATTAAAAGATAATTAAATATATAGGGTTTTAGGCTGTTATTTTTCCTAAAATAAATTGAATCTATTGTCGTACGGAGACTTTTTTGTGACTGTATATGTCAGCATCAGTTATTATTCTTGCGTAAAACATTAATACAACATTATTGTTCTTTCTAGTTTAAAAGAATGATTGTTAGTTTGATAGCGAAATGTCTGTTTTGATAGATCGTCCTATCTGGTGCAATAACATATGTAATTGAGTGGAAATATGCTGTCCTTGTCAATGCTATATGATTTTGACAGATGCCAGATGTTGAAACTACTCGTGCGTTTTGTCTCCATCAGAACATCCATTACTATTCCACCTCAAATATCGCAGAATCGGTTATATCAAAGAAAATGGTTTTTTTAATGTAAAATTTGAATAGCAGGTCATAGAGAAAAATTGGTGATCGTGATACATATCTATTTTTTGTTACTTCGTATTTACATATTGATGAAGAAATAAAAAAATTTCAAAAATGGAACAACATTGTTAGCTGCGGGTTATGAACGAGTAACATTGCAAATTGCAATTTTATTTGCAGTTTGCTGACTATTGGTTTTGGATAACTAATGTTTTCGCAATCAATCAATGCAAAAAGGAAACAGGAACAATATTTTAAAATTGATATTTACTTTAAACATTTATCAATAATTTTTATGTCTTTATTGAATAACAAAAGAAAGTACTCACTACCAGGTAATCAGGTATTACTGGGAGAAATAATTATTACAAGTATTTAGAGAAATACAGTGTGTTAATTAAGAACCTGGCCATAGGCGTTTAACATGGGAAAACAGTTTTTCTTTGCGCAAAGGTCCCCAATTAATTTTAGACAAAAATGTTTCAAATAAATGTTGTAGATATTAATATTCTACGCCTAAATCACTAAATAGATTTAATTTTTCACATTTAGTAACTTGTAAAATCTAATTTAAAATTGTATAAATATTGTTCACTTATAGCGATACCCATGCAATTGAAACAAAATTAGAAAGAAAATCATTTCGTTTGAACTGTCAGAAATTTAATTTTATTTTATAGATAGAATGTGAAAAAAAAATAATAATAAAAGTTATTTAAGTGTTAGATTTTAAAAATAATACCTGTGTAGTGATTTAGGTGCAGAATTGAATTATCTGCAACTTTTAATTGAAAACTGAATTTCTGACAGTTCAAACGATACGCATTTCTCTGTAATTTTGTTTCAATTCCATGGGTATCGCTAGAAATGTGCAATATTTTTATACAATTTCAAATTAGATTTTACAAGTTACCAAACGTGCAAAATTAAAACTGTTTACTGATTTAGGCGTAGAATATAATTATCTGTAACACTTATTTGAAACATTTTGTCTAAAATTAATTGGGAACTTTTGCGCAAAGAAAACTGTTTTCCCATGTTAAACGCCTATGGCCAGTTTTTTAATTAACACACTGTATATGAATTTGTAAGGTATTGTCACATTTCGAATAAAGTTAAATTCATGTATGTATTTAAAAACTAGATATAAAAAGAAATCAAAGAGGGTTATTACAGGAATACTGCGTCTCGTTTAAGAATGCAATGGTGGGCGGAGCTTGACGAGGGCGGTTTACGTATCAACATTTTAGGTTAAATACGAATCTATTTTATTTCCATAAAATAATAATAGTACAACAGAAACATCCAGACACATTATTTGGAGATGAAACATCTTCAATATCCACCCATTCAAGAACTATTTTGATAAGGACATGCGATATTGTATGAATAATAAAATATTTTTGACAGTTATTGACAGGTGATCTGTTTTGTATTTACGAGTATTTTAACTTTTTTTAACGTTGTTGTTAGTTTATTACAATTATATTTATATTAAAATTATTTCACTTACATTCAATTTAGTTAGCCTAATTTATTGTACACAAATGTAGAAAAAAAGTTGCAATAACATAATATTGGGATAGTTTGAAATTGACTCGCGTTTGCACCAATCACAAGCCAGGAGATGTTGTTCCTATACCAGGTTACACTGTATTCTTATACCAGAGAGAGTATACCTATATGCCTTCTAAGTATTAAATATGAAAAAAAAAATATTTTTTAAATATCAGTTAGATATTATTCAGTGTGTTCAGAAAAAAATCATTATTCAATTCAAAAGGCAATTTATCAAAATTGATCGTGAAATGTAATTTTAAGGAGAAAAGATAATAAAGAAAGATAAAGAATATTTCCATTCACCGTTTTCTAATTTATATATATTTATACATAGAAGATCCAAGAAGAAAAGCTTTTATTTCTTTAGATAACATTTTTGACAATATTTCTTGTCAAATTAACATTTAATTAAAAACTTTCAAATTGACATACGTTTTTTTGTTCATAGCCTACTCTGAGTTAGGATTTTTTTGAACAAACTAAAATTAATTATTAAAATTGTTGTAATATTTGGAAAAAATCACGTAATTTGAAACAATATGACGTCAAAGTTTATAAGAACATGATTGTGTGATAAACTATCGCCTACTTTCATTTTATATAAATAACGTAGGTTAGGTCTAGTGTTGTCCTCTTTGTATAAGGTCGCGAACTTTTCAATTCATCCTTATTTCTATTCTCATTATTAAATTCTTACTTTAATAACAAGCGGTTGATATAATTCTCCGATATTGGAAAAATATTTTATTCACAATCGGTTATATATGACGATATTCGACTTTTAAAAAGTTGGGAAGTTAGTTATTGTTAACCTCATTTTCCAAGAGACCAGTGGCTTGTATAGTGCGGGACACGGAAGATAAACTACGGAAAATATGATAGCACAAATCACTGTCTAATATATGCGCTTCGTTTAAATCCACACGAAATATAACTAATTTACTTTCCACATACCTAATATAACATATACCTAACTGTTGCCCAAATAAATTTTAAAGCTATGCAGCCTTTCTTATATTGACAGTTGATCTGTGCAATTGCTGTTCGTATCAGTTCCTGTCTTGTTTGCACTCGGATTATGAACATACATAAATGAGTTAGAATAATTTTGTTTATATGGAATATCACGATATGAAATGAGCATTTCTTTCCCTTAACCCTCAGGTCAAGATAGGTGTCCCGTACTATAAACAAAGCTTCTTTACATTTTATATGGAAAGAGACGAATGAAATTATTGTAAATAATATAAATAAATGTAGATATATGAGAAATCAAAATTTGAGGTTAGAGATCAAACTGACCTGTCAGTTCATGTGATAAATGAACAAGCTTAGACCATTTGTTTATTTATAAATAAATAGATAAATAAATAAATAAATCTTTACCAACAGGATAAACCCAATTACAAAGTAATACAAAATATACATTAACATATAAAGAGAGATCTAATGCAAAATAATAATAATAAAAAATATATATACATATATATCAAATTAATAGATTACTTAATTTATTTGTGAATAAATTCAAATTATCATCAAAATCTAACTCAGAGCATATTGAATTATAAACACGACACATCGCATTAACTGGTGAGTTATAATGGTAATTTGTTCGCGAAAAATTACAAAGAAATGTATTATTGTTTCTAGTACTACAAACATTAATGAAAAAATTTAATTGAGAAAGCAGTTCACTATCGTCAACGTAATTATTAATAATTTTATACAGAAATATAATCTGTTGTTTAATATGCCTACTCATTAATGGTTCTAAAGTGAAGGTACTGAGAAGAGTAACGTAATCAGTATTTGGCCAAAAATTAAACAAACGATAAGAGACAGTTTTGCAAAATCTTTTTTGAATACCTTCTATAGCGTTAATTAAGTACTGTTGTGCAGGAAACCAAATAATAGAGCCATAGTGTAATTTACTCAGAACTAGAGATTCAAACAAAGTTTTGTAACATAGAAAATTTTTAAATTCAGATGTGGAGCGTAAAATAAAACCTAACATTTTGTAACAGGATGCAATTGTAATTTCAGCATGATAAATTAAATTTAGTTTAGAATCTAAAAATAGACCTAAGTCTTTTATCATTACAACTCGATTTAAAATTTGATTATTCATGTTGTAATCATAGTTAATTGTAATATTTTTCTTACTATAACTAATTACTTGACATTTGCCAATATTAAAATTTAATTTATTGTGTTTAGACCAATTGAAGATTGAAAGTAAATCTTCTTGTAAGAGACGACAATCATCAATGTTAGTGATGGTACAAAATAATTTAAAATCATCTGCGTACATCAAGCAGTTAGCATGTTTAACAACAGAAGTTAAATCGTTTATGAATAAAATAAATAGTAAAGAACCCAGAACTGAGCCCTGCGGTACTCCTGAAAAAGCTATGAAATTTCCGGATGTAAATCCATTGCAGTCAACATATTGCACCCTGTTGCTTAAATATGATTTAAGTAATTGGTGTAATTTATCAGAGAAACCAATAGCTTTTAATTTTTCTAATAGTAATTTATGTTAGGTTATTATTGTTATTTAAATATCAATTACTCAATATTAATTTCCAATTGTGGATAAAATAGTATTCAAACCTCGGTGAAAAGTTTCATTATGTCTCGGGCTATAGCAAACCTCGGCGCTTCGCACCTTGGTTAGCTATCGTCGCCCTCGACAACAAGGAAACACTTTCCACCTCGGTTAGTAATATGTTATTCTAAACTTCATCAGTATTCACATTTTGTGACATTCTACAATTTCATGTGACGTTGCGTTTTTCTCTTCTTTGATAATAAAGTCACAATTCTTGATAAGCAGAAGCATTTTCCGCAGTCTGGATGTCATTCCCCGAATTCCTTTTAACAGATACATTTCATACGAGCTGTCAAACGCTTGGCTGGCTTCTGTCTTTCACCCTCAGCGCTTGAACAGAAATCCAATACTCTTTATTACACTCTTCATGAACCAGAGATACTCCATACCGCAGAAAAATCTCTGTTGCATGTATTATAGACTGGAAATTTATCCAAATTGCGAAAACTTATGTAATTTGCCTGAAACTAAACTAGAAGTAGAAGTATAAACTTTCTAAAACCTCGAATCTGACCAAAATAAAAGTGGGCACGATTCGGAATTGATTTGAATGACATTTGGTTAACATTTTTTGTTTTGATTAAATCAACACTGAATATTTTAAATTTCCAAACCAAATATCTTTCAGACAACAATTTTTTGCAGTTGACAAAACATGACACATGACAGTTTTTCTCTCATAGCCGAAGGCATTTTTAAAATTGCTTTTAATAAAATTGAAAACAACTGAGGAAACAAATATATTTAATCCAAAATTATTTAATAATAATTCTATAACTATGAGGATTTGTGTGTGTGTGTGTGTGTGTGTGTGTGTGTGTGTATGTTTGTGTGTGTGTGTGTGTGTGTGTGTTTGTGTGTCAGACGATAACTCCAACATTACCAGCCCGATTCACAAAAAAGATTAAGCTAATCCTCATTTTTGGATTAGCGAATTCTACTCTAATTTTGACTGTTTATAACTTAAAATATGGTCTAATCTATTCCTAGTATCTACCTTTATTGATAATATCATGAAAATTAAATTTGAAATACCGAAATACAATAGAATTCAGTAATCCAAAAATGAGGATTAGCTTAAACTTTTTTGTGAATCGGGCTGTACAATTTTAAAAAATATAATTCTTTCAAATTTCTCTTCTTATAATCCAGATGAAGAGCTGATTAGATTTTGGTTATAATTGGACAACCGAAAGTACCTTTATTTGAAGTTCTTAACGGTTTTTATTGAAAAAATGCAGTCATTTTTTTGCATTTTACGTTATATTGCTTTTAATAAAATTGAAAACAACTGAGGAAACAAATATATTTAATCCAAAATTATTTAATAATAATTCTGTAACTATGGGGATTATAAATTATTTTTTATTATATTTTTTACCTTCCGTCACCTTTATGTTAGGAAGATATTGCCTTCGGCCAAAAAATTCGGTGGTGAGTTTTTAATGAATAACCACCTTAGAATACGATTTTACTAATTTTACGCTAGTGTGTGTGTGTGTGTGTGTGTGTGTGTGTGTGTGTGTGTGTGTGTGTGTGTGTGTGTGTTTGTGTGTGTGTCAGACGATAACTCCAACATTACCAGCCCGATTCACAAAAAAGATTCAGCTAATCCTCATTTTTGGATTAGCGAATTCTACTCTAATTTTGACTGTTTATAACTTAAAATATAGTCTAATCTATTCCTAGTATCTACCTTTATTGATAATATCATGAAAATTAAATTTTAAATCCCGGAATACAATAGAATTCACTAATCCAAAAATTAGGGTTAGCTTAAACTTTTTTGTGAATCGGGCTGTACAATTTTAAAAATTATAATTCTTTCAAATTTCTCTTCTTATAATCCAAATGAAGAGCTGATTAGATTTTGGTTATAATTGAACAACCGAAAGTACCTTTGTTTGAAGTTCTTAATGGTTTTTATTGAAAAAATGCAGTCATTTTTTTTCACATTTTATGTTATTTTACTCGTAGATATGAAAGAATATTTGATTCTCTGTACAGTTGATTACACATTTTTCTTACTGTGTTTGGAAAAAAGATCGTACTCTATATGCTTCATAAATAAAATAAATAAATAAATATATCATCACGGCATATTACCCAATTCTGAGTGTGCCGGTATCTACAATACATGTAGACATCGGTAATGATGACGATATATTTTACCGTGTGGGCGCTTACTAGGCGTCACCTCACGGGCACTGGCATGGAGAGTGCACCACAGGGGTCACTTTTATGCCATTTAAAATTGGAAATATTTGGCGTCTGTTCCTGGTTCCCCAGGTTTGCTACCAGACACTCAGGCACCCGGCCACGGAACCCCATATACTCCGTAAATAAAATTCAAAATGACGTTAACAACTTTTTTGAGATTATAGAACAAAATAACCAAATGCACCTATGAGTGAATATATAAAGGGAGGTATATTCGAATAAACAAAGGTTCGTATATTCGTTCACCATGGTTACTTAATAATAATCGCTGAAATATGTGATAACTAAGAAAAATTACGCATTCTTATTGGTTTATAATTTATGAATCATATAGTTTACTATAGTTATGTTTAGCTATTGAGCGACTTTTCGAGTTTTTCTTTTTTTATAATATTACTCGTCCTTATAATAAATTGTATTTTTCATATAACTAGATGTACCTGCCTAATTATTTTGAAGACTAATTATTTTCTGTTTGTTGGAATAATTATGTTGTAATTTGTAAGTTTACTCACAGAGAACAAATTTCAGTGTCGCTGGATTCGTAGTGAAATGAGAATAGTACCTACTTACTTTTCAGTTTTAAATCATCATACCTAGTTTCTAATTTCAACCTTCATAATCTAACCAGAAACATTATTTGCTGGCCAACATGAAGTTCTGTTGCGGTGGCTGGGGTCTCCCAAGTCGTATATCTTCGTCACAAATTAAATATCGTATTTAATTAGTGGATTTTATGAGCAGCAGCAGTTGCCGGGAAAGCTCGGAAACTGCACTAGCTTACTTATAATAACTCCTTGATGAATCTACTGGCTTGGGGAAACAATATGGAATCGCTTCCAAAGCCTACAAGATTTATTAACGTATTTTATGGTATTTTATTAGCACACAAACTGCCATGTCATCAAACAATTCATTAGAGGAGGAAAGTTATTAATAAGAAAAACACTGAAAGTACAAAATGTATTTCGTTGATGCTGGTTTATGTTTAGAATACTATTTAAAAGAACAATAATTGTATCTCAGATAAAATTCTACATAAAACTTGTTTTAAATTATACTTTTTTTTTTAATTTGTATGAATACTCGGAACACACGAATTTAGCCGATTTCATTCGACAACATGACGTCATCATATTATCGGAGCTAATGTGAAACAGTTAAAAAATGTACATAAATAAATAAAATAAATATATCATCACGACATTTTACCCATTTCTGGGTGTGACAGTCTGTTTTCACAGATATCGGTGATGATGATCACATATTTGTACCGTGCGGGCGCTTACCAGGCGTCACTTCACGGGCTTTCATTGCTGGCGTGGAAAGTGCTCCACAGGGGTCGCTTTTGTGCCATTTAAAATTCGAAATATTTGGCGTCGGTCGGGATCGAACCCGGTTCCCCAGGTTCGCGACCCGACACTCCGGCACGCGGCCACGGGACCCCATCTACAGTTTTGACTAAATTTTGAATCAATATTTGGAAATATATTTTAACCATTAATGTATTTGTAATGTAAAAGAGGCTTATCGGGATAATAGTTTCTTTCTAACTATTAGGCCTACATTATATTATTGATCTGCGATTAATTTCTATTTTTATGTTACAGGGGTGCAAATACACAAGTGATTTACAAATGTCCGCCTAATATCTTGGTAAGTTTTTTTATTAATGTTTAAAAAAATCAGAGATATCACACATGAACCACTTATTTACGCTATACTGTTAGCATAAAATTAGAATATTTAATTCCATATATTACCTATGTATTCTATTACATAATCTGCTATTCAATTAAACTAGTTACTTCCTTCATAATACAGATGTTTGTCAATATTCGGACATTTTTTTACTTGCAACTTTTGTAAACATACCTTAACATAAACTAACTTAAAGCATAAAACCGGAAAAGGCACTTTACTTGAAGCTGAAAATAGTTTATCTTCGAAAATATTTTTAAATATTTTGTTTTCGCAATTATAAAAATTCAATATTATTAAATTTTGTACAGCTATGCATTCATACTTTTTCTATATATTTTATTGATAAATATATAAAATAATCTATTTTATAAATCCCGGAGCCTATGTTTTAAAGGTAAACACAATTTCTTAATTACACAATTCAGATTTTAAAGGTATGTAACTGATAGATAAATGTCACTATGGAAGAACTTATCATTTCAAATTATTAACGGTAACGTTTTAAAAAGAAAATTATAATAGTAAATAAAACTATAGTTATGCAAATGCGAAGGAACATAATATAGTTTCCAGCATTAATAAATATGTATGTATTTCTATTAATAAAAGTTAAAAAAAAAAAATAATAATAATAACACTCGGTTTAGTTTTACAAGAAAAGTGTGTATTTACATTATTGTACAATTTCGCCAATTGTAACATCATCAGAACTATTGGCGGGAGGTATAGTGCTGGCCACATCAGATCGCTAAGAGAGGTATTGGAATCATGTTAAAAATCGCATATCCAGATTTTAGTGGATAAGCACGTTTTAAGGTTTCTATAATCCGAATATAACATTTTTACGATGATGTCCGTATGTGTGTGGGTGTGTGTGTGTGTGTGTGTATGTGTGTGTGTGTGTGTCTGTGTATGTTTATGTGGGTGGATGTTGGAGCCACGGTTTCTCAAATACTATAAGACTTAAAAAATATTTGACTGCAGTTTCCTCAATCTGACATTCCTGGGAAGGGCTGATTAGATTTTGGTAACAATTGGACAACCGGAAGTAATAATTTCTTTAAAAAAATTTTCTAAATATAATTTTTTGGAAATTTTTGTTATTACTGTTATTGAAGAACAAAATTCTACATCTGATACATTTAAAATTGTTATTTTATAAATTTAGAGATAAAGCCGCTATAATATAAAGAATAACGGGAAGTAATAAGTCCAGCAGGCTAAACTAAACTAAGGAAACCAGTTTTATTAATTGAATATTTAAAATTATAGGTAAAATGTATATATCCATCCGAAATACCGCCAATCTTGTTAATGAATTGGAAGAATCTCTGCCATTTAGGAACTTCCTCATACAATGAAAAATAGATATAATTAGAATTATATAAGTGCAGAATATATGTTAAATACAATAAAAAACAATATTTTGGTTCTATCATTTTTATGTTATAAAACGACGGTTCGATAGCGAAGTACAATACAATACTTATATAACATATAATGGAAATGGCGAGAGGTATTGTGCTGGTCACAACAGAATTTTATTGTTGTAGTTTTGCTCTAAAAGTTAGTGAGCCATTTTTACCTCCCGCTACCCTAGGTAAGGGAGGTATAGGGATCGTGCTAAAAATCGCATATAGAGATTTTAGTGAATAAGCACGTTTTGATGTCCCCAGAATCCGATTTTAACATTTTTACTATGATGTCTGTGGGTATGTATGTGTGTGTGTGTATGTGTGTGTGGATGTGTGGATCCTGTGGACACGATTACTCAAATACTATCAATCAGAAAATTTAGAAATTTTGTATACCCATTCTATACTAATGTGGCAAGATTTGATTAGTTTTTAGTGTATATCAGATAACCGGAAGTATCACTTATACAAGCTTTTACCAGTTTTTCTTGAAAAAAATTGCATTGAATATAATTTTTCAGCAACTTTTACTATTAAGAATATAATATAATGGTACAATCTTCAATTCTACGATAATATAACTTTAAAAAACTTTAAATAACTTTAAATATAAATTTATAAAATAATTTATTTTTGTACATCATCTGATCCATGCTTCAAACAAAAACATAATACTTTAATAAAATTTTGACGTATTTAAACAAATGTCACTGTCACATTTACATTAATAATGAAATCGTGTTAAGAAGAATTTAGTAGAAATATATTAGATTTGTAAATATAAATCTGTCAGTATAAGTATGTGTTTTCAAAATGTCAATTATTGGTATACAACTACACATTTACAACATGGATCATGTACAGCAAAGATTGCGTTTTTAGAGCACTTGGAAGTTGATGATGATTTTTCGAGGATTATCTTTTTCTTTGGTGAGGCACATTTTCTCCTCTTTGGGCATGGTCATAAGCAAAATTGCTAGATTTGGGCAGAGGAAAATCTTCATGTGATTTACGAGGTACTATTACATGTCCAAATGAGACTGTTTGGTGCCCACTATGGTCAGGTGGCGTCATTGGAACTTACTTTTTCGAAAATGTTGAAGGTCGAACTGTTATAGTTGATGGTGACCGGTATAGGCCCATGATAATCGATTATTTTTGGCACGAAATCAATTTCGTATTACAGACTTCTATTTATTAAAACCACAAATTAGATTTTGTTTATAAACGATCAACCGGAACGGAAAAAGATACTTTACTTAAAGCTCATTACTATTTTAAACATGGAATTAGCGGGAGGTCATGTGCTGGCCACATCAGAATTTTTTGCATTTATTTAAAATCTCATGATAAACTCATTGTTCCAGTTTTCGGTCGATTCCCCGTATACACTTCAATGGTAACATAATATGGCATCTAATTAGTAGTGGCAGTAAATTTTTCTGTTATCTGCCTTTGAAATCGTACGGTTTGAAATTCTACCCATCCTATCCCATTCCACAACTGAGGAAATGATCTGTCGCCTCCAATTACGCGCAGCCCTTGGCAGATTGACTGCGGAGTGTACGAGTAGCTCTGGTCATGTGCATCGATTTGTCCTACTGCGGTCAACCTGTCCAGTTGTCCAGTGCACTGCATTGATCGCATTTATCTGCGGTTGCAATTAGATAGCATACCCCGTGTGGTGTGAGTGTGAAACATTGCTCCTATGATTTATATCTGATTTTCCCGCAACCAAAGTGTAGTCAACCATTCATCGGTGGTCACGAAAGGAAACGCGACACCGAATGATTATTCACGCTTTTAAATAATTTCGATCATATATTGAAAGGCAAGTGTTATAATGACCCTTATTGTAATACGAGTATACAGTTTGCGTAATTCGTGTGCTGCTCGATTTTGTAAAATACGGGGATTACAATAGGGTATTCCGGTGATATGGAATTAATGCAAAATAATAACTTTTTCTATAGTTTCCATCTTCTTATATTAGAAAAATATAATAAAACATGTGTAATAAAAAGTTTTAATTCAAAATTTAATGTTACAAAATTGGAATTTTTACAGCTCTAGAAACGTCCTTGAAATTTGTGACGTCAAGTTGATAATCTGTTGCTCATTTCAAACTAAATATGTTCGTTTAAACACACAGATGGTGCCAGTAGTTAACTCGCGCGGGTATATTTCTTGTTTGATATTTCGTCCACTTTATAATTATTACTCCTATTTTTACCATAAACAAACACAGGACAAACACCGAAATACACGCTGCTACTCAAATCATATGTAAACAAGCAAATGGCTGTCATGAACATGTGGATTTAGGCGCTGAAGTTCGTTGCAGATGCCACTATCGAGTTGACGTCATAAGCGCAGCATGATAAGATAATTTGAATTACGATAAAATTTTTAAAAATTCATATCTCATGTGATGCATACATTTTCTTACTCAAAGTTAGATATTCAGAGTCCTACTGGTCTGTACTAATGTAAAAAAATATTTTAAAAAAATGTCGGAATACCCCATTATTGGACATTGAAATACGAGTATTTCATACAATTTATTCTATTTTGCTTCAGTTTACTTTTATTTTAAAATTATGAATTATTTAAATAGTATATTACGTTTCAAGTTAAGAAAAGTAAAAGTTTACCAGACGAGTATGGCAAGTTTAAGTACGAGAGAGGCGTGCACTATTTTTCCGTATTTTATATTAGTATTAAAATTTGATTTTTTTTCGGCATAATATACTGAATTAAAAACATCTAAAGAAACATAGTAGTCTGATTCTTAGTATCAAAGTAACTTAACAGTTATTTTTTTTTGTACTTTACAACCTACAAACAAATTAATTTTTGGAGATCGATCTCTAGATGATGAAAAGAACATGGCAAACAATACAAAATAAAAATAAACAATTCCTTGTGTCAAAATGTATTTTAATGAAAAAACCGTTACTATGCAGTAACGGTTTCTATGTAGTAAAGTAACCCCTTACTGTACGATATTGAGTATATTAAAATAGTTCCTACATTACTGTACAAAATACGAAAAAATATATTAACATTTCAATGACAATGTTATTTATAAGTATTATGTTTTCAACCTCAAAATAAATGTCTTGAATTTAAATAAAAAAAAACTGTTGTGGCCAGCTCAAGAACTCTCGCCATTTCCATATTAGGCTAAATAAGTACCTATTTTTAACATGTCTGGTACACACACAAAAAATTTAATTACATCTATTGTTAATATATGTCTATATTTTTTAATTCATTCAATAAATAAATTTTCTCCTACTCTTCTAAAGGTTCGAGATTTTTCAAATTCATTGGCAAGATTGGTGGTATTTCTAAAGCCTATATGTAATATATGTATCTCTAATTTTAAATATTAATAATAATAAAATAAGAAATATTAAATGTAGTAAAAGCCTTCAGTAATGTATCTGAATTTCTGAGTATTTGACACTGAAATTTTAATTTTTTCTTCCTTGTACGAAGTAAAGGATGTATTGTAATCGCGAAAAATTTCGATTTCCAGATTTCAACGGAAATATGCATTTTGACCATCCCTGAATCCATTTTGATTAATTTCGTCGTGACGTCTATACGTACGTAGGTACGTATCTCGTGTAACTGAAAAACGGTGATCCGTAGAAAGTTAAAATTTTGTATTTAGGACTGCTATAATATCTAGTTGTGCACTACCCTTTTTGGTTATTACATAACTTCCAGACGTTGTACTTTACTTGAAGCCTATAATAGATTTTAATGAAATACTGTATTAAAATATAATCCAAAACTTTTCAAATTTGGTATATACTACTTCTATATGAATGGGATAACATAATAGATTTTGGTTAAAATGGTCTAACCGGAAGTGGTACTTTACTTCAAGTCTATAATAGATTTTAATAAAAAATTATATTAAAATATAATCCAAAACTTTTAAAATTTCTCAGGAACCGTTTGAGATACAAAACTCAGCTTTTGTACACATCTTAGCATTAATATTAGCTACTTTTTAAGCGCTTATTCAATTTTTTTCATGTGCCATTGACGGAGATTTGCGTGAGGTTTTTATGGCTCTAATTTCTATGACACTTGGGAAATTGGCATTCTGAAAGCACATTATGAACCACCAATATTTTCTACACAAAAAAGGTACTCCTAGTCAAAAGCTCTAACGTAAACCGTTTTAGAGAAATACGGCATTTTATGATGGAAAACATGAAAAAAGTAGCAACATGTTTTGTTGTTGATAAAAACATTTGTTTTTGATCTAGTCGTCTGCGTTCATGCTTTTGTTTTGACATTAAAATTATTGTAGGAGGAGGTCATTTTCAACAATTTTTGTGATTTTTCTTGTTTTTTATCTTATTGCTTAGTTTTGTAAAATAAAAGTTCTGTGATCATGTTGCTACTTTTTCTCATGCTTTTCATAATAATTTTTTTACACCCTGTATCTCGAAAACGGTGCGTTTTGCGTTATGCGTTTTGTTAATAGGAACTTTTTTTCTTATAATTAGCCAACCAATCCCACCCTTTATTTTCCGACACATGTTTTGAAACACCCTGTATAATCCAAAACTTTTCAAATTTGGTATATAAGACTATCATATCAATGAAAATAACATAAGAGATTTTGGTTAAAATGGTCTAACCGGAAGTGATACTTTACTTGAAGGTGTTATCAGTTTTTCTTTAAAAAAATGGTATTTTGATTTTAGAATTAAATGCTTCAAATAAAAGTTTAATAGAATTGAATTCTGCGTCTAACACATCAAGTATTATTAAATTAGCTTTTTGTATAAGCGAGATATATAAATTTAAATTATGTACTTTTTCGTGTTTGTAATTAAGTTTTCTATGGATTAGGACAAAAAATAACAAAAAAATAAAGAATGTCAATCTCAAATTATATCAAATACGCGCAATGTTTGATTGGGTCTGTTTTAATACATTAATTATTAACAAAATATGTATAGTTTAACAGGCGTACAAGGAAGTCATGTGGTGTCCACATCAGATTTTTTAACTGGTTCCCATGGAATTTGGGCTATGAGATTCATTATTAGAGATTATTTTTTATATTTAAAATTCACTATCTCCATTTCCATAGAAGATATAATAAAAATGTTTAATGTATCGGATAAAGAATTTTATATTCTACATTTGTAATAACATAAATTTCTAAGATTTTTCTAAAAAATTACTTCCAGTTGTCCAATAGTTACCAAAACCTTAAAAATTGATAATTTATATTATAAATGTAATTCATAATGGATATTCAATATACAGTAGGTATAGACTTTTGAAGTAGAATTGCATTGTAATTTGTATGGTAAGAAAACCAAATCATTCAAGAATATCATCTATTTGATGGAATTAATTTATGAATCTAAATCCATCATGAACCAGTGCACTATACCTAAATTATAAATCTAAAAATATAAATTAAATCCACCATAAACAAGCTTTTTACCCATTTTTGAGTTTTCGTCGTACTCATTTTTGGCTATAAATTTAAAAAATCCGTTTTTACATTTTTCCTTCAACGAACTGATTTTTAATTTTGAAACCGTATGTTGATATCTTTTGATCTCGAGTTATTTGTAAGTAAGTATTTAAAATTATTGATATTGTTGATTTTGCTAGGTTCAATCTTAAGTTGCTACGCATTTTAAAATTATTTATAGAAAGTTTAGAGATAATACAAAATATATCACCTCCTTAGTGAATTCTAATACAAAGCCTATAGTCTGTCTTGAGATAAGATAGAAATCTTACACTCTCCTGTCTGCAATATTTCAAACTAGGTACCTACTGTGTTCTGCTGTTCTGTCATAGTATACAGTTCTCTAGGGAACGGTAAAAAATGCAACAACTCATGACGAGGGTTTGGATGGAAACAATTACTGTAATCGTTGCTCATTTTGTTGATGACATCACTTGGAACAAAAAAGCTTTACAGATCTAGATATGAGCAGAAAGAGTATCGATTTGGAAAAGGTCACGTAGTTATTGAAAAAAGTTCAGAGAGGATGATTGTGGATGATAATAATAGAACATTTGAAAATATGCTGCTAATTTTGGACAGTAATTTTGATAATTCAGCAAAGCGATAATTTGTGTAGCATTTTGAATTTTTATTAATAAACCTCAAAAAGCTATTAAATTGACTCAAAAATTAAGGAAATAACTATATTATGTTCCTTTCCATATAACTATTGCTGTATTTACTATTTTCTTTTTAAAATGTCACCATTAGTAATTTAAATGATTAGTTTTTTTGACATACATTTAAAATATGAACAGTGTAACAAATAAATTGTGTTTATCTTTGATACACACGCTCCTGGACTTATAAATAATATTATTTTATAAATTTACATATAAAATATATAGAAAATGTATGAATGGATATCTGTAGAAAATTTAATAATCTCTAATTTTTATTATGACATAAATTCAGTGTTGTATAGTATTTGAAATATATGTAATTGAAATAAGTACTTAAATTAGATAAAGTATTTCAGGTAATTATTTGAAATACTTAAAAATAAAAGTATTTTGTATTTTTAGTTCAAATACTTTTCACAAGTATTTTATATTTTCATACAGTAAAATACCATTATTTGTACAAAATACTATTTTTCAATATTTGAAATACATTTTTTATTTGAAATACGTTTATGTATTTAAATTACATAAGTATGTGAAATAAATTTTTGTATTTGAAATAGAAACCCTTCGTCGTGTGTAGTCTGTTAGTAATATAAACATGGAATAATTCTCTAATTTTTTTCTCAAATAAACACTGGCCTATGTTAATGTAGGAGTTTCTTTTTAATATTAATAAAATTACGCGATTAAGTTGAATATAAAATACATTTTTACAATGCTAGAACTTATCTTATTTGTTCTCAAATAATTCAAAGTAAAAGTATTTGAAATACTTGAAAGTATTTGAAATATTGGTATATTTGAAATACTAAAATTTTAATTGTATTTTACCAAACATATGAAATACTTTTATTTAGTATTTTGTATTTTCTATTTGAAATACGTTTTTTCAAGTATTTTATACAACACTGCATAAATTGCCAAAAAATGATAATTAAATGTATTTTTCGAAGAAAAATCATTTAGGCCTTCAAGTAAAGTGCCATTTTCTGTTATCCAATTTACACCAAAATCTAATAGTTGCTTTCCATAGTAGAATAGGGTCGAATTATAAGGTTTCAAATTTTTTCGATTGATTGTATTAGAGTTAGAGCGTTAAGAGGATCCAGGTACACACACACACACACACACACACACACACACACACACTCATACACATATACACACACACATACACACACACACACACACACACACACACACACACACACACACACACACACACACACACACACACATGGACATCATGGTGAAAATGTTAAAACTGGATTTTAAGTTCCTTAAAACGATAGGTATGCGATTTTTAGGACGATCTTTATACCTCCCTTGCTAAGGGCAGCGGAAAGTAAAAATGAATGTACTCAAATGATACTAATGATATAGTAATTCACATAATTTCTGATGAAATTTACAATCACAATGGCCTTGGTTTGAAAACGCGATTTGAGCTGTTTTTGTCAATATCGCGTTAGTAACTCAAAACGATCTTCAAAACAATGTGTACTCTACTCGCCGTCAAATAAATATGGACTGATGCTCAATTTTTTTCCTTCTCCCCACCCTGTCCCCTTGCCCTGCGGTGTTGCCGCTTCTTCATGACAGCATTGTCAACATGACCAATGGAATTGGCAACAGTGTAGAAATCTCTAGTCCACATTTATTTGCCGGCAAGTTTACAAGCGGAAATTTGTATTTAGTATCATAAAAGTCAAATAATTGACATGAAAACATTTAAAATCCGTTAGCAGATATGTTGGTAACATAAATAGGTTATTTTGATTTTTGATGTCGAATATATTTTGTTTCGAAGAGAAACTATCCTTTTCTTTTATAACAACGAAAAGAATTAACTAATTTAAAAACAATTTTTTCAGTTATTGACATTTTTTCGCATTACTATTTCAAAATATACGTATATCTGCTTACTTTGTATATCGGAATATACATATTTATAGATATGGTGCGTTATGTGAAATGTTTATAGACCTGCATTTATCTTTATCGTACTCGTAGCTCGCTATAAGTCTGAATATAGCCATCAGAAATAAATGCAACATAAAGTTCCCAGCAGGCCACCAATCTTTTGTACGAGGAAAATGGCTATACACTCCACATAAAAATATATCCGCATTGTCCTGTTGTGTTCAAAAATGTGTAAGAAATGATATATTTATTGTTTATGAGTATAGGACAAACAATGGGGTACTATACCATAGTCAAATTTTAACTATCTTAAATAAGAAGACGAAAATATAAATAAATTAATGAGTATTAGTGAATAATTTTTGTTTAAATATTGATTAGGTGGCAAACTACAAGCGATTGAAGTTGATTACTATTGGTCGCCTATTTTTTAAAAAAGAGATTCGCGCATCTTCTGCGGTCACCTTTAAAAGATTATGAACTGTCACGTAACAAAATATTTAACAATTTTGTGTTTGATGAATTTGGTTAATTATAATATCGAGTAATATCAACATTAATAATGTATTTATAATTAAATCAAATTGTACTATTAATTAAATTAATAATAATGTCAGAAATTTGAAACATTGATAATTCAAAACAAACAAAAACCAGCATCATCCGCCGTCATACTATTGTCATAATATTGTCAAACTGTTTCAATGTTCTGTAATTTATTAGGAAAAAAATATTTAAATAAATTAAATAAATATATCATCACGGTATATTATCCATGTCTGAGTGTGCCACTATTTATTTATTTATTTATTTATTTTTATATTTGGCTACTCAACAGGGCTAAGCCCCAATTATAGAGAAGCACATATACAACAACGATATAAGTTTATAAAGTAGCAGTACTTAGAAAAATATAAATAAAATGAAAAGTGCTTCTATACTAATATAATACATACAGGGTTAGTTAAAAGTATGGAGACGGCGATTTATTGTCGTTAATATTCATTTTAGGAAATTATGTTCAATACAAAAGATTTTTAAGAAATTTTGATCTACATTTGAGAATATTTGAATTTTTTTTTTCATCAATTGTTTTTGAGTTACGCTTGTCCGCGTAATTTTTTTAAATGGGAACCTATTAATTTTACTCTACCATTCGATAGAGTGTTTTTATCTCTTTACAACAGTATGTTTGTTTTTTTTTTTGTTTTTCAATTTATTTTAAAAACATTTTTACAAGGAAAAACACCTGTTCAAGTATTTACGAATAGTAGGTTCATCTAAGATAGACAAAATTATTTCCAATAAAGTTGTCGGTCATAATCTATCATTAAAAACAAATTAATAACTAAGTAAATTACATCGTTCGAGTTTGTTTAACGCTTCGCTTTTGTCTATCTGAGATGTACCTACTATTCGTAAATACTTGAACCGGTGTTTCTAATTGTAAAAATGTTATTAAAATAAATTGAAAAACAAAAAAAAAAACAAACATACTGTTGTAAAGAGAAAAAAACAGTCTATCGAATGGTAGAGTAAAATTAATATGTTCCCATTTAAAAAAATTACACGGACAAGCGTAACTCAAAAACAATTGAAGAAAAAAAAAATTCAAGTATTCTCAAATGTAGATCAAAATTTCTTAAAAAACTTTTGTATTGAACATAATTTCCTAAAATGAATATTAACGACAATAAATCGCCGTCTCCATACTTTTAACTAACCCTGTATAACTAAACATTATATAATATATACATACGTTAAACATTCTTTGAATTTAATAATATTTATATTAAATATGTATGTCAGGGAAAAGATCATTCCTAGATATAACATTATACAGACATGGTAAACGATTTAATGCTGAATTTATTGCCGAGTTAGTTTTAGCAAAATTTAACAGAAAAAGTTCATTCGATCTATTTGCATGTGATGGCACACGAAAAGAAAGTTGCATAAGTAACTGTGAGCTATCAATTACATTATTAATTAATTTGAACAAAAACGTTAAATCTAGTAAACGACGCCTATTTTACAATGACATTAAATTTATATTGTAACTAGGAAATTTAAATGAAAAATATTTGCAAAATTTTCTCTGTATACGTTCGATTCTATTTATATAAGTAAAATATTGCGGATTTCAAACAACAACTGAAAATTCTAATTGACTCCTTACAAGAGCAAAATATAGTTTCAAAAGTGTTTGAGGTTTATTGAAATTCCGACATGATCTAATAAGAAAGCCAAGTTTTTTATATGATTTTTATCTCCCGCTACCCTAGGTAAGGGAGGTATAGGGATCGTGCTAAAAATCACATATAGAGATTTTAGTGAATAAGCACGTTTTGATGTCCCCAGAACCGGATTTTAACATTTTTACAATGATGTCTATGGGTATGTATGTGTGTATGTGTGTGTGTGCGGATGTGTGGATCTGGTGGACACGATTACTCAAATACTAACAATCAGAAAAATTTTAAATTTTGTATACCCATTCTACATTAATGTGGGAAGAGCTCATTAGTTTTCAGTGTATATCGGATAACCGGAAGTATCACTTATACAAGTTTTTAACAGTTTTTCTTGAAAAAAATACAATGAATATAATTTTTCAGCAACTTTACTAATAATAATGAAATATAATAGTACAATCTTCAATTCTATGATAATAGCATTTAGTAAATAACTCTAAATAACTTTAAATATATATTTATAATATAATTTATTTTCATATATCATTTTGCCTATGCCTCAAACAAAAACAATATTTCAATAACAATTTTGACATATTTAAACAAATGTCACTGTCAGGTTGCAATTACATTAAAATTAATAATGAAACCGTGTTAAGGAGATTGTAGTGATAATATATGTATTTGAATTTAATAAAATTAAGGTTAGTAAAAATAATATATTTTCAATCGTACATAAATATTAGAATTACTATTGATTTGCTTCATTGTCTTCCGGAATACGGGTTTGAAAAGACTTTGTGTCAAGATGCGAGTACTATTTTGAGTTTTGTTCAATGTTTCTATTAGTTTTGTCAATATTTGTGAAATTTATTTTGTGTATGATATATTTGTTAAATGTAAACTAAAATTGTTATGAGTGAATGTAAAAATATTTGAACATAATGATTGCTTTATTTATACTGCATGGTTAAATACCCAGCGGGAGGTTATGGGCTGGCCACATCAGATTTTTTAACAATATAATCAGTATGTTTATCAAACAGAAGTTTACTAGCAAATATGATCCCAAGATCCTTTATTTCATTGACTTTGGTTATTGTCGCACCTGATATTTATAGGGGTAATTCACAAGAGATCTATTTCTTGAGAAGCTGATAATAAAACATTTCTCATTATTAATACATAAATTGTTTGTATTCGCATATTCCATTAGCCTATTTAGGTCAGTCTGGAGTGCAATGCAATCTACAATTGAATTAATTTTATGGTATATTTTGAGATCATCTGCTTTATCGCAGATATTGGTAATGATGATGACATATTTGTACCGTGCGGGCACTTACCACCACTTACCAGGCACTTACGGGCACTTAATGCTGGCGTGGAGAGTGCACCACAGGGGATCACTTTTGTGCCATTTAAAATTCGAAATATTTGACGTCGGTCTGGATCGAACCCGGTTCCCCAGGTTCGCGACCAGACACTCTGGCACCTGGCCACGGGACCCCATAGGAAAAAAATGCTTATTATTTATGTTATTTAGGCTTAATAATAATTTCTTCGTGAACATAACGTACAGGTTTTTATATAAAAATATTTCAGCTATACAAACATGAAAAAAATTGTCCCTTCTGAAACTAACAGTTTGTCGATCATTAGTCAGTACCTGCTACGTCACGCACCATATTCTTAAACTTTAAAAATTCATAACTCGCTTATTACGTAAAATTTTTAAGTCGCGTTTGCACTAAAATGCTTATTTTATCCTGTTCTTACAGAAAAAAAAGTGTAGTAAAGTCCATCTTTTTCAAATTTAAGATCAATCAATAGTAATTAATCAATAATTAGTATATGTAATTAATTTTAGTTTTGATTAAGATACTATATATTTTATTTGTTGTAAGAGTAGTTTAAAGTGCTGAATATAATGTAAATTCTGAGTATTAGTTATTTGTCATTCATATGAATCTAAATTTCAGAGTTCATTTGAACTCATGCTTATGATATCATTTTATTTTTCTTTCAAGGGTGAAAACACCTTGTATTCGACAAAGTTCTTAGAAATTTTTTTCACTATTCTTTCAGACGTAATTCAGCATTTTACACTTCTTAAGTTCTTAGTTCATGCCCAGTCTGCATTCGATATATCCGTTCTTAGAATTGTTTGTTTAATATGACTTTCAGGGGACATTCTTTTTTCCATCGCTTAAAATCCTAATCATCAATTTTATCCTACCACGTCTCTGGAAGGAGGGCCACGGGTGTGAGACGGCAGGTTGAGAGAACTATAGTTAATAGTTGAATATAGTGTGCTAAGTTAGTTGTATTAAGACCGTCAACTCGTATAGTTGCATTAAGACCGTCAACTCATAAAGTTGTTATGAAACGCGTGAACTAGACCTAGTCTCCGCTCTATACTAAGTGTAGAACTTCGTAAATGTAATAAACCAACACTATTTAATAAATTAACTAATCTTTGCTTGTTCGAACCTACAATTTCAGCTAGTCAACCGAATGAACCAGAGTCGTTATAGGGAGACCAGCTAATTCTAGTAAACGTGCAGACGTGTAAGTTTACAACAGATGTGGAGAGAAAAAATGATGATCTAGGATTTTAAACGAAAGAACAAAAAATGCCCCTGAAAGTCTTTTGGAATAAACAATTCTAAGATCGGATGTAGCAAATGTATGTTGGGCATGAACTAAGAAAAAAGAAGTGTAAAATGCTGAATTACGTATAAAAGAATAGTGAAAAACAATTCTAAGAATTATGAAAGTCGAAAAAAAGGTATACTCACGCATGAAAGAAAGAAAGATTGAAATAAAATGATATCATAAGCATGAATGAACTCTGAAATTTAGGTTCATGTGAATGACAAATAACTAGTACTTAGAATTTATATTATGTTCAGCATTTTAACCCTTGTGTCCACGGATTTAATATTTCATTCTAACACACGGATACGTAGACTTGTACCTCTACATATTTATTAGGGTTTCTATAAATATAATATAAACCGTGAAAGTAGTTGTCTGATATTATTTTGAATAATATTTTACCAATTAGTGGAAGTAAGTGAGCATTACGCATGCGCACTCGTAAAATCGTGCATGTAAATTCCTGCGTAGACAAGGGATTCTTGCAAAATATGCACATTTCCGATCTGCGATGAAACTATTACTAAATGTGAATTATAATTTTTCTTTTCAATAAATATATTTCAGCTTTATAAATTTTGCTTTTTATAATGTATCCTTGCACAAATTGAATAATACAAAAGTATGTGAGTGTAAATAGGTTACACATGTATTTCCGTGAGGTACCGCATTATTAAAGTAAAAGGCATGAAAAGAGCCTATTTATAACTAATAATATATTTAATTCTGGTAATTAGTTTTATTCATATTAACTCTAAGATGTCATTGAGGCTCAGATATTTAAGTTAACAAAATAGTACAAAAAGATATTGCTAAAAACGCAAAAGTTACATGTATACCTATCCTTTCAGAACTTATATTAATAATTGGAATAATACTACCTTTTAGTTTAAGTTCTGTATTTATTTATTTATTTATTTATTTATTTATTTATTTATTTATTTATTTATTTATTATTAAAACCCCAACGTTTCGGCACCATAACTGCCTTCTTCCGGGGAAATTGACATAAAAATGTGAGAAAACAAAAACAAGTAACCAAGATAACAAGAAAAGTTCGTAAATGTTACCTTTTTTATATATGCAATTTTCTAGACAATATATGCATGCCCGGCATTAACTTGGACAGCGAACATGCATCTTCTCAGGAAAACTCTCCTTTTGCCAGAGGAAAAACCGTCCCAAAAACTGGCAGAGAAGTGATCTGTATAACTCAGAGACGCTTTATCGGTAGCGAAATACCGCAGCCGTACTCTTTATTAACAGATGTTAGAAAAAGTCAAGAAAAAATTGTATACATATTACAAATTACAACATATTAAATATTGGAAGCCATGCGCGACTAAGGGTGGAATTCATAGTCAGTCCTCCACTCATCCTTCTCCTCGACTCAATTTCAAAGTGACGTTTTCAAATTTATAAACATTTGAGGAAGCCTTATTCCTCGACTCACACTCGACTCATACTCGACTTACACTCCACTCATACTTGACTCATACTCCACTCAAAATGACAGTTCGGAATTCATAGAAATTTGAAGGCTACCTTATACTTACAATATAAGTATACTTTGAGGAAAATTTCGAGTGGAGCATATTAATACCTCCAATTTTCCTTAACATTTAAATAATTTTAAAATAGACGACAATTTTGATTTTTATGAATTCATCGATTATGTTAATGAAGAAGACGTTTATTTATATATTCCAAAGTAAGATATTTATTATAATATAATACACTGAAATTATTTATGACAATATCTTGTTGTATATAGACGTTACATTAGAGACCAAAATAACCCACTAGAAATATATTCTAATACAGAGTTAAAAGAAAGATTTAGATTTTCTGGAGAAACTATTCAGAATATTCTACTACCATTATTTTACGGAAATAGAGAAAATCCGAATCATCGTGGTTTACCCATTCCTCCCATATTAAAATTATGTACAGCTCTACGTTTTTATGCAACCGGCAGCTATCAGGTAATACAATACCTAAGACCTAAGGATTATATTAAGAGTTAATTTAATGTGTTATTTTAATATTAGAGAGTTTCCGGAGATTTAATATCAATCAGTCAGTCATCCACATGCAGAATTATTAAGGAAGTTTCAATAATTCTATCTAATAAATTTCGGCATTTTATAAAATTTCCTCCTAATGATGCAATTCGCACAAACCGACAAATATTTTATGAAAAAGCTGGCTTTCCTGGAGTTACTGGTTGTATTGATTGCACCCATATACCTATAATTAATCCAGGGGGTGAGAATGCAGAGGTTTACCGAAATAGGAAAGGATGGATGTCTATCAATGTGCAAGCAATTGTTGGACCGCGGGGGGAAATATTTGATTTAGTTATACGATGGCCTGGCTCTGCACACGATAGCAGAATTTTTCATAATAGTTTTGTGAAATATCGTTTTGAAAATAATTTATTACCAGGATTATTACTTGGAGATAGTGGTTATCCTCAATTATCTTTTCTCTTTACTCCTTTACTAAACCCTCAAACTAGAGCAGAAAGGCGATATAATTTAAGTCATTGCAGTACAAAAAGCATAGTGGAAAGATGTTTTGGAATGTGGAAGCAAAGATTTCGGTGCATATCAAAAAAATTATTATATAAATTGAACAATTCTATAAAAATAGTGGCAGCAACCGCTGTATTGCACAATATTGCTCTAGCTAATAATGAAAATTTTATTTTGGAAGCAAATATTATGAATGATAATATAGAAGAAAACGAAAATGAGATGGAGAGATTAGACAACATTCGTGGAAATATTGCAAGAGCTGCATTTATAGAAAGACACTTCCAATAATAAAATGGTTTGAAAAGAAATGAATTTATTTTACTTTTAAAAATTTATTAAATCTAACGGTAATAAAATAAGCTTAAAATATTTCTTTAATTTAACCTTATTAAAAAATGTACAAATTTAATTAAAGTACAGCTAATAAAATTATTTCTAAACTTCAACTATTTCTTTAATTTCATCTTCATTTAAATTTTTAAGTAAAATCTTTTTTTAATTTTCTCTTGTAATAAGAGCTCTTTTGCAACGGAAATTTTTATAAGTTGTTCTTCAACTTTTAGCTTATGCAGTTCTTCATCATATTCCATTAATTTATTATTTCTTTGCAATCTCGTTTCTAATTCTTGTTCAATTGCTGTTCTTTGCGGTAAATAGATTTTTTTCGCAGTACTTTCGGATGTATTCTTTTCAATCTTTTCTGAATAACTGGTTTTACTAATTATTTCAGTAATTTCATCTGCATGGTAATCATTCGTATTCGTCGCATGTGCATCTATAATAATTATTTTAAATATTCGGTGCTATTCTTTAGCTTTATCATTATCTGTTATCGATCGACAAATTAACGACGTTAGTTTATTTTTAATGATAACATTCCGCTGAACACCCGAGAAATATTTTAAATATAGGTCAAAAAGTCACTAATTCATTATTGCTATAAATCGGTTAACATTATTCTAACCCGGTTCTATTAAAAAAATTTTTGATTACAACAAAGAAATGTTTTTTTTTACTGTAGGTATACCTACAGTAAAAAGAATTTAATTTTGATTTCAATAAAGAAAATGACCAATCCCACAAAATATCATCAAAAGTGAGTTAATTTAATGAAATTATGCTACTCTAATTATATCCCTACAGAGTTTTTTAAAAAGATTTTTGATTACAAGCAAGCAATACTTGATTACAACAAAGAAAATTTGATTACAATAATTTAATAAGACTAAAAACGCAAAAAACTGGTCCAATATGATTATTTTCACAGTTTATTGTAAATATTAGGAATTTTTTGTTTTTTTATTTTTTCTTGTAGTGTTATAAATCTGTTATCCATCAGTACTATTTCAGTGTGTTGACTATCGTTAACCAATTTCAATGATCAAGTGACTTTTAGAACCCAATTTGAATTGCAATCAACCACTATCTCGTTAATAATCGATAAATGATAATAATTGAGTTAAAGAATAGCCATAATAATTTATATTTATATAATACTAAAAGTTAATAATATTATACTTTGCAATGTGCAGATATTATCGTTGACTGTTTCGTTTATTGTACTGGTGTTTTCATTCTCAATCTCAAATGTGTCGCTATCTAACACATTTTCAATTTCTATATTGACGGTTTCTAATATGTCGTCAATATCATCGTCTTTTGGAGGAGATCGTGATGGACCTCCTCCAGTAGCCATCATAAATCTTTTATTGGTTGCCAATTCTTGCTTCCTTCGCGTCTTCATGTTATCCCAACATTTTTTTAACTGTTCTGTACTTCTCTATAAATTTAATCATATATTAAACATGTAATATTGCACTCATACTTACGGCAAAAATACGTACTCGTGTATTTATACTAAATGAATTAAACTCAATGGTAATTTGAACCCATGTTTTCTTTTTTTGTGACTGATTAATAAAATCGGTTTTTTTATTTTCAATAATCGCATGGTATTTCTTTATCAGATTTTTTAAATTCATTTTCTCCTCTGAAGTAAATATTTGTCTATTTATTTTACTCATTTTTAACAATAATAATTCTACACTACTGCACTGCTTTATTAAACGTCACAATCAAGATTACAATACAATATTTTGTCAGAATAGCTAAGCCAACTACTTAGTTTTTTTCAAAAAAAAAGAAGTCTCCTCCTCGACTCATACTCCACTCAGACTTGAGTGAGTGACTCAGTATTGACGTTTATGAATTTCGTTTATGAATAAAGGCTTCACTCAACCTCGACTCATCCTTAGAAAAGGATGAGTGGAGGATGAGTCGAGGAAGTGTCTATGAATTCCACCCTACGTTCTAATCCGTCACAATGATTAAGATTGATATTTCTTGTTTTATAAATCTCAATGGCTTCTCTAATTAATCTGTTGTTAAGTCGAGTAGGTCTTGCAATAATTTTAGTATCTTCAAATTTAATTTGGTGGAATTCTTCCAAGGCATGCTCTGCAACGGACGATTTCTCAGGCTGGTTCAATCTGATCGATCGATGATGTTCACTCAATCTTGTAGAGACTGTTCTACCAGTCTGGCCGATGTAAATTCTCCCGCAGACACATGGAATTCTGTAAATCCCTGATGATTGAAGAGGGATGACGTCTTTCACTTGTTTCAACATATGACGAGGTTTAACATATGGAGAAAACGAAATATATATCTTAATCATGTGGCCTATTCAGAGAAACACAGTCATAAAGGTTGTTACGGATATAAAGATTGTTATCATAAAGACATTTGTAACAATCTTTATGAATTTGTCAATTCAGAACCTACGTCGGTATTATTGACAATCTTTACAAAATAATACTTGTGAATGAACCAGATTATTTGACAATAGCTAACTTCATTATGCATATATGAACTTAACCCATCGACCTTTAAACTAATGGACCAAGTGTCTCCTATTCTTTTATTGTTAGAATAATGCTCCAACATAAAAGGATAGAAATATATATTCTGTCCTTCAATAGTGCGGAAGTTCTCAGTTAAAGTATAGTGCGCATGCGTTTGTACTCATTGTACATCTTTTTCAGTTATATGCAAACCTCTATACATCGCTCTCTATCACTAAATAGTTGTCAAAATCTACATTTGACGTTTCGTGACTGTGTATTATCTACTTTTTTGAAGAACATTTACAATTATTTCTGTCAATACATACGTATACGTGTTGTGAAGTGAGTATGCGACAAAATAATGGGGAAACGGTGTATTTCGTGCAGTCAGCAGTACGTACGCTGTTCAGCTGTGTCATTTCATATGTAAGTCCTTATTAATTATTACTTGTTCCCTATAATATAATATGTATATAATATATCGTATTAAAAATATATAATACAACTAATTATGCATAAAAAAATTAAATCTATACTCTCAGCAATTATGCACCAAGTATAACAAGTTAGGGACAAATCAATTTTTTTTATTTTGCCGCGTTTTCTTAACTTCCGTACTATTGAAGGATAGAGATACTATGTCTGCACCGTTATGGTGGGACAAGCGTTTTGCTCGTACGCTGTGTCTATTAGTTTAAAGGTCGATGACTTAACCTAACCTTATATGTCAACGTTTTATTCTTTTAATAATGTGTTGCCAATTATGTTTAAAATGTGTCATATTTGAAAACTTCTAAATTATTTAGAACGGGTATGTTAATTCCTAAATCCTACCACTGATCCCAACGTGACTGAAAAGTTATGGAAAGATTTTTTTTTTTTATTTTGATTGAAGAAAAATCACACATTAGCACCAGAATAAATAACAAGGTTTTCACGAATACCTACCACAGAATATAATATTTTCAAAGAAATATGTATTTACGTCAAAAGTAACTTTCGTCCACGACGGTTTTTATCGTTCTTATTATCATTATTTAAGTCGGAGCAGGATCCATTCGAATAATCAACTGCATGGTGCTAATATTTAGCAGAAAGGCCATTATTAATAATATATGATTGATGTAATAATCTGTCACATGTCAAATATTAGAAATAACAACGTGATAAAAACAATAAATACATAGTTTTAGCAGTCGGTATGATAAAGACTGTCAAAACACGTAACAATTGTTGACGATAACCACCTTCAGTACTGAGAATACCAAATTTGATTTTAACAATCTTTACAGTACATAACAACCATAAAGACCATAACGACAACACAAATATTGAGTTCTGAATAGACCCCCATAACTAAAATAATTACATGCATTGATTATTAATTAATATTGATTAGTCATAAAGAAAAGGATGGACTTTACTACAGTCATGTCAAGTAGTCCGCCACGTTATCCACCCAACTATTGTGTATGGCTCTGTTCATAGTTTGTATAATTAGTACATATTCTAAAAACCAATGTCTAATATTATAAATAATGATGTAATTTGGGTCTTTAAAATTAGGATTTGCTATTTTAGAGTAAAAAAGTGCAACTTCGGAACAGTCTGTCTAACTTTACAAAAAGTGGAGCTATTATATTATTTTTGTAAAGTATATAAGTCGATAATGAAATGTAGATCTCCGGCAAACAATTATTTTTAGGTTAGGATAGATTTCCGTGAAAGTTTTCCTCTTTCAATAACGAAATCCTAATCTGCACCATTATTCTCCATCTATTTCTGTCTGAATTTTAAAATCCAATATATCAGGATGAAAAATGAGCCGTTTCGGACATTACAAATAATCGAATCCTCTTTGGTATGATTTCCCGGTTAAAGACTATTACTTCTGGTTATTTACGGCTGCTTCATTCGCTCTAACCGATGTTCTATCGACTTCTTACACAAGTGGATTGAAAACGAACTAAAAAGCTTATTATAAATCATCAAGCTTGGCTGTGGAACCAAATCGTCGAATAATGTCCCCGCGGGAGGGGGGAGATTCCACACCTAATTTGAATAAGGGTTGGGGGGAGTTTAAAAGGAAGTTAACGAAAGTGTGAAGTGCTGACATTGCAAAGACCTTCAAAAGATTCAAATCTGATAAAACCGGGAAGTTCCTTTCACATTTAAATGAATCTGGATTTACTAGATGCCTCCCAAAGCCTTATCGGACAGTATTTGTGCATCCCTTGTCCTACGAATACAAACACTATATCACAAACCCTTTTCACGAAACGCGAGGACGAATATTCACGTGTTACATTGACATTTTACTTGGGTAAATTTGCTGATTAAATTTTTACGGAATCTACAGATTACAGTTATTAGTTCATAAGAAATAATTTAATTAAATTAAATAATTTAAGGCACATTTTAACTTTCCGTCACCTTTAGATAAAGAAGATATTGTCTTTGGTCAAAATATTTGGTGGTGAGTTTTTAATAAATAAGCACGTTTTAGTGTCCTTAGAATACGTTTTTACTATACTCTGTTTTTATACTATAGATAGTAACTAGAAATTCTAATGAGAAAATCAAAGCCTGTGATTGGCTGCTGTGCTATTTCGTAAAGCTGCATTTAACTAGACGAAATTTCAAGTTAACCTTCAAACGTAATTGAAACGTCAAACTCTCAGTAGTTGTCAAATCACTTGTTGAATTTGCACAATTTTAAACGCATATTATGACACTGCTTGCACATTAGAAAATGATATGTATTGAAGTATAAATATATTAATAATGACAATGTAGTGAATAATTGTTTTTGTTTATTTTTTGTATTTTATAGGTTTTTTAAGTATCTTAAAATGCCCTAAAATGGCGAAATTGATCGGTTAGGTATATTTAATACATATTTATTTATTTATATGTGATGCCATGCATGTATTTTTAAAAATATATAAATTTTTCATCATGGAATTACAAAAAAATAATTAAATTAATTAATTTATAATTAAAAGTTATGTATTTATGATTTTTATATGAATAAATTAAGTAGATTATCTATACTAGTTTTTGGTTAATGAAAATATAACCTAGAAAGTATAAATTCTGGCGTGACCTTCATTTTAACATTTCAATTCCCCCGCCAAATAAATCTAGTGACTTTTTTGGTAACTTCTAGCGGCGTGAATGTAACTTAATAATAAAGAATGAGATATAAAATAAAATGTTGTAAATAATCAACGAAACTAGTGAGATGAATAAATAAATATCTTCTAAATTTATATTTTTGAAAATTATATTAAATTAGAAGCGGAACAACTTTCCTATACACGTCTATATGAGTCAGCATTTTAATAAAATAAAATTTATTGCTATTAAAACAGTGTAAGAAATATTTTAAAATTAATAACTTGCTAATCTGAATTAACAGTGACGTGCCAAGAAAACTTGGTTAAACAGAAATGTAAAAATATTTGATAATAAATGAAAAACCATTAATTCATCGCATTCATCGCATGCATTTAACCAATAACGCGATAAAATTTTGACAAAAGAGTCCTAATATGACCCATACATTGAGTTATCCTGTGATTTTCACCCTACGTGATCAGAGAATTGAATCGAACAATTTCATTAAATAGAATTGTATTACATACGAAACACACCCTTGTATTTTTCTCAACAAGAAAAGAATGTTCACGGTTTTCAAAATTTTATTTAACAATGCGATATTCGTATACACTTCAATTCATGACGTGACTGTTTTTCAAATGATAGGAGAAAAAAGGAAAGAATATTTTAGGACTGTTTTCGAAGATCATAAATATATAAAACTATAAGAATGTTTGAAAGATCAGAGATAATCGGCCCGATTCTGTAAGAAGAGTTACTAGAATAAAGTTACTAAAATAGTCTTTAAAATGAAGATCAGTTACTACTACAGTAACTTGTTATTTTTTGTATTCTATAAGCACAGAGTCATTACAGTTTTAGATACTCGGCCCGATTCTGTAAGAAGAGTTACTAGAATAAAGTTACTAAAATAGTCTTTAAAATGAAGGTCAGTTACAACTACAGTAACTTGTTATTTTTTGTATTCTATAAGCACAGAGTCATTACAGTTTTAGATACTTAGTTGTTAAACAAGTTATTACGCTAGAGACTAGCCAAACGTAGTATTTAAGGTGTAGTAACCTTTCAGAATGGCTGGAATTTGGATGAATTTTGAATTTAATAGAGCACTGGCAGCTTTGGAAAATCGGTATGTATAAAAAAGTAACTGTAAATAATTTTCGGTAACTTTTATTTATGAAATTGGAAAATTTATTTGATAAATTTATATTTTTATTTCACAGAAGAAGAAATAGGTTAGAAAATAGATTGGTAAGAGACGAGAGTAATCCTTTCTTAATTCCGGATATAAAATTTTAAAAATTGTACCGATTACCAAAACCAATTGTACAAGATCTTATTGAAAAAGTAACTCCGTTAGCGGAACCTTCAATAAGATCAACAGGCGTACCTATTCATTTAAAAGTAATCTGTACATTTTTCTTGGCTCCTTCCTTTGTATTATGCAAAATATTTGTAAGTTCTTTTGTGGTTTTTTAAATAAGCTATTAATATTTCCAACTGTTCGTTGGTTGTTCTTGAACCCCTAGGCTTGTTATATACCATGATGCAAACAGATATAACACTTGGTTACTTATAAACACTAATAAATGTCTAACTTCGTTTATTAATATATATTTTTATTTAAATACTAATAAATGTCACTTGTCAGATTAGAACACACGCAGATGAAGAAATACGCATGCGCACCACAATTCGTGTTCTTCATTTGACTGCTATATTAGTAACTAAGTTTGTTTAGTTACTCTGGGAGTAACATTCCTAAACATATAATTACAAAATATGAAATATGTATTCAGTTACTAGGATAGTTGCTATCAGAGTAACTTCATAGTAATGTTGCTAACAAGTAACAATGTTAGATACTTTTTACAGAATCGGGCTGAATTAGTTGTTAAACAAGTTATTGCGCTAGAGACTAGCAAAACGTAGTATTTAAGGTGTAGTAACCTTTCAGAATGGCTGGAATTTGGATGAATTTTGAATTTCATAGAGCATTGGCAGTTTTAGAAAATCGGTATGTATAAATAACTGTAAATAATTTTCGGTAACGTTTATTTATGAAATTGGAAAATTTATTTGATAAATTTATATTATTATTTCACAGAAGAAGAAATAGGTTAGAAAATAGATTGGTAAGAGACGAGAGTAATCCTTTCTTAATTTCGGATGTAAAATTTGAAAAAATTGTTGCGATTACCGAAACCAATTGTACAAGATCTAATTGAAGAAGTAACTCCGTTAGTGGAACCTTCAATAAGATCATCAGGCGTATCTATTCATTTAAAAGTAAACTGTACATTTTTCTTGACTCCTTTCTTTGTATTATTCAAAATATTTGTAGGTTCTTCCCATGATAATTTAACCTCATTAGGTTTCAGAGAATGTTTTCATTTCGAGCATTATTTTGTGGTTTTCTAAATAAGCTATTAATATTTCCAACTTTTCGTTGGTTGTTCTTGAAGGCCTAGGCTTGTTATATACCATGATGCAAACAGATATAACACTTGTTCACTTTTAAATACTAAGAAATGTCACTTGTCAGATTAGAACACACGCAGAATAAGAAATACGCATGCGCACCACAATTCGTGTTCCTCATTTCACTGCTATCTGAGTAACTAAGTCTGTTTAGTTACTCTGGTAGTAACGTTCCTAAACATATAATTACAAAATACAAAATATGTATTCAGTTACTAGGTTAGTTGTTATCAGAGTAACTTCATAGTAACGTTGCTAACAAGTAACAATGTTAGATACTTTTTACAGAATCGGGCTGATTACATTAAAATATAAAGGATATTACCCTTTACTGAATCATTATCTATTAATTTAAATACGAAACGAAACACACCTTTGCAATTTTCTCAACAAGTTAAGAATGTTCACCATTTTCAAAATTTTTACAGTCTGAAAACTAAATTCGTACCTCCCCGGATGTTACAAAATACTTTTTACATTCCTTGTAACTTTACTTTTTACCAGTATTTTAATAACGATATAAATATTATAAACTTCCAGACATATAATTTCATGAAAAGAAGTTCTAATAGTTTAAATATTTCTACTTCCTCGCTGAAATAATGTTAATGGAATACTTTAGCTTTGTATATGTACTTTGTTAAGTTATAAAATGTACTCAAACAAACAATAAGATATTTTTGTTTTGATAGCATAATTACATTTGCTATTGTTAAAGACTGTTTAAATATTTGTAGTTTCACTAACTATTAACTAAGTTTCTACTGAATTCTTCATGTTTTAATTTAATGTAATGTAATATTCATAAACTAAAAACTGTATTAATAAGAGCTAACAAGAATATTTAATTACTTTACTTTGTTTTCGCACGGAAAATTTCTATTACAATAAAAGTTAGAAAAATAAGACAAAGGGTGCATTTAAAACAAACTTTTTTGGTATTATTTTTATCAGTATCTTCTGAAGTATCGGAAGTTTGGAAATTGTAATTTTCAGATTGTAATAAAAAGTTAATTGAAAATGAAATGTAATAAAATCATAAGGAATTGTTAATTAAAATTTAGAAAATAAAACGGCTAACATAGAAGCTATAATATTAGTAACAAGATGAAGGTGTTGAATTTGATGATTGAGAATATTACACAGCCTTATCTTAATTATACTGTAATGATGTCTTATTCGCATTAATCTAATTCACAAGTTTCGTGTAATAGTTAAACTTGCACTAATTACATATGAACCTGTATTACATATGTATGTAGATTAAACTTACAGACATCAAGAACATTTCAAGAAAAATAATTAGCTTTAATTATAACATTAGGTATAATTCCTAACTTATAAATTATAAATTAGAGATATCCCGTGTAAAGGCTGGTTTATAATGGATTTAATTTAGAAATTTAGATTTACGAATTTACATTTATAAATATAAAATGTACATATCTGCCTTTACTGGTTCATAATGAATTTAAGAAATTTATGATTTAGAATTTACATTTAAATTTCACCATATTTTATATTCTATATGTAAATTTGTGAATGTGTCCAATCATTTCACAGTATTTCAAACAATGATTTTGGCGAGGAGAATGAAAATTTCAAGTGACAGTTAAACTGCTCATAACCTTACATTTTGATTTTTATTTGAGAAATTTGTCGCACACGTCTATTGAACACTATACTCGCCGCCAAATGATTATGGACTGATGTTCAACTTTTATCCCTTTCCGCACCCTGTCCCTTGCCCAGCGGTGATGCCGCTTGTAACTTGACATGGCTAGGAATGAACGCAACTGTCATATAATACATTTAAAACTAATTAAAAATTTTAATACATCGTAAATGAAGAAAATATTATAACAAATAAGTAAGGTAAGACAGTAATACGTAATATAAAATATAAAAATTATCTCTGTGGAAAATTAATATTTATATTTTGACCAAAGTTTCCACACATCAAGCTAAGGTCGCGTTTGTGTTAAAAATACGATAACCGGTGAAATCTAAATAAAAGGTAAGAATAATTGATTATTAGGTGAACAGTAGATTTGCCAACACAACATGCTTCTGCAGTCAAATCCAAAGTTTTCTTGATATTTAATAAATTATAATTTTTTTCAGGATGAACGCCAATTTTTTGAAAAAATTGTGTACATTGGCATTGTTTTTGCCTGCCCATTTAAATCTTGTTTTCATAATCATTTTTTTATAAGAACCAGAACCATTTAATTCATGAGTTTCACTCATTTTCTTTTCAAAAGTGTAAATATAGTGCAATTTATAGGATTGGGAATAAAAAGCGCACGCAAGTACTAAGGAAAATGTCAGAATCTAAAATGATATTGACAGAGTACAAATATTTGTACAGGTACACGTAAAAAATTTGGCATCAGTGTAAAAATCTCCAGTCCATAATTATTTGACAGCAAGTATAATTAACACTCAAATATTATTTTTTCACCTTAAATCTACAATTAAGAAAAATTGTTATAGATAAATAATAATAATAATAATAATAATAATAATAATAATAGTTTATTTACTTTACAGGACAAATCCCAATTACAAAGTAAAAAGTTACATGAATATGACAAAAAAATACAATACAAGTAATTATTTAATAACACGATAAATGTCATTGAATGTGCAGTCGAATATATCACTTTGAATACATATTTCATTATAATAGCTAGATAAAGTAACAATTGGTGATTTACATAATAATAAAAAGGATATTTAGAGAAATGGTACAAATAAAAGAAACAAATTTACTTGCTACTTTTTATGACTATAAAAAAATTGTGCAGAACGTAAACATCAAAGGGTCACAGGCCCCCTAGCCCCCCCGTAAATATGCCACTGTATATAACTGTCATCTCATTTATGTCAATATAAGTTGATTGGACGCATTTCATATCATTAAATTCACTATAAACCAACAAGGTAAATCTAAATGATAAATTAGCCATAAGCCAATGCACACCACTAACAATTCTTTTTTTTTTTTCTTAAAATGATTAAAGCAAATGTAAATTGAATATAATTTCAAAAATGAATGACCTTAAATCAAAATATTTCTAATATCAAGTATTCACATAATGTATTGATTTAAAAGTAGTAGATTATTTAAGACAAAAAAGGTCCTTAATTTAATTTCTATATATGACATAAATTTGTTGATATCTCGTCTTTGTTACAGATCTTAACATTTGCTAATGTATATAGTTCATCTATCGATACATACATGATGCCACTAGTTTGAGAGAGACCGCGATATGTTACATATTAAAGCTTTGGAAAGCGGTTAGGAACTAACACCTCTAGGGTATTTATTTATTTAAGTAGAATACATAATATTCTAGAACTTTGGAAGTGGAAATTAATGAAGGAACTGTTAGAACGTAAAGCAAATACATTGTTTACAAATTACTTTGTATCTTACAAAATAACCACTTGGCTTTTAAGTTCTGTATTTCTAAGTCAAAAAACAAAAGATTCTGTACAATAAATATGATAATAAAGTATCTGCCTGTATGTTTGATTGTTAGCGTTAATTTGAAGAACCACTATACAGATTTTGATACAGTTTTTAGTGTTCTAACGATCTCCCGAGGAAGGTTTACGCATATGAAAAAAAAATTAATCTATCATAAACGGTGGTCCAACAGTGACGATTTTGTTAAAGAATTATGACGAAAGAATTACCGTGGAAACGATTTTTTGCCTTTCGCTGCCTAAACCGTCATAGATATAAGTAAACAATGCGTGAAAAATGATTGAGCATAAAAAGTTATACAAGAAAATCCAGGCCAGCATATAATCTTTAAAAGAGAGCCCTCAATAAGCGTTGTTATGTTATTGTTTGTCGCATAAAAAAATAAACGTTAAACTTACGCACCATTTTATAAAATAATACTTATTCCTTATCTAAATAAATTGTCTATATAGCTCAAGTATTTAATGTAGATAGAACATGTCCTTTACAGTATGTTTGCATTTCTAATTTATAAGATATCGTCGTTTTATTGTAATCACATGTACTACGTGTGCTGCCTAAAACCTATATTAAAAAAATCTGATGTGGCCAACACAAAACCTCCCGCTATTGAATTTTTATTAATTTAAATACATACTTACGTATTTACTAACGCTGCAAACTGTTCCATTGCAGAAAACTATTGCTTTATTTACTATTTTCTTTTTAAAATGTCACTATTATTAATTTGAAGTGATTAGTTTTATGACAGTGACATTTACTGTCAGTTACATTCATTTGAAATATGAATTGTGTAATAAAGGAATTGTGTTTATCTTAGGCTTCGCGACTAATAAAAAAAATCTGATGTGGCCAACACATGACCTCCCGCCAATTCCATGTTTAAAATATAGCAGTGAGCTTTAAGTAAAGTATCATTTCCGGTTAATCGTTTGTAAATAAAATCTAATTTGTTGTCCAATAAATAGAAAAGTCTGTAATACGAAATTTTGGATTGTTTTATTGTTTTTCCTCAAAAATTTGTTAGAGCTCCAAATTAAGTACTACATCCGATTTATCATATATGGTTAAAATCTAATATGTTGTTTCAAATTATATATGAGATGTAAATACCAAATTTGAGAAGTTTTGGATCATATTTTAATAGGCTTTAAGGAAAAATCGTCACACACGTACATTCTTATAAAAATCAGCATCATCTTCTAGGTGCTCTAAAACGCAATCTTTGTAAATTCTTCGCCGTACATAATCCATTTCGTAAATGTGTAGTTGAAAATTAATATTAATTTGTAGTGCTGCAAAAATAGCAATTAGCAAATTTAAATCAGATCATCCTGTACATCTAACATTTATTTATGATGGAAAATATATTATTTTTGCAAACCTTAATAAAATATTTTACTATTAAATTCTCATTAACACGGTTTCATTATTAATTTTAATATAATTGCTGCCTGTCAGTGACATTTGTTTAAATATGTCAAACCTGTCATTAAAATTATGATTTTGTTTGACGCATAGGCTAGGTGATACATGGAAATAAATTATATTATATATTCATATTTAAAGTTATTTAGAGTTATTTACTAAATGTTATTATCGTAGAATTGAAGATTAAACCATTATATTCCATTTTAATTAGTAACAGTTGCTAAAAAATTATATTTAATGAATTTTTTACAAGAAAAACTGTTAAAAGTTTGTATAAATGATACTTCCGGTTATCCGATATACACTAAAAACTAATGAGCACTTCCCATATTAGTATAGAATAGGTATACAAAATTTCAAATTTTTCTGATTGATAGTATTTGAATAATCGTATCCACAAGATCCACACACACACACAGACACACACACACCCACAGACACACACACATACATACCTACAGACACCATTGTAAAAATGTTAAAATCGGATTCTGGGGACATCAAAACGTGCTTATTATATAAAATCTCTATATGCTATTTTTAGCACGATCCCTATACCTCCCTTACCAAGGGTAGCGGGAGGTAAAAAACTTTTGGTGGTAAATGAAAAATTGTTCCCCGGCGAACCCATTGTGGATAGTAGAATATAAATTCATGTAACTATAATAAATAGGCATTTACGAAAATCCTACCAGTGAACTGTTATCGGTATATACCGATAAACTGCTGTTCATCAGGTTACAGCTACCGGGATAGATACTTTAAGAACGCAAGTGATAAACAGGGTAGATTTATAACCTATGAAAAGCAGTTCAAAGATGAAACATTTGAAATTTGGCATAGTTAAACGTTATCTCGTCCCGTCTTCTGTATTTTAACTTCTGAAATCTACTTCTGATTCCAACTTCGCTTGGCATATCTACCTTTTTTGAGGTTAGATTCTTCATTTACCGCATTTACCGACTGAATTACTCGATCCACAAATCATGGATCCAGTAGATGAAACTGATAGATGAGGTACAAGTTTCGAACACGGTAACTATTAACCACTTGTGTTTTCGCACGCAGGCGATAGGTCGGTATTCGCCGGAAGAATTTTCGTAAATACCTAATATTAATATAACAAATATAAACTGTTCAATATCGAAACTCATATTCCAAACCATCGTTTGATTTACTTTATAAATTTCTGTGGCTTCTTTGATCAGGCGAAAGCTGATAGGGGAAACTTGTAAGTATGCTCATTGTCTTGAAATTTAATTTCATGAAATATCTTTACAACATGTTCAGCAACAATTGATTTCCCAGCTGGTTGAATGTAATAGATTTTCGTTATTCATGTAATCTAATACCTAATAGCAATATTTCAATTGCAGGCGATTGATATTTAATTTATACAAAGCCATATACTTGCACTACTGGGAATTTTTAACGTATAAAATGACTTTGTAAAATATTTCATTGAAATATATACTACCTGGAACTCGCATACTCTACCTATCAGCGTACGCTGCACTGAAGCCCCATTGAACAATAATTCGTATCATAGCTCATCGTTTTATTTTCATGTTTAAGCTACGCACATACATTTTATTTAATACCCCAATTCTGAACAAATCTGTAAGTCTTACAGATCTGTAAATTAAAAAAAAATCGACAAAAACGCATATAGTTTTATTGATTAATATACAATTATACATAAGAGTGGCAGGTTTCGTTGCGATTTTGTTCATTATTTACAGATTTACAGATCTGTAAGACTTACAGTTTTGTTCAAAATCGGGCCATAAATCTGCTCCACACGAAATAATTTCCGTCTACTCACGAACTGTCCCGATGTGTGCCGACTACTCCAACAGCCAGCTTACAATGTGCCTTTACAGTCACGGTACGTACGCGCATTCCAGTTAGTATATATTTCAGTGATAAAGTTAAACAATTTTTTTGTCAATCTTTAATCGTGTGAAGTCACTTATCTGTGAATTTTATCAGAAGTAATATCACAAGACCTGCTGATTTTATCGATAATTTTTTATTTATCACGAATTTTTTTTTGCTTAGCAACAAACACGAAAGCAAACTGCATAATAAATCCCGACTCCGAAGGAGGAGGGGTTTTACCTAATGTCAGTTTGCTTGAGTGATTTTGCTTAAAAGCAAAAAAATGAGTGCTTAAAAATAAAAGTTTATTTGAGAAAATCTGAGAGGTCGTATGGTATTTAGTGAGATAAATTCCAAAGACAACGCAAAATGAAACTTGACACATCGGGGTAACGAGGTTTTTTCAGTATAATACCACAGATTATCTATACTACCGTATACAGATGCGACACTCGGCGATTTCGTTGGGGCAAATTTTCAACTGCGCAGGTTGTTTGCGCATGCCATATTTCGTTAATAAAATGGCGTGTTCTTAGTTTGCCGTTATAGTTTGCAAAATAAATAAGAAATATAAAAGTCAGTGCCGCGAAAATAAAATGGAACACTTTTTTTTCAAAATTTTGAAATTGTAGCCATACAATTTAATGTCATTAAAAATATTGTAAAGTAAATTAAAGAAATTGAATTTACCCATCCTTGACAGGAAAGTTTATAAACAAGAACTTCAATACAATAAAAGGAAAAAAATTATTATTATAACAAATAATAAGAAATGGCTTAATTGATTCTTAGTTTTTTTATGTTATGTTGTCATATATATTTGAATAAAATGATATCTAATGACTATTTAGTAAAAAAAAAAACATTGAAAAATAGAAATTTCTTTATACGGATTTGAACTCGCGACCTCACATAGATTCGGTGTTTGCTCTAACCCACGCTCTAACCAACTCGGCTACAAGCCAAGCTGTACTGTCCTCATATTTGTAGGATTTTGAGGTAGTAAATTATTTCATTAAAAAAATGGCCGCCAATAAAATTTTTTGGAGACACTAACTTCAAAGGTACCGACAGAGAGTGTCGCATCTGGTTACGATAGTATAGGTAATCTGTGATAATACTGTTCCCATTGGTTGAATCTGAAGTGCTTTGCATCATGATTAGTTAAAAACTACTCGTTGGAATTTATCGTTATAACTCGTGAATTGCTTATCATTACAATGTAATACAAGCGATATTTGAATCTTTACACCGTTGTAAACTATTATTATTCTCTTCCAAAGTGCAATAACTTTTATCGCAAGGTTCTTGTTCGCTCTAGCCTCTAACTTATTAAGTGGCAACACGTAAATTTTCCCTAGCCTTGCCTGGCACCCTCGTAAAGCGACATTATTGTCTCTGAATGTAAGAGATTGGCTAGTGGGCTTTATCATCCTGCCCGAAGGAATGTAAATTGATGTTTAAATCTAATTACACCGTGTGGATTGAAAAGAATGTACTAGATTAAGGATGAGCACGCTTTAATTTTGAGGTTCGAGAAGAATTTTCCTGTGAATAGGTAATGTGATAGTTGTAAAAATAGTAAAGGCCTGTGTGCACAATGTTTGAAATCGTTCCGAGTTCTCGATCACATTTTTTGTTCATAAATATTGAATTTGTATAACTATAAATGTCAGGTTGGCCGAATTTATGAAGTTGTTTCAGTCATTTATACCAATACTATGTAAAAACTAATAAAACAACTAAAAAATTACTCTATACTTCAATTTCACGTAAGAAAATAGTGACGAGCTGACGGGAAGATAGGTGCAGTTTGATCTTGTTTTTAGATTGAATAATATTCCCATCACTATTTTCTTACATGAAATAAGGTATAACAATAAGTACTTTTTTTATACAGGGTGGCGCGCTTAAGACGATCCACCCTCAATAACTTTGAAACGAATTGTGATAGACATCCCCGGTTTACGCTAAATGTTTTAACATCTAGGGGGCTACATTTTATTAATGTTTTTGTTTTTTTCTATAATTCACTATTATCACTCCCACCGCTACCAACTTTTAAATCTTAAATGGTAATATATCCCTTGTGACATATCAAATGAAAGCTCTTGAAAAATGCTATACAGGCATGTTAATAAATTGATATTTGAATAAACCGTTTTAAAGTTAGAAACAATAATGTAATTTTAATTTAATATAAATTATTGATATAGTAGTCGGTTTTACTTGTGCGATACATTTCTATGAGGATGTCTCTCATTGAATAATCTAGCTGTTTGTCTTGCACACTGATTTTGGGATGCAAAAATGAAAATAATTTCTACTTTCTCGTCTTTTGTGTAAACCATGATCAAAAATATAATAATAATAATAATAATAATAACAATCTAACAACTGATAACACTGTCATATATAATCTTAAAACAAATTATTAGGTATCATTGTTTTTTTTCATTTTATCATTTCCATAGCACTGTATACATTTTATAATAAAACATTAAAATATTATAAACTATTGTTTCTAACTTTAAAACGGTTTATTCAAATATCAATTTATTAACATGCCTGTTCAAGAGCTTTCATTTGATATGTGACAAGAGGTATATTGCCATTTAAGATTTAAAAGTTGGTATAGTGAAAATGAAATGGCAGAAGACCTACGTCATAGATCTGAAAAAAACTTTATAAAATCAAATAAACGTATATATTAATGAAATTTACAAGTATTTTTAAGTTAATATCTTTTTCTTTTACGCAATTTGAAATTATTTGAAATAATTGTAGTTCATTTTTATACCGATACGTTGGCATGACAATGTTTACATTAAATTTTATATCGATCGAATATCTTTCCTGTCACTTGTCACTTGGTTGTCAGTTTACATTCATATAAAGCTTAAAAAAGCAATTTCAAAAACTAACCTTGTCATGAACTATTTCGAATGGGAATTGTGGGCCATTAATTCCGTTGAAAGCCGTTCAAAAGGTATTTTTTTTTCTAAATATTTCTCTTGTTATCAATGTTTAAACTATGTATTTTTAGAGAGGAGCAAATGCCCTGCAAATAAGCAAATTTTGACAAGCAGATATGGGCACCCGTTTCAAAATGACAGCTAGTAATCATGTACATAACTTACGAATTTCATAAATTTTAATTCAAAATATCAAGATTTTGTAAGTTCACGTGGTTTCTTTGTCACCAAGTGCGTGGACTTTACTTGGCGAGTTACATAAATCACATGAAATTTGGAATGAAAAATATTGACATTTGACATCTATGTATGTACATAATTACTATTACTGTTCTAAATAATTTTCATTCTTTGACCTTGGATTTTCGCCAAACATTTCCAGATTGTCTTCATCACTAGAAGAAAATTCCCCAGATTCATACGACTCTTCAGATGAAAATTCGTCAATCATATATATAACAGAAAATGACGCCAAATTACAAGGTTAATTTTTAACAAAACAGCTGACCAAAATCGTATAACTGCGCAAACTCGAATCATTAGTAAGAAGATAAACCACCTGAAATTGGAAAATATCATGAAATTTGGAATGAAAAATTTATATTACTAGCTGTCATTCTGTCACGAGTCCCCATATCTGCTTGTCAACACAGAACACTAACCTAAACTTGTCAAGAAAGACCAACAAACATGACTGCACGCGCCTTATAAATTAGTATCCTATGTAAACTTTGTAGTATATGACGTCATTACTTTATGGATATTTTTTGATGACGTAAGTCTTCTGCCATTTCATTTCTATCATAGTAGTGGGGGTGATATTAGTGAATTCAAAAAAACGTCTATCACAATTCGTTTCAAAGTTATTAAGGATGGATCGTCTTAAGCGCGCCACTCTTTATATGAAATACACGTAAAGTATATTACTTTATTTATTTGAACTCTTTCAATTAATGGCAAGATTAATGTAGTCAGACTTTAGGGATTTAATTTTCTAGATTGGTACTGCCAATATGACAGAACTTTGTTAATTATACTCATTTTACTTGCAATTTTGCAATCATTGAGTTTGAAAGAGAGTGGAAAATATTATGGGGAAGAATTCGTCATATTTGCTCTTAGATAATACTTTTATATTTTTAGTATTAATCGTTTTCCTCAGATAAAAATTAACCACTCACTTATGGAATAAGCTCAGTTCTTATTAAGTATATTCGTGTAAAACTCGTAGTTCTATTGTTGGTTAAACAATATATTATTTTGCTATACATTAAAACAATAAAGTATGTTACAAAACATTTATCTTACTGTGTACTATCTATAATATTAAGGAAAATTGCCGATAATTTAAGCTTGTCATTATTTTGATCATATATCAACCAACTAAATTAACTAATGTGGCACGGGGCTTGCATTTAATCCTGTTCTTCTACTATAAGTTAAATATTTACGAGTATTCTGTAAGTACTAAAGTTTCTTTAATGTTATCTTGCACATAAAAGTAATTAAAGTTTTGCATACGAGTAAAATTTTAATTAGGACGAATCGATCATTATTCTAGTTTTACTATCACGGGTAAATAGTGAAGGAATATATTATGAACACAAGGAGATATTATACTACGTTGAAATTGTAGGTATTACACAAATTCACGTATTATTTAGGGTAGTCAGGCCTAAATAAAAATATAAAATAACAAAATTAGGTAAAAAAAAAAAGCGAGAGACAGCAGAGTTTACGAGAGAAGATTATTATTGCGTATTTCTTTAAAATTACAAGTAAAAGGTATGTAAATAAAACATTTATTAGGATATATACCAAAAGTTTCATTAAATAGTTCCATACTAAACCGGTAGAGCTATATTCGTGAAGCTGTGCTGTGACATTAGCATTGAAATTATTTTTTTACATGAGCATTTAATTTATGTTGCTGTGGTGTTTTTATATTAGTTAGTACTAAAATATGTATATGCAATAAATTCGTTTTTATTTCATTACTTCAGTGGATTTAACATAAAAACGAGTATTGTTTACCATTTTTGGATGTTAAATTGAAGCTTCAAACCTAATCTGTGAATTTCTAATAAAGTATGTAGGTATTCCAATTATTATATTTACAAAAATTCCAGGACCACAACATTGAAAAATCTGTTGTGGCCATCACAAAACCTCTCGCCATTTCCATATTAGGCTATATAAGTATCTTTAACTCCATAGAAGATATAACAAAATTTTAATTGTATCGCATAGAGATTTTTATATTCTTTAACATTAGTAATAACAGAAATTTTCAAAAAATAATATTAAGAAGATTTTTTTAAAGAAACTCTTACTTCCAGTTGTGCAATTGTTACCAAAATCTAATCAGCTCTGTCCAGGAATGTCAGATTGAGGAAACTGCAGTTAAATATTTTTTAAGTCTTATGGTATTTGAGAAACCGTGGTTCCAACATCCACACACACACCCACACACTCGTCCACATACACTTTCACATAGACATTCACACACACATACACACACACACATACACACACACACACACATCATCGTAAAAATGTTATAATCGGATTATAGGGACCTTAAAACTTGCTTATCCACTAAAATATAGATATGCGATTTTTAGCATGATTCCAATACCTCTCTTACAAATTTTCAAACAGTATTTGTACTACTACTCTTATTTTTTGAAGCACTTTTAGAAAATATATTTAAAAAAAAAAAAATACTTATGAACCGAAGTCGTGAGTCTTGTCGAGACATCAGGACTTTCTCGACATGAATCGATACTGTAGTGGTAGCACGTTCTTTAGAATTTTATTAAATAAGGCATTTGTTTTTGCATTTCGCCATGAAGCAAAAATTTGGTATGCGTGTCTCAAAATATTCGCCTGCAAGCGTCCGACTCGAGGTGACATTATTAAACTAACGTCACTATTTTGTCACAATTTATTTCAAAGCCAATTTATACATAATTTATATATTTATTACAACTTTCACAATATTTTTATTGTAATTGTATAAAACCCAAAAATTTCGGAAATAAAAAGCGAATATAAGGTGCGTTCGGCAAATGAGTTCTGTTCACTCTGTACACTCCTAGCACCGTTCGGTAATTACATGGAGTGAGAAGCGTCTTAAAATGGAGCGTTCGGCAAATGCAGAATGGAGTCAAGTGGAGTGAAAAGTGTTAACTCCATAAGTCCAACCTCGATATGCAATCATACATGGAGTTTTTTTGTTTTATTTGACATCTGTCAGATCATTTTGTATTTTTATGTTGAAATATTTTATTATACACAATTATTTTATATTTATAATATTGTTTTGTAATATAACAAGGCACAGTAAGTCGGAACGGTAAGAATTCTGTACCATATCTAATATATACTTTCTTCAGAATCATTAAAGAATAACACCAAACAATGACCAAACTGAATAACTTCTGTATGGTTCATTATTTATTTTTTTTAGCAGTGCAGTATATCAGATTGTCAAAAAAGGAGGTTATTATATTCGTGCACCAAAATTTTAACTCTACTCGTTCGGTTAATCACAAATAAAGGAGTGTACCGTGTTCCCTCGATCTACTCCCAGCTCTACTCCCACTCCACTCCAACACCTCTCCGTAAATACTCCAACTCCGTATGATTTACCGAACGCACCTATAGTATTCTAAAGTGCATGCTACTAAGATTTGTAAAATTAAAATCGCATTCACCTGTTTTCTATGATAGAATTTTAGTCGAGACCAAATTGATGGTCTTATCTTGACAAGACCGAGACTAGACAAGACAAAGACTGGTCTTGGTCTTACGGCATCATTAATTAAAATTTTCAAACATGAATTGAATATCTCTTTGACTACAATATTACCCCAAAAGATGTTGTTTCCCTGTTGTTACCATTAATGCGATTTACTTTTTTCTTGTTTAATAAATTAATTTCGGAGGTGGGATAGAACAAAGCTGGGATTTTAATTAAATTAGACGGATGAAAATTTACATTTTATGAAACCGGTGATATAAATGTGAATAAAAACAGTTAATTAACCGCAATATACGGGAGTCCAAAACCTTTTGTTCGAGGGAAGTAAATGCATAAATTTAATTGTGTACAACTACCAGATGTTTACTAAATAAAACGATAATGAAATTTTAAACTAAATTACTCCGTCGCCCTTTCCGCAAATCCCGAAAGAGGAGAAGCAAAATTCAATCTCAATACGAAATGAAATTTGAGATAGAAGGTTGAAATGCTCTCATACGTTGTGTAAGTACTTACAGAATATTTTAGACTGACCTATAATATAAATTGTAAATAAATTTACTTACATTGTAGAAAGCTATTAACTATGCAGATGTACTTACACTATTAAATAGATACTTTTATGCAAATTTGCAATGATGAAAATAAATCTGTAATTTTACGTTACCAATCACAAACTAACCATATCTGTACCCGAGACATACTACAAAAATTAATGCTCATTTACGTTTAAATATAGTATGCGCTCTTGAAGTTGAGATTGATGACAGATGTCAAAATTGCGTCTATTAAGAAACCAGAAAATATTGAAGGTAGTAAGCACCCCGGTGCAACTTGTATTGGGAAACTGGCAGCAAACAGTAGGCAGTGAGAGTAGTGTACCCCCTGCGACCCAGATGTCACTAACAGGTTCATGTCGCTAAAGTCACTAGATATATACAGTACCGCAATTCATTGTACCAATGTGTCAGAGAGAGAAGAACATTTTTTAGACACAATATGGCGGAATCAGGCCAATCAGGGTCTAGTTGTAGTTGGCTATGCCTATAAAAGTCACTATATCTGGGGACTTTAGCGTCAATGCTGTCATCATGTCAAACGACCTGAAGAAAATTACCATTAATTGTATTTATTTTTTATTATTTTCGTTATAATTTTGATCAGTTATACTTTGTATTTATATGTATGCATATTATAAAAATTGTGAACATAATCAACATTAATTAATTCCTCCATAGATTTATTTCACTGCCGATTATTTTTCTTTGTAATAACGCACTGGTTTCAAGATAATCCATTTTAAATTTGGCGCCGAAGCTCGACACAATATGGCGGCCAATTGCGGTACTCTATATATCTAGTGACTTTACATGTCGCTGCTAACGTTTGAAGTGAATTAAGTAAAATTTATAAAATTATTTATCAGAAATAAACAATAGTAATCAGTAATAAATATTGAAAATAATGTCATTGAAGCATTTTGTCAAGAGATTGTTGATCTAAAAAATACATTATGGCTTATGATAAGTAGGTAATTTAATTTTATTTCTGTTTATTTTTTCTAACAATAACATTTTCATGTGGAGAGGAAATTGGTTTCGCCTTCTCAAGGTTCAATGTAAAACTTAGTTTTTATTTGATATTTGGACGTTTCGAGGGACCCAAGGCCCTCATCATCAGCAGAATTAAAAATTTATTTTAAAATTAACAGTTTGCTTAAACATTGACTCAAGGGTCAATTTTAGAGATATTTTTGCATACAAGATTCCCAACTGCTACTTCACCTCCAAACTATTTACTTGAGGGATTAAAACTTGATCGTGTCTCCGACCCGAGGACAAACAGTAAGCGAAACTTTTTGGAGCATCGGGGATAACATTTTCAACCTCCATACTTGTTTTTTGAGGATATGCGAATTTTAGCATGAATCCAATACCTCTCTTAGCGAGAGGTAAAATACCATTGCGTCTCCGATTTCGAAGTGACAAACATGGGATTGTGAGATCCAAACCAAAAAAAATTTAAAAGTACCTCTTTATTAAGTGTTAATCCCTCAAAAAACAAGTATGGAGGTTGAAAATGTTATCCCCGATGCTCCAAAAAGTTTCGCTTACTGTTTGTCCTCGGGTCGGAGACACGATCAAGTTTTAATCCCTCAAGTAAATAGTTTGGAGGTGAAGTAGCAGTTGGGAATCTTGTATGCAAAAATATCTCTAAAATTGACCCTTGAGTCAATGTTTAAGCAAACTGTTAATTTTAAAATAAATTTTTAATTCTGCTGATGATGAGGGCCTTGGGTCCCTCGAAACGTCCAAATATCAAATAAAAACTAAGTTTTACATTGAACCTTGAGAAGGCGAAACCAATTTCCTCTCCACATATTCATCATCCAAGGTACCAAACAAAAGGAAAACAATAACATTTTCAGTTTGAATCTTCGTTACAAATATAAATGTCGGCAACCCAAATGTGAGAATAAACGTATGAAAGTAAGAGAACCACAAAATAAACACTTTTTTAGATTTCCTGTAGAAAGTACGGCGCGATGTGATATTTGAAAGAAATTTTGTAATATTAACTCTGATTAAAATTTGTCATATTCGTTCATTTGTGCAGATCATTTTGACACAACTTTTATTAATAACAAGAAAAAAAGTTTATTATGTAATTCATTTCCAACAATTCATCCTGGCGGTATTATAAATTCTCATTCAGTCGCTTTAACTTCTATTAAGAAAACTGGTATTTTAAGTCTTTCCGACAGAATTAAATTTTCTAAAAACGAATTAGAGTATTCGTGTGACCGAGTACGTGGGGATAATTTAACTCATAATTTTAATATCGAAATTCCAAAATAATCAAATAGAAATAGCACTTTTAAAAAATGATTAAATGTTCAAAATTTAGGGAGAGATGAAAAAATGTTCCTGTGAAGAAATCTGGAACTTCAGCTTCAGGTATAAAATTGTAATCGTTATAAACAAGAACTCACCTGGCTCTTCCAATTAATCAAGAATGAGAAGAAAATGCTCTTTTATTATAAATTATTTTGTTTAAATAATGTAAGATGAACATGTAATAAAAATCATGAAAATCAATTATTTTTTATTTGAAAATACCTACTGAAATTATAAAAATTAAGTAATCACTGTAAATTAAACAAATGAACGTTAACAGGTTCAGATGACATATATTTGACGTTTACTTGACATGTATTTGACATATGTCAAGAATAGTGTAGCCTCTGCGACCCAGGGGGCAATAATTCCGTGCTGCCAACTTAATGCATTGACTTGCACTTCTCGTTTACGTTATTGTTTTGTGGTAGTAAGCACGTGCTACTTATTTTATTGTACTCGTACACTACAAAACAATAAATAGCACGGGCTTACTACAGTCAATATTTTTGGTTTCTTAATTGACGCAATTTTGACACCTGTCAACAGTCTCAACTTGACGTGAATATACTATAACTCACCGTTAATGATCATTAATTTTTGTAGTGTGTCTCAGGTGTAACACTCATACGATTTAATTAAACTCCATAATTTTGATGATATTTAAGCCGTATCATTTTTATTTAAAATTATGTCCATACCGAAATATGTAATTTATTATCGAAGATTCCTATATTAGGTATTACATTAACAAGAATATTGAATATTCTCGATAATATGAAATGTGTTGCCTGGAAACACCACGAGACCGAAGATCGATTGATATTTCCAAAAGGCAGCTCGTTGAATATGTCGAGAATTTTCTATTGTCGAGTTGTATAAAGGTAGACTACATCATGAATAAAAAGAAATTAAAATGAAAACAGTAAATTTCACGGACACCTGTGGTCTAATAACCTATCTTTTTACCTCTCGCTAAGAGAGGTATTGGATTCATGCTAAAATTCGCATATCCAGATTTTATTGAATAAGCACGATTTTAGGTCCCTAGAATCCGATTATAACATTTTTAAAATGATGTCTGTGTGTGTGTATGTGTGTTTGTTTGTGTGGATGTGTGTATGTGCATGTGTGTATGTATGGATATTGGAGGGACGATTCCTCAAAAACTATAAGACTTAAAAAATATTTAACTGCAGTTTCCTCAATCTGACATTCCTGGGAAGAGCAGAACAGGTTTTAGTAACAATTGAACAACCGGAAGTAGTAGTTTCTTAGAAAAAATCTTCTAAATATAATTTTTTGGGAGTTTTTTTTTATTAAATATTGAAGAACATAAAATTCTCCATCTAATACACTTAAAATTTTTATTATATCTTGCATAGATTTAGAGATAAAGACACTATAATTTAAAGAGTACACTAATCGCAGAGGCTAAGACACTAAGGAAAACAGTTGACAAATTCCAATGTTTATAACATGACACATGTTATTGTCAACTATCAACAGTTTTAGTGACATTCTGATAGCTTTTTCTGGGAAGTATATTTAATTTTTCTTATTGTTTTATTAATTAAATATTTGAAATTATAGGTAAAATTATGGTAAAATGCATATATCCATCAGAAATACTGCCAATCTAGTTAATGAATTGGAACAATCTCTGACATTTAGAAACTTCCTCATACAATGAAAAATATATATAATTAGAATTATATGTGTGCAGAAGACATGTTAAATACAATAGAAAACAATATTTGGGTAAAGTTCTGTAATATTTTGTTATAAAACGACGGTTCGAAAGCGAAGTGCAGTATAATACTTATATAGCCTAATATGGAAATGGCGAGAGGTCTTGTGCTGGCCACAACAGATTTTTTAATATTGTAATATTATATTGAATTGCTCGTATTTCTAAATAAACTCGCAGTGGCAATAACGGAGTTTCTGAATTTCAGATTAAATATCTAAATGTTCACTTGTCAAATTTTTATTTCAATAAAGCATGGCTGGCATAGATGCGTTTAATTATTCGTTCCGGTGCACTCGGAGCTGTCAGTGTCATTTCAGATGTCTACTTAAATCACAAAAAGCTTGATTTTTCTCTTCAAAGTGAAAGTACAAATTCATGTATGTAGTAGGCACTGTGTTTGAAAAAAAAAAATATCGTATTTTATACGCCCCGTAAATAAAATCAAAATGACATTGACAACTTTGAATTCTATTTACGGGGAGTATAGAATACGATATTTTATAGGTGCTATAAGTGAATAAACAAAGGTAGGTATATTCGAATATACAAAGGTTCGTATATTCGCTCACTATGTTTACTTAATAATAATCGCTGTAATACGTGGTAACTTAGAAAAACCACACATTTTTATAGGTTCATAATTTAATGAATGATATAGTCAATAGATATACACCAAGAGGTTCGAAAATAATCAAATATACAGTTGATGTTAACAACGTAATTAAGAAAAATTGATATATTTTATTGGTCTATTTTGCGATGAGTTGTATTGTCATAAATAAAGTATGTATAGTAATTCACGTGTTACAGTGACAGTAACTCATTCGGAAGAATCAGAACACTCATGATGCAAACTGAGTTAGAGCAAGCTTGCTGTTTTCTGAGGTTAAAGTCACCAGTACACAGTTTCGGATATAATATTTTAGTCGACAGTCCACATTATATGACAGCGAGTATAAAAGTTATAACCAACATCAATATTTTTGATTGAAACCAAATATACGTGTTCCAATTTACAATATGTCATCTTAAAGTACTCTATCATCGTCTTCGAATGATTGATACCTTATAGATTGACTCCGAAATATAAAAAAAATATGTTCCTTTAAAACCATCACAAAAATTTTAGAAAGAAAACTCTTGTCCTGCATTAAATATTTAGATCGCTCACAACAACTTTCTTTTCAAGATAAATTTCGGGAGCAGAATTTTTTCTGTCCCCTCGTGTTCGGTTGTCAACTGAATTAATCCAAGATGTAGTAATTGACAGCTTACGGATCGATGGATTTTAATAAGTACGTCAGAAAGAGGACATGACATTAAAAGAGGGAAATTAGATATTTGTAGAGTTTGATTTGCTGAAGTTTCATTCTTTAAAATTCAAATCAATCTACAAGATGGGCTATTAAATATACCATTATTTTTCTTAAGAAATTTAATACTTCAGATAAGAAACATTTTATGAAAAATAAGATAAAGTATTCAATTTTATTGTGTGTGGTAACTTTAATTATGAATTTTGCTTATGAAGGAAACAATTTGAGTTCATTGATTTTTATAAAACAACAGGGGTATCTAACAATTTTTTTTTTTCATCCGTATTATGAATTAACAAATTGCTGGACATGTGTCTCATAAGCAATGACAAGAAGCGTGTGTGATAAGGATGGCTGTTCGCTAGTGAAATAGAGCAACATGACGTCTAGCTGCGAAAATATGAACTAGTGCATGGTAGTAAGTCCTAGCCGAGGTAGCTGCGAATGCATCGTTTCTGTCACTTATTTAACAAATAAGTCACGAGTGGAGTGAAATTTGTAGGCTATACTTCATTTTTACGTAAGAAAATAGTAGATTGTTTCGAGGATTGTTCTTAAGAGCCGACCGTTTTTACATATATTAAATAAATAATTTGAATTTGTGAAACCATCAAGCTTTGTCAATAATAAATATTTTTATCTGTAAAAATGTCAAAATCAAAAATTGCAACAAAATATGGTTAACCATCACTTAATTCTGTAGATTTTATTTGACAACTGACAAGTGATATTTGTTTCGTTTTTGTGAACTATATTATATTCTGACCAATCAAAGGGTAGAATTTACATCCCTAACTAAACCAACGCTATTCTTACGCGAAATAAAGTATAGTAACAAAATCTAAAACTTCAACACGTTTTTGTTGCGTTTAACGGATGTACGTCATTGCACGCGGAAATCCAAAAATAATTTTTATAATTTCCCGAAAACAGGAACCTAAATTCTATAAAAAAATTTATTAGAGAAATTTGCCAATTTGAAATAGTTGATAGACGACAGTAATGCATTCATCTTTTAAAAATGGGAAAGGAACCGTGCAAAAATATGCGTGCTCCTTGCATTTTGTAAAGAAAGATTATATTTTGTTGGGTATAACTACAAGATAATAATTACTGCGTGTCTTTGTTAAAATACTTCGTAATGAAATCTAAACTTGTAGACCAGCCTGCACAAAAATTACATTGAAATAATAATACTTATCTCTTCATTAATCTCCCAAAGACTGCAATAATGCAGTATTGTGCAGATTCAAGAAAATAAAGACTCGAATCTTTAAAATTCGAGTGAATGCTAAACACAATTTTTAGATAAAAAGGACTAGTTCGCAAAATTCAAAATGTTATACTAGAAATATTATTTTTATTTAATATTAATATTACTTTGCACTTCAAAGGCCGCAGTATATAAGAATAGACAGTTGCGGGAAACGAAGCATCTACCTTAAGCCAGCCATATTGATACGTCACGCGCTAAGCTCCTCCTCTTCTTCACTCGCGAATAACATGCTTGCATTTGAAAAAATCATATTGTTTCTACATAGTTACAAATGCTTTTTTAAAACGTTGCTTGTTGTTGATAATTTTGTAGCTGAAACGTAGTACATTTATTAATTTTATATATATGTGGTTAATTTTTAACGACTGGTTAAAATTTTTATGCAATAAATATTGATTTCACAACTAAAAATCCAATTTTTTGTTATATATCAACATACTTGATTTGTTAAAATTTTGAACTAGTTGTTAAAAATAAACCACGGTGTTACAATAGGACTGTTTATTACAACAATTAAAACATTAGTAATTCAACATAGGGACTTAACATGGGATTTTAGATTTATGAAATTTCCTGCTCTCCTTTTCATTTTATGGCAAAAACTGTAGAGTACAAAGTTATACAGAATTAAATTCTACATACAAACCTGTTTTTAAATATTTTATTATGTTTTTGGTTTCTTCACAACTTTAAAAAGATATTCCAAAATTTCGGTTTATTAGTAGCAAGGGCCATGGAATTTGTTTACTTTTTTCTGGTTTTCATAAATTATTTATAAATTTCAAAAGTCAATTTGACATATGAAAAAGATATAAATTAAATTATGAATGTTTATTCGAATACGAAAATTGTGTATATTGTAAATGAATATTATAATGGAAATAGTTACAGAAGAAATTGACGTTTGTAAATTAAAATTTTGAAATTTCATTTTAAAATTGCGAAGAAACCAAAAACAATAAAAAATGTAAAAATTATATGTAACTTTTAATTCTGATCAACTTTGTATTCTACAGTTTTTGCCGTAAAATAAAGAGGACAGCAGTAAATTTTACAAAATTAAAATGCCATGTTGAATCCCTATGTTCACCCTTAACCGCCACCACCCTGTATAATAATGAAGCTTGTAGCTATATTCCAGAAGATTATACAAACATTATGTTTCAGAATAAATTACTGTTCAAAATAATATCTGTTTATTAGTTTCGTTGTGGTTAAATCATGAACTCGCATTGGTCATGTCGTAATTTACTAGTTTGCAATTCTCTTGCTTATCTAAATGAAACAGTAATGTTTGTGTGAAACATGTGAACACAACTAAATAAAATATGTAGAAACCCAGAATACAATTTACAATTCATAAACTTTGTGTAATACAAAATGTAATCCCTGTTAACTACACCAACTACAACTCTTGGTCAGCGAATTCGATTATGCCATATCCATACCTTTGTAGAATAAGCATAGAAAATAATGAGAATATTATCGTCTGGCAATATAAGATTCTTTCTAAAGAATGTCTCCTTATGTGTGGAAACTATTGGAATTTAAGTGGATGGGACCTCTTGCAGAATTCGTAGTGCAATAATGAAGCACGTGGAATATCTCATTTAGACGCCAAGCCACGCTCTTGTAAGTGCAGAGCGATGGTGCTCAGATAACCTTATCATTACATTATTACAGTTGCTGAAATTTGCAGCGAATATTAACCACACACCAATTACTTTCATTACGGGAGGTAACAAATTAAATAACGTCTATGAATATAAATTCCACGCTGATTAATAAAATGTAATAAACTATTCTTGTCCGATTTAATTGAAGTATGGATACTGCTATAGGGTCTGAGTACCTTGAGTATTATTTAACGTGAAACATTGAGTTTGTCATATCCGTGGTTACGCTTGACATTTGATTGATAGTAATGTATTTTTTACCTGTCCCATTTAAAATGAAACATAGGAAAAGAATTTGACATTTGACAAGACGTCAATAGAGGTTAATTATTTTGTTTAAATAATTATACCTGCTTTCTAAATTAAATTTAGTTGTAGAAAAATTATTGTGTGCACCATATGCCCGAGTGATTTTCCGACTTGGCTAAATTTCTTACAATATTTAAATAATAATACTTCTGTCAAATTCATTCTCTATATTTCATTTTAAATGAGACAGGCAAATTCATTGCTGTCAATCAAATGTCACATTAACAAGATGTTATTAAGGGTTAATTTTATTGAAATAATTATACCTGTTTTCTAAAAATTAAATTTAGTTGTAGAAAAAATATTCTTGTGCCCGAAATATGTTTAATGCTCTCGAGGGGTTTTCAGACTCCGCTAAATTTCTTACAATATTTAAATATAATACTTCTGTCAAATTCGTTCCCTATATTTCTTTAAAAGGGACAGGCAAATACATTGCTGTCAATCAAATGTCGTAACCATGGGTATGACAAACCCAATGTTTCACGTTAAAAAATACTCACGGTATGCAGGGTGTTAATACTAAGTTGTTACACCCGAAAATAGTAGTTAGAACTCTTTAAAACAAACAGCTTTTCTTAATTCCAATTTTTGATTTGGTGCCCTGGTTCGTAGTTATTAGAGTTTATTTTTCGAAAAATAGTCATTTTCAATCTATTAAAAAAAAGTACAGTGTGTTATAAATTTTTTTAACTCGGAGTAAGCTATGAACAAAAAAACGTGTATTCATTTGAAAGTATTTAATTAAACGAGATATTGTCAAAAATGTTATCTAAAGATATATTGTTGAATCCTTATTTTAGAAAAAGAAATAAATTAGAATAAAGTGAATGGCAATGACCTGTATCCTGCTTTATTTTTTCCTTAAAATTATATTTCACGATCAATTGTGACAACTTAACTTTTGAATTGAATAATGACCAGACGTACATTTCCGTGTTCATAGCCTATTCCGAATTAGGTTTTTTCTAAACATACTGCACTTTACAAGTAAGTAAATAAATAAAAACTTTTTTTGGATAGATTGAAAAACAATGTTTAGGACAAATATTGTAGTAGATAATTTAAGGATTTTATAAATGTTTTATTTTCGAAAACCGATGGAGTGGTTATCAAAAAACTTTGTTTTGAAATATTTGATCGATCGCCATTTTATCATTAAAAAAAAAATAAAAAAGAATTGTAATTGTCAAAATTTTTAGAGAGCCGAAGGTAATTTTGAAAAAAAAAATTCAATAGCATTTTAAATAAGAGAGTTATGACGATTTTTCGAAAAACAAAAGAACTCCAATAACTACGAACCGGGGCACCAAATCAAAAATTGAAATTAAGGAAAGTTGTTTGTTTTAATGAGTTTTGACTACCATTTTCAGGTGTAACGACTTAGTATATAGTGTGGCCAAAAGAGGGCTCTATTATGATTGGTCTCGTTGTTTATTTATTATTTATTTAAATTATATGTATATTTGTAAATTTATAACTTCAAAGTATTTGGTTAGGTTAAATGGGTCAATGCAAAGTTGTTATTAACACAGTTTGTATTAATATGTTTCTCTATACTAAACAACGCACAGTTAAAGTATAGTAGTCATAAGTCCAAACAGATATTTTTTAGTCTTGTTATATTGAACTAATAACTGTGAAGGTGTTAATAGTAACAAAGAACATTTTTCTTGTACGAGTAGCTCAAGAATATTGATTACAAGGAGGAATCCGACAATATTTAAATACTAGCATTTTGCAAAGATGCAAAGAATCAAATGTTTATGATTTACAATTCTGAAATCTTAATCCTAATAACTTTATTTGGCGAATAATAACTATGTATACAATCGTATCAACAATTTTTACCATAGAAATTATTCACCAAGTAAAGTTATTAGGAGGTAGGTATTTCGGGCCCTAGTAAGATAATTTTATTTTTCTTTTCTGCCGATATAAAATTTCCTTGATTTACTACTAAAATTTAGTATTATTTTTTTTTTAATTTTTATTATTTATTTATAATTACACGCTTCTTCTTACATTACGTATATAAACAGTAATATGATGGGGATGAGACAATTTTTCTTGAAATTGTTTATATTGTTGCTTTTTATTTTTGGTGCTAATGAAGACGAAATAATGAAAGACACATGACAGCCATGCCTTACCCGGAACCTTTAGAGCGTGAAACGATAACGCTAACGATATTAAAATTTAGTAAAAAAAAGTAAAATAAATATCCTGCCAAATGGATAATTTTCTGGCATTGTTATCTTGCAAATTATAACTCTAAAATCGTTAATTGCGACAAAGGATTTTGATTATAACCTAATAATATTGATTACAAGAATAAATCTAACAAAGGAAATTTCATCAGTGGTGTATTTTTAATTAATTCATATTTCGTTTGCAATTTATATGCTCTTTCATTTATTGTTTATCGAATTTTGTTTAGTTTTCACATATGAATTCAAATTTCGCGCAGCATCATTTGGCAGAATATGGCGGCGCTAGTTTTGTTGGCCACATTATGCATATCTAGCCATTATAGATATTCTTTTTTTAAACTCAGAAGTAAATTGAAAATTAATATTTACACCTGTACATAATATTACTTTACAAATAGATAAAGAGTTGCCTTTTTTGGCATTTCACAGAAGAACCTCCTGCAACTACAGCCGCAAAAACTCACTTTAGTTTAGCATGAAATAACATTACTCGTAAATATCTGCAAACGTTGATATATTTACGTACATCCAATTAAACTTTTTTATGTCATATAATTTTGATATTGAAACCAACTAGTGTTGCCGTTTGCAGTAGGTAATATGGGTATTATATTCTAATCTTGAAGAAATACCATCAGATATTTTTAAATAATTTCGTATAAAAAGTTCAATGAAAGCTTTTGAAACGCGTATTCGCAGTTTCTATACGCTATACTTCATTAGTAAATGAAATTGGGACGCAGGAAAGTTCATTATTTAAGAATTAAATAGAATGTCAATTTAATCGGATGTTCCTTGAATATACGAGTCAGCGGTTTCTGTATTGGAAGTCTGACTTTCCAAGTTTTCTTCCCTATAATAAATTCACCTATTTTGTATAAAAAAAATCTTTCAATATTAATTTATACCGTGTGGGGCGAATACTTGAAATTCGAACGTAGGCTCTTTTAACACGGCCGTAAACAACTTGCTCATACCTTAAAGAATCACTTTTCGTCCTAGATACATAAAAACCTATTTTATACTTAGATATGTAAAGTTGATACTTTTACACACTGCAGACAGTGTGTAAAGTAAACGAATTTCGTATTTTATTTACTTTATACATTACAGTGCTGCCACTAATCAATACACGTGTGGCATTGAAGTTGTCTTACCTAAATTTAGTTTATCCTGTACATTCATGTTGGTAGTACTAACTCAGAACTGCAATAATCAGGTGTTATTTAAAGTCGTATAAAAATCTTGTATACAACTCAAGTGTAAACAGCTTTATAACATTCGGTCAATAATTTTTGTGACTCGGCAAGCCTCGTCACGAAATACTTAACCTCATGTCATAAAGCTTGTGTTTACACTTTTGTTCCATAAATTACCTATATTATTTGAAATCGCCAATAAAGTGCACAAAAATCGTCATTAAAAGTTCAGAAATCGGCACTAATGTAATCCATTATACGACGATTTCATGCATATGCAGTGTTACCAACCTTACGATAAATATTGTACATAAGATAATTTGGGTAGATGTACGATGTAGGTACAATAGTAAATTTGTACGTAAAATGACAAACAATATGTGCAAAAAGAATGGCTTAAATAATTCCGATGAAGAAGTTAGTGTTCATACGATAACTTTAATGTCCGGAAGTGCAACACATTTGTCTGACTGACACCAACTGATAGATAATGTCAACATAACCTACAAGATTAAATATTGTTTTCATTTTAACAAATTTTCAATTTCAAATAAAATTTAATACGCACCTTGGCACTGAAGGTCCTTTTTATCTTATCGCTCATATGTTCCATTTCGTGATAAAAAATAGAACTTCAGGAACTGATAATATTTATATTCTAATCTAAAATACTGATAATACTTATCCAATGATTTTAACATAGTTCCTTCCACTTTATTCAAGCATCCTTCCCGTTCTAATTTCGGAATGAATGCACTCCATTCAGTCTTTTCTATTCCTGTTTGTACTGCTTAATCGTATCATATATTTATCAGCATTAAAATAGCAGTGAAGTATTTGAATAATAGATCTGGCAATGAGGAAGTTTCATGAAAACCGGGGAATCGTTCTGGTGATGCACGTTCCCTTCCTAACTGAAAGTCATTAAAACTTTCCAGCAATCGACTTGTAATTGAAGTTGGATCGCAAAGCGCTCTGAATTCCATACAACTTTACCTGCTACAATCCTCCACATACAAAGCGATGTTAATGATGTACAAATTAGACAAGGATAGTATTGTTTTGCTGGATATAATACTGCCCCAATTTTCGAACTTGAATTACATGGGTAAAAGTTTCCTTCAAATCTTAAAAATTCCTATACAAAATCCATAAATCGTTCTTAAATTTCTTCATTAATTTTTAAGTTTTACAAGTACGCAATTTTATAAATTCTTTCACATATTTCATTTAATATTTTTAAGTAATTTTGCACCTTTTTATTGCATTTTGTTTGTCAATTCCGTTCTTATACTTTATTTCACGTAAGAAAATAGCGTTGGTTTAGATAGGGAAAGAAATTCTGCCCTCTGGTTGGTCAGAAAGCACACCTAGTTTACAAAAGCGAAAAAAATATTAACTATCAGCAGTCAGAATATTAACAGCACTATACTGGCCGTCAAATGATTATGGACTGATGTTCAACTTTTATCCCTTTTCGCACCCTGGACCTGGCCCTTGCCCAGCGGTGTTGCCGCTTGTAAATTTACATAATGTCATATAATACATTTAAAACTAATTAAAATTTTTAATACATCGTAAATGAAGAAAATGTTATAACAAAAAAGTAAGGTAAGACAGTAATACGTAATATAAAATACAAAAATTGTCTCTGTGGAAAATTTATATTTATATTTTGACCAAAGTTTCCACACATCAAGCTATAAGGTCGCGTTTGCGTTAAAATACGATAACTGGTAAAATCTAAATAAAAGGTAAGAATAATTGATTATTAGGTGAACAGTAGATCTGCCAACATAACATACTTCTGCAATCTGCAGTCAAATCCAAAGTTTTCTTGTTATTTAATAAATTATAATTTTTTTCAGGATGTTACGCCAATTTTTTGAAAAAATGGTGTACCTTAGCAATATTTGTTTTTGCCTGCCCATTTAAATCATATTTTTCTAAACGTTTTTTATAAGAACCAGTTTCACTAATTTTCTTTTCAAAAGTCTAAATATAATGCAATTTATAGGATTGGGAATAAAAAGCGCACGCAAGTACTGACGAAAATGTCAGAATATAAAATGACATTGACAAATTACAGATATTTGTAGAGGTAGACACTTAAGAAAATTGGCATCAGTGTAGAAATCTCCAGTTCATAATTATTTGACGGCAAGTATAAGTGATATTTAACCATGTTTTTCATTTCGACCTTGTAATTTTAAATTTTCAGGTATGATACATTTTCACAGATAAAAATATTTAGTATGGACAAAGTTTGGTTCCACGAATCTACATTATTTATTTAAAGCATGTGAAAACGGTCGACTCTCGAGCGTCATCTGCTACGTGACATGAAGTATATTTCTTTTATGGTTTACAACCTGGTAACCTCTAAAATGTCTAAATAAATATATTACAATACAACTTGTTGCCCATTTCTGAGTGTCACCAAAATATACGCTATTTCGTCTTGTGTATAATAGTATACCTATTATTCAATGAGCATGTAGTGTATGCTATTAATCATGAGAATAAAGTTTGCATCACGAGCCGAAAGGCGAATGATGTAAATCATTCGAATGATGAATAGCCATTACATGCGAATAGAATACTATAATTTATCCACACAGTAAAGGTTCATTCACATAAGTGATTAGTTTTAAGTAGTGATGAAACGAGAATCCGGCTTTGATACCGAATTCGGCCGATCCGGCCTCTTGGCCGGAATTCCGGTTCCGGCCGGATCGTATAGAAAATTCAACCGGATCATTTTATTAAATATTATCTATATTGGAATATTATTTATTCATTTTATTTTATTATATGTAGGTAACTAAAACATATTTATCATATTAATTGAAATAAAACATAATAAAGCACACAAGGTGACAACAAAATTAACAGTTATATCAATTTTAAACAATTAAAAACATACAAAAAAGTAATATTCAAAATCACATTGTTCTAGTTTATGGTGGATGAATAATAATTTCTGCGCATTAGCTGGTGTAATTTGAGATCTTCAATCTTCATATACATAGTGCCCATTTTATAAGTTCTCGCTTTAAAGTTTAAAAATAAGCAAAACATAATACATTTCATAAGCCACTTGGTAAATGTTATTACTTTAAATCGAATAATTACAGTAGGTATAAGAGCAAAACAAAATTTTAAAATCCAAGTCACTTATGAAATGTAACATGCGTTGCCTATTTTTAAATTTTATGGCGGGAACTTATAAAATGGGTACCCTGTATTTGGCCTATATCCGAACAAGTTCTCTCGCTATACACAGAACTTGCAGGACTAAATAAATATCGTTGAACAATTAAACTTAATTTCGGATAAAGCGGGGCATGATCCTTCCACCATAAAATTGGATCCGATTTTCTGTTTATTAATGGCTGCAAAGAAACCGAAGCCGTTACGATTTTTACCGACAAATTACGAACGATTCGGCTGCCGGAATTCCGGTGATCCGGTTAAATAATAGGGCGGAATTCCGGGATCCGGTAATCCGGCCAAAGAGCGATCCGTTCCATCACTAGTTTTAAGGTTTACATTTATGTTTACGTTTAAGGTTTTATATAGCCATACAATCATATGAGAGCATTCAGACTTCCCCACCGTTGTGTAAAGTTAAAACTAAAGTTTGCATACCTCAAACTTTAAGTTTACTTTTATGTTTATATTTAGGAATGCACCAATAGCAACATGCGTAAAATGACATAAAGGTATATAGTTTTCTCTCTTTACCGAAATGTCAATAGTATAGACATATCCACAAAACACTCCACAAAGAAAACGTAGATGGTGTTTTCAGCCTATACTCCATTTCACGTAAGAAAATAGCGTTGTTTTGATTATAAATTCTTTTGATTGGACAGAACGCTAACCTAGTTCACAAAAGCGAAAAAAAATTCACTTGAGCTGTCAATTATCAAATAAAATCGACAGAATTAAGTGATTTTTAACCATGTTTTGATTTCATTTTAAATATTCAGGACTCGTACATTTTATAAATTATGTATCAAGTGCAATTTACATAAAATATGTTTGTGTTATAACTTTATTGGATATCTAGAATCTTTTCCAAGGAATTTTCGGTATGGAATTTGTAGAAAATAGTTATGTTCGTGTTACAATTTTACTGGATATATAGAATCTTTTCCAAGGAACTTTCGGTAAGGGATTTGTGCAAAATACATAGAATTGACGGAAGGTAATATGCTGGCCACATATTTTGTGTGATATGCAATATTTTGTAAGACCTTACTGTAAGTGTGAAAATTTTTTGGTTAAAAAATTATCCAATTGAATCCTTTTATTGCTGACCACGTGTGCGAAAGTAACCAATCAAAACAAACTTACACTGTTAAATTCCAACGACTTGTTTTTAACCAATCATGAGGCAAAACACTTGAAAATTCAACCAATGGGAACAGTATTATACTGATAAAACCTCGTTGCCCCGATAAAACCCCGTTACCCTGATAAGTTTCCGCTACCATTACCAAGTAAATAAACAGTTATTATTGTTTATAACTGTCAGTGTGACAATGTGTCAAGTTTCATTTTGCGTTGTCTTTGGAATTTATCTCATCAAATACCACACGACCTCTCAGATTTTCTCAGATAAACTTTTATTTTTAAGCACTAATTTTTTTTTTTGCTTTTAAGCAAAATCACTCAAGCAAACTGACATTAGGTAAAACCCCTCCTCCTTCGGAGTCGGGATTTACCATGCAGTTTGCTTTCGTGTTTGTTGCTAAGCAAAAAAAATCGTGCAAAATACAAATTTATCGATAAAATCAGGAGGTCTTGTGATATTACTTCTGATAATTATCCTAAGACAATTATCATTTATGTCACTAAGTTGCTAAGTAACAAACACTTTTTGACATATAATTAAAGATTAATTGTTTTAATTTGAAAATGTCATTTTCACGCTGTCAATGAAAATGATGATTTAATCAACAAAATTATAGAAGAAAACACAAAAAAATACTGTATTAAATAAAAAACTAAATGTGGAGAATATTTATGGACTTTTGTATGTCTTATCTTCTTCTCTTTGGTCTCACTCACACAAAGAGGTCTCATTCTCATTGCACACTTCACACTGAACATATTCATAGCCACATTCACGTCCATAGCTACTAGTGACATCTATTGCGCTAAGTTAGACACAAAAATTCTGTCAAATACAAATTTTAGGCAAATTTACTGTTGAAACTGCAAAAAAAATTATCACCCAATACCCCTAGATCATTGATAAATACTTATAATTTTATCACACTTCCTCAAGCACGTTGCTTTTAGGTAATACCACCTCCGCCTTCGGCGTCGGGCTGTTACCAAGCAACGCGCTTTCGGTAACTGTCATAAAATTATTTCATAATTATCAATGTCCTCGGTATATTATAGCTGATAATATTCATGTTAGTTTATATTAGGGCTGTCAAAAGTATTCGGTTAACCGGTTAACCGGTTAATCGGTTAACCGGAAACCGGTTTTTCAATAATGAAATATTCGGCTAGCCGGTTAACCGGTTTTAGCCGGCTTTTAATCGGTTTATAGCCGGTTTTTAACCGGTTAATAGCCGGTTTTTTAACCGGTCAATAGCCGGTTTTTAACCGGTCAATAGCCGGTTTTTAACCGGTTAGTAGCCGGTTTATAGCCGGTTTTTAATCGGTTTCTAACCGGTTCATAGCACTCTTTTTTTTTTAAAAAAATTAACTATAACCTAACGTCTAAATAGCTCTTGACAAAATGCCATATATCAAAATAAATAAATTTCAAATGCTTATTGAAACTGTCAATGTTACCAACCTTAATTTGTTATTATTTCTTTCAATAATATTTTTGAAATAAAAGTAAATTACATTGAAATAGGAAATAATTCATTAGTCACGTGATATGTTTTCCGCCAATCAACATTCAGAATTTCCATAGTTACATGTCTATCAGAGCGATGATAAAAAACAAAGAATATCACCTTATTTCTATTCGTTACTAACTGCTATGGCATTTTTACAACATTGACAGTTAATTTTAATAAAAATTCATTATATTCTCTCATTAAATATAAGCTCGTGATATTAATAATGAAGAAAGGGGTGAAAGGACCAAGCGTTGAATGGTTTATAGATGAAAACAAAAGGCATAAATGGTCCACGTGTATTGTAAAATTCTTTATTCGCAATCATTATAGTAATATACCGATTCCTAACTTTTTGGAGGTTGGGAAATACGTCATTCTTAACTGTAATGACATTCTCTTAGGTTGGAAATAACAGATTTTACCTCTTGGGTTGGAAACGTTTATGTAGAGGTTGCCTAGCAACATTGTCATAGATCCTTATAATAAAGTAAGTTAAAACAAATTTTAAGAGAGCTGTCAAAAAATATTAATAAAATTAAAGGTTAAAACTCATTGATTTATTTTGAAAATTATTGATTTAAAATGAGGATGATTGTGAATAAAATAAGATACATAACCCCGGTGGGAGTTTCATTACAGCCTCGCGCTTTATCTCACCTCGAGGCTTCGCCTCTCGGTAATATACATAAGCCCTCGGATGTAATGAAACATTTCCCACCTCGGATGTAATATACTATTATTACGTACGCTTCGGCCTTAGGGAAAGCCCATCTTCAGCAATCGTTGAATATACAGTAATAATTAAAATTTATGACAAAAATTATTTAAAGTTGTATTAGACGCGATGATCTATATGAACAACATCGAAAACAATTTTAAATACAGCATTTCAACAACCTTCCGAATCAATACGGAGTTGGTGAAACATGAATAATAATCGAAGATATTGCTCGCATACCATATATACGTATATCATATACCATTGCTAAACAATAAATTGTCAAGATTTTAGTGCACACAGGGAAACTTTGCAAAGTTTACCGAAATTTCCCAAAGAAGAAGTACGATGTTTCCTAAAAGTTAACGGCGCCCTTAAAACTCGATACGTTTTGAGGAAACTTTTGAACATGTACCAAATTAAAGGTTATAAACCGGTTTTCTTACCGGTTAAAAACATGTTTTCCGAACGGTTAAAAACCGGTTTTTTGACCAGTTAAATAATCGGTTTTTTCACCGGCTAAAAACCGGTTTTTTGACCGGCTAAAAACCGGTTTTTTGACCGGCTTAAAACCGGTTTTTCTGACCGGTTAAAAATCGGCCGGTTATTGACTTAAAACCGGTTATTCGGTTTTTCGGTTAACCGGTCTGTAAACCGACGGTTAACCGGTTAGCAATTTCAGCAGATTTTGACAGCCCTAGTTTATATGTATTATTTTGTTCTTATTGAATGTTACAGATACTGTTTCACAAGACAAGATTTCTTGTCTTGCTAGGCTATTTCTTGTCTTGTCTTGCAAAACAAGACAAGAAATTTAAATAACTCTTGTCTTGTGTTACTCTTGCAAGCAAAAATCTTGTCTTGCTTGCAAGACTCTTGCATATTTCTTGTCTTGCTTTTTACGCGTGCGCGTAGTTTTACATTATTTAGACTTGTTTGGGGTTCCCCTATTAGCTGCCAAACCGTTGGTTGTTATATTGTGCAGCCATTGTCAAGAGCTAGTTGTTTTTAAAATTATAGTAGTAAATATATTATCATGTTCAATGAAACTGAATCTGGTATTTAACACTTTTATATTAATGAGACCGACATATTAGATTTTTGCTAAAATTAATAAACATTAAGTGGTACTTTACTTGAAGCTCTGGACTGATTTCCTTGAAATAATATATTATATAATAAAAACTTCTCAAATTTGGTATTAAAACTCGTATATGATTGAAAACGACATATTAGATTTTGAGTATATATAAGTCGGATGTAGTTCTTAACTAAGAGCTCTTAACAGATTTTCAAAAAAAATCTTGATAAAATATAATACAAAATTTCTTATTAAAGACTTTTCTATTTATTGGAACAACGAATTAGATTTTACAAAGGATAAAGTGATATTTTACTCCAAACTCATTGCAATTTTAAACATCGCATTAGCGGGAGGTCATGTGTTGGCCATATCAGATTTTTTATCTCTAAATCTATAGGAAGATATAATAAGAAAATTAAAATTTGTCAGATTGAGTATTTAATAATTTTCAAAATATAATATTTAGAAGATTTTTTTAAGTAACTACTACTTCCGGTTATCAAATTGTTACTGAAACCTTTTTAGCCTTTCTGATTAATGTCAGCTTAGCGAGAGGTAAAAGAATAAAATGTTGATAAGCTGAATTATAATATAATATTGCAAGAGTGCAAGAATGCAAGAAAATATTAAAAAATCTTGCTATTCTTGCACTTTTCTTGCAGGCCAGATTCTTGTCTTGACTTGCAATAAAATGTACAACTCTTGTCTTGTTCTTGTCTTTCATTTTCTACAAGAACAAGACAAGAACAAGAAAAATGCAAGACTCTTGTGAAACACTAGTTACAAACACCCTGAACCTGTACCGAAACATCGGTGTTGTAAGAATAAATGCTGTTAACTGAGATTTCTAGAATTGTTAACACCTTACCTACAAACTTCCAAATCAGCATCCATTATATCTTTTCTAATTCCACCCGCATAACATCTTCCACCTGGGGTATCTACTACAGCACCCTCTGGTGTGACCTGGCATCACTAATCGCAGGTTGGGCCCGGAAGTGCTAGTAATCGCCGAGAAGGCTTCTTCTGGCTGTTAATGTCCCCCGGCTTCCAAGTGAATTGGATGGATGCGATGGACCATTGAGCACATTAAGCCACTCACCCTCATCACATATTGAAAGACCAGATAGTGAAAGACGGGGATTATGGCGAGGGAAAGAAAGATTTAAAGTTAAAATTATATCCGAACGAAGGATAATGATTTTAAAGAGGGATGGAATGGATCAAAGTCACAGTCTCATAAAGATTGAAAGCTATATCTTATTCCATTTTAAGAATGAGTTAAATGGAGTCCTATACCATAGTGATATTTTAACTATCTCAAATAAGAAGACGAAAATATACATAAATTAATGAGTATTAGTGAAAAAATTTTCTTTAAATATTGACTTGGTCACAAACTATAAGCGATTGAAACTGATTACTAATTGGGTATGACGCGTTAGGTACTAAGAATCTGATTGGTCGCCTGATTTTAAAAAGGAGATTCGCGTGTCTGCAACGGTCACCTTTGAGTCACCTTTAAAAGAATATGAAATGTCATGTTGTTCTATAACCTAACAAAACATTTAACAATTTTGTGTTTGATGAATTTATTTAATTATAACATCTGTAATATTAACAATAATAATATATTTATAATTAAATCAATTTGTAATATTAATTAAATTAATAATAATATTAATTAAATTAATACTGAAACTTTAAAACAGTCAACGCTAGCGCCATCCGTCGTCATACTTTGTGTAATAATATTGTCAAACTGTTTCAATGTTCTATAATTAATTAGGGAAAAAATGCTTATTATTTGCGTTATTTATACTTAATAATAATTTCTTCATGAATATAACGTATAAGTTTTTATATACAAACATTTCAGCTATGCAAATATGAAAAAAATTGTTCCCTCTATAACTAACAGTTTGTCCCATTGTTTGTCAATCACTTGTTAGTACCTGCTACGTCACGTACAAATTCTTGAACTTTAAAAATTCATATCTCGCTTATTACGTAAAATTTTTAAGTCGCGTTTGGACTAAAATTCTTACTTTATCCTGTTCTTACAAAAAAAAAATAAAAGAAAAATGGTATAGGACCCCATTGTACTTATAGGTAATAAAAAACGATGAACCTTAATTATTCCTTTAAGTATTGGACTCATACTCACACGAAGTATCTAATTGCCACCACAAAAAATCAGATGTGGTCTGCACAATATCTTCCGTACATTCCATGTATTTTCTACAAATCCCATACCAAAAGTTCCATGGAAAAGATTCTATATATCCAGTAATATTGTAACACGGACATAAACTACTGTTTATAAATTCTATACCGAAATTTTCTTGGAAAAGATTCTATAAATCCAATAAAATTATAACACGAACATACACTTTGTAAATTGTACTTGACAATGATATTTGTCAATTAGAATTATTTGAATATGTCAGCTGTTTCTATGATTATAGCAAAGCTGGCGATTTATTAAAGTTAATCTCCGTATACTTCTTTAACTCTATATGTATTGAATATGAAGGAAAATTTATAATCAAACCGTATAGAGAACAGCATTTTCTTCAATCAAAGTCTAATCAACTCTTCATATGGTTTAAAGAAGAGATATATGAAAGGATTAGTATTGTTAGAATTTTAGTATTGGAGTTATTGTCGCAGATAAATTTGTCACACGTGGACACACACACACACACACCCACGCACGAGCCACACACGAACCACACACCCACACACACACACACACACACACACACACGCACACACACACACACAGAGAGAGCGAGAGAGTGAGAGAGAGAGAGAGAGAGACAGAGAGACATACACACACACACACACACACACACACACACACACGCACGTACAGAGAAGCACATACAAATATTTGTTCAAACAATTTTAAAAAATGTTTATGCACGGACGTATCATAATTTGACAATTATACACGAATTTCTTTGACATAAACGTCATTTTATAGCCTGCGGGAATCATTATAGCCCGGCGGGCTATAATGAAACGTCAAACCAAATTATAACCTACAATATAAACAGGCTACATGAAAAGTTTTTATTACAAATCGAAATTTTTTATATTCTTTAATGAAAAATGAAAATTAATTTTGTGATATTTCTATGGAAAGCACGGAGATACACAAAATAAAACTCAAATGACATAACTAATAAACAAACAATAAACTGTTGTTCTCCGCTTTCATAGATATTGGATGTACGAGGGCAAATTATTTTCGATACAATTTTTCTAACAAATTTTTGTCCGTGCATAAAGTTTTGTACTACGAGCGTAACTTACTTTTATGGCCTTTGACGTGATTTATCCCTCGGCTTACGCCTCGGGCTGAAAATCCCGCCGCAGGCCATAAAAGCCTCCTTACGCTCTTAATACATAAATAACTATAATGGAAGATGTGCTTGCAAGAAGAATCAAATTTTGTTCATTTTGTAACTATAACTTTTATGTTAATCTACTATCTAATAAAGCTATCTATACTATTTCTCTCTTATTACAATAGCCGTAAAGTGTATAGTAATAACTAGCAAACTTGAACATTGTTTCCATGCAGTCTATGTATTATTCCCTTGGGGCTTTATCAGATAACGCCGTCGTTATAGCAATTGATATGTGAAACACTGCGGCTGTGAGCTTGATAATGTGCCCTCGTAAACATAAAATCGCTGCTGCAAACTTCAGACAACAGTTTTTCCGTGAAGATGCCAAGGTCGTGAGGTTCGTTGTTTATAAAAAGTTGCGAACATCAGGGAGAATGCTTAAAGTTAGGAAATTATGTGGTTGTAAAGATAACTACTACATTATTAGTAGTAAAGTTAGGCAAAATTAGCTTCGGAATGTTAAGAAGAATATTCGAAAGAAAAAGCCGAGTACAATAGGATATTTTGTCCTTAGAACAAAAAAAAAAAAAAAAAACAAAAAAAACAAATTTTGTTTCAATGTTGATGAATGTAATAAAGAACAATCACTTTACTATATTCAACTTAACACGGTAAATAAAAACTTTGTTGTGATTACCAAAAATGTGTTCCAGCAGCATTTTTTTTTTGTCAATATAGGTCCAGCAAATATATTTGTTACAGTTACCTAGGTAAATTTGCTGGTAAAAAAGTGTTGTGGCAACAAATACAGTTTTGTTATATGTAACAAAAGATATTTGTTATGCGAACAAATAAAATAAGTTATCATTAAAAAGTGTAAATTTGTTATACGAACAAATAAATTAAGTTATCATTAAGAAATATAAATTTGTTATGCGAAGAAATAAAATAAGTTACCATTAATAACTATGAATTTGTTTTGGAAACTAATAAATTTTGATAGATGTACAAATGCATTAATGAGGTAGTAAGGTAAAAATTAAATACATGCGTATTATAATAATTTTATTTATTTATAATTATAATCTATATACATGCAACAAATATTATATAAAAAAATAACATATGAAACAATAGTCACTTAAATTATAATAGATTTATCAATAATCGATACATACCTTCAAATTTCTCAATAAGACACTCTAATTGCCATTGTTTTAAAATATCTTTTACAAAATCATCCATTTTTATTGACGGGCACAAGAAACAAGCACTTTTAAAACACAATTTTCGACAGGCTAAACTTAACTGCGCAAGTAAATGCGACACGACGTAGTGTATAACACAAACAGTGAATTATGCTGTATACCAGGGAATACCCTGTCTACACAAAATTTTTAGTTACCTGTACAAAGCATATGGCGGGAAGAAGAATTGGTAATCTTTACAAAATATAATGTCACAGGGTACAAAAAAAAAAAAAATTGTCCCAGTAACAGATTAAATATCTTTAATTGTTGCAAAATGATTTTGTAATCTGAAGAAAGTAACAAAATGACTGCTTACTACTCCTAATAATAATTGCTACCATGACTAATACTTGACATCTTTTTTTTACGGGTTAATTTTTTTTTACAAAAATATATTCAACTTCCTTCGCCTGTCTCAACGTTTATAAACAACGTGAAGCAAAGTGTGCGGTAGTGGCTTTACATCAATTAACACGATCTGCCTTTTAGGCTGGTGTTAAATTATAGAGAATCTAGTGAGCATATAGCTTCCGTAGGGTTGCTTGAATCATGCCGCGTACAACGTTATATTTTTAATCCAAAAGGAGATACACTGTACCAATGTTTTACCGTAGTTATTAATTATTATTCACACCAGTTTTACGACGATTCTTCGATAGATGGTTCTATATGTTGTTAGTTACCTCTTAAGACAACTCGCCATGTTCATTTGGTGGATTGTCTCTGCAAAGCACGGCCAGCATTTGATGATGATTGAGAGGTTGATTCAGATGCTGAAATCTTGTGAAACATGACGAGTGTTTTCTAATTCTTTATTAGAAAATTACAGATCGAAAATACTCGTTCGTCCTTATTTTCTAATTTTTCAAATAGGTGTTCTTTTCCAATAACTACCTCTTCAAAATACCACAATATATTTCGATTTGTTTATTTTTTGTTGAAATGGTAAAATATGAAGATAAAATGTCATATTAAAATTACCTCAAAAAATCATGGCCTACTAAATAGGCTCAATATTAAGAAAACAGCCCTTGTATAACATACTCCTTGAGAGTTTTATTTATTTTTCCACAGGTATTAATTACAGATAAAAATTTCCACTGATAAATTTAAGATGAAAATGTTCTTTTATAATTCAATTTTACAACAGTATGAAGTTATGAACTTAAGTAGAGATGCTTGAATGCACTTTTTAACTTTAAATCCACTTATAGTTCAAGTACGTTGTTCAAAAGTTTTGAACTTAACTTTATATTGAAGAACTTACTCAATTTATATCAATAACATTGATTCAGTATAAAATGGAGTTATTTTGCACAACTTTACGAATTTACAGAAATTAACCTACAAATTTTAAATTTATACTTCTTTAATACTTATTAGCGAATTATTGATTCAGATAAGGAAATAATTTCAACCTTCTGTTTGGTCAATGTACAAATTGATAATTAACTGATAATTTACTATGGTTTAGATTTTTTGTAATTATTATTATTTATACAAAAATAAAGTGTTTAAATTCTTTATTTATTTTTGTAAAACCGGTCATCTGTCAAGCGTCATTTACTACATATAAAATTATGTACGAAACAGACAATTTCAATTATGTTCATGACAGTAATAATAACTTTAAATAATTCAATTAAGCATAAAGCGAACATTTTTTTAGTAGTACTTTAATGCCCCGATTATGGTCATTCATTATAGCTCTATAGCGCTTTAACACTTTAAAATTTAAGAATTAAAGTTGAAAACAATTATGGACATAACTTTAAATATTTACGCTTTAACTCTTTAGAATTTAAGAGTTAAAGTTTGAACACAATTATGGTCATGGCTTTAAATATGTAGTTACTAAATATTTCTATAAATTTTACAGTGACAAGAACCTCGCTATAAAATTTCATTTAATTTTTTTTAATCAAAAATCCAAGCAAAATATGGACAATATTCCAATTTTTGTAAAGATGATGAAGGGTAAAAAATACATATTCTTATAATCGTGCAAGTTAGATTAAAATTTTTTTCTTATGTAGGAATGAAATGAGAATTGAAAGAAGAATATTAAGGGATACTACGAATCCTTTCGAATATCCCGAAAATAAATTTATTAAAGACTTTCGTTTAAACAAAGTTATAATTTAATTTCATAGCTAATTCTTTCCATTTCTTTTCAATGTAATCAGGAGGTAATGTTGGGTTTATTATTCCCGTTCTAAACACTGTGGGTGGTAGTATGAATGGTGCTTAGGAGATGACTGAGGAGGAGATGATTAGCAGTGTTTTCGCGCTGTCAATCGTTTACGGATTATTTTAAAGTTTAATAATTCAAATAAAAGTTACGGACAATTAATTTTTCTATAACTGCTATTTATAGTATTTTGTTCTAAAATAATCCATAAACGATTTAAAGCGTTAAAACACTGCTAGTCATTTCCTAGCTAATCACCCTGAACGTGTTAATCACTTATTCATTCTACCACCCAGTATCACTTTCCATAGCTTTTATAACTCTTCATATTGTTCAGTAAATGTATTGGCATGCTTTACACGTTTTTTATTATTTATTAACTAGTATAGTAACGTGAATACGTGATATATTTTATTTACCATGAGCTACGGTGAAAATTTTCCATATTTTGAGATGTTTTATTTTCTAACCTATATGTCACTATAACAGTAACATAACATAAATGAAGTTAGCTACTCTATAAGGTGACATTTCGAATTTAAGAAATTAAATTTAAATGACCGTAATCAGAATTCGTTAAATTATTTAAGAATCTCTTTAAGACAACTCTTTAAGCTTAAATTCTATAATTCTTAAAGAGAAGACCATAATCGGGGTATTAGTTGCAGTACGATTATATAATACATAAATAACACCATAGCACCATACCTGTTAAACCCTCCGGTGGGCGCGCTTTTTAGAATTATAGGAGCGGGCGCGCCGCGACATTTACACCGCATTTGGTTTTTCACGTTTCTAGCTTAAAAATGACGAAGAAAATATATTTTATATAATAAAATAACACAAATATACCATGCTTTAACATTTTATTAAATAATATATGTATAATCTTTTCTAACTCGGCTGGTGTTAATCCTTTACGAGACCTAAAATTCAATAAAATCTTGTTATTTTTTCTACAAGGTTGAAGTATACGTATTACTATAAACAATAATACTAGCGCACATGCATGTAAATTGCATAAACTTACAATATTATAAAAAATTTAACAATAAATAAAACTTACATGACTGGGCGCGCTATGCGGCAAACACACCGAAAATTTAACCTGTTTTGAATCTAGCTCATGTAACACTGATCGGAGATGGCATACGACACCAAGCCTATCGGTAGATGGAGCCAATAACATAAAGGAGGAATACCTAGACGCACAATATCACAGGCCTGTTCAAATTTTAGTTATACCAGTAAAATGTAAATTTGCGGCTTTTTGCCGCATGCGCGCCCTCCGGAGGGTTAATCAACAACGCTAAAACTATATTGTTACGCCATAAGGATATGAGAGTAATTAAAACGTAACATTGCTAATTAAAAAATCTGTTGTGGCCAGCACAAGACCTCTCGCCATTTCCATATTAGGCTATATAAGTATTGTATTGCACTTTTATAACAAAATCTTACAGAACATTACCCAAATATTGTTTTTTATTATATTTAACATGTCTTCTGCACACATATAATTCTAATTATATCTATTTTTCATTGTATGAGGAAGTTTCTAAATGTCAAAGATTGTTCCAATTCATTAACCAGATTGGCGGTATTTCTGATGGATATATGCATTTTACCACAATTTTACCTATAATTTCAAATATTTAATTAATAAAACAATAAGAAAAGTTAAATATACTTCCCTGAAAAAGCTATCAGAATGTCATTAAAACTGTTGATATTTGACAATGACATGTGTCATGTTATAAACATTGGAATTTGTCAACTGGTTTCCTTAGTGCCTTGGCCGCTGTGATTAGTTTACTCTATAAATTATAGAGTCTTTATCTCTAAATCTATACAAGATATAATAAAAATTTTAAGTGTATTAGATGGAGAATTTTATGTTCTTCAATATTTAATAAAAAAAAACTCCCAAAAAATTATATTTAGAAGAATTTTTCTAAGAAACTACTACTTCCAGTTGTTCAATTGTTACCAAAACATTTTCAGCTCTTCCCAGGAATGTCAGATTGAGGAAACTGCAGTTAAAAATTTTTAAAGTCTTATAGTTTTTGAGGAATCGTGACTACAACATCCAGACAGACATACATACATACACACACACACACACACACACACACACACATACATACACACATCCACACACACACACACACACACACACACACACACACACACACACACACACACACACACACAGAGAGAGACATCATTTTAAAAATGTTATAATCGTATTCTAGGGACCTTAAATCGTGCTTATTCAATTCCCGAGCTTTTTTTATTAAAAACTGTGCCATGTCTGTTTCTCGTCCATTATCTCTCATTTACAATAAATCGCTTACTGAAGGTCAGTGTCCCAGGATCTGGAAAAAGGCTCTTATTGTTCCAGTCTTCAAATCGGGCAGTCGAAACTCTTTTAAAAGTTATCGCCCAATATCAAAACTGTGTATATTTGAAAAAATTTTTGAGAAAATTATTTATAAGCATTTATTTGCATCATTTAAGGGAATTATCAATATTCAACAACACGGTTTTTATAGTGGGCGATCTGTCGAATCTAATCTAGTCGAATACACCGATTATATTCTTCAGTCTATGGACTGCAACACCCAGGTTGATGCTGTGTACACTGACCTTAGTAAAGCATTTGACAGAATAAACCATTCCATATTGATAAATAAATTAGAAATGTATGGAGTTCACGGCAACCTACTTAAATGGTTTGAATCATATTTGAATTGCAGGCAGCAATGTGTAACTGTCAAAGGGTTCAAATCTGATAATTTCCCCGTGACATCTGGTGTGCCTCAAGGATCTCATCTTGGACCACTCCTTTTCATTATTTTCATTAATGATATTAGCAACATTTTTGAAAACTCGAAATTTATTATGTATGCTGATGATCTCAAGGTTTACAGTAAGATAACGTGTATGTTAGACTGCATTGCTCTTCAAGCAGATCTCGATAAACTAAATATTTATTTAACAGTAAATGATCTATCTGTCAATCATAGCAAGTGTTCTTGTATTTCTTTTTCTCGAAATCGGACCAATTTTGAATTTGAATACAATATCAGTGGAAATGTAATCAATCGTGTATCTCATGTAAGAGATCTTGGAATAATATTAGACAGTAAACTCATATATGACATTCACATTGACACTGTTGTAAAGAAAGCATATAAAATGCTTGGATTTATATTAAGAGTTGGAGCACATTTCAAGAACTATAACACTCTCGTTCAACTATATTATTCACTTGTGCGTTCACAATTAGAATTTGGTGTCGTTTGTTGGTCTCCTCATTACCAAATATATATTAAGAGAATTGAAGGTATCCAACGGAAATTTATTTCAGTTTTAAATTGGAAATTCCCTTATAATTCTGTCAGTTTCGTCACTTTACAAAAACGTAGAGAAGTGTTGGATTTGACATTTTTATACAAAATCATAAATAATTATATAGATAGTCCCGTCCTTTTAAGTAAAATATATCTGCGTGTGCCTTCCTATTCTACTCGTTCTCTTGAAACGTTCTCTTCTAAAAAATATAAAACCAATGCTGCTATGTTTTCTACAGTAAATCGATTAATGTGTTCTTTCAATAACATGATTCTTAGCTATAATGTTCCAGATATTTTTAATTGTTCACTATTTAAGTTTAAATCATTTCTAAAATATGTTTTCTCGCATTCTTTGTCTGATCCTTAGTTTGTACTCTCACCTATTATTATACTGTCTAGCTAGAAACTTTTATTCTTTATGTATATTGTTTATTGTGCTGTACTTTTATTGAGCCTTGGCCTGTTGTACGGCCTTTCTTTCTAAATAAATAAATAAAATAAATAAATGAAACCCCTCAATAAAAAAAAAATCTGGATATGCGAATTTTAGCATGAATCCAATACCTCTCTTAGCGAGAGGTAAAAACAACCTAGAAACGTGTTGTTTTTTAAAAGCATCTTGATTAAATAGCATGGTCCTTTCATATTATTAATTAACTGATTTTCATTTATCTCCTCATTGAATGTTAAGCACAGCAGTTAAGCAGTCGTTCATTAAATCAAAAAATACGTTTCCATAGTGCTTTAAATTTATTTAAATCTAGTATCAAAGATGTATAGATAATTAATACATATTTACAAATAAGAAGTTCTATGAGTACAGTTAGACTAAAGACATACGAGACGTCACGTGTCGAGTCAGCTGCCCACTAGATAAAGTATCGAAACAGAACACCCGAAGCGGCTTGAATCGAGTCGGCGAGCGTGGACGCCGCTACTTGAAAAGTACGTTAACTGATTGTCAGCTGCCGACTCTACATAATGCCGTCTTGTGTGTTCTGTGTTCCTAGCCTTTAGCCTTTCAAACGTCGACCGATCCGGTACACCGCCGCTTGAATTATGTGTGCTGTTCTGTTGCAAAATATATAGGTTGAGTTGATCGCTATTACAGGGTGCAGCAAAATAGAGTCCTCCATTTCAAAAAATCACTGAGACGTCACCAGACCACGTAGGTGGAAGCGGTTGGTCCTATTAGGTCGGGTAAAATTTTCAGTTGTTGTCATGCCGTGGTCTGGTGAACATCGAGGCTTCGTTATCGAGGCTTTTTCAAAAACGCCGAGTCTATGATTGCGACGCAGATGGCCTTTCGCGTGCTCTTTGGTTTAAATGCAAATGAAAGTGTTCATGATCGGAACACGATTTTGTAAAGGGGTCTAAAATTTAAGGGCAACGGGATCTGCAATGCCTTGGTAAGCATCGTGGGACGTCATTTTTTGAAGAGGGTGGCGTCACTGTTACTATCACTTGGAAGAATATGATAATGAGGCCTTCTGCTTTCAACAGGATGGAGCCACAGCCCATAAGGCCCGTCATTCTTGTGCCATTGTGCAAGACATATCGCTTGATCTCCTTACGGGAAGGCGTTGCATAGCCCCCTCGCTACCTGATTAGAGACCTTTTGACTTTTTGTTATGAGTTTATCTCAAAGCTGACGTTTTTAAACATCGTTCTCGAACCCTTGAAGAAAGTAAGGAGGCCACTTGTAAAAAAATCGACCGAATTCCTTAATTTATGCTGAGGAGAGTGATGGAAAACTTTCAGAAACGACTCCAAATATGCAACGCCAACATTTGGACGATATAATTTTTATAACCTGGCCAAGAAAAACCTTATTATATGGACTTCCAATAAATAAAAAGTTTTTTTTTTATATCTGATACCATTTTCTTAAAATTCACTTCAGAAATGTGGAACCCCATTACCCCTGTTTATAAACCAGCAAATATTAAAAAATAATAATTTTATTAATTTTATGGCATTTTTAACATTTCTATTAAAGTTTGGCTGCCATTTGAAGGAATAAATTTTATTTACTTTGGAAGTAAATTCATATGTCGTTTATAAAACCGGTCATAAGTAAATAAATAAATAAATAATAATAAAAATAAAATATATCATCACGGCGTATTACTGGGTGTGCCAGTATCTGCAACACATGTAGACATCGGTAATGATATAGTTATTTTCGTAACAAGTTATGAAAAATACCAAATATCATGCGAGTGTAACTTGACGCACGACGCGTAGCGAAGTGCAAGTCAATACACACGAGCTAAGATATTTGTATTTCATACAAGTTATGAACATTATTTTTTAGACGAGCTTAAATAAATTTTACTTTTTTTACAAAACTGAAATTTAGGTTCAAACGTACGGACAGCTGACAAATGAATAATGTATACATATAGCCAGAAAATAAAGACATAGTAACCTAGCTACCGTGTCAACTATTACGATATGAAATATAAGTTCAACTTTCAGTGTTAGGATACTACGTTGATATGTCATACTTATCACAATGGTCGTCTGAAAACCATATATTTTAACACGTGGGTGCTCACCGGGCAACACCTCAAGGGCACTCATAGCTAAACACTTATCTAATTTTGCAAAAAAGCTCTAGTACCACTTTTCCACTGACTCCCTTAAATATATTGAATACCTATTTTGCTTAAGTATACCATATTAATTATATTTCTCTTTTCAGTGATGATGAACCATTCCCATTCCCACCTCCACCACCTGTTCCCCACGCATGCCCCTCACCCGCATTCACCCCACTCCACTCTCCCCCTCCACCATTCCCACCACCAGCACTCTCCCCACTCCACTCTCCCTCACTCCGCGTCGCAGCACTCGCACCAACCACAGCACAGCACTTCGGCGGAGAACATCTCGTGGTCCAGTCCCAGCGGCACACCAAGTCCCCCACCACCACCCCCACTACCGCCACATACTGCCGCTAGGTGGGCTAGACAAGGAGAGGGGAGGCATGATACCTGGAGTGGGGTGTGTAATCAGTGTAGGAGGATACAGAGGAGTGGGAGTTATAGCGGGTGCACTAAGGGTGAGTGGATTTTTGAAAATTTATTTAATTTTTTTAAATCACTAGGTACTTATTTTTGCAAAATGTTTATTATATTAAGTTACAAATGATTATGTGTATAAATGAGGAGGGAGAGTTTATTAAAAATAAAAACTAAAATTCTTCATCAGACTGTTCCATTATACAATTGGTGACCGGTTTCGACTACTTAGCCATCCTGAGACCAAATAGGAGACTACAATGTGAGATTAAATATAACATAATGAAGGTACTTGAATGGATGTTACTGTAACTAACAATGAATAATTAATAAGTTCAGGTAAAGATGACGTGCCAATGCTGGTATAGGGTATCCAGCCAGTCAGGTGGTTTACGTCTTCATTTAAGAATTTTTGAAATTTTGTTTATATTTTTAAATGTATTTAATTAACGGTATTTTATTATTTTTTATTATTACGTATTTGAAACCATTAATAGAAATAATTATATTTGGAAATATTATAATTAAGTAAAAATTTGTTAATTTTTGCAAAATGTTTGATTATTTTTACCTCCCGCTACCCTTGGTAAGGGAGGTATAGGGATCGTGCTAAAAAACACATATCGAGATTTTAGTAAATGACCATGTTTTAAGGTCCCTAAGATCCAATTTTAACATTTTCACGATGATGTCTGTATGTGTGTGTGTGTATGTGCATGAATTTTGTCTTCGCTCTAACTCAAATACTATCTTTCAAAAAATTCTGAAACCTTGTATTTATACCCTATTCTAATACGAAAAGAAACCATTAGATTTTGGTGTAAATCGGATAAACGAAAATGGCACTTTACTTGAAGCTCATAAATACAATTATATGCCATTTTTTCGCATTTTTTGTCATTGGAAAATTATAGATTATTGAATTTTGTACAGGTATACATTAATACTTTTTCTATATATTTTACAGATAAATTTAAAAATCATTTTTCTTTTTTTAATCCCGAAGCCTAAGATAAACAAAATTCCTTTGCTACACAGTAGAAAAAAAAAACTGCATTCCAATTCAATCACTGAAGAAAATGAAGCCAAAATTAAGCCATATGATTGAAATTGACAGTTTCACTGAAATTGCTATACGGACTGTACAGAAACAGTGAGAAATAGTATGGTTATGCAGAATTCTGTATTTTTAAGAATCTCACATAATACTAGATAGTCTGTTGCACGTACTACGAGAATGAAGTATTTCTAACGGCGGAAGGAATATCCTTTAGAGACTTTTAAATAAAATTGGATTTCGATGGAAAAAAATTATAACAGAAGTATTACACATTTTTAAGAAAGATTTGGATTTATGAAGGCAACCCGCAGATCATATTTTAATTCGTTTTACATGCTCATGTAAATTTTTAAACACATGATGTCATTGTTTCTAGTGATATTGTATTTATGGCGTAAATCGCTTAAATGGCTGGAGATAAATATACGAAAAATATTTCTAATATAATATATGTACCTGGCTTAAGTATGAATTTGCTTTCAGTACAACAATTGGTAATTTTATAATTTGGAATAAAATATAATTATAGGCCATCCAGCGAATCAAGCGGTTTACGTCATCGTTTAGGGATTTTTGAAATTTTCTTTATTTTTTTAAATATATTTTATTAACGGTATTTTATTGATTTTTTTGCAAAATGACGTTTGATTATATTTTTTTAATATTGGTAATTCTGAACCATGTATATTACTAAATATTATACCGTGAGTATTTTTTAACGTGAAACATTGGGTGTGTCATATCCATGGTTACGACATTTGATTGACAGCAATGTATTTGCGTGTCCCATTTAAAATGAAACATAGGGAACGAATTTGACTGAAGTATTATATTTAAATATTGTAAGAAATTTAATTGAGTCAGAAAACCACTCGGGAGCACTAAACATATTTCGGGTACAAGGTGCACACAATATTTTTTCTACAACTACATTTACTATTTAGAAAACATGTATAATTATTTAAACAAAATTAACCTCTACTGACATCTTGTCAATGTGACATTTCATTGACAGCAATGTATTTGTCTGTCTCATTTAAAATAAATCATAGGGAAGGAATCTGATAGAAGTATTATATTTAAATATTGTAAGAAATTTAGCCAAGTCAGAAAACCACTCGGGCACAAGGTGCACACAATATTTTTTCTATAACTAAATTTAATTTAGAAAGCAGGTACAATTATTTAAACAAAATCAACCTCTATTGACGTCTTGTCAAATGTCAAATTCATTCCCTATGTTTCATTTTAAATGGGACACACAAATACATTGCTGTCAATCAAATGCCATGGATTTCACAAACCCAATGTTTCACGTTAAAAATACTCACGGTATGTCTATATTATACTTTTCAACCTGTATTGTGATTTCATTTTGTTTTTGGTTTCGTTGTTCATTGACAAAATGTCAAATGCTCTGTCATGTCAAATTCAAGAGCTTGTAGTTAATTTATTGACTTATTTTGAAAATGAAAAATAGATTGGTGGGCTCGTACTTTCACTGAATTGTAATATTGAGGTAATATTTCGTTCTATTTGTCAGTAATAATTTGAAAATTAAATCTATATGTACAGCGTGTGGCAAACATTGTACGCAATGTACAGAAACAGTGAGACATATAGATAGTTTGTTGCGTATACTACAAGAATGAAGTATTTATAACGGCGTAAGCAGTATCGTTCAGAATAGTTTAAATAAAATTGGATTTCGCTGGAAAAAAATTATACCAGACGTGTTACCTTTTTAAGAAAGATTTGGATTTATGAAGACAACCCGCAGATCATATTTTAATCCGTTTTACATGCTCATGTAAACTTTTTAACATATGACGTCATTGTTTCTAGTGATATTGAATTTATGACGTAAACCGCTTGATTCGCTGGATGGCCCATAGGAATGCAGCAAAAGAGTAGATTATGTGAATGATACAGATAAGCAGATGTCAAGGGCATTGAAAATTCGAATATTTTGATTACTAATAACGTTTTTTTTTAAATCTGTTGTACTTGGTCCCTGTTACACAATTTTAAGTGCTAGTTATAATATAAATGACAATTTTTCTAATTTATTTGTTGAATCTCTTTTGATTTTTTACATTTTATTGTACAAAAATTAATTCACTGAAATACCGACAATAAATTATATAAATTTAAAAAGTTTTGGCTTAGTTTCATCAGTAACACTTAATGCCCGACATCTTTCAGAAACTCGCAAAAATAACACAACTGTAACTAATGCATTCTTGTGTTTATAAGGGATGAAGACCTTTTCTGGAAATGAAATTTTTCTCTTCTGAGTCTTATTTCCATAAAGAAAACTCTAACCTTGTTATCGCGTTATAAATGTAATTTACTGAAGCCTTTGAACCTGGCTGGTTTATACAAGGGATGATGATGTATAAGAATTGTGTTAGTGAGGATGCCTGTGAATAAAAAACGTATTCAGAGGGTCTACGACAAGGCTTAAATGGTTATTGTTGAAAGTTTTCAACATAGAATGGTGATCGTTTTGTTATGGACATAGGGTTGAACGTAGAGCTATTATATTTTCATTTTCTCGATATAAAGAAAATCGAGGGCAGACACAATATTTCTGGGTATTTCTTTTATATCTAACTTTAATATACTGAATAATTTCAACAGTTTTCAATTATAATGTAATTTTTCAAAATATTGTTCTTTTACCTCCCGCTACTCCAGGTAAGGCAGGTGTAGGGATCGTGCTAAAAATCGCATATAGAGATTTTAGTGAATAAGCACGTTTTGATGTCCCCAGAACCCGATTTTAACATTTTTACAATGTATGTGTGTGTGTGTGTGTGTGTGTGTGTGTGTGTGTGTGTCAGTGGCGGCTCGTCCAGGGTGGCAGAGGGAGCAGTGCCCCCTCAGATTATTTTACATCAATATATTATAGATTAATTGTTATAAAAGTATCAATTTGATCCTATAGTTCTGCTTGAGGGGACATGCCCCCTTCAGAGAAAAATTATGGCATTATACTCCGCGATACGTTCCAAACTTATGCAATAACTAGTGCAGCGCTCACCAGTGATGCACAAGTAAGACGTACGTCGGGTCACGTAGCACACAGAGGCGGCAAGCCCCCCATGCCCATCTATAATACTGATTTCTTTACTTATGTACTACAGCAAATTACCCGTGCTAATGGGTACACTATATTTTCAGTATTCTTTTTATTTTTATGAAAATATGAAATCTATTTACCGGTTTATTCGCATTTAAACATTTATAATTTAAATAAGAAATATATATTATTATATTTATAATAAATTCTATGTTATTAATGATTAATATGGAGTTATACAGAGTTAATTTGTATAAAACAAAATAATAGTTTAAAGTAAACATTCTGTAAAACTGATTTAAAAAAAATCATCGAAATGTTTTTTTTAACAAAATTGATATTTTAATTTCCAAATGAATGTTTTGCTTATTTTTCAAGCTTGTAAATTAATTCATAAAAATAATCCCAATATCTGAGTGAGAGAGCCGCAGAGGTGGCTAGCCCACGTTGTGATTCGGAAAGAATCGCACGTACTCGGAGCACTTCGTACCTCGCGTTTCACGTAGCAAGAGCAAGTCTCACAAAGCACCTCACTCACCTCAGTCTCAGGTCTCAGTCGTATATAACTTGCGTTATTTAAAGCTTGAATGTGTCGTACTGTAATATTCCAATTTTACTACTTATTCTTATCTTGTTACTTCCTTCTATTGTAATATATTTTTGTATCGTTATCTTGTTTTTGGAGGTCTTCTTCTAGTTTTTTCTATTGTATTTATATTCTTGTTGATAATTAATATTAAAATTGTTAGTAAGCAAATCGGATTTCTAAATAAAGTTCCATGACCACATTAATTTGCCCCCCCGCTCAAAAATACCACGAGCCGCCACTGGTGTGTGTGTGTGTGTGTGTGTGTGTGTGTGTGTGAGTGTGAGTGTGTGGGCCTGCATGTGTGGATCCTGTGGACACGATTACTCAAATACTATCAAATTTTGAAATTTTGTATACCCGGAATTTCTCTTTTTTAAATTTATAAGTTTTTTTTTTGAAAAAAATACATTGAATATAATTTTTCTATAATTTTTACTGATAAAAAATCTGATGTGGTCAACACAAAACCTCCCGCTATTTAATTTTTATTAATTTAAATACATACCTACGTACTTACTTATGCTGCAAACTGTTCCATTGCATAAACTATTGCTTTATGTACTATTTTCTTTTTAAAATATCACTATTGTTAATTTGAAGTGATTAGTTTTTTGACAGTGACTTAATTTTTATTAATTTAAATACATACCTACATATTTTCTAATGCTGTAAACTATATTAAGTTCCTTTGCATATAACATATAACTATTGCTTTATCTACTATTTTCTTTATAATAAGTCACCATTACTAATTTCAAATTATAGGTTCTTTGACAGTGATATTTACCTGTCAGTTACATTCATTTGAAATATGAACTGTGTAGGAATTGTGTTTATCTTAGGCTTCGGGATTAATAAAAAAATTGATTTTTAAATTTATCTGTAAATTACATAGAAAAAGTGTTAATATATATCTGTACAAAATTCAATAATCTTTAATTTTCACAATGACATAAAATGCGAAAAAATGGCATATAATGGTATTTTTTGAAGAAAAACCATTATGAGCTTCAGGTAAAGTGCCATTTTCGGTTATCCGATTTACACCAAAATCTAAGGGTTTCTTTTCATATTAGAATAGGGTAGAAATACAAGGTTTCAGAATTTTCTGAATGATAGTATTTGAGTTAGAGCGAAGACAAAATTCATACACATACACACACACACACACACACACACACACACATACACACACACATACACACACACATACACACACATATACAGACATTATCGTGAAAATGTTAAAATTGGAATCTAGGGACCTTAAAACATGGTCATTTACTAAAATCTCGATATGTGATTTTTAGCACGAATCCTTTACCTCCCTTACCAAGGGTAGCGGGAGGTAAAAAACAATCTTGATTCTACGATACATCCATACACACTCACATACACACATATCTACATGCGATTTTTACGACGATCCCTATTACCTCCATTACTTAGGGTAGCGGGAGGTAAAAATAATATTTTGTATTAATCTTAATGGATACGTACTCCATTTGTGCTGGTAAATTTTCATGCAAATCTGAATTGGTTCATATTTTTCTTGTAACTTATACTCATATTGTAATTTAACATGAAATAGTGCCTTTCACTTGTACTGAGCAATAATATTTATATGAGTGATGAAAAGTTTCCCGGTGGTCGATTCGAGTAAATTACACGCGATTGTGTCCGCATAGCTTTTATTTCACTTCCGCAATGCAGCAATCCACTGCCTGCTAACCAACCATGCAGAACCTCCCGCAATGCAATTTTTTCATTAAACAATTACCTCGATCCAATTTGTTTTGATGACAAATTTGGTATTTGCGGGGTTGAAACACTAGCTTTATTTCAGTTTCATTTCATTAATTGATGTACAAATGCAACCGGGGTGTATTAAATGTAATCATTACGTGTTTTAATCAAATTGTAATGGATGGATAGGGAGTCGAATGGGAATTATTCAGCTAATACACGGTGTTCAGAAAAAAAAAATGTAATTAAGAGTAGGCTATGAACATAGAAACGTATGTCTGATCTTTATTCAATTCAAAAGTCAAGTTGTATTGAAGGTGAAATGTAATTTTAAGGAGAAAAGATAGCAAATAAAGATACATAATATTGCCATTCACAGTTTTCTAATTTATTTCTTTTTCTAAAACAAGTATGCAAGAAGAAAAGTTTTGATTTCTTTAGATAACATTTTCGACAATATCTCGTGTCCAATTGACATTTAATTAAAGACTTTCAAATTGACATACTTTTTTTTATTCATAACCTACTCCGAGTTAGGATTTTTTTGAACACACTGTATAATACAGAAAAATATAATTTTTTCTATAGTAGATTTTAAAGTGTGCTTTGTTCAACTCGAAATAGTTGACTAAGTGACATTTTAACCGCAAGGGTAGATAAAATAATACCTTAACAGCAAGGGAAAATAAAGAACTTTAATTTTTATTTAAATAAAAATACATTATACATTTTGGCGATTCATATTAATATAACTTCAATGGGCTACTTGCGTACCTTTTTTTATTTAATATTTTTGAAGAGAAGGTAAAAACCTGCTACCCATATTTTTTCTTTTGACAAAATTTTTTTTAATTAAAAAAATAATGAAATTTGATTATTTGAATTCCCGCCGTGTATGACGTAGAATTACGCCGCACCAATGAATAGTCGTAAAGTCACAGCGTGGTGCCGTCCCATAGTAATGGTATGTTTGTGCGGGTAATGTAGATCACCTGTTTGAAGTTTCAATAATAGTTTGGAGGTTAGTATTTTAGTTTATCTTTTTGGTATCGATATTTTAAATTACAAGTAACTACCTATGTGTTTATTTATTAAGTAATTAATGTCTTTGAGAGACCAGAGAGAGAGAAAAATGTACTAATGTCAAATTCAAATTAAAACTTTCTCGCACGCCATGCCATCTATTGATAACATTCTTAAACATGCTTCCCCTCCCCCAGTTCAATATAAAGACGCCATAGAAAATTTTCTTTCTTAATTATTTTAAAATAAAATTTATATTTTTATATATGTTTTCAATATAACATTACTTATATAGTGACAGAAATCGGATTTTCAGTACCACGCAAGTAGCCCATTGTATAAACATGAATAAAATGAAATTGTTTTCAAACAAATTCTTTAACTACCAATGTTACAGATTGATTTGTGTTTTAATTTCATTATTTATGATTTAGTTTTGTTTTGTATTTTAAAAGATGAAGTAGCCGTAGAGAAAAAGTAGTTACAGTTTTTTGATTTGTGACAGATGTATTGTAATCTGAATTATATTTTAAAATAGATTTCATGTTTGAATAAATAAGTTATCATTTAATTTAAATCCTGGCTGTTGTTTTTTACGGGTATTTCCAGGGGATACGCAAAAATACATGAACTTGGGGGCAGTGACATTTATATGCGAATTTCTTCACTGTCATCATTAACAACCATGCTACTGAGATTTTTAAATTGTTCTTAAATAATTTAATTTATAATCGGTTTTTCTAATTTTTGCTCTTTAAAATCTGCTATAGAAAAAAAAAATAGAATTTTACACACGACGATAAAATTAAATTATCGACTCGCGAAAAATAATTCACTCCCGAAATCGCTCGTGAATTAAACTTTCTCTTGTATAAAAAATAACTATTTGTTGACACTTTTCTATATATTCGTAGGTAATCATATAGTGTGATTCATATTGGTTGTAACATATGAAAAATTTATTAATTTTTAATTCTTTAGTAAATCAATTGTACTTAAATGAGTATAATGCAAACATTCTAAGAAATTTAGCTGTGTAAAAACCGATTTAGTAAGCGACGAAATATATTAGTGTAAAAATCAACACTAAATTTTGTAAAAATTACTAATTGTAAATAATAAAATGTAGTGTTAAATAATTTATAAAAATTTTACACTATTTATAGTAATAATTTAAAGAAATTTCATTCTACACTCTGATCAGTGTTGTCGTATTTGTCATGAAACAAGTTAAAAATCGCACGGTACTTACCTAGGAAACACACACATACATGATATATAACTATCAAGGATAAATCACAGCACAATGTTATATTCTACTGTTTCATAAATGTTAAATCATAGATCTCTTATTTTATATATTTCGTATATATTACGTTATGAAACTTATCATTTATATATTTTTATATTAATTTTATGAAATTAAGTAATATTATTTATATAAGTTTGCAGTTATAATAATGTCATATTACAAAAGTAATACTATATAAATTTTTTCAAATTTATATTGTTTTTATGTAATAATCACAACAAAAATACTATGTTTGAATAGAGCGTATCATTTATATATGTATTAATACATTAATTTTATGAAACTAGTATTGTCAACCACAGTTATATAAATTTCACAGTACACGAGTAATATTTTGCTCTTATAGGGTCTATATGAAATCTATAACATCAGTATTATGTTTGACAGCACGTCATATTATTATATTGTTCTATATGAAAAACTTAACGTTAGTATTATGTTTGTAAAATACATTTTCATTACTAAAATTACTTGAAAAGAGAAATAAACCTCTTCATTTGATTTTAATTACATTGTTTTTATATACATAATACTCAGCCACAACTTAAGATATTTGGAATTTTGATTTATTTTACTGTTAGGTACATAATGTATAATGCTATTACGTGGCATTTTATTTGATAGTGTTTTGCAGGTATTTTGCGTAAAATAATATTAATTAGGTAGTTACTCATTTTTATTTGTTGTCACATTTTCCGTAAGAAATATAATATAATATTTATTCGTAGCTAGCATTATATACAATATTTACGGTAAATTGTAATCTAAACTTTCAAATATATTACAAAGTAACATTTTCGACTTTTAATTTTAATATTGTGTATACTGGTGCTCTGCGCATGCTCTTGGGTGCTCTACAGAGGATTACAGCCATTGCTTGTGTTATGTGTATTCATTAGAATATTTATAGTGGAAGAAAGGAGTTCAATAAGGTAAGTTAAATAACATAATTTATTATATTGTATTAATAAGGGCCGATTTTTCAATATGTGGTTAAAATTTGTAGTTACGTAAACAATATTGTATCATATTGTTATCACGAATGACAAATCTGTCATTTGACAGTTCATTTCGTTACAATTTTGTTTATTATTATCTCTTAGTTAAAATTTTAACGAGATATTGAAAAACCGACCCTAAGTAATATCTATGATAGTATCACTTATCAGCTTATTTTGTTCTGTTGTGAGTCTTATTGATAAATATAATTTTTAGATTTGTCATGTAGTGGTTTATTTTCTAAAAGATGGAAACCTACATGAAATACCCACAAACCAAATAACAGCATACAGAAAATCCTGTATTTGACTAAAATCAAAAAATTGTTCGACCCCTAATAACAAAATTTGTGCCAAATATGGAACAAGTATGAAATTAAAATTGATTGTTACTGTAGTAAGTATAGGTAAAACAATATTTTTTATATTATTTTCTAACATAATTTATTTTCAAAGATTCTTTAGAGAAAACATGGAAAAAAAGCAGAAGAGGCAGATTAAAACACTTGTTCTAAAAGCTGTATAGTGAAAACAAATCATTATCCACAAATATACGCACTAGACACAAACGAAAGCGGTAAAGGTAGTATGTGTTATGAATTTCAGATAATAATTCTAATTCAGTAATTAATGATTTTATTTTAGTTGAAACAGGTAAGTTATTGTAATAATATACAGGTGTTAAAAACAAGGGTAAATACATTTCGATGTACTGATGCTGTCAGATAAAAATTCACAAAAATTCAGCAAATTACTTCTTACTGTTTACCTTGGCCGACAAATTTAATAATAAGGAATTATCTAATCACGTAACTGACGTTGAATGGTTGAATAGATAAATAAATTAATTCGTAATTGTTTTAATAAAAATCGGCTAGTGGTACAAAGGAATGTTAACTTTAAGAATTAAATAAAAAATAAGTATTTTTTTCCGAATTTTAGAAAAAATATTTTCGATGGCGAATCAGCATATCGCAATACATACCCAAAAAATGTTTACTCTTCTTTTTAACGCATTGTATATTACAATAACTTACCTGTTTCCATGTTTGTTTTTATTTATAAGGTAAATACCAGTCACTATTTTATAAGAATGTATGTATGAATTGTAGTTCAGATGTTGTTTATACAAGTTTATAAAAAAATGACATATAATCATGTGGTATACATTAATGTAAGGCTATTTTTGTTGTGTTTTTTTTTTTTAATATAATTTTAAATTTGTAAATGATGTCCTTCAATAATTTTAGCCATCCTGTGCATACCGTTGCTTTGTTTGTTTGTAATATTGTCATAAAATATGTGACATCCATCTACAAACTGACTGAGTTTATGGCATCGCATAATCTATGTATATTATGTATATTGTTTATTATTATTGTGAATTTTCTTGTAACTAAAGTATTCTTAAAATGTTACATATGTCCTTTATTATGTATACTGTTTATTTATTATATTGTATATTTTTTGTGAATAAAGTATATTTTAAATGTTACACATTTTACAAAAACCCATTCTACCCTTTTAGATGTAGTGTGATCATTACTGAATTATGTAATTTTAATATAACACCGCATTGCAATACCAATTATTAAATTATATTACATGTGTATAACAGTGCATAGAACAATTAAATAAAAAATAAATAAAATAAGTATCTTTCAACCTTTTACGTATACATAAATGAAATATATTTGCTATTAGCACTAGTTTATATGTATGTAACATAGCGTACATAAGCTTTGTGGCGGACATCCCGTTGTACAAGTAAATAACATGTAACAAACAAATAATATTACAAGTCGTGTTAAAGTAACAGCTGTTACAAAACTCTAATATAAATAATATATATCTGTGTTTCCTGGGTAGTTTGTTGTGATATTTGGAAGTGTTCGGATGTATATTTCTGTGTTTTGTGTATTAAACATTTAAAGTGAAATACAAAAATTTGTGTAAATGTTCTTAAACGAAAGCATCAGGTATGAAGATTGTCCATTACCTGGTACGTACTATATCATCATTTAATCTATGTAAAATGCGTTCTGTAAATGAGATCTTTGAACATATTATTTTTATTTATTTATAATACATACATGTTTGTATCTCGTAACATTATTGCATAGTTAAAATTCATTAGTTGGTGCTATATTACGAAATATTCGTATTAAATTTTGAAACACTTCATCGTGTGCTTTTATATAAAATTTGTAAGTGGTTAAATTTACACAACTTTAGTGTTTATTTTAAACAGAATTTCTTGGAGTGTAGTATAGTATATAATAATAATAATAATAATAATAATAATAATAATAATAATAATAATAATAATAATAATAGAATGGGCTACTTGCGTACCTTTTTTTTATTTAATATTTTTGAAGAGCTACCCATATTTTTTCTTTTGATAAAATTTTTATTAATTAGCCAGAAAAAAATAATGAAATTTGATTATTTGAATTCCCGCCATGTATGTCGTAGAATTACGCCGCATCAATGAATGGTCGTAAAGCCATAGCGTTTGTTTGTACGGGTAATGTAGATCTCCTGTTTGACGTTTCAACAATAGTTTGGAGGTTAGTATTTTAGCTTGTCTTTTTGGTATCGATATTTTAAATTACATGTAACTACCTATGTGTTTATTTGTGAAGTAATTAATATATTTGAGAGCCCAGAGAGAGAGAAAAATGAACTAATGTCAAATTCAAATTAAAAGTTTCTCGCACGCAGTGCCATCTATACGTTACATTTTTAAACAGTTCCAGTTCAATATAATGACGTCACAGAAAATTTTCTTTCTTAATTTACTAAAAAACAAATATTTTTTTAAAAATAAAATTTATATTTTTATATCTATTTTTTCGCGATCGCCCAGAAAATGAGCTCTTTCTGATCACTATTTAGACCGGAAAGTCCTTCTTTGCTGAGCTAGCTCGGAAAGTGACCTGAAAGTGTCTATATTGGGCTCACAAGTTTCCAAAGCTCGCCTACGGCTCGCTCTGGAATATGCTTGCTCACCCAGTAAAGTATCACTTTCAGGTCTTGTTACGTAAATTACTATTTCAACATAACATTACGTATATAGTAATAGAAATCAGATTTTCAGTACCATGCAAGTAGCCCATTACGGCTTTGACTTCTGCACTGACTACAACCCTAGACCCTATAGCTCTTATGATGTTCGACAGCTAAACAAAACGGCTTTTCTTTTTACAAATTTTTTGCTATTGTAAACTTTGTACGTGTTCAAACCAATGAAACGCTGGAATCGTCGAATCGTAAGCCCCAACTTCCTCCTTCGCCTTCATTCTTAACTGGAATTGATTTATAGTTCAAATGTACCTATCCATAAATATTACCTGCATTTTGCTCGCTTGTGAATGCGAAATTCAGTGAAGTTATATGCAAGTGCAATATCAGACGGCGTATGAATGACCTTGAATAGTTATCTTTCTTGAATCAAACTATATCGTGTAATCATAAGTAAACGTCAACGTGGAATATTTATTTTGCTACAGTCTATATACAAAGTAGGCATTTGCGCTCGCGTTTGTCAACGCAAAATGTCACTTTACCGTTCTTGCGCGACAAACTAGAAAATCGCTCATTGTTCGAATTTCTAACAATAAAATATTGAGAAATGTCACGTGTCTACATTGTTAATGGGAATGTTTAATCAAGAACTAATGGCGCTGTAATTACTTTCACATTTACCATCTCCAAACTCCTAGGCATACAGAAATAAAATAGGGCATTCATTTACAAAAACTAAAGTAAAGTAAATGCTTAGATTAGATTAAAGCAATAGCTCAAGCAAAATAACGATAAATTAAAATTAAAAAATATAATCTTTATTTATTATGTAGTACTCTAAGTACAAAGTGTACATTTTATTATTTTTTGTTACGATGAAGGACCCCATTGTGGCGACTGTAGAAAAATCTTGGGTGTGTTTCGAGCGCAAATAGACATTTTTGATTTCGAGAGAGTACCTCTCAAACGACAATATTCGATTTTGTGCTCTTAACACAAATAGCTATTTTCTACAGTCACTATAGAAAGTAGCCATTTGCGCTCTCTTTTGTCAACACTTTGCCGCTCATGCGCGACAAAGTAGAAAAAACGCTCGCTGTCCAAATTTCTAAGTATACAATGTTGAAAAATGTCACTTGTCTACATTCTTAATGAAAATGTTTAGTTAGGAACTAATGGCACTGTAATTACACATTTATCACGTTCACAAGTCAATTTTACATATGTTCTGTCGGTATTTAACATAACCTAACAAAATGCCACACTGCTGTGAAAATGAAATAGGGCAATCATTTACAAAAACAAAAGTATAAAATGCTTAGATTAGATTGAATAAAAACTCAAGAAGAATGGAAAATAACGATAAAATAAAATTAAATATAAAATAAATTGTGTGAACAGTTATGTTTAGTAATAGGAATGATTGTACACAGATGGCGGTAGGATAGTTGCGAGTCGTACTGACATCTGATCTCTATTTATTTTGATTACAATAAAGTTATTAGTTATTTCGTTACTTAAATAATTGCGAGAAGTCAGTCAGTGCACATACATGTCTATATAATCACAAATTCCTTGAAATATTTGTTAATTTTTTCAGTGTGACAGGCGTGACAACTAACCACACATTTTGCTACAAAAACTCATAAAATCACAAATCCTTGCTTCCACGCTCTAATTTTGGTTTTTTTTATGGAATAGATGGCTAATGTAACGATATAATCATTTAAAAACCTTTTCAAGTTTAAACCGTATCTTTTGTAATAGCCAATCGTTATTTATTGAGCAGTACTGTAAGTATAAAGTGTACATTTCATTATTTTTTGTTATGGTGGAGGACCCCATTGTGGCGACTGTAGAAAAAATCTTGTGTGTGTTTTGAGCGCAAATGGACATTGTCGATTTCGAGAGAATGCCGCGCGACGAACCTCTCAATCGACAATGTCGCATTTTGCGCTCTTAATACACAAATAGTTATTGTATTTGGTTTTCGCCATTCAAAAACACAGATCGTTTTGGAGAACTATGAATTTATTCCTCGTCGTTCAAAAACAAACGATAGTAAAAAAACATCTCGGTGAATATGCCCATTGGCATATTGATTAATTATAAATCAATCCCACAAAAAGTAACGTTTTTAAACGCAGGTGAATTGGCTGAATAGCTCCACTATTCTGCATTTGGTGTTGAATGTTAGGGTTAGGCGGACGGGGCTTTCCGATGATTTACCCAAATTGAATCACTCGCCCCCTCATCCATTTATCATTGTCCGCTGAGACCGCAGCCCTGGCCTAGCCTGGCCGATAGACAATGCAAGCCACAGAGCCGTTTTTATGGCAATGAAACTATCATTCGCATTACCGACTTAATTTGTGGGGCCAGCCAGGGAACTCATTCTTTTTCATAGTTTATTTTTGAAAAATAGAAGAAAGTTTTGTTTAAAAATTGAGTATGACTTCTTGTATGAGTTTCTTGAACTTTTTAGGGGAGAGAGAGATAAAAGTTTTAGTTGTTTTATTGATTAACAGTAACAGAATTATAAAGGAAACTAAACAAAACAAAATTTTCTGGGATGTTTGTCATCCGCTCACTCGGCCGACTCAATTCCTCCTAGAGCCGTCAGTACAGCACACTGAAGAGATTCAATAAGCCAGTCTCTGATAAATGACCGAGAGGTTGATTCAGAGACTAAAATCTTGTGAAACATGTCAAGCTTTATTTTTTTAAATATCTTATTAGAACTATTTCACCAAGTGTTACCATCATATTATACTTTATTGTACTTTTATTAAAATTTATTTTTTTCACTACTAGCCTAGGAACCCACTATTATTTACCTTTATTTGACATGAGAAATTGTTTTTCACTACCGCTTGCTTGTAACCATGGTAACCTAAGTCAATAATAATTTATTATTAACCTTGGTCTATAATGCAAACTGTCACTTTTCAATCAAACTCAAGCCTCCAAATCCAAATATTATTTAACTCATTAAACTCAAGAAAGGTTTTAAGTATATAATTTAAATTTGCCACTATAATTTTAAATTGACCTACGCTGCCGCCTCGCCTGGCCACTGTGCTGTTTTGGTGAAAATGTGAAATATTTGTAGATGTAGGATTGAAGAAATCACTATTTTTTTGTATTTGTAGGTAAATACATTTCAATAGATTTATTTAAAAATAATAATAAACTAGTAAGGCTGCTGACTGTAACAGCACGAAGTGTTTTTATTAAATAATTAAATCAAATACAAATCAAGGCCCATTAGTGAGGTTATCAAACCAGCGAAATGAGCAAAACGTGAGATAAAAACAAATGCAGCCTACTTTGTTTTTGTGAATATTAACAAATAAGTAACGTTATTATTCATATTATTAAAATATCTTTCAGAACTCATATTATTAATTGGAAAAATACTACCTTTTTTTAGTTTATGTTCTGTATTTATTAATTTTAACCCAACGTTTCGGCACCATAAACTGGTGCCTTCTTCAGGGGATACAATGACATAAATATGTTAAAAAACAATAATAACAAGTAACCAAGGTAACAAGAAATATTCATAAATGTTACCTTTTTTATGTATACAATTTTCTAGACAATAAATGCATACCCGGCTATAACATGGACGGCGAACATGCATCTTTTCAGGAAAAAATCTTCTTTTGCCAGAGGAAAAACCGTCCCAAAAACTGGCAGAGAAGTGATCTGTATAACTCAGAGACGCTTTATCGGTAGCGAAATACCGAATACAGAATTCCATGTGTCTGCGGGAGAGTTTACATCGGCCAGACTGGTAGAACTGTCTCTACAAGATTGAGCGAACATCATCGATCGATCAGATTGAACCAGCCTGAGAAATCCTCCGTTGCAGAACATGCCTTGGAAGAATTCCACCAAATTAAATTTGAAGATACTAAAATTATTGCAAGACCATCTCGACTTAACAACAGATTAATTAGAGAAGCCATTGAGATTTATAAAACAAGAAATATCAATCTCAATCATTGTGACGGATTAGAACTTAGTCGCGCATGGCTTCCAATATTAAATATGTTGTAATTTGTAATATGTATACAATTTTTATAAACTTTTTCTAACATCTGTTTACAAAGAGTACGGCTGCGGTATTTCGCTACCGATAAAGCGTCTCTGAGTTATACAGATCACTTCTCTGCCAGTTTTTGGGACGGTTTTTCCTCCTGCATTTATTGTCTAGAAAATTGTATACATAAAAAAGGTAACATTTATGAATATTTCTTGTTACCTTGGTTACTTGTTATTATTGTTTTTTAACATATTTGTCATTGTATCCCCTGAAGAAGGCACCAGTTTATGGTGCCGAAACGTTGGGTTAAAATTAATAAATACAGAACATAAACTAAAAAAAGGTAGTATTTTTCCAGTTATTATTCATGTCAAAATTATTGTTATTATCAATAAAAAAAAAATGAAAGAGAATTTATGTGCTAGTAGTGAAAAAAATAGTATATAAACCACGGTTGAGAAGATCATTATTGACCAGGCGCCTTATATCCTTCGGGTTACAATAGGCGCTGGGTCAAGAATGACTATCTTCTCAACCTTGGCGTATAATATACTATTATTGACAATATATGTAAAAAGAAACATATATAACACAATTATTCCGTGTTTATATATGTAATTAGTTAGTAAATGAAGTAGAGCGCCCCGGTGTTTAATCTTAAAACAATTAGAGTTCCTGCTATTAACACATCAGAAGGTGAAACGTTTACCTGTCACACACGTTATTCAGGTCTGTGTGTGAGGGTTCATGTGAGTATGATAAAGGTTCGAGACGTAATTAATACTCAAGATGTCGCCTTCATCTCAAGCACTTTATCAAGGAGAAAGGAAGATGGAGAACAAACTGCAACGTGGAATATTACACACGTTAAAGAGTGATAAGTTTGTATTAATTTTGCTAGCTGAGTGCGTTATGTGCTGGTGTAATTTGGACGATTCGGGTTCGATGCCGACCGGCATGAACCCTTAACAATGGTTTCTAATTTTCAAGTTTGAGCGACCGTGAGGTGACGTGTAATAAGTATCCTTCACGATACGTTGTCACAACACAACACATTGAACTAAAACAAAAAACTGTTGTGACCAGCACAGTACCTCTCGCCATTTCCGTTTTGTTACATAAATAAATAAATAAATATAAATATATCATCACGGCATATTACCTATTTCTACGTGTGCCAATCTGCTTTGTCGCAGATATCGGTAATGATGCTGACATATTTGTACTGTGCGGGCGTTTACTAGGCTTCACCTCACGGGCACTCATTGCTGGCGTGGAGAGTGCACCACATGGGTCACTTTTGTGCCATTTAAGAATTCGCCGGTCGGGATCGAACCCGATTCCCCCGGTTTGCGACCAGACACTTAGACACGCTGCCACGGGACCCCATAAGTATCGATTTTAACATTTCTTCTACACAAATAATACTCATTAGGTATATCTATTTTTCATTCTAAGGAATCTTTTTCTACTCTTCTAAAATGTTCAAGATGGTTCCAATTCATTGACGCGATTGGAGGTATTTCTTAAGGATATATATACCATTACTATTAATATACATCTCTGGAAAAAAACCTTTCAGTACTGTTAGTCAAACAGTAGATTTTTGACACTGACATTTATCTTTCAATTACAAACGTTTGAATTTGACAACTGGTTTCCATGGTGTAGTCTGAACTGGCATTTATTCCAACATACTTTTTTTATATATTATATTTTCTTTATCTCTGAATTTATAGAAGATATTATAAAAATTTTAAGTGTATTTGATGGAAAATTTTATGTTCTTCAGTATTTGTAATAACAAAAATTTTCAAAAATTAACATGCAGAATTTTTTTTAAGAAACTACTGCTTCTAGTTGTCCAATTGTTATCAAAACCATTTCAGCTCTCCCCATTATTTCCGGATTGAGGATTGATAGAAATTCGTTTATTGAAATAAAACAATACCGACGTTTCGGTCTGAAGTAGGCCATCATCAGGGTTATGTTTAAAGTTAAAATTTGTTGAAAAATATAATAAATTATACAAAGCAAAAACAAGGTTGAATGATTAATTTCACCTTTCTAAATCATTATTATGTCGATTAAAATAGATATCAAAAGAATTACTTATATTTTTAAAAAATGGATACATCCCCCCATCCAGCGACCCATTCGACCCCCTCTTCCTCTCCGTGGGCGCCTGTTTCTCGTACTCATATTGTTTTGTTTGCAGTGTCAAGTATTTATCTGCATTTCATTTCCGTATCCTCATTATGTAGCCTGTTCAGTGTAGGGTTGTTCTGTCGTGTGGCTGTTTACCTTTAGAGACAAATCTGACTGTTTCTATAGTATAGTTACTGTGTTCCTTGTTTGCCTCATTATGTAAACCAAGAAACGCCTGTCGCTTTTCCTGTGACTTGGAGGATAATGAAGTTTACTACAAACAATGCGAAAATGAGAGAAACCTATTAGTTACAACTGACGAACACAGAGAAAGAATCTGTAAAATAAAATGAAGTAAATATGATAACCATGAAAGAAGGCGAGAAACATCTAATAATTATTTATTTTAGTGATATATTTAATTTCTAATGAAAGTAGTTCTCTAATGCTATTGAGAGTCTATGCCGACCCAGGTGGAGTAGCGGTAGCGCTATCGCTTCACGCTCCAAAAGTTCCGGGTTCAAATCCCGGGTAAGGCATGTGTGTGTGTGTGTGTGTGTGTGTGTGTGTGTGTGTGTGTGTGTGTGTGTGTCTTTCATCATGTCATCTTCATCAGCGACCAATATAATGTAGAAAAATTATAAAGAGACAACAATAAATTGAGAGTGTATATGAAGATAGAAAAATTGTGTGTGCTTAAGACCGCACGTCCGAAGTGAAAATTTAAATGGTTGACATTTGGATCATACAGCAATGCCATCTCTTGACTGCTCCTGAAAACTTCATGAACATAAAGGTTTAAGTGTGCTGGGCTTACATTCATATTTTTACCTTCCGTCACCTTTAGGTAAGGAAGGTATTGTCTTTGGTCAAAAAATTCGATGGTGAGTTTTTAATGAATAAACACGTTTTAGGGTCCCTACAATACGAATATACCATTTTTAAGATGATGTCTGTATGTGTGTGTGTGTGTGTGTGTCCATGTGTGTGTGTGTGTGTGTCCGTGTGTGTGTCTGTCCGTGTGTGTGTGTGTGTCCATGTGTGTGTGTGTCCGTGTGTGACAAATTTATCTCCGACGATAACTCCAATACTACAATTCTAAAAATTATAATTCTTTCGTATTCCTCTTCTGTACATCCATAAGAAGAGTTGATTAGATTTTGGTTATAATTGATCCACCGGAAGTACCCTTAATTGAAGTTTTTAACAGTTTTTCTTAAAAAAACGCAGTTAAATATTATTTTTTGACATTTTGTTATTATATATATTAAAGAAAATACTCTTCTCTATACAGTTTGATTATACATTTTCCTTCATATTCAATAGATGTAAATTTAAAGCATTATAAAGAAATTAATTTTCAAAAATTAGTCAGCTTTGCTGTTTATCATGGAAACAGCTGACATAATTATTCCAAAAAATTTAATTGACAGATGTCAGTTGCAAGTGCAAAACCAAATATGGAAAAAAGTATAGGATCTAAAATTGGTATGTCATAGTGTTGCTCGCAAGTGACACGCAGAGAAAGGCCAAAGAGAAGATGGAAGGACATTACTTAGTGTAGTTTATGTTATAATTTTATTGGATTTATAGAACCTTTTCAAACGAACTTTTGGTATGGAATTTGTAAAAAATAGTATGTGTTTTTACATGATATTATATAGAATCTGTTCCAAGGACCTTTTGGTATGGGATTTGTACAAAATACATGGAATTGACGGAAGGTCTTGTGCTGGCCACAACAGATTTTTTTATAAAATATCAAAATCCTGTGAGCGTTCTAACCAAATTCTAACAATATTTTCAAGAAAGAATTTTCATCAAAAACAACTCAAATTTTATTTTAAAATCTGGCCAAATACCCCAAAAACCTCCAGTTTTCAAACCGGTAAGGAGGATACGATTTATTCCAGTTTTCATTTAAATGTCATTTTTAGACTTTCAAAAAATCAATTTAGTGGTTCTAACCACGTTGTAATACCCGAGAAATACTACAAAAATTAATGATCATTAACTTCTAGTTATAGTATGCGCACGTGAACTTGAAACTGATGACAGATGTCAAAAATATTGACTTTAGTAAGCATCTGCTACAATGAATAGCACGTGCTTATTACATTCAATATTTTCTGGTTTGTTAATAGTTACAATTTTGGTAGGTATCTGTGATCAGTGTTAACTTAACGTGCTCATACTATAACCGTTTTATTGTGTTTTATTTGATGAAAAGCTCAATTTCATTAATCACATAATACAAACTGTTAAATCTGCCTATAAAAATTTAGGTTTCATTGTTAGAAATACACAGTACTTCGTTCATTTTTCAACTCTTAAGAAACTATATTTCTCGTTCGTAAGAACAAAACTGGAATATTGTCAGCAAGTTTGGTGTCCTATATATAATAAATACAGCCATGTTATTGAATCTATTCAACGCAAATTTATTAAATTTTGCTTCTTCAAGCTTTACAGACATTATCCTAGTTTTGATACTGATTACAAAGATTTGTTGTGTGAATTTAGTATTGTGTCTCTTGACACTCGAAGAAAAATACAATCATCATTGTTCCTTTATAAAGTTTTGCATTGTATTATAAATGATCCCGTAATCCTAGGTAGAATTCCTTTCTTAGTCCCTAGGCATAATTCCCGATTTAAATATACATTCTACTGTAACACTCCTCGAACGAACTATGAAGTAAAGTCACCTATTCGTATGATTTGTTTTAATTTCAACAATTTACCTGAATATTTCGACATTTTCGTCGGCTCGATTGTAAAGTCTAAAAATACAATTATTATATTCGTTAACTACTACTTTATCTTACAATACATTGTCTGAAACAGCTATATGTAATATTAAGTTCTGGGGATTTTTTTTGAGTCATTTTATTTGTTAACTACTTGTGTCATTAAACATGTTAAATTTATGTTTTAGTACAGTCAACCTATAATTGGGGTCTTGAACCCTGTTGGCCAGACTAGCAATAAATAAATAAATAAATAAATAAACCGTTAATTATCATTAATTTTTGTAGTATCTCGGGTATTACGACATGGTTAGAACCGCTAAATTGATTTTTTGAAAGTCTAAAAATGTTTTTTAAATGACAACAGTAATTAATCGCGCCCTAATCACAGGTTTTAAAACTAGAGTTTTTTGGGGTATTTGGCTAGATTTTAAAATAAAATCCAACTTCGATACCGAAAGGTTTAAAAGAGAATCGGTTTTCGTATGCAATTGTTGTTCAAATTTATAACTTCTAGCTAAGAAGATATTATAACTTATTAAAACTACAGTTTTACTGTTTATATTGTACGAGTATGTACTTATAAAAGAAAACGAGTACCAGATAATTAACGTACTTTGGAAGATATAAAAAAAAAATAATATAAAAGCGTGGTAATTGCAAGTGAGTCGTAAAACTTTTAAATTGTTGCAAGAAAATATAAAAGATGTAAAAAGGTTCTGATAATGACTCCCGAGAACCTGGTTTTTATTTACTTCCAGTTTTTATTTTAAGAGACGATAACAATTAGGTACGATATTTCTTCTACTATTTATTATACCTAGACAACAGTAGATACTTTAATACTTTAAGTCAGGGGTCGCCAACCCAACGTTCGCTAGCTACCGGTAGTTCGCATGGACACTTCTGGTAGCTCACAATTATATTTCAAATGAACTAAAAATAATAGAAATTTCCGTAAATTCTAATCATGTTTCGTTGCACAATTGACAACAATTTCTCGCTATAAAAATAAATGTGTAATACTACCGATACTGCTTTCTCATAATATACAGGCTGTCTCTTAAATAGGGAGACATGGCTTAACCATAGATTCCTGAGGCTAAAATAAGACGATTTAACCAAACTTGCTTCTACCGGAAAGTGTACCATTTAACCAATATTCTGCTTTAAAGTTCTTCGAAAAAAATTAATTTTGCTTATAATAACCGGACGCTTTATTCGATTTTGATAAAATTTGGTATGATAGTTGATATGGTTATAAGTCATCTTTTAAAATGATACTTGTTATTATTAGTGAACCATTAGTGTATGAAACTTAGGTGTCCCAACATTGATTAGACCGTAACTTTTTAATGGCAACGCCGATAATGTGAATTTTATTTTCAGAAACATGAATTCTATAGTAAACTTTTCTTTCTCTGTGTAATTTGTGATATCTGTTACGGTTCACACAGAAAAAAATAAAATCTGAGTGTCTGCACCGCTAAATTTTTAAAATAAATTTTATCTAGCAGTCTATCTAAATGCCAAATATTTAATTTTTAATGACAGTAGCGAGTTGTCAATCTTCAAAACTTTGTTTAGGAGTAAGCTAAGGAATGTAATCGTCTTATTTAAAATAATGGTAGTAAAATATTATTAGGCCGAACAAACGGATGTAACTAATTTTAGAGTATTGCGAAGGAAATTTTTGACAACCCATAAACAATTATTGTTACTGTTATTAAAAATTATTTGTCTGACATTTGGATAGACTGTTAGATTAAATTTATTTTAAAAAATTCACGGTGCAGTAACTCAGGATTTATTATTTTGTGTGTGAATCATAACAAATATCATATATTACACAGTTTATATAGTTATAAGTTTTATATGTTTACGGGTTATCAAAAATTTTCTTCGCAATACTCTAAAATTAGTTACATCCGTTTGTTCGGCCTAATAATATTTTACTACCATTATTTTAAATAAGACGATTACATTCCTTAGCTTACTCCTAAACAAAGTTTTGAAGATTGACAACTCGCTACTGTCATTAAAAATTAAATATTTGGCATTTGGACAGACTGCTAGATAAAATTTATTTTAAAAATTTAGCGGTGCAGACACTCAGATTTTATTTTTTTCTGTGTGAACCGTAACAGCTATCACAAATTACAGAGAAAGAAAAGTTTACTATTGAATGCATGTTTCTGAAAAAAAAATTCACATTATCGGCGTTGCCATTAAAAAGTTACGGTCTAATCAATGTTGGGACACCTAAGTTTCATACACTAGTGGTTCACTAATAATAAGTAACATCTTAGAAGAATAACAAATTTCATCAAAATCGAATAAAGCGTCCGGTTTTTATAAGCAAAATTATTTTTTTTCGAAGAACTTTGAAGCAGAATATTGGCTAAATGGTACACTTTCCGGTAGAAGCAAGTTTGATTAAATCGTCTTATTTTATCCTCAGGAATCTGTGGTTAAGCCATGTCCCTTTATTTGAGAGACATTGAATTTTTAGGCATATTCTAAAAAAAAAATCCAAAAGAAAGAATATATGTAAAATAGGTGAGATATAAGCTTTGAATTTATAACAAAAAATAAAATTAAAAGATATGTATCTTTTCACTGTTCTTTTTGCATGTGTTATGCATGAAATGTGTGTCGAGTTAATAATTCCTCGAGAGCACGTTTAAGATTTTGTATGTACTCATACATTACTGCATATAATTAAATTTTAAAGACAAACTTATTGTTTGTAATATTAAACTCAAATATCACGTACAACCTATTACTTATGCATGATCTTCAAAACTTTTAAGTGATTACTTGTTACTTTTAAAAGCAAAATTCAGCCTACTTTTCATTTATTATGCATGGAGCCTGTGTTGAAAACTAAGTTCAGACGTAGAGAACTTTTATATGTGTTGTATTTAAATAAGAAAGGAAGCCAGAAATAAGAATTTACTGCAAAAACTTGAAGAAATATGTTCTTATAAGTTAATAGGAAAGTACAGAATAAGTCGACTTCAAAAGTTCAATTTTATAAATGTTCTGTTGAAGAAAAATAGTTATTTACTTTAAAAGCTGCGTAAGGAAACTTTTGTCGAGGAAGTTTGTGTATATTGTATTAATACTGAACAAATTAATTAAAATTTTGGTGCAAATTAACTTTGAACGGTAAATTTTATGGTACTTACTTACTGTGATTGAACATTGATGTCAAATTTTATATATTATATACAGGCCAATGTATACGAACTAGGTTGACAATTCCAAATTATTTCCTGAATAGAGTTAGGACATACGTCCTCTCATAAACAGATTCTGCAACCTGTGTAGCAAAAATATGCTACTTCAATTACGTATATTATCAACTTTTTCTGCAATGCAATGCCATTTATACATGAAGAATAGATACAAATGAAAAATAGGTACCTACTGTATAAATAGTCTAAATACTTCAGCTCATATTTCAATATTTTGTTCAACTAATTTCCAAATTAATTGTAATTTAAATTCTCCAATCATGAATATTCAAAGTATTTTGATATGTAGGCATCATATATTAGCCAGGATCACATTACCAATATGAATATGTATGTAATTATTTTACTCGTATATAATTTCATTGAAGTTTTAAAAATTTCTAATTAATTACCTTTATTTTAAATTTAAATTATTGTAAAAGAAATCTGATGTGGCCAGCACATGACCTCGCACCAATTCCATGTTTAAAATACAGATTGATCAAAAATAACTGATTTAGAAAGATTGATACATAAATTTATTTCCTGTTTTTGACACTAGTGACAGTGATATTTGAAAATTTAAATTTGGGTATGTTTACATTTTTTTATGAAGATAGTTGTTGTTTCCCTTATCCACGTACTTTTAATTCTATCAGTACCCATAGAGCAAAAATCTAAAGCATTTCAATCACTCAAACTCCTATTAGCTCTCAGGACACTGCTCTGACATAACCTTTTCTATTTATTGTCAAATAGTATTCCCGCCTTCACCTGGTGTTGTACAAATAGACACTTACAGAGTTAACGAGAGAGATAGAAGATCATGCATCCAAACAAACCTCCCCTCGTTGTCTTACGTCCCGCTCCGTGATTCTATCTGTCATTATTTTTGCATCTGTTATTCAGTGTTAACCTTAGACCAGGAATAGAGGGGAGACAGGTCATATTCACGCGTATATTTCCAAATCATCTCTGCGATTTTGACCCTTATTGAATCAGCTGGAATAGCTAGTCGACCAGTTAAATATTGTTATGTTACAGTTGACCAAATCTAAATAAATACTTGATTATCCATAACATAAATAAAACAATTTAAAACTAAGAAAACTATGAATCAAACTAAAGACGTATGTATTCAAGAACGTCAGAAGTCAAAATAATGATTGATAACGTCGGTAAACGCTTGTTGATTTTGAAAACTTATTCGTTCGACTGCACACGTATGTAACACATCTGGTCGATTGGACTATTGCAGTTGACTTTGACGTTTCAATAAGGTCGAAAGTCGCTATGATGATTTGGAAAGTCTTCTTACGGCGAAATACATAGCATGCCCTGTCTCCCCTCTATTTCTGGTCTAAGGTGTTAACCTAATTCTTTGTGATTTGTTCGTTGTGTTCAATAAATATGAGTTTAAAATCACAATAAGTGCGTGGGGCAACTTTTTTTGTTTGATAATATTGAAGATCACTCGATTATTCATCAAAAACGATGGCTGGAATGTAGAATTCTGTTGCTGATGACAGGTCTTTGTTTGGACATGGTAACAATAGAAACTTTTAGTTCTATGCTTTCCCGCTGGATGCGCTCTTGGAAATTGCAATTGTGTAAGTGTCTAAAAGAATAATGGAATAAAAGATCCCCTAATTTGTTGTTCCAATAAATAGAAAAGTCTGCAAAACGAAATTTTGGATATTTTATTGTTTTTCCTCGAAAATCTGTACCAAATTAAGTACCACTACCGGTTTATCATGTATAGTCAAAATAATATAACTTCCTAGTTCTCTAAATTGCAATCTACGTAAATTCTTTGCTGTACATGATCCATTTCGTAAATGTGTAGTTGTAATCCAATATTTAACACTTTGATAACGCGTGCTTATTGACAGCTGTTTGATTTATAGTGCTGCAAACATAGAAAACTTAAATCAGATCATCCTGTACCTACGTCTAATATATATGTATGATGAAAAATATATTTTTAGAAACCTTAATTTCATTAGAATCAAATATATTACTACTCATTCTCCTTAACTCGGTTTCAGTATTAATTTTAATGTAATTGCTTCCTGACAATGACATTTGTTTAAATATGTCAATTATGTTTTTGTTTCACGCATAGGCAAGATGTATAAATATAAATTATTTTATAAATTTATATTTAAAGTTATTTATAGTTAGTTACTAAATGCTATTGCCGTAGAATTGAAGATTGTGCCCTTGTATTCAATTTTATTAGTGAAAGTTGCTGAAAAATTATATTCAATAAATTTTTGCGAGAAAAACTGCTAAAAGCTTGTATAAATGATACTTCTTGTTATCCGATATACACTAAAAACTACTGAGATCTTTCCACATTAGTATAGAATGGGTACACAAAATTTCAAAATTTTGTGTCTAATAGTACTTGAGTAATCGTGTCCACAGAATCCACAAATCCACACACACATACATACACACCAACAGACATCATTGTAAAAATTGTAAAATATGATTCTGGGGACATCAAAACGTGCTTATTCACTAAAATCTCTATATTACGATTTTTGTACGATCCCTATACCTCCCTAACCTAGGGTAGCGGGAGGTAAAACTGTGTGCGTCGAATAAAAATATTATTCTCGAATGAGAGATGCAATAGCGTACCTACGCCAAGTGAAAGGTTTATTGTAGCCATCGTGAAAGAGCAGCCAATAGCTTAGTTGATAAGAACGTCACATCGGCAAAGTGAAGGTCTTGGGTTCGAATCCCGATGGCTGACATGATCTTTTCACAATTTATTTCTAAATATACACTTCTTTAATTATTAATTATTACAGTGATATTACCTACTCGCAATGATCCTGTACAATTAAAAGACAAATTGAAAACTCTTTCGTATTACATTGTAGATGCTCACGATGTCATTATTTCTTGTTTTGCCACATGAGCGAATTTAAAGAAAAAAGTTGGTATACGGTATTAAATAACACATTTCATTTCCTAGAATTTGAACATAGAATGGGAGTAAACCTAGACGAGAACTATCTAAACTTATTTGTTTTATGTGCACAAAATTCTTTTACCTTTTGTACAATTCATTCAATTCGCTTGAAAGGATATTCTATGTCGACTAATGGAAGTACAATAATTGTTTTTAATTTTATAATTAAATAACAATATGAAAAACTACAAAAACCTGTATCAAAATATATTATTCTTTTTCACACTCCGAAAGCATTATTTTGCTTTCTTTCTTTAAAAGTATAATAATAAATTTTGTTCTATATTATACAAAAGAAGATTTGGAAATAATATAACATGGTTTTTGTCAATGAAGTTCGTACGCCTGTCATATTTGAAGATATATATTCCGCAGATTATTTCAAAAATTTCTCATGATTTAAATTAATAAAATTTGGAGAATAATATATGCAAAAATTTCTCATGATTTAAATTAATAAAGTTTGGAGAATAATATATGCTGACTTTATTAAGAATACAATATTATACAATACATAGAAAATTATAATTTGCACCCTTCTCTGGTGAATGAAACGCTTGATAACAGTAAATTTTGGTCAAATATAGTATTTAAATCTGAGCATATTTTGTATTTACACTTTTGTTCTAAAATTCATAATGCAGAAATAACAAACATATGTAAAATTTAAGTAGGCAGCCAGTATAAAAAACCGCACGTTCGAATGGTTGACATTTGGATCGTACAGCAATGCCATCTCTTGACTGCTCCCGAAAGCTTTATAAACTTAAATGTTTAAGTGTGCTGGGTTTATATTCATATTTTCTTATAAGATATCAAAATTCTGTGAGCATCTAATCAAATTCTAACAAAATTTTCAAGAAAAAGTTTTAATTTTCTTAGGAGATGGCTGGGGAACAACTCAAATTTTATTTTAAAATCTGGCCAAACATCCCAAAAACAGTTTTAAAACCGGTGATGAATGAACTATTTATTGTTATTTTCAGACTTTCAAAAAATCAATTATGCGGTTTTAAAACACGTTGTGTCACTATCAATTAAAAACAAATAAAATCTACAACAAATAAATGTAAATTATAAAACAATAATACACCTTTCTTCACAATATATTTTTAATTGCAAAATGTACCTTTCGACTGCAAAGCAATCATCATCAGTTTGTCATTGCTTTGCAGTCGAAATGTACATTTTGTAATTAAAAATATTTTGTAAAGAAAGGTGTATTATTGTTTTATAATTTAATTTATTTCTTCACGTAACTCAAATACTTAATTTAGTGTTAAAGAAATGTAAGTAATATTTTATTTACTTATTGCTGGGTGTGTTAATCTGGATGCGCCAATCTGCTTTGTACACAGTTACCGGTAATGACAGTAGTGAATAAGTCGTACCAAAGCGGCGAGTTGGCGAGTTTGGAACTAAAGTTTCTATTTAACAGATATTGTTTCACGGTCTTGTTTTGATAACGTAACTTAGGCTATGACCCGAATTAACGTGACGCCACGTTCGGGTCTCCCCAAGTGTACAATGTGCGCCCAAAGAAGTTTTCACTTCATAAAGTTTTTTTTTTGTGGCAAAAATGCTTAAGGTAAATCATATGTACTTACAAAGTATATAATTTGCAAAATCATTTTAATAACATGTCAATATTACTTTTTCTATTTCGCATTTACAGTGAAATTAGTAACACTGTTGTCAAACACTGATTATAACATTCAAGGTTAAACATTCAATTTTGCAAACATCGTAGGTAGAAAACTTCGCAAAATGTTAATTTGAGAGTGAGGTGTATTATATTTTTTTTGCGAATTTTAGTTCGATGTTTTGCAGTTATTAGTGCTCGAATGTGTTGATTCATAATCAACATAATATTATAATAATTTTATATTTAAATTGTGCATTACTTATTGAACAATTTTTCTATAATATAATACTTCAATTTTTATTTTGTGCATGTATATAGCATTCCGCAGAGAATAATGAGTTAATAAATTACGATATTCTGCTCGAGTAATATAACAATGAAAATATTTCTTGTGTAAAACCGTAACCTAGAAAGCGTTATCAAGCTTAACATATAGGGGCATTATGCAAACAGACTTTATAAAATATGCTGTGTTCGTAAAATGCATTATTAAACTGGAAAAATTTCATAGTGCAAAGGACAGCGGTATAAACACAAATTTTACGATTATTTTATGCATTCGCATTTGTACGGAAGGGTATTGCTTTTACCCCTTCGGCATGAAAGAAGGCAACTCTATTTCAAAACAGAAGGTTTTTATATAATGAAAATGTTTATACAGCGTGTAACAGAAATAAGTACATTAAATTTAACCAGTGATAGAACTCATCGAGGGCAACAATATTTCTTAGTAACTTTTTTTTGTAAACCTTCTAGATAATGTGTAAAAGAATTTCAGCTTCAAAATAATTCATGGCGGCATTCTTGGTTCTTTCGTGAGCAATGTTTTGTCAACAGAGTGTGTAAAGCCAAGTATAATTTATTGAAGAATGTTTCAATAATACGAAGCTGTCTGTCTTAATGTGCAAAAGAATTAGAATTGAACCCTGAATTTTTATCCAAATTTTACAGAGGTAATTTTAAAATACAGGACCATTTAATTATTTTGTACGAGTTTTGGTAAAAAGAAGTATAAATTCTTCTTTATGCAGAGAATATGTGTATACATTACATAAAATTTTAACATCTGCTGTAAAAGTGAAGCATAAAATATTGCCCCAATATGCAAATGAAGTAGCGGGTTTTACTCCAACTTTGGGAAAATGCTAATGATATGTATTTATGCAAATAAATCATATCAGACTCGTTGGGAGCATATGTATCATCGCAACTTTTAAACTAAATGTAAACTAAAGATAGGTAACACAAGTACTGGAACGATTTTCCAAAAAGATAAATTAGATTTGACGAAGGACCAAGTCCGTTTAAAAAATAGCAGCAAATTAAACATTGAGAGATATACAATCTGTCCAAGATAACGTGTCGACAACTATAAGAGGTGCGAAGTCTATTAAATTGAACAAAAGTTGTCCAATTAGGAATTCAATTAAGCGGTGTTTGGAAAAAAACACGGATCACTGAAGCTAGGCGAATATATAAATTTTACCATTGTTAATTTTTGCAGTTAACTGCCAAATGTGAAATAATACTGGATTTTGGGTTACACTTTTCTGCGCGCTTTTTACTCTTTTTCGAAGTGTGATGGACGTCATAATGAAAAGTTATACTGTTCAAAGAGATTTATTAACTCGTAAAAATGCCACAATTTATTAAATTTATAGAGTAAAAGCAATAGTTTTGACAATGTGAAACTAACGAAAAGCAAATTAATTATAGATTATAACTTATTTTTCATTTTGTTCAATTAGTTTAATATTTTTCTGATATTTTATTGTCACAGTTATTGTTTTCGTCTTACAAATAATATATTTTTTGCATTTTTGCTGGTTTATATTTACTTTGGTACAACTTTCCACTGTGTCTTCCATATAAAATATGAAATTTTGACTTAACTCGAAAACATACAATGATAAAAATGAAATTGTGTAAATAACTGTTTAGATGTAATTCAACAGTGAATTTCTGTAACATGGTTACAATGAACATTGTTAAGTGTTCAAATTAAATTATAGATATCGGAAGGCCCTGGGTTCAAATCCCAGTGAGATTCATGATTTTTACCTCCCGCTACCCTAGGTAAGGGAGGTATAGGGATCGTGCTAAAAATCGGATATAGAGATTTTAGTGAATAAGCACGTTTTGATGTCCCCAGAATCCGATTTTAACATTTTTACAATGATGTCTGTAGGTATGTATGTGTGTGTGTGTGTGTGTGTGTGTGTGTGTGTGTGTGGATCATGTGGACACGATTACTCAAATACTATCAATCAGAAAAATTTGAAATTTTGTATGTCCATTCTATACTAATGTGGGAAGAGCTCATTAGTTTTTAGTATATATCGGATAACCGGAAGTATCATTTATACAAGCTTTTAACAGTTTTTCTTGTCAAAAATTCATTGAATATATTTTTTTAGCAACTTTTACCAATACAAATTGAATATAATGGCACAATCTTCAATTCTGCGATAAAAGCATTTAGTAAATAACTTGAAATAACTTTATATTATATTAAAAAATAATTTATTTTTGTACATCACTTTGCCTCTGCGTCAAACAAAAACAATACTTTAATAACAAATTTGACATATTTAAACAAATGTCACTGTCACGAAGCAATTTTCATTAAAATTAATAATAAAACCGTGTTAAGAAGAATTTAGTAGTTTAAATATGATTCTAATGAAATTAAGGTTTGCAAAAATAATATATTTTCCATCATACATAAATATTAGATATACAAGATAATTCGATTTAAGTTTGATGTTTGCAGCATTATATATCAAACAGCTCTCAATAAGAACGTGATTTCAAAGTGTCAAATAATAGTTTGCAACTACACATTTACGAAATGGATAATGTACGGCGAAGAATTTACACAGATTGCGTTTTAGAGCATAAGGAAGTTGGTGATGATTTTGACAATAATGTGTGTGACGATTTTTCCTTAAAATATATTAATGATCCAAAACTTCGCCAAATTGATATTTAATACTCTTATATAATTTGAAACAACATATTAGATTTTGACTATATATGATAAACCGGATGTAGTACTTAATTTGAAGCTTTAACAGATTTTTCAGGACAAACATATTAAAATATAATCCAAAATTTCGTATTACAAACCGTTCTATTTATTGGAACAACAAAGTAGATTTTGTTTACAAACGATCAATCGGAAGTGAAAGTTTACTTAAAGCTCATTGCTATTTTAAACATGGAATTGGCGGGAGGTCATGTGGTGGCCACATCAGATTTTTTCATAAATCTGTCTTCGTTATAAAAATGAAACTCTTTATTCGAAAGAGCTTTAAAAAAGTGCAAAATCACCGTGTTGGTACATCAACCTAGTGCCATGTGACTTTCTTTTGTTCTCAAAATTTAAATCTGCGATGAAAGGAAACAAATTTAAATTCGAGATGCATTAATAAAAATACCGGCAGAGCTTATGAACAGCCTAATAAAAAAGATCTACAGTATTGCTTCCAACAATATATTCGCATAGGGTGGAGTAGGATTTGGGGAGGAGAGTACATTGATGGTTCTAATATTTGGTTTACATATGTTTTTGAATAGTCATTACATTTTTCAATATATCTGCGCACTCTAATGGCCGATTTCACCACCGATTCCTAAATTTTAAGTAATGCCTATGTACCCGATGTGCACCACATAGGCATTACCTAGCAAAATTTCGTTTTCACCAACCGCTAAGCATTGCCTATCTTGATTTATTAATTACTTAGCTAGGTATCTGTTTTTCGATGCCCAAATCGCTAAGCATTTCCTAACGTTTGACTGTTTGACAGCTGACACTTTAAAATGAAAATTGTACAATTTTATTGAATATGTTGATAGTTATAACGAAGAAATAGAAAGACTTGCACAAGATAGAAAAGAAAGAACAAATTGTTTTGAATTCTGTGATGAAAAATAGTTTTGGAAAAAATGTCCATTTCATTACAAAACAGAATTTTATATAACTATACGAGTTTATATAATATAAAATTAATTAGTAACTACATAGATATATCGTTTTTATTCTTTATTTTATATTTTGGGAAATTACAATGGGTATTCACATATAATTAAATTCATAATTTCTACAAAAATGCCATAGTCAAATATAAATATGCGTTACTGTTGTCACATTTTAAATTTTTACTTGAAATCATAGGATTCAGTTTCTGTTTTTGTATTATGTATTTATTCTATATTTTGCCATTTACATTTTTTTTTCTTGTTCATTTTCATCTTTGTTTCATTTATATTTTCCACTTCTGTAATACCTACAAATTTATAAATATATATGTAAAGAAAATTTCTTTAAAAATTAATTATTTTGCATACCTTAACGTAATTAATAATATCTGCACATAATTTCCAATGTCAATGTTGACAAATACAATTGACAAATGTTATAAATTATAAAAATTATTCATTTATTTCCAGTGTGCAAATATAATATCACAAAAGTAACTAATAATCCGATACCTACGCAAGTAATTCCTAGCTGGGCATTGCTTTGTTTGGTGAAATCCAAAATGGATAAGTATCAGTTTAGGCAGTTCTCAAATTTAGGAAATTCCTTGCTAGGCAACGGTTTAGGAATCGGTGGTGAAATCGGCCGTAACACTTTTCTCAATAATATTTACGGGTAACTCCACAAAATCTGAGGATTGCTTATAGCTCCGATGATTTGTTTTATACACTGCCCTTCAGTTTACCTTCGCCTCATCATCTATTGGGCATTGTCATCATTTTCTGCAAGGATGTCTCTTCTCTTAAGCAGGAGTTTGAAATACCAACATTTTTTTATAAGCTTTTTAAATTACCCTCGTATATTAACTGCATCATAATTTTTTTTGTGTCTGTATTTTAGAAAAAAAAATAAATGAAAAATCTCTATCAATAACAAAATGGGATATTCAGCGATGTTGCAATTTAATTAAATTTCATATGATTATGTACAGCAAAGTATCAAATTTGCGAATTCTTTTGTGATGCGGTCGCATTCCTTCCATATTTTTGCTTTATGTATTATCACCCTTCTTGTTATATTCTCTTTTCGCTCGTTGCTTTAATAAAGTCGAGGCGAAGATTTTTTTCAAAGAAATAAAAGTAATCTGTGGAACATTTATGTGAATTATTATGAGATAAAGTATTTCAATTCTGCTTTGTGTTTACAGCAGTTTATTTCAATTGAGGCGCATTTCACAACGTAATTCATTCATGAATTCTGAAACAAATAAATTTATGCTATGGTTGTGAAAATTGTACGTGCAAGTATAATGACTGTTCTAATGATGTAAAATGTTTTGTTAACTGTATAATGCACAATAAGATAATATTTATATCTAAAAGGATTTAAGTGATATTTTTATGTTTTAAAGTTGTTTTAAAAAGTATTCTACAGGATGGTGACGGTTAGGGGTGAACATAGGGATTTAATACAGGATTTTAGTTTTGCGCAATTTCCGGCTCTTCTGTTCATTTTACGGCAAAAACTATAGAGTGCAAAGTTGTGCGGAATTAAACTATTTTTACATTTTTACCTCCCGCTACCCTAGATAAGGGAGGCATAGGGATCGTGCAAAAATCGCATATAGAGATTTTAGTGAATAAGTACGTTGTAATATCCCCAGAATCCGATTTTAATATTTTCGCAATGATGTCTGTGGGTATGTATGTGTGTGTGTGTATGGTGTGTGTGTATGAGTGTGTGTGTGTGTGAGTGTGTAAGTGTGTAAGTGTATAAGTGTGTGTGTATGTGTGTGTGTGTCTGTGTCCGTGTGGATCGTGTGGACACGATTACTCAAATACTATCAATCAGAAAATTTTGAAATTTTATATACCCATTCTATTCTAATGTGGGAAGAGCTTATTACTTTTTAGTATATGTCAGATAACCGGAACTATTACTTATACAAGCTTTTAATAGTTTTTCTTGAAAAAAAATCATTGAATATAATTTTTCAGCAACTTTTACTATTAAAAATTGAATGTAATGATACAATTTTCAGTTCTACATTAATAGCGATTAGTAAATAACTTTAAAATGTTGCTTATGCGTCAAACGAAAACATATTTTAATAAAAATATTTATAAATATGTTTCTATTGTAGTACAACTGATGATGATTGCTTTGCAGTCGAAATGTATATTTTGTAATTAAAAATATTTTTCCGACGACCACTACGAAAAGTACATAAATTCACACCCTAAACTATTACTGAAAGTTGGTCATTGCACATCACTAGCAAAGCTGTGTGATATGAAATCTCGTTAGCCAATCAGATGCGTCCGCAACTGTGTGATATGATTTTATCACACGCTGCGATAAATAAGCGAACTAACCTAAAAAAATTTATTTAATAATTTGACAGTTGCAAAAAAATTGCTGAATTTACACGGATTAAAATGGCTGGACCCTGATTTATCAGATTTTAACATAATTTTTGGTGAATTCTGATAGTAATGATTGTTAACATAATCTGTTTTAATATTTTTATGTAAATTTTATATTGTTTTTTTGGGTCTTCGGAAAAATATCGTGTACAACACGTGCTGAAAGGGTATTTCACACTCACGTGTTTAAACAACTCGCCTTCGGCTCGTGGCTCAAACTTCACGTTCGTGTGAAATATCCAACTTTCAGCACTAGTTATACAATATACTATTGTAAAGGTGTATTATTGTTTATATTTTAATACATTAGTAATTATATCTAATGATGATAGTAATAAATGATTTATTTGAATCTTCTATATATTTTTTGAAACTTTTATATTTTCAAGTTAATTCTTCTATTTTCTACACTTTGATATCTGGCAATCCTACCATAGATATACACAAAGGAACTTAACATAGTTTGCAGGATTAGTAATTATGTACGTATATTAATAAAAATTAAATAGCGGGAGGTAATGTGTTGACCACATCAGATTTTATATTATGTTTTTTGTTTCTTCGCAATTTTAGAAAGAAATTCCAAAATTTTTGTTTATTTGTAGCAATAGCCATTGAACTTTTTCAAAAATTATTTATAAATGTCAATTTGACTTATGGAAAATAAATTCCGCAATATTTTTAACTATTGTTGCTGAAAACTTTAAATGTTTGTAATTGACAGATAAATGGCAATGTTAAAAATCCATAGACATTACTGAAGAGTTTTCCTAGGAAGTACATTTAATATTTCTTAGATACATACTTGTTCATAGAATGAATTAAAAAATATAAATAAAAGAGACATATCTCTTTTATTTATTTTTCTATGTACCAGAAATTTTAAATATGTACAGTACATATACAGGGAATTTATTTTAACATGCAACATATAGCGAATCACTTCCATGGTTACTCACTATTGTCAAAAAATGACAGCAATGTAATATTTGTCCATTTTAAAATGCAACATACAAAATTTGTAGTTTTGTATTATCAAAACTAATTTCCAATAAATTAGCCTACAGACGATTAACAAATAATCAAAACATGAATGTTGTACATCTTAACAAACTTTAGCTTACAAAAATTTTCATGTAATAAATGTTTAAAAAATACCCCCAATCACTCTGAGGCAATATTCTAGTCGGTCGTAATAAGAATTGACACCATTTGTGTTTTGGAGGTATTTCCTGTGCTGCAATACTATTTATAATGTTGCATTTTAAAATGGACAAATATTACATTGCTGTCATTTTTTGACAATAGTGAGTAACCATGGCAGTGATGAACTATAATGTTGCATTTTAAAATAAATTCTCTGTATAGCCTAATATGGAAATGGCGAGAGTATTGTGCTGGTCTGAACTATTGTCTTAGTAAATTTGATCAAAGTTCGGTATTCTAATTTAGAATCATAAAGAGAAATTTATTACCAAGAACCAATTGATACAACGAACCAAAATTAATCCATTTAGATTACACAAGTTGAAATTATGTAACAGTAAAGTTTGAAATGTATAACTCAATTGTTACAAAGCTAGCTAGATTATTATGTGAACTATACTTTTTCTCATATTTTAAATATGGAAAGTCGAAAGCCAAAAAGAAAATCCAATTTAAAATTTCGACTTGTTTTAATTAAGGAAACATACCTAAACGATTTTTTTCAATAATCCGAGTACGAGAGCTCGACAGGCCACTCAAATATGAAAGAAATTAATTTGAAAATTGTAATTATTGAAGCGTGTAACGGCGAAAAAATAAGGAAGGGACACTGTTGTCCCTATTCGGTCGCCATTTTGTAATGACGTCCCTGCTCGTTCTCCATGCTGTCAAAGGGTTTGCTCGGGCGCCAATAATTCGGAAACACAGCATAAGGAGAGATGGTCGATCCTGTAAAGGACGCTCTCATAGCGTCGCTGAAAAGGATGGCTGGAACGCCAAAAAGTGCTCGGGTAGCTTAGTGGAGACAGAGTTCGGCTTTTGACAATGAAATCAATTGTAATCATTTTTAATATTTTATTAAAATATATTAAAACGAGAAAGTAATAAACATAACAAATGCAAAGTAACAATGAATCAGCGATACTTGCAGGATATTCTCTCTACTACGCACGATCAACAATGAACGGGCAACAATGGCACACACCAAGGTTGCGGGAACACGCTATGAACGAGTAACAATGGCACACACCAAAGTTACGGGAACACGGTACGGTTTGCAGTGTTGTCACTTTGACAACACTCATTAACAATCGCGATTTCAATCTAACAATGTCGGCACACACCAACACTCATTGACAATCGCGATTACGGCGTACAGCGGCCAACACCACTGCACAAAACAACCGGCTACACCGGTACGGTCCACCTGCTGCACTCTCTCACGAGCTGCCGGCACACACCAACAGCACTGAGTCAGAGGCAGCCAAGGTCATCCACAACCCGCTCACCTGGCCCTCACCAGGTTCGCAGAAGACGGCACACACCATCTTAGGCTCGTTGGAGAGCTAACGCTCCCTTGAGAGAGCACACACTCTCTCCTGAGAAAGCACACACTTTTCTGCCTGAAACTAATGCTCGAGCTTCTATTTATACCCCGAAAAACCGTTAAAAATATCAAAAAAGGTTCAAACACGTTTTTACTCATCCTGCAAATTCTCGCCAAGTTTGAATAAAAATATAAAAAATACAGTTTCATGTAGGATCGAACCGACGATCTCTAGCGTGCTGGTCAAGCGCACTAGCCACTCGACCACACAATAGCTGACAGATAAACAACAATTTTATAAACAGTAGCAGCTAAAACCAAAATACAACAATACATTTTACAACAAATGACATACAATATAACCACACAATTATATTGTATGCGTAAATCAAAACAATACAAACCAATAAAAAAAATGCAAAAATAATATTTTTACTTGTGGGATTTGAACTTTGGTTTAAATAATCAAATTTTAGCAAAAAACTGACATGCTAACCACAAGGCTATTACGTTAAACATGAAGAATAAATTCAAATCTAGTGACCATCGTCACACCCCCCTCCCACTTCGGAGACAAAAACAAAAAAAGGCAGTTCAATTCCCACTAGCTTCAAAAACAACTTATTTAAACTGGAACGGGAATATCAAAACTTTATTAAATGTTCAGAAAATCATAAACATAATTTACACCCAAAACTTTACTGGTCAATCAAACATATTTACTCAACTCACACGTGTCTTTACACTAACTGGTCTCCCCTGGCTGGACTGCACTGTCCTTCGGGCTGACTGGCTGCCTTAAGTTTTGGACACGTTCTGGAACTGGACCTCGCCGGGGCGCGCTTCCCGGTGGAGTGGTTCGCAGTTTCCAATACTGCTCTCAGAGGGCGTGCGGACAGTGGATAGCTTCGGGGGATAGGTCGGGGCAACCATAGGATGCCGGTCGTCGGCCATATCTAAGAAAACACTACGGTCGGCAGGCGGACTCATGGACTCGACGAACACGGCGGCGTCGTACGCCCTCCAGGTCACAGAACTGTGAAGAATTCATATCTCCGCACAGACCATGACCCCGAACACCTGGGGGCGACGGTCATACTTCTCACATCAGATGATTACAACGGGCTGTCTCGGAATCGACACCGTACGATTTCGGTGTCTCCCTGCAGTCTTCTCCCAAGATTTCATTTCTGTCAAAAGGTCCCTGCTCGGGCGCCATTTGTAACGGCGAAAAAATAAGGAAGGGACACTGTTGTCCCTATTCGGTCGCCATTTTGTAATGACGTCCCTGCTCGTTCTCCATGCTGTCAAAGGGTTTGCTCGGGCGCCAATAATTCGGAAACACAGCATAAGGAGAGATGGTCGATCCTGTAAAGGACGCTCTCATAGCGTCGCTGAAAAGGATGGCTGGAACGCCAAAAAGTGCTCGGGTAGCTTAGTGGAGACAGAGTTCGGCTTTTGACAATGAAATCAATTGTAATCATTTTTAATATTTTATTAAAATATATTAAAACGAGAAAGTAATAAACATAACAAATGCAAAGTAACAATGAATCAGCGATACTTGCAGGATATTCTCTCTACTACGCACGATCAACAATGAACGGGCAACAATGGCACACACCAAGGTTGCGGGAACACGCTATGAACGAGTAACAATGGCACACACCAAAGTTACGGGAACACGGTACGGTTTGCAGTGTTGTCACTTTGACAACACTCATTAACAATCGCGATTTCAATCTAACAATGTCGGCACACACCAACACTCATTGACAATCGCGATTACGGCGTACAGCGGCCAACACCACTGCACAAAACAACCGGCTACACCGGTACGGTCCACCTGCTGCACTCTCTCACGAGCTGCCGGCACACACCAACAGCACTGAGTCAGAGGCAGCCAAGGTCATCCACAACCCGCTCACCTGGCCCTCACCAGGTTCGCAGAAGACGGCACACACCATCTTAGGCTCGTTGGAGAGCTAACGCTCCCTTGAGAGAGCACACACTCTCTCCTGAGAAAGCACACACTTTTCTGCCTGAAACTAATGCTCGAGCTTCTATTTATACCCCGAAAAACCGTTAAAAATATCAAAAAAGGTTCAAACACGTTTTTACTCATCCTGCAAATTCTCGCCAAGTTTGAATAAAAATATAAAAAATACAGTTTCATGTAGGATCGAACCGACGATCTCTAGCGTGCTGGTCAAGCGCACTAGCCACTCGACCACACAATAGCTGACAGATAAACAACAATTTTATAAACAGTAGCAGCTAAAACCAAAATACAACAATACATTTTACAACAAATGACATACAATATAACCACACAATTATATTGTATGCGTAAATCAAAACAATACAAACCAATAAAAAAAATGCAAAAATAATATTTTTACTTGTGGGATTTGAACTTTGGTTTAAATAATCAAATTTTAGCAAAAAACTGACATGCTAACCACAAGGCTATTACGTTAAACATGAAGAATAAATTCAAATCTAGTGACCATCGTCACAAGCGTGTAAAGTATCCGAACAAATTGCAAGTTGTGTCTCTGCGGAGGAATAATCAGACCCCTCTTTGATGTGTTTCCTTTTATTTTTACTGGAAGACGTGCGTTCGAGTGTGAAATTTCAATTGTTCTGCTTACAAACCAACAAGAGAAAATAATATTCAGCGGAGAACATCAGAAAAGGCAAAAGATACAATATCTCAGATGTGGTAGACATAAAGAGAAATACATCAAGCGGATAAATAAACAAAATATAATATATACCATTGTACGAGTATCTTCCCCCGTAGATTTCTATTTATATAAATATGTTGTAACGTTTTTAACAATTCGTGTTCATGAAATAAAATTCAGTCAAATGATTAGTTATTTAACAAGGCACTGAGTTCTATTTTTTTATCACGAATGTGGAAAATAAACCGTATGAGTTATAAAAAGGAACTTCAGTGTCGTGGTGCTTATTAAATTTTATTCGAAACTTATGAAATGTGAAAATAAAAGTATTATTTAATTTTATAGATTATGTTTACATATCTATCAGTCTGACCCTCAATGTTGCTACATAAATCCCGGACATTGAAGTTATTGTAAAAAGCAATCAAAATTTTGTATTATTTACTCATCATGATCGAATGTTCCCAATTACAGTGTAGTTACAAGAAAATCGTGAAAAATTAAATAGCTGTTTTTAGTACAAGTGAGTAAAGTATGTCTTTTTCTCACGCGTCCGGAAATTGGCCGCATGAGCGGGAGCGGGTACGCCAACTGGACAAGTGAGAAAAAGACATGCTCACATGTGCTAAAATTGTTTTTGTCCACAATCTTGAAAAATAATTTTTCTGAAAAACGAAACTTTGTATTTTTTCCTCTCGCTAAGAGAGGTATTGCATTCATGCTAAAAGTCGCATATCCAGATTTTATTGAATAAGCACGATTTAAGGTTCCTAGAATCCGATTATAACATTTTTAAAATGATGTCTGTGTGTGTGTGTGTGTGTGTGTGTGTGTGTGTGTGTGTCTGTGTGTGTATGTCTGGATGTTGTAGACACGATTCCTCAAAAATTATAAGACTTAAAATATATTTAACTGCAGTTTCCTCAATCTGACACTGGTAACAATTGAACAACCGGAAGTAGTAGTTTCTTAGAAAAATTCTTCTAAATATAATTTTTTGGGAGTTTTTTTTTAAATATTGAAGAACATAAAATTCTCCATCTAATACACTTAAAATTTTTATTATATCTTGTATAGATTTAGAGATAAAGACACTATAATTTATAGAGTAAACTAATCGCAGAGGCTAAGGCACTAAGGAAACCAGTTGACAAATTCCAATGTTTATAATATACTTTGTAAATGACACATGTCATTATGTCATTGTCAAATATCAACAGTTTTAGTGACATTCTGATAGATTTTTCTGGGAAGTATATTTAATTTTTCTTATTGTTTCATTAATTAAATATTTGTAATTATAGGTAAAATTGTGGTAAAATGCATATATCCATCAGAAATACCGCCAATCTGGTTAATGAATTGGAACAATCTCTGACATTTAGAAACTTCCTCATAAAATGAAAAATAGATATAATTAGAATTATATGTGTGCAGAAGACATGTTAAATACAATAAAAAACAATATTTGGGTAAAGTTCTGTAATATTTTGTTATAAAACGACGGTTCGAAAGCGAAGTGCAATACAATACTTATATAGCCTAATATAGAAATGGCGAGAGGTCTTGTGCTGGCCACAACAGATTTTTTATTAATGAAAAACTCAATATATGTTTATAACTGAATTTAATGTAAAGTTAACTACAAAAATTATTGTTCCTTCATGTAGAATGGTAGATATTTATTGTACAAATTGTAACTCCATCAAAATTTATGACTCCTTCCTGCCGTAGATTATTATAGGCTTGTGTATTTTGATGAAGAAAGCTATTTACTTTTCTCACTAGTGATTCAACATGCTACTTTGCTCACTATTTTAAGTTGAATAATAATGAATTTTGCTAACGATTGTGGAAAAAATAAAATATTGTAATTGCGAAAAATCAGATAAAAAATAGTTCATATGTAATTTGTTTTCCAAATATGGACTAAGAGTCATTGAAAATGTCAAGATTATTGATGTACATGGCCAGACTGTAGCACATATTTTTTAAATAGAAGATCGAACTTCGTAGTTAGTTCTAGAGATGCGGTATACAGGTGTTCCATTTAAATATGCCACCATTGCTATCTCGAGAACTATAAGAGCAACGAGGTTGGTTAAATTAGCAAAGAACCACCATTTTACAAGACTATTGCAATGAGCAAAAAAATTTTTTTTCGACCAGTGGTTATCAAAATACGGGACACAACTTTCTTATTTTAAATGGGAACATTTGTTTTTTTTTAGGTTATTCGATAGAGTATTTTTTTCTGAATTCAACGATATAAACATATCATATACTAATATAACAAAATAACTGAGAAAAATGTTAAATTTATATGTATTTTATTTATATCTGAATCAAAACATTAATCAGAATGGGAGAAATTTTGAACAATTTCTATAATTTAATATTTATTAATTTTAATATTATTGTAGTTACATCATTGTTTGATTTGTTTATTTTTTAATTGTTTTCTATACATAGCACTCTTGTTTCAGCCAGATATAAATAAAATACTTAGAAATTTAACATGCATTTTTCTCAGTTATTTTGTTATATTAGTATATGATATGTTTATATCGTTGAATTCAGAAAAAAATACTCTATCGAATAACCTAAAAAAACAAATGTTTCTATTTAAAATAAGAAAGTTGTGTCCCGTATTTTGAGAACCACTTGTCGAAAAAAATTTTTTTGCTCATTGTAACAGTTTTGTAAAATGGTGGTTCTTTGCTAATTTAACCAACCTCGTAGCAATTATAGTTTTCGAGATAGCAATGGTGGCACACTTGAATGGAACACCCTGTCTAAAGGAAATTTACGCCGACAGTTTAAAAGACGTACACCGAAATTTATGCACGCTAGCAAATGAGCATCATCAATTTTATTATTTACAAGCTTATATTATACCGGGAGTTTATTTTATTAGTCAACTTAGGGTATATTATTATTACCATAGTTACAGGGTAAAATGATTGTTAGCAATATATTATAGTTATTTATGTATTAAGAGCGTAAGGAGGCTTTTATGGCCTGCGGCGGGATTTTCAGCCCGAGGCGTAAGCCGAGGGATAACAACACGTCAAAGGCCATAAAAGCAAGTTACGCTCGTGGTACATACAAAATTTTATGCACGGACGAAACTTTTCAAATTATGAGTGTTAGAAAAATTGTATCGAAAAGAATTTGTCCTCGTACATCCAGTATCTAGTGTTGCTGTGAAAGCGGAGAACAACAGTTTATTGTTTGTTTATTAGTTATGTCATTTGAGTTTTATTTTGTGTATCTCCGTGCTTTCCATATAAATATCACAAAACTAATTTTCATTTTTCATTAAAGAATATAAAAATTTTCGATTTGTAATAAAAACTTTTCAAGTTGCCTGTTTAAATTGTTTATATTGTAGGTTATAACTTGGTTTGACATTTCATTATAGTCCGGCGGGCTATAATGAGGACCGCGGGCTATAAAATGACGTTTATGTAAAAGAAATTCGTGTATAATTGTCAAATTATGATACGTCCGTGCATAAAAGCGTTTATTTTACAAGTAAACATAGGGATAATTAACGTAGCCTAAAATAAATATTAAACATAAATTAAAGAAATAAGAAATTATTTATTTATGTATATACATTTAACAATTACATAAAACTAGTGAGGAATTTTTATTTTAACTTGTCAATTTCTCAAAATTGGCACCATTAACTTCTAAACAATGTCTTAAACGGTTATAAAAAGAATTAATGACATTCATTATTTTGTCGGAAGTAATATTTTGTGAAGCTGCACTAATTCTGTTTTTTAATTGTTCAGTGTTCATTCTATCACCATTGTACACATTATTTTTTGTGTCCCAAAAGAAAAAAAAACTGTTGTGGCCAGCACAATGCCTCTCGCCATTTTTATTTTATGTTGTATATTGCACTTCGTTGTCGGAACGTCGTTTTATAATAAAAAAATTCAGAATTTTACCCAAATATTTTTTTTTTTTATTGTATTTAGCATGTCTTCTGCACCCATACAATATTAATTTTATATATATATATATATATATATATATATATATATATTTCATTGTATGAAGAAGTTCTTAAATGTCAGAGTTTCTTGCAATTCAATAACAAGATTGGCGGTATTTCTGGTGGATATATGCATTTTACCTATAATTTTTAACATTTAATTAATAAAACAATAAGAAAGATGAAATATACTTCCCCGAAAATGCTTTCAGAATGTCACTAAAACTGTTGATTTTGAATTTTGTTCTTCAATATTTGTAATAACCATTTGGTACCACAACCTTTTCAGCTCTTCCCAAGAATGTCAGATTGAGGAATGCATAGGTATAGAGGTCCTAAGTATTATAGTTTTTGATTAATCGTCCTTCCCACATCCAGCCAGACACACACACACACACCTATACACATACACACACACACACCTATACACATACACACATACACACCTATACAAATACACACACACACACACACACACACACACACACACACACACACACACACACACACACACACAGACACAGACACAGAGAGAGAGAGAGAGAGAGAGAGAGAGAGAGAGAGAGAGAGATATCATCGTAAAAATGTTAAAATCGGATTACATCAAAACGTGCTTATTCAATAAAATCTCTATATGCAATTTTTAGCAAGATCCCTATACCTCCCTTACCTAGGGTAGCGGGAAGTAAAAACATTTGTTGCAAGATCTGGTGAACTTGCAGGCCATTTCACTTCTCCCTCACGTCCTATACATCGTTGGGGGAATACCTGGTGCAGGTAATGTCGCACATTTTGTGTGTAGTGAGGGGGAGCTCCATCCTGCTGGAACCACATATCATATTTAAATTGTTTATTCCAGGTATTACTTTCTGTTGCAATAATTCCAAATAGATTTCCCCGGTTAAATTTTAATTTATAAAAAAATGCCCTTCTATCTGATCCCCTGTTAAGCCAGCTCATATATTTACTGAGGACGTTGGGTCCGAATCGCATTGACAAATGTAAATTTCGTTGACTCCAGTACCTACAAATCTGTGAACAAACATTGTCGCTTTATCCGTGAATAAAATTCTATTAATTTTGTCCATCATTGTTTCGCAAAAAACATTTCTCCGTTCTTTATCGTCGCCTAACAATCTTGATGATTTTGAATTTTAATTTTTTTTGAAATGTTCATTCCGTAAAATTGTATGTACCGTACCTTTAATAATATTTACAATTTCAGCATAAAATGTTAAAAATGGCATTTAATGGCATTTTTTGAATAAAACCCGTTACGGTCATCAAGAAAAGTGCCATTTACCAGCATAAAAATCTCTAGTAGTTTATATTTGGACAATAAATAAAATTCATTTAAGAAATTTTGAAAGATGTCGGCACAATAAAATCTTGTGTATAACACGTCCAGAAACTGCTTTGTATAAATTTATCAGAACTTTATTTTATAATGAGCGCGTGTTTGGGTGTATTTATAAATAATCTATCATACATTTACTGGACCAGGTTCTATTAAAATTTTTATTTAATTTTTATTTATACGGATATATCCTTCCCTTAATGAAATTCCTGTTAGATAAAAATTCTTCCACGTCATCAACTCATCCTTTCTGCATCGTTAGGGATGCTCTGTCACAAAGTCCTGCATAAGCTGCTCCATATTAGCTTTAAACGTAGTAACAGCAAGCTCTCGACGTCAAACTAGAACTTGACGGGTTACAGTTGGGTGATTACCAGAGCAAGATCCATAGTCCTCCTACTTCTCTGGACTCCAACAGGAAGCAGGACTACGGGAGATTATGTTTTCTTTCATTGGTGACAGGATTAAAGGATAGGGAGACGAAAGGAGAATACTTTTTTAATTCAATTTGGATTGTTGTTGTAGTTTTATTATGAAGGATTATAGAGTAGCTAGTTGGTAAGGTTGGAATTGTTTTTCTTGATAAATAAATAAAAATAAGAAATTCACATGGTATTAAGCATCCTTTGAATAATGCAATAATTTCAACTTTGAAATAGCACTATCAAATTAGGATTTTTAGGCTAATTGGAAACAAACACTTATTTAATTTTCAACAAATGATCACTTCAAAAGAAACTTTAAAAAGCGCGACAACCTACAAACATAACACACCAGCAGAAGATTATTATAAATACGAATGTGCTAAAAATAATTCTATAGTCATTAAAAAAATATAATTTTTAAGTTTTTATCTGTTCATTTCTTTTAATGTCATAAATTTGGCTAGAGTCTCAACACACGAAAACTTTTACATATGCTTCTTCAAATCACGACTTAGATTTATAAATCGCACAGAGCACAGAAATAATTTAGTATAGCCATATCACAGAATTTGAACAAATGGAAATATGTAGAACCATTTAAATTCGCACAGAACATAATTTAGCACAACACAGGAATTGATCAATGTAAATTTCCCTGTGCGGTGTGTGTGCGTCGGGTATGATATTTAAAATAATCGCCAAGACAGCATTGAACATATTAGCATTTAATAAGCAATATATTACTTATTAAATGATATTATAATTAACCTTGCAATCCCAAGTTAAAATTTTAACTTCCAGATATATCAGATTATTGACGGAATAAATTTGTCATTTGACAGTTAGTTTCAGTGTTGTTTATTTAACTGGAAATTGAAATTTTAACCAGAGATTGTAAGATTGATCTTTCGTAGAGTACCTTCGTACGTTAATAATTTTACAAACAAAATGTGTCAACAATAGTAATTTACGTAACAAGACCTGAAAGTGATACTTTACTGGGTGAGCAAGCTTGTGAGCCCAGTATAGACACTTTCAGGTCATGGTGGGTACAATATTTTTTTTGCGATCCTGAAAAAAAAATAAAAAAAGTATTATTTTATTTTTTACTGCGAGCAAATAAGAAATAAATAAACAACCGATCTCCATGGAAACATTTAGCTTTACCGGTCCCGGGATCGGTAAAGTACTTTCCGATCCTTTATAGACACTTTCAGGTCATGTTGGGTACAATATTTTTTTGCGATCCTGAAAAAAGAATAAAAAAGTATTATTTTAAATTATTAAAATATCTTTCAGAACTCATATTATAAATTGGAAAAATACTACCTTTTTTAGTTTATGTTCTGTTTTAATTAATTTAAACCCAACGTTTCGGCACCATAAACTGGTGCCTTCTTCAGGGGATACATTGACATTTATTTTTTAATTAACAAAATTAATTAATTTTTGTGAGCTTGTGAGCCCAGTATAGACACTTTCAGGTCATGGTGGGTACAATATTTTTTTTGCGATCCTGAAAAAAAAATAAAAAAAGTATTATTTTATTTTTTACTGCGAGCAAATAAGAAATAAATAAACAACTGATCTCCATGGAAACATTTAGCTTTACCGGTCCCGGGATCGGTAAAGTACTTTCCGATCCTTTATAGACAACTTTCCGAGCTAGCTCAGCAAAGAAGGACTTTCCGGTCTAAATAGTGATCAGAAAGAGCTCATTTTCTGGGCGATCGCGAAAAAATGTATATAACCAACTTTATTACTCTATGTTTCTATGCAATTTATAAAACCCCCAAGTAAATTTTGTTATGGTATGCTGTGCTATGCTAAATTATTTTCTGTATGCTGTGCGAGTTATGTACTAAAATGCTTAATCTTGACGTATGCACTGTTCGACTGACTGCAAAGTACAATTTGTAAAAAAAAAAATAGTACCAATAACTGAACCTATTCTGAATAAATTTGTATTCCAGATTGTACTTGTAAAGCCATTATTTCGGTACACACCAACTTCATGGACTAGATTCGAGATGCGTAAGTCGTGATTTGAAGAATACTATCTAATAGTTTTCGAATGTTTCATGCAATCCCATGGATTTTACAAAATATTTATAATTAATGCGAATGATGGGACATCAAATATTATGTGGTCATTCGGGGAATTTTAAAATGGCTAAAATATTTATTATCTAAATTTGATTTCACGAAAATCAAGAATTATATCTCTTTTATTGTCCTAGCAGCTTAAATGCAACTTAACGTGCTTAGCAAAACTTATAACCAGTTGCAACGCTGGCGCTTAAATTTTAAGCTAGGCTTAAACGAAAAAAAGTGTGGGCGCACATCCGATGTGACAACTTAAATGATAGACATTTGGACCATACAGCAATGCAATCTTTTAACTGCTCTCGAAAGCTTTATAAACTTAAATGTTTAAGTGTGTTGGGTTCATATTTTTTATAAGATGTCAAAAATCTGTGAGCATTTAACCAAATTCTAACAAAATTTTCATGAAAGAATTTTAATTTTTTTGAGAGAAAGCTGGGAAACAACTCAAATTTTATATTAAAATCTAGCTAAAAACCCCAAAAACTTCAGTTTGAGTGCGCGACTTATTCCCGTCGTTATTTAAATGTCATTTTTAGACTTTCAAAAATTTAGCTACGATTTTTCAAAATTTATAAGCAAATACAAATTAATATTTTATTTACTTATGTACACATAACTAGATAAATATATCACGGCATATTACTCATTGTTGGTTGTGCCAGTCTTCTTTGTACACAAATATCGGTAATGACAGCAGTGACAGTAGGAATGAGTCACGCCAAAACGATGAGTTTAGAACTAGAGTTTCTTTTTGGCAGATATTGTGATATTTCCGGACTTGTATTAATAACGTAACGTAGGCTATGACCCGAATTAATATGACATTACGTTCGGTTCTCTCCGAGCCTACCCGAATGACCGTGACGCGTCACGCATGACAGATCACCAGTGTTCACTTCCTAGGAAAATGTTGCGCCTATAAAAGTTTTTGCTTCAAAACTGCAAATCGAAATTTTGACAGCAATATTTCGATATGATATTGTTAATTTAAGGAAATTTAAAATATGAGCTTAGTGGTGCAATCATTATGCACGAAAAACTTAGCATGTTTCATTTAGGTATTATTTAAACGCTTCTAAGATAGCATTGCAATATCCTAGAATACGTATTCTTTCAACAATACAATTAAATAAAAATAGTAAACACATGTCTTCAGTAAAAAGGATTAAAAGTGTAATGAATCCTATTCTTTAAAGCTTGTTCTTTAGATAAGACAACTACAGCTTTCCTTACAAACCTCGAAAAGAAAAAAAAACTCTAAATACAATTTGTTCGGACGAACAACTTGCTCGTCCATCTTTTCTTTTTCTCACTACAACACGTGACAGACGACGTGGATACAATGAAAACGTAAACTCTCGCTTGTTACGCGCAGGGAAGTGTTTTTATTACATGGAAATTTGAGTAATGGGTTGTTTCAACAGAAGAACTCCTTTGTGTTGGATGGAATGTAATTGGAAACGTGATTTCAGTTGTGATATTTTGTCAGCATTTTTATGTTAAACCAGGTTTCCGAATGCAGAAGAGACGGATATTTAAATACGGAGGAGAAATCTTGAAAGAAAATGTTTTCATTCAAAAATTTTTCACTTCGCTCCTAAAATATATTTCGTATTCAGTACTACATTTAAATGTAAATTGAAGTGCCTATCTTATTTAAAATAAATTCAACAATACTTCCTTTTTTTATTTCTTGCTAAGAGAGGTATTGGAATAATGCTAAAAATCGCGTATTAAGATTTTAGTAAATAAGTACGTTTTAAGATCACTAGAATCCGATTTTAACATTTTTTACAATGATGTGTGTGTGTGTGTGTGTGTGTGGATGTTGTAGACACGGTTTCTCAAATTCTATAAGACTAAAGACCAATTTAACTATGTATTCCTTAATGTGACATTAATGGGAAGAGCTGAAAAGGTTTTGGTAACAATAATTGGACAACCGGAAGTATTAGTTTCTTAAAAAAAACTTAAATATTATTATTTGGAAATTTATGTTAATACAAATATTAAAAAATATAAAATTCTCCTCCAATACATTGAACATTTTTATTATATCTTATATAGATTTAGAGATAGACTGAATAGGGTCCTCCACCGTAGTAACAAATTAGAACAAGGGTCAGGTATATTAAAACTAGACCTTAAAATTGTATAGTAAGGACTATCAAAGTTTAAAAATAGTTTATAGTTTCTAAAATAATCGAGTTTTTATTACCATTTCCTCATTTCTATATCTTATCTACGTTACACATTTATTCTATTCCAAATTCTTACTACTTTCAAACCATCTGCTATCGCCTTTTTGAAATACGGAATCCATTTGCAAGGATATAAATGCAGAAAATAACAACAATAAAACAACAGAAATAAACCAAATAATACTAGTTTAAATTTATAATGCCATGACAGATTACAAGCGTTGGTATGAAAGTAAAAGATATGTTGAATGACAGGCTACCAGTGGTAATCAAATCTTGGACTATAATATGTACGTAGTATTTTTATTAATTATGACATTACTTTACTTATTATCCACCCATATTTCCAATTATTGACCACAGGGTTTATTTTAACATATTAATATATTTTATAAGTGCTGAAAAAATAAATTTATATGACTTCAATTATTAGCGAAATCCACTGTTTGAGAACAAAATCTTCTCTATATCTACGACACGGAATATTAAAAAAATTATTACGGCTTAAGAATAACAATAAAGACTTTCTAAAAAATATAAAAAAATATAGTGGAGGACCCTATTATAAATATATAAAATATTCCGTTGTATAATGAATCAATTAACCTATCAAAACCAGTTGATAAATTCAACTGTTTGTAATTGATAAAAATGTCAGTGTCAAAAATCCAGACATTACTGAAGACTTTTTCTGGGAAGTACATTTAATATTTCTTATTTTGTCATTAATTAAATATTTAAAATTATAGAAGAAGTCGAAATGTAATAGTAATATAATATATGATGTTGTTATAACGAGGAAAAGAGTCCGTCAACATCTAAAATTGGTATAAAAAGAAAGGGGATTCATTTATAAGCCAAAGTATGTACAGTAGCAGTGTCAACTAAACACGCACATACTATGCATATAAGTCATCATATACCTTTCAAAAATACCGCCAATCTCGGAAATGAATTGGAAGAATCTCGAACATTTAGAAGAGTAGGAGGAAATCTGCTCATAGAATGAATTGAAAAATAAAGAATGGATGCAATTAGAATTTTTTGTGCGTACCACTAATGTTAAATACAATATTTATATAGCCTAATATGAAAATGGCGAGAGGTATTGTGCTGGCCACAACAGATTTTTTTAACAATAAATTCATAGGCTAATCGGGTCATTTCTTATATTATAATTTTGTTTAAAAACTGCATAATAGCTACTGTGTATTAAAAACGCAAAGTGTGATATTGTCGATTGAGAGAATGTCCATTTGCGCCAAATGCACACAAGATTTTTTTCTACAGTCGCCATAATGGGGTTCTCCACTATAACAAGAAATAATAAAATGTACACTTTGTTTTTACAATACTACTCAATAAATAACGATTATATATTTTAATTTCAATTTATCGTTATTTTCCACTCTTCTCGAGCTATTGCTTTAATCTAATCTAAGCATTTTTTTACTTTCGTTATTGTAAATGAATGCCTTATTTTATTTATGCATTCCTTTACTCAGCAGTACGGCATTTTGTTTGTCATGTAAGAAACCGTTAGATTGATTTGTGGAGGTAGTAAATGTGTAAGTAACTACAGCGCCATTAGTTCCTGATAAAACGTTTCCATTAAGAATGTACACAAGTGACATTCTCAACATTTTACAGCTAGAAATTCGGACAGCGAGCGCTTTTCTACATTGGAGCGCATGAGCAGCAAAATGACATTTTGCATTGACAAAAGCGAGCGCAAAGGCCTACTTTGCATATAAACTGTACAAAAAATTAATTTTAAAGTACATACTATAGAGCATTTATGACAATCTCATTTTTCACCACGAGCCATATTTTTATGTTTAATAATAAAAGTAAATAACATATATTTCATATACAGAAAAGAAATAAGAAAACAAAAATTGAAATTAATTAAAAATCATTTACATTATGTGGGAAGGAAGTTTGGAACAGAACATGAATCGGAGTGGTCCAAACCTTCAAACAAAATGAAACCACATTTAACAGGACATGCACTATTATTTTTCTATAAATTTTAAACGAACCTTGAAAATCTCCAAATCCAATAAATATTAAATAAGTATTGTAAACAGTTGCTTAAAATATGCTATAATATAGAATGAAACTCTTAAGAAATGATGAGCTTCAGGAAATTTTCCTTTATGAATTAAGATTGAAATGTAAATTAATAAAGGTCAAATATACTTCCAGTTCATAGGGAAATCAAATCTATTAAAATATTCAAACTTTCAATCACAATTCTCCTTCTAGATTCGTTTCCTTTCCGCGCTGGTGGAAACCGGAAGTGACAAGTTATTTCGCGATGTTCGTTTCCGTTGCTGGAATCGTTCGTCACCTTAATCAAATTCGACTTTTATTTTTATTCTTTGCAGTTCGATTTTAAACTGATTACTGGCTCGTTACTTCACCACTCAACATAGTTTGTATTCGAGGCGGAGTTGAATTATATGGCGAAAAAGTCCTAATAAGATAATTCGGTTTGAAATAGCGAATGCTGTATTTTGTTCACTACAAGAATAGAAGAATCATTCGAAAAGATAATAACCCAATAGGAAAGAAATATGTATATAAATATTTTTTTAATTTAGAACATTTAAATTCAGAGGAATTGAATTGCCAAAAAATATTATACTCGTATAAGATTTTTACATGAAAATTTTTTGGTTAAAAAATTATCCAATTGAATCTTTTTATTGCTGACCACGTGTGCGAAACTAACCAATCAAAACTAACTTACACTGATAATTATCTTAAGACAATTATCACTTATGTCACTAAGTTGCTCAGTAACAAACAGTTTTTGACATATAATTAAAGATTAATTGTTCTAATTTAGAAATGTCATTTTCACCCTGTCAATGAAAATGATGATTTAATCAACAAAATTATAGAAGAAAACACATCAAAAAATACTGTATTAAATAAAAAACTAAATGTGGAGAATATTTAATATGGACTTTTGTATGTCTTATCTTTCTTCTCTTTGGTCTCACTCAAAGAGGTCTCATTTTCATTGCACACTTCACACTGAACATATTCATAGCCACATTCACGTTCATAGCTACTAGTGACATCTACTGGGTTATGTTAGACACAAAAATTCTGTCAAATACAAATTTTAGGCAAATTTAATGTTAAAACTGCAAAAAATTTTCTCACCGAATATCCCTCGATCATTGATAAATACTTATAATTTTATCACACTTCCTCAAGCACGTTGCTCTTAGGTAACACCACCGCCGCCTTCGGCGTCGGGCTGTTACCAAGCAACGCGCTTTCGGTAACTGTCAAAATTATTTCGTAATTATCAATGTCCTCGGGATATTATAGCTGAAAACATTCTATAAGCTAAGCCCAATATTAATAACACTTTAGAACAACAAAAATGAATTATACAATTCGATTTAATTTGATGCCTCCGATTAAATGTTAATATTGTATTTCATAAAATAGCAGCTAAGAAGTTATTCTTTGACAGTAAATTTGACAATTTGCACAAATTTTAGCAACAAACTTAATTTGTTTAATTAGTGCGTGTCAACTTCAAGTCATAATGTACTCCTACAAAATTTAAAATTATGTAAAATTAGGATTTAGATATTAGAGTGATAAGAGTGCAACGTCGGAGATAGTCTAAAGCATTTTGATTCTGTATGTTATGATACGATTCTGAGCAGAAACAATCTGGTCTACTCTGTAACTTAGTGGTTAATTTTTAATAAAGGATTAGAAATCACTTGCCATGTTTCACACAATGAATTACAAAAATTCATAGATTTCAGCATGTGAATCAACCTTTCGGTCATCATCACATGCTGGCCGTGCCCAGATATTAACCACCAAGTTAATTTTTAACAACTGGCTAAAAAGTTATCCAATAGACAATAATTTGACAACTAAAATCCCATTTACGTACTTGATTGGTTAAAAAATTTAACCAGTTGTGAAAAATTAACCACTTTGTTACATAATAGGCCTTAATATCTGTTGCTGTTTCTTTCATAATACCTACATATTTGTTTTGTTATAATCAAAAATCTGATTGTTAATGAAAATAATGATATACATAATACAGAGTGATCAAAAAAAAATGATGCAGTTGGCAATACAATGAGCCTGTTTCACATTTTTCAAAAATTATTTTCAATGAAAGTTTATGGAATGATTTTCTTAGTAATAATTTTTATTTTAATAATTTGTTGTTATTTGTGGAAATAATTAAATAAAAAGATTGGCATCCTGAAAAACTACCCCCCACTCCTGTGACGTAGAAGCACGTACATTACATCATTAATAGCCAATAGGAAAATAGTTTTTCTATCACCTGCGTTTATTCATATTATTTATATAAATAAACGTAGGCTAAAGTTTGTCACATGTTAATAACAAAATCTTTTAATTTGACATTTGACGCTGACATTGCTCATTGTAAATGAATAATAAAGTAATAATGGCTAATTTAAATTACACTCTAGCTAAATCGGACAACTAACCGAAGGTCGATAGCTGGACGATGGCTAAATTTATATCAGAACGATTGTTTTACTACTACCGAAATAAGGGGTGTTAAAGAGTTGAGGTAAAATAAAATATAAAAACTGAATTTATTATATAAATTGATAATATATTTTACTTTAAAGTTCTGGTCGTGATTCTTATTTGACAACTTTGACAATACACTTGACACCTTAGAACCGCTGAAGATGTATGTACTCTGACGTCACATTCTGTTTCAGATCACGTGACTTATTCAAAATTTTATCCAAATTTCAAAAATTAATTGTAAAATATCTAAAGGATATTTCGTGATATTTTCAAATTTAATACTTAGAAGTCATATAAAAATTCTTGCAACAGCCCTATTCTGGGTATCTTTTTATTCCACTAGGTGAGATCGGAAATACTATGTCTTTTTGACAATAAATTCAAATAAGTTATGTCAGAGATGGGGTCTGCCAGCTAATAGAATTTTGAGTGATTAAAATGCTTTGGACAATTTAACATAAAGTATGGCTCAATAAATAATAGTTAAAACAATGAAAACATTTTTTAAATAATTACTTTACGAGATATTTCACATTTGCTAAAAGGGAAAATTGACGTCATACAATTGTTATCTTTCTCTCGCAGCGTACTCAGAGCAGTGTGTGTGAGAAAGACAAGTATAGAGGAAATGTGACGTTACACTGATTTCTCGAAAATAAAATACTCTTAAACTAGGAACAATTAAGATTTTTTAATACTATGAATTGCTTCAAAACTGAATGAAGTTTTATTTAAAATAATAAAAAAAATTGAGTGGAATACCCCATTGCTTATGGGTAATATAAAAAAAAATTCTATATACATATACCCAAATTTAAATTTTCAAATGTCATTGTCAACAACAGGAAATACAGTTTTGTATCAGTGTTACACCAATACAAGATTTTGCATTGTGCAAAATGATGTGCTATGCTCGACATATTATGATTCAAATCACAGAAAAATAGCAGCAAAACAGTAGACGGTAAAAATATATTATCTATAATTTTTGTGCTACATCTAAAGATAAATATTTGAACTAATCGTATCATTAATCTTCTGCTAAACTTTTTTGACAATACACTTCATGTATTTATTGTATTAAATGATCCAGTATGAGCAATCTCTTGTCGTCATTATGATTGGAAGGTCTTGGTTGCATCAACGTGGCAATTATCCTGTGTGCTTTGCACTGTGAAGACAGAGCTAACAAGCAGGAACAGACAGGCTGCGGACTTGTTGGGGCGTGAAATTCCTGCAAGTTTCCTGCTGCTCGCCGGGCGTCCGAACCAACCGGCGTCCTCGATAACGACGCCCGGGATGCTACGCCGGACACAGAAGCGTAAAAGATGAGGCGGGCAAAATATAAAAGACTAGAAATATAAGTAACAAGACAATAAAAAGAAAATAATCATATTGTCTCTTCTCTTTACTTCATCATGGAGGACTGGACAAGAATTACTTCTATTTCACTGATTGTTTCCCTCTTATTAAATTAAGCAATCTTATAAATTAAATTTTGAAGTACGAATACGAGTATATTACATATTAGGGGGGAAATAATAAAAAAATTTAACATCCATACGGTATATTACATTTTTACCTCTCGCTAAGGTAAAAAAATAAAAATCGCATATTCAGATTTTAGTGAATAAGTACGTTTTAAGGTCAATAGAATCCGATTTTAACATTTTTACAATTATATGTTTGTTTGTATGTGTGTGTGTGTGTATGTGTGTGTGTGTGTGTGTGTATGTTTGGATGTTGGAGGGACGGTTTCTCAATTTCTATTATCAGGTACATTACTGAAGGATTTTTCTGGGAAGCACATTTAATATTTCTTATTTTATTATTAATTCAATATTTAAAATTATACATACATGTTTTACAAAAAGCCTTCCAAGTGTTAGGGATGAAAAACTGCAAAGAAAGAACACAAGATAGAATATCGTGAATTTAGAGAATCTCGCACATTTAGAAGAGCACGAGGATATTTATTTATGGAATGAATTAAAAAGTACAAAAATATATTAATAATAGATGTAATTAGAAATTTTCTGTGTGCACCAGAAATGTTAAATACAATATGTACTTACATAGCCTAATATGGACGTGGCGAGACGTCTTCTGCTGGCCACAACAGATTTTTACCTCTCGCTAATAGAGGTATTGGATTCATGCTAAAATTCGCATATCCCGATTTTAGTGAATAAGCACGATTTAAGGTCTCTAGAATCCAATTATAACATTTCAAAAATGATGTCTGTGTATGTGTGTGTGTGTGTGTGTGTGTGTATGTATGGATGTTGGAGGGACGATTCCTCAAAAGCTATAAGACTTAAGAACTGTTTAACTATGGATTCCTCAAACTGACATTCCTGGGAAGAGCTGAAAAGGTTTTGGTAACAATTGAACAACCGAAAGTAATAGTGTCTTAGAAGAATTTTTCTAAATATAATTTTTTGGAAGTTTTTGTTATAAAATATTGAAGAACATAAAATTCTCAATCTAGTACACCTAAAATTTTTATTATATCTTGTATAGGTTTAGAGATAAAGACACTATAATATATAGAGTAATCTAATCGCAGAGGCTAAGGCACTAAGGAAACAGTTCATAAATTCCAATGTATATAAACATAGTTTGTAAATGACACATGTCAGTGTCAAAAATCAACAGTTTTAGTGACGTTCTAATAGCTTTTTCTGGGAAGTATATTTAATCTTTCTTATTGTTTTATTAATTAACTATTTCAAATTATAGGTAAATGGATATATCCATCAGAAACACCTTTAGGTAAGGAAGGGATTGTCTTTGGTCAAAAAATTCGGTGGTGAGTTTTTAATGAATAAGCACGTTTTAGGGTCCCTACAATACGAATTTACTATTTTTAAGATGATGTCTGTATGTATGTATGTATGTATGTATGTATGTATGTATGTATGTGTGTGTGTGTATCCGTGTGTGTGTGTGTATGTGTGTCCGTGTGTGACAAATTTTTCTCCGACGATAACTCCAATACTATAATTCTAAAAATTATAATTCTTTCGTATTCCTCTTCTGTACATCCATATGAAGAGTTGATTATATTTTGGTTATAATTGATCCACCGGAAGTACCCTTATTTGAAGTTTTTAACAGTTTTTCTTAAAAAACGCAGTTAAATATTATTTTTTGACATTTTGTTATTATATTTATTAAAGAAAATACTCTTCTCTATATGGTTTGATTATTCATTTTCCTTCATATTCAATAGATGTAGAGTTAAAGCATTATAAAAAATTAATTTTCAAAAATTAGTCAGCTTTGCTATTTATCATGGAAACAGCTGACATTATTCAAAAAAATTTAATTGACAGATGTCAGTTGCAAGTGCAAAACCAAATATGGAAAAAAGTATAGGATCTAAAATTGGTATGTCATAGTGTTGCTCGCAAGTGACACGCAGAGAAAGGCCAAAGAGAAGATGGAAGGACATTACTTAGTGTAGTTTATGTTATAATTTTATTGGATTTATAGAACCTTTTCAAATGAACTTTTGGTATGGAATTTGTAAAAAATAGTATGTGTTCGTGTTCGATTTTACATGATATTATATAGAATCTGTTCCAAGGACCTTTTGGTATGGGATTTGTACAAAATACATAGAATTGACGGAAGGTCTTGTGCTGGCCACAACAGATTTTTTTAATAAATACTTTGCGAGATATTTCAATTTGTTTTCAGTGTCACCACAGTCACGTCTCATTATTGCTACCTTTTCACACAGCCTACTACTACTAAATAAATATTATGTTAATTTTTTTCAATTTGATACTACTTTCTGGAAACAAAATTGTTTGTGATTCCACAATATTTTAGTCTTATTTTTCACTTAACAGATTCCAAACATATTTTCCTTTCGTGTTATTGTTAAATGTAAAAATGGTTTGTGGGTGTAAAGTCATATATCATTCCTCCAATGCGACATGTTGAAACCCCTACAGCTATGTGGTGACGTTCTCCTGACTGAAAAATCCTCTGCTTTCCAACTAAATGTCATAGGTTAAAAGTAAAGTATTCCGGAAAATAATAACAGTTTTCACTGAAAATACGTCAAACTTCTCTCACTTTTTGAAAACATATTTCATGTTTAAGTACCTAAATGTTACGCTTATATTTCTCTTTCAAATATTTATTTAGGACTATTTAATGTACGTTTATTAAAACAAATTGATGAAATTTTAAATACATCCTTGATCGTTTAAAATATCAAAGGGATGTCACATAATTAAATATTAATTAATATCTACTAAATGGCTCTTTGCAAACATATTAATTTTAATAAGAAAGGGTCACAATTTATGGAAAGATTTAGAGAAATAAGACCGGAGAATGTGAAAGGAATATTTAATGTAGCGTATATATTTAAAAAACTTTTTGACATTTAAAAACTTTTTATAAGAAAAATAATTTTTAATAGTCCGAAAAAGACATAACAAGAAAAAATTTTTGTCAATAACTTTCATTTTCATGATATTAATACGGGATTAAAATTTATTTGTGCAAAGTGTATAAAAAAATTTCACAAATAGGCAACTTTTTACCTTCCGTTACCTTTAGGTAAGGAAGGTATTGTCTTTGGTCAAATTCGGTGGTGAGTTTTTAATGACTAAGCACCTTTTAAGTTCCCTAGAATACGATTTTACTAATTTTACGATGATGTTTGTGTGTGTGTGTGTGTGTGTGTGTGTGTGTGTGTGTGTGTGTGTGTATGTACCTGTGTGTGCATGACAATTTTTTCCGACGATTACTCCAATTCCAAAAATTATAATCCTTTTATATTCCTCTTCTTTACATCCATATGAAGAGCTGATTAGATTTTGAAATCGGTCAAGCTCTTAACAGTTTTTCTGGAAAAAACGCAGTTAAATACCATTTCCTGACATTTTATGTGATTATCAATATAAAGGAATATCTTATTGTTTTTTATATTATTATTATTATACGTTTTCCCTCGTATTCAATAGATATAAAGTTAAAGAATTATTAAGAGATTAACTTTCATGGAAACAGCTAATATATTCAAATAATTCTAATTGACAGATGTCAGTGTCAAATGCAATTTACATAATGTATATCCGTTTTATAATTTTATTGAATTTATAGAAACTTTTCCAAGGAACTCTCGGTATGGAATTTATAGAAGATATTATATGTTCGTGTTACAATTTTACTGAATATATAGAATCTTTTGCAAGGAACTTTTGGTATGGGATTTGTACAAAATACATAGAATTGATGGAAGGTATTGTGCTGGCCTCATCAGATCTTTTACCTCCCGCTACCCTTGGTAAGGGAGGTATAGGGAACGTGCTAAAAATTACATATCGAGATTTTAGTAAATATCCACGTTTTAAGGTCCCTAGAATCCAATTATAACATTTTCACGATGATGTCTGTATGTGTGTATGTGTGTAAGTGTGTGTGTTTATGTGTGATTGTGTGCATGTGTTTATGTGTGTGTGTATGGATTTTACCAACGCTCTAACGTAGATACTATCATTCTGAAAATTTTGTGTTTTGACTTCATTCTAATATGGAAAGAAATTATTCGATTCTGGTGTAAACCGGATAACCGGAAATGGCACTTTACTTAAAGCTCGTAATGGTTTTTCATCTAAAAATACCATTAAAGGCCATTTTTTCGCATTCATACTTTTCTATACAGTGTGTCCCATTTAAAAGTGCCACCATTGGGATCTCGAGAACTATAAGAGATACGATGTCGGTTAAATGGAACTTTTTGTGCGCCTCATAGGGCACTAGATAATGACGAAAAACTGAATATTGTTGATTTTTTCTTTTTCAAATAACTTCTAAACTATTACTAATTGAGAGAAACGTTTCAAATAAAAAAGGTAGATATTTTTATTAACTAACCAGTAGCGTACGAATAAATTTTTATAATCGTAAATTTTCGAGATATAACACAAACTTATATTTTTTTAAATGGAACCTATATTTGACTTTAGTCTCAAAAAATTAATTAGGTTTTTCTCTTTCCAATAATGTAAAAGCCTCCCAAAGGCGCACAAAAAGTTCCATTTAACCGACATCGTATCTCTTATAGTTCTCGAGATCCCAATGTTGGCACTTTTAAATGGGACACACTGTATATTGTACAGGTAAATTTAAAAAATATTGTTTTTATAAATCCCAGAGTCTTTGATAAACATAATTCGTTTGTTACACAGTTCATATTTCAAATGTATGTAACTGACAGGTTAATGTCACTGTTAAAAAACTAATCATTTCAAATTAATAATAGTGACATTTTAAAAAGAAAATAGTAAATATAGCAATAGCTATACGCAAAGGAACATAATATAGTTTTCCCCATTAGTAAATATGTAGGTATGTATTTAAATTTATAAAAAATAAATTGCGGGAGGTATTGTGTTGGTCACATCAGATTTTTATATTTTACATCAAGACATTCACGTTGGGACTGAATATTTTATTCTTGCTAAAATTTTCTTCACTTCTAGTTTTATATTTCTGGACTTTCAACTATCATTTTACATACTTCACCAGTGTTTTTATTTCTCCATACAAACTTGTTATTTTTACACAAATTGTAAAACAATCCCACTATCTGTAACTCCCGTGTTGAATTCTTGCTGAACTTCTCAATATCTTTTCGAAACTAGCCATCACCGTCCGATCCAAAGTTCCCAGTCGTACTATCGACTGCACTCGAACCGCGTTTACCTCTTGTGAGCTTTTTATCCTTGTGCACGTACGAATATCCCTCGATGTATCCAACTGCACTGGTAATGGCCTGTGAAAACATCCATGCAAGGACTTTATTGCGACGTGTGTTTCAAACTCTAAAATGCAGTAATGGATGCAGTAATGACATGGAAATGTTACTAAAATACGTTTATGGAAAGTGGGATTGTGTTCACATCATAAATGCATCGTCATGTTTTCAATACTTGTTGTAACAATAGATGTTGTATTCCTAGATAATAGTAGACTGATGTGTATGAAATTTCTTCTTATACTTGTAAGTACACAAAAACTTCGTTAACAAACTGAATATAATAAAGCGTTTTTTTTATTGAATGAGGTTATGTTCGAGGGTAATCCGTCATGGAAATAAGTATTTTTTGGTCAAATTCAGTTTTATTTCTCAATTAAGTCCGTATCTTATGATGAAACATTCACATGGAGGTTGAATAATATAGATAAGAAAACTGATAGGAACATTTGTTATCAAAAAAATAATTCCGAGAAAAATTGATTATAATAACCATAGAGTTATAAAATATATATACACATAGAGGGCGCCTAAACACTCAAAGCTGATGTCACGCGGGGTAAGCTTGTGTTTGTACGGCGGCCATCTTGGGAAGATCAAGTGTATATAAGCGTTCTCTGGTTATTTGATTATTTTATGTTAATAATCGATTTTAATTTGTGTTATTTGAATGTGAAACGTTTGTAATTACATGTCAACGACTTGTGCCTTCGGTTGTAATAACCGAATGTCCGTAAAAACTTTAAAACAAGAAAAAGAAAAGGAAAAAGCGATGACAATTCACAAGTAAGTATTATTTTACTTATACATATTATTAATGTTTAGTTCATATAATTTATTGTATTTTTTTACATATTTCATGTAAAAATATTAACTTATTTTTTGTAATAAATATGTTTGTACTTCGTATTTATTTGTATTGTAAACATCATAAATATATATTTTTATATGAAATTTCTAGCCTCAAATTATTTGCCTATTCGGTAAGTAGTTTTTGTAAGTTTCTATCTCAATCATTACAATTGTCATAAAATTCGAACAGTTTAATTTCTATAAAAAATATTTTATTAAAGTTTAATCGCAATACACTTCAAATTGAAGATTTTTACAAATTTTGGTTCTTTCAAATTTAAATTTAATTAATTTTAATACATTTCTTACTGAATTAAAGCTTGCTAATTACAAATAGCTTCAATTTCTGTTACGTTATTGTATTTTTGTAACAAAACTGAAGAAAGCGCGCTTAAATACATTATAACGTTGATCGTCCCAAGATGGCGGCCACGAGATTCCCCTTCCGTCTCATGGCGACAAAAACTCTGTCAACATCTGTACTTTACGCTCTCTCTAGTCCTATTCTATACTCTAAGATAATAACTATTGTTAACATACGTGTCTTTATGTAAAATATGTATAAAATTGCGAACATAAGTGCAGAAAAAATTATGCACTCTTTTATGAAACTTCTGGATGTTTTACCTCCCTCTACCCTTGGTAAGGGAGGTGTAGGGATCGTGCTAAAAATCACATATCTACCATTTCCACTATGATGTCTGTATGTATGTATGTATGTATGTATGTATGTATGTATGTATGTATGTATGTGTGTGTGTGTGTGTGTGTGTGTGTGTGTGTGTGTGTGTGTGTGTACACGTATGTATATGGATTTTGTCTCCGCTCCGAGGTGACGCCTGGTAAACGCCCGCACGGTACAAATATTTCGTCATTATTACCGATATCAGTGACAAAGCAGATGGGCATACCCAGAAATGGGTAATATGCCTTGATGATATATTTTTATTTTTAATTATTTTATTTGTTTGGACTCTTATTCTAATACGGCAAGAAACCATTAGATTTTGGTGTAAATCGGATTACCGGAAATGGCACTTTACTTGAAGCTCATAATGGTTTTTCTTCGAAAAATACTATTAAATTTCATTTTTCGCATGTTATGCCATTATATAAATAAATTATTGAATTTTCTACAGGTATAAATTAATACTTTTTCTATATATTTTACAGATAAATTATGCTTATGATTTAAAGATTTCTGTGTTACACAGTTCATATTTCAAATGTATTGAACTGACAGGTAAATGTCACTGTCAAAAAACTAATGATATCAAATTAATAATGCTGGCATTTTAAACAGATAATAGTAAATAAAGCAATAGTTATATGGAAAGGAAGTTAATATAGTTTGTAGCGTTAGTAAATATGAAGGTATGTATTTAAATTGATAAAAATTAAATGGCGGGAGGTCTTGTGTTAGCCAAATCAGATGTTTTTGTATGTGTTATTTCGGGATCATTAACTTTCGAACACATATTTCTATTCTTAGTTTGAGATTTTTTGTAATTTGTTAACAGCAATGTTTTGTGTAATCTGTCTCTAATAATCTATTCTTGTACAAGTGCCAAATTATGTTCCGGATGAAACTCAAATATTCTGTTAACCAGTATTCAGAGAATGCTGTCTCTCATTCATTAGCACCACTATATAAATAGTACACACTTGTCATTATGTCACTTATATGTGTCAGTCTATATATAGGTGAACTATAATACCAGAAAAGAATCCTGTATATTCTTTTTACATTCCACAAAAATATGAAAGATGTAAAAAACATTATATTTCAAACTAAACTAAAAATATAAATGAAACGCTGTAGCAGTATTAACGAACATGCCTGAAATAATAATTTTGTGGGCTTTTTACAGTAAAACAAATTTAAATCTTTTTTACCTTCCGTCACCTTTAGGTAAGGAAGGTATTGTCTTTGGTCAAAAAATTCGTTGGTGAGTTTTTAATGAATAAGCACGTTTTAGAGTCCTTAGAATAGGAATTTACTATTTTTAAGATGATGTGTGTGTGTGTATGTCCGTGTGTGACAAATTTTTGTCCGACGATAACTCTAATACTACAATAATTCTAAAAATTCTAATTCTTTCGTATTTTTCTCTTTACATCCATATGAAGAGCTGATTAGATTTTGGTTATAATTGATCCACCGGAAGTACCCAAATTTGAAGTTTTTAAAAGTTTTTATATAAAAAACATTTTATGTTATAAATATTAAAGAAAATGCTCTTCTCTATACAGTTTGATTATACATTTTCCTTCATATTCAGTAGATATAGAGTTAAAGCATTATAAAGAGATTAACTTTCAAAAATCAATCAGCTTTGCTATTTATTATGGAAACAGCTGATATATGTATAGTACCTATAGTATAGGATCAGAATGCAGGGAGTATAAGGAAAGCGAAAGAGAAGATGGAAGGACTGTATCGCAGAAGATTTGAGAGAGGAAGAACTGTGTGAAGAAGATACGTTGGACAGGAATGAGTGGAAGAAAAGAGTAAGAAACAGTGATCCTAATAAAATTGGAGAAAGCTGAAGAAGAAAGAAGGAAGTGTCAAGTGCAATTTACATAGTTTATGTTCATGTTATAATTTTATTGGATTTATAGAATCTTTGGCATGGAATATGTAAAAAATAGCATGTGTCCGTGTTATGATTTTACATGATGTATAGAATCTTTTCCAAGGAACTTTTGGTATGGGATTTGTACAAAATACATCGAATTGACGGAAGGTCTTGTACTGGCCACAACAGATTTTTTTTTGTATAAATTTATATTAATCCAAACCAACATTGCAGCAGACTGTACTGCTGCCTTCTTCTGGGTAAAAACATATACAGGTGTCTCTTAAATTGGGGGACATGGCTTAACCACAGATTCCTGAGGCTAAAATAAGACGATTTAACCAAACTTGCTTCTACCGGAAAGTGTACCATTTAGCCAGAATTCTGCTTCAAAGTTCTTCGAAAAAAAAATTAATTTTGCTTATAATAATCGGACGCTTTATTCGATTTGGTATGACAGTTTATATGGTTATAAGTCATCTTTTAAGGTAATATTTGTTATTATTAGTGAACCACTAGTGTATGAAACCTAGGTGTCCCAACATTAATTAGACCGTAACTTTTTAATGGCAATACCGAAAACGTGAAATTATTTTTCTACGAAAAGATACATTCAATGGTAAACTTTTCGCTCAATGTGTAATTTGTGATATCTGTTACGGTTCACACAGAAAAAAATAAAATCTGAGTGTCTGCACTGCTATATTATTAAAATAAATTTAATCTAGCAGTCTATCCAAATGTCAAACAAGTAATTTTTAATGACAGTAACAATTGTTTTACAAGTTGTCAAAAATTTTCTTCGCAATATTCTAAAATTAGGAACATCCGTTTGTTCGGTCTAATAGTATTTTACTATTTTTTCTGTGTGAACCGTAACAGATATTACATATTACACAGAGAGCGAAAAGTTTACTATTGAATGTATCTTTTCGACGAAAAATAATTTCACGTTTTCGGCATTGCCATTAAAAAGTTACGGTCTAATTAATGTTGGGACACCTAGGTTTCATACACTAGTGGTTCACTAATAATAACAAATATTACCTTAAAAGATGAATTATAACCATATAAACTGTCATACCAAATTTCATCCAAATCAAATAAAGCGTCCGATTATTATAAGCAAAGTTAATTTTTTTTTTCGAAGAACTTTGAAGTAGAATTCTGGCTAAATGGTACACTTTCCGGTAGAAGCAAGTTTGGTTAAATCGTCTTATTTTAGCCTCAGGAATCTGTGGTTAAGCCATGTCCCCCCTATTTAAGAGACATATATATATATAATTTTAGCAATTAACTAAGATTAAATTTTATTACAAATATGATAGAACTTGATTACAACAATGATAGCATTTGATTACAATGATGAAACATAAGTACAAAAATGATAATATGTGAATACCTACACCAATGTTCTTCTCTAGAAACGAGAATAAGTTATTAATAGTATCATTTACTTACAATTGTACAGAATATTAAAAATTAAATTTGTTTTCATTTAATTGAAATTAATTTCCGTCACTGTGAATACAGTTTTCATTTGTGTGAAATGAAATCATATTTAATAAATGTGAAATCATACTGTAAAAGACGTAGATCAGATATGAACATAACAATTAATAATTGTCGAAGTAATTCACGAATTATTTTCAACATGTGAATGCATGAGTATAGTACTTTTACATGAAGCAGGATCAAATGTACCAATTCTTTATTATTATTATAGTTTTCCCCTTTCGTTCTTTTTATTGGCCCATAGTAAAACGATAATTGAGTGCAGTGAGAAAAGTGCAGTCTCGACTATTCAGAATTACGGGACACAGTCTCGAAGCAGGAATGTGTTTCCCTCGGGAGGCGACGTGATTCCAGACTCACTCGCCCGATAACGATTTATGTTTTAATAAAATCCCTGTCCGACTTATAAGATAACCTGCCTGCGACACTGCTTTAGCTATAGCACAGACGCTGCAATTTTGTACTGGTGTTACATTATTGCTATAGCTATAGTTGTATATTTCATATATGAAACAGATTGGAACTTGTCGAAGAAATAGACTAACTTTCGCGCATTTTATTTTTAAGCTTTTATGCACATTTTACACAATGGAATTATTCGTAATAGCTATTTGTGTATTAAAAGCGCAAATGGGATATTGTCGATTGAGAATGTCCATTTGCGCTCTAAATACACACAAGATTTTTTATACAGTCGCTACAATGGGGTTCTCCTACATAACAAAAAAAAAAATATATAAAATGAATACTTTGTACTTACAGTACTACTCATTAAATAACGACTATATTTTTACCTCCCGCTACCCTAGGTAATGGAGGTATTTTAACATTTTTACAATGATGTCTGTGGGTATGTATGTGTGTGTGTGTATGTGTGTGTGGATCCTGTGGACACGATTACTCAAATACTATCAATCAGAAAATTTTGAAATTTTGTATACCCATTCTATACTAATGTGGGAAGAGTTGATTAGTTTTCAGTGTATATCAGATAACCGGAAGTATCACTTATACAAGCTTTTACCAGTTTTTCTTGAAAAAATTGCAGTGAATATAATTTTTCAGCAACTTTTACTATTAAAAATATAATAGAATGGTACAATCTTCAATTCTACGATAATATAACTTTAAATAACTTTAAAAAACTGTAAATAACTTTAAATATAAATTTATAAAATAATTTATTTTTGTTCATCATCTGACCCATGCGTCAAACAAAAGCATAATACTTTAATAACAATTTTCACGTATTTAAACAAATGCCACTGTCACATTTACATTAATAATGAAACCGTGTTAAAAATAATTCAGTAGAAATATATTTGATTTGTAAATATAAATCTGTCAGTATAAGAACGTGTTTCCAAATGTCAAATATTGGTTTACAACTACACATTTACGACATGGATCATGCACAGCAAAGAATTAACACATATTACGTTTTTAGAGCACTTAGAATTTGAAGATGATTTTTCGTGGATTACCTTTTTCTTTGGTGAGGCACATTTTCACCTCTCTTGGTATGTTCATAATCAAAATTGCCAGATATGGGCAGAGGAAAATCTTCATGTGATTTACGAGGTACCATTAGATGTCTAAATGAGACTGTTTGGTGCGCACTATGGTCAGGTGGCGTCATTGGAACTTATTTTTTCGAAAATGATGAAGGTCGAACTGTTATAGTTGATGGTGAGCGCTATAGGCCTATTATAATCGATTATTTTTGGCACGAAATTAATTTCGTATTACAGACTTCTATTTATTAAAACAACAACTTAGGTTTTGTTTACAAATGATCAACCGGAACGGAAAAATATACTTTACTTAAAGCTCATTACTATTTTAAACATGGAATTTGCGGGAGGATATGTACTGGCCACATCAGATTTTTTAATTTTAATTTATTGTTATTTTCCATTTTTCTTGAGCTATTGCTTCAATCTAATCTAAGCATTTTTACTTTCGTTTTTTTATTTCTATGTTCTGTTTTATTTCTGTATTCCTTTACATAGCATTACGGCATTTTGTTTGACTACGCAATATACCGACAGAGCAGTCACATGCCAGATTGACTTGTGGAGATGGTATATGTGTAGTAACTACAGCGCTATTAGTTCCTCACTAAATGTTCCCATTAAGAATGTAGACAAGTGACATTTCTCAACATTTTATAGTTAGAAATTCGGACAGCAACCGATTTTCTACTTTATTGCACATGAGCCGTAAAGTGGCATTTTGCGTTGGCAAAAGCGAGCGCAAATGCCTACTTTGTATATAGACTGTAGAAAATAGTTATTTGTGTATCAAGAGCGTAAAGTAAATCTCGCTACGCTCGCGCTTCAATTTTCGAGCGCGAACAATAAAGATACTTTACGCTAGAGATGCACACATAATTTTTTCTACGACTTTACTAACCAAAATAGAAAAAAATAATAATACCTATTTAGTAAGTTCAATTCAACCTCAACCAATTTCTGTTTTGTGTTGTGTGTAACCATGACGATGTGAGTATCCAAGTAAATACATACAAAATTCTGTCAGTAAAAGATAGTGATTTTTTCTGCACTCCTCCAGATATATTTGAAACAGCGCAAAATACTTCCTTGAATTTATTATCTGCAAAATCAAAAGCATTATACGAAAAGAATTATAACCTCTCCATTGAATGCTGTAAGTTAAAAAAATCAAGAATTACAGTGAAAATGTCTTACTAGCTTACTTTTTGTAAAAATCTGAAATCGTCTTCTCTTTGGTCCATTTATTCCATGCTAAAATCAACACTAGCAATTAAGAACTAAAAGCTCTAGTGAGTGTCACAGTCACAGAGTCTAATTTATCTTCGTCAGCTGTTTTCAAGTTCTGGAATGAATATACAAAACTGCCAAAAGTGCACATTCAATTTTAACATTATCTGCCAATAATTAAATCCAATAAGTTTGTTAATTATGAAATGTGTGTTATTAAATATTTAAAGTTGTAATACAATGTACATTCACCAGTAGAGTTGTTATTATATATAATTAAATACCTAACCTAACTAAATTGGTAATGTAGCTAACTTCAGGTATATTGTTTGTAGCACGTTTCTAGTATAAAAATGAACCTAACCTATATTTTAGATTTTGTAAGTATTATTTTAATAAATTAAGATTTCAGCAAAAATATGTATTTATCTAAGCGAGCAAATTGAGCACTTTACCGCGCGTTGCTATGGGAGACGCGCGGTAAATTATTTTTTTGCTCGTTCCTTAGTAACCATCAACTTTACGATGACAAAATAGAGCACAAATATCAACTTGAAATTGATTGACAGTAAGTATTCATAGTTAGATTTTAGTTAGTTGATGTAGGGAATTTTTCGACTGTATTAAGTGTTAACAATTACTCGCGATCTCTGTCAAACAACATTTATTCTCTTTCAAAATCGACTTTTCGGTACACTCTTGCACCCTTCTTCTGGGTAAGTAAGATCTTACAAAATATTTCATATTCTGATGTACACAAAATTTCGTGTTTTTACATTCAAGTTTACAACGTTGCATATACATAAAGCACATGCAAATCAGTTTACTCTCAAATTCGACGAAGGTAGAAGAAACAAAAGTGTACCGAAACATCGGTTATGAAAGAGAATAAATACTGTTTGACACAGTATTTATACGTCTCGTACTGTATATCCGAGATAGAGAAGCGGAACGAAGTGAAGGTAACGTGTAGCCAAGACTGTACTACTGAACTATGAGTGCAAATTAATAAGATTCGAGAAAATAATGTATCGCGCGAAACTTCTCAGCCTCTATTTCTAAGAATTTGAGTATAAATTTTTAGTATGTTATTAACATAAAACCAATGAACAACATGTTCCAAACGAAATTTTGAAATTTTGCAAAGGTCTGATAATATCAGCTATCAAAAATATCAATTTTTCAAATAGTCATAACTTGGCCCCTAAAAAAAAATTTTCATTAAGTGTACGGTTAAATTGTAGATCATACTTTCTTCTTTCATAATATGTTTAGTTTGTACTGAATAGTTCAATAATGCGGGCTGTAGCGTTCCACGCGAATCTTGTTTTACATCATTTTGAGGGCTGCTGTAGAATCGTCTTAACATCTAACCAGATTTTAGTGAGACTTACATAATTACTTTAATATATGAGGCAAAATATCAGGAACTTATAAATGCAATAGAAAATATGAGGTTTCTTCAAAAAATAACAGCAAGATCAATACTTTTTGATAAATAATCCACTTACATATGAAAATGATTTGTCATTTTTCTAAATAATGATTTATCGTACTATTACACTAACTTATTCTACCTGGAAGAGTTATTTGTTTATCTAGGGCGAAAGGTGATACTTTGTTACTCAAGAAAGAACAGCAATCTTTCAAAAACGGGAAAGAAACTTTACGCTCGTGGCACTCACAAAATTTTTCTGCATCCATTTGAAAATAACCAAAATATTATAAATCATACTTTGATTGATTTGTTTATTTCTTAGCGATGCTAGACCGTTTTCGAGATATTTTGTTGTGCCCATCGGATAAAATTACTATCACCTTAAAAGCCTCCAACTTCTATGTCTGAGTTTTTGAAGGATGACTTTTATGCATCAGGTTAGGTTATTATTGTTATATTTGTCACAAAAGCCATACTTCGAAAACTTGGAAGAAGTTCTTGCACGACCAAACTATATTTTTCATGTGAGTTATAGAACATTGATATTTTCTCCAATAATTTTATTGAAAAATGTGTTGCAAGAAATTTTGTAAATTTTTATATAAAATTTATATTTATATGAAATTGACGGAAAGTAATGTACTGGCTATATCAGGTTTTTCTACCTCGTAACCAGTATTCGTTCACTTTTTGACATTTGTCTTTGTACTGACTCACTTTTCTCTTACACAATATAAGTAATATTTAATATTCTTCAATTAATTTGATGGAGCCTCACATCCTTTGACCATAAAAATCTTATCGTATTATTGGTCACTGCCGTTATGTTCCACATATTATGCTGCCTTCTGCTTACCTACACGTCAATTCATCTATTAAGCCTCATTCCCAGCTACTTCACTAATGCATAGTGGATAGTGAGTTATACACAAACGCAAGCGTAATTCATAGTGCTTAGTAGGAACTTTTTAGATCATTCCCAGCAAATGTTTCAATTTGTAAATCGACGGTAGTGACATATGATTGATATCAATTGTAATGTCAAAAAATTCCTATATTATCGATTTGTTGTGAATTTAGCAACACGTATAACAATGGGACAAAATGAACTATTCTTTTTACCTCTCGCTAAGAGAGGTATTGGATTCATGCTAAAAATCACATATCCATATTTAAGTGAATAAGCACAATTTAAGGTCCATATAAACCGATTTTAACATTTTTACGATGGTGTCTGTGTGTGTGTGTGTGTGTGTGTGTGTGTGTGTGTGTGTGTGTGTGTATTTGTGGATGTGTGTATGTATGTTTGTATGTGTGTATGTGTGGATGTTGGAGGGACGATTACTCAAAAACTATAAGACATAACCAGTTTAACTATGAATTCCTCAATCTGACATTCATAGGAAGAGCTGAAAAGGTTTTTGTAACAATTGGGCAACCAGAAGTAATAGTTTCTAAAAAAATAATTTATATACTCGTATTATTATTTTTTATGGGGTCCCGTGGCCGCGTGCCTGAGTGTCTGGTTGCGAACCTGGGGAAACCGGGTTCGATCCCGACAGACGCCAAATATTTCCAATTTTAAATGGCACAAAAGTGACCCCTGTGGTGCACTCTCCACACCAGCTATGAGTGCCCGTGGGGTGACGCCAGGTAAGCGCCCACACGGTAAAATATATCGTCATCATTACCGATGTCTACATGTGTTGTAGATACTGGCACACCCAGAAATGGGTAATATGCCGTGATGATATATTTATTTATTTATTTATTTATTATTTTTTGAAAATTTTTGATATTACTAATATTGAAGAACATAAAATTCCACATGTTTTTTTTTGTCACAAAACGACGGTTCAATTGCGAAGTACAATACAATACTTATATAACATAATATGAAAATGGCGAGAGATCTTGTGCTGGTCAGAACAGATTTTTGATCTTGTTTTCGATAGAAGTTCATCAGATTATTATTATTGTTATTGTATAATTGAAAACTAAGATTTTATCATTCATTCTCATTTCATAAAGAAAATATTCCAATCGCCTTACAACAAACGTTTTCCATTTATTGGGTGAACCCATTACTTGTGTTTGCAACGCTTTTTACTTTTGTTCATTACATTTGCAGAATCCGCAATAAATTTTGAAACTACTGAAGCAACTGCTTTTCCACTTTGAACTATAGCTTCGTATTCTATCTGATTTTCAGTAACCATTTCAAATACACCAGTTCACGGCAAGTATAACGAAATATGTGTGATATTTTGAACAAAAAACAAGGACAACTATATATCTCTATCTCTTAATTACGCTTATGTACTATGCACAAAGCTTGGACCTTGCAAACTTTAGCGCTTGTACATTACGTTTATGCACAGCGCTTTACCCTTAAAACCAGCTGGGAATGTTTATGTGTTGTACCGTTACACATGCTTTTATGCATTACGCACTAGCTACTATGCGCTAATTACTACGCTTTAAAACATTAGCTGGAAATGAAGCTTTATAAGATACAAACTGCAAGGATGTCTCTTCTCTACACGGGAATTTGAAATACTGGCGAGAGGTGATCTGTTTCTAAAACACCGTTCATTTTGTGTTAAACTGGTGATAAGTTAAAATTCAAACTTTTCAGCTTTTGTAGAAGGACGAACCTAGATACTTCCAACTTGTAAAGTTCTCAAATATAAGCAGCATATAAAAAATATATATTCCTTCGGAGTTTTCCTAATTTAGCTTCAAATCATGTAATTCTACTCCTTTCAAAAAGCACAAACAACTTTTTATTAAGGTTTTTTCAAACTTCGGAAGATCTTTTTCCTGTTTTCAAAATGTGTGTCGTCGTCATGTATGTCGTATATTTGCTCTCATGTGATTCAGTGTAGTGTGTCCTGTGTCAGCATTTGTGAAGCACTCTTCAGCAGAGAGACACTGGCTCAGGAAGTCTCGATGACGCAGCGAGTCCAACCAAAGGATTTCATACACTCAGGATTGTGCTCTTTCAGGAATTCAAAAAGAGTAAAATTATTATGTTTAGCAAAAGAATAATTGAATATGAATGCAAATTATGTAATAACAATTTTTTTCTAAATTTTGTTTGCTTATGCGAATACTTTACACATTTTCATTTGAACACAATATATTGTACGAGTTTGTCGCTGATTTAAATTCATACAAAGGATATAAATGTAAACAAATATCTTGTTTAGTAGATTTGAGCAAAATTCAAATGGTTTTATTATCTTTTTAAAACGATGAAGTTCCTACTTATGTACATTGTAATTGTAAATATCTCTCTTAACATTTCGTAATTCCTGTATACTACAACCAAGCATTTCATTTTTGAAGTGCAATAAGTCTGTTAGAACTAATTTGTTGATTTTTCATACAATTTTTCTCTAAATAATTGCTGTACAAACCTATATAATATTTTTGCCCTCCTGAAGTGTAATGGGAACTTTACAATTGTATATACAGCAAGTGTAAACTACATTTTACGCTTACTGTGTTGTAACTTGTCTAACTATGCGGTAAAATAATCAAAATACACTGGACGTTTATGGGCATTTAGAAAAGAAATCATCTTTACTATAATAAAGTTCATGTAAAAAAGTACTACCTACATAAGTTATTTTTTTACTTTAACATTTCCTATATTTAAAATTAATTTATATAAACCAAAATCACGGCAGCGACATCTGTCATTATTGTAAATATCCGCCGTTACCGAAATAGTCACCGATATATACCTGTCAAATACGCGAGGCGAACATTGCTAAAATGTGAAATATCGACACCTACCTATTATTTATTACGAAGAAAACATGAGCAAATAAATATATTATCAGTCATAAACAACGTCTATTATTACAAATAAATTTTTGCTAGAGGAAGTACTCTAATGAAGGTAAGTAAAATCAAATTTGGAAATTGACTTAACCCAAGTATTTTATACTAACCCTTTTCAGAAGTACAACTTATCTCATTAAAAAAAGTGATTTTCATTATCGTCGGCCAAAAAATTTGATACAATTCTCGTGCGTGAAGTATTTTACAGCGCTCCACAATAACTCTCTCCATTCCGCTTTGTTACATAAGTATCGAATTTAACATTTCTTGTACTAATAATTCTAATTATGTATATGTATTCTTTCATTATGCAAGGAATGTTGTCCTACTCTTCTAAAATGTTCAAGATGGTTTCAATTTATTGACGGGTATTTCTTTAGGATATGTAGGCAATATTACTATTAATTACATCCCTACCTACAATTTTAAATATTTATTTAATAATTCAATAAGAAATATCAAATGTACTTCTCAGAAAAAGCTTTCAGTAATGTCAGTAGTTGATTTTTAACACTGACATTAACCATTTGAATTTGACAATTCATTGCAACAGATTCTTCTATGTATTATATTTTCTTTATCTCTAAATCTATAGAAGATATAATAAAAAAATTAAGTGGCTAGATGGATAACCCAGACACACACACACACACACACACACAGAGAGAGAGAGAGAGAGAGAGAGAGAGAGAGAGAGACATCATCATAAGAATGTTATATATGCATATTTACTGGACAAATTAATATTAAAAGACTATAACTACTCTTTACATATCAAGAATTTATATATTGTTCCCTCTTTCACTAAAACAAAATTTAAAAGGTCATTTTTGTTCTGGACACTTACACTATATAATGAATTACTGCTGTCAATGAGATCTCTATCGTTTGGTAACTTCAAAATAGCAATAAAACTCATGTATTAGGTACCGATTACTTTAAGTTACTACGTATTAATTTCTACTGTTATTCATTTCTTTGTTTATGTTACTAAGAATTGTTGGTATATTATTTACATTTGTTTTGTAATGTGATTGGTTAGATGGAAGAACAGCCTTTGGCTGCGCCCTTGTCCGTATAGGCAATAAAGATTTATTATTATTATTATTATTATTATTATTATTATTATAATCGGATACTAGGAATCTGAAAACGTGTTTATTCACTAAAATCTGGATATGCGATTTTAGCATGAATCCAATACCTCTCTCAGCTAGAGGTAAAAACAATTTTGTTCTACCGTTTGAGAACCACTGCTTGAATTTTCGGTTTATTATAACTAATAAATTAGGCCCTTATTTTTGATCATTTTTTTGTATAAAACATTTTTCTCTAGTCATTAGTTCGCCCAGAAAGGCAATAGTTGTCTTAAAGGAAACCTCCTGCAAATCCATTGAATTTGTCCGGAAAAATCAATACTTAAATTCCGTTTTTAGTTTTGTCGTACAAAATGACATTAATGTTCTCCATGAGTTTAATTTAAAGATTAAACAGTAACTACATGTACTGTCCTACAACTACAACACAAGTTCTCCATTAAATTACGCGAAGCCGCTGTTATAAGTTATGCTTATTCATATAAAAGTCCTTATGCTACCTCTAGTTTTAATTAATGGAAGGAAGCAAAAGTAAACGCAAAGGAATGCTATCTGAAACGCCGGCAATTCCTAACAAGTAATGTAAATATTACAGCGCTTACTCCGTCTTATTTGTGTTGGCCGCAGAATTGCCGTTCGCGAAAAGGTCTTCCAGTAGAAATTTGTTTAGCGCCCCCATGGAACGAAATTAAACACTTTCATATTCACTTCTGAGGAAGATTCTTAATAAGCAAGAAAATAAATTGTGCGAAATATATTAATTACACACTAACACAAGAAAGATGTTGATGGTAAATCAGGTTCTTAAAAAAAAACACTTATATTTCAAAGTTTTAAAATTCGTAAATTAAAAGTCATTTCAAATTCAATGCAATTTAATATAATATATACAGAGTTTTTAATAAATAATAACAAGGCGAGTAGTGTAGGTTCGGTTTTACAAAATAAAAAATCTGTTGTGGCCAGCACAAGACCTCTCGCCATTTCCATATTAGGTTATATAAGTATTGTATTGCGCTTCGCTTTCGAACCGTCGTTTTATAACAAAATATTACAGAACTTTACCCAAATATTGTTTTTTATTGTATTTAACATATCTTCTGCACACATATAATTCTAATTATATCTATTTTTCATTGTATGAGGAAGTTTCTAAATGTCAGAGATTGTTCCAATTCATTAACCAGATTGGCGGTATTTCTGATGGATATATGCATTTTACCACAATTTTATTAATTAATAAAACAATAAGAAAAATTAAATATACTTCCCAGAAAAAGCTATCAGAATGTCACTAAAACTGTTGATATTTGACAATGACATGTGTCATTTACAAACTATGTTTTAAACATTGGAATTTGTCAACTGGTTTCCTTAGTGCCTTAGCCTCTGCGATTAGTTTACTCTATAAATTATAGTGTTTTTATCTCTAAATCTAAAAAACTCCAAAAAATTATATTTAGAAGAATTTTTCTACGAAACTACTACTTCCGGTTGTTCAATTGTTACCAAAACCTTTTCAGCTCTTCCCAGGAATGTCAGATTGAGGAAACTGCAGCTAAATATTTTTTAAGTCTTATAGTTTTTGAGGAATCAACACACACACACACACACACATACACACACACACATCCACATACACACAGACATTTTAAAAATGTTATAATCGGATTCTAGGGACCTTAATTCGTGCTTATTCAATAAAATCTGGATATGCGAATTTTAGCATGAATCCAATACCTCTCTTTCCATATTAGGCTATTTTATATTTAACATTTCTGGTACACACAAAAATTCTAATTACATTTATTATTAATATATTTTTAATTCATTCTATAAATAAGTTTCCTCCTACTCTTCTAAATATTCGAGATTCTTAAATTTATTGACGAGACTGGCGGTATTTCGGATGAGTACCTATATGTAATGTATCTGTAATTTTAAATATTTAATTAATAATAAAATAAGAAATATTAAATATATATGCTTCCCAGAAAAAGCCTTCAGTAATGACTCACATTTTTCTGTCAATTACAAAAACATTTTAATTTTTCAACAGGATTCCATGGAGTTGTTTATGCTGTGAGACTCATTACAACGGATTATTTTATACATTAATAATTCTCTATCTCTAAATCTATAGAAGATATAATAAAAATTTGCAATGTATCGGATAGAGAATTTTATATTCTTTAATCTTTGTAATAATATAAATTTCCAAAAAATAATATTTAAATTTTTTTAAGAAACTACTACTTCCGGTTGGCTAATTATTGCTAAAACTTTTTCAGCTCTTTCCATTAATGTCAGATAAGGACTACGTAGTTAAATTGATCTTTAATCTTATAGAATTTGAGAAACCGTCCTTCCAACATCCACACATACACACATCCGCACACTCACCTTTAAAACGTGATTATTCACTAAAATCTGGATATGCTATTTTTAGCATGAATCCAATACCTCTCTTAGCGAGAGATAATAGTAGTTCTGCGAAAACATATGTGAAGTAGATAAAACTTTGAGAAAAGTATTATTTAAATTATTTTTTCACTTACAATGTACCCAAAAACATTTCACGTTGCACTCCTGTGGGTACGAAATACGATCAGACGGCTCATAAATAACCTTGAATAGTATTTTTTCGTGATTAATACTATATTAATATTATTCAATAAATTCGACACTGATGGCCTGTGTCACCAACATCAAACAAATCTTCGAATAGCTTATTAAGAGAAAAATATCTCATCGAAACCATAACGCAAATGACGGTATTTATTCTAGCCGTCATATTCTGATGCGATATTTTTCACTTATTCGACGAATAAGTTATTCAAAGATTTATTTGATGTTGGTGAAACCGGGCATGAGAGTTAAAATTTGAAAATTAGCTCGATTAATTTTTTATACTTATATGGTACAGAAAAATAGCAAATGAGAAAAATTAGTGCTCAGTTTTATGATTGCCATAATTTGTCGTACACTTTTGTAATAAAGTCTTCTATTTATGATATAAAGTTGTCAAATTAAAAGGATAATTTTTTGCCGAGTTAGGAGTTTTGGCTGAAGCTAGGATGAAAACAGGGAAGCCGACGCCTGCCAGTCTATCGCGAATCTACGATGTAAGAAGTTTCTCGTTTAAAAACGCACGTCTACTGCAAATTTATTTCACTTTTTATATTTCTTGTGAACGGTTCATAAAAAGACTCCATATGTTTTTATGTCAAATTACTACAACTTAGATGTATAAATAAATAAGTACAACATAAAAAACTTTGAAATATGTGGGGTTAATTATTTCACATTTTTACCACGATAAAAGAAAACAAGAAACTCTACTATAATTAAAGATTATTTAGAAGAAAATTATAAACGTTAAATTTTAAGAATAGTTATATTTATCACTACTCTAGAAACTGCAGTTTTACGAATAGGTATATATTAATATACATTTATACTTATATACTTATCATTTTTAAATTCTGGACGATTAATACACAAGATATTTTTGTTCCGATTTCTCCATATATTTATTAAATTTATTTAATTTGTCTACTACACTTTATTCCATTTTACATATCCTAAAAAATCAGTTGCGGCCAGGACAATAACTCTCGCCATTTCGATTTTGTTACATAAGTATCGAATTTAACATTTCTTATGCACAAATAATTCTAATTATATCTATTCTTTCATTCTGTAAGGAATCTTGTCCTACTCTCCTAAAGTGTTCAAGATGTTTCCAATTCTTTGACGGGATTGGTGGTATTTCTTAAGGATATTTGTATGTACTATTATATACATCCTTACATACAATTTTAAATTTATTTCATTGTACTTCCCAGAAAAAGCTGTACCTAATGTCAGTAAAACTGTTGATGTTTGACACTGAATGTCAGTGTAAAAAATCTGTCAATTACTGGTTTCCTCGGTTTAGTACGAACAGTGCGATTTATTGCAACAGATTACTCTATATATTATATTTTATTTGTCTCTAAATCTTTAAAAATTTAAGTTTATTAGATAGTGAATTTTATGATCTTCAATATTTGTAATAACAAAAATCTTCAAAAAATAATGTTTAGATGAAACAACTACTTCTAGTTGTCCAATGGGGTATTCTGACATTTTTTAAGAATATTTTTTTACATTAGTACAGACCAGTAGGACTCTGAATATCTAACTTTGAGTAATAAAATGTATGCATCACATGAGATATGAATTTTAAAAAATTTCATCGCAATTCAAATTTTCTTATCAACGCGCGCTTATGACGTCAACTCGATGGTGACATCTGCAACGAACTTCAGCGCCTAAATCCACATGTTCATGCCAGCCATTTGCTTGTTTACATATGATTTTAGTAGCAGCGTGTATTTCGGTGTTTGTCCTGTGTTTGTTTATGGTAAAAATAGGAGTAATAATTATAAAGTGGACGAAATGTCAAACAAGAAATATACCCGCGAGTGTTAACTACTGGCACCATCTGTGTTTTAAAACGAAAATATTTACTTTGAAATGAGCAACAGATTATCAACTTGACGTCATAAATTTCAAGGACGTTTCTAGAGCTGTAAAAATTCCAATTTTATAACATTAAATTATGAATTAAAACTTTTTATTAAACATGTTTTATTATATTTTTCTACTATATGAAGATGGAAACTATAGAAAAAAGTTATTATTTTGCATTAATTCCATATCACCGGAATACCCCATTGTTGTCAAAACTTTTCAGGTCTTCCCATTAATATCAGATTGAGGAATACTTAGTTAAACAGGTCGTCTGTTTTATAGTTTTTGAGGAATCGTCCCTCCAACATCCAGACATACACACATACACACACACATACACACACACCTACACACACACCTACAAACCAAACACACAGATTTGTCATTGTAAAAATATTATGATCGAATTCTAGGGACCTTAAAATGTGCTTTTGCACTAAAATCTGGATATTCAATTTTTAGCATGAATCCAATACTTGTCTTAGCGAGCTAAGAAATTAACATATATAAATAATAAATATTTATAATTATCAAATTTATGAAAGGCTCCAGTTCAGTATGTATGGTTATGTTCAAATGGTAAAAATAAAGCACACTGTCTTTTTGTTTAAAAATACTTTTATTGACAATCGATTTCGCCCTTTGTGGGCATTCTCATGTCAAATAAGCTGAAATTTATATGTTACTTTTAATACATTTATCTTACATACGAGTAAATTCCTTACATTTGAGCTTAAAATGTTTAATACTTTTATATTTAATGAAAATATATCATACAAAAACGTAAGATATCACCATATATTTTAACATGTTTCCAATCATAGTCAACTACACTACTTCATATTGTATAACGTAAAATTAGTTGTGGTTTGTAGTTACAAGTCAAGCTAGAAGTTGGAACTTATTATTAACCTATAGGAGATGACATCATATTTCAAGTTACAATAATTAAAAATTTAGTCCTAAAATTTGTAAACATATTGCTAATTCTTGTTTTGAAGTATTACTCGTAAATTGACGTATCATCAGAACAGTAATGCCAACTTCTTTTGCCGGCTTATCCTTATAAAAAAAAAATTGTAAATTCTGCGTGGTATTAAGCATGTAAAAATATCATAAATCAGCAAGCTTTTAAATTTGAAAGGACATATGCGCCCCCTGTCAGTGAAATTCTAACGCCTATAGAATTTAATGATATATGTTCAAAATCTTTTCACAAGTGCTTATTTCCTATGTTGATAAAGCTTTTGTAGAATATAAACTGACGTCATTAGCTTCACAGTATAAGATATCTCTATTTACGATGTTTTTTTAAGGTATCTCGGGTAATATCAAGGATAGAGCAAAACTTTTTCTTTTATACATTCTATCTAAAACAAAGGAATTTTTCAAGATTAAATTAATAGTTGCGACATGAAATTTCTGTTTTCTTCTATTTTTTAGCTACAGGCTAAATCTTGCCTTTCGCTCATGAAAATAACTCATATCTATGCGAGATACAAGTTAATGCAACAAGTGTGCAAAGTAGTACTTTTTTGGTCGAGTACTTGTGCTTTAAAGCACGAGACAAAAAATACTATTTTACACACGTGTTGCATACAATTTTGTTCCTATAACCGAAATGTTAGTGCTCTTTCTCTCATAATACTGAGTTTAAAAACAAAATGTAACTTAAACTTCCGAAAGAATCTCAGAGACAGGTAGATTGGCCTTGTAGAATTTTACATTTAATATTAATCTTAAAAAGTAAGTTAGGTTAGAACTCATTATGTCAAAAAAATATTAATGTTCTTAAGTACTGGGTTAATAAAAATTATTACACTTGTTTTATTTACAATATACATTAATATTTTTAAATAAATTTTAATAGTTTTATTATTATTATTATTATTATTATTATTATTATTTACTTCCAAATTATTTACTTCCAGATAAGATAACCGAATGTGCATGTTGCTTAGAAACGCCTATTTATAGTCCGGGACACGAAAGATGAACTTTTTTAATATATGCGCTCCGTTTAAATCCACACGAAATATAATTAATTTACTTTCCGCATACCTAATATAACATTTAATAGTTGCTCAAATAAGTTTTAAAACTACCCAGCCTTTCTTATATTGGCAGTTGTTCTGTGCAACTGGTGTTCGTATCAGTTCCTGCCTATAGTTTATAGTCGTACACAAACATGTTAGAAGCATAAAGTTACTGTAATCATTATTATTTGGTGGAATCTATGAAATATCACGATATGAACATTTCTTTTCCTTACCCCTAAGATCAAGATTGGTGTCCCGCACTATACTTTTCACGCACTAGTGCTTGAAAGTGACTCTATACACACTGTAAAGAGTGCGTAAAGTTTGTACATTACGCACGGTTGTAAGAAATAGTACCTATATATTATGTGGCAAGTGTATGAAGCTGAAATTTTTACATGAGGGTGGCAAACCACCCGAATGTAAAATAGGCTTCACACACGTGTTACATACTATACTTTTTCTAAGACCTTGCAATAAAATATATTTTTTCTTCACATTGTCATTCTTTTAACGTAAATCTTCTGTATTATCGACTTGTGTAACCATAGTTACCAACGTTACGGGTGTTTAACAGCTTTGTTTTATTAAAATACAATTCAGTTTGTAATATTTAAAATAATGAACGGTGCGTGAAATGTTACTTCACGCACAGTGTGCAAAAAATCAAACTTCACACATAAAAATTGATACGTGAAGTACTCACTCCATGCATGGGAGTAGAAAAAAAATGTTTAGACAATTTTTATATAGTTTGTTTTTTACCTAGAACTACGCAGTGCGTAGTGTAATTAAACTTTTTGAAAACAAACTAGATTCACGAGATGCAACACAAACAACAAATTTTTTGCTCGGCTGAGACAAAAAGTTTCCATGACATCAAAATAATGAATAAAGTAACAAATTTTTCCAACTACTTTCACCCCACGGGAAATAATCTAAATGATTCCCCTGCCGAGAGAAATGTACAAAAAACTACACACTATATATAATTACTACTTCTATACTTACAAATAATTTGGAATAAATACTAATTAAGTCTATATTTAGTATGTACTCGTATTACAAACAGTGCTATGTATTGTATATTGTACAGTGTGTTCAGAAACAGCTATAAACATAGAAACGTACGTCAATTTGAAAGTATTTAATTAAATGTCAATTAGATACGAGATATTGTCAAAAATGTTATCTAAAGAAATCAAAGCTTTTTCTTCTTAAATTCTTATTTTACAAATAAAAATAAAGTAGAAAACGTTGAATGGCAATATTCTGTATCCGTCTTTCTTATCTTCTCTCATTAAAATTACATTTCACAATCAATTTTGACAACTTGACTTTTGCAATGAATAATGATCAGACCTACGTTTCTGTGTTCATAGCCTACTCTGAATTAAGTTTTTTTCTGAACACACCGTATTTCGACATTTACCAATTTTTTGTGTGTGTCACACACAACAAAAACAAAACAAAACCAAGAATACTATAGTATTACAATTCTAGTTATTGTAAGGATATTTTTATGCCATTCATAAGATTATTAATTATAACTATTGAAGTGTGAAACAGTTGGCAACAAATTTCGAAGATATGCAGAACAGAATTTCCCAAGCTGTGGTGTCAGCATTGCTGCATTGCATAGAGCTATTGGGCAAAGCTGACATGGATACTGTTTAGTGTCCACTCAACGGTGGCATGACAATGCAGGTGCTTTCTCTTGGTTCCAATTTAGATTAGGGTATTTTTATTTTTGGTTAGATCTTGCCCAAAATCGTTGTGCAATTCTGAAATAGCTCGGGTATTGTCAGCTGTGCACATCTTTCGAACTTTACCCGTAACACGTACACCAGGATACAATTCCACTCTGAAGTTAGTAATATTCATTATCTTTTATTGTAATTACAGTTTCATAGTCAGTATCTTCATACTATTCTTTTGAAGATGTTCTGATTTAGTTTTTATGCAACATATTTTATAATTCTTTTTTAGAATACTCTCAAGTTCTCATTAATTAAACGAATATATATACATATATTCACAGCTTATTATCCATATTTTGATGTGCCAATCTGCTTTTATTTGTCGATTTTGAAAATGACAATTTTTATCTGTACTGTTCTCAAAGTTTTAGAATGCACCATAGCAGTTACGTTGGTACTATTTAACATGTTCTTCAACGTGTTTTGTTAAGATTTAATGCGCTCTATTTATATTTATTGTATTACTTAAATTACTTTTATGGTAAATCGAAATAGTTATTTACAATACAAATGTGGAAACATGAACTTCCGTGCATGAGCCTTTGTTTGAAGTACGAGCGAGCAACGCGAGCGAGTATTTCATTTAGGCGAATGCACGGAAGGTATTTCCGCATAAGTATTGTACAAGATTTTTTGTAACGAACGAATTAATTATGAAACTGTACTACCTTCGATAGATGTTACGCAGAACATGTCGTCGCCTCAAATAGAGCCATCAATTTCACTAACTGTCAGATACAAAATATAAATATATGTATAATAATTATTGCAATACCAAGGAGCATTCTTAAAACTGTATATAATCGATTCAAATACAATTTCTTAAATTTAAGATCTTATTTTATTTTGATAGTACATATAGTAGTATGGTTATAAATTTAGGAACATACCACTACCTAAAACAAATAAAAGTATGAATATATATTAAATTATCTTTAAATAAAATATATTCTTATACCTATTAATAATAATAATGTTGCTTTATTGTCTACCTACTAATATAATTATCTTTAATATTGTGTGCAGCATACAGTGTGGCCGCCATGTTCATTCTCGATTCTTGTTACAGTAGTTTCTAATAGACGGTGTTAGTAGTATTAAAATGTCAAAATTAGCAATAATTCTGATTTTATTTAAATAATTTTTTTTCTTTCAACTAATTTTCCTAAATTATTATGTTCTTATATTAAATTTGTTGTAATGTACAAAAAAAAAAAAAAAAAAATAGCACTTTTAAGCTACTCGATCAAAGTAGTTTCCATTGAGACACTAGTGCGGGAAGTAAAACAATAGCGCGGGAATATTGCGTTTCGGATTGTGAATTGGCTGCGAGAAACATTAGTTTCTAGGCAGTGAGTACGAAAATGTTTTTATTAACTTTTTTATGTATTATAACATTGTAATATTGTAATTTTCACCAGCTGATGATTGACAAATTTATGTTCCGAAACGTCTAACTAATATTCAAAAAAATTACATCAATGAATGGAACCTATGGTCTACTTCTCCTTATGAAACATACATGTCAGTTCCCAAACTTCAATTTGTTGGAACTATTTGAATATTGAATATAATTTTCATGTTTCACGTCAGTATCAATAAAGCTTAAAAAATTACAAAACAATTCTTTCTTCCTAGGGATATCGCTCAATTGCAGCTGTAGACACGTGTTTCGCTCTTATTAGAGCTCATCAGTACAGTATAGCTAGTTAATAAGTGGACATTAACTAGAAGTAGTAATAAAAAAAACCGACAAAGTGTAACAGCACTAGTAAGCAGCCAAAACACCTTTGTTGCCTCGGTCAGTACTTCCACACCCATTGTGGATAAATACGTCACAGCGGCGGTGATTTATAACCACCCACCAGACCCGTTACTTGGACCCCAAAGTAAATATACGAAAACAATAATATTTCTTGAGCGCAAAATTTGTAAACAATTCTTTCTTCCTAGGGATATTGTCCTAGGGATGCGTTGTATTTATCCACAATGGGTGTGGAAGTACTGACCGAGGCAACAAAGATGTTTTGGCTGCTTACTAGTGCTGTTACACTTTGTCGGTTTTTTTTTATTACTACCTCTAGTCAATGTCCGCCTATTAACTAGCTATGCTGTACTGAGCTCTAATAAGAGCGAAACACGTGTCTACAGCTGCAATTGAGCGATATCCCTAGGAAGAAAGAATTGTTTACAAATTTTGCGCTCAAGAAATATTATTGTTTTAAAAATTACATCAGGCGAATACCGAACATAGGGCTTTAAAGCCGGGTCCAGACTAGTAACAGAACATGTAACGTAACATGTACAGTAGTCCGATGTACGGCAAGCATCCAGACTTAACAGCGAATGTTCGTTAGTTCCCATAAATGTTCAATTGTTCGCATCAGTATTAATTTGACAGCCATGAGTTCAATGCAGATAGCAGCGGTTGCATATATTTATATACATTATAGTATTAAAAGAAAAAGACCAAAGTCACGTAGATGGTGGATGCTAAAATTAAATAAAAGTCGAAATGTTTATAGTGGATCCAGCCTATTGACAGATTTAAAATTTCAGCAAATCAGTGGATTATATAAAAGTTTCACAAGAATGCATCCGTCTGATTTTGAGTTTTTGCTAAATTTAATTGGGCCAAAAATTTCTAAAAAGGACACAACTTTTCGAAAAGCGATTCCCGTTCAAGAAAAATTGGCTGTGACCCTGCGTTTTTTTAGCAACTGGCGTTCTATCCTGTCGTCTTCGTCACTTCTGATGCAGATGCTAACTTGAACTGTTCTCAACTACTAGAAACGCGTCCGAACTTTCCCGAACATCGTAACGTAACATCCTTTGATGTGACGGCAAAGACCGACAAATGATGGAACAAGCCCGAACAGAACATTGTAACACGATTTGTTACAGGAACATGTTACAAAATCCCGTCCACATTGTTACTGTAACTTGTTACGTTACAATGTTCTGTTACTAGTCTGGACCCGGCTTAACATGTAAAATCAAACTTTCGTAATTTCCTGCTTCCCTAATTATTTTAGGTAAAATAAAAGTTGTAGAGATTAAAATTCTGTATCTGAATCAAAAAGCAAACATTATTTTGCATGCTTTATAACGGCAGAAATTAGGTATGAAAATGTTGAAAATCACCCTAACAATAGTGATACCCCTGGAGCAAACGATTTATGTGTCGAGATAGGTTAGTTTATTTCTATTATTTGTAATTTCTGCTCAAGTGGACAATTATTTATTTATATTGATAGATAATTGTTCACTTAACAGAAATTATAAATAATACATAATAATCTTGCTACAATAAGTATTGATAATAAAACACATGGTTCATATACAGGCTGAGATAAATGAAAAATCGAAGAAAAATTGACAATGATAGTGATCGAACAAAATTTTGTCTATGTCAGTAAATAGCCTATAAAAAAAACAATAAAATTTTATATGAAACATTTTTCTCAATTTCTAATAGTTACAAAGTTATAGGAAAATTAAATATTGGCCAAAGTCGCCACAACATTTAACTTGATTTGAATTATTTGATTTTTAAAGAAAAACTAAAACACATCTAATATGACCTCTGAAAGGTAAAAAAGTCTTATTTAATTAAAGTCGTTAATCTTAAACAGCCCGATTCACGATAAAAAAAATGTTTAAGCTAATCCACATTTTTGGATTGGCGAATTCTACTCTAATTTTGACAGTTTATATCTTAAAATATAGTCTAACCTATTCCTAGTATCTACCTTTATTGATTATATCATGAAAATTAAATTTTAAATACCGGAATAGAATAGAATTCACTAATCCAAAAATGAGGATTAGCTTAAACTTTTTTGTGAATCGGGCTGATAGTTTTCAAGATAGCAGAGGTAGGTAAACTCCGTAAAAACTCGTTTTTCACTGCCTCATATCTCGGAAACTATTGAAGATCGGACCCATATTGATTAAGCTTTTTCTACTCAATTTGGTCAGTACTATATGCACTTAAAATTTTTTACACTTATGTTGAAACACCCTGTATATTTTAGAATTTTATTTTAAATTTGTTCAAAGTAGTACCCCTCAACAATAACACTTCACTATTCTTTCCATTCTTAACTTAAAAACTACAAAAGGTATGAAATTAATTTCTGGTGAATTAAAAACTACCAAAGCTGTCAATCTAATTACTGGACGACTTAAAAACTGTCAAATAAATTTCCCATTTATAAATCATGAATCGACAATACTTTACGGTTAATTTTATATTTTCACTCGAAACAATGCTAAAAACTTTACATATGGAACTTAATTTCAAATGACAGACTAATAAAGGCCTATTTATAATGAAGTAACGGGAAAAGCAAACACAAAATCTGTAATTTATAATAAACGCCAAAGATTGCACTTCTAACCCAGAAGAATTCGGTACATTTCGGTGAAATTCGGCTCACTTTTCTTTATTGTTTTATATGACATAGACATATGGTGAGTAAATAAAATAATTTAATTAGAAATGGTTAGTAACATAAATAAAGTATTTATGTATTTATTTTGTAGTTGTGACAGTTCACGAACATGTCGATAAGTCGATAATACAGATTGTTACAGTAAAACTGAAACCCTGAACTTTGATTGACTAACGGTAGCGGTACAGTAGTGGTATAGCACGCACTTTAGAATTCTATCAAAGGAGGCATTTGTTTTCGCTTTTCGCCACGAAGCGAAAATTTGGTAGCATGCGTGTATCAAAATATTCGCCTGCAAGCGTACGTCTCGAGGAGAAAATGTCAAAGCAACGTCATTATTTTGCCACAATGGGGATTACACCATTTTTTTATTTATAATTTCATCTGAAAATATTAGGAAAACTAAGACTATTGATGAAAATCCGGTGAAAAAATTTCTATTAATAAGCGAATTATGGTCTCCCGAATTTTGAAAAGATTGACGTGACGTCACATTTATGTGTTTTTATATCAAACTGTTTTCATCATGGACCTAAATGTTCTTGAAATATATGCTATTTTAATTTATATTTACATAAAAATAAATGAATATTATAACACTGTACCTATAAAGTATACATACTTTATAATTACAGGTGTATTTAAATTATTAAGTTTAATGCAAGAAATTTATGTTAAAATAAAAACTGTTTGGAAACTGTAGTACAGGAATGTTAGCCCCTCCTTTCGAATTTGAATTTCTTAACTTCCATTGGTAGTAATCCCACCTCGTAACACGCTATTTGTAATGCATGTATAGGCGGTTTCTCGGTCGCCAATCAAAATATTTTCATATTAGTGCCGAAGCGTTATAACGAAAAACTTTTTATTTCCGAAATATCTCAATTATACCATTTCATTTTTTTTATTAATATTCGTTACTCAGCATATACATTCGTATTTTTTTATTATTTTCCTTTAATTTGATTGAGCCGTAATCCCCCATTCTATTCAAAGCCAATTTACATATAATTTATACATTAATTATATACAACTGTTGTAATATTTTTTATTTTAATAGTATAAAATCCAATAATTTCCGAATCAAAAAATGAACATAGAATTCAAAAGTGCATGCTACCTAGATTCGTAAAAGTAAAATCGTATTCGCCTGTTTTCTATCATAGAATTCTAAAGTGCGTGCTACCACTACAGGTAATAAAATATGAGAGTTAGTTATCTTCTGCGTTGCATTTATTGCGTTGCTGATTGTGGCGCTGCGTTACTGTACATTATAAATCAGTATAAAGGAATACCATGGGCCCATGTTTTGCGTTACCTTTCTACAACTGCGTTACCGCTTGCGTTACTTCATTATAAATAGGCCTTAACTGTTTAAAATTACAGTGCAAATGTTGTTTTCCACAGCCTACTATTATCTTATTCTCATTAAATCTGTTGTGACTCCCGTATTATAATTATTTTCAGACTTTCAAACATTTTTGCAAGTACATTTAATACTTGACATTGGGCGCGTACACAAAATGTAAAAAAAATCACTCTCACTCGGAAATTTACAAGTGAAAACTACAGTAATGTAAAGAAACCGCGACATATTTTTCGTGCACTATCTTTCGAACATTAGGCCAGCATTTAATATTCATGTCTGTTATGGTAATGTCATAATGTGTATATAAATACAGCCCGAGTGAAATTCAAAAATGATATTCAAATATTCCACAAGTTTACATTTCAAAACATCATAACATTTGCACCATGCGACTACGGCAGAGACAAATGAATTTCCATTCAACAAAACACGAACAAAACAAATGAAAATCGTCCAGGCACTCCAATTAGCAAGCCAAATCAACGGCGGTGAATAGAAGATGAAGAAGCTCAACTTATTACTCAAACCAAACTCAACTCAAACTCAAACTGTACTCCGCAGATCTAATCAAATATCACTCATAAATTCTTGTAACAAAAGCTACTTTCATCTGGAAAATTAAACCGTCTTCAAACGAGCAGAGCAGATACAGAAAGAGATTTATTAATATGTACTATGCACTCAGGAATTATTCATTAAAACTAGAATAGTGAACAACGTTTTAATATGGATGAAGACTTAAATAAAATGTGCGGTGTATTTAAAGACATAAATGATTCTCATTTCTTTTTCCACAAGTAAGAGCGGTGTCGATCGTTTCCTGCTTTCAGATTTTGTTAAAAAAAACTACACACATCTATAACAAATGGCTATTTATAGTCATACATACACCAACAGTCGTTAAAATGCAACACCAAAAGATATTGAGAACAAATAAATGAGATTCAGTAAACAAGTGGCTTACAGATTTGGGTAGTAATCAATTACTTTGTAATTTAATTACTAATCTAATTACTTTTACCTCTCGCTAAGAGAGGTATTGGAATAATGCTAAAAATCGCATATCCAGATTTTAATGCATAAGCACGTTTTATTAAGGTCTCTATAATCCGATTATAACATTTTTACGATGATGTCCATGTGTGTGTGTGTGTGTGTGTGTGTGTGTGTGTGTGTGTGTGTGTGTGTGGTGTGTGTGTGTGTGCGCGCGTGTGTGTGGGTGTAGATGAGTGTGTGGGTGTTGGTACCACGGTTTCTCTAATATTTTAAGATTTAAAAAATATTTAACAGCAGTTTCCTAATTCTGACATTCCTGGGAAGTGCTGATTAGATTTTGGTAACAATTGGACAACCGGAAGTAATAGTTTCTTTAAAAAAATCTTCTAAATATTACTTTTGAAAATTTCTATTATTAGGTACTAATATTAAAAAATATAAAAATCTCTATCCGATACATTTAAAATTTTTATTATATCTTCTATGCAGTTAAAGCTAAAAACATATAAATATATAAAATAATAAGTTGTAAATGTATCTCGCAGCCGCAGCCCTCGGAAAACAAGTGGAAAAATTAAAATGTTCGTAATTGATAGATAAATGTGAGTGTCAAAAAGCCAGAGACATTAGGTACTGAAGACTTTTTCTGGGAAGTTCATTTAATATTTCTTATTTTATAATTAATTAAATATGTATAATTATAGATACATATATTACATATACCCTTCAGAAATACCGCCAATCTCATCAATGAATTAGAAGAATAAAAGTGAATAGAATGAATTAAAAAATATATAAAGAAGATATGTGTTTTTGTGTGTATCAGAAATGTGAAATATGTACAATACTTATATAGCTAATAAGGAAATGGCGAGAGGTCTTGTGCTGGCTACAACAGATTTTTCATATAAGTAATTGTAATCCAATTCTTTTCACAAAGGAGTAATCCAGTTACTTAAATTACCTTTTCTACAGTCTATATAATAATATTAATTATTATTAATTATTCTATCTGTGTACAAAGATACCCACACCCAGCAGCAATGGGAAATATACCTTGATGATATACGAGTATATCATTTTTATTATATATACATATATCCCTATTCTCGTATTGTAATTATTATCTTCTTGAATAATAGCCATAATTACACACCTGTTGCCTTGTTGAATATTGTATTTTATACTCGTGTTAGGCAAATTATCATTCTATCAGAACAAAACAGTTACTTTCACAATGATTCGAACTGAAGACGTCGAATCAACAGCCACATAGTACTCTAGAATCTAGATCCTAGAACATACAACTCGTATATTACAGTGTACACATTTTTGTAACTTCAAAATTTACAACCCATAACCCGTATTAATTTAATAATTATAAGATGAATACACACTTTGAATCCAAAGATTAGGGATTTATATAATCTGGCTTCAATATCACAAAAACAAAAATATTATTTTAACTTATATGTTCATACAATAACTATTTGTGTATTAAGAGCGCAAAATGGGATATTGTTGATTGAGAGATATTGGCGCGCGACGTAGGAGCGCGGCATCTTCTCGAAATCGACAATGTCCATTTGCGCTCGAAACACACACAAGATTTTTTCTACAGTCGCCACAACAAAATAGTTATATACATATAGAGGGTCGAAAGAAAAGGTTTACGCCTGCGGACGAAATTTGAAGCCCGACGCGTAGCGGAGGGCTTTTATTCGTCCAAGGGTGTAAATTTCTTTTGGCCCGAGGTATGTACAACCTTTACGCACAACAGCAATCAAATGAAATGATTTTAAATTATTTTTTAAATACATTTATAGCTTGTTTCTATATAAAAATATTACGTGACCAGGTGGCCATGTCACAAAACAATAAGGCGATGCGTTGCATTGCTAACTATTTGGTTATATGAATATTTTTTTAAATGTCATACTTGGAGATTTAAGACAATTTCTGAAGTAATTCCTTAAGCAATTCTAATAAAATCTAGTGAAAATTTAGCGGAACTGATATCGTTTTTTAAAAATAAGAGTCTTGATTATATTTCCAATTGTATTTTTGACGTTTTGTTTACCAGTAGGCGGGCTCTTGCTGTATTTTACCGCCCGCAGGGTGTAATCTTTCAGTTTTCGCCATGGTAACTACGATGTAAACAAACAATTTTAAAGCAGATGTGCGTAAAATAAGAAAATGTATACTTTGTACATACAGCACTACTCAATAAATAACGATTATATTTTTTTATTATAATTTATCGTTATTTTCCATTCTTCTTGAGCTATTGTTTCAATCTAATCTAAGCATTTTTTACTTTCGTTTTTGTAAATGAATACCCTATTTTATTCCTGTACTCCTTTATACAGCGGTGCAGCATTTTGTTTGGTTATGTAATATACCGACAGAGCAGTCATATGTCAGATTGACTTGTGGAGGTGGTAAATATGTAAGTAACTACAGCGCCATTAGTTCCTGACTAAATATTCCCATTAAAAATGTAGACAAGTGACATTTGTTTATAGTTAGAAATTTGGACAGCAATCGTTTTTCTTCTTTGTCGCACATGAGCGGCGTGATATTTTGCGTTGACAAAAGCGAGCGCAAATGCCTACTTTGTATATAGACTGCAGAAAAAATAATTTACAAACATTTCAAAATAAAACCGCGCAACCCACATTTTGGGCGCGATCCATAGTTTAAGAACCGCTGTTCTAGAACCTACATCTCGTATGTTAAAGCGTATATTTCAAAATCTTCCGCCGAATATTCAATCATATCAGTTGTGCATCCATGTGTAACAAATCACCCAGTTTCTCTTCAATAACTGCTACTCAATATTTCTTGTTGACGCTGTGGTTTTTACCCATATATTTTCCTTGTGAAGCAGTTCGCGCCGCAATTTTATTACATGTGAAACACAAAAGCGCGGAACAAAGGTAAACGCAACAGCGAGACAAACCACAAACAAGTGTACGGCATCAAAGAAATGTCGCGAAATAACATGGAAATGTGTCGCTACTACATGCAACACATACAAATGGAAACAGGCTGCATAGCGTGCACCAAGCAGCTCTTTTTAAGAAAATTGGAAGATAAGGAAGCATAGTTTTATTTGATAAGCAAAACTTAGTTGCGTCTAGTTTTTAGAATATGTTATAACAAAAATAAATGTCTGACGTTACTGTCATTTCAGTTTTCATTTTATATAAATATGCACCGCCGCTCAAAAGTGAGAGATCAACTAAATTTTTCAAATAAATAAATAAATAAATTAGGGCACTTAACCGGCTTTTTAAAAATGTGATTAACCATTAACCAAAATAAATGGAAATCGATTTTCAAACCAGTTCTAGAAAAAAGGGAATATGTACTTTAATTTTTAAACTGTAATAAAAGTAACTACTTTTTTTCTCTAAAACGAAACATTTTTTAACGAGCGTAGAATCAAAATTATTCTAATTATTTAAGACCAATTCTACATTATTCTATAAATTTAAAAAAAATATATTTTCCTGAATGATATTAACCGGTTTTTGAAAAAATACGTACTCGATTTTAATTAAAAATTAGTCGTTATTTTTTTGCGGTTGCTTGCCCTGATATAAATATAACTATCACGACATATTATCCATTGCTGTGTGTGCCAATTTGCTTAGTACACACATTTCAGTAGACCCAAAGAAATTTTGCTTTAATACTTATTGAATTGCAGGTTAAATCAAAAATTTTTGCTTTTAAAAAGGATCCAACAAAGTCTAAATTTGATTTAAAAGTACCCTTGCTTTCAACCTTTAATTAGGAGTTTGAAACAAAAGTAAATACTTTTATATCTAAAGCAAATTTGTTAAAAGTATTATATTCATCTTTAAATCATATAGTATTTAACTGAAAAGTATTTAATTTTAAATTAAAAACGTATGACTTCAAAACAACGTTTTCAAACATTAACTCAAAATAATCGATGCAATAAAATCAAATGCAATAGTATTTAATTAGAAAAAAATATTTATTTTATTTAATTTTATTCTACTTATAATTTTTTTAATTATTCGAAATAAAATATTGGTGGACTTAAGGAAGAAAAGTTTTAAATTTAAAATTACGTAGTAGGTACTCAAACTCGTGATTTATTTTAATAATTATACAAAAATTAAAAAAACATGTCGGGTCTTTATGTAAAAGAAATATTTTTATTCTAATCTTATATGGTACAGACAGGGAATTTATTTCTAACAAGATATTTACAGACAATAGTATGTGTGTATATTATTTACAAAACATATTTATTATGTTGTCTACCTTAAATCTAAATGAACTTATTTCATACACCATATTTATTTGTACTTGTAATTTTATAAGTAGGTATATTTGGAAATACAATATGTAATTATGGTTGTGATTGAAGGCGGTAGTTGATTTAACCACTCTTGTACCTTTGTAGTTAGTTTCATATGTATTACATCATTCACAGAACTACTAACAAAAACATTTTAAATAAATAAGTAACAATAGTAAAAATAAAAAGTACATACTTATACAAATTTCCAATGATTCAGCTATCTCCATTCTAATATCCTTAATCTGATATGCGAGGTAGGACACAATTTCTTCACATCAAAGTCTTTTAACTTATCACGAAATGCAGATTCCACAATTAGTTGTTTTCCTAAGAACAAATAATATTATATACGTTTCATATTAAGTATACGTTAAATATTCTCACCTTTAAAATATGAATAACATTCTCAATTTTGTTTGCTGTATCCATAATTGCTGCTGTAACATCGGGGCACTTACTACTCACACAAAAACACTGACAATGACGATCAATGCAGACAAATACTGGCAACTAGGTAATCAAATAAAATTAAATACTTTTGAATTAATATGGCCCATAAAATAATTTAAAAGTAAATATTTTAATATGTAAGTAATAATTTTTGTTTTTAAAGTTGATATTACATTTAAAAGTATTAGTATTGTGAACTGAAAATATTTGACATTGATATTACAAATATTTTATTTGAAATAAAAAATAATTTTTACTTTTAATTCAAAATCTCAATCTGTGAACACAAATAAATTAAGTATTTATTTAAAAAGTATTAACTTTATTTTAAGTAAATTTTATTCACACCAGAAGTAGTACTATTGAAGTTAAAAATATATATTATTCCTCTAAAATTAAATTATTTTTGAAATAAAATTATAATGGTTTTAAAATTAAAAGTATGTTTTAAAAGCAGCGTTTTTTATTTTTACCTGCAATTTGTTTAAGTTGAAAATAATTCTTTTGATTTTCAGTGTTTTTAGAAACAAAAGTAACTTTTATTGTAAATAAAACTTATATTTTTTTGAGTGTAATGATGTCGATATATCGTATCGTGTGGGCGGTTATTAGGCGTCATCTCTCAGGTACTCGTTGCTGGAGTGGGAAGTGCACCACAGGAGTCACTTTAATGCTAATTAAATTTCTAAGTAATTTTTATGTATTAATTCTATTTAAATCAAATTTAAATTTCCATCTTATTGTTTCTCAATATAGCAATTACAAAAATAAGAATTAAAATCTCTTCTTTTGTATTCCCTCATGGAGAGCTGTTTATCCGTTTACGGATATTTATTCTACTTTATAAAAACTCTTCTTTGCGCGAGTCGTTCTGAATCCTTCAGCAAGGCCGTATTTACATAATTTCAGCCGGAAGCCTGAACATCCAACAGGAAGTGAGAATAGATGGCGTAAGAAGTAAAAGATACTGTGTACCAACGGCGGAAAACGCCGATTTCCTTTGTTTTGTTCGAATTGAGGATTTAGAGAAAGGTTATTGGTTAATGAGGATTTACGATAAATAAAAGAAGCGCGAAACAAAATATTGAAGAAAATGAGCATATTTCAGGATTTTAAAAATAAATATTTGAGTAAGAGTCATTTTCATAATAAACTTTATCTTCACTTTAATACTTTCAATTAAAATTAAAGTTGTGTTCGTTTTCATAATACTACTTTAGCATTATAGCGAGCAATTTAGCATCCTTCAAATGAAAGATAAAGTCTTAAAATAATTTTAATTAAAGTCTTAAAGTGAGGCGGATTATGAAAACGGCCCTAAAAGCGTGGATTACACGATGAAGTTTTTATTTTCAAGTGACTTGAAAAGTGTCTTTATAAGCGACTTTACAAGTTTATTTACACGATCAGCGTGAATTAAAATTTCCAATTGTCAAAATTTAAGTTATACATACATCATACTGTCATTGAATTTTCATCACTTGAATTTTAAGTATATAGCCACCAAGACTCCAATTACTTCTCTACCCCATTTTGCCATTTTTACCTCCTGCTACCCTTGGTAAGGGAGGTTAGGGATCGTGCTAAAAATTGCAAATCGAGATTATAGTAAATGTAAGGTTCCTAGAATCCAATTTTAACATTTTCACGATGATGTCTGTATATGTGTGTATATATGTGTGTGTATGTGTGTGTGTGTATGTGTATGAATTTTGTCTTCGCTCTAACTCAAATACTATCATTCAGAAAATTCTGAAACCTTGTATTTCTACCTTATTCTAATATAAAAAGAAACCATTAGATTTTGGAGTAAATCGGATAAACGGAAATGGCATTTTACTTGAAGCTCATAATAGTTTTTCTTCAAAAAATACCATTAAATGCCATTTTTTCGCATTTTATGTCATTATGAAAATTAAAGATTATTGCATTTTCTATAGGTATCCATTAATACTTTTTTATATATTTTACAGATAAATTTAAAAATCATTTTTTTGATATAAATCCTGAAGCCTAAGATAAACACAATTCCTTTGTTACACATTTCATATTTCAAATGAATGTAAATGACAGGTAAAAGTCACTGTCAAAAAACTAATCACATCAAATTAATAATAGTGAGATTTTAAAAAGAAAATAGTAAAAAAAAAAGAATAGTTATATGCAATGGAACAAAATATAGTTTGCAGCATTAGTAAAATCATAGGTATGTATTTAAATCAATAAAAATTAAATAGCGGGAGGTTTTGTGCTGGCCACATCAGATTTTTTAGTTTAATATCGATCACTTATAACACAGCTTGATTACATCAAAAATTTTAACTCAAATGACATTGGGCATTTACTTGACAGTCAGACTAAGAGGGACTTTTAAGAAAAAATGTCTCATGTTCCAGTTTTTCTTTAAAATTTTTCGTGAAAAGTCTATTCATTTGTCTCTATTGCACTCATGTCATTGTGCGAGAGAGAAAACTTTTCAAGTCACTTGAAAAGAAAAACTTGATCGTGTAATGCACGCTTAATCCACGCTTAAGTTCGCAACTTTGTAATTGAGTGTATTGAAAATATGTAGATATGAACAACGGTTTACTGGTAACCAATAATTCATTCTCTAAATATTTAAATCAATATTTCACCTAAATAATGATAACTCCACCCCTACACATATATACAATATATTAATCAACCCCATACATCATAAACCGCCCTAATTACATATCCTACACAATGTCTCTGTCAACAACGACATGTGATATCGTTCTGTGCCATTCAAGCATACAATATATCATACTGTGAGAGTGTGACATGAGTCTTGAAGATGTCTTTATACCCTAGGGAGACAGTAAAAGACAAGACGAGGGATTATGATTGTATTGTAAAGGAAACAAAAGATGAATGACAAATGAGCAATGAAGAATAGAAGGACAATAAAATGAAATTTAATTAGGGAATTAATGGTGGATAAATGAGAATTATAATTTAATTATTCCTTTATATATTGCAAAGAAGAGTCTCTAGTAGTCCTTTGTAATTGAGAGATGTGAGTTTGAAGTCTGCATGTAATAATTGTTTCATTAATATTTAACATCATCGTCATTATTAATTTCCGTAAATTCTGGTTGGAACATTGGGTCGGAGTTTCAACGATTTCTTTCACCGAATTTTACTTGCATTTTACAGTGCCGTATTCTAGAAATGCTGTACAACTTTTCACTATATAGTTTTTACCGTAATATGAACGTTCCATGTTAAATATAAGTATATATCTCCCATAATCGCCGCTACCCGATAAATATCCTATAAAGCATTCAAATTCTGTAGATATAGAATGCTTATTGTAATTGTAACATTATTCAATTGTATATTGTATTGTCAACAATTTCATTCACAATATTGTAAAATTAAGTAACAAATCCATTTGATCGGTGTATTTATTTTACTGCCACTATTATTAAAAGTAGTTTACTCCTAAGCAATTTTACATATTTTTCCTCTCGCTGAGAGAGGTATTGAATTCTTACTAAAATTCGCATATCCAGATTTTAGTAAATAAGCACGTTTTAAGATCAATAGAATCCGATTATAACACTTTTACTATAATGTCTGTGTATGTATGTGTATGTGTGTGTGTGTGTGTGTCGATGGGAGTGTGCGTGAGTGTGTCTGGATGTTTTACTACGTATTCCTCAATCTGACATTAATGGGAAGAGCTGAAAAGGTTTTCATAACAATTGGACAAAATATTATTTTTTGAAAATTTTGTTAGATATTACAAAAATTGAAGAACATGCAATTCTCCATGTATGTAATACACTTAAATTTTTATTATATCTTCTAAAGATTTGGAGGTAAAGAAATATATAGAATAATCTGCTACAATAAATCGCATAATCCAGACTACACCGGTTGTCATTACTAAAGCTTTTTCTAAGAAGTACATTTAATATTTCTTATTGCATTATTAATAAAATATTTAAAATTATATTATATAGTTTCTCCTTAAGAAATACCGCCAATCCCGTCAATGTATTGGAAACATCTTGAACATTTTAGAAGAGTAGGACAAGATTCCTTATAGAATGAAAGAATAGATATAATTAGAATTATTTGTGTGTACAAGAAATGTTAAAATCGATATTTATGTAACAAAAGGAAATAGCGAGAGATATTGTACTGGCCACAACAGATTTCCTATTAAACTTTCATTTTCATTCGCCCGTTGAACTTATTGGCTGGTAGCACAAGCGTGGTTCTAACACCAGTGTTAACTAGAAACATGTCAACGACTTGATACATACTTCAGGTTTGTTAAGAAAACAAGTGTTGCCAATACAGGGTGTCTCAATAAGCTTGCTCACTATTGGTAACTTTTTTATTTGAAGAGATACGAGGTTGGTTAAATGAGCAAAATTGTGCCATTTTATATTAGAAAATTGGTCATGTAGACAAAATAAAATTTGTGTCAGCGGTTCTCAAAATTTGGGACAATATACATATATTTTTTAAATGGAACCATATATTTTTTATTATCTTATTGGAAAGAGTATTTTTTCTCTTTCCAATAAGGTAATGTTGTTTATGTACAATTCTTTCAAATAAATGAGTTATTTACGGTTAAAAATTTAAATTTTGTAAACTATTTTATTAGTTTTTCAGTCAAGTAAGCCATGGAAACAATTGATTCTTTGTTTGTTTGACGTTTAATAATTTCTCCCGTAAAGTTCTCTGTATTTAATAATGTTTAATAACTTTACAAATGAAGAAAAGTTAGATATGATCGTGCTATATGGAAAGTTATATCTAGACACCAGTTACGTAGAACGGTCGGCTCTCTTTCCAAAAGAGTTTAAATGTGCGAAAGAAATAATGGCTTTCAATTTCAATATTTTCTTTGTTTTGTTATTACTGTAAAATAAATTAATAAAATAATAATTTTATAAAAGACAATTGTTTCCATAGTTTACTTGACCTAAACTAATAAAAGATAATTTTTATCTTTAAACGTAAATAACTCGGTTATTTGAAAAAATTGTACATAAACAGCATTACCTTATTGGAAAGAAAAAAAATACTCTTTCTAATAAGATAATAAAAAATATATAGTTCCATTTAAAAAATATACATTCTGTCCCAAATTTTGGGAACCGCTGACACAATTTTTATTTTGTCTACATGACCAATTTTCTAATATAAAATGGCACAATTTTGCTATTTTAACCAACCTCGTATCTCTTCAAATAAAAAAGTTACCAATAGTGAGCAAGCTTATTGAGACATCCTGTATATTGATCAAGCTGAATATTTACTGACAGCTATTTTCAATAAATCTGCCAACACTATTTAAAATTATGTAATATGATTTGTTTTTTTAACTTGTTCTAGGAAAAACAGTTTTAAATAATGAGGTCAAATTTATTGAATTTTTCTGTCAGTATATTTTCGACTTAATTCAGTATATTGGCATCTCTTATTTTGTTAACAACCCTGAAGTATGTGACAAGTCATTGACACGGTTCTAGTTAATACCGGTATTAGAACCACGCTTGTGCTACCAGCCATTGTGTTTTTTGATACTTGTGAAATAGAGTACAATACGAAATTTTATCCAAATCGAACAAAGCGTTCTCCTATAAGCAAAATAATTATTTTTTAGAATTTTGTAGCAGAACTATGCTTAAACAGTATACTTTCGGTTATAGGTAAGAATAATTAAATCGTCTTATTTGAGGTGCAGAAATCGGTGGTTAAGGTATGTCAACATAATTTAGAGACATCTAAACAGATAATCGTAAATTATTTAAATTAATATAGCTACTACAGTATATAGATTTAATCATTCTTAATATATATATATATATATATATATATATATATATATATATATCATCACGGCATATTACCCATTTCTGGGTGTGCCAATCTGTTTTATCGCAGATATCGGTAATGATGATGACATATTTGTACCGTGCGGGCGCTTACCAGGCGTCACCTCACGGGCACTCATTGCTGGCGTAGAGAGTGCACCACAGGGGTCACTTTTGTGCCATTTAAAATTCGAAATATTTGGCCTCGGTCGGGATCGAACCCGGTACCCCTAGGTTCGCGACCAGACACTCAGGCACGAGGCCACGGGACCCCATCATTAATCAATCTTAGGTCCGGTATTTTCATATCCGGTTAAACAGCGCATTAATTTAACTGTCAGTTAAAAGAAAAACACAGCATCAACACCGTAGCTTAAATTGTAAAAATTATACATGTGTTAATTTTCGATGCCACATTGTTTTTATAACCGACAGCTAACTTAACCGGCAGTTTAACCGGGGATGAAATTATCGGGCCTAAATCTGCTAATTCATAACGATATCTACAACTATTTTGCAGAAGCTAATTTATTTATTAATCATGTGGAGGAAGAGAGAACATAAAAGCCCTTGTCTTTTCAGAATTATTTGAGCAATTTTCTTAGAGAAATGTATTTCTTACAACATTGCTACATTCTTGTTGTAATTTACGCAGTGTACGCGACCGCGCATAAGTCTCGGTGAAATACTTTAATGGCTGCAACACTGCAGTGAGCTTGTTTAGTTAGTGAGGCGAATAAATCATTAATTTTTTGAGCGACGGCGTTCATTAATATCACTGAGCTTAAATGTCCTGGAAAGTGTAAATAACGACGCTTATTTAAAAAAATCCTTTAAGCTCTAAACGATCTCTAGTTACAGTCCCACAAGGAAATTTCCAAGTAATTTGTATTCTCTAATTTTAAAAATATCAGGGGGAATGAAATTTTTCTTACTCAAAATGTTATGAACGATGAGCGATTCAGTTGGCAGAAAAAAATACCAGAAATTTTTCATAATGTAACTAGAGAAAAGGGGCTTACAGATTTTTTGGAAACTGAAGCCTAATTTATGATATAAATATGAATATGATGTCGCCATCACATCACTTTCCCGTATTATTATTTACATCTCGTTCAGAGATGTATTGGCTTCTTGCTAAAATCACATATCCAGATTTTAGTGAATAAGCGTGTTTTAAGACCGTACAATCCGATTTTAACATTTTTACAAAGATATCTGTTTGTTTGTGTGTGTGTGTGTGTGTGTGTGTGTGTGTGTGTGTGTATTTGTGCGTATATGTGTGTGTGTGTGTGTGTGTGTCTGGATGTTGAAGGGCCGGTTTCACAAATTTTATAAAACTAAAGACCAATCTAACTGCGTATTCTTTAATCTGACATTAATGGAAAGAGCTGAAAAGTTTGAGTACCAATTAAACAATCGATAGTAGTAGTTTCTTAAAAAAAATCTTATAAATATTATTTTTTGAATTTTTTTTTACAAATATTGAAAAAGTTTTCCTTTCGTTTGGTACCTTGGATGATGAATATGTGGAGAGGAATTATTTGTTTTCGCATTCTCAAGGTTAAAAAAAACCACTGTTTTCATTAAAAATTTGGACATTTCGAGAGACCCAAGGCCCTCATCATCAGCAGATTAAAAAAAAAATTAATTAAAAATGTTTGCTTATGTATTGTTTACACATTGACCCAAAAGTCATATTTTTAGAATATGTTTGCATACAAGATTCCAACTTCACCTCCATACTATTCTTTTGAGGGAATAGCTTGATCACGTCTCTGACTCGAGGACAACCAGTAAACGATACTTTTTGATAAATAGTTGCGGGCATCGTGAATATAATTTTCAACCTCCATACTTATTTTTTGAGGGATTAACACTTAATAAGGAGATATTTTTGAATTTTTTATAGACTTCACATGTTTACTATATTGCGTCTCCTATTTCGAGGTAGTAAACATGTGAAGTCAATCTTGTATGCAAACATATTCTAAAAATATGACTTTTGGGTCAATGTGTAAACAATACACAAGCAAACATTTTTTATTAAATTTTTTTTAAATCTGCTAATGATGAGGGTCTTAAGTCCCTCGAAACGTCCAAATTTTTAATGAAAACAGTGTTTTTTTAACCTTGAGAAGGCGAAAACAAATAATTCCTATCCACAAATATTGAAAAACATGAAAATTTTATTCTATCTTCTATAGATTTAGAGATAAAGAAAGTATAATATATAGAATAATATGTTGCAATAAATCGCACAGTCCAGACTACATCAAGGAAACCAGTTGTCAAATTCAAATGTTTGTAATTGACAGATAAATGTCAGTGTCAAAAATCAGCAGTTTTACTAACGAAAAGCTTTTTCTGGGACGTACATTTAATATTTCTTATTGAATTATGAATTAAACATTTAAAATTGTAGGTATGTATATTAATAGTAATAGTGCAGAAATATCCTCTTGAACATTTTAGAGTAGTAGGACAAGATTCCTTATAGAATGAAAGAAAAAATAAATAATTATATCATCACGGCATATTACCCATTTCTGGGTGTGCCAATCTGTTTTGTCACAATTATCCGTAATCATGATAACATATTTGTACCGTGCGGGAATTTACCAGCCGTCGCCTCACGGGCACTCATTGATATAGTAAAAATTATTTGTGTATGAGAAATGTTAAATTCGGCACTTATGTAACAAATCCGAAATGGCGAGAGGTACTGTGCTAGCTACAACAGATTTTTACCTCCCGCTACCCTAGGTAAGGGAGGTATAGGGATCGTGCTAAAAATCGCATATAGAGATTTTAGTCCCCAGAATCCGATTTTAACATTTTTACAATGATGTCTGTGGGTATGTATGTGTGTGTGTATGTATGTGTGTGTGTATGTGTGTGTGTGTATGTGTGTGTATGTGTGTGTATGTGTGTGTGTATGTGTGTGTGGATCCTGTGGACACGATTACTCAAATACTATCAATCATAAAATTTTGAAATTTTGTATACCCATTCTATACTAATGTGGGAAGCGTTGATTAGTTTTTAGTGTATATCAGATAACCGGAAGTATTACTTATACAAGCTTTTACCAGTTTTTCTTGAAAAAATTGCATTGAATATAATTTTTCAGCAACTTATACTATTAAATATATAATATAATGGTACAATATTCAATTCTACGATAATATAACTTTAAAAAACTTTAAATAACTTTAAATATAAATTTATAAAATAATTTATTTTTGTACATCATCTGACCCATGCGTCAAACAAAAACATAATACTTTAATAAAATTTTGACGAATTTAAACAAATGTCACTGTCACATTTACATTAATAATGAAACCGTGTTAAGAAGAATTTAGTAGAAATATATTTGATTTTTAAATATAAATCTGTCAGTATAAGTACGTGTTTTCAAAATGTCAAATATTGGTTTACAACTACACATTTACGACATAGATCATGTACAGCAAAGAATTTACACAGATTGCGTTTTTAGAGCACTTGGAGGTTGATGATGATTTTTCGAGGATTATCTTTTTCTTTGGTGAGGCACATTTTCTCCTCTCTGGGTATGTTAATAAGCAAAATTGCCATATATGGGTAGAGGAAAATCTTCATGTGATTTACGAGGTACCATTACATATCCAAATGAGACTGTTTGGTGCGCACTATGGTCAGGTGGCGTCATTGGAACTTATAGTTAATGGTGAGCTCTATAGGCCTATGATAATCGATTATTTTTGGCACGAAATTAATTTCGTATTACAGATTTCTATTTATTAAAACAACAAATTAGATTTTGTTTATAAACGATCAACCGGAAAGGAAAAAGATACTTTACTTAAAGCTCATTACTCTTTTAAACATGGAATTTGCGGGAGATCATGTGCTGGCCACATCAGATTTTTTGATTAAATTTCTTTCAGTTAGATTTTCATATGTCATAAAAAAGCATGTTTGAACATGTAGATATATCAAAGCCTATAATCCGGATATTATTTTTTTTTCAGGCAGCCCACACATATTATTTTTCTCATTTTCATCTTTGTTTTCTCCAGTATCTTTTTTAAATCATCCGATATATACATTTTCTATCTAAATTTTTTCATCCAAAAAATACTATCTGTGTAATATGTTTTCCAGATACACATCTGCTTTAATGAACAAGGGGCAGCAACAAAAAGTAAATTTACCCTTCAGAAGCCTGAAAAAATTAATTAACATTCTCTACACGCTATACACGCTGTGTAACTGGTTAGTTTTTACTTCATGACGTCGCCCTTCAAAGGATATATTGATACAGAGCCTGTGACTAGATTTATCTTGATAGCGGTAGCACGACGACTGTTTTAATAGGAAAACGTTTGTAGATTCTACATACGAGTACAGTGAGTTTTAAATTGAAAGTTTGACATATGTTTGAGGAAACATGCGTGGAAAAATTATTTTACTATTTTAAAAGAAATATTTTCAAAAATTATTTTTATCTTTTGATATTAGTTCTGTAACATTATCTGGAGCTGGAGCAGGGGCAGGATTTGAAGAATTTAAATTCAAAGGAATCTTAAGTCTAATTTTGTTCATTTTACTTACATATTTATTTAACCATCCATGATAAGCGGACGTATACTTCCAAATATTTTTGTATTATTTTTTTTCTCCGCTACCATAAGCACATTTTAAGATCCCTAGATTCCGATTATATCAACTATCGGGTATCACATTTTTTAAAAAGTATTTTAAATTAAAATAAAATAAGACTCACATTGGAAATGCTACATATTAAACAAGACAAAAATGTTATTAACGCACAAATTGACATCGACAATCTTAGTATAATTTACCACAACATCATGAATTACAAAATAAACAAAAAATAACATTTTAAATAATTGTGAATTAAATCATTATAATTTCACTAATTATTACTATGTTACTCTTACATTACAACAAAACATTTATTTAATGCCTAGTTATTAAGTCACTAGTTATATATGTGTTGTTCTTTGATTGGTTGTGACATCTGTTGACCTTAACTTATATTAAATACACTTTTCAAAATTTCAGTAGTTTTATAAAATTTGTACATTCATTCTGTTCCGTTTATATTATATTTTTTTAAAAAAAGTTTTTCGTCGTTATTATAACTTTTAGAGATTCACGGGCTTGGCTTGAAGCTTGAAAGCTTGGCTTGGCTTGGTTTGAAAAAGCTTGAAAAATCAAACCAAGCCTGCCTTTCAAAAAAGCTTGATTTTTCAAGCCAAGCCAAGCTTCTGTTTTATCAAGCCCAAGCCAAACCAAGCCTACCATTAAAAAAAGCTTGAATTTTCAAGCCAAGCCAAGCCTTTGACTGTCAAGTAGCTTGGCTTGAAAACAAGCTTTTTCAAGCTTTTCATAAAATTATTGTGGAGTTCGACAAGACCGTAATTTGCAAACTTCTGAGAATTGGGGTTCCGAAAAGGACCAGCTTCACTACCTGTCAGTTTTTTTAGTTTACAAAATTTGTAAAGAGGATTATTATTAAGCACTGTCTACTTAAATAATAATAACATTGCAAGCAGTATAAGGTGTAGCATTAAAATAACGAGATTTTTATTTTTCCGGCTTCCCTGTAAATTTGGTAACATTGCAGGCTATGCCATATTAATTTGTCATCTTCCATCCATTCACTGTTAAAATTTCATGATAATTAGGCAAACCGTTCGGTAGTAGTCTTTGATTGAAATTAACTACTTTCCCGTACTCCGTCAGAATTATGTTAGTGTCAATACGAAATTCTGTGTGAAACTTAAAAAATCCGCTGCAGAAATGTACGAATTGTTGAAGAATATTTATGGTGATGCGGGTCTACCTAGTTTTCGAGCAGTTTAGAAGTTTTAAAGAAGGAAGAAAAGAGATCGGCCGCGCACTGACATTGTTTTTTCGAAATGCGAGTGATTGTTCACATGGATTGGGTGCCTGAGGGGCATTTCGTTAACCAAGCATATTACAAGAAGGTTTTGATAACCCTTCATGCACGGGTGAGAAGAAAAAGGGCTGAAATGTGATGGATTCTCCACGAAGACAACGCGCCAGAACAAAACGCCCAGTCGGCAAGACATTTTTGACGAAATACAAAATCACCGTGTTGATACATCACCCGTACTTACCTGACCTAGTGCTATGTGACATGTCAAGTGATATTTTTAAATATCTTAATTTAACCAAGTGTCTCCATCATAATGAACTCTATTATACTTTTATTATTAATATCACTTAACACCGAAAAGTAATTTGGGTGAAAGACTGCGTATGATGATTATGATAAATATTATAGTTATATTTTGTTAAATAGTTCACAAATGTTGAGTCATATTTTTGGTAGCAAAGAATTTACAATGCTTTGTTATTCTACTATTTCCAAATCGTAGGAAAGAGAAAGTTTCTTTTCGTAAACATTATTTCAATACTATTCATAGCAAAATCCCTAATCTACCCCTAATAAACTGATTTTGTCTGTGGGTTTAAAATAGACAACAAAAGAAAGAGTGAGTATTTCAAGGAAATTCCCATCTGTATAGGGTTTTATGATTACCAGATGTATTTGAAGTAAAAGAAATAGGTTGACCGATATATTCCATTATGAAATTCCAAAAATATGTATTTAAACACTGTTCTACCGTAAATCGTAATTTTCTGTCTCCGGAATCTTGAGTTTTTTTTAATTATGCAAAATGAGTACGAACGAGTTTTAACAGTTTATTAGAAGGTTATTTCGTCATGTTACCAAAATACAATAAAGTCAAACTAATGTATAAACATAAACCTATAATGAATGAATGGAGTAAATAAAATTTATAAAAGTAACAAAAATTGCAGGCTTAAAACTCGAAAATAAAATTCTAAATATCAATAAACATTAAAAATTGTAAAATATTTTTATTTGTCGTTATTAGAAAAATATTTATCTATGTATACGATTATACTTTTAATAAATTATGTTGATCGTTTACTGTCAAATATAAAATTAAATTAAATGTTTATATCAATATTGTCATATTTTACCGTCTTATTTCATCTTTACACATAGTTATTCTTCAGTATTACCAGAATGAATTTATGTAAAACTAAACATGGTACAATGGTATTACAAAACATTTATATATCGATATATCGGTATTAATTTCACATCGAATATCAATATTCAAATCTTGATACCGAACTAATGGTTTAATTTCACATATCAATACCTTTATATTACTTAATATACTGTACAAATAAATGACATGAAATAAAACTATCATATTATGTGCGTGCGTAAATAAGTTCGCGCATGAGCATTTACAAAGCTTGAAAGCTTGAAAAAGCTTGAAAAGGCTTGAAAAAGCTTGATAAAGCTTGAAAGTCAAACCAAGCCTAAAAATTTAAAAGCTTGAAATTTTCAAGCCAAGCCAAGCCTCGTGTCCATCAAGCTCAAGCCAAGCCAAGCCCAACATTAAAAAAAGCTTGAATTTTCAAGCCAAGCCAAGCTTTTTTATTTCAAGCCAAGTAGCTTGGCTTGGTGAATCCCTAATAACTTTGTGTATTTCACATATTATCATCGATGTTTGTTAACGTTTGTTACAAATATTTCATTATTTTTCTGAATTGATTGTAAGTTAATAAATATTTTATTAATTAATTGTATTATATAAAGTTTTTTGTCATATTATAAATGTAGTAACCCTGAAGCGGATCATAGTTATGATGGTTTGAAATCAATAAAATCTTCTAGACTGCAGTTCCCAATATTTTCTTTTTTCCCACATCAATCTCCAGTCGATCATCGTTACTCCAATATTTTAAATTAAAGTTTATGCAATATTTTTCACAGTAATAAAAAATATAATAATTTATTGATATTTTTGCAAATAATTAAATAAAAATTGACGCCAGAAATAGTCATGGAACACATCCCCCCTCCCTGCTGTGACATCGGAGTACATACAGACAGCACGTCATTCATAGGCAATAGGAAAACAGTTTACTTATATAAATAAAAGTAGATAGTAAACATGTTAAGTTATATGTACTTTGACGTCACATTCTGTTTCAAATCATGTGATTTTTACAAAATATTACACAAATTTCAATATACAATTGTAAAACACCTAATGGATATTTCTTGATATTTTCAAATTTGATTCTCTAAAGAACACACACAAATAAAGCAATAATTATATGTAAAGGAACTTAATATAGTTTGCAGCATGTAGGTATGTAGTTGAATTAATAAAAATTAAATAGCGATAGGTATTGTGTTGACCACATCAGATTTTTTCACTTATTTTAGCCGTAGGAATTTTACTTACAAAATTCCTAACCAGATATCTTTCAATCTTAATTCGATTAACATTAACAATGTTGGAAACTAACTATCCCTTCTCTGATCAAATTCTTACCACATAGGAAATGAAAAGAAAACATTGTCGCCTTCGTCTCATTTACCCCCGTGTTAACAGCTTTGTTTCGCTAACTCCGTTTGACTCTACCCACGTCCTACAAAGACTAATTGCTGCTATTTTGTAAGTAAACCCAACCCTGGATTTACTCGGTCCTCATGTGAGTGGTGAAAATGTTAGGGATGATATTGCGAATGTATGAGGGTAAATTGTTGGTCTAGAGAGAATTTATAATATTGGAAGGTCTAACAATAATTAGGAGAAAATTTGTGAAATGTTATCAAATATGTTCAGGGGTTCCTTTATTAATATGTTGACAGTTTTAAACTATGAAACTACTAGAATATTGTAAGAATGTTTTATTGAAGGACAGGCGTTAAATATTGTTACCAATCAATTAGTTTGGCATAATAAATACAAAATTTTTAGTTGGCAAGTCCATAAATCTATTGGATTATAATTTTAACCAGTTGCTAGAAATGTTGATCATTTGTGACAGCTTTCTCAGAGTCTCGGTTTGAATCCAATGCAATATCTTGATGAAAAAATGCAGAGAAATTGACGAAATGCATTTTTTATTTAACAATTGATAATTAATATTAACACAAACCGAGAATTGGCGGAATTATCTCGATTATAAAAACATATCCGCCGATAAATGAAATACATCTATTTCCTGCGGTATATTCCTTGATAACTTATAAATTCCGCCGTAAACCAAGTTATAATTTCGTTTATTAATTTGATTCATCGAAAACAATATATAAGAAAATAATTTTTTTAGGCAAACCAAGTTTAAAAATAAAAAATGTAATTAAAAAACATAATATTTGTGCTGCATTTTATAATAATTTTAATTTAAAAAATTTACTTATAAATACTAAATTAAAAAATAATGAGAAAATGAAAAATAGTGGTGTTTATAAAATAACTTGTAAAAATTGTAATTTTTGTTACATAGCTCAAACTGGTCGTTCTTTTGGATTGAGGTTTCAAGAACATCTTCGTTCATGGAAACTAAATAAAACCGATTCGAATGTAGCCCATCATATGATAACTTTAAATCACAATTTTGATATTAATAACTTTAAAATTTTGCATAAATTATCAAAAGGTTTTCAAATGACATGGCTTGAGGCTTACGAAATACATTATTTAGTTTCCAAAGGTTTACCTATTATGAATAAACAATTAGATATTTTTAAATCCAAAATTATAAGTATTATTATTATTATTATTAATAATAAAATATCTAAATTTGTCATTATTTAACATAATATTTTTTTTATTAATATTTAAATTCATTTTACATATTATACTTTAATTATATTTTATTATATTTAGTGTATTAATATATAATTTTGTATTTATTTTATTTTATTTTATACCAACCAACTATGTATAAATTGCATTTTATCATTTGTTATGTCAAATATTTTATGTTTATGTTTATATTTATAATTTTTTCATTGTATTTACTCTGAAGATGGTTGAATATAACCGAAATCGATAAGAGGATTTATATGTTTATGTGTTTTATTTTACAATAAATATAATTATTAAATATTGTGGTACATCATCAAGAAGATTATTAATATATATTTTTATTCAAGTTATAATTGTTTGCAATGGCTACAGGCGCTCCAACGCGCCGCGCTTTAACACACTAGGGGCACGTGAATGCGTTATCATGCCCAAGCAACAACAATCTGGGCGTGCAACTTTTATATAAAAAAAAGAACTTTAATCAAGCAATCTAAACGCACTTTCGAATTTAGGTGGACAGTCACAACACGTAACCTGCCCACTGTATTAGTAGTATCACTAATATAATTGGCTTACCTACAAAGAAACGAAAGAGCACCCAGAGAAGTAAATCAACAAAATAAACATTATCGATTGATGTTATCTGTCATGCAAATAAAATCCGCCGAAAGACGGAAAATAACTTTTCAATCGTTCCATTCCGCCGCACCCGCTGAATATATTGGGTATGGCGGAATTCTCGGACATTTAGTCACTCCGTTAATAATAAATGAAGTATATAAAATGGCATTTATTAAATTTACATGTTATAGTATAGTAAATATTTATAAATCAAGTAATATGATTATTGTTCAAACTATATATTTTTTAAATAAAAATATCCATACAAATATAATAAATGCGAAAGTAACTCTGTCTGTCTGTCTGTTACGTTTTCACGCCTGAACCGTAGAACCAATTTTGATGAATTTTGGTATAGAGATTGATTGGACCTAGGAGAAGGACATAGGCTACCTTTTGTCGCGAAAATAAAATTTAAAGAGGGTGAAATAGGGGACAAAAGTTTGTATGGAGAACCCATCATTTCTCAAGTTAGGGATATAAAAATTCTTATTTATGCTTTTGGTAAGAAATAAAGTGTTTTAGCGTTTTTAAAAAATCATCCATCAAGGCGGTACGATAGGGGATGATTTCAATTATTTTTTTTATCTATTGTAAAGTTGAAATATTTGTCGGAGAGATAGCTTGCATCATATGTACATAAGTAAAAGTACCCGAGACATGTTTAGAAAAGGCGCTTTTAGGTGTGGTGCGGGGATCGGACGGAGCCTGTTACATGTACGATGCAAGGCAGGTTGCCGGCTCCCTACGCAGCGCATGTTTCCGAAGTAAATGTAAAAAATTACTGGTACACAAGTAGCTAATCGTTATTTTAGCTTTACCCGTGCGAAGCCGGGTCGGGTCAGCTAGTATATTAATAATCTAAAATAATAATAATAATTTAATATACGAAGTTATATATTTTTCATCAATTCTTGTTCATTTATTTCACAAACACTTAAGACAAAAACTAAAAAGATATTATTATTCCAAAAAATGAAAAATTGTTGACTATTTTAACTGTCAATAACTATAAATAAATAAAATAAATGTAGCTAAACTTTCAACTATTGGTATACTTAGCTGCAATTGGTAACTTTAAACATGTTGTCTGAATAGGGTTGTCTCAAGAATTTTTATGTGACTTCTATGTATTAAATTTTAAGACATTGTTCCTTAAAGAGCCTCAAATTTTAAAATATCACGAAATATCCATTATATATTTTACAATTAAATATTGAAATTTGTGTAATATTTTGTAAAAGTAACAAACTATCGCGTACTTTTATTTATATAAATAACGTAAACCGTTTTCCTATTAGCTATGAATGAAGTGCTGTATGTACTCCAACCCCTTAGGAGTGGGGGTTGTTTTTCATGACTATTTATGACGTCAATCTTTTTATTTCATTATTTACGGAAACATCAATAAATTATTAAAAAAATTATTTCTGTGAAAAATATTGCATAAACCTTAATTTAAAATACTTTTTAAAAAATGTGAAACCAGCTCATTGTTATAATCAGAATCTAGCGACCTTAAAACGTGTTTATAGTAGCGGAGAAAAAAATAGTACGAAAATATTTGGACCCTTATCATAGATGTTTAAATAAATATGTAAGTAAAATGAACAAAATTGGTCTTAGATTCATTTGAATTTAAATTCTTCAAATTCTGTCCGTGCTCCAGATAATGTTACGGAACTAATATCAAAAGATAAAAATCTGATGTGGCCAACACATGACCTCCCGCCAATTCCATGTTTAAAATAGCAGTGAGCTTTAAGTAAAGTATCATTTCCGGTTAATCGTTTGTAAATAAAATCTAATTTGTTGTCCAATAAGTAGAAAAGTCTGTAATACGAAATTTTGGATTGTTTTATTGTTTTTCCTCAAAAATTTGTTAGAGCTCCAAATTAAGTACTACACCCGATTTATCATATATGGTTAAAATCTAATATGTTGTTTAAAATTATATATGAGTTTTAAATACCAAATTTGAGAAGTTTTGGATCATATTTTAATAGGCTTTAAGGAAAAATCGTCACACACGTACATTCTTAAAAATCAGCTTCATCTTCTAGGTGCTCTAAAACGCAATCTTTGTAAATTCTTCGCCGTACATAATCCATTTTGTAAATGTGTAGTTGTAAATTAATATTAATTTATAGTGCTGCAAAAATAGCAATTAGCAAATTTAAATCAGATCATCCTGTACATCTAACATTTATGTATGATGGAAAATATATTATTTTTACAAACCTTAATAAAATATTTTACTATTATATTCTCATTAACACGGTTTCATTATTCATTTTAATATAATTGCTGCCTGTCAGTGACATTTTTCAAATATGTCAAAATTGTTATTAAAATTATGTTTTTGTTTGACGCATAGGCAAGACGATATATGATAATAAATTACATTATATATTCATATTTAAAGTTATTTAGAGTTATTTACTAAATGTTATTATCGTAGAACTGAAGATTAAACCATTATATTCCATTTTAATTAGTAAAAGTTGCTAAAAAATTATATTCAATGAATTTTTTACAAGAAAAACTGTTAAAAGCTTGTATAAATGATACTTCCGGTTATCCGATATACACTAAAAACTAATGAGCACTTCCCATATTAGTATAGAATGGGTATACTAAATTTCAAATTTTTCTGATTGATGGTATTTGAGTAATCGTGTCCACAAGATCCACACACACAGACACACACATACACACACACAGACACACACAGACACACACACACACAGACACACACACATACATACCTACAGACATCATTGTAAAAATGTTAAAATCGGATTCTGGGGACATCAAAACGTGCTTATTATATAAAATCTCTATATGCTCTTTTTAGCACGATCCCTATACCTCCCTTACCTAGGGTAGCGGGAGGTAAAAATAATTTTTGAAAATATTTTTGGCGCCAAGCATTTTATTTAATTAATTACAGAAATAACAATAAATTATTTTTATTTATGTTACTATGAAAAATATCGCATAAACTTTCAATTAAAATACTTTTAAAAATGTGATACAGGCTCAATGTTGGTTTGGTAATGCATTAATCATTAATCTAATAGCTGTGTACTAATATGCTATGAAAATAAATAATTTAAATGCAAATATTTATGTCCATTCCTGTACAAACTACTAATATAATTTGTTAGTACAAATTGCTCGAATTCAGTTCACTACATCCTAATTCAGTAATCTGTAACCCAATCAGTGTTGTAAATAGCAACAAACCAACTGCATTACATTGAATGCATCCTTTGTAAGTGCACTTGCAGTCCGCATTCATCCTGGAGGACCAAGGACCCAGGACTGCAATTAGAGCGGACTAAGTTCTCAACAGAATACGAATTCCTTATGGAGCTTTCTTCCTCCTTACCCTAACTAGAGAGAAGGATCGTAGAAGTGATAAATTGCAGGGAAACAATGCCGTTAATGAAGTTTGTTGGGCACTAGTTGCGCAGGTGTTTTTCTAATAAAGAATCTTCTAAAGAAATTTGATGAGGATAATTTATAAAGTTGAGGTTTTGCTACGATTAAATTCGTGAAGACACAATTTAAATATTATTAATAGCATAAGGTTAATTATTAGTTTTTACATCGTTTCAGTTAAGAAAATAATTGATGGCGCTTGAGAGTCGGCTATTTTTTATATGCATTAAATAAAGAATAACTTCGAGAAACCAAACTTTGTTCACACTGCATATAATATAATAATAATAAAAAAAATAATAATAATAAGAATAATAATAATAATAGTAAGAATTATAATAATAATAATAATAATAATAATAGTAATAATAATAATAATAATAATAATAATAATGGGGTCCCGTGGCCGCGTGCCTGAGTGTCTGGTCGCGAACCTGGGGGAACCGGGTTCGATCCCTACAGACGCCAAATATTTCCAATTTTAAATGGCACAAAAGTGTCCCCTGTGGTGCACTCTCCACACCAGCTATAAGTGCCCGTGAGGTGACGCCTGGTAAGCGCCCACACGGTAAAATATATCGTCATCATTACCGATGTCTACATGTGTTGTAGATACTGGCACACTCAGAAATGGGTAATATGCCGTGATGATATATTTATTTTATTTTTATTTATAATAATAATAATAATTAATAATATTATTATTAATAATAATAAATAATAACAATAACAATAATAACAACAATAATAATAACAATAATAATAATAATAATAATAATAATGATAATGATAATGATAATGATAATGATAATAATAATAATTAATACTTTATTACCCAACAGCAAGCCATTTACAGGGTAAAAACAATATACATGTAAATAATAGATAAAAAAAATAGTATATTATGTGGCAAGTGTGTGAATCTGAAATTTTATATGAGAGTGGAGATTGCGACACGAGCCGAAGGCGAGTGTTGCAAACCACCCGAATGTAAAATAGGCTTCACACACGTGTTACTACGACCTTGAAATAGAATATATTTTTTCTTCACATTGTCATTCTTTTAACGTAAAGCCTCTGTATTATCGACTTGTGTAACCATGGTTATCAACGTTACGGGTGTTTAACAGCTTTGTTTTACTAAAATACAATTCATTTTGCAAATATTTAAAATAATGAACGGTGCGTGAAGTGCTACTTCACGCACAGTGTGCAAAAAATCGAACTTCACACATAAAAATTGATACGTGAAGTATTCACTTCACGCATGGGAGTAGAAAAACATATTTGTATCTCTCACTAAGAGAGGCATTGAATTTATCCAAAAAATCACACATCCAGATTTTAGTGAATAAGCATGTTTTGAAGTCCCTAGAATCCGAGTATAACATTTTTACGATGATGTCTGTTTGTGTGCGCCCGTATGTGTCTGTGGATGTTGGAGGGACGCTTTCTCAAATTCTATAAGACTAAACACCAAATTAACTACGTATTCCTTAATCTGACGTGAATGTGTATAATGACATAAAATTTCCAAAAATCAATATTTAGAAGATTTTTTTTAAGGAACTACTACTTCCGGTTGTCCAATTGTTACCGAAACCTTTTCAGCTCTTCCCATTAATGTCAGATTAAGGAATACATAGTTAAATTGGTCTTTAGTCTTGTTCCTCCAACATACAGGGAAACACACACACACACACACACACACACACACACAGATAGAGAGAGAGACATCATTGACAAATGTTAAAATCGGATTCTAGTGCCCTTAAAACGTGCTTATTCATTAAAATCTGGATATGAGATTGTAGATGTGGTGATGTGGACATTAGAGACCTATACGCCAGCATTTCTACGACAAAATACTTTTACGAGCGAAAATTTATGCGCTAAACATTTATTCGACTGGGTACTTTATGAGGCAATACATTTTATATATCACATTGATTTAATACATTAGTTTTTAAATCACCCTCGTATATTATGAACGTGAAAAACTAATATATTGCAGATTTTTAAAATAAAATTGTGTTACCATGTTTTCTTGTAAGTTCTCGCTGCTTTAATAAATATCAGTCTTCTTTTGAAATATGACGAAAGCGTAATATCCTTTTACAGTAAACCAAATAAAACCAAGTCCTTCTTACAAACAAATTTGTCTCCTTTCAAATTCGTTTGACATTTCAATCACATCACATTCCCATTTATAGAATAAAACCCTGCAGGAGCAAAACATCCTGCAATCCTGCACAATCCTGCAGGCTGGCCCAGGGCCAAATGCAGCCCAAAGGACCACTTGAGTCGCTAAGTGCAGGCATTATACATACACGGGCTTACAGCAGGAGGTAACCTAAATGTTTACACTTTATCTCCGTTTAAAATAAGCCAGGAAATTAAACTAGTTACACAGACTCATAAATTGAAAGATAATGATAAAAAATGCAGTTTTTCACAGGATGTAAGTGATAGATGGTATTTAAAAGGTTAATTGCAGGATTTTAAAATTAAAGATAAGAAAGAAATTAATGATAATAAAAATAATAATTATAAAGATCATTTCTATTACATTTACATTCAAATGCATAACATAAACATAACAATACATTTTATTAATTAGTTTAAATTGCTTTAAATACATATTAATTACATTAAGATCAATCAACTGGTTACATTAAAATATGTGTATGTAAATATTTGTTTTCTCTCGCTATTTTTGTCCATTATTTATTCAATTTTAACGTTTTAAACTCCATAGCAACTTCTAATCATATTAGGCATTTACGAAAATTCTACCGGTGAACTGTTACCGGTATATACCGGTAAACCGCTGTTTATCAGGGTACGTCTACCGGGATAGATACATTAAGAACGCAAGTGATAAACCGGGTAGATTTATAACCTATGAAAAGCAGTTAAAAGATGAAACAGATTTGTAATTTGACGTAGTTAAACGTTATTTCATCTCGCCTTTTATATTAACATAATTAACTTCTGAAATATAATTCTGATTCCAACTTCGCTTGGCATATCTACCTTTATCTGAGGTTAGATACTTCATTTACCGCATTTACCGGCTGAATTACTCGATCCACAATTCATGGATCTGGTAGATATGGTACAATTTTCGAACATAGTAACTATTAACCACTTGTGTTTTCGAACGCAGTCGGTAGGTGCGGTATCTACCGGTAGAATTTTCGTAAATGCCTATTAGTAACTTTTTATTTACTAGTATATTTAATAATTATTTAACTATCAAGTTTGTTAATGAGAGCGATTAATTGTTGATATGATTAATTGTCATTTAACAAACGTGCTAGTTACACTATTTTTTCTTTGATCGTATCTTACTGAACTGGAAAAACTAATTTTATTCCATGACAAAAATTTTTAGGTTGTATCACTTGATACATAATATTTGACAATTGTTAAGCAATGGTATGTGGCATCTATGGGTTACCCACTAAAATAGTTTATTAATACAATCATGCATTAATAGCGTTCATTAATAAATGATTTTCTATACATTAACATAACCTATTAATAAACGGTCATCGGGAAAACAAATTAAATCACTCAAAGTGATTTAAGTCAAAATTGAGTAAATAACAATGGCGCTTGTCATGCCTATCTACTATTGGTTTTCCATTAGGTATGCCATAATTAAAATTGATAACGGTTGTTATTACAGAGTAATCAAAAAAATCTGTTGTGGCCAGCACAAAACCTTCCGTCAATTCAATGTATTTTTGTACAAATCAGATACCAAAAGTTCCTTGGAAAAGATTCTATATATCCTGTAAAATTGTAACACGAACACACTATTTTTTACAAATTCCATATTGCAAGTTCCTTTGAAAAGATTCTATGAATCCAATATAATTATAACACGAATGTACATTCTGTAAATTGCACTTCACACTTCCTCATTCCTCTCCAACGCAACTTCTTCACACAGTTCTTCCTGTCTCAAATATTCTGCTACACAGTCCTTCCATCTTCTCTTTGGCCTACCTCGTACTCCCAGCATTGATACTGCAAGTCACTTGCGAGGGACACTATGTCACTTATGTTACTTTCTGATTCTATACTTTCCACTTTGGTTTTGCACTTGACACTGACATCTGTTCTGTCAATTAGAATTTTTTGAATATATCTGCTGTTTCCATATTTTTTGCAAAGCTGACTGATTTTTGTAAGTTAACCTCTCTTAATCTCTCTATATAACTCTATATCTATTGAATATAAAGGAAAATGTATAATCAAATCGTTTTTCTTTCATATTAATGATCATAAAATGTCGAAAAACTGTTAAGAACTTCAAATAAGGGTACTTCCGGTTGACCAATTATAACCAAAATCTAATCAGCTCTTCATATGGTTGTAAAGAAGAGGAATACGAAAGAATCATAATTTTTAGAATTGTAGTTTTGGAGTTATCGTCGGAGAAAAATTTGTCTCTCTCACACACACACACACACACACACACACACACACACACACACACACACACACACAGACAGACACACGGACACACACATAGACACACACACACAGACACACACATAGACACACACACACAGACACACACACACACACACACACGCACACACACATACAGACATCAATGTAAAATTAGTAAATCGTAATCTAGGGATCTTAAAACGTGCTTATTCATTAAAAACTCACCACCGAATTTTTTGACCAAAGACAATACCTTCCTTTTGACGGAAGGTAAAAACTGATTCAGTTGGCAATAACAAAAAATTACTTGAAATTGCTGATACAAAAAATATTTCGTATTGTATTTAAATTTGGGTATATTTACAATTTTTTATTAAAATGGTTATTGTTTCCCTTACCTACGACCTTTAATTCCTTCAATAATCCATAGAGCAATAATCTAAAGCATTTCAATCACTCAAAATCCTATTAGCTGTCAGGTCCCACCTCTGGCATTACCTTTGTATTTAATGTGAAATGGCATGTCAAATATTTCCGCTTGCACTTGGTGTTGTATAAACTATGGAATAATAAGATCCCTAGAATTTTATTGCCAACTGCATCATTTCTTTTTGATCATTATGTATTGTTTCGCCAAAATTAAATAAAATATTGTATAAATCACGTGACTTAAGAATGTTTATTCATTAGCCCTACGGGCTCGAATAACCATTATTTTAACCCACTTGGTGTATAAATATCTATCAGTTTTATGCTTCACTTGTTTAATCGTTATCATTTCAAAGATTACAAAGTAAAAGGAAATACAATATTTCAATTTTAAATTGTGTTGTTAAAACTTGTAGTTCATAGTTTTTCTTTTTGCAGATCAACATCCTTACATCGTGTACCCAACCGCCTTACCCAACAATGGTAAGTTCATTTTACATTTTTTACAGTTTTACACATTTTTGTTTAACTTTATAACATCTCCTCTTTTGTCTCTCGTAATATATTCAGCAAAAACCGCCGCAAATGACATGTATAATACGGCTCATTTTCCTGCGAAATATGGTGTGGACATTCAATTTTTTGCCAATTTTTCACGCGAATAAATTTAAACAGTAAATTATACGAAGATAAATTCGATGTTTTTGTTACGTTTTTTATCACTCGTTCATCCAATAATCTTGATTAATGTCTACATAATTGGTTGTGTATTTTTTTGCATTTAATGTAAAAAAATTATAAGCAAAAGGATAATTTATAAATCGTGAAAAATTAGTAGCCCCCTTTACTGGTAATTATTGGATTTTAATGAGGTCGTTCTGAAACAAAGAGTAAGAAACTTTACAAAGTTTGAAGAATTAGTGATAAGGGGATTATTTTAGATAAGAATCTTACCTAAAGATCACTTTCAACAATCTTAATTATTTAAGGGACAACCGAGGAAATTCATTCCTTTTTCTCAAGAAGAATTTCTTAGCGGGGTATTTGGTATTCATATTTGAATTAGATTTAGAATTATTAGAATAGGTATATAAACTGTTTTCATGATTATAGCAAAGCTTCATAATTCTTTAAGGGCCAGTTGTACAATACACAGTTAGTATCTACGGTTACGTAACATACAGTTAACCTAACCACTGGTTAAAAAACACAATTAGTTGTACCATTTCCATTTTGCTAAAGGTTACCTAGTAGTCTGTCAATTATCACTGGATCAGTTTTTCCAAATTATACTATATAAAACAAAACAAAATTTTTATTTTATTGCAATTTTGACATATACGTCAGTTTTCATAAAAATTAAAATTACAAAATGTCAAAAACTAGCGTAATAGAACACCTAATTTTACGCAAGATGATTGTTTAAAATTAGTGGATTTTGTCGCCCAGTATAAAGATATAACAGAGAATAAAAAAATTGATGCAATCACAACACAAGATAAGGTAAATAAATTATTATATAAAGTGCATGAAGTATTCTTGGTTATTGGATAAAAGAAATAAGCAGGAATGCAGTCAATTTATAAAATTTTATTTGTTCAAAAGCCGATGTTTCGCTTCCTGCTGAATATTTTAAAATAATTTTTTAACGAGTGTAACAAATTAATTAAAAATATTAGTATTTCGCCCTGAAGGAGCTTCCACAGGAAGCGAAACGTCGGTTTTTGACTAAATAAAATTTTATAAATTGACTGCATTCCTGCTTATTTCTTTTATCCAATAACCAAGAATACTTCATGCACTTTATATAATCATTTATTTACCTTATCTTGTGTTGTGATCGCGTCAGTTCCTACTTCTTAAAAACATATTTTCTAATAATTCATCTTCAGAATCAGATTCAACTACCAAACGTCGCCGAAAAGCCATTACAAATAGTTAAACACACGTCAAATGTCATACGTTAACACTTTGTTAAATCATTAACCCCTCATTTCACCAAAAGTTAAAAATATTCTGGTTAAGAGCCATGGTTACGCTTAATCCGTTATCGTACAACACATTTTTTGACTAACCAGCTGTTAATTACTAACCCTTGCCTTAACCCTTAATTGTACAACTGGCCCTAAATCTATCTAACTATCTATTGAATATGAAGGAAAATGTATAATCAAACCTTACAGAGAATAAGATATTCTTTTATATTCACAATCACATAAAATGTCAAAAAATGATAATTAACTGAGTTTTTTCAAGAAAAACTGTCAAGAACTTCAAATAAGGGAACTATCGGTTGACCAATTATAACCAAAATCTAATTAGCTCTTCATATGGATGTGAAGAAGATGAATAAGAAAGAATTATAATTTTTAAAATTATAGTAAGGGAGTTATCGTTGGAGAAATTTTTCTCACACGCACACACAGACATAAACACACGGACACCCACATAATAGACATCATCGTAAAACTAATAAAATCGTATTCTATGGACCTAAACCTGCTTATTCATTAAAAACTCACCACCTAATTTTTTGACCAGAGACAGTACCTTCCTTAACTAAAGGTGACGGAAGGTGAAAATTTAAAGACTTTATTTCGAACTTGTTATTTAGAAAACTCATTTTTGAAATTTTAACTCGGGCGAAAAAAAGTCTTATGAAACTTCCGACCGACGCCAAATATTTCGAATTTTAAGTGACACATAAGTGACCCTTGGGATTGCACTCTTCACGCCAGCAATGTACAAAGTACAAATATATATCATCATCATTATCGAAATCTGTGTACAACGCAGATTGGCACACTCAGCAATGGGTAATATGCCGTGATGCTATATTTTATATTTATTCATGAAACTCGTTCTTTAATATACTATTACCCAATCGCAGATATTAGTACACGAGAAATAAACCGAGTGTGCTAAACTTTACGCTTCTGGATAAAATAATAATAATAATAAATAAATAAATAAATAAATAAAATATATCATCACGGCATATTACCCATTTCTGGGTGTGCCAGTATCTACAACACATGTAGACATCGGTAATGATGACGATATATTTTACCGTGTGGGCGCTTACCAGGCGTCACCTCACGGGCACTCATAGCTGGCGTGGAGAGTGCACCACAGGGGTCACTTTTGTGCCATTTAAAATTGGAAATATTTGGCGTCAGTCGGGATCGAACCCGGTTCCCCCAGGTTCGCGACCAGACACTCAGGCACGCGGCCATGGGACACAAAAAAAAAAATAAAACAATATCTAATACTTTTTGGCAAAATTCCTGATCAAACCGTTTATTTGAGATTATTTAAATTATCATTTACGAACTCTCCCAGTTTCACGTTTCGCTTCCTGATCTTTATTTTTGCTGTGATGAATGTAGGTGTTAGAGAATTATTCAACACACCATTAAAAGAGAACACGACACAACCTAGAATGCAAATGTGAGCAACGAGTACGAAGCACAAACATAAGCTTTGTGAACTCTCAGGGATATGAGGTTGTTTTATGAGGTAATGAGTGATTTTAGCCTTTTACGAGTAAAATGCTTTCACAGAGACAAAAACAATGACGTTTTTGCGAAGTGTCTTTTAATTAATGGGATAAGTTTTTAAATATTAAAATGGAAGAGCAAGAATAACGAATATGTTTTAACAATGAAATACATCACTATTATTTTTTATAAAACTTAATTTAAATTGAGAGGAATCTGTAGTTTTAGAAAGTTTTTATTGTTATGTATTAAGGTATGTAGTTCACCCGTTGAAAGTCTAACTCCAAAATGTGACTGAAATAAATATATAATATTTATTAGAAGTCGTACTATTTGAAGGTAAATTAGAAATCATAAGTAACCATTGAAATAACTAAGATAATTTAATTTAAATTTGACACTGCATTGCAAATTCATAACTGATAAAAAATATTTAAAAAACAACACACCAACTCATGTTTGAAAAACGAATTTGTTATTCTTTAATGTTTGAGATATTTATAGAAAAAAAATCTGATGTGGCCAGCCCATAACCTCCCGCTGGGTATTTAACCATGCAGTATAAATAAAGCGATCATTATGTTCAAATATTTTTACATTCACTCATAACAATTTTAGTTTACATTTAACAAATATAACATACACAAAATAAATTTCACAAATATTGACAAAACTAATAGAAACATTGAACAAAAATCAAAATAGTACTTGCATCTTGACACAAAGTCTTTTCAAACCCGTATTCTGGAAGACAATGAAGCAAATCAATAGTAATTCTAATATTTATGTACGATTGAAAATATATTATTTTTACTCACCTTAATTTTATTAGATTCAAATACATGTATTATTACTACATTCTCCTTAACACGGTTTCATTATTAATTTTAATGTAATTGCAACCTGACAGTGACATTTGTTTAAATATGTCAAAATTGTTATTGAAATATTGTTTTTGTTTGAGGCATAGGCAAAATGATATATGAAAATAAATTATATTATAAATTTATATTTAAAGTTATTTAGAGTTATTTACTAAATGCGCTATTATCGTAGAATTGAAGATTGTATTTCATTAATATTAGTAAAAGTTGCTGAAAGTTATATTCAATGTATTTTTTTCAAGAAAAACTGTTAAAAACTTGTATACGTGATACTTCCAGTTATTCGATATACACTGAAAACTAATGAGCTCTTCCCACATTAGTGTAGAATGGGTATACAAAATTTTAAAATTTTCTGATTGTTAGTATTTGAGAAATCATGTCCACCAGATCCACACATCCACACACACACACACACACACACACACACACACACACACATACACACACACATACACACACATACATACCCAAAGCCATCATTGTAAAAATGTTAAAATCGGGTTCTGGGGACATCAAAACGTGCTTATTCACTAAAATCTCTATATGTGATTTTTTCGCACGATGCCTATACCTCCCTTACCTAGGGTAGCGGGAGATAAAAATCTGTTGTGGCCAGCGCAAGACCTCTCGCCATTTCTATATTAGGCTACATAACTACATACACAAAAATTCTAATTACATCTATTATTAATCTTATTATATATTATATTATATATTATGTCTCGTGGCCGTGTGCCTGAGTGTCTGGTTGCGAATCTGGGGAACCGGGTTGGATCCCAACCGGCGCCAAATATTTCGAATTTTAAATAGCACAAAAGTAATCCCTGTGGTGCACTCTCCACGCCAGCATTGAGAGCCCGTGAGGTGGCACCTAAACGCCTCCATGGTAGACATATGTTATCATCATTGTTGAAATCTGTGTACAAAGCAGATTGGCACACTAAGAAATGGGTAATACGACGTGATGGTATATTTATTTATTTATATATTTATTTATATTTTTTAATTCATTCTATAAACGAGTTTTCTCCTACTCTTCTAAATGTTCCAGATTCTTCAATTTCATTGACGAAATTGGCGGTATTTGTGATGCTTATATGTACTTTATTAATAATAATACTCAGCTCGCCAGACCGTGTAGGCCCATGGCTTCTCTTGTAATATTATTCTACTGTATTCCGTCCTGTGCTCTTTCTTTCCTGTTTTTTATCCCTAACACTTGTAAGTCTTTTTGCACTGATATGTAATTTATGTATCTATAATTTCAAAAATTTAATTAGTAATAAAATAAGAACTATTAAATGTGCTTCCCTGAAAAAGCCAAGTAATATATTTGTATTTTTGACACTGATATTTTCTGTCAATTACAAACATTTTAATTATTCAACTGGTTTCCATTGAGTTGTTTGGGCTGAGAAATTCATTACAAGGGATTATTTTATATATTTATAATTCTCTATCTCTAAATCTGAAGATATAATAAAAATGTTCTATGTATCGGACAGGGAATTTTATTCTTTAATATTTGTAATAACATTAAATTCCCAAAAAAATAATATTTAGAAGATAAGAAACTACAACTTCTGGTTGTCCAATTGTTACCAAAACCTTTTCAGCTCTTTCCATTAATATCAAAGCAAAGAATACGTAAATTGGTCTTTGGTTTTATAGAATTTTGAGAAACCGTCCCTACAAATCCACACATACTACACACACTTACACATCCAGACACACACACACACACACACACACACACACTTACACATCCAGACACACACACACACACACACACACACACACACACACTTACATTCACATCCACACACACTCATACACATCCACACACACTCATACACATCCACACACACATACACACACAAACAAACACATAAACACACACACACAGACATCATTGTAAAAATGTTAAAATCGTGCGTATTCACTAAAATCTGGATATGCGAATTTTAGCATGAATCCAATGTCTCTTAGCGAGAGGTAAAAATAAAAATTATGAGACACTTAAAAATTTTAATTTAGAACATCGTCTTTAGAACGATGACGTACTAGACATACTTAAGAGAGAGTTAAAAAGGTCGGTTGACGCTATGGTTGATATAGCTCAGATGGGAGAGCACCAGACTAGAGATGTGGTGGTCCCGAGTTTTCTCGCCATATTTACAATTTAAGGTGACACTGTTGTCTTGCAAAATAGTAAAGTTCATCACCATTATCCTACTTTTCAAGAAACCATATTTCACGCGCAATTATGTCAAACTACATTCTGTCATAACTTCTCAATCAGCGTCTCCCTTGCTATACTAATGCATCACCAGTGCACCGAGTGCAATCAACTAATGCACATGCACCACACCTCGACAAACACCTCATCGTGTTAATTATTCTCAACAGATGTCTCCCTACGAGCACGCTGACAAACGACAAGACGACGTACAAGAGCATCCGTGGATTTATTTGTGATTTCTTCGTACAAATTGAGGTGATTTGTTGCTAGATTTAATGAAATAGTGAGTTATGAGGTCGTTGGAAAGATTTCAGAGTGCGGCGTTCTTGCTCTAATGATAGAAATTTTTTTGGAAGAGATTAAATTGTGATTTACGGAAGATAGTTTGATATTTTATGGGATAAATGTTTTTTAATCGGATTTAGATGGAAAATATGCGAGTAACTATAACTAATGGTAGTTTTAATCGCATTAAAAATGGTTCTTCAAGCGAAATAGAATTAGAATACCTATATGAAAAATAGGTATGTAAAAAAATTGCGAACGCATACATACTAGTCGAATCCATAACTACAGTTGCTTCCAGATTTGTATAGGGATATACCTGAATGCAATTTGTAAAAAATCAAAGTACTCAAATTGTTTTTCTCATGTAATAGGATTGTTGCAAGAATATTTATATGCCTTTTAAGTACTACATTTTAAAAGATATTATTCTTTAAAGAGCCTTAAATTTTGGAAATATCGTGAAATATCCATTAGATACTGTACAATTAAATATTGAAATTTGTGTAATATTTTGAAAAAATCACGTGATCTGAAACAGAATGTGACATCAGTGTAAATATAGTTTAACATGTGGCAAACTATCGCTTACTTTTTAAACTGTTTTCCTATTGGTTTTCAATGACGTACTGTATGTACTCCGTCGTCACAGGACTGAAATTTTGAAATTTTGTATGCACATTCTATACTAATGTGGGAAGGGCTCATTAGTATTTAGTGTATATCGGATAACCGGAAGTATCACTTACACATGCTTTTTTTCTTGTAAAAAATTCATTGAATATATTTTTTCAGCAACTTTTACTAATAAATAGTATAATATTCAATAGCATTTAGTAAATGACTTTAAATATAAAATTATAAAATAATTTATTTTTGTACATCATCTTCCCTCTGCGTCAAACAAAAACATAATTTTTAATAACAATTTTGACATATTTAAATAAATGTCACTGTCAGGAAGCAATTACATTAAAATTAATAATGAAATCGTGTTTGTATTGATTGAGATTAAGATTTTAAAAATAATATATTTTCCATCATACATAAATATTAGATGTACAGGATAATCCGATTTAAGTTTCCTATGTTTCCAACACTAATTAAACAGCTGTCAATAAGCACGTGTTATCAAAGTGTCAAATATTAATTTCCAACCACACATTATCGAAATGGATCATGTAAAGCAATAGATATTTATATACAAAGCACGATTTAAAATATACTGGTTGTGCCACTCTGCACAAAACGAGGGTCCAAAACGATACGTGTTTCCTCGTTTTTTCCGCTAGAGGCGCAACGTGAGAACGACCCAACTGACACCTGTCATTTGCATGTCATTTTGAAATTATTACATGTTATATCTTATAGAAAGGTAAATAAAACAGGTTTTGAAGTACATATTCGTATTATATGTAATGTAATATAAATATTTTGTTGAAAGATATTGCAATTAATGCAAAATGAAAAGAAAATTAAATGAAAAATGTTTTATTTCTGGATGTGAAACCGATTACAAGAAATCCACTGAAAAAAAATCTCTGTTTGCTGCTCCACTGGATACACTTATTAAAAAAAGGCAATGTACAATTAGTAGAGATGATCGCGAATTAAAATTGAATGATATTTGTCGAAAACATTTTCGGGAAGAAGATATTATTACCGAATGAAAATCTGGAAGCTTACGGTTCTATCAATTTATTTAGTTTTTCCAATTTTAAATTATTTTTTAAATTTATATTAAAAATAAATTCACTATGCACTTCATTTTTTATATTTTATGTAAAAATAGTTTGCTGTGGTAGGGTCGTTCTCACGTAGCGCATCTAGCGGATTATTCAAGGAAACTCGTATCAAGCGGACCATCAGAAACAATGAAAAACATGATAAGTGGCATAACCAGTACATTTTAAAGCATGATGCAAAGCAACATAATATAGTTTGCAGGATTAATAAATATGTAGGTATGTATTAAAATTAATAAAAATTAAATAGCGGGTGGTATTTTGTTGTATTATTTTTTTTTGTATTAATGAAACAAATAATTATTAAATATAAAATATACCTATTTTTAAATTTCAGTGGATATTTTACAAGCATTAAATTTAAAAATAAAAAAAAGCTTTTAAAAACACAAGTGGTATTTTCCCGTTTCTTGCACACAAAAGAAATAAACGATTAAATTTTTATATTATTCGACCACATGAAACAACAGTCCCAGTACAGCTCGAAACAAACATCCAATTCATCGCGCCCATTGCCGTTTCGTAAATATTTCTGAGTATTGTTTTTCCGTCTATTTCCCCAATCGATCGACGTTGAGTGCGGCAGGTTTGGTTGTTTCGCGGATTTAATCAACTCGACAAACACAATCCAGGTTGCCGTGCTGTGAACAGGTGCCTAGTGCTTGCTGTAGCTCGAGTTCAGCTACAGCAAGGATTCAGCGCCGGGCAAATGTATTCAGCGACACGGACACAACCACTGCGAAACCGCCGCCGCGATGTTTGTTTATTCACGACACCAGAAGTGAAGCGGTCCAAAAGAAAACATGGAAAAGGGAAGAGTTTCACAGGTTTAATTATACCCAAGCAAATCGTATTAAGATGGTAGCAAAGACTTTGAGTAAAATAGAAACAAATACAGGCAGTACCTACCGTCCAAAATTTTTTTGGAAAGCTATTGTCCCCATTTCTTAAAAGCTTAATTTTTACTCGAATATTGGGAAGGATTTCTTTTTACCTCTCTCTAAGAGAGGTATTGGATTCATGCTAAAAGTCTCATATCCAGATTTTAGTGAATAAGCACGTTTTATGGTCCTTAAAATCCTATTATAACATTTTTAGGATGATATGTGTGTGATGTGTGTGTATGTGTCTGAATGTTGGAATGACGATTCATCAAAAACTATAATACTTAAGACCTGTTTAACTACATATACAGAAAAAAAAAGAATTGAAATTTTGTCTAATTATAATTAGATATTATTTTATCAGGCAATATGTCTAATAATTTAGTATAATTTACAAATCTTAATTTATCATTTTAACTAACCCGAAATAGGTAATAAATACTTTGTAAAAAATCGTTAATTTAAATATGTAAATAGTTATTTTAATTACTTATTTTATTTAATTTTACTATATTTTGGCTTCATTATTTTTGTCCTACAATTTTTGGTGATTTACCTAATGAATTAGGTAAGTAAATATAAAATTTAAATATATATTTAGTTAATTTCTTTATTTATGTTTAGTTCAATACTAAATGTAGTCATTTAATTTTAATTTTACTACAATTTGTTATTAGAAATTTAGAAAATTTAACTAAATCAACTTAGATGAAAATATATTAGTAGGCTGAAAATTACAGATTTGTTTAGTTCATTTAACTATAATTTAGATGTTTTTTTTTTCTGTGTGTACTCCTCAATCTGATATTAATGGAAAGAGCTGAGAAGGTTTTGATAACAATTGGACAACCGGAAGTAATAGTTTCTTAAAAAAATCTATATATTATTTTTGAAAATTTATGTTATTACAAATATTAAAAAAATATTTTTGTTGTAGCTTTTATAGATTTAGAGATAGAGAATTATAAATATATAAAACAATCCGTTGTAATGAATCTCACAGTTCAGATAACTCCATGGAAACCAGTTGAAAAATTAAAATGTTTGTACTTAATTCACAGAAAAATTGTAATGTAAAAATCCAGATACATTACCGAAGGCTTTTTCTGGGAAATACATTTCATATTTCTTATTAATTTAAAATTTAAAATTATAGATGCATATATACATATACGCAACAGAAATGTCGCCAATCTCGCCAATGAAATTGAAAGATTTCGAACATTTAGAACAGTAGGAGGAAACTTATTTATAGAATGAATTAAGAAATATAAAAATATATTAATGATAGACGTAATTAGAAATTTTGTGTGTTTACCAGAAATGTTAAATACGATATGTACTTATATAGCCTAATATGGAAATGGCGAGAGGTCTTATGCTGGCCACAACAAATTTTTAATTTTAAATGGATTCACTATTTTTAATTGTTAAATAATTATATTTACCGTGTATAAATAGTTTTTGTTAAAAAATTTAACAATGACGATCTGAAAAGAAATTTGACATTTCAAACAAATCAAAAGTAAACAGCAGCAAAAATAAAATACTCGTAAAATTAGCTTTATTGTGCTTTCTGTCCTTTAAAATTATATCCGGAAAAAAATTGAGTCATTCTGATTTTTACAAATCAGCAAACGTTCTGTTAAAAATTAATATACATACTATGATTGGACATAATAAAATTTTCAAGTACGTGCTACTAGAATTTCGAAAGTAGTAACATGGAAATTTGTGTAAATTTTATCTGTTTTAAATATGAAACCAGCTGAATTTGATTACATCCTTGTAACGCTAGCTGTCTGATACGTAGTAGTAGTAGAGACCTAGTGGTAATTACACATATTTGATTTGAAAAGCCCGTGCGTGAATGGCGTACTCAACCCGAGCTCTTCTGGCTTTGGTGCAGTAATGAACGTTCTGGAGTGGAGTGCTGGATGTGTGTTGGTGTTGAGTGTCAATCCTCATCCGTAGTATCAACGACCGAAATCAATACCGGCTTACAGATTTGCACATGTGATTGGCAAGAAAAAAGTAGAGAAAATATCTCAATGTAAGCAACATATCACCGAATGCCACATATCATTTGCCTTTTTTTTTGGTCATTAAGAAAAATTATATGTATAGTTACTCTTACAAGACTGGCATGCAGAGGAACAAAATCTCAATCAATATGATCATTTATTGGATTTTTAAAGCGAAAGTTAAAGCAACAAAATAAACTAAAAAAGCTCTACTAACAATAGAATATGAGACCAAAAGATGAATATCGAATTATGGATGGATGCACAAAACACAGATAATAATATCGCCACCACATTAACGTTCGGTAATTCTTAAGGGTGTGAAAAGTGTCTTTGTAAGTGACCTTACAAGTTTATTTACACGATCAAATTTTGCGTAAATTAAAATATCCAAGTGTCAAAATTTAAGTTATACCTACATTAAATTTTCATTTTTACCTCTCGCTAAGAGAGGTATTGGAATCATGCTAAAAATCACATATCCGGATTTTAATGAATAAGCACGTTTTAAGGTCCCTAGAATCCGATTTTAACATTTACACAATGATGTCTGTATGTGTGTGTGTGTGTGTGTTCGTGTGTGTGGATTGGAGGGACGATTCCTCAAAAACTATAAGACTTAAGACCTGTTTAACTATTAATTCCTCAATCTGTCATTCCTGGGAAGAGCTGAAAAAGTTTTAGTAATAATTGAACAACCGAAAGTAGTAGTTTTAAAAAAAAATAATTTCTAAATATTATTTTTTGAAAATTTTTGATATTACTAATTTCGAAGAACAAAATTCTACATCTGATACATTTAATTTTTTTATTATATCTTCTATAAATTTAGAGATAAAGACGCTATAATATATAGAATATCAGGATATAATAAATCGAGTAGGCGAAACACTAAGTCAACCAGTTGACAAATTCAAATGTTTATGACATAATTTGTAAATGACAGATATCAGTGTCAAAAATCAAAAGTTTTAGTGACATTCTGAAAGCTTTTTTCTGGGAAGTACATTTAATCTTTCTTATGGTTTTATTAATTAAATATTTAAAATTATAGGTAACCTGCATATATCCATTAGAAATACCGCCAGTTTTGTTAATGAATTGGAAGAATCTCGGATATTTAGGAACTTCCTCATACAATGAAAAATAGATATAATTAGAATTGTATGTGTGCAGAAGACATGTTAAATACAATAAAAAAATATTTGGGTAAAGTTCTGTATTTTTTTGTTACAAAACGACGGTTCGATAGCAAAGTGCAATACATTACTTATATAACATAAAATGGAAATGGCGAGAGGTATTGTGCCGGCCACAACAGATTTTTCTGTTTAATATCGATCACTTATAACACTACTTGAATACGTCAAAAATATAAACACAAATATCATTTGACAGTTACTTGACAGCCAAACTTATAGGAACTTTTAAGAATTAGTAGTGCTTGTTCCAGTTTTTCTTTAAAAGCTTTTCGTGAAAAGTCTCTTACACTCATGCCATTGTGCGAGAGAGAAAACTTTTCAAGTCACTTGATAAGAAAAACTTCATCGTGTAATACAGACATTATTTACTTATTTTAAGTAAATTCCATGCAATGCCCCTTCTGTTAAAACTCACCAATTTTTTTTTTTTTTTGATAAATCGCAATGATCAGTAATATTTCCACGAATGAACATTGAATTATTGATTAAACCAACCATTACACGAGCCAACCGGAGTTTAAACCAGAGCTGTGCATGTACTTAAGTACATGTACTTTAAACTGTACTTAAATACATTTTTATTGTACTTGTACTTGTATTTAAGTACAATTTTTCAATGTGTAATTGTACTTGTACTGAAGTCCAATATTTTTGGAATTGTAGTTGTGTGTTCACAAGTACATGGACAAGTACTTTTGCTTTGCACGTTCAACCTGCAAAATAGCAGAAAATATATATCCAGTTTGTCTCGTATTCTCGAACTAAGCAATACGTTGTATTATTTAAGTTATAAAATCATTTCATTTGCAGTTCAAACTGCGGATGTATTCCATGCTATTAGTTGTTGTTCTTAGCCGTTTATTTTCTTCGTAAATTAAATAAATGTAGTGTGTAGTACTTGTACTATCTATAAATATCTATAAAAATTAATTAACAATTTGTATTTAATGTTAGTTTTTTGTTTGAAACCAGCAGTTCCATAGAAAAAATACTCATTTCGGTGAATGTACAGGCTCTTAATATTTTGCAATGATTTATTAGATATACAGTCATACAAAAAAATCTCCGTACGACAACAGTTTCAAAATATTTTAGGAAAAATAGCAGTCTAAAATCCAATATAATAATTTTCTTTTAATCCAAAATGAAAAGCATTATGTTACTTTATTATAAATAAAAAATAAACAAATAATGTACTTATTTTATTTATTTTATGGGGCAAACATTGAAATTTCATGACAAAAAAGTCTCCGAACGATAACGAAAACATTTAAATAATAAACCATTTATTTGATTCATGAACTCAAAGAAAAATAAACTAAATGTTTTTTTTATATGTACTTGTACTTATACATGAAATTGCAAGTACAAGTACTGTACTTGTACTTAAATACTTTTAAAATGAAAGTAATTGTACTTAAGTACATTTTTCAGCAAAGTACTTGTACTTGTACTTAAATCCTTTTTTCTTGTACTTGTGCACTGCTCTGGTTTAAACTTTAAACGCGTGCACGGGATTCCCTTACCTGTGTTTTTCTATGTGATAGAAATATTTGTTATTCAAAAATTAATTTGTTTTCTTACTATTTGTATTATAGGCTAGTCGGAAAGGGGTTTATTGTGGAAATAGTTGGTGGCAAGCTGGAGTAAATTTTATTCTGAGCAAATTTTATTTTCTTTATTGGAACTCCAAAAAGACAAACTAATTTTGCACAATCTGGCGACCCCGGCTTTTGTCGCCATATTACAAAATCCATGTGAAAAAAGAATTTTTATTGGATTTCGTGAAGATCTCGGTTTTAATTAACTTTAGAACAAAATATCGTTATTGAAAATAAAGTAAATAAAATTATCTACAAAAAAGAGCTTACCCTTTATCATGTTAATTGATGGTTACAGAGTTACAGTTATTCACAGCACACAACATATATACAGGGTGTTAAAAAAAGGGTAAAAAAATTTGAGTGCATACAGTACTGACCAAATTGAGTAGAAAGCTGTATCAACATGGGTTCCGAGATATAAGGCAGTGAAAAATATATTTTTACGGGCTTTACCTTTGCTATCTCCAAAACTATAAAAATTACGTCTTCGATTAAATAGAAGTGTTTGTTTACTTTTCAGAGGTTGTTGTTTTTCAAAAAAAAAAATCAAATAATTGTTTTAAGTTAAATTTTTCGTAAATTTACATCAAATTAATAAAACCTGTGTTTAATACATCAATCTTAGAATTCTTCAGTAATAGTATAGAACCTAATGTACCTAGTCACCATCATGCATTGTAACACTTTACACTTATAGAGGTGATTAATGATTGATGAACATCTTTATGGAAACGAACACATTTAATATTTTTATTTACAATTAAACACTTATGCCCGTATTCATAAACCCTCGTAAAATTTTAAACGGTTCGTTATAATTTTTATCCAATAAAAACAGTCGACATTGAAAGAAAAATCGAAATTTTATTTGTCAAGTTTGATTCTATTTGTCAAAAATCATAACGGGCCGTTTTGAAACTTTACGAGTGTTTATGAATATGGGCATTAGACTTATTATTAATGATTACACTAAACATAACTAAATCCTAAAGATGCTGATACATCCTTAGGCCAAAATACTCGCGTTACGCAGAACGCGAACCAAAAATTAAAACTACATGTCTCCGACATGAATCTCTCACATAGTCTGCCTAAAAACTAGCGGTTATCATCTTCAGTAGAGCATATCTGATGGATGTGGGGTGAAAGGTTATTATACGAAATCCATAGCCAAGTATCAACTCTACCGTAGGCTGGCAATAAGTTATATACTTAATTGTCAACACACTAAATGTCTAAGCGGCTGACATCCAGAATAAACAGAGAGAGATCTGAGGAAAATGATAATTATTTCTAAACAGAATTCTGACTTACAAAGATAACAAAGTTGAAATATTGATATTGAAAATATAATAGGGCTGTTGCAATAATTTTTATATGACTTCTAAGTATTAAATTTTAAAAGATATTGTTCTTTAAAGAGCATCAAATTATCACGAAATATCCTTTAGATATTTTACAATTAATTTTTGAAATTTGGATAAAATTTTGAATAAGTCACGTGATCTGAAACAGAATGTAACGTCAGAGTACATACATCTTCAGCGGTTCTAAGGTGTCAAGTTTATTGTCAAAGTTGTCAAACAAGTGTCAAATTTTTAGATTGGTTCAAGTTGTATAATATGTAGGTAATAAAAAGTTCAAAATAAAATGAAAAATTTACGATATTGTATTGTGCATTCTTACAAAAATACTGTTAGGAACAAACCTACTATGGAGTTTATAAGTTTTACAAAAGATGCGAAGAAAAGAAAATTGTGGCTAGAAGCAGAAGGTCGAAGAGCTGATAATTTGTCAGAAAAATCGTGTCTTTATGTTTGTGAAGATCATTTCAACTTTCATCCACCTTCACGATAACAATGTATTTTTGTAGCTTCACTTTATGTTCAAGGCAATCTTTACATTTGACTATACAGATATTTTTTTCTCGACATAGATCTACATGTCCTATTGCAGATTCAATGTAAGAATCACGATTTATATAATAAATTCAGTTTTTATATTTTATTTTACCTCAACTCTTTAACACCCCTTATTTCGGGAGCAGTAAAACCATCGTTCTGATATAAATTCAGCCATCATCCAGCTATCGACCTTCGGTAAATTGTCCGACTTAGCTTGAGTGTAATTTGAATTAGCCATTATTACTTTATTATTCAATTACAATGAGCAATGTCAGCGTCAAATGTCAAATTAAAAGATTTTTTTATTAACATGTGACAAACTTTAGCCTACGTTTATTTATATAAATAATATGAATAAACGTAGGTGATGGAAAAACTATTTTCCTATTGGCTATTAATGATGTAATGTATGTGCTTCTACGTCACAGGAGTGGGGGGTAGTTTTTCAGGACGCCAATCTTTTTATTTAATTATTTCTACAAATAACAACAAATTATTAAAATAAAAATTATTACTAAGAAAATCATTGCATAAACTTTCACTTAAAATAGTTTTTGAAAAATGTGAAACAGGCTCATTTGGAAGAGTTTATAATAAAGTTATTTACTTATTATTGTTCTGCCTTCACCTTGTCACAGCATACATTTACTAATTTTATGCTTTTACTATACCATGTAGATTTATAATCTCGCACCCTATTTGCCTAGTTAGAAACACCAATCCAAACTTACTGGCAAAATTAAAATTCCGGTGACGACTTTGACCACGTTTTGCGGCGTTACTTTATTTACTGCCCTTATGCTATGCTATCCTACTATCCTATTCTACTCCCACACAAAATCCCACGCAGTGATATCTCTGCGGACAATTAAACACCTTTCAATGCGTTCCGGGAATTTCAAGCAGAGCGAGACCGGGAATCAGATATCAGAAAGCAGGAATCTGTTTTCACGCGAATGTGGTTGCGTAGTAAAGAATAGATTAATCTGTTATTGTGGGTGATTACTAGGAATAAAAATAACAATGGACTTGAAAATAGTTATTGAAAAACGATTCTAAGAAGTTTCTTAATTGACAATATTGCATCGACATGAAATGTCATATGAATTATTTTGCTTTAGTGGCATAATTTCGATACAGTCAGAAAAATTGACTAAATAAAAGGAAAATGGTTTTAAATAAAAACTCCAAAAGTCTCATTCATACTGTTAATTTAACAACAACATTACCAACTGGTTTCAGTCATTTAGATGACTATTATCAAGGTACCGGTGTGACTACAAACAAATTACAAAATATATACACTTAATCTTTGAAAGATGGCGGCTGTGCCAATGGCGTTCCAGGGATTTTGGTATGGGGTGGGGGGAGGGGGCGACTAATAATTTCATGTACCTACTTATTTTTTCATATTTATATTTTATAATACAAATATGTTTTAAGATATTAATGTAGGAAGGTTAACATTAAAAATATAAGAAACGTAAATAAAAGTATTTTACATAAGAACATGAACAAAAAAATATTATTATATATTATTGTCACATAGAGACGATAGAAGATTATATTACTAAATCTAATTGACGGTTGGATCTTTTTGCGAAATGTTCTATTCCTTTTCCAACAACTATATTAATATTTCGGTGAATGTGTAGAAGTGTTAACCTCTCTCCGTCCATTTAATCGACGAAGTGTTGAAAAACTCCTCTCCGATGACGCTGTACTAACAGGCAATGTTAATTTTTTTTACTTTAAATACTTAATTTTGAAACGACGACAAAAGCAGAAATGATTGCTAACCCTTGATCTATAGTGAATACGAATTGAACACCCATATATATTTATTGCCATTTCCTATTTCTTGTAGATCAAGAATTTCCAACTCAAATATGAAAGATAGAGAGTACATACTTTTTTGGCGTTCCCCTAATTGTGTGTGCATAAAAAAATATATAGGTCTAGGGGGGCCGATAATATTCTTTCTGTTCCTTACACATAAGCGCTATTTATTTTGTAGTTCCAATTTCAGTTTTCTATTTTTGGTGTTTTTATTCTTGCCGCCCATAGGAAATGTTTGAGCTCCCTAATGCCATAAAGGCTGGTTTAAATAATCTGTAAACTTATGCATTTACCTAAGCATTAGCATTAAACTTTATATTACGATGTTCGGTTCATGTACTTTTTATGGCAAACCAATAAGAGCAGGCCGATAATGTCACTTTTTGTAAAATCGACACGTCTTTTTTATCATAAATATATCTACATTGTTCAATGAACTGTATTAGTTCCACATCTTTTTCAATGACACTCATTTTTACTCAAAACAATGTGACGTAACGGACATAAATCTTCAAAATAACAAAAGTGAAATTGACAATCTTGAATATCGCCTGAATCAAGCACACGTACATATTTTATACTCTTCTGATTGGTCGGCATTGGCATTATGCATTAAGAATTGAGAAATTGCATATTCCAGGGTTAGCACGCATTTGTCTATACTCGAATTATTAATGCAAAGTTATAATGCTAATGCTTAGGTAAATTATTAAGTATACAACTTACATAAACCAGCTTTAAGGCGACTCTGAAATTCAAATTATCTATTTATGAAGTGTCAAAAATTATATCATTTATGATAACCAATATTGTTTTTGGAACAACTTAATTTTTAGAATTTAATTTATTAATAAGCTAAGCTGATTCGCAATTGGTCATCTTTAGAGTCCTACATCTTTCCCAACGCAATAGATTGTGCAAAATATATTTTAGCTTATATTAATTCTCTTTATTACACCAGGAACTATGACACCTTACTTACATAACAACCTGTATATTTCTAATCATTGATTAATTTTGTACTTGTTTTATTTTTGGATCAAACTGAATCATTTTTATACCCGTGAAAATAAATGATGTGTGAGTTAATGCTTTGCTCTTGGACAATACAATATGACGTGGGATTGAAGCGTCATGTACAGAAATCGAATCCTAACTAATGGCAAATGACAGCCATTTAGCATTGGAGTCGTCGCTTCTCTACCCGTCTTTCTAAATATGTCGGCGAATCCAATACAACCATTATGACCTACATCGAGAAATTCGCTAAACTGCATTTTTCAAATTTATTATTCCAGTTCAACGAGCGATTTCCAAACTTTCCAAAAAGGATATTGAGATGGAAAAAATTCAGAGTACATAGAAACGTCACAACACTTCTGCTGGAGAATATTTTACCATTCGACAGTCTGGATGCGATCTGTGATTTATGTTTTAAGAAAATCAAAGAAGATGCATAAACTGGTCATGATTTATTCTTTTTATCTCTCGCCAACTTCTCATAGCACTGTGTGTGAACCTAATGGAGTATTTAACTACAATAAAATTCAAATCAAAGAAATAATTATGGGTATTTATTCTAAACAATAACAGAATAGTGTAAAATATATAAATTTTTATTTTAGTTAATATGTTTGCACTACACAATTTTTGTCGTAAAATGAACAGGAGAGCACGAAATTGCGTAAAACTAAAATCCCATGTTAACTCCCTATGTTCACCCCTAACCGCCACTACCTGGTATATGACAAAAAATTTGGTCATTAGAAAAATGTTTCTATGAAGAAAATTGTTACTAAGTAAAATATATGATGTGGCCAATACAACACCTCCCGCTAACTATGCTTTATGTACTATTTTCTTTTTAAAATGTCACCATTACTAATTTGAAATGATTTGCTTTTTGCATTTATCTATCAGTTACCTACATACATTTGAAATATGAACTGTATCACAAATAAATTGTGTTTATCTTTAAAATATAGGCTTCGAGTTTTATAAAAAGGATTATTTTTTAAATTTATCTGTAAAATATATAGAAAAAATATTAATGTATACCAATAGAAAATTCATTAATCTTTAACTTTAATAATGACATAAAATGCGAAAAAATGACATTTAATGGTAATTTTTGATGAAAAACCATTATGAGCTTTAAGTAAAGTGTCATTTCTTGTTATATTATTTACACCAAAATCTAATGGTTTCTTTCCATACTACAATAAAGTTGAAATACAAGGTTTCAAAATTATCTGAATGATAGTATTTGAGTTAGAGCGTTGACAAATTTCATACACAAACACACACACACACACACACACACACACACACACAAATGTTAAAATCGGATTCTAGGGACCTTAAAACGTGATCATTTTTTGAATGATACTATTTGAGTTAGAGCGTTGACAAAATCCATACACACACATGTACACTCATACAAACATAATAAATAATAATAAAAATATATCATCACGGCATATTACCCATTTCTGGGTGTGCCAGTATCTACAACACATGTAGACATCGGTAATGATGACGATATATTTTACCGTGTGGGCGCTTACCAGGCGTCACCTCACGGGCACTCATAGCTGGTGAGGAGAGTGCACCACAGGGGTCACTTTTGTGCCATTTAAAATTGGAAATATTAGGCGTCTGTCGGGATCGAACCCGGTTCCCCCAGGTTCGCGAGCAAACACTCAGGCACGCGGCCACGGGACCCCATACAAACATCATCGTGAAAATGTTAAAATCGGATTCTAGGGAACTTAAAACGTGATCATTTTTTGAATGGTACTATTTGAGTTAGAGCGTTGATAAAATCCATACACACATTAAAATCGGATTCTAGGGACCTTAAAACGTGATCATTTTTTGAATGATACTATTTGAGTTAGAGCTTTAACAAAATCCATACACACACATACGTACACTTACACAAACATCATCGTGAAAATGTTAAAATCGGATTCTAGGGACCTTAAAACGTGATCATTTTTTGAATGGTACTATTTGAGTTAGAGCGTTGACAAAATTCATACACACATTAAAATCGGATTCTAGAGACCTTAAAACGTGGTAATTTAACAAAATCTCGACATGTAGCATGATTCCTACACCTCCCTTACCAAGCAGGAGGTAAAAAGTAACACTTAAAAATCTCTTTTTATGCAATTATAACCACGTCATTGCCTAAATGTATGTAGACACAAATCCGAAATCATCATTTTTCATAGTTTTAAATTAATGCGCCTTGCTGCTAATATTTCCTCTATTTTACTGTAGAGACTGTCTTTCCCTATACAATTACGATTTTAATTTCTTTATTAAGGTGTACATTCCAAGTTACTATCCTCATTAATTTTGACGTGTTTATGTGTAGATAGTTATTTTCACTTGATACCCTTTTAAACAAACAAATACAAATATAATCACCCCAAGCCCATTTCCTAAAATATAAGTTGATACAGATCCATAATCATCCTTCTCCACACATGCCTATCATAATGATATAAATATAAATCATATTAGTATATCAAAGGATGTTGCCGTCCGATTTAATGCTCATCTTCTCCGCTTTTAGCAAATGATGAAATTTCCGTTTATATAACCATTCGTGCGCTATTAATAAAACATTAATTCCCGAAATGAAATTAGGATCCGTCCGCCGCTAATCTATTAGAAGTTTGACTTGTGCAAACCGCGTGAAATATCAAAACTCCACCGTACACCCTGGAGTTTCTGGAACTTTCACAATTCACACACAGACATATCTGCCTGACTGCCTGAGTGCTTTTACTGACCACAGGCATATGATATGACAAAGTCACATCATTTTTGTTTTACTCAACCGAATTTAGATTTTATCTTATGAGAATAAAAACAGAGTACCTACATGACGGGAATCATAATGAATGACAAATTAAATTGTATGCATATGAGATCATATTTAAAACAAAATATTGTTCTCAAAATGACAACTGAAATATAACTAGTGCCTATTTGGTCAATTTTGTACATACGTAATACATATTTATATGCATCATTAATATATTTTATTGTATATTTAATTTAAATTTTTAACAAACCTTATTGAGAATAAAATGTTTAATATTTGTTATAAAATAGATTGTCATTACTGAAATTTGTAAGTAATAGATTAGCAAACTCACGGCCGATTTCACCAACGATTCCTAAACTGTTGCCTAGCTAGGAATTGTGGTGGCTGAAAAAAGTGTAAAGAAATCGGAAACTTTTTTAATTTTACCTGTTTCAATTAAAAAAATTCATTAAAAAAATCTTTCCACAGTCTAAAAATAATACGATTTTCAGGTTTTAAAATACCTTTAAATGTAAAGATTAATTACATAATTATTATTAGAACAGTGTTCTTGATTCAGACTCGAAATGTTAAGATTATAGCAATTTTTTACCATTTATTGCATTTATGAAATAATTTCAATGGGATCTTCTACCATAGCGGCAACTCGGCGGTATTTACGAACTAAAATGACAGAACATAAACGAAACTGCAAAAATAAGAACAATAATAATGGGAAATGTGCACTAGTAGGACACGCAATATCACTCGGACATAATTTTAATTTTGATGCCGTCAATAACATAAATTTAAAAACTGACATTACAAATATAAGTAAAATATACACTAATATTTTAAAATATAATATGAACCAAACATAAAATAAATATAAACTGAATTTATAATTTGTAAATTTAAACTATAATTTAAAAAAAAAATACTAAGAAGAGAAATGACTCAAAAATCTAGCGGCAATTTGAGAAACGACCTTCGGAACAAGTTATAACTTAATTTCAATAAAAGGGTGCCATTGTTATTTCAAGGTTTTATAAAAGTATATCTTAATTTATTGACGACTACATGAGTTTTTTAATGTATTTATTTATTTATATTTTCAAATTTGGACGACCATCGTATATATTATATGTTATTTATTATTGTTTTATGTATTTATCCATGTTTTACAAATTCAAAATTTTCACGTAAGTTACACATGTTTTTATTTTAAAAAAATATATTTTTCACAAACTGTAATATTATTGTAGCTCCTGAAGAAGACACATGAGAGACGGAAAATATATGTAATATTTGACTGAAATCCAGTAATTTTCTTCCCTTCATCACCTTTCCAGTCAAGAAGTTCTTGCAGCCAGCAGATATGATATTTTCGGACCGTTAATTGAAAATATTTCTTTTAAAAATGCTAGAAGGATCAAACATTAGTATGAACAGGAATTTGGTCCCAATTGTGTTCATTGTAGCATACCTCATTGTACTTCCAGTAAAATTATATCACCAATTATATATATATATATATATATATATATATATATATATATATATATATATATATATATATATAGTGTGTGTTAATTAAGAACCTGGCCATAGGCGTTTAACATGGGAAAACAGTTTTTCTTTGCGCAGAAGTCCCCAATTAATTTGAGACAAAAATGTTTCAAATAAATGTTGTAGATATTAATATTCTACGCCTAAATTACTAAACAGATTTAATTTTTCACGTTTAGTAACTTGTAAAATCTAATTTGCAATTGTATACATATTGCTCACTTGTAGCGATACCCATGAAATTGAAACAAAATTAGAAAGAAATTCATTTCGTTTGAACTGTCAGAAATTTAATTTTATAGATAAAATGTGAAAAGATAATAATAAAAGTTATTTAAGTGTTAGATTTTAAAAATAATACCTGTGTAATGATTTAGGTGCAGAATTGAATTATCTGCAACTTTTAATTGAAAACTGAATTTCTGACAGTTCATACGATACGCATTTCTCTGTAATTTTGTTTCAATTCCATGGGTATCGCTAGAAATGAGCAATATTTTTATACAATTTCAAATTAGATTTTACAAGTTACCAAACGTGCAAAATTAAAACTGTTTACTGATTTAGGCGTAGAATATAATTATCTGTAACACTTATTTGAAACATTTTGTCTAAAATTAATTGGGGACTTTTGCGCAAAGAAAAACTGTTTTCCCATGTTAAGCGCCTATGGCCAGTTTTTTAATTAACACTCTGTATATATGTATATTTCCAGGAAAATAATTTCACCATCAATATTATGTAGTTATTCTTGTTTCCATGGTTATAGCATAGCTTGCTGCTTTATGAAATTGAATTTTTTTGTAATTCTTTAACTCTATATCCACTGAATATGAATTATAAAATGCAATCAAATCGTATAGAGAATCAAATATTCTTAAGAAAAACTGTTAAAAACTTCAACTTATGGTACTTCCGGTTGACTATTTGTAACCAAATTCTAATCAAATTTAGATTTAAAGAGGAGAAATACGAAACAATTATAATTTTTGAACTTGTAGTATTGAAGTTATTAGAGAAGATTTTAAGTAAAGATATAGTGAAATTAAATGTTTTTATTATTTTAATTAAAAGTTAAAAAAAAATCTGTACTCGATTATCAAATTTGTTTATGTGCTCTGACTTCTCGTATAATTTTTGTGCGCGCGATATAAACTTGTAACATCATTTTTTAACATTGGAAATATTATATTTCTGTTGAATCTTTTCATCATTTGCAAGAAATGTTTTAGAAGTTTTAGACGATAAATCCTCAAACATATGAAAATCAATGTAACTACGAACGTATTTTGTAAAAAACCTAATTTGAAATTGAAAATATTTAGTAATATATTTGAAAACAAAGAACAACATTGATTTTGCAGTTAGCCAGGTTTCGTTACCAAAGTTATATGAGTCGGTTCTGTATTTTCTTTTTCATTTCCCTGTAGATTTAGTGTCTCCCTCCCTCTATGTTGTCGTCAGATTCACCTTATGAAAAGCGTAATGTTTTCTTTTTTACACTGAAGCAATTCCACTCCACTCTGGGAATGTTCTGCAAAATTCAATATCATTGAAATATTGAATACTTGTGGAATGAAGTGAATTACTGGGTCTGTAAAGAGCCGGGCCGCCATTACGGGAATTGGCACTTGCAATAAATAAAATAAGAAGCGAGAACAACGATTATTCATTCGTTCTCACTTATGGCGAAAGGAAATAATGGCAGATGCATTAGGGGCACACACGCGAACATAAGAATGGAGTAGATACCCTATGTAATAGTACTTACCTATTTCATTATGTGGTTAATGAAATCGCTTATCGCTTACCTCTAATAGAATCGATACATAAATGTATTATGACGTATTATTCTACATAAACCGATTTTTATCCGAACTTAAAATAGAAAATCATATTCCTGGAAAAACATAAAACAAAAACTACAACCATAACACAATTTGCCGATTTGTTTGTTTGTGCACCAATAAAGTCAGCCTTTGGGTAAAAGGGTACATGATAACAAAGGTTGAACATGATAATTCGTGACTTAGGTGTTTAACATGGGAAAACTGCCTATTAGACCTATAAAATTATGTATTGTGCTGTATACATAACGTGGCCATACGTCCCGTTTTCATGCTATTTGTACCGTTGAACCAAACGAACACAAAATTGTTTCGTTTTCTAAAAATATACGATGCGTAGTGTAGTTCACGTGTAGACAAAAATATAAGAAACCTGCTTAATTACACTAATTATCTTTGTATATTTATGGTATATTGCAAAAATAAAATATAACAATCAAAACCATGCTTTCGGTTACCGACTGGTTCTAGTCGCGTGACTATTATTATTGAAATAATTCGGTTTCATTCGCGGAAACCTTAAAAAACAATTCTTTCATAACATTATTCTGTAATCTGGCAATTTATTTTTGTACCATGCAGCTTCACATCCCTTGAAAAAACGTAACTTTCAAATGTAAGGCATTTGATCTTGAATGAAAAAAATGATAAAATAAGAAATATTAAATGTACTTCCCAGAAAAATCCTTTAATAATGTCCCTGAATTTTTGACATTTATGTCAATTACAAATATTTTAATTTTTCAACTCGTTTCCATGGTTTGATTCATTATACAATGGATTTATATATACAGGATGTAAATTCTAAAACGGGTCATAGGACTATAACATAGAAAAACAGTTTTTTACATGCCAAAAGTTTCGATATTAATTTATTAAAAAATATAATTACTGCATATTATAAAGAAAAAAATTACGAATTTTTTGATGCCAAACACATTACATTTCTGTTTCATATAAAGCCAGATAATAAATTAAAAAATTTGCACAATTAAGGAAAAATATGAATAGCCGTGAAACTGACAGAAACAAAACAAAACATTTGTTGACTTGAGATGCTCATTAATAAACGTTTCATACACATAATTTGTTAAATTATTATTATTATTATTATTATTATTATTATTTTCGTTTTATTAAGAAGAAATCATAGATAATTTGTCTCATGAAGAAAAATTACAAATTATTAAATTGTTTTAATTGTTCCCTTATAGTTTGCAGTTTCTTTCGTTTCTTATAACTTATTACTTATTACACGTAGATTATCTTTAATTTGTAAATACCTATTACAATAAATAATAATGGTTTCTTAAATAAATATCATAGTGTTCACTTTATTTTGTGTTATTTTGTATTAGTTCATAAATTAATAACTTTAATCTTTAATTGTCCCCTATCATGTTAGTGAAAAATGACAATGTTTTGTTATTGTCAGTTTCATGGCTAATGATATTTTTTCTTAATTGTACAAATTTTCCAAAAATAATATTTAGAAGATTTTTTTTAAGAAACTACTACTTCCGGTTGTCCAATTGTTACCATAATCTTTTCAGTTCTTCCCAGGAATGTCAGATAAAGGAATTCATAGTTAAACAGGTCTTAAGTCTTATAGTTTCTGGGAAACGCCCCTTCCAAAACGTACACATACACATATACACACACACACACACACACACACACACACACACACACACATTGTATGGCCCTTAAATCGTGCTTGTGCAATCTGGATATGCAATTTTTAGCATGAATCCAATACCTCTATTAGCGAGAGGTAAAAATTAATAAGGGAACGAATCTATGTAAATTTATAGAACCACAATTATATAAATCACAATTTAACATAACCATTCTCTAAATGTTGTTGTAACTTGATTATTATTCTGACCAAAATCTACTATCTGTTCGTGACAAGATAAACGTTTAGGTAAGCTTTGACCCTGTTATCATCTTCATCCTTTGTCCTGCGGCTGTTACACTTTCCCTAACATGCAGGACAATAGCACCTCCATCTCACAGTATATCCTGTAGAAGATAAACAATTGTCCGCCTGGATAACTAGCACACCTGATCAGCTTCGATTCGAATTGATAATTCAAGAATAATTTATTAGTTACAATAATACAGTTCATGAATTTGTATTTATTTGAAGATTTAAATAAAACACAAAGATTTGTCTGTGAATAATAAATTAAGGATTACATCAACAATTAAGGATTCATACTATTTTGCTGGTAACTTGAAAACTATTGCCAATTTCCAAATAGCGCAAAAGTGACCCCTATGGTGTTTATTCGCGAAAGCTTTGAGCCCTGATACTCTAAGATATTTTAGCTGTGTAAAAACCGATTTGGTAAGTAGTGAAATATATTAGTGTAAAACCCAACACTAAATTTTGTAAACTATGCTAATTGTACATAATAATATGTAGTAAAAATTGTAGTGTTAAATAATTTATAATTTTTTTACACTATTTATAGTAATAATTTAAAGATTTCATTCTACACTGTGATAAGTGCTGTCGTGTTCCTAATGAAACAAGTTAAAAATCGCACGGTAGTTTGTTGTGATATTTGGAAATGTTCGGATGTATATTTCTGTTTTGCGTATAAATAATAATAATAATGTACAAACTAACATTTAAGCTGTCCCATTGCCTGGTAAGTACTATATTATCATTTAATCTATGCAAAATACGTTCTTTAAATGAGATCTTTTAAATTGATTAGTTTAATTTTAATAATTTTTTATTGTTAAAGCGCACCATGCTTTTACGCGCACACACAGAATTTTTTTATTAAAATTAAACTAATCAATTCAAAAAAAAATTATTAATATTTTATAGTAGAATTACATTGTAAATCAACTTGCTAAATTTCAATTCTTAATTATTAATAGAAGCTGAGATCTAACACTTTTACATCTTTAATTGTTATAAACAAAATATAAACAAATCGAAAAAATAGCGTTTAAATTATTTATAAAGACTATGATTATAACATATTAAAATTTAATTTTTTTCCATTTATGGATATTGATATTAGACATCAATAAAGTTGAGCATTTCTACAAACACGATAAAAATGGGGTCATTTTTCATATATATTGTTATTATTTTAATATTAATTAATTCAAAAATATAAAAATTGGTATAATTATTTAGAAATGTATGTTCTATAAAAGAAAGTTTGTTTCATAATTTTTGAAATTTTTTAAGCTAGTTATTTAATTTCAAACTCAACTGACTATAATTATTTCCTCGATAGTAGTTAGTTGGGGTGACTAAAATTTTGAGTAAATACTAGAAGTCATTGTGATTAATGGTTCACTATTCATAGTGCCACTGGAATTTTTATAAATTGGGCTGAATAATAAATAGGTTGTTATTTATTACTATGAGCAAATATTATGAAGTTTAGGTTAGGTTGTATGTAATGTTACTGTTTATTAATGAAAATACATTTCTGGATATCAGCCACATTTATTTTCTCGAACACGACAGTTTCGACCCCTCATGGGTCTTCTTCAGGAGCAACATAATAGTAAAAACAAATATTGCAAATAACAGTGTATATGACAATAAGGAATACATAATTAGACTTATGAGATTTGATACAAATGTTCTGCTCATAAATGTTGTTGAAATAAATAAATTAAAACGGATAAAGTCTATAAATATATAAAAAATGTTTAACGTTAAATAAAATATTTAACAATGTCGTATCATTATAAATATTGTCAAAATATATGAAAATATTTTTTTTTCCAAAAATAGTGTGTCGCACCCTAACGGACAACATAATACATTCTTTACCTAGAGATAAAAAGGTCGTGAACCGGTTCAAAAAGTGTCTTGAAAAGAAGTATCATTATATAGAAAAAAGTAATTAACTAAGTAATTAGTCATTGAGATTTAAATCTAATTTACAAAGCTTGCGCTCGCACAATTTGAGCCGTTATACTTCTTTTTCAGTACCTAAGTATATAAAGCTCATTTTTTTTTTTTACTTTTGTATGTATTCATTTATGATTTCCTCCTATCAAAACATAATTTTTCTGGGTAAAAATCATTTTTCCTTTCTTAGTAAATATATTTCTGTTAACAACAATACAATTCTCATTTATTATTTTGGTGTTCATTTAAATTATTCCGTATCATGATATTACGAACAGAGATTTTTTGATAAACACACGCTCGAAATACAAATAGACATTATGATGTACCTATTATGTTTGCTGCAGTAAATTGTATAAAACCTTTCATGTATACGAGAGAAATTTCAAAATATAATGGTTTTAGTTGTATACTAAACCCACTGTAAAATGTTTTCTAGTTTAATTAATATGATATAGGTATTTGTTTCAATTCGTCCGAATTATTTGATTAAATTTATAATTTAAAAACAAAAACCTGAAATTTGCATTTAAAAATAATATTCTCCATCAGATTTCATGGTCGCATTTATATAATTTTTTCCAGCCACGGCAAAAGCTTTTGTGCACGATCCAAAAAAGCTTTCAAATCATAACATTCAATTTGAAAAAATGTTATTGTCATTCTTGTTCACAGAAAAATACATGAGTGTTCGAGTGTATGAGTAACGTGTGTCACGGTATAATTCGAACAAAACTTCAGATAAAAGCCCCAATCAAAACTACAGAAATAAACAAAGGGAAATGGATGTTGAACATAGGACAGGATAAACAAATGTGTTGGTGCGATAAACAGACACTCGTAACACCAGATGCTAGACAGTTCTAGTCAAATCTAGATCGCTATTACTGTTTACTGTTGAGGGTGTAAATCGAAATGCGGGCCGTAAGCGTTTAACATGGGAAATCAGTTTTTTTTTTTGCGCAAATGTTCCTTGCCTAAAGGTGACAAATCTTATGAGCAACGTTGACTCATTCTAGACAGACTTATTAAGATTTTAAGAACATTTGTGTACACAAGAATAATAAAGAACGTAGTATGCAAACTCTAGAAATTAAAACGAATTATTGTACAAAATAAGATTAGAATCTTGAATCTGACCTTACGGGCCACAATTTAATTTCGTAACAACCCAATCTATGTTTTACATCGGATTTATATACTTGTTTACAAACTAAATTTTATGATAAAAGTTTTGCTAAGTTTGCAAGTAATTTTTAAATTAAATAAGAAAGTTGGATAGTAAAGAAATTTCCTTTAAATGAAAATAACTTTAACATTATATGACTTTTCAAGTTAAGCAAGATTTCAGAAATTTGTGTTAAAATTTAATATTCTTGTCTTATTCCATTACGAAGCTTTTTATTATATTTATAGTTTGTAGCAAAACAGAAACTGTGCTACAAGAATCTATTTTATTCATTAAAATTTAAATACATGCCCTTAAATTTATTAACGATTTGTGGTTTATTTGAATTTTCGGTACAAATTTTTTTCTACAGTCACTATAGAAAGTAGCCATTTGCGCTCACTTTTGTCAACGCAAAATGTCACTTTGCCGCTCATGCGAGACAAAGTAGGAAAAACGCTCGCTGTCCAAATTTCTAAGTATACAATGTTGAGAAATGTCACTTGTCTACAGTCTTAATGAAAATGTTTAGTTAGGAACTAATGGCACTGTAATTACACATTTATCACGTTCACAAGTCAATTTGACATATGTTCTGTCGGTATTTAACATAACCTAACAAAATGCCACACTGCTGTGAAAATGAAATAGGGCATTCATTTACAAAAACAAAAGTATATAATGCTTAGATTAGATTGAATAAAAACTCAAGAAGAATGGAAAATAACGATAAAATAAAATTAAATATAAAATAAATTGTGTGAATAGTTATGTTTAGTAATAGGAATGATTGTACACAGATGGCGGTAGGATAGTTGCGAGTCGTACTGACATCTGATCTCTAGTTAACTAATTATTTTGATTACAATAAAGTTATTAGTTATTTCTTTACTTAAATAATTGCGAGAAGTCAGTCAATGCACATACATGTCTATATAATCACAAATTCCTTGAAATATTTGTTAATTTTTTCAGTGTGACAGGCGTGACAACTAACCACACATTTTGCTACAAAAACTCATCAAATCATCACAAATCCTTGCTTCCACGCTCTAATTTTGGTTTTTTTATGGAATAGATGGCTAATGCAACGATATAATCATTTAAAAGCCTTTTTAAGTTTAAACCGTATCTTTATTTCGTTATTTATTGAGCAGTACTATAAGTATAAAGTGTACATTTTATTATTTTTTATGGTGGAGGACCCCATTGTGGCGACTGTAGAAAAAATATTGTGTGTGTTTCGAGCGCAAATGGACATTGTCGATTTCGAGAGAATTCCTCTCAATCGACAATGTCGCATTTTGCGCTCTTAATACACAAATAGCTATAGTACAGGAATAACCTTTGCTCTTAAGTAAGAGGCAAAGTATTTGAACACATTTTGTGACATCAAATGTGATTTTCTAATATTATTTCTTTGTATAGAAGTTCAAATATTTGTTTTTTTATATCAATATTTGATAACGAAGAACAATCAGAAAATTTAAAATTGTATTTTATCCTCCATACACAAATTCCAAAAAAGTAGGAGTCATTTTTGAGATTTATTTTTTAAATTAATTATTAACCATCTAGTAATTATTATTATTTATTAAGCAATTAGGTATTATATTTCTAGGAATTAAATATGTAAAATGTATTACCCTCAATTATTTTGTATTTAAATTCATTATTTCAACTCTGTTTTATTTTTTGTTATAATTGGGAGTAATCAGTTGTAAAATCACTATAAATAATTCATTTAAATATTTAAATTCAAATACAAATAATTCGAACAAAATTCATTATTTCTCTCAACAAATGTACCAGAAAATGTTTAACTTCGTTTATTATTAAAATTTATATTTATCTACACTACACAATTACCTACGCAAATAAATTTTATTTGAAATTTATAAATCATAGTAATTTTCAAATATTTAATTATACATGCAAATCTGGTATTTGAATATGTTTGTTTATCAATCGACATTTTATTTTTAATGTATTATCTGAAGAGCATATAATATATAACATATAATTGCAAAATATACATACATAAAATACATTTATTTGAAATTGTCACTGAAGTGCATGAAAATCGGTACGAAAGTAACCTATTATACGACGATTACATGCAAATTAAGTGTTACCAACCTTATGATAATAGCTCTGTTCGATGAGAAGTGCTTGAAGTGCAGAGCAGAATAGTGCAGTGCAGTGTAGTGTACACTAGTTCAGTATAATTCTTGTGGTTTCATAAAACACACTAGTGTATATTTGGGCAAGTTTGCTCAGTTGTGAGTAATCAAGCCAAGCGTAGCCAAAGGTGTAAAAGGTTAGGTTGTTTATAAACACAGTCATATCATAAAGCTGCAAAGAAGTGACTGCAGAAATGTCTGTTTTAAAGAGCATAATGTTTGAACTAATAAACGATTCTGACGAAGATCAATCATCACTTGATTCTTCATCAGATTCAGAGAAGATATATTGATTAATTCTTTATATAACAAAACAAAGAGAATATACTATATTTGAATCCATTATTTTATTTTCTCAATGTGTAAAATTTTAGGTTAATAAACAGATGTGTGGATAGGATAGAATTAAAATGTCTACCGAACAACATTTAGTTACCCCCCCTCCTACTCTGCACTTTCTTACACCACCTCGCGAGTCAGGTCAGAAACGTGAGCACTAGTTCTTAAAATTTTTGTCATCGAACAGCCTGCCAGAAGCTGCCCGTTTCTCATAAAACATGTTAGTGTAAGAAAGTTAACACTAGGGCGGCCTAGTACATGTCATCGAACAAAGCTAATTATTGTACATAAAGGTAATTTGTGTAATTAATATTAATTAATTTCAATGAAGAAGTATGAGATAACACATATAAGTTTTTCATTGCGATAACTTTAATGTCCGGGTATTCATTCGTTTGAGTGATACAGCAACTGAGAGATGTCAACATAACCTATACAAATAAATATTTGTTTCATTTGGCAAAATTTTGATTTCAAATAGAATTTAATATGCACCTCGGCACTGAAATTCCTTTTTATCACTCTTATAGTTTATTTTCCTCAACTCTAAGGCCTCTGCAACTAAATTCCATGCTAGTGATAAAAGTATAACTTCAGTACCTTGATACATAAATAATTATTTTCAGCTCTTACTTTTAAAGTAACACTTTGTAAGGAAAGATAAGCTAATTTATGTAACAAGGTGAGCATGGTGCAATAAAAAGTAAAGAACTTTATTATAAACTCTTCTAAATTATAGTTTCAATATTAATATTTTAACTTTGTTATCTTTGTCAGTCAAAATTCTGTTTAGAAATAATTATCATTTATCTCTCATATCTCTTTTTAGTCTAGATGTCAACAGTTCAGACATTTATTGTGTTCATAATTAACTATAGGTATAAGTTATTGCAAGCTGAGGCGCAGGGTTGTTATTTAGCTTTGAACGCTATCTGATAACCCCTGCACCCCTCAGATAGGCCCTACTGAAGAGATAACCATTTGTTAAAGACAGTCGAGGTTAAAGATTCACACGGGAGAGATATGTAGTCGGTGTTGTTTAGTTTTTGGGCGTTTACGCCAGTAATCGTAATTAGGTTACAATTTTATTTATTTATTTTTTTTAAATTTTATTTAACTTCGGCTTTCCAACAGGACCATGTCCCAATAACAGGAAAACACAGAAAAATAAAAAATACATTAGCAATTAAGTTACATTGTAAATAATAATATAGCAGTATATAATTTCATGATACAAATAACCAACTACAATGAAAACATAATAGAAAAATTAATAACTAATTAAAGGACAGTACTACATTTGTCACTTGTTTTTTAAACTGTGATAAACTAAAAAGAAATATATCAATTGAATTATTATAAGACACATATTTATTGTAAAAAAATGGTAGACGATTTAGTGCAGAATGGGGTCATTTAAAAAAAATAATTGTCGATTTTTTTTATAAAATCATGAAATCCATCTCATTTAATAAATATTGTAATAGAAAATAATTTGAAATATGCGACTTTTCATTCATAAATTTGCTAATAAACTTTCGCGCTTTTAAACACGACAGACTAAATTTGTGACGACACAAATTCATACTCACACAAAGACAATTCTCTCTCACATACACACGCTTCACAACATGAAACAGTAACCTAACCTAAAAGTGTGACAGCTGACAGCAAAATATACAAGAGAGAAGATTATTATTACTTTCTATTTCTTTAAAAGTACTAGTTCGGTATAAGGTATGTAAATAAACCATTCATTTAAATAAATACCAAACCAAATAATCATAGTTCTAAGTTAAACCGGTAGAGCTCGACTGTCATATCCGTGAATATGTGTCGTCAGCCGTTGAAATATTTGAAATTAAACGCAACTTTTAAAAAATCATATCTCTGATTCTAAAGACTTGTAAGATGTAACAATTACATGTTTAATTTAACCTATTTTTTCAAGAAAAAAATAAATCAGAAAATGTGAAATGACCCATTTGAAAGCAGCATTAGTTCTATTAAATCCTAAACAGAATAAATCCGTTGCTCTAGTCGTATAAATTGGTACACGAAAGCCCAAACTGTTTAATAGATCAGGACAATCGACTCTATTATTTACTAATTTATATAAAAATATCAAGTCAATTACGATTCGCCGTTTTTCCAGAGGTAAAATAGTAATTTCAAATTGATGAACGACTCTAGATCAGAGTTCATTTTCATGAAATATTAAGGGTGAATCTTGAGAGCCTTACAGCTGGAAAGATATAAAACTGTAAAACAAAAACTACTCGTCAAATATAAATAAAACGTTATAAAAAATGTGCTCAATCGAATATAACTCATGTAAGTCAAAAATTCTCGTTACTTTTGTTCAAAGCTCGTAGGAGTTATGTCAGTCATAAATAAATAATTTTCATTTCATTCGTTTCTCTTCCAAACGATAACATCTCTACCATTGAATCACAAAATCATTTTTTCATATTCATTCCACGCTCAGCGTATCGTATTCCCGAATGTCCTATGCGCATATTTCTGTTATGTAATCCTGCGTCAATCACAGGACGCTTTTAATCTTTTGTACTAGGCGTCAATGAACGATTCTGGAACCAGGAGCATGGAATCACGGATAGCGAATGAGAAAATAGGGAAGGGAAGGGAACATGCATGAATCAAAATTCAAAACGTGCGGTATCAAATATGCAATGATTAATATGGGATTATGAAAGCTATTGACAACTGACACGACCGTTAGTGGCAGCACCGTCGCCAAATACACGTGTGTTTCATTCAGTACTCTTTAACTGTTATTGGTAATACTTCTGCAAGCATGTTGTGAAATTTTATAAATATAACACATTTACGTAAAATTATTATGGAAAAAACCAACTGGTTAATCTTGTAGAAGGTATTTTAATAAATTCAGCCCTGACAAAAATAAAGCGTTATACAGGATGTTATGTAAGTAAGTGATCAACGCTTAACCAATGGTAGAACTGACCCCAAAGATAGTAAATCTGGCAATAATTTTTGTTTAACATACTTTCTACAAGAACTAGAGGCCTTTAAAACTGACCAATCACGTCATAGTTCAAAACTTTATAAAAAAGTAAAAATCAATGTGTTCTCTGGAAAAAATATTGATTGTCAATCTGACGTTAAATGTTTTTTTGCATAGACGTACAATTTATATTCTATTTTGGATAAAAACAGAGTAATGCGGTATACGTCTATTTGGAAATAACTCTCTGTACCGTCTTATAGCAGCACGACTATTTTGTAATGTCTCGCCATAAACCATATGCTTGTCTACGTACTCTTGGTTGGTGAAGGTAAATGGCATTTTGAGAATATCAAAAAAACAGAATATAAATTGTACGTCTATGCAAAAAAAACATTTAATGTCAAATTGACAATCAATTTTTTCCAGAGAACACATTGATTTTTACTTTTTTATAAAGTTTTGAACTATGACGTCATTGTTCAGTTTTAAAGGCCTCTAGTTCTTGTAGAAAGTATGTTAAACAAAAATTATTGCCAGATTTACTATCTTTGGGGTCAGTTCTACCATTGGTTAAGCGTTGATCACTTACTTACATAACACCCTGTATTTAACTGAAAATGAGGAGAACTACTACCAAGTTTAGATTTCTAAATATGTATATTTTTTATACTTTTTAATTAATTTAATTAATAAACACACAATATGTTAACTGTGTGATCTATTATAAGCAAGATTTTTTTTCATATATTTACCCTGTTTACAAACTGGTGCACTAAAATCGGCTTCTTTCCGTAAACTACTCAGAACTTTATAATTGTGATACCTACAGCACGTTTTAAAATCCCTAGAATCCGTTTGTAACATCTTTACGATGTCTATGTGTGTGTGTGTGTGTGTGTGTGTGTGTGTGTGTGTGTGTGCGTGTGTGCGTGCGTGCGCGCAAAAACAATAATACTTAAGACCTCTTTTACTACGTAATCCTCAATCTGAAAAGGTTTTGATAACAATTGGACAACCGGAAGTAGTAGTTTCTTAAAAAAAATTATCTTCTAAATATTATTTTTTGAAAGTTTTTACAACTATTGAAGAACATGAAATTCTCCAACACAGTTATTTTTTTTTTCTTATCTTCTATACATTTAAAGATAAATAAGATGTAATATAGAATAATATGTTGCAATAAATTGCACAGTCCAGATCCAGATTATACCAAGATAAATGTCAGTGTCAAAAACCAACAGTTTGCCTGACATTAATGAAAGATTTTTTTAGGAAGTACATTTAATATTTCTTATTGAATTATTAATTAAATATTATAATTGTATAAATAACGAAGACAGATATTTTCACAAATCTTTCTTCGTTATTTATACAATTTAATTTGAACACTTAACACTGTTCATTGCAACCAAGTTACAGAAATTCACTGTTGAAATACATCTAAACAGTTAAAACATTTAAAATTGTAGATAGGTATATTAATAGTAATAGTACATACATATATCCTTAAGAAGTACCGCCAATCTTGTCAATGAATTGGAACCATCTTGAACATTTTAGAAATGTTGGGTAAGATTCCATTCTCGATCTAAAGAAAAGATATAATATGAATTATTTGTTTATATAAGAAATGTTAATTTCGATACTAATGTAATAAAACGGAAATGGCGAAAGGTATTGTGCTGTCCGCAACTGATTTTTCATCGGTTCATTTACTATTTTTCATGTGCTTGGGCGCTTTTGTTATGTGTATCAAATATTTTTTATTTTTTGTTAATTGGTAAACTAGAATACAAATTAAGCATAGGTACGAGTATATAAATAAAAGTTTTGAAACTTTCTATCATGAAATACAAGCAGAAATCAAACAAAATTTTCTTGCTAAAAAAAATAAAACAGTATAATTTCCATTTTAAAAGTTAATTAAAATAAAAATAAACTTGCAGTAGAGCTGCGCCATTTATATTTTAGTTTTTATAGTGGCATATCAAACAATGATTAATATAAAGTTTATTTTAATACTTTTTCTTTTCTTATATTCTTTTATTTATTTTTTCTAATTACATTAACACATTTTCCCGTTTGTTTGCCAAACACCCCATTCTCAAACTTCCTCGTATTCTGCGATTATTCACTTCTTCTAACTTTTCCCCTTGACAGAAGTAATTCGTCACTTTCTCTCATCAGTAAATTTTTTCCACCTTCTTTATTTTCTTTCGTTCTCCACAACTTCTTTTTACACTGAAAAACTTTTCTTTACATTATACATGGTAAACTCACCGCTAGTTCTCAGCTAACAAAAATATACTTCTGTTTATCTCGGTTCTGTAGATGTTTTCTACCTCAAGAAGGAAGGCATCTTGCTAGCTGCTAACTGAATTTAAATCGCGATTGGATATGAAAAAAGTTTTGTAATTTTAGAATTTGCATTACGGAAAGTTTACAGGCGGGTTGAATTTTAATAAATATGAAGGTACAAAATAAATAATCCATCCTAAGCTTCATTGAGGTTTGAATAAGTTTATTCAACATTGGATTCAGTTAATCTTGCCGGTATGAAGGAGCAGAGTTATTCATAATTCATATTAATAGTTACTCGTATATATATTTGTCGTAGATTTTATTTGTTTATAATTTTGAAAAACCGTATTAATAGCGTTACAACTAAATTTGAAAGTCTAAAAATGTCATTTAAACGACAACGGGAAAAAATCGCGCACTCATCACCGGTTTTAAAACCTAATGCCTAAAAGCACTGGTTTCATAAGGATCCTCGAAGCCGTTTAACTATCCGTCGTCTGAATGAGAAATTTGTGCGCAATTTTTACTTCCTTGTACGAAGTAAATCCATTTTTACTAATTTCGTCGTGACGGATGTACGTACGTATGTACGTATCTCGCATAACTGAAAAACGGGAAGCCGTAGAAAGTTAAAATTTTGTATTTATGACTGTTATAACATCTAGTTGTGCACCTCCATTTTTGGTTATTACATAGCTTTCGGAAGTGGTACTTTACTTGAAGACTATAAATAAATAAAATAAATAAATATATCATCACGGCATATTACCCATTTCTGGGTGTGCCAGTATCTATAACACATGTAGACATCGGTAATGATGACGATATATTTTACCGTGTGGGCGCTTGCCAGGCGTCACCTCACGGGCACTCATAGCTGGTGTGGAAAGTGCACCACAGGGGTCACTTTTTGTGCCATTTAAAATTGGAAATATTTGGCGTCGGTCGGGATCGAATCCGGTTCCCCCAAGTTCGCGACCAGACACTCAGACTATAATAGATTTTAATGAAAATCTATATTAAAATATAATCCAAAACTTTTTAAATTTGGTATATAAGACTTTTATTTCAATGGAAAAAATACAACAGATTTTAGTTAAAATGGTCTAACCGAAAGTGGTACTTTACTTGAAGCCTATAATAGATTTTACTGAAAAACTACATTAAAATATAATCCAGAACTTTTCAAATTTGGTATATAATACTTTTATATCAATGGGAATAACATAATAGATTTTGGTGAAAATAGTCTAACCGAAAGTGATACTTTATTTGAAGCTGTTATCAGTTTTTCTTGAAAAAATGGTGTTATTTTGATTTTAGAAATAAATGCTTCAAATATAAGTTTTAGAGAATTGAATTCTGCGTCGAAAACATCAGGTATGATTAAATTAGCTCTCTGTATAAGCGAGATATGTACATTTAAAAATTACGTACTTTTTGGATTTTGTAATGAAGCTATGGATTAGCTAACAAAAAAATAAAAAAATTAATGTCATTGTCAGTAGGTTTTTATATGATCTGTGATTGTCAAATTATGTCAAAAACGTGCAATTTGATGATTGGGTCTGTTATAATACATATTTTAATTATTAACAAAATATGTATAGTTTGACAGGCGTACAAGGAAGTCATGTGGTGCCCACAACAGATTTTTTCTTACTATTGAGGGTGACCCAAACACTTCCATCCAAGCTGCTACCTTCCTTCTCTCTTCCAAATTAAGTCGAATGGCCATATCTAATTTGCAACAAAAGAAATTTTAAAATTATGTAGTACAATATACGAGGTAACATCTTTTTGGGCAGCCTGTATAATAAAAAATATAAATGTAAGCCCAGTACACTTAAACATTCAATTTAATTTAATCCAAATGTCAACCATTTAAGTTTTCACTTCAGACGTGCGGTTTTAAGCAAACACAATTTTTTATTTATAATTTAGGGTATAGGTTATATTGGGTTAGATTACTTATGTTACATTAGATATCGTATATTATTATAAATACTGACCCAATAAATAGCAGCCATATTTTTCTTGGTACTTGGATCCCTTTTTATTTAAATCCTTCGTTGTAGAAAATGATTATGATTTCATTGGCGAAAGTAAATATTTGTTTTACTTCATCCAATACATTCTCATTAATATCTTTACAACCCACACACAAATTTATAATTTAATAATCCCTTGGCGAAACAGTTTAAAGCTTTGCGATGGCTACCCTCTATTAAAGCCACAGTTGTGGAGCAAATGTAGGCTTTGAATCGATTTTAATAACATCAAGCAAGTCTCGACTGCATCAGGTGGTTTCGCCACTAACTCGTGCCTCTTAACATTTGGATAATTACCCCAGACATTACCAATGCATTTATCATCAGATAATTCCAACCTGTCAAGAAGAAGCAGATAATTTTTTATAATTATTATTCTGTTTTTATTAAAGGTTTGTTAAATAAACACTTCAATTAGTTTCAATTTTGTAACGGCAGCAATTTTGATATTAATTTCTACGAGTAATGCTTTTACATGAATACGCTCTATACGCCAAGCTTAGTGCCGTTTTCATAATCAGGTTCACTTTCAGATTTTAATTCAATTTACTTTAAGACTTTATCTTTATTTTAAAGTAATGCTACAGTGCTCGCTAAAGTGCTAAAGTTATATTGTAAAAACGAAAACAACTTTAATTTTAATTTAAAGTGTTAAAGTGAAGTTTTTTATGAAAACGGTAATGTTTTAGAATCATTTGTTTTATTTTCGCAGCCATATACACTACAAATTTAATAATTGTTGGATTTTTTATTGTTTGAAAAAAATAAACACTTCGATATGTCATCCAACTTTGGAAATTTAATAAAAATATAATCGTGTAACTTTCCATTATAATGTCCATATACAAATTGTAACTTTAACCTCATAACTCGAAATTTTATAGTGATAAATTCCAACGACTAGTTTTTAACCAATCATGATGCAAAACACTTGAAAATTCAACCAATGGGAACAGTATTATACTGATAAAACCCCGTTACCCCTATAATTTTCCGCTACCAAGTAAATAATTAGTTGTTATTTTTATAACTGTCAGTGTGACAATTAATGTGTCAAGTTTCTTTTTGCGTTGTCTTTGGAATTTATCTCACCCAATACCACACGACCTCTCAGATTTTCTCAGATAAACTTTTATTTTTAAACACTCCTTCGGAGTCGGTATTTACCATGCAGTTTGCTTTCGTGTTTGTTGCTACGCAAAAAAAAAATCGTGCAAAATAAAAATTTATCGATAAAATCAGGAGGTCTTGTGACATTACTTCTGATAAAAAAAACTTTGAACAAGTTTCCACTTACTCTCCTAAATGTTCAATTCATTGACGAGATTGGCGGTATTTCTGAAGGGTATATGATGAAATATATGTGTAGCAAGCGCGTGTTTAGTTGACACTGATACTATGCATACTTTGGCTTATAAATGAATCCCGTTTCTTTTTATACCAATTTTAGATGTTGACTGAGTTTTTTCCTCATTTTAACAGTAGCATATTATAATTACTATTACATGTCGACTTTTAGGTTCTTCGCATTCAAATATTTAAAATTATAGATATAGCTGCTGCACGTTAAAATGACAATTTGAAAATTTTCGTCTGTGCACAAAGTTTTGTACCACGAGCGTAACTTGCTTTTATGTCCTATAAATAACTATTATGAAATATTAATCAAATAAAATAAAACAAAAATATTTCTTGCACTGATAATTATCTGCATAAATATTATAGACAAATACCACTTTAATAGTGTGATTATGATTTATTTTCATCGTTATACTAAACATAAAATAAATAATTATGTATACTGTTATTATACACCAATCGGTCAATCATTTATTACACGTGACAGAATAATGAGTTAAAGTTTCATACAAAATGTGTAACATATAAACAGTTATAATGACTAATAATAATAATATGTGTAATTATATTTGCGAATTTGAACATCTTAATATCATCTATTTTTATGACAGCTACAAACTTCCGATAGCTATCAAACTTCTACTTCTTTGGCAATTACGCCATTAGAGTTTTTTGCTCTTGAGTTCAGAAGTGTTAGCAAAGCTCTCACGTACCGCATTATTCGATAGAATTCGTGTCCGATGTTCTTAGAATGGTTCCCTGATTATTTATCGGTTTCAATAACCTGTAATTAGGAAAAATATATCACGGAATTGTCTGCTTTCGGAAGCAGTGAAAAGAATATAAAACAAAGTGGAAAAAATTTGAATAGCCGCGAGAAAATACGTAGGTTTCAATGGGAATGATAATATCACATATTTTTGTAATGATTGTGGTCAGATTCAATTTTTAAAATTACTTGCAGTAGGTAAAGGTAACAGTGGTCAGTGAACTTGTTGAGTAAATCAAAAATAAATATGTTCAAATACCATAAAATCCACAATAACTTTTCACAACATAACTTTTTTATTTAATTAAATATTTATTTATATTTTAAAGTTTAAATTGGTATTTGATGCTGCAGATCAACATCTAAAATTAATTGAAAATCATTTATTTATACTGTAAATTTGTTTATATATCACCATGGGATAAGTTAAACCATATCGCTCTCATTTTATGTATGTTATCCCATTGACTGTTTTAATGAAATTCTAGTGTGGTAATAATTTCATTAAAGCACTCAATGGGTGAATAATGGGGTCATACCACATTTTCCAATTTATTTTTTTCCTGGAAGTATACTTAAAACCACTTACAGAAATATATATTTTATGTCACATAAGTTTCTAGTTTTACAGAAATAATTTTTTAAAGTTTATATTAAATTTCAAATGACGTCATGGGTTTGCGACCGTGACCATAGTCCCTCCTATCAAATAAAAATGGAACTACGTTTGACGTTTATGTTATTTGACTTGAAAGCAAACGTGATAGCAAGTTATTTTGTACTCGTGCTTATGTTTTTATTGTATATTGAATAATTTGATTATGGAAATTAATTTTGAAGAAGCGAATTCAAATAATTTGCAGAAAACTATATTATACAACCATGGTAATATCTAAATCACACATAATTTGTATTTATTTATATTTATTAGATCATTTCGTTTTTTGTACTAACATTTAAACAAAAACAACTTGTTGCAAAGACATTTACTTTGAAAATGTTGGTTATATTCGAAAAATGTGACATCTCTGCGCTGCGCTGACATTCATGTACAATACGTGCACGAGTACATGTGTTCGTGACTATCATTGAATGTGTGTACAAACCCATGACGTCACAAAATAAGATTCAAAATGTTTAGAAAGAAAATCATGAATGAAAAGTATAAGAATATTAATTTTTTTCATGTACATATGTATAAAATTATGTAATTTTTTTAATTATTTAAAAAAAATCAATATATTTTTTTTGTATGACCCCATTCTCTTACATATCTAAAATAAATTGGTTTACGGTGGTAGATAAAATTTTGTACAATATTCATGGGATAGAAATGAAAATATATTAATAAAAAATCTGATGTGGCCAACACAAAACCTCCCGCTATTTAATTTTTATTAATTTAAATACATACCTACGTATTTACTAATGTTGCAAACTATTATGTTCCATTGCATATAACTATTGCTTTATTTACTATTTTCTTTATAAATGTCACTATTATTAATTAATTAATATTTACCTGTTAGTTACATTCATTTGAAATATGAACTGTGTAACAAAGGAATTGTGTTTATCTTAGGCTACGGGATTTATAAGTATTACAAGTATTAATGTACTCCTATAGAAAATTCAATAATCTTTAATTTTCATAATGACATAAAATGCGAAAAAATTGCATTTAATGGTATTTTTTGAAGAAAAACAATTATGAGCTTCAGGCAAAGTGCCATTTCCGGTTATCCGATTTACACCAAAATCTAATGGGTTCTTTCCATATTAGAATAGGGTAGATAGAAATTTCAGAATTTTCTGAATGATAGTATTTGAGTTAGAGCGAAGATAAAATCCATACCCATACACACACACACACACACACACACACACACACATACATGCATACATACATACACACACATACAGACATCACCGTGAAAATGTTAAAATTGGATTCTAGGAACCTTAAAACGTGGTCTTTACTAAAATCTCAATACTTGATATTTAGCACGATCCCTATACCTTCCTTACGAAGGGTAGAGGGAGGTAAAATATAGCGATAATAATAACAATTCTTCATTTTAAATAATAACTCGAACAGAGCGTTTCTGACAGGTAATATTACATCCGAGATGGGAGATGTTTCATTACAACCGAGGGCTTATGCATATTACCGAGAGGCAAAGCCTCGAGGTGAGATAAAGCGCGAGGCTTAGATGAAACTTCCACCGACGTTATGTATACTATTTTATTCACAATCACCGTCATTTTAAATCAGTAATTTTCAAAATAAATCAGTGTGTTAACCTTTAGTTTTATTAATAATTCTGACAGCTCTCTCAAAATTCGTTTTAGCCTACTTTAGTATAAGGATCTATGATAATGTTGCTAGGCAACCCCTGCATAAACTGGAACCCAAGAGATGGAAGTGAAATCTGTTATTTCCAACCCAAGAGATCGTCATTAAAGTTAGGAATGACGTATTTCCCAACCTCCAAAAAGTTAGGAATCGGTATATTACTATAATGATTGTGAATAAAATTATAAACAATTTAAAGACTTTTTACTTATCTGTCAGATTGTGACATATTTTAGTTAAATGAAGAATTATTCAGAGGAAGATACAATCATTGAGTAGTACTATTTTGATGAAAACTATATTTTATAATTTTTGACAGATAAAATATCATAAAAATTTGTTTGAGATTTTATTTCAATACCATGGCTAACTCTATAAAGAAGTAACTTTGATAAAATTTTAAATTCAATTATCTCGGTTTCGAAACGTTCTAAAGAAAATTTGATTATTGATTTAAATGCAGAATTTAATTCTCTACAATATTTATTTGAAGCATTTTTGTCTAAAATTAATAGGCCACTGTTGCGCAGGAAAATACTGTTTTCCCATGTTAAACGCCTATGGCCCGGTTTTGCGTGTTACACCCGGTATATCCTAACCACTTTCATTACTCGTAAATGCATATAAAATTGATGTGTAAATAGTATAAAATCTTACCTCTTACCCATTGTTCAACATTCGATTAAAGCTATATATACAGGGTGTCTCTTAAATAGGGGGACATGGCTTAACTACAGATTCCTGAGGCTAAAATAAGACGATTTAACTAAACTTTCTTCTACCGGAAAGTGTACCATTTAGCCAGAAGTCTGCTTCAAAGTTCTTCGAAAAAAAAATTAATTTTGCTTATAATAACCGGACGCTTTATTCGATTTGGATGAAATTTGGTATGACATTTTATATGGTTATAAGTCATCTTTTAAGATGATACTTGTTATTATTACTGAACCACTAGTGTATGAAACGTAGGTGTCCCGACGTTGATTAGACCGTAACTTTTTAATGGCCACGCCGATAACGTGAAATTATTTTTTTTTTTCAGAAAGATACATTCAATAATAAACTTTTCTCTCTCTGTATAATTTGTGATATCTGTTACGGTTCAGGCAGAAAAAAATAAAACCTGAGTGACTGCATCGTGAATTTTTTTAAAATAAATTTAATCTAGCAGTCTATTCAAATGCCAAACAATTTAATTTTTAATGACAGTAACGAGTTGTCAATCTTCACAACTTGTTTAGGAGTAAGCTAACATATTTATTCGTGTTATTTATAATAATGGTAGTAAAATACTATTAGGCCGAACAAACGGATGTTACTAGTTTCTGAATATTGCGAAGGAATTTTTTGACAACCCATAAACAATTGTTACTGTCATTAGAAATTCGTTGTTTGACATTTGGATAGACTGCTAGATTAAATTTATTTTACAAAAATTCACGATGCAGTCACTCAGGTTTTATTTTTTTCTGTCTGAACCGTAACAGATATCATAAATTAAACAGAGAAATAAAAGATTACTATTGAATGTATATTTCTGAAAAAAAATAATTTCACGTTATCGGAGTGCCCATTAAAAAGTTACGGTCTAATCAACGTTGGGACACCTAAGTTTCATGCACTAGTGGTTCACTAATAATAACGAGTATCACCTTAAAAGATGACTTATAACCACATGAACTGTCATACCAAATTTCATCCAAATCGTATAAAGCATTCTGTTATTACAAGCAAAATCAATTTTTTTCGAAGAACTTTGAAGCAGAATGCTGGCTAAATGGTAAAAGCAAGTTTAGTTAAATCGTCTTATTTTAGTCTCAGGAATCTGTGGTTAAGCCATGTCCCCCTATTTATAAGACACCCTGTATATAGGTGCTGTATGAAATTATTTTCTCCTATTTTCTCCCTTAATCTAATTTTATATCGCGCTGCTTGCGTGTGTCTTTATAGCGGCTATTTCCATTCAATATATCGTGTGGCATTGGGGTAATGGTGATATAGGGATGATATCCCATAAAGCGCAGTATAATAATCATTGTATGTAATGATATTAATGCTCTGCAAACTCGTAGTATTTGCTCAGCTCTGCTATGGTTAGGAATTAATGCATGTGATTAATGTAACATCATGCGAATTGCTTGTAGGTAATAGAGTTAGGGTAAAATTTATCCTGAATTTTATTGTGTATAATATTAATAGAGTGCACATAAATTGTATAATAAATTCTTTGACATTTAAAATACAATTTCCTGATTAGATATTTGTAATAGGCAAATGATGGAATTTGAATTAGTTATGTAAAATTTATATTTGCAAACGTGAGTAGAATACGATGCAATATTGTTATTATGGAATTCAAATTAAAAATTTGAAGCGAACACGTACACTATTTAAATTTCGAAAATGCCGGGTTTTGAGTGGAGTAATGATTCATTAACTATGTTAATTAACTCGTACCGATGTTTCGAGTTGTTACGTTTTCTTTTTTGTATAATTCTTCTCTACATGTTTACCTCTCGCTAAGAGAGGTATTGGATTCATACTAAAAATCGCATATCCAGATTTTGATGAATAAGCACGTTTTAAGGTCACTCGAATCCGGTTTTAAGATTTTTACTATGATGTCTGTGTGTGTGAATGTGTATGTGTGTGTATTTGTATGTAGATATTGGAGGGACGGTTTTTTCAAATTCTATAATGCTAAAGACCAATTTACTATGTATTTCTTAAACTGACAATAATGGGAGGAGCTAGAAAAGTTTTAGTAACAATTGGACAACCGGAAGTAGTAGCTTCTTAAAAAAATCTTCTAAATATTAATTTTTGGAAATATATGTAATTACAAAGATAAAGGAATATAAAATTCTCTATCTGATACATTTATCGTTTTTGTTATATATTCTATAGATTTAGAGATAGAAAATTATAAATATATAAAATAATCCATTCTAATAAATCTCACAGCCCAAACAACTCCATGAAATCCAGTTGAAAAATGATAATTTTTGTAATGAGCCTGTTTCACATTTTTCAAAAACTATTTTAAATGAAAGTTTATAGAATGATTTTCTTAGTAATAATTTTTATTTTAATAATTTGTTGTTATTTGTGGAAATAATTAAATAAAAAGATTGGCGTCCTGAAAAACTACCCCCCACTCCTGTGACGTAGAAGCACATACATTACATCATTAATAGCCAATAGGAAAACAGTTTTTCCATCACCTACGTTTATTCATATTATTTATATAAATAAACGTAGGCTAAAGTTTGTCACATGTTAATAACAAAATCTTTTAATTTGACATTTGACGCTGACATTGCTCATTGTAAATGAATAATAAAGTAATAATGGCTAATTCAAAGTACACTCAAGCTAAATCGGACAATTAACCGAAGGTCGATAGCTGGATGATGGCTGAATTTATAACAGAACGATTGTTTTACTGCTACCGAAATAAGGGGTGTTAAAGAGTTGAGGTAAAATAAAATATAAAAACTGAATTTATTATGTAAATTGATAATATATTTTACTTTAAAGTTCTGGTCGTGATTCTTATTTGACACTTGTTTGACAACTTTGACAATACAGTTGACACCTTAGAACCGCTGAAGATGTATGTACTCTGACGTCACATTCTGTTTCAGATCACGTGACTTATTCAAAATTTTATCCAAATTTCAAAAATTAATTGTAAAATATCTAAAGGATATTTCGCGATATTTTCAAATTTGAGGTTCTTTAAAGAACAATATCTTTTCAAATTTAATACTTAGAAGTCATATAAAAATTCTTGCAACAGCCCTATTGACAGAAATATTTCAGTGTCAAAAATCCAGATGCATTACTAAAGGCTTTTTCTGGGAAGTACATTTAATATTTCTTATTTTATTATTTATAATTAAATATTTAAAATTATAGATACATGTATTACACATGCGCATCAAAAATACCACCAATCTCATCAATAAAATTGAAGAATCTCGAACAGTTAGAAGAATAGGAGGAAACTTATTTATAGAATGAATTACAAAATATAAAAATATATGAATAATAGAAGTAAATAGAATTTTTGTGTGTGTACCAGAAATATTAAATACAATATGTACTTATATAGCCTAATAGGGAAATAGCAAAAGGTCTTGCCACAACAGATTTTTTTTCACTTGAAATTATGTACGCTGATATAATGTAAGATAAGGTTGAGTAAAATTCTGATGGTTTTATGAAATAAGGGTTAACTTGTTTTCATAAAAAAAAACCTTTTTTTAATTAATTTAATTAAATTCTGAAAATGGAGTCATTTATAATAATAATAATAATAAAAATAATAATAATAATAATCTTTATTGCCCAACAGTAATCCATTTACAGGGCATTAAATTAGAAATACATACATATTCACAGAATAATACAAATAAATTAATTATAATTTCAAATGAAACAAGCATAATAATTATGAATTTAAACAAAAATATCTTCGAAATGTTTATCAGCATTGCGGCACATCACATGAATGGGAGACCTTAGTAAGCCGTCTATGTGAGGTGTAGGGAGAAAAAAAGTCCTAGAATGCTTGAGCCTGGGTGCTAACCTAGGAACATAAAATGAAATTTGGGACAGTAGAAAAGGACAATCAACTTTATTATGAATTAACATCCAAAGAAATTTCGCACTGGACACCTCTCTCCTGTGGGATAACGAAGTCATAGTATGTCGTTGAAGGAGTTCTTCTTGATTCGTTCCTCGTTCTGGATAAATATTATCAAGCTTATATGAAAGAAATTTCAGAAACCTTCAATGAATTCGATCGAGAGATAAGCATTGATAGGCATAATGTGGATACCAAACCAAAGTGGCATATTCAAGCTTACTAATGGCGTAGGCAAAGTATAAAGACTTTAGTAGCGAAATGTCGTGGAACATTTTAGATATTCACATTATGAAGCCAAGAGTTTCACAAGCAGATTTGCAAACGTTATTTATTTGTTCAGTAAATATGAGGTTTGGGGTAAAGATAAGATTTATACGAATTATATGTACGCTGATGTTGCTAGTGCAAGACATTCTTCATCAGTCGACATTTTTGAAAATGGTTAATTCAATAGAGCCCCTTGTTCCGTCTATTCGCGCAACAGAAATTGAAAAATGTTATCTTTTTGTTGCTTCGATTAAGACAAATTGTTTAATTATGTTGCTTGCCGTTTTGATACTTTGGAACCAACGGGAACGTACACTAACACAACAGTTCCTCTCCGTTGTTTTGATGTAGATGTAGCTCTAGCCGATAATAATTTGTTAAATTAATATCGTAGTACATTTCGAAGTGCATGTATTTCGTTAGAATGCATTACCCTGGAGTCTAATGTCATATCACATTTATTAACGTATTAATGTTTACAAAACCACCAATACATTACTCATCAAATGTTATTACTATTGAATACATGTTGATTACTGTTTTGTTTAGTAATATGTATATCGACATGTACATGTGTTCAATAGATTAAATATAAATTTAATTAAATATTCTAGTTCAAGAAATATAGCAACTTTTTTCTAAGATTTTAAATAACTTACTTTTATGAAGTTATTCTGTAACAAAGTGGATATTTTTTAGCTATTGGTCGAAGTTATTGTCAAATAGAAATTGATTTTACAATCATTATTTTTTGACATTTCTTAAAACCAATGAAATGTTTCATTACCTGTCATATGAGAGCGTTTTAACCAATCATGCCATTATTGTAGTGGGAATAAAGTTCCAGAAATTATTCCCGGATATAATCAATGTAGCAGGACATAAATAAAATGAACGAAAAACACCGATTTAGTGATTTTTCTGAACATGATATAAATCAAAAAATTATAGAAACCACTTCTGGTAACACCGTAATTAATAATCACTCGGTAAGAAAGCAATTGAAGACCTTGGGAAAAAAAGGTAATAAGCCACAATTTGTCTGAAATTGACTTAAGCATATAATATTATTTACAATAACGATATATGCCACCAAAATTTTTATTTCACAAATATCTCAATAGATATCAGAATTGTGTTGTGGTGACATTTTTATCCCAACGAAATATTACTCGTTATATAGAGCAATAAAGTTATAAGCCACAACAAATTCAAAATGGAGACGAGACAGCTAAGAGAAAACTTAATTTTTCTAGTAATCAAAATGACTGTGTAAGTGATATTTATGATTCAGATGATAGTATCAAAGATAAAGATTGCAGGGTAAGTAATAATTCGAGTAATTCATCAAAATTATCAAATTTATCGGTGTAAGTTCAGTTTTTTGTGGCATAAATAGTTTTTGACTTAAAAATGTGTTTTCAGCAACAACGGTAAATTTGTTGCGACTTATTCTTTTATTTCAAATTGAAAATGTAATGTTAAAACTATTTATTTGTTTACAATAGTACTTTGCTATCTTTCGAAAAAGTTGCTTATTATGATTTTTAATTTATGACTTATATCACTATTCTTTCAAAAATTTTGTTGCAAAATTATGAAGAAACTGTTTCAAATAACAAAACCGTCTCTGAAAATGCCAATAAAGCAATAGAAAATGTCGAGCAACGTGAGTAGTTATTATACTTATTAGTTTTATGTTATAACAATAACAATTTTTATTGTTAATTTGTTTTAAATATATCTTAAGAATGACACTTATTTTGTAAAATAAATATAAGAATTTTTTCAATAAAAACAATATAAGCCACAAATTTTGTATTACTTTTTTCATGATAAATGGTATAAGCCTCACTTTTTAAAGAAAATGTTAATCATATCATAATTAAAATGGTATTTAAAAGATTCATGCTCCAAAATTATTCAATTATACTTACTAGAAACTATTATAATTATTGAATTAAAGAAATTATAGTCACAGCTATTTATGGAAGTTTTTGAAATTTTTAAACTGCAATAACTCGAAAGTAATAATTTGTGGCATATGACCATTTTCTCCCAAGGTCTTCAATTATTGATATTTATTTTGCACTGTCAAAGTTATGTTTTACTTGTCAAAACAGACTTACCAACTGCACCATGTAAATGAATGAAGCTAGTTAATTGCGACAATAAATGGCGACACAATAGCAAAACAGTAGCTTTCCGTTGTTTGAAATAAATTTGTTGCCATTTGGCAATAGCTACTCAAGCTATACGACCTTCGTACCTATTGCCTGGCAACAAGTTTTCGAAAAATCTGTCAAATTATTTTCAATTTATTCTCACTCACTTGTTATATTACTACTGTAAATTCCAATTTGTTTGGCATACGTCAACAATTCTTTATTTTTCATTGCTTTTCCCGAAATTATCAGGTATGCCTATTTTTGGACGGTACTATATGAAAATCATTTATCAAAATTTGATTAGGCATAAACAACAAAGATGCCAATTTCAAAAAGTTGTTAACAAACTTTTTTTCAATGTTAATGTTTCGTTTTTAAGAATATTATTTTTATATTTATAATTAACTGTTAATATTACTTTCATACTTATTTATTATCTCATCATTTTACATCCTACGACATAGTGTCCAGTCAAATTTTATGTTATTTACCAAAAAAACAATAAAAAATCATATTAGGTAATTATTGAAATAGAAATCTATTCATAACGCCTATTAGACCTACATAAAACTCACAAATTTATGTTTATTGAAACATAACTGTGAACAAATATAAAACTAAATGTTCCAATAAACATTTAGTCCCACATTCGGAAATATTTGCATATTATTATTAGATGATATTTGATCATTAAAAAAAAAACAAGTTTCGACTGTTGCCGAAATAATATCAATAAAATTAATAACATTTTATTTGTTTCGTAAAATTGATACAAATTTTATATTAAAAAAATATTTTTTTATGACGGAGAGTAAAAATTAATTTCTATGACATGAAAATTAAAAAAAAGAATGCTTTATCATAAAATTGCCCGAATTCTGGGAATAACAAGATTAAATCTGCAACCACCAGAAGCACCAATCATTTTTAATGCTTCTTTACGAAACTAAATAACAATAGGCTATTCCACGACATTTTTTTAAATTTTTTTCTATTGAAATACATAAAAATATAAGGCCACATGTGAAAGTCCGAGTTAAAAATTCCTCCAAATAAGCGAGATATTAAGGTCCGAATTTTAAATCTGCTTTGTGACGCAGGTAATGTGGATATACCAGAAGTAAATAAACAGTGGTTCACAAACCACGAAAAATTGTTAAACAAATTACAAAATAATGTATATTTAAATTGTAATATTATAATTCATTATTAGAGACATAAAATAAATTATTTCACTTAATTTATTTCACTTTTTTTCTCATTTTATAAAAATAAAGAAATTAGAACGTCACCCGAACAGCAACCGAACAGATCCGATACACCCGAAGAAGTATATTCTTAGTTAGGGCGGGGCTTCTCAAAATCGGAGGTCATACTTGGATCCCATTTGCTCAAACACTCGAGCACATGTCCTGCATCATCAAAAGCAAAACTCACCGTGTCTTCTAGAAGGAATAATTTATAATAATAGAAATATGGTTTTCCTCATCCTTCAACTATTATCATTCTTATTTTCAATAAACTTTTACTATTTTTGATTACTGTGGAATAGCCTATTATTGAAAGCCGATTGAAAGACTACTAAATATCATACCTATATAATAAAATTTTGAATTTCGTTATTCTTTTAAAAATAACATTATCCACCTCCCGGTCATAGAACATTAGTATTTGGAAAAATCATCCATTCTCTCCCTTGCTGTATAATATATTGTATATTTCAGTAATTTATACTTGTAGCAGTAACACCCGGAAAGCGACAGCTGATTGTCAACAGAAAGTGACAGCTGATTGTCAATAGAATGTGACAGGAAATTGTTAAAGAAAATTAGAGTGACCGCGAAAAAAGAAGAAGACGAAACGAAGATTTTTGACATAAAATTAATTCTCATATTCCTTTGATCCTAAAAATATTCTTTAATAATAATCGTCCTTTGTAATATTTTTCATAAATAAACATATAAATAAAAGCGATTGTTGTATACTCTATTTTATTTTAATAATAAATTGTAATCCTACCTAAAGTTTTTAAATATTGAAATGGGCTTAAGGGATCAAGGAGAATTTAAATAAACAAAAAATGATTTTGTAAAAAATTCAAAGACACCGCAGGGATTTGAACCCAGAACCTTCTCAGTTGGTTAGAGCACCTCACTAGATATAAGGAGGTTCAAATCCATGTGGTCTCTTTGAATTTTTCACAATTTTTTTCTTCATTTATTTAAATTCTCCTTTATCCATTAGGCCCATTTTTATGCTTAAAAACTATATCATTTTATATGAAGAAGAAGTATTTATATCAATTTAAATTATTGGGGTAATTTATTTTATAACATAACTAATGTAGTTAATTTCCATGTTCAATGTTTAATTTTAGTAGGTAGCTATCAAATTTCCTATAAATTTAAACTAAAATACAATATCTGTATTTACGAGTATATCAAATTTCAAATTTAATAATATCAACATTAAACTATATTAGAATTGACAATAACATTAACAGTAAGTTAAACGATTCAACATTGATATAAATTTAATGGAAAATATAATGATACAACTATAAATATAACAATATAAAATATATATTACATGAAAAATTCTATTCAATTAAAACGCTCAAATTCGTACGGACAAATTGACCAGCGAGAAATTTACCGGCGACAACATTAAAAATAGCTACTTCCAAATTTTGTGTACAAAATTTGACAAAATATGTTACATTATATCTATTAAATCGAAAAACTATTTGGAAAATCATAAAACGTTTGCATTACCATCACAATAAAATCTGAATCTCACATCGGACGAAGTTCATCTCAGGAAATTCTGTGATTTACAGTTTGGATTAGGAGAACGGCTGGAGTTTGGAGTTACTCGCTAGTCGAAGCAATCAAAATCAAATTTGTATGCAGATGCACATACCACCTATTCAAAACTCTAAAAGTAAAATGCTGCATAGAACGTACAAAAGAAAATGCCATCAAAATGCTATAAAATAACGAAAGAATTATTATTATATATAGGAATGTAATAAAAAGGATTATAAATGGGAGAAGTATTGAATGTAATTTATAAAGATAAGTTGTATAGAAATTTCTTGTTAATGCTTAAAGAAACTAAAATAAAATATATGTATTTTATATTATACGACTATTGTAACATTGAATCATGAATTATTGTGTACCACTACTATATTTTGACAGTGTGGTAGCTTAATCAACAAACATTTAGGGAAGACCGGGACTTGTTGTCACACAGGTAAGTTGTCCCAAGTCTCATTTCTCAGTCACTACTGCCACGTAGGGGTTGTGACTCGAAGTGTTTATTGATTCTTTTGTGTTTTTTGCAGCTGCAAGTATTCGTTGAACGATAATTTAACTATGATTATTCACTTTCTGTTCAATGCAGTTAATGTCTCAACTAACTTTGAGGTTAGGTTATACGGTATTTCCGCCAAATTGTGATTTGTCTGAAATGTCTGTACGGGACTGATTGTCATGAAAACCTCGGATATAGTTGTCACGTGCGAAAAAATGAATTCAGTGTGTATAACTGGGTTCAGCTCTGGACTGAATAAATTTTATACTTGTCAATATTGTGAAAGTGCGGCCGAAATTGACTAATGTATTATTGACGATTAAATATTCAATTCAATTCTTATTTCAATCACAAAATATGTTTTAAATTTAAATTACTGGCAATTTTTAGCTTTGATCTGTCCTATATAAAATTTATTGATAAATTTTGATTTTTTTTTTTTTTTTTTTTTTCATTTAAATAGCCCGTGACAACTAACCTCAATGTCTGCAACAACTAACCCGGAGTAGGGGCAAATTATCACAAAAATTGGCTCAGGCAAAAAAAATAATTTTCATAACCCTTTAAAGCTATGGTCTCAAAACTGCAGGAAAACAGAGCGAAAGGTGCACACTACAGAATAGGTTAATGATAAAAAGGGTAACTGCAAACCCAGCCTCTTAAAAATTTCAAAAGCCAAAATTGTGACAATCTCCCGTCTCCCCCACATATTTTTTTTCAATTTGAATATGATATGTAATTAATATTAGTGCTCTTCTTTTTTTGTTTTAGGCGAGGGCTTCATGTTACCTCCTTCATTTTCTGAGAAACAATGTGGTGCTCCAAATAGTAAGTAATACTTTATTATACTTAGCGGCTGGTATACCCAAATCATTCAAGCAGCCAATGCACGTCATCACTTAGTGTAAAAACCTTAATGCATTAAAATCACTAATAGTGAAAAGTGAAAGAAAATTTCAATCATTTTTAACCGTCAAAAAGTGCATGGCCTTATATAATAATTATTAAGGTTAATAGTAGAGTTCATTACTTATCGTATATGACATGAATAAAATATAAATAATGTACATCTACTTCATATTATTCGTTTATTTGTTACTATAGTTGGCAACATTGATAATTTGTATGTTCATGCTGTCAAAGTTATTATTTGAAAAATATTTGTATCGTGTTTGAAACATTTTTGTGCGTTGTAAAGGACTATTTATAATAAAGTAATGTTAAACACAACGCAACGACGCAACATGACCGTTAACACAAACAAAATCTGTGAATCTGCCAAAGGTGGCACTTCTTATCAATCAGAAGAATTCGGTATATTTCTTTGAAATTCGGCTCACTTTTATTTATTGCCTTTATATGGCATACATAAGTATAAATAAGGTTAGTATTATAAAATATTTAAATAGAAATGGACAGTGACGAAAATATAGTATTTAGTTTGTAGTTGTGGCAGTTCATTAACAAGTCGATAATACAGATTGCAATCTGTATAACTCTTTTCATAAAGGTCACACATCTAGTTACTTTTATTCAATTTTTATTAACGACCTGCATTGGCTGTTTGAATGATTTGGGTATACCACAAGCGTGGCTCTAACACTGGTTTTCACTAAAACCATAACAATGACTTAGCAGATACTTCAGGATTGTTTATAAAATCAGTGTTACCAATATACTGATTAAGCAGAAAATGTGCTACATAACAGTAATGTTCAATAAATTTGGCAGCATTATTTTTTTATTGTTTAATATAATTTATTTCTTGACATGGTTTGTAAGTAGTGCTCGGAATACCGGTGGATCCAAAAGACCACCCGCTCACCCGCATTTTAGTGAATACAGGTCGGAGTCGATTCTTCACCCATAAGACCCGTATTACATGCAAGAACCACAGACCCGTATTACCCGTGAGAACCATATCACCCGTAAGACGCATTAAGGGAAATACAGTATTCCATTTGGTCCGGGTGGGTGGATATTTCCTATTTAATTAAATACCCAGTTCGAAATCCTAGCCCTATTTGCAAGACAAACAAATTAATATAATGAAGCTAAACTTAATGAATATTTACAAATCTGCATATGTACCCATAATTTCGAACGGCAATGTACCTATACGTCTGTTACGTATATACTGCATCTTTTGATAGTTACTGCTATTTAAAAATATAGCAACTCCAAAATTCTGCTGAACTGCTTTCAAAATGAGTTCACTTTTATCGCTACAATTTCAGCGTTTGCAATAAAATTAGCATAATACCTTCCTACAAATCTTCCTTTGCGAAAGTCATCTACCTACTACTCCTCTCGACAATAACAATTATAACGGTTGCCTGCTTTAATTAAGGCTGCGGATTGCGTTTGAAATGTAGATAAACTTGTCCATCTCTTGCATTCCGATACAGATTCGCATTCAATTAGTTTGTTTTTCATCAGAGCTCAACCGATCACAAGAGCCGGTTTGTTGGTGTTGTTATTAAATTAAAATTTATCGAATGTGACACATCCGTAGTAGAACCAATATAATTGAAGTTTATGACATTGTTTGATTTGTTCGAAAAGAACGTCCTGTGAGCAGAAATTGGCACCTAGAAACGATGTCCAATAAAATGCTTTAATGATAGGTCATTAAATATTGTTTTTTATTACTTTAATAAATCCAAAAAGAGGTTTTATGTCACAACTTATAAGTATTGATTAATAAATATTGCGGTCTCCAAATATATGCAGTTTCGTCAACAATATTCCTTATACAAGGATCAACGTAAAATGGTGTCCTCCGCCATAACAAAAAATAATAAAATGTACAATTTGTACTTGAAATACTACTCAATATATAACGATTAAAATTAAAAAACATTTTTTAAATAATTACTTTGCAAGATATTTTTTAATTTGTTGTCAATGTCATTGTGATGTGACCATTTTGCTATCTTTCTCTCGCAGCCTATTATAGAGTGCGGAGCAAGAGAAAGATAGGGGTGTCGCTGTGACGTCACATTGACATTAAAAATCAAATGCAGTTAAACTAAAGACAATTAAGACTTTTTAATGCTATGGGGTCCCGTGGCCGCGCCTGAGTGTCTGGTCGTGAACCTGGGGAACCGGGTTCGATCCCGACCGACGCCAAATATTTCTAATTTTAAATGGCACAAAAGTGACCCTTGTGGTGCACTCTCCACGCCCGCAATGAGTGCCCGTGAGGTGACGTCTGGTAATCGCCTGCACGGTACAAATATGTCATAATCATTACCGATATCTGTGAAAACAGACTGGCACACCCAGAAATGGGTAATATGCCGTGATGATATATATTTATTTATTTGAATTGCTTCAAAATTAATAGCTATTTGTGTATTAAGAGCGCAAAATGGGATATTGCCGATTGAGAGGTTGTTGCCGCGCAACGCAGGGGCGCGGCATTCTCTCGAAATCGACAATATCCATTTGCGCTCGAAATACACAAGATTTTTTCTACAGTCCTCACAATGGGGTCTTCCTCCATAATAAAAAATAATAAAATGTGCACTTGTACTTACAGTACCACTCAATAAATACCGATTAATATAAACAAAAGTATGCTACCATTACGTTTTCGCTATATCTTCTAGTTTTTCAATTCTTGCACCACGTCGCAATAAACAGTTCGTACTATCTTTTATATTTTGCTCTAGATTTTTCGGGAAGCAGATTCGTAATACCAACTTTTGCTGTATCTGCGTCGTTGATTACCATATTGATAATAATTTTATACCACTTTTCAGCATAAAGGACGTAAAGGACATAAAACATAAAAATTGTATATTTACTGACAATGGTTGTCTTCGCAGCGTTCAATGAATTTTTGGATTATTTGATTCATTGATCTATGTGGGAAACGGAAAAATAGTTTTGAATGAAGATACGAACGTTTTCAAATATGACTTCAAGATATTGTTATGGCTTTCGTTTTTTCAAAAAATTAATGCCAATTTTGCAATGAATATTACCTATAAGTTTTTTTTTTTTGTATAATTTATTTGTTGCAACTACAGTACAGTACAGTGAAAAAGTGAATGTCCATTGGGAGCGTTCACTAGAAACTTTTGTGGCAGCATAACTGTTCACACAATTTATTTTATATTTAATTTTAATTTATCGTTATTTTCCATTCTTCTTGAGCTATTACTTCAATCTAAACCAAGCATTTTATACTTTCGTTTTTGTAAATGAATGCCCAATTTTATTTTCACAAAGTGCTGCATTTTGTTTGGTTATGTACTATACCGACAGAGCAGTTATATGTCAGATTGACTTGTGAAGGTGGTAAATGTGTAACTACAGTGCCATTAGTTCCTAACTAAACATTTCCATTAAGAACGTAGACAAGTGACATTTCTCAACATTGTATAGTTAGAAATTTGGACAGCGAGCGTTTTTTCTATTTTGTCGCGCATGAGGGAATGTACATAAATGTCATTTTTAGTTGACATTTAACCTATGTTTTACGTGTAAGACGACTGATTCGTGTTAAAATCATATTTTATTTTTCTTTTCTATATCAACAAATTTAAAACAAGGTAATGAAACTAATGAATTTGTGTGAAAATGAATAATTTCTTTTGAAATAGTGCTTCTTTGAAAAATATAAATCTTTTAAGATAAAAATGGTAGTCAACTACTTTACTGTGTACATTGTGTACTACCGAGAGTGTACCGCTAGGGCAAGAAAGACTGTGATTGACATTAATAATACACGTCACACACGGGAAAATTTGAAATAAGATTTTTTTTTAATATCTTTGGAAAATATACAGTTGCCAGACGTAAAACATGTATTAAAGTGAATAACTTGAACAATTCTTTCAGAAAAAAAAAAAAAAATGGAAAATGCGCAACTACCCTGTTGTGTAATAGAGCAGTGTGGTCAAGAATTTTATTGTTTTTATTTTAAAAACCCTCCCTCCTGATTTATCCACGTCACACTTTGGGTTCATCATTAAAAATATTTTAGTTTGTTAATGCATTGATTACTTTATATAACTACTAGCTTCTATACATTGCAGCGACTATGGCCTATGATTCAACGTGCTTATTAATTATTAGACAAACATAATTTAAGTAGGCGGACTTATTTTCATTGTGCAATTATCTTTTAGATGAATGGTTTTGCTATCACGAACAACAATCATATCTCCATAAATTAATATCAAATAACAGTTTTTATAAAACACCGTACCTATTTTAATTATAGTTTTATACGTGTTTGTTAAGTAAAGCAGTTATTAAATCCTACATTTTTATATATGTATGTACGTTGTATGAGTCACGATATTCATTCTCGAATCCACAATTGATCACCAGGCAAGAAAATTGTTTAAGAAATTAATAGAATTTTTAAATAAATAAATAAATATAATAAATACCTCTACTCATGGGTCTTGAAACTCTCGCTGCCCTCGTGTTTTAACTAAAGATTTGCGCTTAGGTCGATAATTAGCATCCTTAAATATAAAACATCCTCAAATAAGAAATACTTACTTAACTTAAGACAGTTCGTTTAGAACGTCCATATTTAATTATGGGTATAAGATAAGTTGCATTGCAATTTAATTTTATTTATTGCCTTGACAAGATGTTATTCACATCTATGATATTTATTATATTTATATAATACTATAAAATTTGTAAATGTGCTGCAGATAAACCACTACAGGTTCGTCACGTCAAAATGATGAAAATAAATAAATTTTATGCACGGACGTATCATAATTTAACAATTATACACGAATTTCTTTGACATAAACATCATTTTATAGCCCGCGGGCCTCATTATAGCCCGCCGGGCTATAATAAAACGTCAAACCAAATTATAACCTACAATATAAACAATTTAAACAGGCAACATGAAAAGTTTTTATAACAAATCGAAAATTTTTATATTCTTGAAAAATGAAAATTAATTTTGTAATATTTATACGGAAAACACGGAGATACACAAAATAAAACTCAAATGACATAACTAATAAACAAACAATAAACTGTTGTTCTCCGCTTTCATAGCAACACTAGATACTGGATGTACGAGGACAAATTCTTTTCGATACAATTTTTCTATAACACACATAATTTGAAAATTTTCGTCCGTGCATAAAGTTTTGTATGTACCACGAGCAGGGCCGGCTGAAGATATATAGGCGCCCTGAGCCAAATTAAATTAGAGCGCCACCACCCGTTACAAAAATTATTTCTGATTTTTTTGGACTTGAAAGAAAAAGAACTTAAAAGTTGATAATATATAAATTATAATCATTAGCAATAAAAACACTATGAAGTTCCTTGGAAAATATTCTATAAATCCAATAAAATTATCAGATGAATATACATTATTTCGATATCTCTTTCCGTTCTCGAGATATTTGGATTCAAAGTTTTGCTCAAAACTGTCCATTTTTGGGTAATAACCCAAAAACGATTTTTTCAGATTTTGGCCATTTTCAGGGGTTTTCAAGCTTTAATCATAAAAAATGAACCGGTTGGACAAAAATTATGAAAATTGCTATACTTATGTATTTTTGTCCGTAGAATCGAATGGTGTTACTGCCAAATTCATATCTCGACCCATTTTCGGGTTATTACCCAAAAATGGGTAGTTTTGAGCTTGACTTTAAATCTAAATATCTCGAGAACGGAGATATCGACCTGCGGTTTCAAAATTTGGAATCACCGAATTGAGAAGTATTAGAATTTTAAAGTTTTTATCTAAATATGGGGTATATTGACTTTTGGGGCAATAATTCAAAAATGGGTAGAGATATAAACTTGGTAGTAATATTATTTGATTGTAAAGAGAATGTTACGTAAGTGTACGCATTTTTAGAGTATTTTAACAATAATATCTTCCTTACCTAAAGGTGACGGAAGGTAAATATACCTATCAGAATTTAAATCTAACGAGAATCCAAGAATGATTAATTTACATGGTAACTTTCCGTGCCTTCACTATCGCAAATTTATGTATAATTTCTTTTGACCTGATTATTTCGCAATGGCATGTTCAATAAATATCACAATTTATTTACACAAAACTAACTTTGAGGAGCTTCAAATTTAATAATACAGGACAGGTATATATTCCCTACATTGATTTTTTTGTTTATTTATATATGTCTTTAGTTTTTATATTTTTTGGGCGCCCTAAAAAACCAGGCGCCCTAAGCCAGTGCCTAATTGGTTCACGTCTTAAGCCGCCACTGACCACGAGCGTAACTTTCTTTTATGGCCTTTTTTGTGTTTTTATCCCTCGGCTTACGGCTCGGGCTCAAAATCCCGCCGCAACCCATAAAAGCCTCCTTACGCTCTTAATACATAAATAACTATTGCAGCATTAGTAAATACGTAGGTATGTATATAAATTAATCAAATTAAATAGCGGAAGCGAAGGTATTGTGTTGGCCACATCAGATTTTAAAACTGAGTAGTTTACGATAAATTAAAAACACCACTGCATCTACAGCTCCTCGAAGCAAACAATTACCCCGGTAAAAATGTGAACTAAATTTGTAGCGGTAAATCTATATCCAATCAGGACAACAGATTTGTGATTGTGAATGTAGTCACATTGTCAAAATCATTTATGGTGACTGGTCTACGCGATTTTCAAATTATTAAGTCACTTTTGTGAAACTGTCTTTGTCAATACTACTCTGGCCAGTGTTTTTTAAAAAACGGTATGTAGCTATTTTGTTTATAAACACAACTGATTTTTCATATTTTATTTTTGAAATTTACGATTTACCTTGTCCGTTTATAGTGAATTTAAAGATATGAAATGCGTCCAATGAACTACTTATATTGGGGCACATGGTTTGACATTTGTAAATGGGATGACAGTTATATAACCTCTTAAAGAATGAAACTCAAAGAATACAATCATGCAAACAAATCAAAATCTATCTATAGATTTGACAAGAAATAAGCATTATCATGATATAATTGTCATAGGACTATTTGTAAATTTGTTATACATACTTAAATAAATAAATAAATAAATATATCATCACGGCATATTACCCATTTCTGAGTGTGCCACAATCTGCTGTATCGCAGATATCGGTATTGATGATGACATATTTGTACCGTGCGGGCGCTTACCAGGCGTCACCTAACGGGCACTCATTGCTGGCGTGGAGAGTGCACCACAGGGGTCACTTTTGTGCCATTTAAAATTCGAAATATTTGGCGTCGTTCGAGATCGAACCCGGTTCTCCCAGGTTCGCGACCAGACACTCTGGCACGCAACCACGGGACCCCATACATACATACTTCATAATAACAATTTTATCTTTATATGATGTTTATCACTTTTTTCATATATCAATCTGAATTGTTCTACAGATGATATTAATAATTACATATATCCATATTTTGGGAATTCATTTCTACAAATTTCTCAAATCAAAATCAAAATAAAAAGTTACGAGCAGTTTAACTGTTACTTAAAATTTTCATTCTCCCCGCCAAAATCATTATTTGAAATACTGTGAACGCATTCACAAATTTATATTTAAAATATAAAATATGGATATATTTGAAACACAGAATAGACATTCATACAGAAGCGACACTCCCTGTCGGCACCATTGTTGTTGCGATTTGATGTTTATGACCTTGAACTTTAAATTTGTTGGCAAATTTACGCGCGAAATTTAAATTGTTTTAAATGGTAAAAGAAAAATTAGAACACAAAAGTACTAAAATTTTAATTTTATAAACGAATTACAAAGAAATCAGATAAAATAAACAGATAATTATATTTTTATTAAACAAATACGTGAATTTTACAAATTCATTACAATGCAGAATTTTCTATATCTTTGATGTGGGAAACACAAACGTCAAACTCGATGAATATGTCCCAAATATCCTTCTCCATCAAATCTTCTCTTCCACAGACCTTGAGCCACATTTTACACCTATATTTGTTAAATGAATATACATTTTGCATGATATGGAAGTCGTTTTGCATTACTTACAGTTCTGTATCTTTCGGAAACGAAAAAAACTTACATTTCACTTTCTACATTTTTTAAATCTACTTATACAGTTTTTATATGAACAAACAAGTCCTCCAGATTCTATCTTCTTCGTTTTATTATAAATTAACACCACTTCTAAAATTCACAAACAGTTCACAAAATGACATATGTCAAAAGTGAGAAGACGTGTTTGGTTTGCTTGAATTAGCCATAACCCTAAAATACATGGGCGTGACAAGCTGAGACAACCGCTCCTCCAGAATATGTGAAATATAATGATTTTCTTTATGATAACGATTTTTCCTATCGTTTGTTGAAAAAAAAAAACATGTTTGTTCGTATTAGAAATCAATTTGTGTTTCTCAATATACTGTTATTATTGACCCCTAGCAGAAAATTTTCTCGTCGAGATAATGAAAAGAATAAAGAATCGTAATATACGAAGATATGCCGAAATAATCCGATTTTATCCGATTAGCCCTTTAAATTTGTTGGCATACTCTTTCTCTCTCTAATTTTCGTTTCTCTCTCTGACTGTCGCTTCTGTATGAATGTCTATTCTGTGTTTGAAATGTAAATTCAATCATAAATTTCTTAAATTCATTATGTACCAGTAAAGCAGATATGTACAATTTATATTTATAAATGTAAATTAGTAAATCTAAGTTTCTAAATTAAATCCATCATAAACCGGCCTTTAATACAGTTTCCTCCTTTTTCTCGTGGCAAAATCATTCTCGTTTCCCCAATTTGCATGTTGGCTTCCCTCACATGGCTGGTGCATAGGCGTACGTTACTCGTTCGCCCTTTTCCCCGCTTATCGCCCGGGATAAATCTGCGGAAATAAGCGCTACATATCGCCCAGCGTCGCCGATCTCACAGCGACGCCGTATTTCATATTTCAATTTCCAACATCCTCAGTATAAATAAAATTCTAAACGAGTAAATACCTCTACGTCACGGGATAAATGATTTACAAGCATGTGGGGTTGGAATATGTCACTGATTTTGTTTTGCACAAGTAAACCATGAAGAAGAGGTAGATAATTTTTATCTACAAATACGAATACGATATACAACTTTTAAGTCATGGTGATTTATATACGATGTATAAATACATCATTGTGCGGTATATAATTCATTTAAGTTTTAAAAAGCGTGCAAATCATCCATCGACACTTACACAATTGCAATTTGCACGAGTTCATCTAGCGGCAAAGCACAGAATTAAAGGTTGCTGTTGCTATGATTACCACTTGCAAACAAAGATCCATCAGCCATTGACAGTACACTCCAGCCAACGTTTTAGTTGAATAATCGATGATCTTCAATATTATCAAACAAAAAAGTTGCCTCAGGCATATTTTCTGATTTTAAACTCATTTTTATTAAACACAACGAACAAATCACAATAAAGAATTAAGTTAACACTGAATGACAGGTGCAAACATAATGACACATAGAATCAGGGAGCGGGACGTAAGACAACAAAGGGAAGTTTGTTTGGAACATGAACTGCTCTCTCTCTCTCTCTCTTGCATGTGACGTAAATTCTGTAAGTGTATAATACAAGTAAATCTCTGATCGTGTAGAAACTATACCATATCCAGATTTTAATGAATAAGTACGTTTTAAGATCACTAGAATCCGATTTTAACATTTTTACAATTATGCCTCTCTCTCTCTCTCTCTCTCTCTCTCTCTCTCTCTGTGTGTGTGTGTGTGTGTGTGTGTGTGTGTGCGCGTGTGTGTGTATGTGTATGTATATAGATGTTGGAGGAACGGTTTCTCAATTTAACTATCCATATTCCGTATTCCTTAACCTGACATTAATGGGAAGATCAGAATAGGTTTTGATTGGACAACCAAAAGTAGCAGTTTCTTAAAAAATTCTTCTAAATATTATTTTTTGGAAATTTTATAAATATATAAAATAATCCATTGTAATAAATCTCACAGCCCAAATAACTACCTGGAAGCCAGTTGAAAAATTACAATGTTTGTAATTGACAGAAAAATGTGAGTATCAAAAATCCAGATACATTACTGAGGGCTTCTTCTGGGAAATATATTTAATATTTCTTATTTTATTATTAATTTAAAATTATAGATACATTTAGAAGAGTGGGAGGAAACTCATTTATGGAATGTATTAAAAAAATATGAAAATATATAAACAGATGTAATTAGAATTTTTGTGTATGTACCAGAAATGTTTAACACAGTATGTTCTTTTGTAGCTTAATATGAAAATATTGAGAGGTGTTGTGCTGGCCACAACAGATTTTTAGAATTTGAAAAGGCAAGTTCTAACAGTTTGCCAAATAATGTCGACGTTGCTATGGTTGATAATATTTAGGATATTATTTTGATGTTTGTTCTTGCGTTTGACGTTTGTGACATATATGTTTGTGCCACGCGGCTCCATATTATGCAGTGGCCAGTAGACATAAGGGAACCAATTATTTATACTATATGTATTGTATTCTGTATAATTATGTAAAATGCTCGAAGGACCAATAGACTTTAAATAGTAAACAACAAAAACTCGCAAGCTGAGATTGTGGTGATTGTCAAAAACTAAAGAAGCACTGACCTTGACTAGAAAAAACGGGATGTGACTAGGAGGCAGGATCTTGACGGGACTTGGAAGACTGGATGAATTCTGCAGACGGTAACTGGTCTGGAAGCGGTGACGGTCAGATTCAATAAGGTAGGAGGTTCAGAAGGAGGAGGCCTCACACGTGGTTGTGAGGCTGGCAAAGTGACGCCACCAAGGGCGCAGGGCTGGATACGGGCAGAAGCTCCTGCAGGAGGAACTCGAGAGGAGGGCAGTGTAGAAGCAGGGGCGTAATTCGCCGGATTAAAACCGCCAAGTGGCGACAGCACGGTTGGTCCAATTCGTAGATTAAGGGGTGTCCGCTGTTTAGTACAACAGCGGTCTCGGAGCACAACACAAATGCACAACACTTTACACTTTCCTGAAAATATAATTTTGCCCCACTACTAAGTAAAGAAAGAAACGATTTTATGAGAATTATAATTTTGTATTAAGATAAATTGAGGCCCAAAAAAAGGAATGAAAGAAAGAGGAGCTAAATTACTTCTGAACCATTACTTGGTTCATTACTGACTTATTATTATTTTTTATTTATGTTGCTATGAAGCTTTTTTTTTGTTGCATTCCTTTTTTTTCAGATGCCTGTGATTTTTCAAAAAATAAACAATACATGGCTAACTTTTAGCTTTAAATTAAATGTAATAACAAAACATGTTAGTCGCTTGCCAGCTACTCCGATAGTTGTCTTGACAGTCACCACAATACCTGACTTTACAACTTTACATATTCCCGGGCGCCAGAAATTCGCGTCTAACAATGAATTATTTGATCTCACAACAATGCACTGCAATTGAACGGTTGCTAGGAAGCGAGAAGGAACGAATGATCAACTCGACAGAAAAATCGAGTGACAATGAACAAATGATGTTACGTCTACTTGACAATGTGTCAAAGTGACGTTGTGTCAGAGTGACAGTAAATAAATTAATAACAATAATGCAAATTGATGACAATTGAGCTGTCTATTGCGCTGGCAGTGGGCACAGTTTATTAACTGGGCGTTTGATGACGCTATTTTCCAACTTAACCAACGCGACGCGAGCTATTTTGTCATTTCCAAAATATAATTTGGTAATAATACCTAGTGGCCAGTCTAAAGGGGGCAGTCTATGTTCTTTAACTATGACTATTTGCCCCAACTTTATTGGACTACTTGACGTTAGCCATTTTTGGCGTGTTTGTAATGTTGTCAAATATTCTAACTGCCATTTTTCCCAGTATGATTTTATTAATGAATCTAATAAGTATTTACGATGGATTAAATTGGGATTAACTTCGGCAATAGGTAAATGCTTTAATGGGGTTTGAAGTAAAAAATGGGCTGGGGTCAACAATTCTGGATTGTGCTCTGAGCCTTGGGCACACAGAGGACGGGAATTTAAGACTGCTTCTATTTGTGTTAATAGTGTTATCAACTCTTCGTAGCTTAACAATTGTTTACCTATGACCCTAAATAGATGTTTCTTACAACTTTTTATTGCGGCCTCCCAAATTCCTCCGAAATTAGCACTGAAGGGAGGGATTGTTTTCCATTCTATTCCCTTCATTGCTAATTCGCTGGATAGTGTTTTGTGGAATATAGTCGACTGCACAAATTTATATAGCTCGTTGAATTTATTTCGAGCTCCTATAAAGGTGGTGCTATTATCTGAGTATAAATGAGAAATGGGCCCCCTTCTTGATGAAAATCTTTTAAATGCGTTAATAAAGGAGATTACTGTTAAATCCGAGACTACTTCAATATGAATGGCCTTTATTGTTAAACAAATAAAAAGACAAATGTATGCCTTTTTTGCGTGCTGACCTTTATGCCTAGATTTTATGAATTTAATTGGGCCTGCATAGTCTACGCCTGTATGAGCGAATGGCTTTACTTCAGTTACGCGATAGTTAGGTAAATCCCCCATTTTTGGTTGTGTATTAACCGGTTTTGTCCTGAAGCATTTGTTGCATCTGTACAATTTTTGCTTGATGGCGCCTCTACCAGCAATGATCCAGTATTTTTGCCGAATTATTGCTAGCAGCAAATCTGTTCCAGCATGACAGTTTGAATTATGATAATAATCTATGATTAGTTCTACTATGTGGTCTGACTTGGGCAGTAAAACTGGATGTTTGACTTCAAACGGTAATATTGCGTTGGATAGTCTTCCTCCTACTCGCAATATTCCGTTTTCGTCTAGGAATGGCGCTAGTTTTAGTATTTGTTTATCCTTTATAAGTTTTCCTCTTTGCAGAGTTCTTATTATTTCGTGGAAATATATACTTTGTAAAGCCCTTAGTACATGTGATTCTGCCATGGCTAAATCCGATGCGGAAATATAAGTTTTAAAAAACAGTTTTTTACCGAATTTTAAAATATAACTTGTTATTCTTAGTAACTTGTGCCAAGAAGATATATTTTGTGCCAAAGTATATAAAACGGAATAATCATTCGTAGATGAGATAGTAGTAAAAGTTTTTGATCTTAGTTCAGGTAGTTGATCAACTGGCAAAGGATTTAATTGCTTAATAGGCCAATTTTCCTCCCTTGATTGAAGCCAGTTGGGACCATGCCACCATGATTTACAATGAATTAATTGAGTTGGGAGTGCTCCTCTGGATATTAGATCACTTGGATTCTGTTTCCCTGATACATGAAAGAAGTATTTAGGGTCCAAGTTCTCTTGTATTTGAGCTACTCTGTTGCTTACAAATGTTGACCATCTATGTGGAGCTGATTTTATCCAGGATAATACAATCATAGAATCCGAAAATGCATATATATTTTCGATTGGATATTTTTTAATTATTTTTTCACTGACATAATTTACCAACCTTGCCATAAGTAACGCCGCGCAAAGTTCAAGTCTAGCCAGGGTAATAATTTTCATGGGCGCTACCTTTGATTTCGAACATAGTAATCTGCTTGTAATATTGTTAACTTCCGTTATTTGTAGGTAGATGGCGCAACCGTATGCAACTTCGCTGGCATCGCAAAAAGCCACAAGATTTACTTTACAGTTTTCTGAAATACCGATATGGCGAGGAATTGACATTTCCTCCAAATAAATAAATTCTGACATGAGATTGACAAATTTTGCAGAAATATTGTTGGGAGGGATGTCATCCCATGATATCCCAGCTTGCCATAATTCCTTTATTAGCAGCTTGGCATATAGTATAACGGGTGAGACTAATCCAAGTACATCAAACAATCTTGCAACAGTTGATAATATAATTCGTTTCGTACAGTGTGATGTGTCAAAGTTTGACGTTTGGAAAGTAAATGTGTCAGTTTTCAGAGCCCAGGACATGCCTAGAATTTTTAGCTGTTCTCCATGAGAGAAGTCTAGATTTGTTTTGTGTGAATTTGGTAAGCTTTCAATGAGTGATTCATTATTACTGGCCCATTTTACTAATTCGAATCCGCCAGCTGACATTAAGTTAATTGAATCGCGTATAATATTGCTGGCTAAGTTTGTATTTAATGCCGATAAAACTAAGTCGTCCATGTACATTTCAGAGGTTACTAATTGTGCGACATTTGGATAATTTTGACCTTCATCGTCAGCTAATTGGTGGATAGTTCTCATTGCTAAATAAGGGCTAGATTTTATGCCAAAACAAATACGATTGAATTGAAATACTCTGATTGCTTCAGAGGGATTAAATCTATAAAGAATTTTCTGATATTTTCTGTGATGTTCTGACACCATAACTTGTAAGTACATTTGCTTTATGTCAGCTGTCAAAGCTATCGGAAATAGCCTGAAATTTAATAATAAATTGAACAAGTCTGCTTGTAAATTTGGGCCCGGGTATAATAAATCATTCAGCGATAGCCCCGTATGAGTTTTAGCGCTAGCGTCTAGCACTATTCTAACTTTCGTTGTAGCCTTGTCTTCACGAATGACAGCGTGATGTGGAATGAAGTATCCGTCTTCGTTTGACGTTACTTCTGACAGATAACCCTTTTCTAAATACTCATTTATTATGGCGTTATACTGGCTTTGTAAATTTAATGACTGGGAAAAGCGTTTTTCCAAATGAGATAGCCGGCGTTCGGCCATTAAACGAGAATTCCCCAGCAAATCTGGATCCTTCTGAAATGGTAAGTGTACCATATATCTGCCATTCTCCAAACGTTTGGTCGTTTGTAGAAATATTTTCTCACATTCAGCATTTTCAGGACTCATTATTGCATTGTTTGGCATTTCTTCTAGCTCCCAAAACTTATGTAAACAGGATGCTAAGTTATTTTGAGTGAATGCAGAAAAGGACGAAAAAGACTCTTGTTGTAATAATTTATTGTCAAGTTCTCCTAAAAGAACATAACCTAACGTTGTTTCATAAGCTGTAGGAGCTCTTCCTACTCGTTTTGAGAGAAGCAGCGACGGATATATTTGAGCCCCCAATATTACGTCGATTTTTCCCGGGATATTCCAAGTATTATCGGCTAAGAGAATGGATTTGAAAGACGGATATTTGGAAACGGTTAGCTTGCAAGAAGGTAAGTTATCCGTTATATGTTCGACTACCAGAGCCTTTAAATTGTATCTATGGGGCGAAACTCGGGATTCTATTTTAAGATTTACATACCCGAAAGCCGGGCGACTTGTCATCCCGATCCCCGTGACTTTTGAATTTTTAAGGGGGGTAATTTTTAATTTTAATCGTTTGCAACAATCTTTAGTTATAAGGTTATTTTGTGACCCATTATCCAGCAAGCATCTGATAACTTGTTTACCCTTGTTTATATCTGTAGCGTAAACTTGTGCAGTTGACAATAGAATATAACCTTGGTTGTTTATGGATACATGACATGAAGTGTCATTCTCCGATTCCGCTATTTTTTTGGCGGGAGATTTTGGAGGAGTTGAAAAATGCAAAAGTGTATGGTGTTTCCCGTGACATACCCGACATGTGGTGAGCAAGGCACAGGCTTTACCTGCATGAACATTGGATAAGCAATTATAACATGCATTTTTAGATTTGATAAACCCAAATCTGTCTTGGACTGACATTTTAATGAATTTATCACAATAATACAGTTTGGAATGTTCCGCACTGTTACACAAAATACAAGATTTTGGTTTGAATGGTTTGATTGGGGTTTCATCTGCCGCCAAAAATGTGCGCTGATGCTTCGCCATTTTTGGTGGGCCTTTTACAGATGAAGACCGCTCCAGGATTTTTGCTTGATCCCGGACAAATTGTAAAAAGGTTTGGCAAGAGGGAAATTCCGTTTTACGGAATATCGTATCAAATAGTTGTACGATCTCTGAATCGACCTTTTTAGACGCGCAGTTTAATAAAACAAAATCCAGAACGTCTGGAATTTTGAGTTGTTTAAGAGCTTCGACTGAAGCTGAGAATTTATTAACAAATGTTATTAAATCATTTGGGTTTCTTGAACTAGACTTTATATTTAGAATGTTATCTAAGTATTGCTTAGCCATTGTTCGATTATCCTGGTATTGCTTTACCAAGCCATCCCAAATAATATTGTAATTTTCGGGTGTGGGCAATATCCCTCCCGTTACTTCCAAAGCATTACCAGTGAGTTTACCTATAAGATAACTAATCCGTTGCTCGTTTGTGAGCGCCACGTTCTCGTGAACGTTTGATTTAAACGACTGGTAAAATAATGGCCACATTTCTACTTTTCCATTAAATGATGGCAGTTCAATAGGGGGAAGTTTTTTAATTTTATTAATTTCCGTACCTGACTTTGACTGTTGTGCCTTGGGAGACGACAAAGCTAGCTCGCTACGCGTTCGTTTGATTTTCGAAAAATACATTTCAATAGTCATTAGAGTTTCGAAGCTAGGTTCAAAACCAGTGTCATTAGCCAGCTCAAGGTCATTTATACGGATACAGGCGTTTTTAAATTCATCTCTCAACAAATCGACTTCTTGGGATTCGTCCAAGAAGCGTTCATTATTACGCGTGTCAGTTGGAGTGCATTTTTTCGCGAGTTCGTGCAATTTTACTATACGAGATTCATAGCCCTTTGCTAGGGCTTTCAATGACTTTAATTGGATTTCCATAGTATCAAATTTTTACCGTGGAAAATCCGGCTCGAAGGACCAAAAATTATGTATAATTATGTAAAATGCTCGAAGGACCAATAGACTTTAAATAGTAAACAACAAAAACTCGCAAGCTGAGATTGTGGTGATTGTCAAAAACTAAAGAAGCACTGACCTTGACTAGAAAAAACGGGATGTGACTAGGAGGCAGGATCTTGACGGGACTTGGAAGACTGGATGAATTCTGCAGACGGTAACTGGTCTGGAAGCGGTGACGGTCAGATTCAATAAGGTAGGAGGTTCAGAAGGAGGAGGCCTCACACGTGGTTGTGAGGCTGGCAAAGTGACGCCACCAAGGGCGCAGGGCTGGATACGGGCAGAAGCTCCTGCAGGAGGAACTCGAGAGGAGGGCAGTGTAGAAGCAGGGGCGTAATTCGCCGGATTAAAACCGCCAAGTGGCGACAGCACGGTTGGTCCAATTCGTAGATTAAGGGGTGTCCGCTGTTTAGTACAACAGCGGTCTCGGAGCACAACACAAATGCACAACACTTTACACTTTCCTGAAAATATAATTTTGCCCCACTACTAAGTAAAGAAAGAAACGATTTTATGAGAATTATAATTTTGTATTAAGATAAATTGAGGCCCAAAAAAAGGAATGAAAGAAAGAGGAGCTAAATTACTTCTGAACCATTACTTGGTTCATTACTGACTTATTATTATTTTTTATTTATGTTGCTATGAAGCTTTTTTTTGTTGCATTCCTTTTTTTTTCAGATGCCTGTGATTTTTCAAAAAATAAACAATACATGGCTAACTTTTAGCTTTAAATTAAATGTAATAACAAAACATGTTAGTCGCTTGCCAGCTACTCCGATAGTTGTCTTGACAGTCACCACAATACCTGACTTTACAACTTTACATATTCTGAATTTGCAATATTTATACTCCTGCATTGCGGATAGTTGCAGGAAGTATAATATAACCCGGAAGTGTAGGATCACCCATCATACCGGAAGTCAGTTACGCTCTAGGGCTATGGGGAAATCATATAGATTCTGAGACTCCATATTAGTTATGAGCTACATTAGAATTGCTAGACGCATAGACGTCGCACTACACGCACATAAACTGTCATTTTACGTCATTAAACAACGGTGTAAAACTTAGTTCATTTATTTCAAACAGTAAAAATTACAATTATTAAATTTAGTCGTTAAAAACGATGGTTGTGGCAATGAAATAAATGAAATCACCTGTTTATTTTCCGCATTTTCATTAATATTTTTAACTTACCTTTACCTACTCAGTACTGAAACACTTTCCAAAATTTGTTTTCAAAACGGGTCTACTCTGTAACTCAGTTGCTAATTTTTAACAACTGGTTAAAATTTTTAATCAATCAAGTATGTTGATATGTAGGAAAACAAAATAGGTGCGATTCAGTGGCTTGTATTAGACTGTTTTAGAGTGTTTATTTTAATACATGTGTATTAGTTGCCTAGGAAATTAAAACACTTCTTAAAATGGGTTATATCTGTTTTAAGTATTGTATTAACCTTAATTCATAATGTCAAATATGAAATATTAAAGTAAAATTATATATTTGACTCTTCATAAAGTATACTAGAACTATACTGGAATTTTTCCGGAGAGTTTAAAAATTAGCAAAATTCAACCTATTCATAAAAATGGTAGTTTACTCGACTGTAATAATTATCGGCCAATTGCACTTTCATCTGTTTTTTCTAAAATATACGAGTATGCTTTCTTAAATAGGTTAGATTCTTTTCTATCAAAGTATAAAATTATTTCTTCAAATCAATTTGGATTTAGGGAAAAATGCTCTACTTTGAATGCAGTACAGTTTTCGCTCGAAAATATTTTGGAAAAACTTGAAAATAAAGAAAAACCACTAGGAATATTTTGTGACCTAACTAAGGCCTTTGACTGTGTGAACCATGGCATTCTGCTTTCTAAACTTAGTAATTATGGAATAAGAGGGACACCACTGAAATGGATATCTTCTTTTTTGGAAAATAGAACACAATTTGTTACATTACCATATAAAGGAAACAATATAACACGTGAAGTAAATTCAGATTACACAACTATGAATGTTGGGGTTCCACAAGGTGGTGTCCTATCTCCAACTCTGTTCTTATTATACATTAATGATCTTTGTACGATATTTGAAAATGATTGCTGTTTGACTATGTACGCAGACGACGCCTCAATTATAATATCGGACGCATCAGAAAACTCACTGAAAAATAAATGTCAAGATTGTCTAAATAAATTATCAAATTGGTTTTGTGCTAATGATTTATTTTTTAATAAATCTAAAACGCATTATATGCGCTTCTATAATCGTCAATTTAACAATAACCTTAATTTAGATATTGTTATAGATAATAACAAAATATCTAGGATTTATGAATCTAAATTTCTAGGTATGATTATTAACGAAAATTTAATTTGGAATTCTCAAGGAGTATATATAGAAACAAAACTTAATTCGGTATGTTTTCAATTCAGGCATTTAAATCAAGTTCTCACCGAAGAACAGTTAATTTTATTTTACCATGCGAAAGTAGAATCTGTGATACGATATGGTATTTGTTTTTGGGGTGCTTCGGCTGCGATGCATGGGGTTTTCATCTCTCAAAAAAGAATTCTCCGGGTTATGGCAAAAGTAGCGCGAGACTTTTCTTGTAGATCACTTTTCAAAATGTATAAAATATTAACCGTCACTTGTTTGTACATTTATGAAGTGTGCAAGTTTATTTATTGCAATAAAACCTGTTTTGAATTAAATTCTGACTTGCATCATTTTAACACTCGTCAAAAAAATAAATTTCATATACCAAATACTAAATATAAAATTACTGAAACCGCTCCCCATATTAAAGGTCTGAAAGTATTTAACAAACTACCATGTGAAATTAAGTCATGTACTAATTTAAAAATCTTTTTAAAAAAAATAAAATCATATTTGGTAAACCATTGTTTTTATGACTTAAATGAATTTTTTGAATGTATCTCATAATTTATGATCGATCTCTAACGGGATGTAGATATCCGCCTCTCTGTTTATATGTATATTTTTTTATATTATTCTTATTCTTGACGATTTCGATACATGTATACATGTCTATGAAATAAAATATTATTATTATTATTATTATTATTATTATTATTATTATTATTATTATTATTACTAAAGCAAACATTAATGATATAATAAAAGAGAAAATGAGTAATTTAAAGAATTGAGGTTAATATGAATAAATTCAGGCAAGTTACAACAATTATTTATATGTTGTTTATTTTCTGAGTTTGTTTAAGTAAAATAGGTGACACAATACGTGCTGTTGAAAGAGTTGAGCATGTTTGACGTGTTGTTTATTGTAGAAGACGAAGAAGGATATACAGAAGACGAAAAACTATGACAATACTCTCTCCGAAAGTGATACCGATTATCAAAAAATGTATTTCAGCATGTAATAAATCTGATTCGAATTGACATATCTGGGTTTGGTGGTGATGTACCTCCTCCAGTTTTAGTTTTTCTTTTAAATAAAGTTCATTTTCACTCTTTTAATTGCATTTCAAATTTCAATCTCCGCCACATTTCTTTTATACGGCCCAATTCTCTATTAAAACCACTTGTCTCTATTACAGCTTTTATGTGTCTCCATGCAGCTTTTTTATTTTCATTATTTGAATGTCATTTCCCTTATTTTCAATAATACCGTTCCGTTTAGTGTTTAGTAATTGCTTCTTATTAAAATAATCTTTTCTTCATTAAACCAATCGGTTCTGTAATTCTTTTTCCTGGCATTTTAATATGCTAAAATTTAAAATATAGGTCATAAAGTAGTGTAACATAACCTAAAACAACACAAATACAAAATATTGACGTTTCAAATGCCGCCAATTTCGCACTTTGACAGTTATTACAGTGTTGTCAAGTGTAATTTTGTGTTTTAACTAAAACAGCTTAATACAGACCACTGAATCACCTTTGTTTTAAAATGTGTTTTAAGCTAATACAGTGTTTTAGTTAATACAAGTGTTAGTACAGAATTTAATATAACCCACTGAATCGCACCCAATGTTTTTAGTTGTCAAATCAATAGCTATTGGATTAAAATTTTAACCAGTTGTTAAAAATTAACCACTAAGTTACAGAATAGGCCTAATTGCAAAATGCCTACTACTTTCTCTACATAAAAAATCGTGTGTACTTAGGAGCGCACGTCCAAAGCGAAAACTTAAATAATTGTTGACATTTGGATCGTACCGCAATTCCATCTATTGACTGTTCCAAGAAACTTTATAAACTTAAATTTTTAAGTGTGCTGGGCGTACATTAATATTTTTTTATAAGATGTCAAAATTCTATTAGCATTCTAACAAAATTCTAACAAAAATTTTAAGAAAGAATTTTAATTTTCTTGGGAGAAGGCAGGGAAACAACTCAAATTTTATTTTAAAATCTGGCGTAGTTGAAATATTGTTATTGAAACTATAATTTAGATAAGTTTATTTGCTTATTATTGCTCTGCACTCAAGTTGTCACAAATTTAAGCATCACTTTTAACCTATTTTGTGCCTCTTAAAATAAAAGTGAACTCATTGGCGAACCTCGAAGAACGAGTACCGTGTATATTTTTTTACCTTCCGTCACCTTTAGGTAAGGAAGGTATTGTCTTTGGTCAAAAAATTCGGTGGTGTTTTTAATGCATAAGCAGGTTTTAGGGTCCCTACAATACGAATTTACTATTTTTAAGATAATGTCTATGTATGTGTGTGCGTGTGTGTGTGTGTGTTTGTGTGTATGTACATATGTCCGTGTGTGACAAATTTTTCTCCGACGATAACTTCAATATACTACAATTCTAACAATTATAATTCTTTCGTATTCCTCTTGTGTACATCCATATGAAGAGTTGATTAGATTTTGGGTATAATTGATCCACCGGAAGTACCCTTATTTGAAATTTTTAACAGTTTTTCTTAAAAAAACGCAGTTAAATATTATTTTTTGACATTTTGTTATTATACATATTAAAGAAAATATTCTTCTCTATACAGTTTGATTATACATTTTCCTTCATATTCAATAGATGTAGATTTAAAGCATTATAAAGAAATTAATTTTCAAAAATTAGTCAGCTTTGCTATTTATCATGGAAACAGCTGATGCTGATATATTAAAAAAATTCTAATTGACAAATGTCAGTTGCAAGTGCAAAACCAAATATGGAAAGTGTAGGATCACAAAATTGGTATGTCATAGTGCTCCTCGCAAGTGACACGCAGAGAAAGGCCAAAGAGAAGATGGAAGGCCTGTATCGCAGAAGACTGAAAGGAATGCCTGTGTCAAGAAGATGTGTTGTGTGTTGGACAGGAATGAGTGGAAGAAAAGAGGAAACAGCTACCTCTAACAAAATAGGGGAAGCTGAAGAATAAGAAGAAGTGTCAAGTGCATTTTACTTAGTGTATGTTTATGTTATAATTTTATTGGATTTATAGAACAGAAATAGTATGTGTTCGTGTTTGATTTTACATGATATTATATAGAATCTGTTCCAAGGACCTTTTGGTATGGGATTTGTACAAAATACATCGAATTTACGGAAGGTTTTGTGCTGGTGACAACATATTTTTCAGATAAGTATACAACTACAAATTTGTTCATCTCAGCAGCCTTAAATCTGATGTATATTTTAAAAGAACACAGATTTCTATCTTGAAACATTCCGACCCGACAGAATATAAAAAGTTAACTGTCGTTCGCTGACCATTTGTTTTTATTTTCTGTTTGTTGTGCAACATTTCTCCATGTGATATATCTCGTCCTTGAGATTTACAATAGGTAGGAAAGTAAAATAAAAGCCCTTGGTATAAACTCTTCCATTTGTGCCTCACTAAACCTCAGTTGCCGTCGTAAAATCAGAGTAACAACTTAGAAAACAAAAAGTCACTAGGAATTCTTTCCGGAAATGTTAGTGCATCCGGCTGATTTATATCCCCTGCACTTGTGTTCAACTGTTTCGTGCAGGTGCTGCCAACTGCGGCACAGTAAATTCTCTATCATTTACACTTGATAGATTCATCTGTCAACATAGCTATTTTTCACAGCATTTATAGATGGATAATTTTGATGAATGATAGAAATTTTATCTCGAGCCGTGTAAATGGATATGGTAGTATTTATTATGCTCTTGGCTATTCTGGGAACATACTAATGAATAATTTATATGAGAATGGAATGATGGATATTTCAAAAATGTAAAAATTAAACGAGTTGGAAAAATCATAAATGTAATAACAAGTTTTTCTGACCACATATTTGAAATCAGTTATAAATTCATCTATTAAAGTAATTACATTGAATGTTTTTCTGACATATTAATAATTCCTAGAAAAACTGATATCTTGTACATTTCACAAATTGATTGACTTACAAGAAAACTGTAAAAACATAAATTAATATTTTTATCCAATTTTGCCTTATAGAGTGTATTTCCTTGAATACGAACCATTAAAGCTGTTGTTTTGTATCGTAAACATTTTTACCTTCCGCTACCCTTGGTAACGGAGGTATAGGGATCGTGCTAAAAATCACATATCGAGAATCCAATTTTAACATTTTCACGATGATGTCTGTATGTATGTAAGTGTAGGGATTTTGTCTTCGCTCTAACTCAAATACCATCATTCAGAAAATTCTGAAAACTTGTATGCCTATCTTATTCTAATATGAAAAGAAGCCATTAGATTTTGGTGTAAATCGGATAACCGGAAATGGCATTTTACCTAAAGCTCATATCATATGGTTTTTCTTCCAAAAATACCATTAAATGCCATTTTTCGCATTTTATGTCTTATGAAAATTAAAGATTATTGAATTTTCTACAGGAATACATTAATACTTTTTCTATATATTTTACAGATAAATTTTAAAATAATTTTTTTAATTAGTCGCGAAGCCTAAGATAAACACAATTCCTTTGTTACACAGTTCATATTTCAAATGAATGTAACTGACAGTAAATGTAACTGTCAAAAAACTAATCACTTCAAATTAATAATAGTGACATTTTAAAAAGAAAATAGTAAATAAAGCAATAGTTTTCTGCAATGGAACAGTTTGCAGCGTTAGTAAATACGTAGATATGTATTTAAATTAATAATAATTAAATAGCGGGAGGTTTTGTGTTGTAGTCCAGTCATTTGGTAGAAAAATAAGGGTTTATTCCACAAAAGGTCGGGTGTTTTTGATTTTTGGGTATATTATATATTTAGAGGTCCTAATAAAAAATGCAAGTTTTCCCCCTCGGGGGCCTTCGGGAAGTACCGCCAACTTGGGAAAAAAGGCGCAAAAAAACGGTTTTTTCTAAATATCTCTTCTTCCATTTGCATTAGAGCAAAATAGTTATTTTTCAATTTGTTGACACTAAAATTTTCTACAACGTTCATCTAATATATTTTTTTCTATAACCAATAGATAGCGAGCTACAGAGCTTCAAACAGAGCTAATTTTTGAAAATTGCTCTAATGCTTCATTTAGATCATATTTTATTATATTTTTTTAATTATTTTTTTTTTTCAAATTACTTATTATTCATTAATTATTAGTATTTAACTACTGTACATACATATTAGTCATTGTTTATTGTTTTATTTTTATTCTAAAGGTGTTTTATAGTCCAGGAAATTTATGATTTTACCTCAAAGTAATTACAAGAAAAGCTTTTAAACGGAATCCTATCCAGAAAATACGCTGAATAACATATAAAAAAATTCCGGAAATCGGAACACGGGAACCTCCCGCCAATTGGGAAAAATGGCGGCATATTTATGTTTTTGGGCATTTTCTCAAAACACCTTGACACATATTAAACACTTAATATTGTTTATCTTTAATCGTGTCGAAATTTTGAATGAAAAATTGAGAAATGAGCCCATTTTCAGATGTTTAAAATTTTAGAGGAATTTCATGTGAGTTTAATTTGTTAGTAACTCGCAAATTGCTCATCGGAAAAAATTGTGTCATACTTGATATGAAAGAGAATTTCATGCTGAATTCAAATTTTCAAACCGCGTTGTCGTATCTTTAACAAGATCAGAGTGGTGGATGAAAAAATAAAAAATTGCAGGAAAACATTGACAATTATTATAAAAAAAGCATCAATAATTTACTTCTTTCGATGCCACTGCGAATGTAAACTGTTATAAATAGTGAAATCTATTATACTATGTATTAAATATGTAATATTGTTTGTTTTTTAAATAATTTCAATATCTTTCATAAATGTTTTGAGCAAATGGGTAAAAACATAAACATGCCACCATTTTTGCCAATTGGCGGGAGGTTCCCGTGCTCCGATATCCGGAAATTTTTTATATGTTATTCAGCGCATTTTCTGGATAGGATTCCGTTTAAAAGCTTTTCTTGTAATTACTTTGTGGTAAAATCATAAATTTTCTGAACTATAAAACGTCTTTAGAATGAAAATAAAACAATAAACAATAACAATTATGTATGTATAGTAGTTAAATACTAATAATTAATGAATAATAATAAGTAATTTGAAAAAAACTAATTAAAAAAATATAATAAAATATGATCTAAATGAAGCATTAGAGCAATTTTCAAAAATTAGCTCTGTTTGAAGCTCTGTAGTTCGCTATCTATTGGTTATAGAAAAAAATATATTAGATGAAAGTTGTAAAAAATTTTATTGTCAATAAATTGAAAAATAACTATTTTTGCCCAAATGCAAATAGGTGAAGAGATATTTAGAAAAAATCGTTTTTTACGCCTTTTCTCTCAAGTTGGTGGTGCTTCCCGAAGGCCCCCGAGGGGGAAAACTTGCATTTTTTATTAGGACTCCTAAATATATAATATATCCAAAAATCAAAAATACCCGACCTTTTGCAAGGTAAATCTACCTAATGACTGGATTATTGGCCACATCAGATTTTTTTTCTCATTGTATTGTAATTTTACTCCTCGAGAAAAAATACTGCATTTATCCCCTTCGCGTAAAATAAACAAATCATATTTGACAAATATAATTCACGGAAGTAGTAGTTTCAGGAAAAGCAAAAGTTGAATAGATCATTATAATATAATTCTATAAACCGGTACTGCTTAAATTAATGACCTTAATAACTGTCTAACGCGTATTATTCTCTTATCGAAACATTTTATCCTGATATCTCTCCCCCTACAATCTGTTGAATGGCGGCGTTTCCGGGAGTTGAAACATCTTTCAAGCTTTAAACAGTTTCATCTTCACCTCGAGGGTGCTCTCTCTCTCTCGCTCTATCTCTCCGCTTCTCCTCTCCGAGAGAATCGCCTCTGCGCGCGGGAATTATTAATTAAGATTTATATCTTCCATCGTTGAGAAAGAGTGAGAGAGAAGCCACTGTTTTTGCGAAATTTTAAACCAGGAAATCGTTGCATGTTTTATAATGGAGAAAGGAAATTCTGTTTATCTGAAATACGGTTATGACTTCATAATGAATAATTGATATTTTTTATTTTCAACTTTAAGATGAATTTAATGGAAACTAATTATTTATAATGCAATAATGCATATTTCTGAGAAAAGTTTGAGGAAATAAATTATGCATAATAATTGTTAAAAATAATAATAGGTAAATAGTAAATTAAAATGTACATTTCAAGTTAAGAATGGCTATAGAAGAATAGGGAGTCACTTGCATTAAGCAATTTTTTTTTAAATTATTAAAATATCTTTCAGAACTCATATTATTAATTGGAAAAATACTACCTTTTTTAGTTTATGTTCTGTATTTATTAATTTAAACCCAACGTTTCGGCACCATAAACTAGTGCCTTCTTCAGGGGATACATTGACATTAATTTTTTAATTAACAAAAATAACAAGTTACCAAGGTAACAAGAAATATTCATAAATGTTACCTTTTTTTATGTATACAATTTTCTAGACAATGTATGCATGCCCGGCAAAAACATGGACGGCGAACATGCATCTTCTCAGGAAAAAATCTCATTTTGCCAGAGGAAAAACCGTCCCAAAAATTGGCAGAGAAGTGATCTGTATAACTCAGAGACGCTTTATCGGTAGCGAAATACCGCAGCCGTACTCTTTATAAACAGATGTTAGAAAAAGTTTATAAAAATTGTATACATATTACAAATTACAACATATTTAATATTGGAAGCCATGCGCGACTAAGTTCTAATCCGTCACAATGATTGAGATTGATATTTCTTGTTTTATAAATCTCAATGGCTTCTCTAATTAATCTGTTGTTAAGTCGAGAAGGTCTTGTAATAATTTTCGTATCTTCAAACTTTATTTGGTGGACTTCTTCCAAGGCATGTTCTGCAACGGACGATTTCTCAGGCTGGTTCAATCTGATCGATCGATGATGTTCGTTCAATCTTGTAGAGACAGTTCTACCAGTCTGGCCGATATAAACTCTCCCGCAGACACATGGAATTCTGTAAATCCCTGATGATTGAAGAGGGATGACGTCTTTCACTTGTTTCAACATATGTCGAAGTTTAACATATGGTGAAAACGAAATCTTCATGTTCTTCTTACGAAGAATTCTACCAATCTTGTCCGTTACGTTTTTAACATAAGGAAGCGATGCATATAATACGTTCCTTTCTTCTTCATTGTTTGTTGTTCTATTTGCTTTAAGACATTTTTCAATTAATGTCAATGTATCCCCTGAAGAAGGCACCAGTTTATGGTGCCGAAACGTTGGGTTTAAATTAATAAATACAGAACATAAACTAAAAAAAGGTAGTATTTTTCCAATTAATTTTTTTTAAATTTGTACCTACTCGCCATTTCCATTTTATGTTATATAAGTATTGTATTGCACTTTGCTATCGAACCGTCGTTTTGTAACAAAAAAATTACAGAATTTTACCCAAATTTTGTTTTTACCTCCCGCTACCCTAGGTAAGGGAGGTATAGGGATCGCGCTAAAAATAGTATATAGAGATTTTACATAATAAGCACGTTTTGATGTCCCCAGAATCCGATTTTAACATTTTTAAAATGATGTCTGTAGGTATGTATGTGTGTGTCTGTGTGTGTGTGTGTGTGTGTGTGTCTGTGTGTGTGTGTGTCTGTGTGTGTGTGTGTGTGTGTGTGTGTGTGTGTCTGTGTGTGTGGATCATGTGGACACGATTACTCAAATACTATCTATCAGAAAAATTTGAAATTTTGTATACCCATTCTATACTAATATGGGAAGAGCTCATTAGTTTTTAGTGTATATCGGATAACCGGAAGTATCATTTATACAAGCTTTTAACAGTTTTTCTTGTAAAAAATTCATTGAATATAATTTTTTAGCAACTTTTACTAATTAAAATGGAATATAACGGTTTAATCTTCAATTCTACGATAATAACATTTAGTAAATAACTCTAAATAACTTCAAATATGAATATATAATATAATTTATTTCCATGTATCACCTATTCTATGCGTCAAACAAAATCATAATTTTAATGACAGGTTTGACATATTTAAACAAATGTCACTGACAGGCAGCAATTATGTTAAAATTAATAATGAAACTGTGTTAATGAGAATATAATAGTAAAATATTTTATTAGGGTTTGTAAAAATAATATATTTTCCATCATACATAAATGTTAGATGAACAGGATGATCTGATTTAAATTTGCTAATTGCTATTTTTGCAGCTCTATAAATTAATATTAATTTACAACTACACATTTACGAAATGGATCATGTACGGCGAAGAATTTACAAAGGTTGCGTTTTAGAGCACCTAGAAGATGATGCTGATTTTTATAAGAATGTACGTGTGTGACTATTTTTCCTTAAAGCCTATTAAAATATGATCCAAAACTTCTCAAATTTGGTATTTAAAACTCGTATATAATTTGAAACAACATATTAGATTTTAACCATATATGATAAATCGGATGTAGTACTTAATTTGGAGCTCTAACAAATTTTTGAGGAAAAACAATAAAACAATCCAAAATTTCGTATTACAGACTTTTCTATTTATTGGACAACAAATTAGATTTTATTTACAAACGATTAATCGATAATGATACTTTACTTAAAGCTCACTGCTATTTTAAACATGGAATTGGCGGGAGGTCATGTGTTGGCCACATCAGATTTTTTATTTTATTTAACATGTCTTCTGCACACATACAATTCTAATTAAATCTATTTTTCATTGTATGAGGAAGTTCCTAAATGTCAGAGATTCTTCCAATTCAATAACAAGATCGGCGGTATTTCTAATGGATATATGCATGTTATCTATAATTTTAAATATTTAATTAATAAAGCAATAAGAAAGATTAAATGTACTTCCCAGAAAAAGCTTTCAGGATGTCACTAAAATTGTTGATTTTTGGCACTGACATCGGTCATTTATAACTATGTTACAAACCTACTATGTTATACACATTTGAATTTGTCAACTGGTTTCCTTAGTGTAGTTTAGCCTATTCGACATCCCGTTATTCTATACATTATAGCGTCTTTATCTCTAAATTTATAGAAGATATAATAAAAATTTTAAATGTGTCAGATATAGACTTTTATGTTCTTTAATATTAGTAATATCAAAAATTTTCAAAAAATTATATTTAGAAGAATTTTTTTTTTAGAAACTACTACTTTCGGTTGTCCAATTTTCAGCTCTTCTCAATTCATAGTTAAACAGGTCTTAAGTTTTATAGTTTTTTGAGGAATCGTCCCTCCAACATGCAGACATACACACACACACACACACACACACAGACATCATTGTAAATGTTAAAAAAAAAATAATAAAAATCAGATTCTAGTGGCCTTGAAACGTGCTTATTCATTAAAAATTGGATATGTGATTTTTAGCATGATTCCAATACCTCTTTTAGCGACAGGTAAAAATCTGTTGTAGCCAGCACAATACCTCTCGACATTTTCGTTTTGTTAGATAAGTATCGAATTTAACACACAAATAATTCTAATTATATAAATTCTTTTATTCTATAAGGAATCTTGTCCTACTCTTCTAAAATGATCAAGATCGTTCCAATTTATTGACGGGATTGGCGGTATTTTTAAAGAATATATGTACTGTTACAATGGGGAAGTTTAGCATGGTAAAAATTCTACATAATATACTATTTTCTCACAAATATAACACAAACTGCTGAAATTGAAATTAAAAATTAAAATTATTGCTCCATTTATTTATAATTAATATTCTTTAGGTAAACTCTACGTCATAAGTCAGTTATGCGCAAACTGAGACAAAACGGTGAAATCGAACCACTTGAACGTAGGTCGTAACAAAGCGTAAAAGCGCTTCACTGGTAACCATAACCGCATGCGTCAGTGTAAAAAATAAAACATGTTACATCATTTTTCAAGTCATTTCCCATGGAATAAAAAAATAAAAAAAAATCGCTAAACTTCCCCATTAATACCTACAATTTTAAATATTTAATTATTAATTCAATAAGAAATATTAAATATACTTCTCAAAAAAAGTTTTCAGTAGTGCCATTAAAACTATTGATTTTTGACACTCACATTGATCTGTCAATTACAAACATTTTAATTTCACAACTGGTTTCCTTGGTGTAGTCTGCACTCTGCACTACTGCACTGCTCCATTTATTGCAACAGATTATTCTATATATTATTATCTCTAAATCTATAGAAGATATAATAAAAATTTTAAGTGTATTAGATTAAAAAAATTAATGTTTAGATAAATTTATTGATTATTAGATTTTTATATCCAACGAGAAATTTGTCCACCACTACTTAACCAACGAAAAAATTTTGTTAGCGACCAAGTTACCCTGCGGTTAAAGTTCCGCGACCAATGTTGTCCCTTTAAGCAAGAATATCCCATCACTTTTGTGATAGTTAATCTATTATATCTTATAATATACTATTCTCATTTTGCACCAAAAATTTGAAATAAGGGGTAGTATTAATAAAAATAAGTAAATGCTTATACTGACAGTTTTATAAGTAAGTACTTATATTCGTATTAATAAAGTTTCAGTAGAAACTGATGCTATAAGAAAATACTTATTTGGCAAAAGTATGTACTTATACTTGTAATCAAAATAAGTAATTACTTAAAACTGTATTAATAAAATGGAGTTCATTCTTATAGAATTAAGTATTTACTTATAAATTTATAAGTATGATATTTATCATGCTTATGGAGGACTGAACTAAAATTTCAAAAATTATATTAATTTAAAAAATATGTTCTACGCCGTACGAATCTGTAAATGTTATAAAATTCGTAGGAAAAATCACAGTAAACAAGATTTTGTCAAATTGTATCGCATTACTCCCGAAACACACTTTCGGCTATCAGAACATTTTCTTGGCGTTATCAATAAATCCAGAGGTGGTGCTCTGTGTTCGTTTATTAAATTAAAATATTTTTAAGATTATGTTTGACGACCCTGGTAACATTAAAAAAAGCCGAAAAGTTGTATTACATAGCATCTGGTTTTCAGATTGGTGTTGGTGAAGATAATACTTTTTTCATTAATATTTTTGTCCTTGACGCTGCTTTCAAAACTAAACATTTTTGAAATTTCAACAACTTTAAACTCGTATGTCACAATATGTAATTCTGCTCAGAAGTATATGGACATAATTATATACTGATTTTTATAGACGGTCGCACACAGAAATTTTTATCGGGTTTTTTCCTGTCCATAAAATTATTAAACAATAGTAGTGAGCAAGTAATAATGCTCATATAATAGTATCAAGAACATGCATATATTTATAGCCAGAATTATGTGCACAGTGGCATACTTCTGTATACATACAATTCTATTCATAAATTTGTTTGTAAAAAATTCTCGTCAGAGTTCTGTCTAAAATTGTAAATCGTGACAAACGGACTTTAAATAAATATAAGAATGAACTGTCAACAAATGTCAAAAATTTATTTTTTTACGAACACACGGCTTACTATTGTATTTAATACGTAAGTACATACTTATAAGTAAGTAAGTATTGACTTTAAGTATCAGCATCTGATTATTAATACGAAAATAAGTATTTACTTGCAATTCTTGCTGATACTGATAAGTAAATGCTAGTACTTATAAGTACGTACTTATAAGTATTTACTTATTTTTATTAATACCACCCAAGATTAAAATTTGTAGGTAAATTAAAAATCCCCATTATTTTTTAAAAAAAATTCTACTTTCAATATGATTTTATGAGAGTTTTGGTATCAAAATGTGCTTAAAAAGTAGTCTCTAGCCAGAATAATTTATGATGTTATTAAATGATAATAAACATCTTTAATATTCATATCAGCATATAAAACCCATCATATTCGTATGCAAATTTCAATTACTGCATCATAAAATGATACTATTTATGCTAAAACATCTTACTCGACGTTTCTGTGCCTGTATGTCTGCGTATATGTCATCATACATTCGACTTCTACTTTTTGCATTATTCATGTGTGAGACACGAAATAATACACACACAGTAATAAATCACGTGAATAAAACAAACACATCTTCGGCAACGTTCGGCAATGCGGGACGGGCCAGGAAAACGAGGGAAATTTAAATAATTTACCGGTTTTATAGGTAGGTTAGAATGGTTATGGCTTTTTGTATAGCTCTGGAAATTTTTATGAAGATGCGGCTTACGTGGGAGGATTATAGATATTATCTGCTGTTAATCATAATAAAGAAGGCATTAATTTTAACATTTTGTAAACGTTGCATTCAGAATATTGTAGCTATCGAGCACCTGGTTTGAAATATTATATAATATTAGTTACTAGAAAAACAAGTAAATCAATAATTTTTTACAAATACTAAAAATATATTTCATTACATACTTATATAAATTTATCTGTATTTTTTCCTTCCGCTACCCTAAATAAGGGAGGTGTAGGGAACGAGCTAAAAATCGCATATATAGAGATGTTAGTGAATAAGCACGTTTTGATGTCCCCAGATTCCGATTTTAACATTTTTACAATGATTATATATATATATATATATATATATATATATATATATATATATATATATATATATATATATATATATGTGTGTGTGTGTGAGAGAGAGAGAGAGAGAGAAAGAGAGGGTGGATCCTGTGGATACGAATACTCAAATATTATCAATCAGAAAATTTTGAAATTTTGTATACCCATTCTAGTCTAAAGTGAGAAGAGCTCCTTAGTTTTTAGTGTATATCGGATAACCGGAAGTATCACTTATACAAGCTTTTAAAAGTTTTCTTGAAAAAAAATACTTTGAATATAATAAAAGTACAAGAAAGTACAATAAGATGGCATATGAATAAAGTTTTTCAACAACTTTTACTAATAAAAATTGAATATAATGGTACAATCTTCAATTCTACGATAATAGCATTTAGTAAATAACTTTAAATATAAATTTATAAAATAATTTATTTTTATACTTATACTATGCGTCATTCAAAAACTCAATATACAATTTTTAGATAGTTAAACAAATTTCACTGTCAAGAAGCAATTACATTAAAATTAATAATGAAACCATGTTAAGAAAAATGTAATACATAGTAATATATTTGATTCTAATGAAATTAGGGTTTGTAAAAATAATATATTTTCCTTCATATATAAATATTACATATACAGGATTATCCGATATAAGTTTGCTATGTTTGCAGCCTATAAATCAAACAGTTGTCAAAAAGCACGTGTTTTCTAAGTTTACGGTATTAGTTTACAACAACACATTTACGAGAAGGATCCGGTACAGCGAAGAATTTATACAGATTGCGTTTTAAAGTACCAGGAAGTTGATACTTATATTTCTTGGTAAATCTTTTTCTTTGATGAAGCACATTTTCACCTCCCTGGGAGTGTTAATATTTGCGAAATTTAATTTTATATATGTTAAATGTAAAATAAAGCTTGTTATGAGTGAATGTAAAAAATTTGAACATAATGATTGCTTTATTTATACTGTGTGGTTAAATACCCAGCGGGAGGTTATGTGCTGGCCACGTCAGATTTTTATCTCTCCAGAGGTATTAGAATCATGCTAAAATTCGCATATCCAGATTTTAGCGGATAAGCACGTTTTAAGGTCCTTATAATTCGATTATAACATTTCTACGATGATGTCCGTATGGGGTCCCGTGGCTTCGTGCCTGAGTGTCTGGTCGCGAACCTGGGGGTACCGGGTTCGATCCCGACCGACGCCAAATATTACGAATTTTAAATGGCACAAAAGTGACCCCTGTGGTGCACTCTCCACGCCAGCAATGAGTGCCCGTGAGGTGACGCCTGGTAAGCGCCCGCACGGTACAAAAATGGCATCATCATTACCGATATCTGCGATAAAGCAGATTGGCACACCCAGAAATGGGTAATATGCCGTGATATATTTATTTATTTTATTTATTTATGTCCGTATGTGTGTGTGGATGTTGGAACCACGGTTTTTCAAATACCATAAGACTTAAAAAATATTTACTGCAGTTTCCTCAATCTGACATTCCTGGGAAGAGCTGATTAGATTTTGGTAACAATTGGACAACCGGAAGTAATAGTTTCCTTAAGAAAAAATCTTTTAAATATTATTTTTTGAAAATTTCTATTATTACTATTATTGAAGAATATAAAATTCTACATTTGATACATTTAAAATTTTATCTTATATAGATTTAGAGATAAAGGCACTGTAATACCTATATAGAATAATCTAATCGCAGAGGCTATGGCATTAAGGAAACCAGTTGACAAATTCAAATGTTTATAAAAATTTCGATTTACATTTTTTTTAAGCCAAGCTTAAATTTTAAGTCTTGTTGGTGCAAATAGGCATAAGGAAACCAATTGACAAAGTCCAATGTGTATTACATAGTTCGTAAATGACACATGTCAGTGTCAAAACACAACAGTTTTAGTGACATTCTGAAAGCTTTTCCTGGGAAGTACATTTAATCTTTCTTATTGTTTTATTAATTCAATATTTAAAATTGTAGGTAAAATGCATATATCCATAAGAAATACCGCCGATCTTGCTAATGAATTGGAAGAATCTCTGACATTTGGGAACTTCCTCATACAATGAAAAATAGATATAATTAGAATTGTATGTGTGCAGAAGACATGTTAAATACAATAAAAACAATATTTGGGTAAAGTCCTGTAATGTTTTTTTGTTATAAAACGACGGTTCGATAGCAACATGCAATACAATACTTATATAACATAAAATGGAAATAGCGAGAGGTATTGTGCCGGCCGTAACAGATTTTTTTTCATCTACAAATTCAGATGTAGGAAGATTAAACAAACTTTAAATTTAAAAGGAAGAAATTAAACATTCGTAAGATATTATGTTTGTTTAATACAGTGATACCAATATCAAATAACAAAATGTCAGAAAAAATAATTTAAGAATAAAGCTCAACAGAGAAAAATATAGTAAATCAACAGTAAATTACTCTACAGTAAAATGTTACGATCTAACTACGAACACAATCGCTACGGTCTGCGGCAGAATACATGTTTAATAAGCTCAGTGACATATTTACTAATTCATTTCGGAGTTTTACCACCTAATTTCACCATGTTCTTCCAACTGCCTAATTCCATGAATCGTTGTAGTCTACATTGGAAGTACGTGGAATACTGCATCCCTAAGATCCAGAGGGACTAGTCTAGGGAATCGGAAATGAGGGAATGAGGTTGTAAATTATACCGCATGGCGCTGCTGTGCAGTCCTGTTTCTCTGGTTTCTGGTTTGTGTCTGAGGTACGGAATTAACCGACACTTCATTGTGAGAAAACATTGCTATAGGATTTAGGGGAAACTGGATTTGAAAGGCTGAACAATAGTAACTTTAAATTTAAATGACTAGTCAAAATCGTAAGAAATTCTTTTACGGTAAAAATGTTTAATAGTTACTATGTGAAATGTTTACGAGCTGTAATTACAGTAAAAGGTGTACAAAGTTCTCAAAATATTTCAAAATCATTTGAAAAACTATAACAATGGGATTTTTAACCATTTTTACCTCTCGCTAAGAGAGGTATTGGATTCATCAGCTAAAATTCGCATATCCAGATTTTAGTGAATAAGCACAATTTAAGGTCCCTAGAATCCGATTATAACATTTTTAAAATGATGTCTGTGTGTGTTTGTGTGTGTGTGGATGTGTGTATGTGTGTATGTATGGATGTTGGAGGGACGATTCCTTAAAAACTATAAGACTTAAGAACTGTTTAACTATGGATTCCTCAATCTAACATTCCTGGGAAGAGCTAAAAAGGTTTTGGTAACAATTGAACAACCGGAAGTAGTAGTTTCTTAGAAAAATTCTTCTTAATACATTTTTTGGGAATTTTTGTTATTAAATATTGAAGAACATAAAATTCTCCATCTAATACACTTAAAAATTTTATTATATCTTGTATAGAATTAGAGATAAAGACATTATAATACATATAGTAATCTAATCTCAGAGGCTAAGGCACTAATGACCGGTTGCACCAAAGTAACTTAAATATTAAACTCGGCTTAAATTGACAATATTGCATCGAAATGAAATGTCAAATGAATTATAATATAGTGCTGTCAAAATTTCGATTTACATTTTTTTTTTTATGCCAAGCTTAAATTTTAAGTCTTGTTGGTGCAAATGGGCATAAGGAAACCAGTTGACAAAGTCCAATGTTTATAACATAGTTTGTAAATGACACATGTCAGTGTCAAAAAGCAACAGTTTTAGTGACATTCTGGGAAGTATATTTAATCTTTCTTATTGTTTTATTAATTAAATATTTGAAATTATAGGTAAAATCCATATACAGGGTGTATCAAGATAATGGGACACTGCTTTTTATTCGTGTATGTGAAAAGATACAGAAAAAAGTGATTAAGATATTTTGTAAGGCATAGAGGGGGACACATTTTAGCATAAACTTTATTATCTTAAATCCAGTGGTATTCAAACTATAGGGCAATATTATATTTTTTTAAATGGCATTATATATATATATATATATATATATATATATTTTATTAACTCATTAAATAGAGAATTTTGTTCTGAATTCAACGATATAATAATATCATACCCTTAAATTGCGAAAAATTTGATAAAAATTAATTCGAAGTTAATATTTCATTTCTAATTCATTCAATAAAACAAAATAAAATTTATTTTAGTTTTATTACATACAAGTTAGCTACGATTTTGACAATAAATTCAACTTTTAAATAAAGTTCTTGTTTTATTGTTTGAATGTTTGCTCAGATTTCTTAGATACAGTAGAAATGAAATATTAACTTCGAATTAATTTTTATATATTTTTTCGTAATGTAAGGGTATGATATTATTATATCGTTGAATTCAGAACAAAATTCTCTATTTAATGTGTTAATAAAAAATATATAATGCCGATTAAAAAAATATAATATTGCCCTATAGTTTGAGTACCACTGGATTTATGATAATAAAGTTTATGCTAAAATGTGTCCCCCTCTATCCCTTACAAAATACCCTAATCACTTTTTTCTGTATCTTTTCACATACACGAATAAACGGCACTGTTCCATTATCTTGATACACCCTGTATATCTCCATCATCTCACATTTAGGAACTTCCTCATTTAATGAAAAATAGATATAATTAGAATTATATGTGTGCAGAAGACATATTAAATACAATAAAAAAAACAATATTTGGGTAAAGTTCTGTAAATTTTTGTTATAAAACGACGGTTCGAAAGCGAAGTGCAATACAATATGGAAATGGCGAGAGGTCTTGTGCTGGCCACAACAGATTTTTTTTCTTCCGATACTTCAACTAATATGCAAGATGTCCTAATATATACGCTCTGTATTGGGATTTCGAGTACTATAAGAAATACGAAGTCTGTAAATTAGACAAAACTTCTCTCATTGCGGTAAAATTTTATTGGTGTGTCGTTATCTGCGTTATATAAACTGCATAGTTCACTAGATGTAAGGGAAAATATAATGGCGCTGTAGTTACTTACACATTTACCACTTCCACAAATCATTCTGATATATGACTGCTCTGTCGGTATATTACATAACCAAACAAAATTCCGTACAACTGTGTACAGGAATACAGGAATAAAATAGGGTGTTATTTACAAAAATGTAAGTAAAAAATGTTTAGATTAGATTGATATATAGCTCGAGAAGAATGTAAAATAGCGATAAATTAAAATTAAAAAATCTGTTGTGTTCACAAGACCTCTCGCCATTTCCATATTAGGCTATATAAGTATTGTATTGCACTTTGCTATCGAACCGTCGTTTTATAACAAAATATTACAGAACTTTACCCAAATATTGTTTTTTATTGTATTTGACATGTCTTCTGCACACATATAATCCTAATTATATCTATTTTTCATGAGGGAGTTTCTAAATGTCACAGATTCTTCCAATTCATTAACCAGATTGGCGGTATTTCTGATGGATATATGCATATTACCTATAATTTCAAATATTTAATTAATAAAACAATAAGAAAGATTAAATGTACTTCCCGTGGCCGCGTGCCTGAGTGTCTGGTCGCGAACCTGGGGGAACCGGGTTCGATCCCGACTGACGCCAAATATTTCCAATTTTAATTGGCACAAAAGTGACCCCTGTGGTGCACTCTCCACACCAGCTATGAGTGCCCGTGAGGTGACGCCTGGTAAGCGCCCACACGGTAAAATATATCGTCATCATTACCGATGTCTACATGTGTTGTAGATACTGGCACACCCAGAAATGGGTAATATGCCGTGATGATATATTTATATTTTATTTATTTATTTAAATGTACTTCCCAGAAAAAGCTATCAAAATGTCACTAAAACTGTTGATTTTTGACACTGAAATCTGTCATTTACAAATTATGTTATAAACGAGGCGAGTTTCTTTATTCACCGATGAGTAGTGCGCATTAATGCGCATGAATCGTAAATTCATCACACCGTTTCTTTATTCACTGCTGAATTGGAGATGAAATTCATCATACCGTTTCTAATTACCGCGCACTATCCATCGTAAATTCATCGCATGCATTGGCTTTGACTACCGATGGATTTTACGATTTCCGATGGATCGGTATGTTTTTAGGTTATATTTTTGACATTTACGTTTGTTTCATGGTTGCAGGTGTAAAATTATGGAAAGAAAAAATGCATGATTCAAATAAAAGAAACATATCTCGTTCACAACGGAAAGTAGATGGTTACAGTGGTAGTGGTAGATAATTTTTATTATAATTATGAATTCCATATCACTGCTGCTATTTGCTGTCATCAGATTCTTCATTGTTCGATGAAGAATCTGATGATTGCAATACAGCGACGGTCCTTTTAACCACACTTTTAAGTATAAAACTTTCCATATCGGTTAACTGGTGGTTATCTGTCAGTTGATATTTAAGGTTAGGAGATTCATCGCAACTTTCAGCAACCCGTTTCTTTATTCGGTCGCAGCAGCTATCCATCGGATCCATCAGCTATCCATCGTGACGTCATTTTCAATTGCTGATGGAATTCAGCGCATTAATTGTTGCTGAATAAAGAAACTCGCCCCTTTGAATTTGTCAACTGGTTTCCTTAGTGTAGTTTCGCCTACTCGACTTGTTATATCCCGATATTCTATATATTATAGCGTCTTTATCTCTAAATTTATAGAAGATATAATAAAAAAATTAAATGTATCAGGTGTAGAATTTTGTTCTTCAAAATTAGTAATATCAAAAATTTTCAAAAATTAATATTTTGAAGAATTTCTTTTAAAAACTACTACTTCCGGTTGTTCAATTGTTACCAAAACCTTTTCAGCTCTTCCCAGGAATGTCAGATTGAGGAATTCATAGTTAAACAGGTCTTATGTCTTATAGTTTTTGAGGAATCGTCCGTCCAACACACACACACATACACACATCCACACACACACAAACACACATACACACACAGACATCATTGTAAAAATGTTAAAATCGGATTCTAGTGACCTTGAAACGTGCTTATTCATTAAAATCTGGATATGTGATTTTTAGCGTGATTCCAATACCTCTCTTAGCGAGAGGTAAAAATATAATCGTTATTTATTGAGTAGTGCTGTAAGTACAAAGTGTACATTTTATTATTTTTTGTTATGATGGAGGACCCCATTGTGGTGACTGTAGAAAAAATCTTGTGTGTGTTTCAAGCGCAAATGGACATTGTCGATTTCGAAAAAATGCAACAACCTCTCAATCGACAATATCCTATTTTGCGCTTTTAATAAACAAATAACTATTATACAAAGAAAGACAAGATGGCAATTTATTACAAAATTGAGTGATCTCAATCTATTGGTTGAATCTAATCTCTATTTAATCAATCTCAATTTGTATCCAGCTCCTAATTTCATCCTAATATATTACCCCAAAGTGACTGATTTCACTCTAACGCAACGTAATCACAACATACACAAGCACTTCAAACAAACACTCGCACACACCCACACACACTCACTCTCGCATAATGACCATCAAATGAAGTCAGACGCAGGGTCGATGTGACGAGCGGGAGCTGACAAATTGCCAGCACTTCGTGTCCTGCTGAAGTTCAAACCTGAAGCCTGAAGCAGGAAAGCTTCAAGCCTCAATCCTGCTCCTGCTATGCTATCCCAGGTGTTTGTGTTGCGTGTTTGTTCAGTAGGAAAGAAGAGCAAACATAGCTATTCAATGCTAAACAGTTTGGTGTTTGGCTTATCAATTTAGGCTTTTAGATGAGAGTTTGTATTTTGTGCTTGTGGGTTTTATAATGGCAAACATTGAATAAGAATGTTAGAGGATGTTTTAAAGTTTACATTTTGTATGTGTTCATTTCGTGTGATATACATACCATTGATCTAATGCACCGTGTTATTATTATAACAAAGACTAATTTTAATTAATTTTGTGGAATTATAAGATGGCAAATTCATCAGCAATCATTTGAACAAATGACTTTAAATCCTACGTACTAATTCAAATCGTTGCTAATGTGAAAATTTTGGCGTGTTACATGAATATAGTTTATTTTCAGTATATATTCCCCCCAATTCTGTAAGAAAGTTGTTAAGTTTTAGCAACGTTGCTAAACTTTGTAACCAATAGAAACAAATGTAAAGGCTGTCATTTTCATGTTTTATTCAGTGTTTGCAATTATTATTGGTTATTTGCTATAACGTTGCTAAGACATAACAACTTTCTTACAGAATTGAGGCGATTATATGTCTATGAAAATTGTCAATTGCTTGAAACTATTTAAATAGGCAAAATAATTATTGGAGTTCCGAAGGACCTTAGTTGCACAGAAAAATTCTTATCCAAGATATTATGCTTGCTTTAACAATGAAGGCTCATAACTAAGCAGAACACCTGGTATTGGCAAAATGTATATGTACCTATAGGATGGAACAAATTTGAGCTCCGTATATAAAAAACTTTCTTATTATGGACTCTACATAAAATTGATATAGGTCTTTATGGGCCAACTTTTTGAAACAACGTTAATAGACAGCACAAGTACCTTCGATCGTCTTTTGTTTTTACAAGCTAAACCTTGTTTTCAGATTATTTTGAAAATACCTCATATCTCGCTTATTATGAGAGATACATAAAAAATGTGTAGATAATTTTTATACAGTTTTTTACGTAGAATAATGTGGTTTAATTAGATTTTTTCAGAACTTATTAATTCCCAAGATATAACACAAACATATGTTGAAAATAAGCCCATCTTTTTACTTATTCTACTCGTATAAACTTTTCAACGATGTATAACAAGTCTACTTTATTTTGTTTTAAACATGAATAAAACTTGAATTATTAATTTTTTGGGGTAAGAAAAATGAAATTTATTACGAAACAAATAAAAAAAAATCATCATTTGTTCATTTTAATTATATATCTATTAATTATATTCTAAAAAATTTTTTTGGCAATTATTTTCGGATTAGTTAATATATTTTTATCGGCGTTTTAGTTGGCTTTAGCACCATTTCAAAAATATAGAAAATATGCTTCTAAAGTATATAAATTAGGAAATTGAGTAAAAATAATAATAATAATAATAACATTAAAAATAAACATATCATTATCTGTAATTGATTTTATCCAGGGCATCGAACCCGAACCTGAACCAAACCAAAACCGGAACCAAACCGTAACATTTTAGGGAACACAAACCGAGAACCGAACCTCAGATATATTTTTAATTGAACCTGAGTTGAAACCGAACCGAGTATTAAAATTCAGGTTCGGGGTTCAACTCCGGTTCAGGTTAATTTTTAGTTCGAAAAGTAAATACATCCGATAATCGACGTCTTAGGCGTCTGCGCTGCTGTCTGGGCTAACTTTTCGTTAAAATTGGGTTCGTTTCTTGTTGCGTTTTGCGTAAATTCCGGCTCTCATTTTACATTATTTCGAAACTGAACTGCGAACAAAACCGCAAATTTTATTAATGCTTGAACTAGAACCGCACCCGAACCCATCTTTCAAAAAACAAATTAACCTGAACCTAAACCGAATCCAGTTTTTGGCGGGTTCGATGCCCTGATTTTATCATTTGTTTCTTAATAAATTTCATTTTTTCTTTTGTTTAAAACAAAAGATTGTAGACTTGTTAAACATCGTTGAAAAGTTTATAAAATAAGTAAAAAGATTATTATTATATACAATATTAATATTATGTTTGTGTTATATCTCGAAAATTATTAAGTTTTGAAAAAATCTAAGTTTTTCATATACGGAACTCGAATTTCTTCCATCCTGTACATGATTTAAAGGATTGTATTGAATTATATTTTTTAAAATGTTAAGTATCTATATAAATTTATAAATTTACCATTGATATAATGAATAAAAGGGAGCCTTTAGTTTTAATGTATTTGAGAATTCATTCTGATTAGATCCATACACACATACTTACATATGCACACACACCCATATCTTAAAAAGTGCTTATTCACTAACATCTCAATTGGAAAACTTTTTGTACGTGATTCCTACACCTTTCTTACCTGATAACGGGAAGAAAAAAGTAATATTACTCGCTTAGTTTACTTCTCGTCCGTAATCAACCTTCTACCTCTTGGTTTGTGTTCGTGGATAATGACATTATCACATGACATCACCCACCCACATCTCGTTAGTTCGTGATTAGTGAATGTCACACGTTTTTGCAATCAATCATCCTCCACTCTCGCCCTGTTCGGTTCTGTTCACCCAGCTGGTCCACCGACTTTTTTGTTCCGTTCCATCAAAACGACATGTGCGATTACTTTGTTTCTGTTCATTCCAATACAAACTGATTTTATTGTTTGGATAATTTACTACTGATTTCATTAAATGCTTTTTCATGAGTGAAATATAAAAAAGTTTTTAATTTTATATAAAAGGGAGTAATTGTGAACAATTCGGGATTGTGTTAAAAAGTAGATATCAACGTTTACAGTTAGGAAGATTGAAAACGTAAAAGCAAAGTGACAATATTTCAAATAAAGATCAAACTCCCCTTAGTGAGGAAGAAAGATCTTTGTAGAAAATTTTGATGGTGTGAAGTGATGTGTTTAAACAAAAAGGTAGTAGTTCGTTGTTGTGAAGTCTTTAAAATTCGTCAAAGTATGTTAAAACAATATGGAGTTTCTTATATAGTTGAGAGACGAGTGTACGATTACGTAGAGATGTTTAGAAGAACACGGAACACGAGGTCAAAAAAGCTGTATTTAAGTTTGAAGGTTGGTAGGAACTGAATTATGTAGAGAATATAATGGATTCACGCACATAAACCGGCACTGTACACACACACAAACGCGCGCGCGTGCGCACACACACACACACACACACACACACACACACATACACACATACACACAAAAACAGGCACATACAGACATCATTGTAAAACTAATAAAATCTTATTCCATTATTTATTAAAAACTCACCTTCCTTACCTAAAGATAACGGAAGGTAAAAACATCGAAAATGAGATCATGTATACTACCTGAATAATTGAATATTACAATTTAGAAAAACGGAATTAAACATAATGATATGGATGGTTAAATATCGCTTGTACTGTTCTATTTATTTAACAAACAGATAGCAGACAGTTTTAAATTGATATCCTTGTCTATATTAAGAAAGGCAATTGCCAACCCTTTTCTTCTCCCATGAGGTATCAAAAAAGCCAATGTTTTGCCCATTATTTATTAAAAAAAATGAAAGTACAATAACGAACTCTTGGTGAAACAATGTTTAATAAAGAATTAGAAAACAATTGTCATGTTTCACAAGATTTCAGTTTCTGAATCAACCTTTAGATATTTAGATCATCATCAGATGCCGGCCATGCACAGCTAGTAACAACATACGCGTTTCGCTGTTATTCCAGCTCATAGTGTCGTGTAACTGCGTCTCTTTGCAGAGACAATTTACCAGCTGGGCACGGCAAGAGATATACATCTCATATAAGATTGATGGCTTAACACGTTAACTGCGGAGCAAAAATTAAGGAGTATTGCGTTATTGACGATACATATCGCCGGCGATATGTAACTTGTTTTTACTGTGGTGCGATACATATCTCCGGGGATATGTACTAGATGTTCACTTTAGTTCCATCTTGTGTATAGATAAGTACATTTTTGCCTGTTTTCCAGTATATATCTTTTAGGTTGGTATCTTAACTTATTTAGACTCTAACCGTACATACCTACAGTGACTAGCATTGCAAATATTTAATTATAATTGAATACATGGGAGATTAAGTTACTTATAAGAATTGGAATTGTATTATTTAACACAAATATAACAAAAATAATATTATTACATATTCTGGTAATATCAATAACTAAAAAACAAAGTAAATTTACAATATTTGCACTTAATTTTCAGCGAAGTGTTTTTTACTAATTTCGATCACTCGAACATTCTTATAAAAAAAACTATAATAATACACTCTGACAATGAAAAGAAACAAAACATATGTTATTATAAAAAGTTCATGCAAGTTTTTACAAACCCCCCGGCGACATGTACCGCACAGAAATAATAAAGAATTAATTGTGTGCGCTGCATATCGCCCGAGATATGTACGAGTACTATATTATTATAATCTAATGATCCTGTAGAAAAAGACATTTAAAATGCTACAAGAATCGTTAAAATCTGTCCACAAATAAAAATTGTATACTCTCCGCACCTGAAGAATGAAAAGACGAAATTCGCTTACGCATGATGTCACCAACTGGTTACATATCGCTGGCGATATGTATCGCAGTTAACGTGTTAAGTGTTAACTAACCACATGCAGAGCCATCTATCGAAAAATAGCCGTAAAGCACTGGCATTTACTGAAAAATAAAAGTATAATAGCGAACTCTAGGTGTAACAATGTATGTACGAGTATATCTCTATATATTGAATAAGTGAATTAAGTTATTACCATATACCATGTTATTAAATATTTTGTAAAGAAATATCATATCAATAATAGTCCTTCTATTTTCCAGCGATGATACGGTAAAGTATTTTAGTCTCTCAGAATATTCATAAGTTTGAACCTTAAATCTATAACACAAAATATTAATGAATTTTTTTTTGAATGCTTTCAATTGACTTTATGTTTTTATTATATACTGGGTTCCAAATTGTTGATGCGTATTCCAATTTTGGTCGGACCAGTGTGGTATATAATGTAATTAAAGCAAGTGGTTCTTTAAAGTGTTTACAGGTTCTCAGTACGAAACCTAGAGTTCTACTTGCTTTTTTTTACAGTTAGTTCTATGTGTGAGTTTAACAATAATTTATAGTCAAAAGTTATACCCAAGCCATTAACGGTTTTCTTATTCTCTAGTCTTATGTTAGCTATGTTGTAATTGTAATATAAGATATCCTGATTTCTTGTAAAATGAACTACATTACATTTTGAAACATTAAGGTGAGGTAATTGGATTTACAATATTCTTGCAATTTATTTAAATCACGCTGACGCTCTAAACTGTTTTGCTCTGTTTTCACAGGTTTAAAAAACTTTAAGTCATCAGCGTATAGTAAAAAATCGGAATTGGTGAAACATGATGATATATCATTAATAAATATATTAAAAAGCAAAGGACCCAGATGAGAGCCCTGTGGGACCCCAAATGTAACAGGAATTAATCGTGATTTAAATCCGTTGGAAGAAATTAGCTGCGATCTATTTGTAATATAAGACTGAATTCAATATATATTTAAAAAAATTGTCTTTTTTGAAGTTTGTCAACTGTAATTTTGGTGTAACGTACCCATCACATTTTTATAAATAATCGAGGATTCTTCTATGGATAATATAGATTAAAGTCTCTTTTATAAAAGGCTTTTTTCAGATTATAAAAATTCGATTTCGTTCCCGATATTCAGAGTTTTGAAAATGTGCCGGATTTCAGACAAAAAATCAAAAAAAGTTGAATAACGCCGGAAGTAGTTGATCATGAGTAAAATGCGTATTCCATTTAAATTAAGAAAGTTGAGGTCAATTTCCGGTCAAACCGGAAGTGCTACTGCTTTGAAAATATTTTAGTTAAAACGGGCATGTTGGATAACCCCTAGATATCAAATTTCGTTAAATTATATTAAATAGTATTTAAAATATAGATAACGTAAGCTCGTCCTGAGACACCCTGTATATCTCTGTAAAGAGATGGCAGTTATACCACACTGATGAGCTTCAATAACAGCGAAATGCGTCTGTGGTTACTAGCTGGATACGTCCGGCATCTGATAATGACCGAAAGGTTGATTCATATGTTGAAATCGTGTAAAACATGGCGAGTGTTTTCTAATTCTCTATTACTTATTATTATTGCCCACACTTTAAAAAATATCTGGCGTGGCTTATATGTATAAATGACATTATACTCAGACGTAAACCGCCTTTTTGTTAATTTTATTCACTAGGTAGATTAACCTACATATACTTTTTGCTCTGGAGCAAAACTAACCATAACCTTCCAACAATCTGCCCTCAATGAGCTAGTTTTGTTGCGAGCTTCACTATGTAATTCTTGTTGTCAGGTGTGTAATTAAATATTGTTGTATGTTCGCTGGAGTTTCCAAGTAGAGTTCCCGCATTTGTCTCGCGCGGCTGAGTGAAATGTTTCTTTGTTACGGGAACTTCTTGTTTGCGTTTAGATTTATGCTCGGAAAGTCGCGGAGGAATAGTTTCAGCGCCGCAATTCCCCCGAATATAAATCTACGTTATTAAGGAATTCCGCAACATGGAAGATCGATTCGATATTCGGATAGTTCGAAAAAAGGGCACTGTATTATATTTATTACGTACGTAATTTAAGTATTTAATTTAAATGGGTTTAAATGCTGAAAAAAGCTAGTTATGATGGTACAAGTGAGTAAAAATATATTTTATCAACAAGTATACTAAGTGAAGATTAAATTTCTTTATAAAACCGGCTCTAACTTTCATAAATCAGCTAGATTTGCAATAATCATGGAAATAGCTGATATATTCAAATAAATCTAATTGACAGATGTCAGTGTCAATTGCAATTTACATAGTTTATGTTCGGGTTATAATTTTATTGGATTTATAGAATCTTTTCCAAGAAACTTTCGTTATGGAATTCATAGAAAATATATGTTTGTGTTTTACTGGATATATAGAATCTTTTTCGAGGAACTTTTGGTATGGCATTTGTACAAAATATATATAATTGATGGAAAGTAATGTATTGGCCACATCATATTTTTTCACTCTTGTTCTAACTAAAATTTTGAAATTTTAAATCATCAGATCGAAGTCTTTTTTCCTTTCCAAAATATACACATCCAATGTTGAACCAAAGTTTTTTATAATAAAAACTATAACAAAAAAATTGACAAAGATACAATTCTAGTAAATTCGGCATTTCATCCTACAGAAAAAAATTTGTTGTGGCCAGCACGAGACCTCTCGCCATTTCCATATTAGGCTATATAAATATTGTATTGCACTTCGCTTTCGAACCGTCGTTTTATAAAAAAATATTACAGGACTTTACCCAAATATTGTTTTTTATTGTATTTAACATGCCTCCTGCACACATATAATTCTAATTATATCTATTTTTCATTGTATGAGGAAGTTTTTAAATGTCAGAGATTCTTCCAATTCATTAACCAGATTGGCGGTATTTCTGATGGATATATGCATTTTACCACAATTTTACCTATAATTTCAAATATTTAATTAATAAAACAATAAGAAATATTAAATATACTTCCCAGAAAAAGCTATCAGAATGTCACTAAAACTGTTGATTTTTGACACTGACATGTATCATTTACAAACTATGTTATAAACATTGGAATTTGTCAACTGGTTTCCTTAGTGCCTTAGCCTCTGCGATTAGTTTACTCTATAAATTATAGAGTCTTTATCTCTAAATCTATACAAGATATAATAAAAATTTTAAGTGTATTAGATGGAGAATTTTATGTTCTTCAATATTTAATAAAAAAACTCCCGAAAATTATATTTAGAAATCCAATACCTCTCTTAGCGAGAGGTAAAAATACATAAGTACCAAATTTCAAAATTATTAAGAACAAAATATTGTATCAGAAAATGGCCAAAAACCACAAAGATTCTCTCATATTTTAGCCATTTTCACATTTTCTAGGTTATTTAGATTGTTTGTTTTAGGACCCATTTTACAATCTCCAGTAAGAATTTTAAGTACAAATTAAATAAACAATATTAAATCGGATTATTGGCAGCAATGATCAATTTGTCATTTGACAGTTCATTTCGTTTCAATTTTGTTAATTTAACTAACAGTTAAAATTTTAACCAGAGATTGTAAAACCGGCCCTTAGTATGAAATTTGAACCGAATTTTGAAGCTGAATAATTCGGAAACGGAAAGAAATATAAACAGGCGATTCCAAAATTTGAAACGCAGACATCAAAAAAATCGAAATATTATATAGGTATGTTAAAATCTTAAAAAGTCTGCGACCCATTTTTAGGTTTAAGTCCCAATTACAGTCAAAAGCATAAAATGAACATAGTTGGTGACTTATTTTCAAGAATAAGTATATTAGTATATAGATTAATTGAATCAGAACAAGATAAAAGTGTTTTAGGCAGGCCTGAATTATTTGAATACAATATTTAAAACGATTTTATGTAGTTCTCAACGAGTTTGATACAGTTGAGAAGTATTTAAAATAGTATCAGGCAAATTTTTAATTATTTAAAATAATAGAAAGATTAATTATTATTATTATTATATCAGATATTCTGCATCATTTTAAGCGTTATAATTTATTGCTGTATAGCTTTATATTGTCGTTGTTGGAGTAAATTATTTATTAAATGGTCCTGTATATTCTGGCATTCTTCATCATTAAAATTAATGTAAAATCGTTATTGGAATGGGTAAAATTTAATTTTGTATTCCTGTTTTATTTTCTCTCTAAAGTACCTTTGAGAGCCTATGAGGTCATTATCGAAATATGTAAAGAAACCGTAGGTTACCAAACCTAGTATTGAGTAATAAACTGTGGTATCACTTTTATTTATTTCATTATTACAAATCTTAAATTATACTTGAGCAATACATATCAATTTTAAACTTTCAAGATTTTGCCTGCCAATCTCACCGAAATCATAAAACCGCAATCATTCGCTAATTGAGAAACTTCTCATTCAATCGACAATCTGTCGAACAACTGCTTGTTTCTGTTTACCCAAGTTTTGGTGCGAAGTTAGATGAGAACAGAGGACCACAACAATCACCGCGCGGTCTCGGGAAAACTCTGGAACTAAGGTGTTCATCTCAGGAAGTAATGAAAGCTGTGTCAACACCATCGAAATTTATTGTTTATTGTTGTGAGGCCTAAATCAGAGTCTAAGAAATTTTGGTGTTTCTAAGCGGGAACAAGACAATGGGCTCTTAGAAATTTGTTCGTAAAGAAAAACAGAGCTGTTTTAGCGGGGATAAGAGATAAATAATAAGAAGTGAAATTCGCGAATAATTTTGTACTAGGAGGTAGGATGTGCTTTGACAGTTTTAAAGCACATACAGTACCGTCAAAAATAATGGATACAACTTTTACGTCACCGTTCAATGAAACACCTTTTTCTGTTGATATTTGTCATAAGCTTTTGCCTTCTTTTCTTAAAACATTAATGTTTTTTACACGAATATTTCACTTGAAAATTTTCAACCAATCACATTACAGTATTTTTTGAATTTCGACCAATGACAATCGGATATCAGTGAATATTTGCACTTGTGCGTATACCCGGGTAATTGCCTTGGGAAATATTCTACCAATATAGATACTTCTCGTGCACGGAAATACCTAAATATTGTGAAGAATTTTATTTCCTGCTGGACACTTTTAATACGAGGAATTAAATAATTATAACTTCTTAAAATATTTTTTTTTATTTCGGTGTTCTTATAAGCCTATAAACGCTCTGTTAACATGTCATTAAGAAGACATACTCAACACACAATACACAAACTGTTAAAATATGAAATCTCAATTTTTAGCGGGAAGCGCTATCAACATAAATGACAAAAAATACAGTCATATTTTTGAAAAGTCGTATTTTTAAAAAATCTCAATGTAAAATTACCTCAATAGAAAAAATGGGATTAAAAGTATGTTTCAAAGGCCTGTTAATTAACTTGCTCTTCGTAAAACTTGCCTCACGGCTCGTTTTCCAAACTTGAACTCGTATATTAACGCCTTATGATACTTGTTTTTCAGTGCACTATTAATCAAAAAATTAACAGTGTAATGAAACATAACGATCTGAGAATAAAGCTCTAAAAATGATGTATATAAACATGACATTCTATTTTATTACTTATTTGAAATTTCAAAGGACGCAAAAGTAAACAATGGTAAAAATAAGTTAAAATGCTTCATTTTATAACTTTCTTAAGAATTACTTCAGGGAAACAATCTGATTTTTATAATTTAGCAGATGTATTTATATTTTTGGACGCTCTGTACCTGAGAAATTAATTATAAAACTTTGTGTAGTAAAACAGAGCGTCGCATTATGAAAACATTTTCTGAAAATGCCAGTAACTTTACGCAAGTTATATTCGTTATCGCACATTCGTCGTCACTGTTTACATTTGCTTAGAACTTCCAGATTTTGAAAAAGTTAGAACGCAATAAGCCTACTCCTAATTTAGTTTCCAAATATTACATAAATTTTATTTATTTACATTCCGGTATATATGTCGCCACCTGTCAAAATATGATTTTAGGTATGTGGTTAGGACTGCTGAGTTTACTGTCATTATGTTAAAAGGTGCTGAGATACAAATAAGAATGTTCACGTGGCAGGTTATTATGTATTTTTGTGCAATATTTTAAAAATTTAAATTTTATACAGAAAACACCTTGTAACAAAACCTAACCATCAGCCATATGTTACATCTTCAGTTCGTGACAGATAGACGGTAGCAAAAATTTGTAGCACATTTGATTAGTTAACGCTGAAGCGACAGAATATTCAACACTATGGTAGGGAACTTGGCACTCCGGTTCTTATTGATTGGATAATTTCATCATAACCAATTATATTTTGGTAGGTGCCGAAATAAATACCGGAATGTTTAAATGCGACCGGGACCGGGACAAAATAAGAAACCGGCCGAGACATCAGAAACTATCTTTTATACAATATAATTATTGTGCTTTAATGAATAAATAAAGTAAAATAATACATTTTTATTTAATAATATGTGAAGTGTGTGCATTTCATTGAACTATAAAAATTTTCGGGCCGGCCCGAAAAGCTCGAATTTTCGAGCCGGGCCAAAATCAAAAGTCCGACTCGCCCCGATTTTTGAAAATGATTAGCCCGATTCGGCCCGGTAAAAAATATCTTCGGCCCGGCTCGAAATCTAGGCGGGCTTCGGGCCGGGCCGGGCAAAAGCTCGAAATCGAGTGCATCTCTACCGGTGGCTCAATGGTTAGAGCAATGCGTCTTAGTCATGAGTGCGCTCGGGGTTCTGGGTTCGAATCCCACTATAGCATGGATGTTTATGTATGTGAACCTACTCTGTACTTGGGATTTAATTCTGTTAAGAGGTTCTTTAAAAAAAATGTATATTACATTTTTAATAGCCACTTGTACCAATAACGGCTAATTTGCATCGCTTGTAGTTAAAGTCTTAACTAGATATTAACAAAAAGCTGGGACTGAGGCTTTACTGCTGCATCTTTTACTCACATAATCATGTTCTTCTTATTCTTGCAGACCGGTGTACAACCCCCCTCCCAACACCCACACCCTCAGCAGCTCCGATGGAAGACGATGCCGACTCAACCTGCCCGGTGCTCCTCGCCGGAGAGCTTCGCGCCCTTCATGGTAACATTCCCGCCCTCCGGCGGCGAGGGGTGGATACTGCCGCCATCCGACAGCACCACTACCCCGAAGGCGGCTGGGGGTGGTTGGTGTGTGGAGCTGCCTTCTTGGCTCATCTGCTGACGTCGGGGTTGCAGTTGGCGTTCGGGCTGCTGTATTTGTACACCATGCAGTACTTGGTGCCTAGAGGGGTTGATCGGGAAGCCTATGCGATGGGAACAGGTAAAATGTGACTTTTATAATAACGGATTTTTTATGTTAATTGGACTTTTACATAAGTAGAAAGTTATCAGATTACTTCAGTTGAATGAACAATTTATATTTTTAAGAATCAACAGCCCGATTCTCAAAAAAGTTTAAGCTAATCCTCATTTTTGGATTAGTGAATTCTATTCTATTCCGGTATTTAAAATTTAATCTTCATAATATCAAAAATGTAGGTACCAGGAATAGATTAGACTATATTTTAAGAGGAGAGACCGGAATTTAACTGCAATGAATATATGAGTTTTACATTATTTCTCCACGTATTCACGCTCTAACTGTATGTACCATAGACAAGGAAAGATATATACTAGACCGAGTTTACAATGTTAGGAGTTTGTGCCAAATAGAATCGATGGGCGCCATAACAAGACGCTAATAGAAAGGCGGGAAATTTAAAAATAGGAAAAATATGTTTTCTGAAACTAACAAAATATAGACATATGTATACCGTAAAGGCTGAAAACAATCAAATTCAATAATAAAATATATTTGTACATGAAACAAAGCGAAACAAGCTTTGTAAACAAATACTAACCAAAGAAATAAACTTGAAAAACTTTCACTAACAGAAATGACAGATTGCTGGGCTGCCAACATAAATAAATAAAATTCACTACAACTGAAGAAAATATTTATTATAATTATTGTAAAAATAATATGAATTAAATATTGTTCGTATTTTTTATTGAGCGACTGAGCTTTATTATTTTGAAATGATGAAATGATGTAAAATACGTATTTTAAGTTACTACATAGTTACTTTTTTTTCATTATGTTGTAGAATTTACACTAGAATTAGCGTCTCGATATTATTCAATTCGGCACAAAGCTGGGCATTGCCGCCATGATGGAAACTCGGTCTAGTATATATCCTTCTTTGTCTATGGTATGTACTTTTTCCATCGTTCTGGGAGTTTCATAATGCCACTTTTATAGCATGTTTGTGGTTGGACGCGCAGCCACTCACGCACAAACTCGGCAGCATCATCATCGTCTTGAAATTTTGATTTATCCACTCCCTCTTTCAGCGGTCCAAACAGATGATAATCACATGGTGATAAATCCGGACTATATGCTGGATGTGGAAGAACCTCCCAATGCATTTTTTCGAGGATATTTGTAGTCAATTGGGCAGTATGCGGGCGAGCGTTATCGTGCAACAGAATAACACTCCTGATTGAACGGTTTTTTGAGTAAGGAAGTCAGAAAAATAAAGGGCATTCACGGTACGTCGTTTACTCAAAAAATCGGTCAAGAGAACACCCTCACTGTCTCAAAAGATGGTGACCATTACTTTACCGGCTGAACACACATCCTTGGCTTTTCCGGTTTAGGGGAATTTGGATAGTGCCACTCTAGACTTGCTCGTTTTTATTCTGGAGTAAAATGGTGTACCTAGGTTTCGTCGCAGGTGAGTAAGGAATTTAAAAATGCATCACCTTCATCTTCGTATCGCCTGAGAAGCTCAGTATAGACTTCAACACGTTGCTGTTTTTGTTCCATAGTCAGCAACCTGGGTACCCATCTTACGCAAACTTTTCGGTAATGCAGATGGTTATGTATTATTTCCTCGACGCTACCAACACTAATATGTACTGCTTGTGACAGGTCAAGGGCAGAAATTCTTCTACTGGCAAGAATAAGGTCGCTTATCTGGTCAATGTTGGTTTGTGTTGTCAAAGTTTTCGGAAGTCTCGCGTGCGTCAAATTTTCGACCATTGTGCACCCCTCCTTAAACTTCTTACACCATTCACACACCTGGGTTTTTGATAACGTGGATTCCCCATAATGTGCTTGAAGTCTTTGCAAAATATCACTTGGTTTGACACTCTCGTTAAGAAGAAATCTAATTATTATGCATTGCGCAACGGAAACATGAACTGCCTAATTTTGACAATTACTAAATAAAAACAATTGAAGTAAAGATGATGTCATACACGCCTTCTAGATACCCCATTGCAAAAATGTCCCTAGGCATATTCCGGGTCATATCTGAATTCTCCTCGTAATATATAAACTTCAAAATTAGAATAGAATCCACTAATCCAAAAATGGGGATCAGCTTAAACTTTTTCGAGAATTAAGCTTTATGTAATTACTTATAAAAACTGGTTCGTAAGTTTAACATTGATATTTCACTGCAAACTTAAAATGAAAACGGTAATTGTGGGTTCTGTTTAAAGATGTATATGTTGTACCAAGTATAAGTTTTTGTAGAACTTATTTCGCATAAAAATTCTTGCCTACATTTTTACCTCTCGCTAGAGAGCTATTGGATTGATGCTAAAAATTGTATATCCAGATTTTAGAGAATAAACAAGTTTTAAGGTCCCTAGAATCCGATAATAACATTTTTACGATGATGTTTGTGTGTGTGTATGTGTGTGTGTATGTGTGTGTGTGTGTGTGTGTGTGTGTGTGTGTGTGGATGTGTGTACTTGGTGTTGGACGGACGGTTTCTCATATTTGCTTGTTGCTTAATATAATCGTCACAACAGAAGACCAACAAAAATTGCCGGGAAAATTATAGTCTGTAATGGTATTACTTTTAAAAATATTATTGTTTTATTTTTCTAAAATCGTGAGATTTCATTGTGCACCAAATTTTGTTACAAAATTTTAGTAATGATTTAAAATTAAAAATAAATTAATTTCGTATAGTGTTCTGTCTTTCTGGTAGCAAACAATAACAGAGCAAAACGATCAGACATTGATAGTTTTAAAAAAACTGTATTTCACGTGATGGCGATATTGTCACTCAAGCATTGTTGCCTTCTTCTTCTTCTTACTTTTGTATGAATTAGGGCCGACTCTGCCAGAAATACAGGACTAAAGACATGGAAGAATTTTGTGTAGAGTGATTAAATTACGTCATAAAACCAATGTATATAATGCTATATTTAATTCGGATAATAATAATTAATACTTTAATTACATTTGGGTTGTACTATTATGCTTTTGTGTTGAATTACATTGAGTTTTGAAAATGTAAACTTTATAATTAAATTTGTGAACTACAACACAATAGTGTTAAATTAATTACTAGAATTAGCTTACATATATGTGATATTTTGTATTTAAAATGAGTATAATTAGTAATCAAAATTAATTAATTTATTATTTAAAATATGTTTAATTTGGTAGTATTAACAAATGCAAATAAATTATTTATAAATCGTTGCTTTTGGAAGATATTAAAATTATTTTATTTTGCACTTGAATAGATATCAAAATTGAGAGATTAATTTGTAAAATTAATAATTTTTCCTCTGATGCATAAGGTATTACTCACAAAAATATTTTCCAACATTATTACTTATTCCATATAATATTTACACAACCTGAAACTACGAATTATAATTTTCACTACAGTAGTGACATTCGAAAACCAAATTTTCGAATGAGTTCGCGAAATTAGAAAGGCAAGGTATATTGCTCTGCAAATTACAGGGTAACGCCGCTCTTCCATTGAATTGCTCCGATATTACTGCTTTCATTTCAACTGATTGCTATTATCGAAAGTACGAAGGATTGGTTGCCAAATAAATTACAGGTTGCAAAGAATTGAATATGTATAATCAGTTACATTATGAGTTGAGTTATTCAGTATATTGAGATCAATTTTCTTATTTTTACCTACCGCCTACTTATACAGAGTGTCCAGGATAAGATGTCCAAATCGGTTAAATTAGTAAAAATGCCTCATTACAAGACCATTTAACAGTGTTTTTTTTATCCACAAAAAAATTGTAGGTCTCTAGATATTGACGAAAATGTAAATTTTGCAGTTTTTTACCTCCCGCTACCCTTGGTAGCTATCATTCAGAAAATTCTGAAACCTTGTATTTCTACCCTATTCTAATATGAGAAGATACCATTAGATTTTGGTGTAAATCGGATAACCGAAAATGGCATTTTATCTGAAGCTCATAATGATTTTTTTTTTTTCAAAAAATACCATTAAATGCCATTTTTTCGCATTTTGTCATTATGAAAATTAAAGATTATTGAATTTTCTACAAGTATACATTAATACTTTTTCTATATATTTTACAGATAAATTTAAAAATCAATTTTTCTTATAAATCCCTATGCCTAACATAAACACAATTCCTTTGTTACACAGTTCATATTTAAAATGAATGTAACTGACAAGTAAATATCACTGTCAAAGAACCTATCATTTCAAATTGGTAATGATGACATTTTAAAAAGAAAATAGTAAATAAAGCAATAGTTTTATTTCATATGCACAGGAACTTATATATGTAGTTTGCAGCATTAGTAAACATGTAAGTATGTATTTAAATTTATAAAAATTAAATCACTGTCAAAAAACTAATCACTTCAAATTAATAATAGTGACATTTTAAAAAGAAAATAGTATATAAAGCAATAGTTATATGCAATGGAACAGTCTGCATCATTAATAAATACGTAGGTATGTATTTTAATTAATAAAAATTAAATTGCGGGAGGTTTTGTGTTGGCCACAACAGACTTTTAAGAATTAAAAAAGATGTCCAAATCGGTTAGATTAGTAAAAATGCCTCATTACAAGACCATTTAACAATGATTTTTGTATCCACAAAAAAATTGTTGGGCACAGATATTGACGAAAATGTAAATTTTGCAGTTTTTTAAGAATTAAAAAGTAATAAAATATTGGATTTTGGTTTGTACTTCTTTAGGACACATCAAATGACTATGCTCAATTTTTTATCACTGTTGGATTTCGAGTAAAAGGCCCAGTTGCATAAAACGTTGTTAGCTGATTATGTGCACATTAAACCATAAATACCTATCAAAAATACATTGGAAAACAAGCCTTATCAAAGTTAACAACGTGATTAAAGTTAACACTGTTTTATACAACTGAGCCATATTTTTTACATGTATACGTCATATTAGAAAAATTTATAGGCTCCACCGCTAGGGTGACCATACGTCCCGGTTTTCAACTAAAAATCCCGGTGTCCCGAAAATACTTTCCGGTTCCAGTTTTCATAAATGTACTTTTTCAGTCAGAGTTTCAAATAAAATGTTAATAGGTTAAACATATTGGCTGGTATTCTAAGCGCCCGACTAAACAAGCGACTAGCTAGTCGCCCGACTATCATAATGTTACAACATACCACTTTAGTCGAGTGACTATCTAGTCGCTTGCTTAGTCGGGAATAGTCGCGAGCTCAGAATACCAGCCTGGTATTGTATTATGATCATTTTGATAAATAATAATTTTTTTTTTTTTATCTGAGTAGTCACTCAGTCAATCAGCCATGCGACTTCAAATATAATAAAATGATAAGAACAGCAGTCGTGTGGTATGACCAGCGAATGAAAGTTGATTTTTAATTATTTTACAGATGTGGTTTCTTTTCATAACTTAGTGAAGAATAGAATTATACGAAATATTCATGTATAAATTTTTTTGTATGTACCCATTTAAATACTGGACTAGAAAATCTCAAAACTACATTTTTATGTCTTGCGTAAAATAAATGGATCACTACGGTACCTGCAAAATAGCAGAATAACAAAACAGGCGTGCATTTAAAATATTTGAAACATTTTTTGTTATTTTGGATTACAACAAAATATTTTGACTTTTAGACTATTTAGTTTGGCAATTTTATGAAATAGGATTATTTTTAATTTCCTCTAACAGTAGTTCCGTCTCGAGGGTTGCTTACACTTGCGACGAATAAACCATAATCCTGTTGCTAAGGTCATTTTAAATGCCTCCTTGTATTCCAGTGGTATTGTTAAAGTTATGAAAAGAAACCACATTTATAAAATAATTTGAATGTCAACTTTCATTCGCTGGTCGAACTATAAATACCTTGAAACAAATTTGTTAACTTTGCTTATAACTAATTATCACTCAAACCGAGCTTTAAAATAGAATGAAGATTAAATCAGCAACTGACTTCATTTTTTTTTTTATCAATTTCATGGCTAGTAAATATAATATTTCGACTTATATTTATATTTAGTTTGTACTTTTCTTTTTCTAATTCTTTTCTCCTGTAAGTCTTCTCCCTTTGACACCGAATCGGGATGCAGGAAATCCGATCCTCGGATAGGCAATATGGAATCCTCATTTTTCGCAATTCTATTCGGTAATCTGACATTCCGCCTTGTGTCTGATTCTGATTTCGTTCTCCAACCGTAAGCGATCCTGTCACCAGTCTTCCCCTACAATCATCTGTCGATAGAAAAAAAATCCTTTCCTGGTTTCACGATAACCAACTAACAACCAGGATGTGTACTTCCAAATCATAAATTCATACAGACCGCACATATAATGGAAATAATATAATATTCTAGATATAGAATGTCTAAAGATGTTTAATGAGTAAAAATAGAATAAATGTCTTTTTACCTCTCGCTAAGAGAGGTATTGGATTCATGCTAAAAATCGCATATCCAGATTTTAGTGAATAAGCCCTTTTAAGTCCTTGGTATCCGATTATAACATTTTTACGATGACGTGTGTATGAGTGTGTGTGGGGATGTTGGAAGGCTGATTCCTCTCGTCAAGAACTATAATACTTAAGACCTGTTTAACTATGTATTCCTCAATCTGACATTAATGAGAAGTGTTGAAAAGGTTTTGATAACAACTGAAAGTAGTACTTTCTTAAAAAATCCTTCGAAATATTATTTTTGAAAATTTAATATTAAAGAACATAAAATTCTCCATCTAATACACTTATTTTTTTTATTATATCTTCTATAGATTTAGATATAAAGAAAATATAATATAAAGAATAATCTGGTGCAATAAATCGCATAATCCAGACTACACCAAAGAAACCAGTTGTCAAAATCAAATGTTTGTAATTGGCAGATAAATGTCAGTGTCAAAAACTAACAGTTTTACTGACATTACTGAAAGCTTTTTCTGGGAAGTACATTAAATACTTCTTATTGAATTATTAATTAAATATTATTGAATTATTAATTAAATATTTAAAATGGTAATAGTACATATACGAGTATATCCATAAGAAATACCGCCAATCCCGTCAATAAATGGGAACCATCTTGAACATTTTAGAAGAGTAGGACAAGATTCCTTGTAAAATGAAAGAATAAAAAATAAATATATCATCACGGCATATTACCCATTTCTGGGAATGCCAATCGGCTTTGTCATAAACATCTGTAATGATGATCACATATTTGAACCGCGCGGGCATTTACCAGGCGTCAACTCACGGGCACTCATTGATATATTTAGAATTATTTGTGTGTACCTATAAGAAATGTTAAATTCGTAACAAAACGGAAATGCCCAGAGGTATTGTGCTGGCCACAATAGTTTTTACCTATCACTACGAGAGGTATTGGAATCATGCTAAAAATCGCATATCCAGATTTTAGCGGATAAGCACGTTTTAAGGTCCCTATAATCCGATTATAACATTTTTACGATGATGTCGTGTGTGTGTGTGTGTGTGTGTGTGTGTGTGTGTGTGTGTGTGTGTGTGTGTGTGTGTGTGTGTGTGTGTGGATGTGTGGATGTTGGAACAACGGTTTCTCAAATACTATAAGACATAAAATATTTAATTGCAGTTTCCTCAATCTGACATTCCTGGGAAGAGCTGATTAAATTTTGGTAACAATTTGAGAACTGCAAGTAATAGTTTCTTAAAAAAAATCTTCTAAATATAATTTTTTGAAAATTTTTGCTATTACAAATACTGAAGAACATAAAATTCTCCATCTGCTGATACGCTTAAAATTTATATTAGATCTTGTATAAATTTAGAGATAAAGGCACTGTAACATATAGAATAATGTAATGTTATACATCGCAGAGTCTAAGGCACTAAAGGAACCAGTTGACAAATTCAAATGTTTATAACATAGTTTGTAAATGACAGTGTCAAAAATCAACAGTTTTTGGGACATTCTGAAAACTTTTTCTGGGAAGTACATTTAACTATTCGTATTGTTTTATTAATTAAATATTTAAAATTGTATATAAAATGCATATATCCATCAGAAATACCGCCAATCTTGTTAATGAATTGGAAGAATCTCTCACATTTAAGAACTTCCTCATACAATGAAAAATAGATATAATTAGAGTTGCATGTGTGCAGAAGACATGATAAATACAATAAAAAAACAATATTTGGGTAACGTTCTGTAATTTTTTGTTATAAAACGACGGTTCAATAGCGAAATGCAATACAATATTTATATAACATAAAATGGAAATGGCGAGAGGTCTTGTGCTGGCCACAACAGATTTTTTGTTTGTGGATTTCAAACCAACTATCTACACAAAACTTTCCAACATAATATTGGTTTTAGCACTTTTAAACTTGTAAAACTATTCGTGCTGATTTAAAATTGACGTTTTTATAGATAGTGAAGTCTCCTCGCCATTTGCATAATGAAATCGGTGTAATTGTGTATTTGTCGCGTTGTGCGGGATATTGAATTAAGCGCTCTGGAGAGTCTCTAGAGCTGCAGCTGCTGAGACAACACAATCACAATACGGAAACTTTGATTCGGTGAAGTTGAGAAAAAGTTACCGTTCACAGCATCTGAACTGCATAGAGCAGAGCACCAGCACAATTGAAACTTTGTTAGCAGTTTTGTAGTCAGGCGTATTGTTAACACAATCAACCTGACAAGCAAATATATTACCACTGTTTAACGCTAGCATCTCAACCACTGCTAGTTGTTCTTTCCATTGGAACGAAACTTCAAATTGAATTATGAACATAAAATAAATAAATTTTAACTAGATTATTTAACTCTACTCGTTTGCAGACGCCGCTCTATAAATAAACGTGTTCACGTTTTTATCTATAAGCACATTATCACACTATGGCCTTTTCCAATATCGGTTTTTGGCATTTTTCGCTGAAATTTAAACGTAAACCACAAAATTTAAAACAGTTTTTTAAATTCAGTTATTCGCAGTTTGCACAAATTAAATTATTAAACGCCATTTCAAAATTCGTCATATATACTTTAGGGTTGCCAAAGGATACGTAAAATAAATATTTATGCAATAGCTGCCTAAAAATTACTATTATAGCAGGTGTCTAGTACCTAATTTCAAATGTAGGTACACACCTCATAACCGCTTATGATATAGACATTTATGCCCGGTTTCTCCAGAGAAACTTACGACTTAAGTCGATGCTTATTCCTAAGTTCCACTTTAAACTGTTGCACCACGCAAAAATGTCAAAATGTGAGACGTAAGTAGCACTTAAATGTAAGTTGAAAAAATCGGTGACTTATGTGGTTATGTGTCATATGTCAGTTGATATATCGGTAAGTCACGGTAAATTTGTTTCGTTTTGGGCTGTTATGGCAAGAAAATTAGTTGATATAAAGAAGAAACGATTAAATTGTAGCAAAGAGAAAGAAAATTGATTTGTGAGATTGTAGAAACAAATATTTAAAGAAAATATTAAAAATAAAAAAAATCATTGCGGTGTCCATGTCCAATATTCAAAAAGATAACACCTGGAAATTAACTGCCGCAGCATTGGCAATAAAATGTGGGCAAATATGTAGACTGACGCAAGGAAGACGACATCGAAGAAAAAGGCTTCAGTTAATAGGGCTGGCAGTAATCCACATAAAAATATTAAAAATAAACAATATATTTGGAACAAATCAATTCTGTTACTTATTTGTCGCGGAGTCCTACCATTTTCGGCAATATCGACTTCCATCACAGTATTCACGACGTTAAAGTTGTCAAAATTGGGGAAATCCTGTAAATCCATATCGAATATTGTTGAATAAATACAAATATAAACCCTGTTAAATACATTGACAGCTTTGACATTTGACAGCCGGTATTTTATTTTGAATCGCTAAATTTCAAATTGACCAAACATAGAACAACATTACGCTGTTGCCAATGTAATTTGTGACATAAGTTAAGTTCGCATTTGAATTTGCTGGTACAACGCAATTGGGATATAAGTCCTACTTACAATTAAGTAGCACTTTAATAATCAACAACTTAAGTTGCTGTGGAGAAACCGGGCATAATTTAACATGCACCTTTCTATTGCTTCCAGTCCAAAATACCCAAAGTATAGTGACTGAATATACATAGTGTGGCCAATGGAACTAGCAACATCATACTTAATAATTTGAATTTATAGTGAAAACTAAACAAAATTCGATAAACAATTAATAAAAGAGCATATAAATTGCAAACGCAATATTTATTTCCTTAAAAATGTACTACTGAATTACAAATAAATTAGATACATATAAATATATTTACATATAAATAATAAATATGTACATACGCACTCGCTTTAAAGTTTAAAATATACTACTGATTAATTCTTCGAATAATGCTAGTTTTAAAATATTGATGAAATTACCTTTGTTGGATTCATTCTTGTAATCAATATTATTAGGTTATAATCAAAATCCTTTGGTGCAGTCAACAATTTTACAATTCTGTTGTAGTTTGCAAGACAATACCAAAAAATTATCCTTCGCTCGGCTCCAGGGTCGTGGGTTCGATTCCCACCAGCGGCTTAGATAATTGTGTATGTCCTAAATTATAACTCAAAAATTACATTGTATCTGTCCAATCGGCACCGTACCTAAGGCCATAAAAATAGTATATTGTGCAACTAGGGACGAAAGCATTTCGCGACTCGTGTGGTGGCAACCCTCGCTTCACTCGGGCTGCCAATACCTGCGCCGAAAATGCCACCTTGAGTGTCATACATTCTATTGCATCCCGCTACGTCATTACTTTGAGTCACTAGGGAAACAAAGATTCGTTCAGCTGAAAATGGCCACTTTCGTCCCTCAAAATAGACACGAAAATTGACACTTTCGGCACAGGTATTGAAAAAAATCTGTTGTGGCCAGCACAAGACCTTCCGTCAATTCGATGTATTTTGTACAAATCCCATACCAAAAAGACCTTGGCACAGTTTCTATATAATATCATGTAAAATCGAACGCGAACACATACTATTTTTTACAAATTCCACGCCAAAAGTTCATTTGAAAAGGTTCTATAAATCCAATAAAATTATAACATAAACATACACTAAGTAAAATGCACTTGACACTTCCTTCTTTCTGCTTCATCTTACCCCTATTTTATTAGGGGTCGCTATTTCCTCTTCTCTTTCACTCATTCCTGTCCAACGCATCTTCTTCACAAAGTCCTTCCTTTCTCAAGTCTTCTGCGATAGTCATTCCATCTTCTCTTTGGCCTTTCCACAGACAAACCCAACAGTTTAATAGTAATTATTACTTATTAATAATTGTGCCACCAACCCAGTGCAGTGATCAGCTTACCCGCTAACGCAACAAACAGCAGGGTAAGTATAACCCTATTTAAATCGCTAACGTCGCTACTTCTATTGCACCCCAGTCGCGATTGTTACATTTTTCTGAACAGGAAGAGGAAGAGATAAAATGTGTATCCTGTATATATGTACATTAAAAAAAAAAAAAAAAAAACGTGTGGAGGGGGGGGGGGGGTCGGAATGACAAAGTTAACATTGGCACACGGGCGATAAAATGGTACAGCGCGCCCCTGACGGGGTCTTAGTATAATGTACTATTTCATCTTATAAATTAAAGTGTATAATGTAATCTTGTACGCAATTATAAAGGTACACATTAAATGCTTACGTGATAAGTGGTGATGACTTTTTAGCGTGCACGTACATTTCATATTAGATTATATTGCGGGACACCAATCTTGACCTGAGGGTACCTTAATAATTTTTACAGTAATTTTGTGCTTCTAACTCATTTGTGTACGCTTATGATCCGAGTGTAAACATGACAGGAACTGATACGGACACCAATTGCACAGATCAACCGTTATATTACTAATAAAAGAAACACTGCGTAACTTTAAAACTTATTTGTGTGGATTTAAACGGAGCGCATATATTAGACAGTAATTTTCAATAGTTCATCTTTCGTGTCCCGGACATAAACGTGCCCTAAATACAGATATTATAAAAACTCACCACACATCATAATAATATAAGGTCAAACCTTTTATCAGATATTGTTAAATTGTAAGCACAAAATATTATTTATTTTAATGAAAGTTATCCTAAAAACGTAGACAACAAACATATCTTTTATAGCCATGTGCTTCTGGTAAAAATTCTCTTGTGTATGTCAGTCACGTTGAGAATTGTTGAGGCATCTCGTGCAGTTATCGTACGTTTCGTTACGTAACGTAAGAAAACAAAACAGTTTGGATGCTGCTCCGCGTGATATAACAAGTGAAATAATATTCGGCACAAGGCAGGTATGAATGCACGATGGTCGTGGAGATATCTATGTGCATATTTGAGTTTGACTTATGCATATGATCGTGGCATACATTATTCATAGCACGGGATGCTACGGACACGAATGCTTGCTTACCAGCACTACGTACAAGCAGATAAATGAATTAGAATTTTCAAAATAGTTTCAAGAATTTTATGTTCACAAAACAGATATTGTACAGGAACTAGAAAAATATTGTTCTTATGGATATCGCTCAAGCAGCACATGTTTCGCTATTATTAGAGCTCGTCGGTACAGATAGCTAGTCAATAGATGGATATTAACTAGAGGTTAGAAAAACCTGCAAATCGTATTTGACTGCTTACTGGTGCTGTTACGATTTGTTGGTTTTTCTAACCTCTATAGTTAATGCCCATCTATTGACTAGCTATGCTGTACTGACGAGCTCTAATAAGAGCGAAACACGTGTCTACAGCTGCTTGAGCGATATCTCTACGAACAATATTTTTCTAGTTTTTATAATTATACGCTCACGATTTATATTATTTATATTGTACAGAAAGTTCTAATTTTTAATTAAATAAATAGGAAAACATAATTTATTTGGTACTCACTAATAATTATAATAACAATAATTTGTTGACTAACTAAAAATGATGTAAAAACAATTCACAAATCAATTAAGAATTAGTTAGGTATTTCAAGTCAAATTATTTTTGCTACATTGTATAAATAACATCTGGTCAGGTGGAACAAATTCTCGTTCCTTACACATATGATAAACTTTCTTATTATGCACGCTACAGCAAATTGACATAGGTCTTTATGGGCCAACTTTTTGAGGCAACTTTAATAGGCACCACAGGAATTTTCGACCATCCCTTGTTTTTGAGCTACAGGCTGAAACTTGATTTTCGCTTATTTTGAAAATACCACCAATCTCGCTTATTATAAAAACATAAAGAAAAAATGTTCAAATCATTTGTATTTGATTTTTTACGTAGAACAACTCTCAAAAAAGTTTCTTGGTAATTATTTTCGGATTAATTAATGATTTTTTTTATTGGCGTTGTAGTTGACTTTGACACAATTCGAAAAATGTGGTCTAATATGCTTTCTGAAGTACTAAATTAGAAAAATTAGTAAAAATAAAGAAAGTACAATTAAAAATATAAAAAAGATAATCTGTAATTGATTTTTTCATTTGTTTCTTTAAAAAAAATCATTTTTTTACCCCAAAAAATTAATAATTCATGTTTTATTTTTGTTCAAAACAAAAGAATGTAGACTTGTTACATCATTGAAAAGCTTATAAAATAAGGAAAAACATAATGGGTGGTAGTATGAACAAGTGATTAAGGGTAAAATATTTCAAATAAAAGTTGCGTAAAATTAATTTTTCGATAACTGCTATTTGAAGTATTTTTCTCTAAAATAATCCATAAACGATTGACAGCACTAAAACACTGCTAGTCATCTTCTAGCTAATCACACTTACTTGTTCATGCTATCACCCATTATGTTTTTCCTTATTTCATAAGCTTTTCAATGATGTAACGAGTCTACATTCTTTTGTTTTGAACAAAAATAAAACATGAATTATTAATTTTTTAAAAATAAATAAATAAATAAATAAATATATCATCACGGCATATTACCCATTTCTGGGTGTGCCAGTATCTATCGGTAATGATGACGATATATTTTACCGTGTGGGCGCTTACGGGCACTCATAGCTGGTGTGGAGAGTGCACCACAGGGGTCACTTTTGTGCCATTTAAAATTGAAAATATTTGGTGTCTGTCGGGATCGAACCCGGTTCCCCAGGTTAATTAATTTTTTGGGGTAAAAAAATGATTTTTTTTAAAGAAACAAATGAAAAAATCAATTATAGATTATCTTTTTTATATTTTTAATTGTACTTTCTTTATTTTTACTAATTTTTCTAATTTAGTACTTCAGAAAGCATATTAGACCACATTATTCGAATTGTGTCAAAGTCAACTACAACGCCAATAAAAAAAATCATTAATTAATCCGAAAATAATTACCAATAAACTTTTTTGAGAGTTTTTTAATAGACATAAAATCAAAATCAACAAATTCTGACCTGGAATTGAATTTTTCGTTTCTTAATAAATTTCATTTTTTTACCCCTAAAAAGTAATAATTCGTGTTTTATTCATGTTAAAAACAACAGATTGTAGACTTGAAGACTTGTTACATCATTGAAACGCTTTTAAAATGTGGAAAAAGGTGAGACTATTTTCAACATATATATATTCCCATTTATAGCTCGAGAATCTAAACATTTTTTTTTTATCTTTTATAATAAGCGAGATATGAGGAATTTTCAAAATAAGGAAAAATAAAGTTTCTGCTTGTAGCTCAAAAACAAAAGACGATAAAAAATTCCTGTGGTGCCTATTAAAGTTGTCGCAAAAAGGTGCCTCATAAAGACCTACATCAATTTTCTGCTGCTTGCAGGATAAGAAAATTTTTCATATAAGGAACTCGAATTTGTTCCATTGACGCACTCATCCTACGTTACAATGTTGATTATTTATTTGTTTGAATTTGTTGAAAATATAATTTCAAATTGTGTAAAATATAGTAACTGTAAATTTTTATGAATTATGAAAATCTCTACTACAAAATAATTAAAAAATAATGCAAATGAAAGAGATAAATGATTATTACATAATAAATTCACTGATAAAATTACATCCCAGTTTTATGAATAACAATTTTACGAAGCCAATTTTTAATTAACGCCATAAATTCAGGTATTAACACATTTCGAAATTATACCCCATAATTATAATCTATCGGGATTAATTACTAAAAACTGATTTTGCTGAAAAATTATCAGGCTTTATGTATTTTCATATTTTTGGATTACATACCATTGAATTGAAGCCATAATATTTTTCACATACGAGTACATCTTTTAAATCGGTTTCGTACATTTATTTAATTTCCAGGGTTCAAAACATATTTTACGAAGGATTTTTACGTACTTCTATAAAATTAATATTTTAAAACAACACGTATTTTATTATATGTTTTGCTATTTGATATTATCATTAATTTATTATAAATAAAAAAATAAATATATTATCACGGCATATTACCCATTTCTGGGTGTGCTAATCTACTTTGTGCAGATATCGGTAATGATTATGGTATATATTCGTACCGTGCGGACATTCGTTGCTGGCGTGGAGAGTGCGCCACAGGGATCACTTTTGTATATTTTAAAATTCGAAATATTTCTTTTTGGCGTCGGTCGGGATCGAACCCAGATCCCGAGATTCGCGACCAGACACTCAGGCACGATACCCCAATTATTAATTTATTATCATGTTTTAAATTTGTACTAGAAGATGACCCTTAAAATGCCGGTAAATTTGTTTTTTAAAGTTATGAGTATATATTTAAAGTATCCGAAAGAATTTTGTAGAAATTTCTAACCACTTGTGTAGATTTTATAATTTAGTGAAAATATTAACCGGCCGAGTTTGGACTCGTATATGTCTACCGTAAATGATTTTTTAAAAATTAAATTATATAGTCTTGTTTATTTTTCAATAATTTTTACCTTCCGTCAAAAGGAAGGTATTGTTTTTGGTCAAAAAATTCGGTGGTGAGTTTTTAATGTATAAGCACGTTTTAGGGTCCCTACAATACGAATGTACTATTTTTAAGATCATGTCTGTATGTGTGTCCGTGTGTGTGTCTGTGTGTGTGTCTGTGTGTGTGTCTGTGTGTGTGTGTGTGACAAATTTTTCTCCGACGATATCTCCAAAACTACAATTCTAAAAATTATGATTTTTTCATATTCCTCTTCTTTACAACCATATGAAGAGCTGATTAGATTTTGGTTATAATTGGTCAACCGGAAGTACCCTTATTTGAAGTTTTTAACAGTTTTTCTTAAAAAAATGCAGTTAAATATTATTTTTTGACATTTTCTTATTATATTTATTAAAGAAAATACTCTTCTCTATATGGTTTGATTATTCATTTTCCTTCATATTCAATAGATGTATAGTTAAAGCATTACAAAGAAATTAATTTTTAAAATTTGGTCAGCTTTGTTATTTATCATGGAAACAGCTGACATAATTATTCAAAAAAATTTAATTGACAGATGTCAGTTGCAAGTGCAAAACCAAATATGGAAAAAAGTATAGGATCTAAAATTGGTATGTCATAGTGTTGCTCGCAAGTGACACGCAGAGAAAGGCCAAAGAGAAGATGGAAGGACATTACTTAGTGTAGTTTATGTTATAATTTTATTGGATTTATAGAACCTTTTCAAATGAACTTTTGGTATGGAATTTGTAAAAAATAGTATGTGTTCGTGTTCGATTTTACATGATAGTATATAGAATCTGATCCAAGGACCTTTTGGTATGGGATTTGTACAAAATACATGGAATTGACGGAAGGTCTTGTGCTGGCCACAACAGATTTTTTTATTAACACATTTCAAATAGTTAAATAAATTTTGTTATTCGTATAGAAAAATTTGTTAGAAAATAATGTAAATCATATATGTCTACAAATATTTTCCATTCAATTTATTAGAAAATCAACATACATAATGTACATACATACTATAAACAATAAAATTAAAGATATGAGATACATTTATTGTACTTTGTACAAAATACAATGCATGACAAATTTTGAACTATCAACAAACTATAAATCTGACAAAATGTTTTATGCTCTATTCAGTATCAACTTCTTCTCCTTCTTCAATCTTTGCTAACATACCAGAACCAAAATTATCTAAACTGCAAACGCTAATATTAAAATTCCCACCATCCGACTCACTATCACCACTTTCAAAATCCAAATTCCCTATATGCAGAGTTTCCATCAACCCTTCTAGTTTTTCGAAACTTTCTCTGAAATTCAAACTCAACCTTTCATCTTCTTCGTCCCTTAAACTTTCTTCACTTGCTTCCTTGCTAACTTCTGGCGAGGCTATATCACTGAGAGAGCTGTCATCGAGATTCAACTGACTTAGTTCTTCTTTATGCCGCTGGATATCTTGACGAATTTGGCGCTGATCTTCAGCTTTAAGAGCGTGGAGCTCTTTTAAAGTTGAGTGCCATTGCTGTTTGAAGAAAGCTTTTTCCATTTGCGCTCGTTGGAATTTTTCTTCAAGCTGGCGAATTTCTAGAAGAAGATTAGCTGTTTGTTCTGTGGTAAGAGTGCTTTTGCGAATTTCTTCCAACTCGGCCATTCGTTTTTCTATATTCTCTTCAAGGGTTTTCTTCTCTTCTTTCAACTAAAAGAAGAAATATTTTTATTTATTTGTCTTTTTAATTTAACGTGCAATTGCTACGTTATGTACTAGCAATGATACGATGAAAGTAACCTAATAATTAAATAACGAAGACAGATTTGTGAAAAATTCATGAATCTCATTGGGATTTGAACCCAGGGCCTTCCGATATCTAGTCGGACACTCTACCAACTGAGCTATGAGATCCCGTGAAGTTCTTGAATTTTTCACACGTCGCATACATCGTTGTACTCCCACTTGGAGTATCGTCACCCGCACAACACCGCGACATCACCTGCAGCAGTGTATTGGCACTGCAGTAATATTTGTGTAAAGAACTGTTTAGATGTAATTCAACAGTGAATTTCTGTAACTTGGTTATATATCGGAAGGCCCTGGGTTCAAATCCCAGTGAGATTCATGAATTTTTCACAAATCTGTCTTCGTTATTTACACAATTTAATTTGAACACTTAACACTGTTCAGTTCTTTACACAAATAATACTGTAGTGCCAATACACTGCTGCAGGTGATGTCGCGGTGTTGTGCGGGTGACGATACTCCAAGTGGGAGACGAAACTTGTCTACAACGATGTATGCGACGTGTGAAAACTTCAAGAACTTCACGGGATCTCATAGCTCAGTTTGTAGAGTGTCCGATTAGATATCGGAAGGCCCTGGGTTCAAATCCCAGTGAGATTCATGAATTTTTCACAAATCTGTCTTCGTTATTTACACAATTTAATTTGAACACTTAACACTGTTCATTGTAACCAAGTTACAGAAATTCACTGTTGAATTACATCTAAACAGTTCTTTACACTAATAATTAAAATTTTCCCGCAGCTCGAATCGTAAAAGCTTGCATTTTTGAAATGGAATATATATTTAATTTTTGCTTCAAAAAATACGCTTTTTTTCTTTCGATTGGTGAAAGGGTTAATATGTTTTAAATTTGTTTCACCCCCAAATAGGTACTCCATTTAAAAAAATGTAATTAAAATAAAAACGCTGCTAGATGGACAACAAAAATTTCCAACTTTTTTATTTCAAACGTTTTTCTAGATTACTAATTGTTTATGATTTATTTGAAAATAAAATTTTTGACTTAAATCAGTTACTCGTATGATGTCTAGTAGCCTATGAGAATTTTTGGCAAAACAAAATCACATCTAATGCCCGTATCGTGCTAGCGAGTTTCAAAGCGGTTGGCTGGTGCGGTTACCGCCCCACTCCGCCACACCGCCACTTTTTATTCATCTTGACATTTTATCGAAGGCGAGAACAAGTCGAGACGGCGGTGAACTCGTGAAAAAACAATGGATAAGTTAAGAGTTTTGCGAAGACAGAGGAGATGTAAATTAGCAGTGTCCTACAGCATGGGCCACCTCTCTGTTAAATTTAGGACTAAAAATTCCTTTTCTAAAGAAAACAGATTCTTGTCTTTTTTCTAAGCAGTCATTCTTGCCTCAAGTCAACAAATCCAAATTGACAAAAAAATGCTGCACCGGCACAGACAAAAACTATAGCACATGTCAAACCAAGGCAGTAACGTGACAGTATTGGACGCTGAGATAATCATAGCAGACACTGAATAAAAAATTAGAATGACATTGTCTTTTGGTTATAAAATTTTCGTAATACCATACTGTTATTATGACATAACAGGACTAAAAACAAAAAAGAAAAGATAAAAATAACGACCTAGGCCGTTATTTTTTATAACAGTCGGCTACAATTAAGAATCAGATGTTCCTAGAAAAATAACAGCATATTGATGGACTGTTGTCTACGAGAATTTATAAATTAACCAAAAAAGTTGTTCAGTACGACAGATATAGAAGAATTTTATTATTCCTAAATGTTTAAATTTTATGTTATTACGAAAAATTTTGATCGCCACACGGCCGATATGCAAATAACGACCTCGACTGATTATAAACCTCAGTCGCGTCCGTTATTTGCCTGATATCGGCCTAATGACATTGATATCTATAACATAATCTACCCTGGCGTAACCTGCACTATACTTGCCGTCAAATATATATGGACTGGAGATTTCTCCACTGCTGCCAATTCCGTTGGTCATGTTGAAAATGCTAAGTTATGAAGAAGCGGCAACACCGCAGGGCAAGGGTAGAGGGAAAAAAATGAACATCAGTTAATATTTATTTGACGGCGAGTATAACCTGATGTAACTGATCAATATTCCTGCATTAAAATCTCCCAACGGTAAAATTTCTTACGATTAATTTTCAGCAAAGAATTTTGCACAATGGATCTGTCACACACGGCATAATAATGATTCTAAACCTTTATATTAGTTAAACATGAATTTCTGTAAGTAAAGCCCATTTTACCATTTGTGGCTAAACAGTCTGCCAACTTATTTGTTAGTTATAAGAAAAATATCGTATCATAAAATTGTCACATTGTTTTACAACTGATGCATTTTTTTTTCTTTTAAATGACAGTTTTATAACAGATATTTTAATCACCAATCGGGTCTGACTGATTTAGGGCCTGTCTTATAAACAATAAATTAATCCTTAGTTAGTTACTGCACAAGTAAATTAAATGGACCATTAAAAAAGAAATTGATATTATAAAACTAATCTCACTATCAAATAACTAACGGGGGATTTAATTAAATTTTAGTAGTGTGTTTGTGGTTTTGTGAAGAGTTTCTATATTCACATTCGTTATAAACGTAAATCAGTTGATTTGACAGTTGGAAAAGAAACGTGATCGTGGGAAAAATCATATTGATATTGAAAAATATAACCTATTAGATATTGTTGAAGATTATTTTCATATAATTTGGAACGACCCGGTTGCGTAAAATCGTAAGATTATTACTAGCTGATTCATTGCGGAATTGACTTATTTCTTAATGTTAGTGGTCTTATATTTCGTTCAATCTGTCCCAATATGTGTAATACACATTGTTTTGACAATCGAAATCTCTTTTTAAACTCATGGCTCGTACCACGATCATGGTTTTAACAAAAACGCTGTTTTAAGAAATGTCAAATTCAAATTTCAAAATGTAATTTCACCCTTACCTATGTTAGAAGAACAATTTATTTAAAAATATTTGTTTGAATACAAACTATGTTCTGCTTTAAAATCATATTTTGATAAATTTCATAGTATTTATTATTATCATTAAATAATGAAATTTGACATTTTTTAAAACAGTGTTTTAGTTAAAACCTTGATCGTGGTACGAGCCATTGTCATCATATATTTCATATGGATTTGTCCTGTTTCGGAACAATTTTGGTAGCCTATCTAATGCATCATCATTATCTGTTTATGAATCCGAGGACACTGATGATACAGACTCTAAAGATGACATACTCGACACAGACATTTCTTAAAAAAATATTTAAAAAGTAAATAGTTCCCTATTTCAATTGTTTTAAAATAAACATAACCAAAAAAAAAAAAAAATACAGTTTGACGTTTCTTTAACAACTGATTTAAATCTAATAGCATGAAGTTCCGCAGTTACTTTAATAGGTCGATTTACTGCTCATTAAACTTTTATAATACCCAAATCTTCAGTTAAATTAGTTTGGTAGCTAACTAAATTTTAACTATTGATTAAATAGTTTTATAAGACCGGCCCTAAAAAAAGCAAAAGGATACACTTGACAACTGTGACTCAAATAATTTCTTATGAGATTCTTAATTTTATATTAATAAATTACATAATCTATCTTTTCCGTTAATTTATCTTTCTCTGCTTGTATCCTTTGTATATTTCTATTCATTTCTTCTTCCAACATCTCCGTAACTTTTATTTCAATCTTCTCCCGTGACTGAGGACTAGATAAAAGTTTTTGATCCAGACTTCTTTTCTTAATTTTTAGTTCTTCCGCTGACTGGGTGAGCTCAAAAGAAAGTAGCATACATTTTTCCATTCCTTTTTGTAACTTCGATTCTAATTCATTGCGTTTAACATTCCATTCATTTTGCAATTGTTCTAACCTTGTACATTCCATATGTTTTAGTTTGTCTTTGAAAAGAATTTCTTGTTTTTCTTTCCATTCTTCTAAATCTTTGACTGTTTTCACTGCCAGCCAATCGTCTATAACTACGGGCTCTAGATTGAATTCACTTTCATCATATTTCATATTAGCTTTATCACTAATTGGTTCCATTTTCATTTCTATTTGCAAATCGCATAAAACTTCATCTATGCTCCCAAGAATATTTAAAACAGCAAAATATTCACAATTATCCAATTCATCTACTCGAAGTATTTTAGTGTAAAGAGTAAAATCATCTGCCAAATTTTTGTCGTCACAATTTTGTAGCGAAACAGATGGCGGATACATAGCAATTATATTTCTTATATTATCTTGCGTTGATAAAAAGTGCATGATGCAACAAACGTTTTCCAAAACCATTACTTCTGAAAGGAAAATTTCATCTACATCGCAATTGATTACCAAAGCTTGTTGAGCTTTCGGATGATGGAACTTGAATTGAAAAGCTTGCAAGTTTAATTTTTTCCTCCATGTTATACTTTTGAAGACAATATCTAATTTGTATAACATGTAAGTTCCTGTTTCATGAGTCCAGCATAAAGCAGGGATGGAAGGTTCTTGCGTATTTTTTCTTTTCAAAGAAGCACTTCTTGTCATTATATGAGGTGTTTCTCTGAATGTGGTTTGAACACCTGCATCTTCTGTAGAAGTATCAAATCTTGGAGATAAACCTTTTGTTTCTTTTCGTTTTTTGATCTTAGCCTGATCACCACATGCATTTCTGTGGTCACCAACTGATTCTTCTGAACCTACAGTTGCTTCATCGGATGCACAACCAACAGGAACTTTTTCAGGGGTTTCTGACGTTGATTTAGGTTTTGAAATTTGTTTTTCTAATAACGTTTCAACATAAGCGTAAGGTATACGATTACATATTTTATTACTTTTAACACACTCATCTTTTGGAACAAATTCCGCGCATTGCTCAAGTTTGCAAGCTTTCTCTAAATTCATTTGATTATTATTCAAAAATTGCCTCAAATTTATCTTTGCTGTTGCTATAACTTTTTGTCCATGGTGAAAATGCAAAGGTACAGTTTTAAATTCTTCTAAAAACATCTGGAAAACTTCTAAATTCGTCAACAACTTAAAGACAATCCGTTCGTTCAGCGTGATTGGATCGTGCATATTCTTCCCGAAGTACTTTGTGTTGATAGTAAGACCAAGAACAGATAAAGTGAGGAAGAATTTTTCGCTATGAGAAGTGAAAACCATGTCTTCGTTGAGAATTGTGTCCAAATTGTGTGCCACTTTGATGAAAAAACTGAGAATGAATTTTTCGTTGAAAGGGCAGTTGTTGCCTATCTGGATGTAGCCTTCTTCCAAATAGATTATTGGGATTACTGTTGGAGCCTGGAAAAAGAAACAACAAGAAGCAAAATAAGTATTATGTTTAAAGGATCATTGATATACAGAATGTTCCAAGATGAAACAATAAATTTTATGCATGCATAATTTTGTAAATACGTTTAAGAGAAATTAGCCTAATTAGGTGTAGTAAGAGCGTAACTAGTGTCGAGTAAATAGTTCTAGTTATAACAATGAAAAATGTAAAACAATATTATTATTATTATTATTATTATTATTATTATTATTATTATTATTATTATTATTTAAATTTATATAGGTAATTAAAAATTTTAAAAATATGATTCAATACAATCCTGTAACTCGTGTACATTAACACTTTGGCATTACCAGGTGCTCAGTTCAGTAATGAGCGTTCATTGTTAAAGCAAGCATAACATTTTGAATAAGAATTTTACTGTGCAACTATGGTCTTTTGGAACCCCAATAAAAATTTGGCTATTTAAATAGTTTCAAGCAATTTTCAATTTTCATAGACATATAATGTACACTCAAAGATAATTTTCACAGTAGCAACGGTTAATAATAATACGGAGGATTTAAAAGTCATTTGTTCAAATGATTGCTCGGCGAACTATACAAAACAATACGCATTTTAGAGTAAAATTATATTTTAACGTACGAAAACTTACCACTTAAAAAAAATGTCTAAATAAGAATGAGTGTTGAATCTTTTAGATTAAAAATTTATTTTATGGATCCATCATTTATTAAAAAATATAAAAACATCTTATTCGATATTTGTAGGAATTTTAATTTTACTAAAGAAAATGAAAATGGAAATTATGTAATTTTTTCAACTTTTCATTTTGTTAAAAAGAAATTTCAAATTCCAATAATATTTTCAAATACAGAGAGGACTAATTTGATTCTTTTAAAAATATGTTTTGTTTTGCTTTGTTTTTGACATCATTTTGTTGCTCACAATGTAATGCCGCCGGATTCGAACGATATGGCGTAAACTTAATAAAACGGACTTGTTCTCATAATAAGAGTGAAATGTTGACTATTAAGGACGTAGCAAGAATTAAGACATCCTATAGCGTCGAGGCAATGGGGTCCTCCGCCATAACAAAATATAGTAAAATGTACAATTTGTACTTAAACTACTACTCAGTAAATAACGATTAAGATAAAAAGAAAGGTTTTTTTATTAGTTACTTTACGAGATATTTGAAATTTATTGTCAGTGCCACTGTGACGTCACATTATCGGTTTCTGTCTCTCACAGCCTACTATAGAGTCTGGTGCAAAGTGAGAGAAAGATACGAGTTACAGAATAAACATCTATACAGAAGCGACAGTCAGAGAGAGAAACGAAAATTAGAGAGAGAAAGAGTATGCCAACAAATTTAAAGGGCTAATCGGATAAAATCGGATTATTACGGCATATCTTCGTATCTTACAATTCTTTGTTCTTTTCATTATCTCGACGTGAACATTTTCCGTTAGGGGTCAATAATAAAAGTATATTGAGAAACACAAATTGATTTCTAATAAAAACAAATATGTTATTTTTTCAACAAACGATAGGAAAAATCATTATCATAAGGAAAAACATTATATTTCACGTATTCTAAAAGAGCTGTTGTCTCAGCTTGTCACGCCCATGTATTTTAGGGTTATGGCTAATTCAAGCAAACCAAACACGTCTTCTCACTTTTGACATGTCATTTTGTGAACTGTTTGTGAATTTTAGAAGTGGTGTTAGTGTCTAATTAAATGGATAAAATGAAGAAAGTAGAATCGGGAGGACTTGTTTGTTCATATAAAGACTGTATAAATAGGTTTAAAAAATGGGGAAAGGGAAATGTAAGTTTTTTTCGTTTCCGAAAGATCCAGACATGTAAGTTATGTATTAAAACGACTACCATTTCATGTAAAATGTATATTCATTTAATAAATATAGGTGTAAAATGTGGATTAAGGCCTGTGGAAGAGAAGATTTGATGGAGAAGGATATATGGGACATATTCATCGAGTCTGACGTTTGTTTCCCACATCAAAGATATAGAAAATTCTGCATTGTAACAAATTTGTAAAATTCAGGTATTTGTTTAATAAAAATATAATTATGTGATTATTTTATCTGATTTCTTTTTAAATTGTTAATAAAATTAAAATTTTAGTACTTTTATGTTCTAATTTTTCTTTTACAATTTAAAACAATTTAAATTTCCACGTAAATTTGCCAACAAATTTAAAGTTCAAGGTCATAAACGTAAAATCGCAACAACAATGGTGCCGGCAAGGAGTGTCCCTTCTGTATAAATGTATTCTGTGTACGAGTGTCGCCGTGACGTCATATTGACATTAAAAATCAAGTGCAGTTAAACTAAAGACAATTAAGACTTTTTAATTCTTCGAAATTAAACGAACTTTAATTTAAAACAATAAAAAAATTGTATTCAAACATTATGGCTGGTAGCACAAGCCTTGTTTTAACTAAAACACTGTTTTAAGAAATGTCAAATTTCATTATTTAATAACAAAAATAAATAAAATCAAATATATTAAAATATGATTTTGAAGCAGCACATAGTTTGTATTCAATCAAATATTTTTTAAAAAATCGTTCTTTACACATAAGGGTGAAATTAAACATTGAAATTTGAATTTGACATTTCTTAAAACAGCATTTTAGTTAGAACAGGGCATGTGCTACCAGCCTATGTTATTGTCATGCATTAAAAAATACATTATTAGAACAATATTTGAATACAATTATTAAACCCCGGCTATTTAGACATTTTTAATAAACGAATGCCTTCATCACTACGTACTTCACTCTCCAATTTCCTATTAATCTTCACTATCCTTTATCTTTTCCTACCTGGGGTATTTCCATCGTTTGTTCAACCTCCACAACATCGTTAGGAGTGCAAATCCTATCCCTGACCGTCAACGTGAGCGATAGTTCGGGTTTATGGACCCTATACTCGTTGGGCACGCTCACCAGTCGGTGCCAGTGAGGTTCCAGGTCTCCTGCAAAATCTCCGGAGACGGCTGCTGCACTTCTTAAGGACAAGAGGATGAAACCGAGCTTTTCGCGCTGTTGGCGCATGTCTAGGGTGTAGCAGTCTAGACGAAGAGGGACGTGGGAGGAACGGAGTTTCCTCACCTAGAAAAAGATAGAAAATATAAATTAGGAAAGATGATGGATTTTACACAAATTTAAAATGTGTTGAATATTTTGATATTATTGTCTGAGATTATCTTTCCAGTAAGATGATTTGTAAATTAGACCAAACTTTATTAATAATAAGAAATAATCCAAGCTACCGTGTAAAAAAACTAATTCGGAGCAGGCTGTAAACACAGAAACGTATGTCTGATCATTATTCAATTCAAAAGTCGAGTTGTTAAAATTGATCGTGAAATGTAATTTTAAGGAGAAAAAATAATAAAGGAAGATACAGAATATAACCATTCACCGTTTTCTAATTTATTTCTATTTCTGAAATAAGGATTCAAGTAGAAAAGCTTTGATTTACTATCAAAAAGTAGCTTCTTAGCTTCTTCTTATGAAATATAATATTAACATTTAATCTGAAACATCAAATTAAATGTATAATACATGCATTCGGAGTTGTATAGTAAATGCCAAAATACGACATCGGACACAGCCATAGTGTGTAAAAAAAAAAAATTAGGATCTAGAGCCTTCTGCGTACAAGACAATGATCTTAAACATTCATCTGAATCTAGCGTAAATTTCTTGTAACAAATTTCAAAATATTATAGAAAACTCTTCGTATAAGCATTTCTAAGGGCCAGTTTTACAGTCCCCTGTTAAAATTTTAACTGTAAGTTAAATAAACAATATTGAATCGAATTATCGACAGCAATGATCAATTTGTCATTTGACAGTTCATTTCGTTTTAATTTTGTTTATTTAACTCACAGTTAAAATTTTAATTAGAAACTGGCCCTAATTGGCAAAGTTATTTAACATCGAAGGTCGAATGGCCCTGGGGTAGTTCCGTCTTCTGAAGTGTAACAACTGTGTATAACACTAGCAACATTGTTATTCTACCATTTTTTACAGCTAATTTGATTTTTAATTGACATTGGTCGCTCATTTACACAACATTTTGCAAATACTTGGCGCAAATTATGTATAAATGTATTAACTAAAGCTAATAATGTTTATGAAAATAGAGCTCAACATAAAACACATGGCAAATGTCAACTATCACCATTAGACATTTAAAATGGCGGCAGAAGAAGGAAATTTTAGTTCCGCATAAGCGGCGTTTCGTTAAATAACTTTGCTAATTTTTGCTCAAATATTTTATGCCGCGTTGCATCCTCTGTTAAATAAACTTACAATATCGAATCGATAATAAATAGCAAATAAGATATATATGCCCGTATTCACTAACATCAAATAAATCTTTGAATAGCTTATTCATTGAATAAGAAAAAAATATCGCATCAAAATATGACAGCTAGAATAAATACCTTCATTTGTGTCATGGTATGAATGCGATATTTTTCTTTTATTCAATGAATAAGCTATTCGAAGATTTATTTGATGTTGATGAATACGGACAACAGAGTGATAAAAAAAACTTATTCAGTTGGCAAAAACAAAAAATTACTTGAAATTGGTAACACATACAAAAATTTATTTCCTGTTATTGACAGTGACATTTGAAAATTTAAATTTGGATATATTTACAATTTCTTATTAAAATGGTTGTTGTTCCTTACCCACATACTTTTATTTCTTAAATTACCAATAAGAAATAATCTAAATAATCACTCAAAATCCTATTAACTGTCCGGCTTCTACTCTGATATAACCTTTTTGTATTTATTGTCAAAATGACATATCAATAGTATTTCCGCTTTCACCTGGTGTTGAGTAAACTGTGAAATAAAAAGTTCCCCAGAATTATATTGCCAGCTGTATCATTTCTTTGTCACTCTGTAGTATATTGTTATCTAAATTTCGATTTGTAGTTGTTTCACAGAATAAACATGTATACAGAAGCGACAGTCAGAGAGAGAAAGAGTATGCCAACAAATTTAAAGGGCTAATCGGATAAAATCGGATTGTTTCGACATATCTTCGTATCTTACGATTCTTTTTCTTTTCATTATCTTGACATGAACATTTTCCGTTAGGGGTCAATAATAAAAGTATATTGAGACACACAAATTGATTTCTAATAAGAACAAATATGTTATATTTTCAAAAAACGATAGGAAAAATCGTTATCATAAGGAAAATCATTGGGTGAGATTCAGTGGGTTGTATTAGCGTGTTTTAAGCTAAAACAGTCCTTTGTCAAAAATATTTTGGCAACTTTGTAATACCTGTCAGAAAAAAGTGAGAGACCAAAGGATCAAATAAAGAAAAAAATATTATTAACAGAAGTAAGAAAAAAGGACAAATGTCAAAACTGATCAAAACGGGGGTTGAGATATTTTAAATTTCATTAACATTCAGGTATGAAATATTTGACACATAAAATTTGACATATTTCTAACCTAATTTTGCAATAATGAGTTTCCTTGTACACCTTCCATTTACAATAATACTTCTTCATTTGACTAAAGGATATTTGTATTACTTTTCCATGTGGTAAAATATCTAAATCACAATTTAATCTCATTGATACATGTGGAAAATATTACAATGTTGCCATATACTTAATACAGACCTTAATACAACCCACTGAATTCCACCCATTATGTTTCACATATTCTGGAAGAGCTGTTGTCTCAGCTTGTCACGCCCATGTATTTTAGGGTTATGGCTAATTCAAGCAAACCAAACACGTCTTCTCACTTTTGACATAATATGTCATTTTGTGAACTGTTTGTGAATTTTAGAAGTGGTGTTAGTTTCTAATGAAATGGATAGATATGAAGAAAGTAGAATCGGGAGGACCTGTTTGTTCATATAAGGACTGTATAAATAGATTTAAAAATGGAGAAAGGGAAATGTAAGTTTTTTTTCGTCTCCGAAAGATCCAGAAATGTAAGTTATGCATGCGGTGGAATCTCCTATTAGACAAAGCGGGCCAACATTATAACTTTTCTTCCCCCGGTTAGATGGCGTTAGTATATAAAATTTTATTTCAAATTTGAAAATGACAGCTTACTGACAGCTCGATTGTTATTGTTTCTAATGAAATGGATAGATATGAAGAAAGTAGAATCGGGAGGACCTGTTTGTTCATATAAGGACTGTATAAATAGATTTAAAAATGGAGAAAGGGAAATGTAAGTTTTTTTTCGTTTCCGAAAGATCCAGAAATGTAAGTTATGCATGCGGTGGAATCTCCTATTAGACAAAGCGGGCCAACATTATAACTTTTCTTCCCCCGGTTAGATGGCGTTAGTATATAAAATTTTATTTCAAATTTGAAAATGACAGCTTACTGACAGCTCGATTGTTATTGAATTGGTTGACATATTTTTAAATTTAGTTGTGGCTTTGTTTATTTATGATATATACACATTTATTTGTGGTTGTTTGTGATTATTTGTTATATAAACAGTAAACAGTTTATCATCAGATATTGTATGTGAAAAAACTTTTGTGAAAGAGACATCATACCGCCCATCAATTTTTGCAATTCCAGACTGCATTGCGACAGATGTGTATTATATGTGTACTTTATTAGTTCTTAGATGCATAATTAGTATTTTGTAAGCTCGGTATTAATTGTTGATATATTTTACAGACGTTACTTTACATTGATTCCCAAATTCCAAAAATTGTTTACAAATGTTCAACACCGAATACTAAATGGAAAGAAAATTTTGAAAAATTGTGTAATTAGCGATAATAATAAAAATAGCACAGAAGAAATACGAAAAATTATTAAAAAATTAAAACTCTAACAAGTTAAATAGTTTGTATTATTAATTTACTATTTCACTCATTTTATTATAAATATAAAATATAACGTATATAATTTAATAGCTTAATACTTGATATTGTAACGGGGGGGGGGGGGGGGGGGGGGGATTAGAATATGTTTTTTCCTCTTACTTTCTTTTATTCCAACGATGACTTAATCTCCTTTAACTTTATCTCAATGGTGGACGCTTGCTGGTTTGTCCACCACTGTACTGAGGAGGAACACGCTCTTACACTCACACCATCACTAAGCACTTACACATGATGATAGAGTTATGATGAACATATTATGGACGGATGGCACACACACTATTTGACACTACTAATTTTATACTTTAACTAAACTTTATTTACATAATTACAATAAACTAACTCATTATTAATGATTACTCTAAACTAATTATACAAACTACATTATTATATTGTACGAGTACAGGCGTAAAACGCCCAAAAACTAAACACGGACTACATGTCTGAACTCACTGAGTCCTTAACCGCGACTGCCTTAAAACAAAGGTTTATCTCTTCAGACGTATATCTAAAGAAGGGTGCGAGGGTGTAGCCTCCATAGCAAAATAACAAGACTTCACGTAGTCTAGCCAATAAATTATACAGTTAATTGTCAAAACAATAAATGTCTACTCGGTTGACATCTAGACTAAACAGATATATGAGAGAATGATGATTATTATTTCTAAACAGAATTTTGACTTACAAAGATGATAGAGTTAAAATGTTGATATTGAAACTATAATTTAGAAGAGTTTATATTAAAGTTATTACTTGTTATTTCACTATTCCTACCTTGTTACAACTCTCCCTTCCTTAAGACATAAATATATCCCAAAATTGATATATTTATTCCTAATACCTGCTCACTAAAGGATAACCAACTCCTGAAAGCACAAAACATAATGCACGAAACAAAGCACATACATAAACAAATGACAAATTAAGCATATGTCGCAAATACATAAAACATAATGTACAAAAGCATGAATCAATGATAAACTAAACATAAAACATATGTTGCAAATACAAGGATCAAAATCCAAATAAACGAAAACATAAATCAAAGATACATAGAACATAAAAACATATGATGCAAGCATACATAAACTCATAAACATAATGCACAAGAGCATAAAATACAAATCAATGTCACATAAAACATATGTTGCAAACCTATGAAACATAAAACACATAAACATATATCAATGACTAATAAAACTCATTGCAAATACTCAAAATACAAAATATGAAATTGCAAAAACATGAAACGTATAGCTAACGTACACAAAAACATAAAAACTGAGATATTCTAACAAATATCAAACACAAAATAATTATCCTCTACAGATAATTATTGCTAAAAAAAAGGAAGTGGGTATATTTTATTTCCTTAACTAATGAACATTACTATTCTAACATGCTACTTAATGTTCCTAAAACCTTATCTACCGACACAAACTAAACACTAACAAAACAAAGTTACACTATCGTCATAAAAAAACAAGGGACACTGCACTATCACTGAGGGTAGCGGGGGGAGGTTCTTCGCACCACAGGGGTCTCTGACTCGGCAAAGCAAAAAACTTAACCGGGATGCGTGTGACATCGGGGGAACTTAAAACGATCTCACCAGTGGCGTGCTTTCCATGGATGCGGCGAAAATCTTGCACGTTTTCCTCGTCTGAAACCGTGTCCATGACGCCATCCACGATGTCCTCTTCATAGTCCGTTTGCAGGTCCTTAGCGTGCAGATTGTTGTCATATACTGTGCCATCCATATGTTCATCATTTACGTAGCTGTGTCCTTCAGCTACGTCGTCTTGGTGTTCGTCCTCAGTAGAACTCAACAGTTTTCTCCGGCAGGCAATTCTCTTCAATTATTTTCCCTTCCTGTACGCCCTCATCGTCACTCGCTGTGACGGCTGTTGTCGCACTTTGTCGACCTTGTGGACGCGGAATATCTACCACCGCATGCCTATCCTCTGCTGCAAGTAGCGACTCAATTTCAGCTAAACTGATCTTCGCCACAGGCAGCGCTGGTTCTCCAAGTCCAACCGAAGCATGGCCACTTGCCAGCGACGCATATCTTGGAGGCTCTGATACTACATACGGTGCGTAGACCTGCTGGTGCATCCACGCTGACCCATAAAATCTTGGCGTACAAGACGGGAAAAACGATGGCGGTAATATGGTGCGTCCTGCATAGGTTATTTCTAACCAACGCACCATCTCTGTTCCAGTGGAAGGCTGCTTGTACAATGGAATTGCAAAATATAATTCCCTTGCCTTACCACTGAGCCTAAACGCCATTGCGCTGCCGAGAACAACTTCATCCCAGCCGTATCTTCTGCTCGCTGAAACCATGTTGTGGATGTATTCTTCCACTCTGCCATCACCCGAAAACGTATTTATTGACAGTAATACGTCAAGCATATTTGGTGACGGCTGATACGGCTGTGTCATCGTTGGCGTCGTGGTCGAATACGGATACATCTTCGCTGACTTCCCTCTCCACGGTCACAAACTAATAATTTCTAACTGATAGGAACTTTTCGGATAAATACGGAGTAAAACAATACTCTATATTATCCTACCGACTGCGCCAATGTAACAGGGGGGGGGGGATCTTTTTTATCTCAATGGTGGACGCTTGCTGGTTTGTCCACCACTGTACTGAGGAGGAACACGCTCTTACACTCACACCATCACTAAGCACGTACACATGATGATAGAGTTATGATGAACATATTATGGACGGATGGCACGCACACACACTATTTGACACTACTAATTTTATACTTTAACTAAACTTTATTTACATAATTACAATAAACTAACTCATTATTAATGATTACTCTAAACTAATTATACAAACTACATTATTATATTGTACGAGTACTGGCGTAAAACGCCCAAAAACTAAACACGGACTACATGTCTGAACTCACTGAGTCCTTAACCGCGACTGCCTTAAAACAAAGGTTTATCTCTTCAGACGTATATCTAAAGAAGGGTGCGAGGGTGTAGCCTCCATAGCAAAATAACAAGACTTCACGTAGTCTAGCCAATAAATTATACAGTTAATTGTCAAAACAATAAATGTCTACTCGGTTGACATCTAGACTAAACAGATATATGAGAGAATGATGATTATTATTTCTAAACAGAATTTTGACTTACAAAGATGATAGAGTTAAAATGTTGATATTGAAACTATAATTTAGAAGAGTTTATATTAAAGTTATTACTTGTTATTTCACTATTCCTACCTTGTTACAATATAAATAAATTTCAACATCGGCTCATTGTGAGATCTTCAAATTTATTACCAATTATTAAGTTGTTGAATTCGAATCAATTCAAAATTCCCGCCTCGTATACATGAAACTTGTTCTTCCCACGACCAGGAGGCGCTGTACTTATAGTACCGGTTTGCAGCATTACAGTTTCCTATCTATAATAGTGTAATTTAAATTTCGCGCATAAATTTGCCAACAAATTTAAAGTTCAAGGTCATAAACGTAAAATCGCAACAACAATAGTGCCAACAAGCTGTGGTTTTGAATAAATTTGACATGTATGTCAGAATGACATTGGGTGGTTAGATTAGTGCACTTAAAGCGGATTTTCACGCAAAATGTATTAATTCTGGACACATATTTCGACCCAGTCTTTTCGCGTAACTTAAAATTTAACTAGGCATTAATGTTATATAAATATAAATATAATCAATAGATTTCGTTCATTTTACCTTATATCAATTTCTTCAAAGAACTGCAATACTTTTTTTACACTTTAACGCAGAAAGAATGTCTTTCATACTTTAGGTACGTTGATTAGAATTCGAAAATTCGCATCAAAAACAGAAGACCTAACACTAAAAGCAAATATAATTATTATCTCTTTTTCTCTTACCTCCTTTTTCTCAGTCTCCCAAACTAGTTCTGTGCAAATACTGGGCATAGGACAAGGATCCACTGCATCGGACTCAATTCTGTGGCCTTTGAGGGACGCCTCTATCCACATGGGCTGGGTAAGAAACTCGAAACCACGACCCTCTCGCACTCCCAGCACGATCACCACGTGCGGTCCACACAGCTCGTTCATCACGTCATCGACACAGCTGTCATCGCGCGTCAAAAATCAAAAAATATCAAACGGCTAAATTTAGGACGTTTGACATTTCGCGGGTGCCTATTGCAAAACAACGACATACCTACTTGATCGCAATAGAAAAATTATTAAAATATTGAGATGCTGAATATAACTCCTTATTTTGCAGTTGCAGACATTATTAAAATGTAACGAAATAATTCTAGTAGGACATGTCAGAGTTGTTTACATTTTTACCTCCCGCTACCCTAGGTAAGGGAGGTATAGGGATAGTGCTAAAAATCGCATATAGAGATTTTAGTAAATAAGCACGTTTTGATGTTCCCAGAATCCGATTTTAACATTTTTACAATGATGTCTGTGGGTATGTATGTGTGTGTGTGTGTATGTGTGTGTGGATCCTGTGATTGGTAGTATTTGAGTATACTACCAATCAGAAAATTTTGAAATTTTGTATACCCATTCTATACTAATGTGGGAAGAGTTGATTAGTTTTTAGTGTATATCAGATAGCCGGAAGTATCACTTATACAAGCTTTTACCAGTTTTTCTTGAAAAAATTGCATTGAATATAATTTTTCAGCAACTTTTACTATTAAAAATATAATATAATGGTACAATCTTCAATTCTTAGATAATGTAACTTTAAAAAACTTTAAATAACTTTAAATATAAATATATAAAACAATTTATTTTTGTACATCATCTGACCCATGCGTCAAACAAAAACATAATACTTTAATAAAATTTTGACGTATTTAAACAAATGTCAATGTCACATTTACAATAATGAAACCGTGTTAAGAACAATTTGATTTGTAAATATAAATCTGTCAGTATAAGTACGTGTTTTCAAAATGTCAAATATTGGTTTACAACTACACATTTACGACATGGATCATGTACAGCAAAGAATTTACACTGATTGCGATTTTAGAGCACTTGGAAGTTGATGATGATTTTTCGAGGATTATCTTTTTCTTTGGTGAGGCACATTTTCTCCTCTCTGGGTATGTTAAAAAGCAAAATTGCCAGATATGGGCAGAGGGAAATCTTCATGTGATTTACGAGGTACCATTACATGTCCAAATGAGACTGTTTGGTGCGCACTATGGTCGGGTGGCGACATTGGAACTTATTTTTCGAAAATGATGAAGGTCGAACTGTTATAGTTGATGGTGAGCGCTATAGGCCCATGATAATCGATTATTTTTGGCACGAAATTAATTTCGTATTACAGACTTCTATTTATTAAAACAACAAATTAGATTTTGTTTATAAACGATCAACCGGAAAGGAAAAAGATACTTTACTTAAAGCTCATTGCTATTTTAGGGGTCTATTCAGAACTTAATATTTGTGTTGTCGTTATGGTCTTTATGGTTGTTATGTACTGTAAAGATTGTTAAAATCAAATTTCGTATTCTCAGTACTGAAGGTGGTTACCGTCAACAATTGTTACGTGTTTTGACAGTCTTTCTCATAACGACTGCTAAAACTATGTATTTATGATTGTTATCACGTTGTTATTTCTAATATTTGACATGTGACAGATTATTACATCAATCAAATATTATTAATAATGGTCTTTCTGCTAAATATTAGCAGAATGCAGTTGATTCGCATGGATCCTGCTTCGACTTAAATAATGATAATAAGAACGATAAAAACCATCGTGGACGAAAGTTACTTTTGTCGTAAATACATATTTCTTTGAAAATATTATATTCTGTGGTAGGTATTCGTGAAAACCTTGTTATTTATTCTGGTGCTAATGTGTGCTTTTTCTTCAATCAAAATTTTTAAAAAAAATCTTTCCATAACTTTTCAGTCACGTTGGGATCAGTGGTAGGAATTAACATATCCGTTCTAAATAATTTAGAAGTTTTCAAATATGACACAAATGTCATATTCTTCTTTAGTTGTTTTGGCAGAATGTTTGCATTTTAAATATAATTGGCAACACATTATTAAAAGAATAAAACGTTTACATATAAGGTTACGTTAAGTTCATATATGCATAATGAAGTTAGCTATTGTCAAATAATCTGGTTCATTCACAAGTATTATTTTGTAAAGATTGTCAATAATACCGACGTAGGTTCTGAATTGACAAATTCATAAAGGTTGTTTCAAATGTCTTTATGATAACATTCTTTATATCCGTAACAACCTTTATGACTGTGTTTCTCTGAATAGGCCACTTAAACATGGAATTTGCGGGAGGTCATGTGCTGGCCACATCAGATTTTTTCTGAGTATTTTCTGACATAAATAATGTCAACAATTCAATAATTTAATACGGTTTTTGAGTTGAATCCTTTATCATGAAACATAATATACAAGAAGTTAATACGATAGGTATTGGCAGTATTTTACTTTACCTTCTGATTTAATTAAAAAGATAAATCATTGTTGCAATCAATATTTCATTTTTGTAATCAATTGTAATCATTGTATTATGTTTAAATGCAATGTAATCAACGTTTTGATTTCTACAATCAAATTTATTATGCTAACTACAAAATTTAATGCATAGATCATTGTTGTAACCAATATTTTATTTCTAGAATCACATCAGTTCTAACCTAACCAAATTTTTAAAATTAATATTAAGAGGCCCTACAGACTACAGACTTAACGGTCAACCAACAGTTTAGTCGGATCGGGTTGCATTCGCACACTATCCAAATTAAACTATTTGGTTGGTGGTGCGTACGCAGACTGGTGTCAGTGGTGTCGAATAGTAGCCGATAGCATTATTAGCCGGTGGGCTGGATAAGGTGCGGGATGACATAAAAATTATTTATTTGGACCAAACTGTTGTGCCAACAGCACTCAGTGGGATTCTATAATTTCTCCGATATCAAACGGTACCGTTTATAGTTTTCAAGTTTTCACTATAGAAACGTATTTTTTATAAGATGATTGGTACATGTATTTGTCATAATTATGAAATAAAATCTTCTACAGTACGTATCGTCTAAAAAAGAGATTGATACTGCAATAATAGTGTAATATTTTTTAAGGAAACCATATTCAACATTTTTAAAATACAATTCTAAAAAATATGAAATTATGTGCCCTCCGTATTTAATCAATGGTTGTAAAAATGGCTTATTTCTTATCTCATCAAGTAGTGACTCATTCTATATTTAATTGGTAACATACTATTACATGGATAACAAGAGTGATCAAAAATAACATTCAGTTGGCAATACTTGAAATTGGTAAGATTGATACATAAATTTATTTCCTGGATTTTACACTGTTGACAGTGATTTGAAAATTCATATTTGGGTATATTTACAAATTTTTTTTTATTAAAATGCTTGTTTCCCTTACCACGTTCTTTTATTTCTATGGTTGCTCATGAAGAAATCATCTAAAGCATTTCAATCACTCAAAATCCTGTTAGCTGTCAGGCCCCTACTCTAACATAACCTATTTGTATTTATTGTCAAAATGACATGTCAAATACTGCATTATTACTTTTTGATCACCCTGTATTATATTACCTGTTGTACATTGCAATAAAATATATTAGTAGTATAATATATTTAATACAAGTTAAATGTGTGTAACTTACAGTGTTCGACATAATATGTTGTGTTTGTCAATAAATCGATAGTAATTGATATAAATTATCCAGCAATAATTGCCTTGCACCATGAATCATCATCATCATTATGATTATCACCAAATGACTGCATTCAAATCATCCCATACAAAATTGTGAATAGCAGTTTTATTGGAAGTACGGGCGATTTAATTAAAATTAATTAACAGTTCCTCGGACAGGCAAACAATCACAAATAGAGGAAAACAAATAGCGAGTGAAGTGGTCAGTGCATGGTTACATTCACATTCTCCATTCGCATTGTGATAAATACCACCCGATACCATTGGAGAACACATGCTTCCCAAAGCTGTTATTTGAGGGGGAGGGAGGTTCTGTTCACTTCGTTAGGTATTCGATTGCGAATTGATAGAAACACGAAAACACGATGTTTCACAGAATTCCAATTTGGAATGCTGCAATTAAAAGGAATATAACGAAATATGTACCGGGAGAATTTACTAGTAACCACACTGAGCTACATATCAACGAGAGGAAGTCAAAAAAAGATCAAGAAATGAAAGGGAAGAAATGTAAATTTAACCTACTACTTATTATTTTTCCTTTTCAATATATTTCCCCTTAACCTTAATACACTTTTTAGTTCGCCCACTTGTTGAAAATTCATTTACCATGACTTAACTAATAGAATTTATAATAATATTTAAATGAATTTTTACTTTTTATTTAAAATAAAGATTTTTGAACATTATATCGTAATTTTAAATTAATTTTTAGCTAGATTAAAAATTTAACGGTATAACCCGTAACAGAAATCGATATATTTATTTCATGTTATTTATCGATATTGGGTAACATCATATTTACCTGCCGCTACCCTTGGTAACGGAGGTATACGGATCGTGCTAAAAATCGCATATCGAGATTTTAGTAAATGACCACGTTTTAAGATCCCTAGAATCCAATTTTAACATTTTCACGATGATGTCTGTGTGTATATATCTATCATTTAGAAAATTCCGAAACCTTATATTTCTACCCTATTCTAATTTGAAAAGAAATCATTAAATTTTGGTGTAAATCGGATAAACGTAAATGGCACTTTACTTGAAGCTCATAATGGTTTTTCTTCAAAAAATACCATTAAATGCCATTTTTTCGCAATTTATGTGATTATGAAAATTACTTAAAGATTATTGAATTTTCTACAGATACACATTAATACTTTTTATATATATAATGTAACTGATAGGTAAACGTCACTGCCAAAAAACTAATCACTTTAAATTAAAAATAGTGACATATAAAATAGTAAATAAAGCAATAGTTATATGCAATGGAACATAATATAGTTTGCAGCATTAGTAAATACGTAGGTATGTATATAAATTAATAAAAAATAAATAACGGGAGGTTTTGTGTTAGCCACATCAGATTTTTTATTGTAAATTACTACTGTTAAGCCTATGGCACACTTATCGATGAGCATCAGAGAGCATCGATGAGCTCATTGATGAAACAACAGAACGCACCCGTCATCGACGAAAAATAGCGGCGCTGCAATTTTCATCGAATATCATCAATGAAACGAACGTATCTCATTTCACACGTATCTTTTCTGCCTTACGTCACTTTGACTTGTGTCAAACAACAATAAACTAGGGAAATATCAATTTAAAAACCGACGGTGTAGGAACATTTCACTGGTAATATTATCAACTTTTCTGTTTTTCGTCAGAGAAAAAATTTATGTATTTGTCATTGATGAAACACAAAATTATCGATGACGAATGCGTACTGTTGTTTCATCAATGAACTCATTGATGCTCTCAAATGCTCATCGATAAGTGTGCCATAGGCTTAATACTTTTAGGCATTTTATTCAATAAAACCTCACAATCCTATGATATAAATTCGTTTAATTTTTAACTAATTAAAATTAAATTAAAGAGGGTGGTCGAACTGATGTGCGACGGGAGTCGTATACCCTCGAAAATTTTTTTTGTTAATACTGTTAATCTGACATTTGTATATTATATAACCAAACAAAATGCCTTATTGCTGTGCAAAGGAATGCAGAAATAACAGAGGGCATTCATTTTCAAAAACCGAAAACTTAAAAAATTCTTATTTACATTTCACTTCACACGCGGTGTGACCACGTTTTAAGGTCCCTAGAATCCAATTTTAACAATTTCACGATGATGTCTGTATGTGTGTATTTGTTTATGACTGTATGTGTGTATGTATGTATGGTTTTTTGTCAGCGCTCTAACTCAAATACTATCATTCAAAATTCTGAAACTTTGTATTTCGATCCCATTCTAAAATGGAAAGAATCCATTAGACTTTGGCGTACACCGGATCACCGGAAATGGCACTTTACATGAAGCTCGTAATGCCATTTTTTTCTCATTTTCTCATTATACAAATTAAAAATTATTGAATTTTCTGCAAGTCTGCATTAATACTTTTTTTATATTTTTACAGGTAAATTTAAAAAATAATTTTGTTATAAATCCCAGAGCCTTTGATAAACACAATTTACACAATTCATATTTCAAATGTACGTAACTGGCATGTTAATGTCACTGTCAAAAAGCTTATCATTTCAAATTAATAATGGTGACATTTTAAAAAGAATATAGTAAATAAAGCAATGGTTATATGCAAACAAACATAATATAGTTTGCACCATTGGTATGTTTTTAAATTAATAAGAATTAAATTGCTGGTGGTATTGTGTTGGTCACATCAGTTATTTTGTAATTAGAAACGTATTTATAATCTTCTTTTTCTTTTCGTTATACCCAAGATGGGTGTCGGATTTTGAAATTTGTTTAGGTTCCTACGAAATCCTTCCATATCCTCCTATGCTTTGTCATCTTTTTCATTTCTTCTAGACCTCTACACCTATTTATAATCAAGATATATAAACAAAGGGAAATAATTCACCGAATTTTTAAATTAAATATTTAAACATACTCGCACTTATTACAAAATGTTAAACTTTGGCAAAACTGTCTAATTTGAATATACACAAAAAAAAGAATTGAAATTTTGTCCAATTATAATTAGATATTATTTTATTAGGCAATATGTCTAATAATTTAGTATAATTTACAAATCTTAATTTAGCATTTTAACTAACCCGAAATAGATAATAAATATTTTGTAAAAAATCGTTAATTTACATATGTAAATAGTTATTTTAATTACTTATTTTATTTAATTTTACTATATTTTGGCTTCGTTATTTTTATCCTACAATTTTCGGTGATTTATCTAATGAATTAGGTAAGTAAATAAAAAATTTAAATATATGTTTTGTTAATTTCTTTATTTATGTTTAGTTCAATACTAAATGTAGTCATTTAATTTAATTTTGTATTGAATTTTACTATAATTTGTTATTACATATTTGTTTAGTTAATTTAACTACTTATTCTGTGTACTACTTTAATATGTACCTATACGTGGTCGATAACATTGGCGCCTGTTATTACGAAGCTTGATAAAATAAAAGTCCCAGTACGCTCCTGCACTAATCAGAATAATTATTTATTTGAATAATGTAGTTTCCAAACCAAATGTTTAATACAACTAGTCCATTAAGGAAAAAAGAAAATTTGTGGAAATTGTGTGTAATGATGGGAAAGAACTAAAACGCTTTTCATCTTGTAAGTTATCTAAAGTTAAATGTAGTTGAACTTTAGTTTTCTCGGTATTACAAAATTGATTTATGTACTTTCTAACTATGTTAACACCTAATTTTCTCATGGGAAAACTGGGAAATCTTTTACGGTTTAACTTCAAACAGAAAATCTTTCATATTGTGCAGCTGTTAATTTACATTAATATGTATTATATATTGTTGTTTATTAGATTGTGTCACGTTAGTTTATTACAAACAAAATGAGTAATGACATGTGTATTCCGTCATATTAGGATTTGAACACCGGGTAAATACAGCTGTCCAGGGTAGGAAATGAGAACGCCGAGGAATTAGGGCAACTGATACGGGGATTATACCCGCTTGTTTTTACTTAGTTCGGTTTCAATTGCCAGAACAGAGGAAATACTTGTGCAATATTTATTGTTGATATTGTTAGAAAGTGATCTGTTTTAATAAATTGAGAAAGTATCTGAAGGATCAATAAAAAAATATTTTTCCTTAAATCACTGCCGCATAATCAGCAAGGAAATTAAATTTCCCTGCCTAAGCAGGGAAGTAAAATGCAATGTTGGTATATTTATTTTCACAAACATTTTACGTTACAATACTAAATACAATTATAAAATTAAAATAAATGATGTTCAGTATGCAGTTGTATTAAATTCTTGTACAATGTTAAATTGAGTTACTTACCTCGTCATGAAAAAACGAACTTCCCTACCTTTATAAGTAAATAACCATATCCACGACCGAGAGTAAGAGTTAATTTCTATTGGATCAAAATTGATTGAGAAATTCACCATTTTGCCTCTAAATACAAAACATGGACTTTTTCCCATAGAGATTTTATTATTTTCATAATTACCGCACCGAAAACCATTTCCTGTAATTCTTTACAACTAAACAAGGGGAATCCTGAACTGAATCACTGTAATTACTGAAAGCAATGGGATCATACGGTCATACCACATTTTCCAATTATTTTTTTTTCTAAAAGTACCTACACTTAAAACTACTTTAATAAATGCACATATTTTGTCACATAAGTTTCTAATTTTACAAAAATAATTTTTTGTAGTTTATATAAATTTTGAAATGACGTTACAATTTTGCGACCTTGTAGCATGCAACCTTGCTATGTGTACGAATTATGAAGTCACTAAATCAGACTGAGAATGTTTATAAAGAAAATCATAAATGAAAAGTATAATAATATTAAATATTTTTGATGAATGTATGTATAATGTTAGGTACATTTTTCATTTATGAAAAAAAAACTTTATATTTTTTATGACTCTATTTTCAACATACTGTCAAATCTCTTCTGTCATATGTACCGATTCACCTGTCAACAAATTTCTTTTGTTTATTGCAACAATTCAAAAGCTACTATACTCGCCGTCAAATGATTATGGACTGATGTTCAACTTTTATCCCTTTCAGCACCCTGTCCCTTGCCCAGCGGTGTCGCCGCTTGTAACTTGACATGTCCAGAAATGAACGCAAATGTCATATAATACATTTAAAACTAATTAAAAATTTTAATACATCGTAAATGAAGAAAATATTATAACAAATAAGTAAGGTAAGACAGTAATACGTAATATAAAATATAAAAATTGTCTCTGTGGAAAATTTATATTTATATTTTGACCAAAGTTTTCACACATCAAGCTAAGGTCGCGTTAAAATACGATAACCGGTGAAATCTAAATAAAAGGTGAGAATAATTGATTATTAGGTAGATCTGCCAACACAACATGCTTCTGCGGTTAAATCCAAAGTTTTCTTGTTATTTAATAAATTATAAATTTTTTCAAGGATGTAACGCCAATTTTTTGAAAAAATTGTGTTCATTGACAATAATTGTTTTTGCCTGCCCATTTAAATATTATTTTCCTAAACGTTTTTTTATAAGTACCCAGGACTATTTAATTCATGAGTTTCACTCATTTTCTTTTCAAAAGTCTAAATATAATGCAATTTATAGGATTGGGAATAAAAAGTGCACGCAAGTACTAACGAAAATGTCAGAATTTAAAATGACATTGACAGATTACAGATATTTGTAGAGATAGACACTTAAAATATTTGGCATCAGTGTAGAAATCTCCAGTCCATAATTATTTGACGGCAAGTATAAACTAAATGTGTCATAATAAAATTTCGAAACTCTTTACTCTTGTAAAAATAACATTTTCCACATCTCGTTAGTAAAAGAAATACACATGCATTTCTTTGCTGTATAACTATATTTTCATTGATCCTTGAATCATTTTCTGCGATTTATTATCTAAAACTAACAATGAATTTATTGTATTTATACATATATTACAAAACATGTAGGTTTCTCAGTTTTGAAACTAATTCGTATTCATGAAAAATAAAATTATGAAATAAATTACTTTTATCCGCAACGAACTGGAAAAATATGCATCTTTCAAAGAATTTTTTAATGATAAAGTTTCCTACACAAGGCTAGTTCAGAAAATTCTTATTTTGCTTCACTATAATAACCTTACGAGGAATAAGTTCAAAAATCAGATTTACAAATAACAAAAAATATCATAGTTAAATTATTGAACTTTCTTTCTGAACAATATAATACATACGAGTATAATTTTTAATATTTAAAATAATATTTCCCATTGCAATCTATTATAGTGCCTGAACTTCATTCTCCTTGACAAAGTCATCAAGTAATAATTTCTAACCACAAAATAGGATAAAAGACTTTTGTTCACAAACTATTTTTAACTAAGAAATCGTCATAATACGTATAAATATCTACACTACACATTTGTTTCTGATGTGATCTGTTGTGTTGGGTTAATACAAAACGCCAGCGTAATCTGTAGCGACCTTTTCTAGTTAATAAAAAAGGGCCCCCTGAGCCCTGAGCCCTTCCTGTCTTCCATATATAGTAGCTAACGCAAATACAAAATATAATAGTCGCTACTATCTCCAGCGTGGCAGACCACTCTGCTACCAAGCTTTGTAAAAATAGAACAAGAAACTCTTAAATTGTAAAAATATAAAAAGCACAAAATATTTAAACTTCAAATCTATTTTTTAGAAATATAACAACTGAACTCTAAAAATATATCACTATCGTAACTTCATTAACTTCCCTGGTCGGGAGGCCATGTAGCAGTAGTCTAGATTATAGGCGAGACTGCTACACATACATTTCGCCGGTTAATTATGTGCCTATGCCTACTGTTGTATTTATAAAATTGTAAATTAAGTATGTAAAACTTATAAATATTTCGAAATTTTCATTCAGAATTAATTTTTTGTCAAAAGTCGCGCTACGCGCCGTAGCGAGTTAGATGGTATAATCCCCAGTAGGAACTTGTACATAATTTAAATTTCAGGGATGATTTAGCGCGTAATTCAAATGGACTAAATTTGAGAGACACGCCTATATGTGCGGGCAATTTGGCGCGAAATTGATATGGTACGTATATGTAACATTTTTGAGCATTCGTTATAACTTTTACTGCCGCAATACTCTTTACTGTCGAATAATTCTCCACAAAAATATCAATTTTATACACCTCTAACTAAGCAATACTGTAATACAATATTATTAATACTTATTACTAAATTCCCTACAAGAAATTTCAGTTCGCGTATGAGCGTCAAAGTGACATTTTACGTTGACAAAAACGAGAGCAAATGCTACTTTGTATATAGACTGTTACATAAAACAAAATTTTCACATTATTTTTTTGATTGCAGCGTGGTTGGGTGCCTTGTGCCTATGCGTGTCCTTCTTCTCGGCCCCTGTTGTGATAGCAGTGTGTAGAAGAAAGTCAACACGTTTGACTGCTGTGTTCGGCGGGCTGGTGATGGCTCTCGCGTGTTTATTCACCTCCTTCGCTGTGCAATTCCACCAGGTAAGAGAAAATATTAACCTCATAGTTTATGTATTTACTCATAGGTTAATTTATAATATCAGAGGGCGGGATGACAAGTAGTTAGCCTAATAGTAAAAGGCCAATTGTATAGAACATTATTAAATTTAATCACGGTCTTATCTTTGACAAAAATTACGTATTTTCCATTGTATTTTTGTAATTTTTTTGTGAGGGACATGTATTATGAAACGTACACCAGAACCAGAATAAGAACAAGTATAGGTTTGACAGAACGCTTTCCTGTGACAGTTGGTGTTCATCAAGGATCCGCGCTAAGTCCTTATCTATTTAATATAATAATGGATTTGCTGACGAAAGGGGTGAGAGATCAGGCTCTTTGGAGTACGCTCTTTGCAGATGACATTGTTTTGGTGGATGAAAACAAGGAAAGAGTGGAAGAAAATCTGGAAAAGTGGAGGCAGGCCGTCGAGGATGGAGATCTTAGAATCAGTAGAACGAAAACCGAATACATGTGGTTCGGAGGATATGGAAATAACGGGGATATTAGATTTTTGGAAGAGACTGGCTCGAATTGGAAAGTTTAAATACCTAGGCTCTTATGTCACTGAAAAAGGAGAACTGGACAGAGAAATTACTCACAGGATCCAAGTTCGATGGATGAACTGGAAGAAGATAACAGAAGTGTTGTGCGATAAGAGAATTGGAATAAGGACAAAAGAAAAGATATTTAAGGTGGTTGTTAGACCAGCCTTGATATATGACAGTGAAACATGGCTAGTAAAAAAAGTTCACAAAAAGAGGTTGGAAGTCGCTGAGATTAGAATGTTAAGGTGGGGGATGAGTAAAACACAAAGATATAGGATTCGGAATGATGCAATAAGAGAAATAGTTGGAGTAGTGGAGATATCAAGAAAGATTTAGAAGAGAAGGTTTCAATGGTTTGGGAATGTAATAAGGAGGGATGAAGACTATATTAGAAGGAGAACAACCAAAATGCAGGTGGTGAGTCGAAAAGGGAGAGAGGAAGGCGAAAAAGAAGGTGGAAGGATTGTGTGTTAGAAGATTTTAGAGAGAAAGGGCTGTGTAAGGATGATAGGAATGATTTTCCAATGTATTTTTGATACGTATCCATGGTTATAATGTGTAGTTAAATCACGATTTAAAATATGCTGGTTATACCACATGTTTTTCTTTGTTTCTGATGGTCCGCTTGATACGTGTTTCCTTGAATAATCCGCTAGATGCGCTACGTGAGAACGACCCTACCACAGCAAACTATTTTTATATAAAATATAAAAAATGAAATGCATAATGAATTTATTTTTAATATAAATTTATATATTTAATGGAAACCTGAATCAATACATTGTTAGAATTTATAATTGGAAAAACTAAATAAATTGATAGAACCGTACGCTTCCAGATTTCCATTCGGTAATAATATCTTCTTCCAAAACATGTTTTCGGCAAACATCATTCAACCTTAATTCGCGATCATCTCTACTAATTGCACATTGCCATTTTTTAAAAAGTGATATATCGAGTGGAGCAGCAAACAGATTCTTTTTCAGTGGATTTCTTGTAACCGGTTTCACATCCAGGAATGAAACATTTTCTATTTAATTTTATTTCTTATATTTTATGGGGTCCCGTGGCCGCGTGCCTGAGTGTCTGGTCGCGAACCTGGAGGAACCGGGTTCGATCCCGACAGACGCCAAATATTTCCAATTTTAAATGGCACAAAAGTGACCCCTGTGGTGCACTCTCCACGCCAGCTATGAGTGCCCGTGAGGTGACGCCTGGTAAGCGCCCGCACGGTAAAATATATCGTCATCATTACCGATGTCTACATGTGTTGTAGATACTGGCACACCCAGAAATGGGTAATATGCCGTGATGATATATATTTTTTTTATTATTCTATTTAATTTTCTTTTCATTTTGCATTAATTGCAATATCTTTCAACAACATATTTATATTACATTGACATATAATACGAATATGTACTTCAAAACCTGTTTTATTTACCTTTCTATAAGATATAACATGTAATATTTTCAAAACAACATGCAAATGACAGGTGTCAGTTGGGTCGTTCTGACGTTACGCCTCTAGCGGAAAAAACGAGGAAACACGTATCGCTTTGTACCCTCGTTTTGTGCAGAGAGGCACAACCAGTATATTTTAAATCGTGAGTTAAATACACGATCAGTTAACAACGTTTTACACAACTGGGTCATAAAGTTGTTATATATTTTCAAAATGACATTTATTTTTCAATATAGTACCCTAACACTGTAATACAATTAGTCCGATACACTAATACCATTACGAAAAGTGCTTTTCTCAAGGTCTGCAAAATAAGCGTCTACAGCGGCTTGACTTCCTCATTACTTGAAATACATATGAAAACTTTTAGCTTAGGGAATAAATGGAAATCAGAAGGAGCCAAATCCGACGAATAAGCTGGGCGTGGAAGCAAATCGAACTATAGTTCCTTGATTTTAGCCTTGCTGGAAAAATAGTGTGCAGCCGTGCATTGTCTTTATAAAACATGCTAATTTTTCTAGAATATTTTAGTTTAATTGTTCTAGAAGGTTAGCGTAATATTCATTATTTATATTTTGCCCATTTGAAAGATAGTTTATTGTCAAAATCCCTCTAGCAACCCAAAAAACTGGTGCTTCATCTTGTCAGCTGATTTTTAAATATTTAACCTATTAACACCAACTAAGTAAAGGCTAACTACTTATCATCCCGCTCTCTATTTTATGTATGGCCTTTTATTCCACATGAAAAGTAGGTAGGTACCTACTATAAATAATAAAATCTAGATTATATTATAGCCTTAATTTGTGTTAAGTTAATTTCAATCGCCAATAGCAGGGAGCTGAAACTATAACATAAAATAGAAATACATCATTCATTATTAATTCGTTTAACGAATTATGTTAAATTTTATTTTATCATGTACGCAAATAAAACTATGAAACTATAACTCAATTTTCATTTAAAATATCAGATGGGGATCCAATTAAAATATGGCAGTTAAATAGCTTCAAACCACTAATTCATTTTAATTATCGGTTCATCATAATGAGAACAATTATTGTTTTGAAATTTTAATTAATAATGAGTTACAATTATCGCTTTGTCATATTTCTTTATCATTAGTCGGCTCCGGTAGCTCAATGGTTAGAGCAACGCCTCTTGTCATGAGTGTGCTTGGGGTTCTGGGTTCGAATCCCACTAAGGCATGGATGTTTGTGTATGTGAACCTACTCAGTAATTGGGATTTAATCCTGTTGAGAGGTATTAGTAATTTTAATTATTATACAGGGTGTTTCAAAACATGTGTCGGAAAATAAATGGTGGGATTGGTTGGCTAATTATAAGGAAAAAAGTTCCCATTAACATGGTTCCGCAAACGCACCGTTTTCAAGATACAGGGTGTAAAAAAAAATATTTTTATTTTATTTTTTGACGATATCTCAGGAACCGTTTGAGATACAAAACTCAGCTTTTGTACACATCTTAGCATTAATATTAGCTAATTAGTTAATACTGTTGAAGAACTAAGAAATCGCATTATTGCATCCTGCAATACGATACGAAACACTCCAGGCATTTTCAAAAGGGTACGTCAGTCACTAAGACGTAGGTTGGAAGCCTGCGTTACCGTAGGAGGAGGTCATTTTCAACAATTTTTGTGATTTTTCTTGTTTTTTATGTTATTGCTTAGTTTTGTAAAATAAAAGTTCTGTGATCATGTTGCTACTTTTTTTCATGCTTTTCATAATAATTTTTTTTACACCCTGTATCTCGAAAACGGTGCGTTTGTGGAACCATGTTAATAGGAACTTTTTTCCTTATAATTAGCCAACCAATCCCATCCTTTATTTTCCGACACATGTTTTGAAACATCCTGTACATATTATGCGTGTATCGCTGCATCGCTCTTATAACACGGAATTTTTACAACACGGTTTCCTCTAATACTATCAGAGAATTACAACCAAACTTTTCACATCAAAGTGCATATTTACATAACACGATGTCGTGAAACCTCAAAGTTTGGGGAAAAATCATAATATTAAAACTATAAGCTTAGAATCACAGATCACAGACACTATTATAGATAGGAAACTGTAATGTTGCAAACCGGTACTATAAGTACAGCGCCCCCTGGTCGTGGGAAGAAGAAGTTTCGTGTATAGGAGGCGGAAATTTTGAATTTATTCGAATTCAACAACTTAATACTTGGTAATAAATTTGAAGAGCTCACAATGAGCCGATGTTGAAATGTATCTATAGCAAATATTAAGCTATTAAATTATATACGTTATATTTTATATTTATAATAAAATGAGTGAAATAGTAAATTAATAATACAAACTATTTTACTTGTTAGAGTTTTAATTTTTTAATCATTTTTCGTATTTCTTCTGTGCTATTTTTTTTTATTATCGCAATTACACAATTTTTCAAAATTTTCTTTCCATTTAATATTCAGTGTTGAACATTTGTAAATAATTTTTGAGATTTGGAAATCAATGTAAAGTAACATATGTAAAATATATCAACAATTAATACTGAGCTTACAAAATACTAATTATGCATCTAAGAACTAATAAAGTACACATATAATATACATCTGTCGTAATGCAGTCTGGAATACTGAAATTGATGCGCGGCATGATGTCTCTTTCACAAAAGTTTTTTCAAACACAATATCTGATGATAAACTGTTTTACTGTTTATATCACAAATAATCACAAACAACCACAAATAAATATGTATAAATCAAAAATAAACAAAACCACAACTAAATTAAAAAATATATCAATCAATAATTCAATAACAATCGAGCTGTCAGTAAGCTGTCATTTTCAAATTTGAAATAAAATTTTATATACTAACGCCATCTAAACGGGGGAAGAAAAGTTATAATGTTGGCCCACTTTGTCTAATAGGAGATTCCACCGCATGCTTAAAATGTTAAATAATTTTGCAAATACAAGGTTGGGGAGAAAAGACGGACGTTTTTAAAACGTCACAAAAATGACACTTTTTGCTTAAGAAAAAAATTATTGACAAATTTGAGTTCATAAAGACATAGCATTTGACAAAATCAAGTGCGGAATATAACATCTTGCATGTAGGGTCCGTTATCATTAATGCATATCTGGGGGCGTTCTACGAAGTTTGCAAGCATTCTTTTCATCATCGCTCTGTCAATTTAGGCGACTTGTATGTGAATAGCTTCTTTCAGTTCTTCCAATGTGATACGTACATACAAACACAAACCCCGCTCATTGGGAGAACTGATAGAAACTATTCACATAGAGATCGCCCAGATTGACAGAGCGGTGTTGGAAAGAGTGTTTGCAAACTTCGTAGAACGCCTCCAGAAATACATTAATGATAACGGACCCCACATGCAAGATGTTGTCTTCCACATTTGATTTTGACAAATGCTATGTCATTACGAACTCAAATCTGTCAATAGAGCTGGGCAGTAACTAGTTACTTTAGGAACTTAGTTACTAACTAGTTACTTTTACGTAACTTGTAACGTAACTTAGTTACTTTTTAAAATATGGTAACTGTAACTGTAACTTAACTTGCTGCGGAAAAGTAGTTGGTAACTTTACGGTTTTTAGTTACTAGTTACTTGAGTAACTTAAGTTACTTAAAGTAACTCAGAAATTAGAATGTAACTTAAGTTAGTCAAAGTAACTTAAAAAGTGGAGTTGTTGAGCGCAGCATCGCGCATACCCTCTGTAATGTGTAACTTTTATTTTAATACATAATTAAATTCAATATTATTGTTGATTGATTTCAAGCCATAATAGATAATAAAATAAGTAATTATATTCATTAATAATAGAGTTTTTGTACGGTAAACAGAAAAACTAAAAATAACACATTATTTTAACTTTTAATTCTAGAATTAAAAAGTCACTAAATGTTAAATTTGACTTATAAAATATATTATTTTCAAATGTTTTCCTCGCTTACAAATGATACGTTTTAATAAATTATAATTAAACTGCCACTAAATCATCAAAATTATTCCAATTTTCAGGTTATATAAAAAATAGTGTATTTTGTTCGTTGTTCCAAGGGTTGCAAGACTTGAATTCGTCTCATTTTTACAAATTCCCTTCTCACAAGATAAAATGTCACTTTTAATTTTTATATTATATTATAATGTAGATCCGCAGGGCCTTTTTATCATATTTTTTATCACAGCAACCGGGCCCTGATGGCCCCTTGTCAAAGCGGGCCCTAGGCCGTGGCCTCGTGGGCCTAGGCGGTAATAAGGCCCTGTAAGTCCGTTAACATTAACAATAATAATCTGATTGGGTGTTGCCAAGCAATAACGTTAAAATTTAGGGTAACGTAGTTAGTGCAAAAACTCCCTGATATGTATACTACACAATAACTAAGTCAACAGTCAAAGTCTACACTTCACGCCATTAAAAGTAGTTAGAAAGTAACTCAAGGTAACTAAGTTACTTTTAATGAGTAACTAGTACATAACTTAGTTCTTTCACCAAAGTAACTGGAACTTAAGTAACTTAGTTACTTTTTTTTGGAGGTAACTGTAACTGTAACTAGTTACATTTTTAAAGTAACTTGCCCAGCTCTGTCTGTCAATAAATTTTTTCTTAAGCAAAAAGTATCAATTTTGCTTTTAAAAAACTTTAGTCTTTTCTGTCCAACTCTGAATATTTAACAATTTCAGCGTAAATATTGATTATGTGATATAGACACGACACACAAAATATTCATATTGTTTGATTTTCTGAACTATTAAAGTAGTGCTATTTTGATGATTTTGTATAGACGCGAATGGCTTTCTTTTTTATAAATTAAAACAATAATGTTTGAAATAATTGATATTTGCTATTTAAATTATTTTTATTTCTTTAGTTTTTAAAGTTAAAGTTACCATTTGACAGCAGATTTTCAGAAATAGAGCTACTTAAGAGGTGAGAATACGAACCCTGTCTCTTTTAACATTTGTGTTTTAGGGAAGAAAATATCGTTGGATAGGGAAATAAATTCCGCCCTCTGATTGGTCATAATGCACGTTGCACGCCTACTTCACAAAAGCGAAAAATTTATCACCTGTCAGTTGCCAGTTTTCAAATAAAAACCACAGAAATAATAAATCAGTACCAATGTCTTGTTTCGAGGTTGTCTTTTTAACATTTCGATACTGTTCATTTGTGCATATAAAAATTTGGTTACACGAATGGGGTATTCTAATGATTTTTTTTCTGAAACTCCCATAAATTTGAAATACAAATGTGAGCGAAAATTTAAGTTTTTTGTTATTTACGCGAGATATGAATTTTTGAATTATGCTTAAAAATTTGAATTATGAGATAAGACGTCCATTCGTTTCATAACGTCATAACGCAGAAAACTGTAATCAGCATATCAAGTATAATTAAATTAGCTCTTTGTATAAGCGAGATATGTAAATTTAAAAATTATATACTTTTTGGTTTTAAGCGCGGTAATTAAGTTTACTATGGATTAGGACAAAAAATAAAAAAAAATGTCAGTGTCAAATTACGTCTACTCCCTTTATGATCACTATATTTTATTTAATATTTTATATTTTAGTTATTAAAAAAATATGTATAGTTTAATAGGCGTACAAGGAAGTCATGTGGTGTTCAAATTAAATTTTTATTTATATTGTAGTATTCATGTTTTGCGTAGAAAATTACTGTTTGCAATATGCAAACGCAGACTTAGTATTACATATCATTTTGTATGCATATAATAACTGTCAACTGTTACTGCAGTAAACAACAATATAAATCTCCTTAAATTTTTATTATTATATAAAATGGAGTTCAATTCTCCATATACGCGTATATCTTTCCCGGGTGAACAAGTTCAAATTTAAAATGCAATTTACTTATTTACATAAAAGTTTCCATTTTCACAATACGTTTCAATTGATCAATGTCAACAGTCAACGTGCAACTTCCAACTCGGAACAAAAAGTCGTTTTTACTTTTCAACAACTTGGAAACAAAGTTGTTGCAAATCTAAAAGAGACGCGTATTCAAAACATTATACTAAACATTTCAGAATGATTAATCTAGATACTTTGCATATAGTGTTGCCACAAGACCAAGACCAGTCTTGGTCTTGGTCTCGTCTCGTCTTGGTCTTGTCGAGACGAGACCATCATTTGGTCTCGACTAGAAAAGTCGAGACGAGACGAGACTAGCGTCAAGTCTTGTCGAGAAAGTCTTGAGTCTCGACAAGACTCTCGACTTCAGATCAAAGGTATTTTTTTAAACATATACCTATTCTAAAAGTGCTTCAAAAACTGAGAGTATTGCTGTAAATACTGATTGAAAATTCGAATAAATAAGAGAGATATTAATTTTTCAAATTTTGTAATTTTCTACTTTCATAATTGTGTCCCAGAAACATTAATTTATGTAAATATGATGTATTCCTTATTCATCTAAATCATCCAAATATAAGTTTTAAATGAATTTAAATTAGAATGTAAGTGGGATGAAATGAAAGAAGTATCAATTTAGAATTCTTATGTTATGTTAATGCACCAATATTTTTTATTAAATTAAGATCAACCTTTATTTTATACTACACATGTTGATTTTAATTTAATTTTTGTTTAATTCTCAATTAATATATTGGTACAACTGGGTATATGAAATACTGACTACATCTTCAAAATTATTTCCAATTTTCAAACAGCACACAAAAGTTACATCTGTGGTGCATTCTGTAAGTTAGCAATGTACTGCAGTTTTATTTATTAAATTAATATATTATAACAAAAGTAACGTTCCCTTCAAATATACATTATTTTTCTTTTATTTTTAAAGAATCTATTGTGATTCTTAGAATTTTACGAAAATGCACACAAAGATTTTACGATCTTAGGGAAATTCCCGTTTTAAAATAACCATATTCTACATTTTCAACGGTTGTACTTCTTATTCACCTAAATAATTCTTCCATTGAAATATATGAATACATATCGCATGTAGAAATAAGAATATATTAATTGCAAATAATGTAAACTATTAATACTAACAAATCAGTTACATAATTATTTTGTAAAGAAACAGTAAAAATATAAAAAAAACGAAGATTTAATTCTTCTCAAACTTTGTATCCATAATTTATGTAAAAATACTTTTCCGACCAATGAAAATAAAACATTTTCTAGTGTTATCATTAAAAACTAACAAAAAAAATCATAATGTATCATTTAGTAAAAAAAAAATTGGAATATATGTGCTTCAAAAGATAAAAGTTTATGTATCTTTTATGTGATGTATAATGAAAGTAAAACTTTATCTCAACAAAGGGAAATGTAAGGGACATTGTTAAAATTATGTAGTTACAGGTATAACAATTTGGGAAAATTGGTATCAGATATTCTAAGAAACTGGTATTAAGCATTTCTCGTAAGAACACATGCAAAATGCAAGTACACTCGCGTATACAGAGAAAATTAAAATATGTTGTATAAATTCATTCATATGAAAAAATTGAAAACAATAATCGACGTTTACTTAAAGCCTTAAAGAAAATAGAAATATAAAAGTCGTAATGTACAAGCCCTTCTTTAAGAATTTTCTTAAAACTTTGTATGCACAAATGTGTAAAACAAACTGTTTTCCAATTCCCTAATATAATATAATTTTTAAAAAATGGGTAAAAAATAGCACAACATTTCTTTTCTTGTAAAAATCCAATAATGGAACAATAAATTTTATAACGGCCTGTGCTATAAATGCTGCATATTACCAGACAATAACAACCACTATTAGACATCTGCTAGTAATAAAAGTAGGTAGGTTTGCCCAACGCAAATCCAAATATTTCCGAATACAATACTTTAGTCAATCTAACAATTTTTCATCCTAAAAATATAAAACCATGTAATAAAGAAAAGTATAAACGTATGATAAAGAATTAAATGAAACATAACATAGACAATTTTTATGAGGAATCATTATTATGATTTCATAAGTGGAAAGAGGAACCTCTTGAGAAAGAAATACCAAATGAAGAATTATTAGATATCTCCAAAAAATTCTATCCATTTTTACTCCATGGCTTGATTTTATTTTTAACTCTACCTTCTACAACATGTAAAAGAAGTTTTAGTAGGTACATAAAATATCTGTTGTGGCTAGCACAATACCTTCCGTCAATTTGATGTATTTTGTACCAATCACACATCAAAAGTTCCCTAGAAAAGATTCTATATATTCAATAAAATTATAACACGAACAAATTCCATACCGAACGTTCTTTGGAAAAAAATCTATAAATCCAATACAATTATAACACGAACAATCATTATGTATATTGTACTTGACACTGATATCTGTCAATTACAATTTTTTGAATATAGCAGCTGTTTCTATGATTATAGTAAAGCTGACTGATTTTGGAAAGTTAATCTATTTATAATTCGTTAAACCGTACAACTGTTATTATTAAAGTTTCTTAGTTACTATTTTTTTTTTACTAATTTTATAAATTTAAGCACGTTTATTATAATTTATTTGTTTTTCAAATAAGTGTTTTTTTTTGTTAGAGAATTGTGTTTATGTAACTACCTACAGTTTTTATTGAATATACCATTATTATTCTAAATACATCCGTCAAAATTTTGATAGAAAGTAGAAGTTCTCAACCTGTGGTACGCGTACTAGGGGATACATTTATTTAGAAAAATATAAAAAAATAGCGAAAGAAGTTACTTTTTTGGGAATTTTTGTCCAGTTACTTACTGCTTCATATTTTATGTTTATTAATAAGAAGTAGCGGTATGGATGTCTATTTTCATATTAATTATTTCAAGAGCTCAAGTATCAAGTTGATGATATTTACAGAAAAAATAATAAATATCTCAAATATTATTTGGAATTTTTGAATCGCGATTGTACTGCTGTTCTTAGAATTTTATGTACTATTAGATGGGATTATAAAAAAAATGTTAATGGAAGCAAAGTCGAGAGTCTTGTCGAGACTCGAGACGAGACGAGACTGACATCAAGTCTCGTCTCGACAAGACCAAGACGAGACCACTCTAGTCGAGACCAAGTCAAGACCAAGACAAGACCGGCCCCAAGTCTCGTCTCGTCTCGACTTCTGGCAACACTATTTGCATAGTTCAGAATTCGCGGAAAATTAGCGAAATGCATCACAATCAAAATAGAAATAATAAATTATTATACACGAAATCTTATGAAGCCATCCCATAAAAAATAATATACAGGGTGGTGACTCGAACACCCGAACATAGGGATTTAACAAGTAAAATCAAATTTTCGTAATTTTCTGTTTCCCTAATTATTTTAGATCAAAAAAAACTTCAAATAAAAGTTGTAGAGCATAAAATTCTGCATCGGAATTAATAAACAAAATTAATTTTGCGTGCCTTGTAACCACAGAAATTAAGTATGAAAAATACTTAAATCAGCCCAAAAATAACGATAGCGATAGAATTGAAACAAAAATTAACAAATGTTAACGGTTTATCTATCAAGTTACGCTGCGTTAGTTTATTTTTATTATTACTTATAATTACTCTTGAAGTGAAAATATGGCAGACAATTATACAGTAAGTGAAATAAATCAATTTTTAAAGTTATTTTACAGTGGCAATAGTATAAGACAAGTGCGAGCTCTATTTGTGAATTTATATCCTCATAGTCCAATTCGGTCGACATCAACAATCCATACCATCATAAATAATCAAACAAAATATGGGTCAGTATTCGTCCGTTGCAAGTGTTGCACTAAAAAACGATTAAATATTGCACCAGAAGAAGATATTGAAACTGAAGATCATAACGCTAACGAAATCAATGTACTCGTATTAGCTACGGATCAAAAATAATCCAAATGTGAAACTTAGAGAAATTAGATCTTAGGTGTGCACCATACCACGGTTCTAAACATATTAAAAAATCTGTTGTGGCCAGCACAAGACCTTCCGTCAATTCGATGTATTTTGTACAAATCCCATACCAAAAGGTCCTTGGAACAGATTCTATATAATATCATGTAAAATCGAACACGAACTCATACTATTTCTTACAAATTCCATACCAAAAGTTCATTTGAAAAGGTTCTACAAATCCAATAAAATTACAACATAAACACACACTAAATAAATTGCACTTGACACTTCCTTCATTTCTTCTTCAGCTTTCCCCTATTTTATTAAGGGTCGCTGTTTCCTCTTCTCTTCCACTCATTCCTGTCCAGCGCATCTTCTTCACACAGTCCTTTCTTTCTCAAGTATTCTGCGATACAGTCTTTCCATCTTCTCTGTGGCCTTTCTCTGCATGTCATTTGCGAGGAACACTATGACATACCAATTTTAGATCCTTTACTTTCTATATTTGGTTTTGCACTTGCAACTGACATCTTTCAATTAAAATTTTTTGCTGTTTACATGATAAATAGCAAAGCTGACTAATTTTTGAAAATTAATTCCTTTATAACGCTTTAAATCTACATCTATTGAATATGAAGGAAAATGTATAATCAAACCGTATAGAGAGGAGTATTTTCTTTAATATGTATAATAACAAAAAGTCAAAAAATAATATTTAACTGCGTTTTTTTAAGAAAAACTGTTAAAACTTCAAATAAAGGTACTTCCGGTGGATCATTTGTAACCAAAATCTAATCAACTCTTCATATGGTTGTACAGAAGAGGAATGCGAAAGAATTATAATTTTTAGAATTGTAGTATTGGAGTTATCGTCGGAGAAAAATTTGTCACACACGAACACACATACACACGGACACACATACACGCGGACACACACACACACACACACACACACGGACACACACACACACACACACACACATATACAGACATCATCTTAAAAATGGTATATTCGTATTGTAGGGACCCTAAAACGTGCTTATTCATTAAAAACTCACCACCGATTTTTTTGACCAAAGACAATACCTTCCTTACCTAAAGGTGTCGGAAGGTAAAAACACAAATTTAAGTGACATATAAACCGTTAACATTTGTTAACTTTTATTTCAATTCCATGGATATCGCTATTTTTGAGGTGATTTACGTCATTTTCATACTTAATTTCTGAGGTTACAAAGCACGAAAAATTAATTAAGAATTTTATGCTCTACAACTTTTATTTGAAGCTTTTTACCTAAAATAATTAGGGGAGCAGGAAATTACGAAAATTTGATTTTACCTGTTAAATCCCTATGTTCAGGTGTTCGAGACACCATCCTGTATAAACCATTATGCGGGCTTCACAGGACAAAAATTAATTTGTATTAGCAGATGACACTAAGAATTAGCAAAAGTCAATATTTTCTTATATTTTGAGCATTAACTTACTAATATTTGTATAAGCCAGACAGACATAGGAATAAAAAAGCCAGCGGCGTCTCGTGCATTTTATAAGAAGGCAAGCAGCAATGGCGTAGGTAAGGTATTAAAAAAAAAATGCGCCGCAGGCGAATTTTTTTTTCATTCAAGGTCAAATGCCTTATAATTGACTTGTGCAAAAAACAAAAATTGCCAGATCACAGACTTGACATGATATTACGTTATGTATATTATTTAAGTCGCAAAAGCCTCGCTTAATATCATTCCATACTGATTTTTCTTTATTAAATAATAAACATGGTCAACAATATAATTTTAGTAATGTTTCACTACCACATAGCCAGACATGTTTGTCATATAAATCGGTATTAAAATGCCTTGTTATGTTTAACAGTTGTTGTTAATAACTTCATAGGAGGAACTGATCTGCCATTTGCAAAAAAGTTTTTTTTTTCTTCAAAATTGCCAAATGGCTTTTCTTGTAATTTTTTATTATTATTGCACAAATGTTATCCATTCTGTATAAAAATATAAGGATTATTATTATTTTCAAAATTTAATTGAAACAAAATAAATGTAGAAATATAAAATATAGATACCTTATAAATAAATTTTACTTTTATTCGTATCCTATTTTAACATTTACTATCTATTTCACTTCAATTTTGTTCATGGAAGCAATATAAAAACTGCTTGCAGATGAACCTAAGCAGCGAAATATTTTCAGTATAGAAGGCTACATGTTCGGCAGTGTTCGGTATAGTGTAGGTATAGGCGGCGTAAGCACTCGAAGTTCTGCTTACCAGCACGTTTTGTACAACATGGTAAGATCGTAATAGTACGTATCCCAGTGATAGAATTAGATTAACGGTGCGGTAGGCAACAGTAAATATACATTTGTGTCTTGCTGTTTGCTCTTAAATTTTGATATATTAAAGTTCTAAATATAATTGTAAAAATATATTAAAAGTAACAAAATATAAAGGCAAGCACTGCTTGCCTTGCTTGCATGGAGAAAACGCCACTGAAAAAAGCTGACTGTGCTGACTGCTAGCCATAGCTGCCCTCACAACCACTGTCTACCAATTAGGAATTTTGAGTTAAGTTAATACCTAACCTGAAAGTCTCATTTAGTCGAAGTTGTAACTCTCAAGGCTGATTTATGATGAACTTAATTTACGAATTTACAATTTACAATTTAGAATTTAAAATATAAACTCACTTAAAACACATACAATGGTTTATGAACGATTTACAAATTTAGAAATTTGAAATTTAGATTTGCAATATAACAATATTTTATATTTTCAAATGTAAATTTCAAATTCGATCAATCACAAGAGAGAACTATTAAACATGGCGGTAAGGTGTAACTTTGATTCATCCGTAAGCTGTCTTTTCTGTTTGTGAGTTGTTGACATTTTGAAGATAGATTCACAAAGAATAAAGTTATATTTTGTTTTTTTTTTTTATTGTTAAGCAATATTCGCGAACATCGTAATTTGTACGACAAAGCAAATGAATTGTACAAAAATAAAAACGTTTGCGTAATTTCAATGCAACGAGGGATAGCAAGGAATTAAATACATGCACACTCATAGGAGTATATTTGAAGAATTATTGTTCATGATCTTGTTATTTCACATTCAGAAACATATATGATGCTGCCCGTTGACAAATCAATGTGTTCATAGACCTAATCACTGCCTAACAGACCATCTACGTTTTTTTAGTTTGTGTTTGTTTTATTTCTTTATTATACAAATCAACAATAGTAAAAAAATCGTCTAATTATCTAACAAATTCATGAAAATAAAATTGTAACCTAAAATCTGAACTGATAACTTGTAAAAATCAAATGACAAGCAGTGACACGTCACGTGATAGATACTGATTGGTCAGATCTGGAATTTCAATATTGAACATAATCCAGAGAAAAAATTAAATCAAATTTTCTAAATGTAAATTTATAAATTAATTCATCATAAACCAGACCTTATAGTTTCCGAAATGGTAAACCCCGTAAAAACTTTATTTTCACTATCTTATATCTCGGAAATAATTGAAGATCGGGCCCATGTTGATTAAGCTTTTTACTCATTTTGGTCGGTAGTATCTGCATTTAAAGTTTTTACCGGAAGTTGAAAACACGCACGGAAAAAAAAATTGACTTTATTAGTTGAAATGTTTTATAATGTCTCATCTGCGGTTGCATTAACTAAATTTGTAAATAAAAAAATCTGAAACAGTTCCTTATTTTTCTTTTATAGAAATATGTAATTTTAAATATGTGAATTTGTATTTCTGAGTTGGTTTCATCTGTTGCAGAACTATATTTTTACTGAAGACTATTGTAGTTCATTGCTTTAGTAAAGTAAATAATATTACTAACAGAAATTAGATAAAATTTATTAACATTTACAATAAATTATTCTGTACTCGTGTAGAAATCTGTTTTTACTTCATTTCCTGGCATTTAACCTAAATAAACATGATACTCTTTATTTGTGTTAATGGAATTGATTAAATCAGAAAATAAGTTTTGCTGTTTGAGTAAATTTATTTACCAATTGTTTTAAAAATATCTTACTTGATTGAACAAAGTTACTGTTTTAGCTCCAGTTTACTCATTTAGTTAAAATTTTACTAACAGGACAAAATATTTTCTCTTTCAAGGAATAGAATAGCCAAACCAGCTAATATTGTGCAATTTTTAACATTTCTTATCTCTCCCCCCATTTCCCTGTGCTGTGCTATGCCATACACGTTGTGATGACATCCAGTTGTATGCAGGTATGTTGTAGGTACGTAGAAGCGAAATAACGCTAAGGTATAGGAAAAAGTGCTTAGTACCTGTGCTTGTGATAAATCAACAAATTTCATATGACAATCACTTTTAATAATATGACTGTTTTTGTACACAATTTAAAGTTTTACTTCACATTTATTATTTGTTATAAATTCCTCCATTGCTTTGTAATTACAGAAATAATTTTTGTTTCTGTACTAAACCAATATTAATTATATTTTTCAATAAATTATCTCAGTATATATGTGTTTTTATTTCTACGTTTCAATTTTATACTAACTAGTACAGTAAATTATAATTCAAGATTGCTTTATAAAGATACCCCTCACAGAAGAAAACATTTCACAGTCAGGTAAAATAATATCCGTAGTAGTTATTATTTAAAACATTTATCAATTTTTTGAGAAAATAAAATTATTCCCTTAGTAATATGAATATTAGTATTAGTTAATATTATAATATATTTCACTATATTGAATTTACTACTTGAAAAATAATCTAATGCAAGTGAGTAAATTATATTCGCTTGTACAGTAAATGTATTGTACTACGCTAGTCACATTTTCACTCATCCTACAAATGTTATTTCTATGTTTTCGTAGAAATTGTATTTACTGTTTAAGCAAAAACAAATCCAGAAGTACGTATTTACCGATGTAAATATGTTTTTCACTGTCACGATTTTAGGGTATGTTTTTATCTAATACGGTTAACTTTTTCTTTCCGTGCGCTTTATAATTTTTGTCATATTCTACAATAATTAATTATCTAATTGTAAATTTTCAATATGTATGTATTACTTCTCATCTGTGATTATTTTTCTGTCTTTTGTGAAAAATATTTGATATTTCTGTTCTAGGCTGTGTTAAGCTACGGCATCGTATTGGGGATAGGCTGTGGAATAGTGCGGGAGACTTCAAGCCTAGTCCTGGGGCACTACTTCAAGCGAAGACGGGAGTTCGTTGAGATGGTTTCTCAGGCTGGTGGGGGTGTTGGCGTAGCACTATTCTCTGTACTCTACAAGGAGGCCGTTGGGTCGGTAATAACTTAGAAGTAGTTTCCTTCTTCTTAGAATAGTATTAATATAGATTAAATAATATGAGCATTTGTGTATCATACTGTACCTTATGCATTATGCAATTTTTAATTATTTTACTATTTAACTTTAATAAGATAATCGCGGACGATACGTATGTACGTTGTACGAGTAATATAATGGAGGGTTATACTTTTCACGTCACACGCAAGAAAGAGACAGTTGATGTAACAGCTGAAATGAAAGATCATAATACAAACAAGCCATCGCCATTTGTAAAGGTCTGTCTTCTGTCAGTTATGTTTTGATATTTGAATTCTACACAATTCATAGTCTTCGGATGGTTGTGGAAACTTACAGAATTTCACATTTGTCTTGTACCTTACACTCACTTCATTTTTCATATTTGGCACCATCTTGTTGAAAATGTCATCATGACAGTGTTTTGTTTATTTGTTTAGCAACTGAGAATAGTTTGCGGACACTCACGTAACGAAGCGAATTAGCCAATCAAAAACTGGGGAGAAACTGTCAGATTGAAGGACAAAGAGCTGGGCTGCATTCCAAAATCAAGAATACCGAATATTGGAGTAGGATGACCTAATTTAAGAGTGTAGTGTGTTTTGGAACGAATAAGTTTCGCTGGAGTAAAAAATTGAAACTAAATTAAAAATAATTTAAAAAAATTAACAAGACTACTTATTATTACAACATTAATGTCAAGCCCAGTATTACAAGCGCTTGTTTATAATAAAAGCGCTTTTATAGAGCACTCTCTTTATAATGTGAAAGTACGCTTTTATTATAAAAGTGTGTTCGTAATACAAGCCAATGTGTTTACTTATGTTTATTTTCAAACAAAAGCACGTTTTCTTCCTCAAAAAGGAAAATTATTTCATAATGTTGGGAATCGTGAACATCCATGTTTGAAAATATTGTAGAGTAATTTCTGTACACTCCTCGATAGTAGGATAAGTGGAGTATCACTTTGGATTAAACTGTGGCAGTTTTGGAACAGGTGAAGAGTAAAATCTGGGAGTAAGGTTGTTAGTTTTGGAACGATTTTGAGTAATTTCATACTCTAGAGTCGGGTTTTGGAACGCAGTTTGTTTTGGTTTATAGCGTGGTTTAGAAGTTATGCGTTGTTTTCATAGTTTGGCAATTTTCATATAAAAGTTTTTAGTGCGTTTTGAGTTATTTTATATTTTTTGCCAAACTATGAAAAGAAAACGCATAATACGCTATAAACCAAAACAAACATCAGCTCTCTGTCTTTCAATCTGACAGTTTCTCCCCAGTTTTTGATTGGCTAATTCGCTTCGTCACGTGAGTGTCCGCAAGCTATTGAGTCACCTGTAGTTCAAGGAAAATATCAATAGATGACAGTATGAAAATATGTCTCTGTATAACCTTCCATTGCGTTACAGAAAGGGCGCTCACTTTTTCAGAACAAACTGTGCTACACAATTACTATAGCGTTGCCAATCTTCCTACTGATATTATTTAATCAATGACTTTAGGATAAAAATAAAAACTTATTATACAGATTTTTTTTAAATAAATAAATTTTAAAACAGTATTTTAAGAAATGCGATCTGAGATCAGTTTTATAATTAGCAAAACAGGACACCGTATTCAAAATATAATCAAAATCTACAGAATATTTTATCTTCGAAATAATTGACCTCATTAGCCTGGTATTGAAAGAATCAGTCCGTTTTTTTAAAGGATTCAGAAATTTGTTTACTTGCATAGTTTATATCGAATGTCTACTTTTTTATTGGTAAAATTTTCATATGGCTATATTTTTGCTCTATTAATTTTAGAAGAAATGTTCAGAATTAAAAGCTGCATCCTATATCAAATAAATCCAAAATTATTGTTTTACTTGCATTTCGTTCACGAAAGAGAAGCAAAATAAAAGTTATAATTTTTGGCTATTTACATTTTACAGAATTCCATGAGCAATAGCACAAAATATGAAACAGTTGTTTGGCAGATGGCAGATGACATCTGTCATAAAGTTTTAATAATTACTGATTTCATTAAATTATTTATCAGTAAATAATTAATTATAAATACATTTACCATCGCTGAAAATAACTCAGTGAATAATAAGTATTAAAAATTAAATATTAATTAGTAAACTTTTACATATCAGTCAAAATAATATGACCAATTGAATAAAATATAAACCAATTATTATAAATCACTAAGGCCATAACTCAGCACTCGTCAAATATAGAGTGATTGGAAAATTCCAATTCTTTTATTATTTCGATTAAAATCTTTTTCACAGATATTCATTGAAAACTACTAAACTTTAAAAAATAATAGGTACCATATAAAACATTAAGGTAATCGGCATCTTTTATATTTTTTGTTATTTATAGCATTTACTTTAGTCGCCATCAAATAAGTATGGATTGATGCTGAACTTTTTCCCTTCTTCGCACCCTGTCCCTTGCCCTGCGGTATTACCGCTTCTTCATAACAGCATTTTCTACATAGCCACTGAATTGGGACAGTGTAGAAATCTCCAGTCCATACTCATTTGACAGCAACTATAGAAAGATTTAATTATTTACAAAATTTGGTTTTATGCTAAATTGCTTACAATCAAGTTTTAGAGGATTTTTTGTCTAAATTTCTAAAATATTACTTGCAAATGAAGAAAATAAAATGTTGAAATGGGGTCCTATACCATTTTTCTTTTATTTTTTTTTTCTGTAAGAACAAGATAAAATAAGAATTTTAGACTTAAAAATTTTACGAAATAAGCGAAATATGAATTTTTAAAGTTTAAGAATTTGTGCGTGACGTAGCAGGTACTAACAAGTGATCGACAAACAATGGGACAAACTGTTAGTTATAGAGGGAACAATTTTTTTCATGTTTGCATAGCTGAAATGTTTCTATATAAAAACTTATACGTTATATTCACGAAGAAATTATTATTAAGTATAAATAACGTAAATAATAAGCATTTTTTTCCTAATAAATTATAGAACATTGAAACAGTTTGACAATATTATTACACAAAGTATGACGACGGATGGCGCTAGTGTTGGCTGTTTTGAAGTTTCAATATTAATTTAATTAATATTACAAATTGATTTAATTATAAATATATTATTATTGTTAATATTACTAGATGTTATAATTAAACAAATTCATCAAACACATAATTGTTAAATGTTTTGTTAGGTTATAGAATAACATGACATTTCATATTCTTTTAAAGGTGACTCAAAGATGACCGCTGCAGACGCGCGAATCTCCTTTTTAAAATCAGGCGATCAATCAAATTCTTAGTACCTAACGCGTCATACCCAATTAGTAATCAGCTTCAATCGCTTATAGTTTGTGACCTAGTCAATATTTAAAGAATTTTTTTTCACTAAAACTCATTAATTTATGTATATTTTCGTCTTCTTATTTAAAATAGTTAAAATATGACTATGGTATAGGACCCTATTATAGAATCGCGGTGGCCTCCACTATTTCTTCCCCTTCTTTTTCCACACTTCACACTTTCTTCTCTCTTCTAGGAAGCTAGGCTGGCGTCTCGGTCTTCAAGCAGTGACCGGCCTTCTAGCCCTAGGTTTCTTCCTGGGTATCGTATACAGATCTGCGGCTCTGTACCATCCGCAACGAAGAGCCATAGCGCATTTGAAGACCCAGAGAAGGAAAATGAAAGATAGGAAGAGAAAGGAGAAAAGACAGCCATTGTTTGACCTCACTCCACTGAGAAGCAGAGCTCTTCAGGTTCTAATGGTGGGGGGCAGTACGGCTGCACTTGGGATATACACACCTGTGTTCTACCTGGTGAGTAGAAATTTTATCCCTTTAATTAAAACATTTAAATTGAAAGGGGTATACAGGGTGTATCAAGATAATGGAACAGTGCCGTTTATTCGTGTATGTGAAAAGATACAGAAAAAAGTGATTAGGATATTTTGTAAGGGATAGAGGGGGACACATTTTAGCATAAACTTTATTATCATAAATCCAGTGGTACTCAAACTATAGGGCAATATTATATTTTTTTAAATGGCATTATATATATATATATATATATATATATATATATATATATATATATATGTATATATATATATTTTATTAACTCATTAAATAGAGAATTATGTTCTGAATTCAATGATATAATAATAAGCCCTAACATTGCGAAAAATTTGATAAAAAATAATTCAAAGTTAATATTTTATTTCTACTTTATCTAAGTAATCTGAGCAAACATTCAATCAATAAAACAAAAAAATTATTTTAAAAGTTGAATTTATTGCCAAAATCGTAGCTTACTTGAATGTCATAAAACTAAAATAAATTTTATTTTGTTTTATTGATTGAATGTTTGCTCAGATTACTTAGATAAAGTAGGAATAAAATATTAACTTTGAATTAATTTTTATCAAATTTTTCGCAATGTAAGAGTATGATATTATTATATCGTTGAATTCAGAACAAAATTCTCAATTTAATGAGTTAATAAAATATAAATAATGCCATTTAAAAAAATATGTAGTTTGAGTACCACTGGATTTAAGATAATAAAGTTTATGCTAAAATGTGTCCCCCTCTACAGGGTGTCTCAATAAGCTTGCTCACTATTGGTAACTTTTTTATTTGAAGAGATACGAGGTTGGTTAAATGAGCAAAATTGTGCCATTTTATATTAGAAAATTGATCATGTAGACAAAATGAAAATTGTGTCAGCGGTTCTCAAAATTTGGGACAAAATATAAATTTTTTAAATGGAACCATATATTTTTTATTATCTTATTGGAAAGAGTATTTTTTTCTCTTTCCAATAAGGTAATGTTGTTTATGTACAATTTTTTCAAATAAACGAGTTATTTACGATTAAAAATAAAAAATTTGTGAACTGTTTTATCAGTTTATTTAGCCAAGTAAGCCATGGAAACAATTGATTCTTTGTTTGTTTAACGTTTAATAATTTCTCCCATAAAGTTCTCTGTGTTCAATAACTTTACAAATGAAGAAAAGTTAGATATGATCTTGCTATATGGAAAGTTATATCTAGACACCAGTTACGTAGAACGGTCGGCTCACTTTGCAAAAGAGCTGAAATGTGCGAAAGAAATAATGGCTTTCAAATTAAATATTTTCTTTAATTGTTTTGTTATTACTGTAAAATAAGTTAATAAAATAATAATTTTATAAAAGACAAATGTTTCCATAGTTTACTTGACTAAATAAACTAATAAAAGATGATTTTTATCTTTAAACGCAAATAACTCGTTTATTTAAAAAAATTGTTCATAAACAATATTACCTTATTGGAAAGAAAAAAAAAATAAGATAATAAAAAATATATAGTTCCATTTAAAAAATGTATTCTGTCCCAAATTTTGGGAGAGAGCCAACCGTTCTACGGAACGTGTGTCTAGATATAATTTTCCATATAGCAAGATCATATCTAACTTTTCTTCATTTGTAAAGTTATTAAACATTATTAAACACAGAGAACTGTACGCGAAAAATAATTAAACGTCAAACAAACAAAGAATCAATTGTTTCCATGGCTTATTTGGCTAAATAATTTAATAAAACAGTTTACAATTTTTTTAAGTTTTAACCGTAAATAACTAGTTTATTTGAAAAAATTGTACATAAACAACATTACCTTATTGAAAAGAGAAAAAGATACTCTTTCCAATAAGATAATAAAAAATATATGGTTCCATTTAAAAAATATATATTTTGTCCCAAATTTTGAGAACCGCTGACACAATTTTTATTTTGTCTACATGACCAATTATCTAATATAAAATAGCACAATTTTGCTCATTTAACCAACCTCGTATCTCTTCAAATAAAAAAGTTACCAATAGTGAGCAAGCTTATTGAGACACCCTATATACCTTACACAATATCTTAATCACTTTTTTCTGTATCTTTTCACATACACGAATAAAATGCACTGTTCCATTATCTTGATACACCTTGTATGTGTAAGTCACATATCGAGATTAAGGGCCCTAGCATGTGCATGTGTGTGGGTATGTGTGGATCCCGCTCTAACTCAAAAACAATCAAATAATTTTGAAACCCTGTATTTCGACCTTATCATTATTAACTCTAAAGGTAAAATGGATAAAAATAAAAAATCCGGCGTTTATAAAATTGACTGTAAAGATTGTAATAAAGTTTACATCGGGTAAACTAAAAGACAAATTGGTACTCGGTTTAAAGAACATTTCTATCATTTAAAAACCGGTAATCCTGATAAATCTAGTGTAGCACAACATATGTTTATTAACAACCACAAAATTGACAATTTTAATATACAATTATTAAAACATGTTGATAATAATTGATATTTAGACGCATACGAGAGTTTGAAAATACGTAAATTTAAAGATAAATTGATGAACTCGGATCTAGGTCCCATCCCAAATTCCAAATTATATGAGTTAATATAAGACAGTTACTTTGTTTAATTTTAGTTACCCAATTAGGTATCCACTCACCTATGACTCCTCTCCCTATATAATCCGAGTTCTCTCCCTTATTCCTCAAAGTTGTTTTGACCTCTGATTTACATGCTGAGTAATCTTAATTTCTCTGTCTTATTATTTTGTAGGTTTTTCCTTTTTCTACTGATGATGAGAACATAGTTCTCGAAATACGTATATAGTTTTTTTTTAAATTATTGTTAAGGTTAAGAGATTTTCTTTACATAGTTATAAAAATTAATGATTATTAAATTTTCTATAGGTATGCGTTCATACTTCCTCTATACTTATATTTTATAGATAAATTTATAAAAGACTCTATTTTATAAATACCGGAGCCTATGTTTTAATGATAAGCACAATTCCATAGTTACACAGTTTTCAAATGTATATAACAGACAGAGAAATGCCCTTTTCAAGAAACTTACCATTTTAAATTCATAATGGTAACATTTTAAAAAGAAAATAGTAAATACAACAATAGTAATAGTTTTATTTTACGAATGCAGGAACAAATACAGTTTCCCTTTCCAGCATCAATAAATATGTAGGTATATATTTAAATTAATAAAAGTTAAATGGCGGGAGGTATGTTTGTGTTCAAATTATACAAGAAAAAGTGTTCTGCACTAAATAATAACGATAGCAGCGACTTTTTTTTATTAATATTTTTAAATCGGTACCTATCCATTTTGGATTTTGTCAGACACATGCTAAATATTTACTATCCTTCAACATTTGCGTCAAAATATTTTAGAACTTACTTCACTAAAATTGCCACTGCTGGGTGTAACTAAACCTTCCTCGAGCGATGTTTTATAAGAATAATGAAAAACACATTGTTCAGTAGTTCTCGAGATCAGCGCCAACAGGCATAGTCGCTTGATTTCTTATCAATGTAATCTTTGTAGAAGCTACAAAATTTCTTAAATTTTCTGTAACATTTTAATAGAAAAATTTACACTCTAAGAAATTTTAACTGTGTAAAAACCGCTTTGGTTAATGCGTAAAACCCCACACTAAATTTTGTAAAATTTGTTAATTGTACATAATAAAATGTAGTAAAAGTTGTAGTGTTAAATAATTTATAAAAAATTTACACTATTTATATTAATAATTTAAAGAAATTTCATTCTACACTCTGCTCATTGATGTTGTGTTCCTAAGGAAACAAGTTAAAAATCGCACGGTAGTTAGTTTGTTGTGATATTTGGAAGTATTCGGATGTATATTTCTGTGTTTTTGTATTAAATGATAATGTACAAACTAACATTTAAAGTGAAATACAAAAATTTGTGTGTTTTCATAAACGAAGGCATCAGATATGAAGATTTCCCATTACCTGGTAATTACTATATTATCATTTAATCTATGTAAAATGCATTCTTTAAATGAGATCTTTGAACATATTGTATTTATTTATTTATAATACATTCATATATATATATATATATATATATATATATATATATATATATATATATATATATATATATAGATACATATATGTATCTCGTAACATTATTGCATAGATAGTTAAAATACATTAGTTGGTACTAGCTATGTTACGAAATATTCGTATTCAATGTTGAATCACTTCAATATGTACTTTTATACCAAATTTGTAAATGGGTAAATTTACACAACTTGGTGTGGACCAATTTTAGTGTTTATTTTAAACAGAATTTCATAGAGTATACTAGAAACAAGAGATGCCTGTTCTGTTCAAAATTTAGGAGCCATAAATCATAAATCACGTTTCATAAACTGCTGTGCAATATTACATTTTAATAGCTCTATCGTGATAGCCTTCTCTTCAATTAACATAAAAATGAAAGAATTTATTCTATCATAAATTTATAATTAATGAAAAATTGCAATAAACACTACACAATACATTTCGAGTAGCTGCATAAAATAATATCATAAACAAAATGATGAGCTTTGTATTAATAGAAACAGGTCACCGATATAAAACCTTGACGATATAAAAATCGTCATTCTCGTTTCTGTCTGGCCTCTGAAAAGTTTTATGTCTTGCTATACTCGTATAATGAAAAGAGTGTAAAGAAAATTATGTTATCAAGTTTCTCTGGTGTATTGTGAGCGGCCAGAATAGAAATTCTAGTTCCTAGTTTACTTAGAGAAAATGTGTTCTATTATAGCTTTATGCTTTTAAGCTTCCAGACATTGCAACGAACATTCTTTCATAACGCTGATAAAAATAGACCATTTGTGTCAGGACGATATAGCTGTTATAGAACAATGACAGGATGTAAACGCAGAAACTGCCTCCCTCATTTAAATCAAAATTTGATCACAAACAATTTGCAACGAAAATTGCTTTATACCTTTATATCCCATGTTCATTTCTATGACATCCGGTGATTCACAAATTTTGCTTACAGTTTCAAAGGCCGTATGATTTATAAACAATTTATATTTATTTGCTCCTGCTAAAAGCGCAGGAGAACTGAATGTACAAAACAAATTGTAAGAGATTTGTTGAATATATAGGATACATTTCAATTTCAAACTTTTAATTAAAGTATTAACACTAACAAAAAATAGTAGTAATAAATATTTTTCTCTTTTAATAAAATAAAATTTCACTCATTTTTAACCGTCAAAAAGTGTATAGCCTTATATAATTATTATTAAGATGAATAGTAGAGTTCATTACTTATCGTATGACATGAATAATATATAAATAATGTACATCAACGTCATATTATTCGTTTAATTGTTGCTATAGTTGGCAACATTGATAATTTGCATGTTCATACTGTCAAAGTCATTATTTGAAAAATATTTGTATCGTGTTTGAAACATTTTTGTGCGTTGTAAAGTCCTATTTATAATAAAGTAATGTTAAACGTAACGCAACGTGACCGTTAACGCAAACACAAAATCTGTGAATCTGAAGGTAGCACTTCTAATCAATCAGAAGAATTCGGTATATTAATTTGAAATTCGGCTCTATTTTATTTATTGTCTTTATATGTCATACATAAATATAAATAAGATTAGTATTATAAAATAATTTAAATAGAAGTGGACAGTGACTAAAATATATTATTTAATTTGTAGATGTGACAGTTCATGACCATGTCGATAATACAGATTGCAATCTGTATAACTCTTTTCATAAAGATTCTAAAACCTCTGCAAACGTACCAGTACGTGACGTCATACATCTAGTTACTTCTATTCAATTTTTGTTAATGACGTGCATTGGCTGCTTGAATGATTTGAGTATACCTTGTTTATAAGATGTAGGAGATTTGAACAAAATATAGGAGTATTAAATATAGGAAGTCAGGCAACCCTAATTTAGGTGTCCTGTAAGACATTAACTCTTTTTTGTTAGGATAGTTGAATTTCGAAATAAATTTATTTTTCTCTTCTTCCAAAATTGAATATTTTATTTCAAGATAATCAATAATCCATGAAAATTTTGATACTAATTTTAATAGGTACATGGATGAACCACGAACTTTATTAAATATATTGTAGAGTATAAGATCATAATATGAATAAATTAGTTAAATTACAAATAGATTCTGGATCATGATTTCGCGATAAATATTAATTTCAATGGAAGTACTGAAGTAGTAAGTAGTTATCAGTTATCAGACAAAAGCAAGAACTTACTACCTACTAAACTTTCTATATACCAAAATTACAATACAAACACATATTTATTATATCTGTATATTTTATTAAAATATTTGATTATAGTAATCAATTCTTGTCATTGTTGGTTGAAAGGATGAAATGAAGTATTAAGAATAGTTTTCATCGCATTGATTATACAAGTGTATCACTGAAATATTCTACTAATATGCGAAAAATTTATTTATAGTGTTTTCTTCAAATTTTTGCCTTTGACGTCAATATATTTTCGCGCCTTTTTTCTCTAAGATTAAGATATAGAATTTTCTCATTATTTGTTACAAAGCTGTATGTGGATTTGTACTGTTTAATTCTTTCATGATATCCATGCATTTTCCTTTAAATGAAACGTGACAATATATTGCCATATTCCAATGATCATTAATTCAACATGAACTCGTTTCTTAATAGGCTGCGGGTATATACATGAATGGGGTCCTATACCATTTTTTATTAATTTTTTTTCTGTAAGAACAGGATGAAATAAAAATTTTAGTGCAAACGCGACTTATTTTACGTAATAAGCGAGATATGAATTTTTAAAGTTTCAGAATTTGGTGCCCTGACGAAGCAGGTACTAACCAGTGATCGACAAACAATGGACAAACTGTTAGTTTTAGAGGGAACAATTTTTTCCATGTTTACATAGCTGAAATATTTTTGTATAAGAACTTTTACGTTATATTCACGAAGAAATTATTATTAATTATAAAAAGCCTTTTTTCCTAATAAATTATAGAACATTGAAACAGTTTGACAATATTATGACACAAAGTATGACGACGGATGGCGCTAGTGTTTGTCTGTTGTGAAGTTTCAATATTAATTTAATTAATATTACAAATTCATCAAACGCAAAAATGTTAAATTTTTTGTCAGGTTATACATCAACGTGACATTTCATAATATTTTAAAGGTGACCGCAGCAGACGCGCGAATCTCCTTTTTAAAATCAGGCCACCAATCAAATTCTTAGTACCTAACGCGTTATAGCCAATTATTAATCAGCTTCAATCGCTTGTAGTTTGTGACCTAATCAATATTTAAAGAAATACTCATTAATTTATGTATATTTTCGTCTTCTTATTTATGATAGTTAAAATTTGACTATGGTATATAGGACCCCATTCATTTACTTCTACGTATTTAGTTTGAAAACAAACAAATGTTATATAGCTTAAGGATATTTCTCCAATCAAAGAGTTACAGAAAATTACCACTAGTTTTCAAAAAAATTACGAATCCATTTCCAAAAAATTGTCATGCTATCACACAAAAAGTTGCACAAAATTATTACTGTATTCCTTTAACTATTACACCGTGTAAATCGAAAAAGCAATCACCTTTTTGCATTTAGCAAGCAACATCGTCGATCACCTGGCGATTGCAATATGAGCTTCCCCTCCGGGATTTTTTACTACACGTGTAATTTCTCCGGGTAGACGAGATCATCGCTACAGGATGTGCTAAATCCAATAATACCGACAGACGTTGACGAGCAAAAAACAGCCAGGAAGTGAAAAAATCTACACCGGACGAGGCTACAAGAACTAGCAGGGGAAAAGGTTTACCTTATCAACTTCTGCCCTTCGATATTATCACGCCAGCATTTTTCGTGCCCGAAGGAAATATAGTGATGAAAAATAGTGACAGGTGTAAATTAGTTTAGTTTTTGATGAATATAATAAATAGGACTAAATTTTCGTATAATAATTTCATTATACCCAAATCGGTCAAGTAGCCGATGCACGTCTTAATAAAAATTGAACAAAAGTAAGTAAATGCATTACGTCATGTACTGGTATGTTTACAAAGGTTTTAGAATCTTTATGAAAAGAATTATACAGATTGCATACAATCTTATTTCAAACTATTATGGGATCCAATAACTTAAGGCCTATTTATAATGAAGGTAAAGCAAAACATGAGCACATGGTATTCCTATGTGCTGATTTATACTATAAAAATCTGTATTAACGACATGTTCATGAACTGCACGGTAAAAAATTATATTGATATTCCGGACAAAATTTAGTTAGCTGTATTTTTTTTTTGTTATTTCAACAATATGTTTTTGCCGTGTATACGAAGAACTTTGTATTTTAAGTTTCCAAAACTAAACAATTATTGTTGTGTATAAAAAGTATTATTTGCTGTAAAATATTAGTCATGGTAGCAATTATTATTAGTAGTACTAAGCAGTCATTTTGTTACTTTGTTCAGATTACAAAATCATTTTGCAACAGTTAAAAGTATTTAATCTGTTACTGGGACAAATTTTATTTTTTTGTATCCTGTGACATTATATTTTGTAAAGATTACAAATTCTTCTTTCCGCCATATACTTTATACAGGTAACTAAAACTTTTGTGTAGACAGGGTATTCCCTGGTATACAGTATAATTCACTGTTCGTGTTATACTATATTACGTCGTGTCGCATTTGCTTGCGGTGTTAAGTTTTAGCCTGTCGAAAATTGTGTTTTAAAAGTGTTTGTTTCTTGTGCCCGTCAATAAAAATGGATGATTTTGTAAAAGATATTTTAAAACAATGGCAATTAGTGTCTTATTGAGAAATTTGAAGGTATGTATCGATTACTGATAAATCTGTATAATTTAAGTGACTATTGTTTCATATGTTATTTTTTATATAATATTTGTTACATGTATATAGATTATAATTATAAATAAATAAAATTATTATAATACGCATGTATTGAATTTTTACCTTACTACCTCATTAATGCATTTGTATATCTATCAAAATTTATTAGTTTCCAAAACAAATTCATAGTTATTAATGGTAACTTATTTACTTATCTTTCAATATAGTAACTTATTTTATTTGTTCGCATAACAAATTTATATTTCTTAATAGTAACTTAATTTATTTGTTCGTATAACAAATTTATACTTCTTAATGGTAACTTATTTTATTTGTTCGCATAACAAATATCTTTTGTTATATATAACAAAACTATATTTGTTGCCACAACAATTTTTTACCAGCAAATTTACCTAGGTAACTGTAACAAATATATTTGCTGGTCCTATATTGACAAAAAAAATTGCTGCTAGAACTCATTTTTGGTAGTCACAACAAAGTTTTTATTTACCGTGTGTCAGATCTACAAAATAAATACCGTATTTTCTTCACTGCCCATTTCTATTTAAATTATTTTATAATACTAACCTTATTTATTCTTACGTATGTCATATAAAGTCAATATATAAAAGTGAGCCGAATTTCAAAGAAATATACCGAATTCTTCTGATTGATTAGAAGTGCTATCTTTGGCGTTTATTTTAAATCAAAGATTTTGTGTTTGCGTTAACGGTTATGTCTCGTCGTTGCCTTGCGTTTAACTGGTTTAACCTTACTTTATTATAAATAGGCCTTTACAACGCACAAAAATGTTTTAAACACGATGCAAATATTTTTCAAATTATCAAATAGTAATAATAATAATAATAATAATAATAATAATAATTTTTTATTGTATATAATCTTTCTTAAGTTATTACAATTGATTAATGGAAGTGAGTCAATTTTTACCATATATATATAAAGCCATAAACAACTGTGGTAATATCGATGCACGGCGCCGTGCCGGACATGGCGCACGGCGAGAAATCGGTTCGTGTGAAAGCGGCCTAAATTTAGTAGTTATCAGTGAGAAAAAAGTTATCCCCGTGAGCGGACAAAAGACATTGAATCTTGAATCACATCTGTGATGAAAAGGCCTGTGCTGTATCTGACGACAAAGTCCGCATTGGCATTAATAAACCTGTCATGCCTTAATATCTCCCCAGATAAGGCGACGAGTGTAAGTAACGACGTTGCAAGGGCCTTCATCAGAAAACCTGGCGTACGGTGAGAAGTTGTTACGAAAAATTAAGATTAGAACAATATCAAAGATAAGAGATTTTGTTAATATTGTAATGTTTTCAACACACAACGTAGTCATAAATTAAAACAGGTCTAATAACAACAATAGCTATTTCTGTATTAAGAGCGCAAAATGCGACATTGTCGAGTCGTCGCGCGGCATTCTCTCGAAATCGACAATGTCCATTTGCGCCCGAAACACACACAAGGTTTTTTCTACAGTCGCCACAATGGGGTCCTCCACCATAAAAAATAATAAAATGTACACTTTATACTTACAGTACTGCTCGATAAATAACGATTGGCTAATACAAAAGATACGGACTATATCGTTACATTAGCCAGTGTGGAAGCAAGGATTTGTGATGATTTTATGAGTTTTTGTAGCAAAATGTGTGTTTAGTTGTCACGCCTGTCACACTGAAAAAATTAACAAATATTTCAAGGAATTTGTGATTATATAGACATGTATGTGCATTGACTGACTTCTCGCAATTATTTAAGTAACGAAATAACTAATAACTTTATTGTAATCAAAATAAATAGTTAGCTAGAGATCAGATGTCAGTACGACTCGCAACTATCATACCGCCATCTGTGTACAATCATTCCTATTACTAAACATAACTGTTCACACAATTTATTTTATATTTAATTTTATTTTATCGTTATTTTCCGTTCTTCTTGAGTTTTTATTCAATCTAATCTAAGCATTTTATACTTTCGCTTTTGTAAATGAATGCCCTATTTCATTTTCAGAGCAGTGTGGCATTTTGTTAGGTTATGTTAAATACCGACAGAACATATGTCAAATCTTAGACCAGGAATAGAGGGGAGACAGGGCATATTCACGCGTATATTTCCAAATCAACTCTGCGATTTTGACCCTTATTGAATCAGCTGGAATAGCTAGTCGACCAGTTAAATATTGTTATGTTACAGTTGACCAAATCTAAATAAATACTTGATTATCCATAACATAAATAAAACAATTTAAAACTAAGAAAACTATGAATCAAACTAAAGACGTATGTATTCAAAAACGTCAGAAGTCAAAATAATGATTGATAACGTCGGGTGACGCATGTTGATTTTGAAAACTTATTCGTTCGACTGCACACGTATGTAACACATCTGGTTGATTGGGCTATTGCAGCTGACTTTCACGTTTCAATAAGGTCGAAAGTCGCTATGATGATTTGGAAAGTCTTCTTACGGCGAAATACATAGCATGCTCTGTCACCCCTCTATTCCTGGTCTAACTGTCAAATTGAGTTGTGAACGTGATAAATGTGTAATTACAGTGCCATTAGTTCCTAACTAAACATTTTCATTAAGAATGTAGACAAGTGACATTTTTCAACATTGTATACTTAGAAATTTGGACAGCGAGCGTTTTTTCTACTTTGTCGCGCATGAGCGGCAAAGTGGCATTTTGCGTTGACAAAAGAGAGCGCAAATGGCTACTTTCCATAGTGACTGTAGAAAAAATTATTTATATAATTAAACGCTGATTTTAATAAAATGCAATATACTTAACATTAATCACTAAATAATATGAACTTAACAACAAATTCTGTATTTATTTTTTATGTTGGTACTTATATTTGAACTAATTTATATCAGTCATACCAAAATTCTCTAGAATCTACATTCTAGATTCTAGGATCTCGAAATGCGCTACTTTTTTACCTCTCGCTAAGAAAAAGGTATTAGATTCATGCTAAAAATCGCATATCCAGATTTTAGTAAATAAGCACGTTTTAAGGTCCTTAGATTCCGGTTATAACATATTTACGGTAATGTCCGTGTGTGTGTGTGTGTGTGTGTGTGTGTGTGCTTGTGTATAGATTTTGGAAGAACGGTTTCTCAAATACTATAAGACGTGAGACATGTAGTAGTAAAAGATAAGAGATATAATTTTGATATCTAACACTGTTTTCTATTAATTTTCATATCTAACACACTGTTTTCTATTAAACAAGTTATTAAATTAATCATAAAAACAGAGAAACCAAAAAGTGATTATTTACCATGTAGTGATCAATTTAATCAAAAGGCTTTTGAAAATCTAAGTAGATAGTATCAACTTTGCTACGGTTATATAGAACTTCAGGTATAAATTGAGAGAAGGATTGTAATGATCTATATTAGTACAAATTGGTTGCTATAGATCATATGGCTCAACTATCGTTGATGATGAATAACCCTAGTTAATGATTGTGTGTTACAGGCGATCCAGGGCTACAAGGAAGGGCTGGAGGACAGCGCGCTGGTGCTGCTGCAGACGTTCCTGGGGTTCGCGCTGGCGCTGGGCTGCGTCGGTTTTGGCCTTGTCACCGTTCGCCCGTCCACCCAGTGCCTCATCTCCCGACAGTATCTCTGTCAGGCGGCCATGGCTGGCATCAGTAAGTCCCACTATTTACTTTTAATTTAGTCGAGAAAACGTATTTGTGAAATTACTTTTTTACGCTCAGTATTTTCATCCATGGTCATCTAGGGTTATACTGTTCGTCAACTTAACTGTCAGTTAAAACAGTAATGCCCGGTTTCTCCACAGCAACTTAAGTTGTTGATTATTAAAGTGCTACTTAATTGTAAGTAGGCCTTATATCCCAAATGCGTTGCACCAGCAAATTCACATGCGAACTTAACTTATGTCACAAATTACATTGGCAACAGCGTAAAGTTGTTCTATGATTGGTCAATTTGAAATTTAGCGATTCAAAATAAAATACCGGCTGTCAAACGTCAAAGCTGTCAATGTGTTTAACAGGGTTTATATTTGTATTCAGTCAACAATATTCGATATGGATTTACAGGATTTCCCTAATTTTGACGACGTTAACGTCGTGGATAGCTTGATGGAAGTCGATATTTTCGAAAATGGTAGGACTCCGCGACAAATAAGTAACAGAATTGATTTGTTCCAAATATATTATTTATTTTTAATATTTTTATGTGGACCACCGCCAGTCCTATAAACTGAAGCCTTTTTCTTCGATGTCGTCTTCCTTACGACAGTCTACATATTTGCACACATTTTATTGCCAATGCTGCGGCAATTAATTTCCAGGTGTTATCTTTTTGTATATTGGACATGAACACCGCATGATTTTTTTGTTTTCAATATTCTCTTTAAATCTTTGTTTCTACAATCTCACAGACCAATTTTCTTCCTCTTTGCTATAATTTAATCGTTTCTTCTTTATATCATTTAATTTTCACGCCATAATAGACCAAAAAGAAACAAATTTACTGCGACTTACCGATATGTCAACTGACATATGACACATAACCACATAAGTCACCGATTTTTTCGACTTACATTTGAGTGCTACTTACGTCTCACATTTTGACATTTTTGTGTGGTGCAACAGTTTAAGGTGGAACTTAGGAATAAGCAACGACTTAAGTCGTAAGTTGCTCTGGAGAAACCGGGCATAAATGTCGCAATGCCTATATCATTCATTAAATTATAAACCAATAAGAATGTGTGATTTTTCTTAATCATCACGTATTACAGCGGTTATTATTAAGTATCCATGGTGACGAATATACGAACTTTCCTATATGAGGTGCGGGAGGCCACGTGACTTTGACAAGTGCTTGTGGGGCCCAAACATTGTTGCCAAGAATACGGCTTGTGTACGTTGCCTGTGTTGCCAAATAAATTTGAGTGTAAAATTAATAAATAAAATGGTAAAGCTAGTCATTATTAATGAATATCATGTTGTTTTACTTTTTAACACATAATCTTAATTTTTAAAATATTTTTCAAAAATTATGCGACTTGTGCTGCCATCTACGATACAAAGATTTCTTGGCGCAATAAATTTGAAGAAAACCATCAGATGAAAGTTGAACGTTTTGTATATTTTAAAAATTAAGTTTGTGTTAAAAAGTAAAACAACATGATATTCATTAATAATAGCTTTACAATTTTATTTATTAATTTTACACTCAAATTTATTTGATATTATGATAATGGTTGTGTATGAGTAGTCAACGTGATTGTGTCTTCTCTTAAATTATAATTTTTGATAAGTTTTTTATGATATATATAATGTAAAAAAGGTATCAATCTGTGCAGTTTACAGTGCTGATTGCTAAGTGGTAATTGTGGTGTGTATCCCTTTGCGGTGTTTCTAGTTCTTAATAAAAATCAAATCTAAATATCATATATCTTTATCTTTCTTTCGTAAAAAATTAATTAAACAACTTTGTGCGTGAGCGTGTCATTCACCGTTGGAGAAGAAGCATCTACCATTTCAAAAAATGTCTGCAGTTTGCGCATCTTGTAATAAAAAGTATAGTCATAATACTAGCATTACTTGTATTAATTGCTCCAACGTCTTTCATATCGAATGTGTACGATTATCTGAGGCTGACACACGTTATTTACGTGCCAAAAAGAACTTCAAGTGGTTCTGTGATACTTGCGAAGCGTCAATAGGAGAAAGAAGTAATGAATTCGCTGAATTAAAGGCCCTCATATTAGGTCTGCAAGCTGAACTAAAGGAAGTAAAAAGTAAACTTATTTCGTCGCAAAAAACTAAATTAGAAGAATGTCAACAATTTGAAAACATTGTTGCTGAAATAAATGACAGGAATAACAGACAAAAAAACATCATTTTATTTAACATTCCAGAAGCTGTATCGTCAGATCATCGCGAAGCTGATGCAACTGTTGTTTCCGAAGTGTTAACTTTGATTTCTACTTCTGTTACATCTGCGGATTTTAAATTATATCGTTTAGGAAAATCAAGCAATGATAAACCCAGGCCAGTCAAAGTTAACTTTAATAATACTGAACAACCGTTAAATATTTTAAAAAATTGCAAAAAGCTAAAAAGTACCAAATATAACCAAATTAAAGTTGTAAGTGATAAAACACCGAAACAAAGAGAATTTCTACGAGAATTGAACAATGAACTTCACGGTCGATTAAATAATGGTGAGAAAGACATTTTTATCAAATATGTTAACAATGTGCCTCGTATTGTTCCAAAAAACTGAATTCTATCTCCCGAAATGTGACAATTTATTATCAGAACGTAAGAGGTTTAAACACTAAAATCACTGAACTTTATTTGAATGTGCTGCATACAAATTTCGACATCCTTGTACTAACTGAGACGTGGCTTGCGGACAATGTTTTGAATAGTGAAATGTTTGATGCGCGCTACTCTGTGTTTCGTACCGACAGAGATCGGTGTTCTACTGGAAAGAGTAGGGGTGGCGGAGTCCTGGTAGCCGTCAATGACATCTTCATGGCAGAACTAATGGACACTAATTCTAAATTTATAAATATTGAATTCGTTTGTATAAAATTATCACTAAATTCTGTTTTGCACACTTATGTTATTGTTGTATATATACCACCTGATATTACTTTGAATGAATACTTAGAGTTTTATGAATTTATTGCTTCACTTTCATTTATATATGATCACAATGTACTAATTATTGGGGATTTTAATATCACTAATTTAAATGAATACTATGAAACAAAAATATGTCATACCAATGTAAATAACTTTTTAAATTTTATTAATCTAGTAAACATGGAACAATACAATGAAATTCCTAATTCCTATGATAAAATACTTGATGTTGTTCTATCAAATAAATTTTGTGTAGTAACAAGATCTATTTCTAGTTTATTAAGTGAAGATAAACACCACCCATCTTTAATAATCGAATTTAAATATTTGCAGTCAAACCACCAACTTAAAGTAAATAATACAGCAATGTATAATTTTAAGCATGGCAACTACGCTTTACTTTATGATTTATTGAGTGATCACGATTGGCAGTTTTTAGAGGAGTGCACTGATGTAAACTTAGCTGTAGAAAATTTTTATTCATCTTTATATTCAATTATGGATACTTGCATACCAAAGAAAACTATTCGTAATTACAAATATCCTAAATGGTTTTCTCCTATACTTATATCGAAAATAAAATTAAAAGAACATTATAGGAAATTATATAAAACATATAGTTCTATTGATTACTTAAATAATTATAAAATTTTGCGTTCTGAAACAAAGTTATTAGTTAATGAATGTTACAAAAATTATATTCAAAACGTGGAGAACAATATTTCGCATGACGCAAAAAGTTTCTTCCATTTTATAAATGAGAAAAAGGCAGTAAATAAGTATCCACCTACAATGTACCATAATAATCAATCGTTCTCTGATGGATCAGAAATTGCTGAAATTTTTGCTTCATATTTTAAATCTGTTTATAACAGTGGTGCAGTGAATATAAATAATTTAGATTATTCATCTATTTTTTTCAACAATGTGATAACAATTCAAAGTATAACGTATGATGAGATAATATCAGCAATTAAATCACTGAAGACTACTAAATCGGTGGGACCTGACAATATTCCAGTTTATATTTTTAAAGGGTGTGCCGATTTTCTTATTTATCCCCTATATTTAATTTTTAATTTAAGTTTACAAACAGAAACTTTTCCAGACTTATGGAAAAAATCTAAAATTGTTCCGTTGTTTAAGGGTGGAGACAGAAATAAAATTATAAATTATCGTCCCATATCATGCATAAATTCGGTCGCTAAAATTTTTGAAGTAATTTTATTTAAATCTATGCAGTATCAAACAAATAATTATATAAATCCAGTTCAGCATGGTTTCGTAAAAGGAAGATCCACTATTTCAAATTTAATGAATTTTGTTCAATACGTTTATGATGCATTTGATAATAGAGTACAAATTGATGCTGTCTACACGGATTTCAAAAAAGCTTTTGATTCTGTTGTTCATAGTATTTTACTAAATAAATTAAAATTGATTGGTTTTTCTACTTCATTACTTAATTTATGCGAATCATACTTGCGAAATAGATTTCAGTTTGTGCAATGCAATGGATATAAGTCATCAATTTTTTTAGCTTCTTCTGGTGTCCCACAGGGTTCGGTACTCGGCCCTTTATTATTTATACTTTTTGTAAATGATATTACTAATGTCGTTAAGTATGCAAAATGTCTCTTATACGCTGATGATTTTAAATTGTATATTACTATAAACGATATTTCTAACTGCCATCAGTTACAACTTGATTTAAACTCTATATATCAGTGGTCATTGTCAAATCATTTACAATTCAATATTAACAAATGCAATGTAATTACATTTAGTAAAAAAAAAGAATCGCTTTTATTTCAGTACACTATGAATAATTTAATTGTCAATCGTGTAAACTTAATAAAGGATCTAGGAGTGTTCCTCGACTCTAAATTAACTTTAATATATCATGTAAATTCATTAATTAATTCAGGATATAAAACTTTGGGCTTCATTTTCAGATCTACTTCTGATTTTAAAAATCTAAATAGTTATAAAATACTATTCTTTTCGTTGGTATTAAGTAAAATTGAATATGGTGTGACAATTTGGAATCCTTCACAAAAATATGTAATACATTCTATTGAAAATATTCAAAAAAAATTTTGCAAAACAGTTTATTTTAGATTGAATAATTCTTGGCCAAATTTAGAATATAATACATTATTAGTTGAATTTAATCTTGTGTCCTTAGAATATAGAAGAATCAAGCAACAAATTATTTTTTTGTATAAACTTGTGAATAACTATATCGATGATAGTGAATTACTTAGTAGATTAAATTTTTATGTTAATCCATGTAATACCAGGTGTGATAATACTTTTCTGTGTGATTTTTCTCGTACTGCTTACCATTTCAATTCGCCAGTTAACTCTATGTGTCGTTATTATAATTTATATGGTTCTAATCTTGATTTTGCATTAAGCATAAATGTTTTTAAGTCCACTTTAGGCACTTTATTACATTCTTAGTATTATATTTATCTTTTCTTTTTTGTTTTTTGTGTCATACTATTTTGTACTACTTATATACATATGTAGTCATGATATTATTCTGTAATTGGGTATAACCTGTTGAATAATAAACATATATTATTATTTGGCAACACAGGCAACGTACACAAGCCGTATCTTGGCAACCATGTTTGGGCCCCACAAGCACTTGTCAAAGTCACGTGGCCTCCCGCACCTCATTCGAATATATCTACTGATAGCACCTATCAGTTATTTTATTCTATGTACTCAATGTTGTCAATGTCATTTCGAATTCTATTTACGGAGCGTATAGAGTACGATCTTTTTATCAAACATAATATCTACCACATAAATAAATCTATAATTTGACTTTGAGGAGAAAAATCATTCTTTTTGTGCTTTAAGTAAACAACTGAAATGACACTGACAGCTCCGAATGCACCATAACGAATAATTAAACGCATGGAAACAATTCTTGGTTTCTTGTTACCTACAACAGGATACATTATAACCATCAATTAATTAATTAATTAATTAACAAGGTTCGTATAGTTTCCTGTAATATAAACCTAATATCAGAAATAATAGCACCCGCCAGTGACGGGTATTCTGCAGTCCAAAGTACAGATGATCAAAAATAACTGATTCAATTGGCAATACTTGAAAAATACTTGAAATTGGTCAGATTGTTATATACATTTATATCCTGTTTTTAACACTGTTGACAGTGACATTTGAAAATTTAAATTTGGGTATATTTACACTTTTTTTATTAAAATTTCCTTGCCCACGTACTTTTATTTCTTACATCCCATAGAGCAATAATCTAAAACATTTCAATCACTCAAAATCCTTTTTGTATTTATTGTCAAAATGACATGTCAAATAGTATATCCTCCTTCGCCTAGTTTTGTGTAAACTGTGGGATAAAAAGATCCCCAGAATTGTATTGCTAAATGAATCAGTTCATTTTGATCACTCTGTAATTGAAAAAACTTGGGCCACTTTTACAGTTATTAGATATATGTATGTATCTCGTACAATGCATCAAGTATAAAATTGAAAATTTTATTTTGTAAACTTCGGATAAACCTCAGATAGAATAAACTAAGAAATAAACACCATTATGTCTTATCCTGACTACGTAAATACAAACGATGTGTTATAATTCATGCTTTGACAGATGTTAATAGAGTATTTCTTTATCGCTGTCAGAATCAAAAATATCATTTTTAGACGACTACTTCAAAAAATAATGGATATCGCAACAATAGCCTACTTGAGAAAGTTGAAAATATCGTATTAGCACGATATCGTGCTCGAAGGAATATCATTTTGTTCGTGTGTTCACTCTCGGTTGCGCGATATTTCTCACTTTCAATGTAGAGTATTCTCTACTTTTACGTCAACTAATATCGTGACAAAATATAAATTAGAAGGCAGAATAATAATAATAATAATAATAATAATAATAATAATAATAATAATAATAAAACAAATATCCTGACAAGAAGATAATTTTATTTTTTCAGTACCAATACCAATCTGAAGTGATTTTCCGTTATTCCTGATATATACTTTTTCTGAAATTGAATTTACCTTTTCCGAAAATGAATTTACTTTTTCTGAATTTGATGTTACTTTTTCTGAAATTTAAAATGAAAAGGTATGGATGCTGCATTAAAACATTAAATTCATCGGCATTTAGCCTTGTAAAACAATAATGTTTTACAATAATAAAATTAAACTGCTTTATTTCCCTAAAAAGTTACGAACATGCTGTAAATATTTAGATTTATATCTGCTACAAATCGCTTTCATAAACCCAGAATGAGCATGTTTAAAACGAAAAATAAAACCCAAGTTAATGGCGCGTATTGAAAGTATCAAGCACAAAAAGTAATGCAAAATCTATATCAGATGATAGTTCAGCAACTCGATAAAAGGTGGCAGAATATGTAGGAAACTGGAGCAGCAGGAAACTAGACAACTTGTTGCATTCATCAAAGATTTAGATTTACAACTTTTAAACAATTTTGTTTTACTTTGTCACACGAGGACCACGCTAGAATTATTGAAAACATTTTTAGAATCATATTTTAAATATGTTCAATTAGTTCTCTACAAAATTATTGCACTTCACCATTGTTTCCTTTTTAAAAGTTTCCAATCAATCTTTTTTGAATGCTTTAAGCTAATTTCTGAGGGATTTAAGAAATGTTACAGCTATAAAAGCTAGAAAACTAATAACCTAGGGACTTAAAATCAGTCAAATTGTAAATCACGATTCGAAAATGCTCTCTGGTTAATTCCAAATTTTTACTCACAACAGGAGTGGGATCATGTAACTGTGAAAACGATATTGCGACTGTCGACAAGTGAAAATGTGATCACGTAAATAATGAAAACCGAAAACGATATCGTTTTAGACTGAAAAAAATGTGAATTCTAGTCGACACTCTCAAAGCATGTGAAAACGATAGTCGTTTCTTACGTCTCTTTTTATTTTATACATTTGGGTATAGGTATATCCTTTTCTTATTTACATGCACTTAGGTAAAAGAATGTAGTGAGCAGTGAGTTGAATTTGTCGCTTTGGAAAGAATGAAAGAAATGTCATAAAAGATTTAAAAATCAATTAATATTTTCAATTTGAAAGGTATTTTTTATTATATTATTTACTAAGACGAAAATGAAATAATTGTGATAAAATACGATAATTATAAAATGAAAATTGATTACAAGAATGAATCTAAGAAAAAAATTCATGAATATTTTAATAAGTATGTTGCGAAGAACCAAATGCTTATGATTTACTATATATTTTTACTCTTTTAAAATCTATGATAGAAAATTGAAATCTTGGTGATTAGATATTTTCTTTTTTCTACTGAAATTTCCCTGATTTACTATTAAAATTTAGTGAAAGAACTACCCAAAAGAAATATTTTCGGGCAATATTGATATTCCAATAACTGTAAAAGTGTTGATTACAACAAAGCATATTTTGATTGATTACAAGAATAAATCCAAGAAAGAAAATTTTATTAATATTTTAATAATATTGTATTCTGCGAAGCATCAAATATAACGATTCTAGCTTGTGTTTTGTGATTAATATTTTGTAGTTTTTACATAAAATTAAAATTTATGAATTGAACATTTTCTGCAGCCCGTCGAAGGTTGTGCGCCGTTATTTAAATGTGCCCATACTTTATTTACTTGAAATACAAAACTTAATAAAAAACTAGATTACTTTAAAATAACAATCTTGTATACTTGCGGTCTTAAAAGGTCTCTTGCAGTTTTAATTAAATATTTAGAAATATTTTTGTTTACTTTCTTCTGGAATATCAACAGGAACAAAGTTAGATGATACATGGCATCTGTAACTAATTGAAAATTTAACTTGTATCCTTCTTCAATTCTTACAGCATTGCTATTATAACGAAATAAAAACGAAGGGCGAGAATAATACTTTTTGACATTAGATTAAAAATTTTAATGACATTCATATAAATTATGTGTCAAAACTACTATTTAATACAAAAACATTAGTCTGTAAACGATATCGTTTTCACAAAACGTAGTCACTTTACGGAAAGAACCGAAGTTGAAAACGTAGTGAGTGACTAATTTTACGTGATCGCTAAGGAAACGAATGTCGTTTTCACTTCTCGATAATCGCAATATCGTTTTCACTTTTACGTGATCCCACTCCAGTTGATTACCTATCACATTACGTCACTAACTTAACTTTTGCAGCTTAAGCCCGGTATTTTCATCTCCGGTTAAAGACTCTGTTAACTGTCATTTAAAAGAAAAACAAGCAAAACACAGCTTATTGTTCTCACTCCCAGCTAATGTACAGGTACAGGGTACAGCACAGAAGTATTCCTAGCTGGTTTTAAGGGTAGTGCGTTGTGCTTAAACGTAATGCACAAGCGCTAAAGTTTGCAAGTCCAAGCTTTATGCAATGTATTCGTCAGTTTTAAAGGCCTCCAGTTCTTGTAGGAAGCATCTTAAACAAAAATTATTACCAGATTTACTATCTATGGAGTCAGTTCTACCATAGTTTAAGCGTTGTATACTTACTTACATAACACCCTGTACATAACCGAACGAGTAGTTAAAATTTTGGTGCACGAACATAACCTCCTTTTTTGACAATCTAGTATAACTGCTGCAAGGGGGTATCAGACGTACGCAAGTATCTGCAACTGATTTAAAGCAACTTTTCAAAATTCCTAACTCTTATCACACGTACACAGAATTACATATATTTTAGGTTATTTGCGTACTTAATGTTGGTAACCTTATTCTACACGTCTCATCTATATATATAAAAAAATAAGGTTTTTCTTTGGGGCCTTAGTTATGGACTTCTACCGAACAGATTTTAATGATTCTTTTTTTAAATGAAAGCTGTTAGCATGTAGATGTGCACAAAAATCTAAAATGTTACAGTTTTGATTTTGTCTATTTTTTATAAGGCCTTAAAGATTTTTTATTAAGTACCGCTGTCAACCGATAGATGGCAGCACTGAGCAACATGAAGAAGAAGAGAATGATTTAGAATACATACAATTTATGAAAACTACTACAAAATAATATTTTGCATTATTTAGGGCTGGTTTATCAATGCAAAGTTAAATAATTTCACAGGTAAATATCTTAAATCATGCAAAGCTTTTATAATACAAAAGTCAAAAGTTGACCTTAAATGATAGATAAATATGTCAACATGTCAACTTACAATGAAAACATGAGAAGGAATTTTTTCCTTCAAAAATTAATAAATAAAATAGTTAACTCATTAATTTAAGTATGGTAAGTAATTTAATAATATTGAGCAAAATTGATAGAGATACATATTTTGCAATAATTTTTTTTTAACCTAAATTTTAAAAATTTATTGAATTATATATCCTTTATCTAAAATACAGCATTATTACCTATTTAAAAATGCACAAGAGATAGGTGTACATTTACAGGTTTTTAAATAACGAAATCATTAAATACAAAATAGTATTATATTATAATCAACCAGTTGGATAACCCTATTTTCCCACTCTTAAACGCTACCCCTTAATGCTACCTTTTACAATATGTTTTCACACTTTTGAAACTGATTTCACGTTTACAAAATATGAACTCACATTAACGAAAACGAATTTCACACAAATGAAAAGTGAATTCCCAGTAACGGAATATGATTTCACATTAACGAAAACTGGTTTCAGGGAAAAAAAACTGAATTCACACCAATGGAAACTAATTTTAACTAAAGAAAACAGATTTTAAACCGTCGGGTTACATATTCTCGCTTCTAACGTAGCTAACATTGTTGTAATAAACTTTTATCATTGTTGTAATCAAGTTTCATTATTGTTGTTAAGTTTCTGAAAAATGATATTCGTTATTTATTTAATATTTTATAAGGACAAAAAGACATTTTAATATATTTTAGAGACAATAAAAATGCTTTATTTTTTTGCCTCTCCAAGAGGTGGCTACTGTCCCTTCTGCCCTTCCTTGGAGGTGTCCATTTAAAGTTCCTATATAAAATCTGTTTTCATTTAGTTGAAACTGGTGTTTAAAATTGTGAATTCTGTTTTCATTGTTACAAAATCGGTATTCAGGAGTGATAAATTAGTTTTCGTTACTGTGAATTCAAGTTTCCTTTGTGTGAAATCAAGGTTCGTTAATGTGAAATCATATTTTGTTAACGTGAAATAGAATTTCAAAAGTGTGAAATCATACTGTAAAAGGTATAGACATGCAATGATTATGCATATTGTTTTAAACCGAATAAAGATGTTAATTTGCATAAATCAAAAATGAAACACGTTGATTACAACAATAACAATATTTGTTGGTGTCTATAAATTATTTACGTAATAAAATGAAATGAATGAATAACGTTACCCCATATTTTTGTTGCAAATATTTGCAACGGGTACAGCTAGTATCCCATAACTCGGTAACATCTCTAATTACATTACACAAATATGTATCCAAATGATTGTCCGTAAAACACATTTTTAAACTTCACATCAAAACATAAACACGTGTGTGTGTTTAGGGAATTTTAAGTTCTATAGCGCATGCGTACATCGTTTGTACGCACGTATCTGCAACTTGTCGATGAAGTTTTCAAACATGTTCATAAACTGAAGGGGGTATCACACGTAAGCACATACACGCAACTTGTCATAGATTTTCTGCAACTTTGTCTATTTCATGCAACTTTTTGCGTATGATAAGAAACTGATTTCATGCAACTAGTTTACGAACATGTTTGAAAACTTCGTAGACAAGTTGCAGATACTTGCGTACAAACGATGTACGCATACGCGGTTGAACTTAAAAGTCCCTAAAGAAACGTGTTGATATTTTGTTTCGTTTTGATGTTATTGATGTGAAATTTTAAAATGTGTTCAGACAATTTGGATACATACTTGGAAACAATGATTAATTTAATTGGAGATGTTTCCGAGTTATGGGATATAAGAACTGTAGAAATACGTTACCAACCTTAAATATATAAATGACCTAAAATATAAGTAAATTTGCGAACATGTGATAACAAGAGTTGTGTATTTTGAAAAGTTGCGTCAAATCAGTTGCAGGTACCTGCGTACATGTGATACCCGCTTAATTGCATGAAACCAGTCTCTTTATCATACGCAAAAAGTTGCATGAAATAGACAAAGTTGCAGAAAATCTGACAAGTTGCGCGTATGTGCTTACGTGTGATACCCCCTCAAACAGTAACCAAAATAACGCGCGAAATCTAGTATTCACTCCATCTATCCTTGCATTTCGAGATTGGGCTTATAGAGTTAACACTTTTCATTCCACTTGACTACATCCTGCATTTGCCGAGCGCTTATTTTAAAACGCGCATCACTCCATGTAATTACCGAACGACGCTAGCAGTGCGCTGAGGGAAAAGTGTTAATAGAACTCATTTACCGAACGCACCTTAAGCATTATGAATTACGTTTACGCACATCTGCTTTAAAATTGTTTGTTTACATCGTATTTACCATGGCGGAAACTGAAAGATTACAGCCTGCGGGCGGTAAAGTAGCATATGCAGGCTGCAAAATGCAGCAAAAGCCCGCCTACTGGTAAACAAAACGTCAAAAATACCATTGGAAATATAATCAAGACTCTTATTTTTAAAAAATGATATCAGTTCCGCTAAATTTTCACTAGAATTTATTAGAATTGCTTAAGGAATTACTTCAGAAATTGTCTCAAATCTCCAAGTTTGACATTTAAAAAAATATTCATATAACTAAATAGTTAGCAATGCAACACATCGCCTTATTGTTTTGTGACCGAAAGAAGTTTACACCCTTGGACGAATAAATTCAAATTTCGTCCGCAGGCGTAAACCTTTTCTTTCGACCCTCTATATGTAAATAACTATTACGTTTGTGTAACTCACTATCTATTCTGCATTAGTATAGTAGATGGGAATGAGGCTTTTTATTCTCCACAATTTTAGCAGGTCCCTCGTAGTAACGCATTTATCACACATGTGATACATTTTCCATAACAGCTATGAATTTTTATGAACCTTAAAAATTAAGTTATTCTGTTCATGTTTTAATCTTCCAGAAAGTAATTTAATTTTCTTTTTTATTATTTGTAAGTTTTTCAAGAAATTAAACAAGTTAATAAATATAATATGTACTAAGGATAAAAGTGTGTGTGGTGGAAGTAGAAGAACAAAGGATAATATAAATGCATTTTGTAGCTCAAAGTTTATTTTACTTGATTAAAAAAATATATACCGTTTTATGTACAAAATTATAAGATTTTCTTTCATGAAGATTTCAGTTCAATTGATATAATATTATGGCGTAGTATACAGCGGTACCAACGTACTGAAAAGTAAAATATAAAATATTTAATTAGTATAGATAAATGTTTCTTGTACAAAAGTCTCCGTACATATGTGTTTATCTTAATATCTATGGATATACATTTCTAACTTCGTATATTCGTATTTATCTTCAAAAATATGTTAACTGAAAATAAATAAGAATTTTCAGAGTAAAAGGGTCGTATCGTAAATGGAATTCTCAGCAACAGTAACAAATTAGAAAATTGGACATTTATATAAATAAAAACTGTTGCGGCCAGCACAATACCTCTCGCCATTTCCGTTTTGTTACATAAGTATTGAATTTAACATTTCTTGTACACACAAATAATTCTAATTGTATTTATTCTTTCATTCTATAAGGAATCTTGTCCTAGTCTATTAATATGTTCATGATGGTTCCAATTCGGTGACAGGATTGTCGGTATTTCTTAAGATGTGTGTGTGTGTGTGTGTGTGAGTGTGTGGGTGTGCGTGTGTGTATGTATGTATATGTGTGATGACAATTTCTCCTCCAATAACTCCAATACTACAATTATTCTAAAAATTATAATTCTTTTGTATTCCCCTTTTTTACATTCATATATAGATATAGAGTTAAAGAATTATAAAGAAATAAAATTTTATAAATCAGCCAGGTCTGCTATAACCATGGAAACAGCTACTATACTAAAATAATTCTGATTGACAGATGTCAGTGCCAAATGCAATTTACTAGAAATATATTCTTTTGCAAGAAACTTCCTGTATGGAACTTGTACCAAATACATAGAATTAACGGAAGGTAATGTGCTGGTATCATCAAATTTTTTTATATTCTTTTACTATTTACTGTTTCAGTTACACAAATAAATGTTGCTGATATCTTCTTGTGTTATTCATATGCATGGAGACTTCTTTATATAGAAATAAATTATACATACAGCATACGCTAAATTCATATCCATTTGTAAAAATCCATTTGCTGTGAACTTTACTTTTTCATGAGATATTTGTAGTAGGTAAAAATTTACCTAAAAATTGACATGTTTTAATATATTCTTATTCATTTATAGGCAGATTTTAACCAAATGGAGTAAATTCAAAATTTCTCTTGCACCATCCATATGACTGACTAGTATTTAGCCATGTTTACACCAAAACAGATTTTTTTCATTTTGGCTTTTAATTGTTTTTGACATAACATCCTTCACTAATTTTTTTATGATATTTCCTGATTCAAAAACAAATATGTCATAAAAACTAAGTATAATATTGATTTTTTTGTGACTAAAAACTCAATAATAAAATATAATTTTGTTATTTTCGTAAATAATTAATAGTAAAATAAGAAATGGACCTGAAAAACAGCCTCCCACTCCTGTGACGTCAAAGTACATACAGCACGGCATTCATAGCCAATATTTATTGTAGTTTATTATTGTATTTTCTTTATAGGTAGTCCATGTAATGTATTTGTATTTATGTGTTTACTAAGTTGGACACGAATAATAATAATAGCCAATAGGAAAATAGTTTATCCATCACCTACGTTATTTATATAGGTAAATAAACGTAGGCGATAGTTTGTCACATGTTAAGCTTTATGAACTAGGACATCACATTCTGTTTCAGACCACGTGATTTTTCATAAATTTCAGTAATTTATTTTAAAATATCGAGTAGATATTTCGTGATATTTTCAAATTTGAGGCTATTTAAAGAATGGGATAATTTAAAAAAATTGTCGATTTTTTTATAAAATCATCAAATTCATCTCATTTAATAAATATAGCAATATAAATTAATTTGAAAGATGCGACTTTTCATTCATAAATTTGCTAATAAACTTTCGCGGTTATACACACGAACTAAATTTGTGACGCCGCAGTTTCATACTCACACAAAGACATTTCTTTCTCACACACACATACATAATTACGATTCCACAACATGAAACACTAATCTAACCTAAAATCATAACTGTCGTATCCGTGAAACTGTGTCGTCATCCGTTGAAATATTTAAAATTAGACGCAACTTTTAAAAAAACATATCTCTGATTCTAAAAACTTGTACATATTTAATTTGACCTATTCTTTCAAGAAAAAAATAAATCAGAAAATGTGAAATGATCCCATTATTATTATTTTTTTTTTATTAATATTAGGTATATAAAATTTGTTGTAACAGCCCTATTGATATTTTAAATCAGCAAATTTGACTTTTGAATTTACTTCTCTAGTTTAAGATCATGGTATAGTAATAAAAAAAAACGTAAATACTTATTTATATATTATTACCGAATCTCGAATAACTTTTTGTCTAGATCTTCTAGCTAGTTTTCTTAAAACAATTCCAGTTTTTTGAGCCTGAAAAAGGAAAGTAATTATTATTTTTCACATTAACAACGTTTGCCTATGCGGGCATCGTGGCTAAACATTTTTCTTCCGGTGACTAATATGTTACATTCCACACTAATATAATAAATATCTATTATTTCTTTATTAATGAAATATAATATTACAATTTACAGCGCGCCGAAGCAAACTATGTCCCTAAAGAGGCGTACCTGAGGTCGCTACACACACTCGTATGTGTCTACGGTACACGAAGTAGTCTTGACAATGGGGTATTCCGGTGATATGGAATTAATGCAATATAATAACTTTTTTCTATAGTTTCCATCTTCATATAGTAGAAATATAATAAAACATGTTTAATAAAAAGTTTTAATTCACAATTTAATGTTACAAAATTGGAATTTTTACAGCTCTAGAAACGTCCTTGAAATTTGTGACGTCAAGTTGATAATCTGTTGCTCATTTCAAAGTAAATATTTTCGTTTTAAAACACAGATGGTGCCAGTAGTTATCACGCGCGGGTATATTTCTTGTTTGACATTTCGTCCACTTTATAATTATTACTCCTATTTTTACCATAAACAAACACAGGACAAACACCGAAATACACGCTGCTACTAAAAGCAAATGGCTGTCATGAACATGTGGATTTAGGCGCTGAAGTTCGTTGCAGATGTCACCATCGAGTTGACGTCATAAGCGCGCCATGATAAGAAAATTTGAATTGCAATGAAATTTTTTAAAATTCATGTCTCATGTGATGCATACATTTTCTTACTCAAAGTTAGATATTCAGAGTCCTACTGTACTGTACTAATGTAAAAAAATATTTTTAAAAAATGTCGGCATACCCCATTACTGTTTTGACAAAACTGAGTTAACGCGGAGTCCAGTTACCGTAAATGATTTTGATAGTGTGTGTACATTCACAATCACAATTCTGTTATCCTGCTTGGATGTAGATTTTTACCGTTGCAAATTTAGTTCACATTTTTTTCGGGACATTGTTTTGTAATTTGCTCAACATTTTTTCCTAAACCTATGAACTACTATGCTTGTTTATTTTTTGGATACCCACATTATGTTCGTCACAAAGCAAATTTAAAATTCGGAACCTAATATCTATATATGAGAGTTAATACATAATACATAATTTGATGAACGCGGATCTAGGTCCCATTCCAAATTCTAAATTATACGAGTTAATTAATCTTAGTCACCCAATTAGGTATCCACTCTCCTATGATCCCTCCCCTATGTATAACCTGAGTTCTCTCCTGTATTCCTCAGAGCAGTTATGACCTCTGGCATGGTTTACATGTTGAGTAATCTTAACTTGTCTGTCATTACTCTGTATTTTCTACTGATGATGAGAACGTAGTTCTCGAAATACGTATATAGTTTTTTTTTTTTTTAATTAGGGTAAAGGTTAGGGGTTTTTTCTTTAGTTATAACATTACCTTAAGACTCCATTTTTGTTTTTAATTACTTAATATCTCGTTTATTTGGAGGAATTTTTAATTTGGACTTTCATGTGGTTTCTATTTTTATGTACATCAAGAAAAAATATTGAAAAATATCATGGAATAGCCTGTTTAACATATTGTATGCACGTAGAGTAAAAAGTATTTTATTTCGATTATTAGTCCAGTCATTAGGTAGATTTACCCTGCAAAAGGTCGGGTATTTTTGATTTTTGGATATGTTATATATTTAGAGGTCTCAACAAAAAATCCAACTTTTCCCCCTCGGGGGCCTTCGGGAAGCACCGCCAACTTGAGAAAAAAGGTGCAAAAAAGCGGTTTTTTCTAAATATCTCTTCACTTATTTGCATTAGGCAAAAATAGTTATTATCTAATTTGTTGACTATAAAATTTTCTACAACTTTTATCTAAAACATTTTTTTCTATAATTAATAGATAGCGAGCTACAGTGCTTCAAACAGAGCAAATTTTTTGAAAATTACATGAATGCTTCATTAAAATCATATTTTATATTTTTTTTTACGTTTTTTTACAAATTGCTTTTTGACAATCATTAATTATTATTATTTAACTAATATATATAAATATTAATTATTGTTTATAGTTTTTTTTTTTTCATTCTAAAGATTTTTTATAGTCCAGCAAATTTATGATTTTACCTTAATGTAATTACAACAAAAGCTTTTTAACGGAATCCAGTCCCAGAAAAGTGCGCTGAATAACATATCAATATTTTCCCGAAATCAGAGCATGGGAACCTCCCGCCAATTTGGACAAATGGCGGCTTATTCAGGTTTATGGCCATTTGCTTAAAACAATTATGAAAATATTTAAATTATTCAAAAAAAACAAACAATATTACGTACTTGATACTTAGTCTAATAGGTTTCACTATTTACAACAGTTTACATTCGACGTGGCATCGAAAGAAGTAAGTTATCGATAACTGTTTTATAAAAATTGTTAACGTTTTCCTGCAATTTTTTAGTTTTTCATCCACCACTCTGATCTTGTTAAAGATACGATGATGCGGTTTTAAAATTTGAATTCAGCATGAAATTCTCTTTAATATCATGTATTACACGATTATTGCCGATGAACAATTGGCGAGTTACTAACAACTAAAACTCACATGAAATTCCTCTAAAATTTTAAACATCTGAAAATCGGCTCTTTTCTCAATTTTTCATCTACCACTTTGACACCTATTAAATACTTAATATTGGTTATCTGTAAGCCTGTTGAAATTTTGAAAGAAAAAATGAAAAAAGAGCCGATTTTCAGATGTTTAAAATTTTAGAAGGATTTCATATGAGTTTTAGTTGACAGTAACTCGCCAATCGTTCATCGGCAAAAATGATGTAATACACGATACGAAAGAGAATTTTATGGTGAATTCAAATTTTAAAACCGCATCATCGTATCTTTAATAAGATCAGAGTGGTGGATGAAAAACTAAAAAATTGCAGGAAAACGTTAACAATTTTTACCTCTCGCTAAGAGAGGTATTGGATTCATGCTAAAATTCGCATATCCAGATTTTATTGAATAAGCACGATTTAAGGTCCCTACAATCCGATTATAACATTTTTAAAATGATGTCTGTGTGTGTGTGTGTGTGGATGTATGTGTGTGTGTGTGTGTGTATGTATGTATGTCTGGATGTTGTAGTCACGATTCCTCAAAAACTATAAGACTTAAAAAATATTTAACTGCAGTTTCCTCAATCTGATATTCCTGGGAAGAGCTGAAAAGGTTTTGGTAACAATTGAACAACCGGAAGTAGTAGTTTCTTAGAAAAATTCTTCTAAATATAATTTTTTGGGAGTTTTTTTTATTAAATATTGAAGAACATAAAATTCTCCATCTAATACACTTAAAAATTTTATTATATCTTGTATAGATTTAGAGATAAAGACTCTATAATTTATAGAGTATACTAATCGCAGAGGCCAAGGCACTAAGGAAACCAGTTGACAAATTCCAATGTTTATAACATGACATATGTCATTGTCAAATATCAACAGTTTTAGTGACATTCTGATAGCTTTTCCTGGGAAGTATATTTAACTTTTCTTATTCTTTTATTAATTAAATATTTGAAATTATAGGTAAAATTGTGGTAAAATGCATCTATCTATCAGAAATACCGCCAATCTGGTTAATGAATTGGAACAATATTTGACATTCAGAAACTTCCTCATACAATGAAAAATAGATATAATTTGAATTATATGTGTGCAGAAGACATGCTAAATATAGTAAGAAACAATATTTGGGTAATGTTCTGTAAGATTTTGTTATAAAACGACGGTTGGAAAGCGAAGTGCAATACAATACTTATATAGCCTAATATGGAAATGGCGAGAGGTCTTGTGCTGGCCACAACAGATTTTTATAAAACAGTTATCGATAACTTACTTCTTTCGATGCCACGTCGAATGTAAACTGTTGTAAATAGTGAAACCTTTTAGACTAAGTATCAAGTAGGTACGTAATATTGTTTGTTTTTTTGAATAATTTAAATATTTTCATAATTGTTTTAAGCAAATGGCCATAAACCTGAATATGCCGCCATTTGTCCAAATTGGCGGGAGGTTCCCATGCTCCGTTTCGGAAAAATATTGATATGTTATTCAGCGCACTTTTTTGGGGTTGGATTCCGTTAAAAAGCTTTTTTTGTAATTACTTTAAGGTAAAATCATAAATTTGCTGGACTATAAAAAATCTTTAGAATGAAAAAAAAAACTATAAACAATAATTAATATTTATATATATTAGTTAAATAATAATAATTAATGATTGTCAAAAAGTAATTTGTAAAAAAACGTAAAAAATATATAATAAAATATGATTTAAATGAAACATTCATGTAATTTTCAAAAAATTTGCTCTGTTTGAAGCACTGTAGCTCGCTATCTATTAATTATAGAAAAAAATGTTTTAGATAAAACTTGTAGAGAATTTTATAGTCAACAAATTAGATAATAACTATTTTTGCCTAATGCAAATAAGTGAAAAGATATTTAGAAAAAACCACTTTTTTGCGCCTTTTTAATCAAGTTGGCGGTGCTTCCCGAAGGCCCCCGAGGGGGAAAACTTGCATTTTTGATTAGGACTCCTAAATATACAATATATCCAAAAATCAAAAATACCCGACCTTTTGTGGAATAAACCCTTATTTTTCTACCAAATGACTGGACTATATAAGATTTGAAACACTCGCCTTGTTCAAATAAGACTCTTTTACTTAGCGTAAATAACTATTATTTGAAATCGTCACTAAAGTGCACGAAAAACGTCATTAAAAGCTCAGAAATCGGCACTAAAGTAATCCATTTATAAGACAATTTCATGCAATAAAATATATATATTGATTTTTTTTTTATATAATTAAAAAAATTACATAATTTTATACATATGCAATGATAGTCACGCACACATGTACTCGTGCACGTACTGTACTGTACATGTACTTCAATGTCAGCGCAGCGCAGAGCTGTCACATTTTTCGAACGAAACCAACATTTTCAAAGTAAATATCTTTGCAACAAGTTGTTTTTGTTTAAATGTAAGTACAAATAACGAAATGTTCTAATAAATACAAATTATGTGTGATTTAGATATTACCATGGTTGTATAATATTGTTCTGTGCCGTCTTGCGAGAACATCTCGTTGAGAAGCAAAAATAAAGTTTTTGTTCGTATTCCTAAACCTCGAGATTAATTTCCATAATTAAATTATTCAATATACAATAAAAACAAAAGCATCAGTACAAAATAACTTGCTGTTACGTTTGCTTTCAAGTCAAATAACATAAACGTCAAACGTAGTTCCATTTTTATTCGATAGGAGGGACTACGGTCACGGTCGCAAACCCCTGACGTCATTTGAAATTTAATCTAAACTTTAAAAAATTATATCTGTAAACATAGAAACTTATGTGACGTAAAATATATATTTCTGTAAGTGGTTTCAAGTATACTTTCAGAAAAAAAATAAATTTGAAAATGTGGTATAACCCCATTGCAGTACTGCCAATAATAACAATAATTATTGTACATGTAAGATAATTTGGGCCGAAGTACGATGTATAATATTGAATATCAGATTGACAGATTATATTTAAAATATATATATATTCCTTTTATTTTCACATTTTTTTCGATTTCTAACAAAATTTAATATGCATCTCGGCACTGAATTTCCTTTTTAACACTCGTGGTTTATTTTCCTCGGCCATAAGGGCCTCGGCAAATAAATTCAACATTCACTTCAGTGCCTTGATATATAAATAACCATTCTAGCAATATTTTCCAATATCTGTGTTCAAATCATTTGGGTCAATCAAAGTAGACTGTAGTTAATCATCACGGGTAATTAAAAAATGAATATTTCACCTTACCTCATATTTTATCATGGTCATTATACAGAGAAAAACCATTGTTTCGGCACTACTATACATTATTCTAATAATAAACGTCGAACGCTGATACAATTGTATATTTTCAAGTATTGCCAGAAAAAATAACGAAGTAGTTGTTACAATAAAATCTAACAGTAGTTTTTGCAACATTACAACATAATGAATTCTGTCTATATTTTTCGCAATTTTATTTAATTTGTTATATACGACCATGCATTGTTTCAAGTTTAGTAATAATTTATCATTGTTCGTTAATCTGTATAAATATAAATTTAAACTAACAAAATACTCTTTTAATTCTTTCAAAAGTACATTAGTAAATATTCGTAAAATGTGTATACTCAGAAAAATATAACATGCACAAAAATAAAAAGTAATTTTATCATCTACTTCATAGTCGGTGTACACACTTTGAATAAATATGAAAACACCAAACGTTAAAAATTTTAACACTATTGTTTTGACATATTTTTTTGTACAATGAATATTTTTTACTTTAAGATAAATTAGATCAGTTTTAACATTTTGCAAGTCATTTGTAAGGTTAAAGTATTGGTTTGAATTTATTTGTACGTTTATAAAATCAGTTAAAATAATTAAATATGGTGTTAACAACACTGTAAAAATTACATATATTCCTGTAGCTGTTAATATTTCTAAATATGCACTATGCCAATATAGTTTTGAGACAATAGTATACGAACACATGAAAGTAATAATTGTTATATGAATAATTCCAAATAGAAAATCATATATTAAAATTTTGTATTCACCATTTATAAAAGAATATGGCGCACAGCCGAAAAGTTTTTTGGTTATGAATACTGGCCAAATATCTTTACAGAATTCAGTTGTAAACATTGTAGTATGTGTTGTGGACATAAATAAATTTAATGTTAGAATGCATAAACGTTAAAATACTTTCAAAAAATGTGAAACACGCTCGTTATATAATGATAAATTATAGAAATTCATAAATAACAAGAAAATTTATCGTTAATACATTTTATTGGTAATTGTTACAAAATAAATATAATAAATAAAGTAACAGCGAAATAATGATAAATTATAGAAATTTCAAATTAATATTGACATTCCGGGGTAAATGTGAAGATATCTACAAACATTAAACATCATTACATTTTTTCGCTACATAATAAATTACTTTTATTCAATTTTGCCTTATAAAGTCATGTTTATTTCCTTGAATACGATCACTAAAGTTGTTGTTTTATAAACAATTTTATTTCGCTAGCATTTTAAACAATTTTATTTCACTAGCTGTTTTAAAATGTCAAATGTCAACCAAAATTGTTGGAATAAATTCTAATATTCAACGTATACCTGCCATTTCGCCACAAGAAGAACAAGAATGTTACAATTTTGTAATAACGTATGTCTTTGATTGTTGGAATAAAATATTGTATGTCATATTGAGATGTTAACCTCTAAAAAACAGTTTCAGAATAATTTATTTCAGAGTCAATTATAAACAATTCAACCCATATTGCAACCTCGGATCACTAGGGCAACGCATAAAAAAAACTCACACTCAGCGACTAGATAACCGTAAGCGAATACCGACATTTTAAGATTCTGATTTCATGTAAAATTGAATAAACATTTGTATTACACTCACGGTTAAAATGGACGTTTAACTCGCGGGATTAAGATCGCTCATTAAACATTCATTTAATCCGCATGTGTAATAAATAACTATTAAAAAAAATCGTAAATTTTTAGAGTTATTAATGCTTTTAAGTATATCATATTAACCAAATCAAATATATATTTTAGTTAAAAGTTTATGCAGGGTGTTTATCTAAAACTGAAAGATGCGGGAATTAATTTTTTTATACTTATTATTCTAAATTTAGATAATTATAATACATAAAATTATATATTATTATATTTTAATATTTGAATAGGATATTTCGCATAAATCAAATTTTGCAATGCTTTTGATGTTAAAAAAAGCGCAGTAGAATTATTAAAACAGCTCATGATAAATAACATGATGTAAAAACCAACCGAGATTGAAAATAAACTAATTTTTGACTGCAATCCATAAATATTATTTGTTTCTATGACCTATATTTTTTAATATGTGTTAAAATCATTTAAAACAATAAAGGAAGAGTGTGGTTAACATCAAAATGGGTAAACAAAAATTAATCTTCCTACAACCGTGCGTAAAGTACATACTTTACGCACTATGTACAATGTGTAAAGTATAACACTACTGCGTGAAAATTACTGTTCAAGCATTAGTGCGTGAAAAGTAACTACGTTGCTAAGCAACGGTTAATTTACCTGTCAACTAATAGTAACAATATTTGAACACCTACACTCAGTATTATGAGAAATTGTAGGAAAAATATCGTATGCAACTCGTGTGTAAATAGTATTTTTTATCTCATGCTAATGCTACACACTTGTTACATAAATAACTATTTTCGCTCCTTACCTCACATTTTATCATTGTCATTAGACAGAGAAAAAACATTGTTTCGGCACTACTATACATTATTCGAACAATAAACGTCAAACTTTGATACCATTGAATATTTTGAAAAATTATCAGAAAAAATAACGAAGTAGTTGTTAAAATAAAATCAGACAGTAATTTTTGCAACAATACAGCAAAATGAATTTTGTCTATATTTTTCCCAATTTTATTTAACTTTTTATATACGCCCATACATTCTTTCAAGTTTTGTAATATTTGTTCATTGTTTGTTAATGTATACAAATACAAATTTAAATTAACAAAACATTCTTTTAATTCTTTTAATAATACAATAATATAAATTCGTAAAATCAGTCTACTAACATAAATATAAGCTAAACAAATATAAAACAAAAATTTATCATTGAATTCTGTTGCATAGTCATTGTATATATTTTGAACAAATATAAAAACACCAAATATTAAAAATTTTATCATCAATGATTTGACATATATTTTTGTACAATGAATATTTTTAAATTTAAAATAAAGTACACTTTTTTTAACTTTCTCCAAATCAGTAATGATTTTGAAATAATGTTTTGAATTTATATACAAGTTTATAAAATTAGTTAAAATAATTAAATAGGGACTAAACAATATTGCAACTATTACAGACATTCCTGTAGTTGTTAGTTTTTGTGAATATGTACTAGGCCAATATAATTTTGAAAAAATAATGTAAAAACACATAATAGAAATAATAATTATGTGAATAATTCCAAATAGAAAATCATATTTTAAAATTTTGTATTCGCCATTTGTAAATGAATATGGCGCACAGCCGAAAATTTTTTTGGTTATATATACTGGCCAAATATCTTTACAAAATTCAGTTGTATACATTGTTATTTACGCTAGAATAGGTCGTGCAACATAATAAAATTAATGGGTTGCAGTAAATGTTAAAACGTGCCTAATTCGCCTTGAAATTTATGATAAATTGTAGAAAACCCTAATTAATATTATCAATTAGATATTTTTAATGTTAATGTTAATAAATGAGTATAGTAATTAACCCTTGATATGAATATCAAATTAACACAATCACATTTTTTTAAAAACATCTTTACCTGTATAGGTCTCGTCATCAAAAATCGAGGTCATAAACAGCTTAACCGCCCCTATACTTTAATAGTGACTGACTTGCGGTTAAGATGTTTATGACCGTCCCTCGATTTTTGATGAGGAGAACTATATATTAGTCATTATATCTATCATCGTAGGTAAGAGAGGTAATGTTTTCGGCCCAAAAATTCAAAAGAGTTTTCAGTCAATAAGCACGATATGGGTCCCTACAACACGTTTTTACTATTTTCGCTATTATGTCTCTGTATGTGTATGTGTGTGTGTGTGTGAGAGAGAGAGAGAGAGAAAGAGAGAGTGTGTATATGTGTGTGTGAAGATTTTTTTCTTCGACGATAACTTATATTAAATTTCCAAAAATTTACATTTTCCGTATTTAAGCTTTCTGCTTTAATATAAAAAGTTCATTTAATTATGGGTAAAATTGGATAACCGGAAGTGGTAGTTTATTTGAAGGCCATAACAGTTTTTAATGAAAAATTATATTAAAATATAATACTTTAAAGTTTAGTCTTTAAGACTTTTTACCTCTCGCTAAAACAGGTATTGGATTCATGCTAAAAATCACATATCAAGATTTAAGTGAATAAGCACGTTTTAAGGTCCATATAAACCGATTTTAACATTTTTACGATGATGTCTGTGTGTGTGTCGATGTGTGTATGTGTGGATGTTGGAGGGACGATTACTCAAAAAGATAAGACATAAGACCAGTTTAACTATGAATTCCTCCATCTGACATTCATGGGAAGAGCTGAAACGGTTTTGGTAACAATTGGACAACCGGAAGTAGTAGTTTCTACAAAAATTCTTCTAAATATTATTTTTTGAAAACTATTTTATTACTAATATTGAAGAACATAAAATTCTACATCTGATACATTTAAAATTTTTATTATATCTTCTATAAATTTAGAGATATAGACGCTATAATATATAAAATATCGGGATGTATAAAGTCGAGTAGGCTAAAATACACTAAGGAAATCAGTTGACAAATTAAAACATTTTTAACATAATTTGTAAATGACAAATGTCAGTGTCAAAATTCAAAAGTTTTAGTTACATTCTGAAAGCTTCTTCTGGGAAGTACATTTAATCTTTCTTATTGTTTTATTAATTAAATATTTAAAATTATAAGTAACATGCATATATATCCATTAGAAATACCGCCAATCTTGTTAATGAATTGGAAGAATCTCTGACATTTAGAAACTTCCTCATACAGTGAAAAATAGATATAATTAGAATTGTATGTGTGCAGAAGACATGTTATATACAACAAAAAACAGTATTTGGTTAAAGTTCTGTAATTTTTTTGTTATAAAACGACGGTTCGATAGCGAAATACAATACTTTTATAACAAAATGGAAATGGCGAGAGGTCTTGTGCTGGCCACAACAGATTTTTTTTATTAAAGGGAACAACATATTAGATTTTGACTAAAATTGATTAACCGCAAATGATACTTTACTTACCTCTGAACAGATTTTCGTGAAAAATGTATGATATAATCCAAAACTTTTCAAATTTGGTATATAAGACTTTTGTATTAATGAGAATGACATATTAGATTTTTTTCTACGCCACTGGATAGACAAGAGTAATATTATATGTTTTTATTTGAAACATTTTTTTCGACTACTGATAGTTTAGAAGTAATTTTAAAATGAAAAAATCGACCAAATTCAATTTTCCACCATTATCTAGTACCCTATGAGAATTTTTTGCAAAACAAAAACACATCTAAGATGGCCTCCTAAAGGCGAACTACATGCCCATATACAAAGTCGTATCCCTTATAGTTTCCAAGATCCCAATGATGGCTTTCAAAATCAGGACACTTGTATACAGGGTTGTCCAAAAAGATGTTACCACTTATATGGTACTATATAATTTTAAAAATTATTTGTTGCAGACAAGATATGGCCACCAGACTTAATTTGGAAGAAAGAAGAAAGGTAGCAGCTTGGATGGAAGTGTTTGGGTACCCTCAATAGTAAGAAAAAAGTGCGCACAAATTTCTCATGCAGTCGACGAATAGTTAAACGGCTTGGACGATCCTTATGAAACCATTGCTGATTTTTTTTTTCTTACTATTGAGGGTGACCCAAACACTTCCATCCAAGCTGCTACCTTCCTTCTCTCTTCCAAATCTAGTCTTCAACAAGAATATTTAAAATTATGTAGTATCATATAAGTGGTAACATCTTTTTGGACAACCCTATATTATCAATTTGTAACTCTTTTTTATGTGTAAAAATCTTACCTCTTTCATAATTTCATCCATTTCGTACAAAATTGTCAGTGCTTCAAATGTACAGTACAAAAATCTATACGACAGTATTATCATATAATAATAAGATCGGTCTGTAATTGCTATTAAAAATAATGAAGTACTGCTGAATACGAAATTGGAAAATAAATTTTGTAGGAACATCGCGTAATACACATTATCTATATCATTTCCTATTTTTGTTAATCGGCTGTAGATGTTCATAGTATTTTGAATTTTACAAAAAAGTAGATTAGTATTAAAATCATAGAGATTATCTATATATTCGTTAAGTATCTTAAAAGATTCTTGTTGTTCTTTTAAAAGTACTACATACTTTACATAAAAAATATCCTTCCCCAGAAAGAATACATTACTACAGCGTAAGACTGTAATTTTAGTACTAATTGTTTAGTCATGTCGTCACTTATTAAAAATGTTACATAAGTTACAGAAAAATTTAAAAAATTCAATCCAGCATACAGATTAGTATATTTCTTTGTATTATATACTCTTTTATTATATATTTTGTATAAATCTTCCTTGGTACTTTCCAACTCTTTGAAAATTCCCAAATATTTTTTCGGTTTCAAATGTAAAAAAATATAATTAAAAAAAGCTTGCAATCCTGGACTTGATAAACCACAGACCAAAGAAATAAACGTTACAGATGTTGTCTGATAACCATATACGAAGGTGTTTATGTGGTACTTTACATAAGTAACTAAAAAGAACATGAAAAAGTAGAAAAATAAATGTAGAGTACCAAAAATTAAATCTCTTTTCAAAATTTTGAATTCTTTTTTATGGTATGAGTATGGCGCATACCCAAAAAGTTTTAATATTATATGTAAAGGATAGATTGCGTCACAGAAATTTACAAACTTCATTTTTAATGACTGGATGAAAAAAACTGCTTTTCTTCATTTATATATGAAATGTATCCAATTTTTATAAATTATTGATGAGACATTGGAAGTATTTTATTTTAATTTACCCATAATTTAAAATATATTCAATGCAAAATTCATATTTAAATGTATTATACCTCATACAAGTTATAAATGTTTTTAGTTATATTAAATGTGTTGCAGTAAAATATATCATATCAAATATTTTGTAATTATTATTACATTCCCATGTTAAACGCATATGGCTCGCTTTAATGTGTAACAGAAATAAGTACATTAAATTGAACCATTCATAGAACTCGGCAAGATCAACAATATTTCTTAGTAAATATTTTTAATGTTTAGAATACGATTTTACTAGTTTTACGATGTCTGTATGTATATACTCCAATACTACGAGTACAATTCTAAAAATTATAATCCTTTCGTATTTCTCTTCTTTACATCCATCTGAAGAGCTGATTAGATTTTGGTTATAATTGGTCTACCGGAAGTTCTCTTATTTGAAGTTCTTAACAGCTTTTCTTGAAAAAACGCAGTAAAATATCATTTTTTGTGATTTTGTCATGTAAGCTATAACCATGGAAACTGGTGATATGTTCAAATATTCTAATTGACAGATATCAGTGTCAAGTGCAATTTACATAGTATATATTCGTGTTATAATTTTATTGCATACATAGAATCTTTTCCAAGGAATTTTCAGTATGGAATTTATAGAAAATATGTTCGTGTTACAATTTTACTGGATATATAGAATCTTTTCCAAGGAACTTTCGGTAAGGGATTTGTGCAAAATACATAGAATTGTCGGAAGGTAATGTGCTGGCCTCATCAGATTTTTTATTATGTTTTTGGTTTCTTCGCAATTTTAAAAAGAACTACAAAATTTCAAGTTATTAGTAGCGATTGCCATGAAACTTGTTTTCTTTTTTTTTCTAATTTTCATAAATTATTTATAAACCTCAAACGTCAATTTGACTTATGGAAAATAAATTCTATTTTCTTTTATAACTATTTCCATCATATATTCCTTTACAATATATTCTCTCATTTGAATAACCATTCATTATTTAATTCACATCTTTTCCATATGTCAAAATGTCGTTTATAAATAATTTACGAAAACCAGAAATAAGAAAACAAATTCCATGGCCATTGCTACTAGTAAACCAAAATTTTGAAATTTCTTTTTAAATTTGTAAAGAAAAAACAATAAAACATGTAAAAACAGTTTTGTATACATCTTTCAATTTCGTACAACTTTGTACTTCACAATTTTTGTCATAAAATGAACAGGATATTTCAATCCCATGTTAAATCCCTATGTTCTCCTTAACCGCCATACCACCCTGTAGGAGCAAATTAGCATACCCAGAAATAGATAATAAGCCGTGATGATCCATTTATTTATAAAAAGGAACACGACCATTCGTTTCCGAGCTGTTTTTGAACTTGGGGCCTTTGGAATATTGGAATGCAAACTAGCATTGCTCCTACGCTGATAGGCGATAGTATTTTTATTTTACTATCAAATATAAAATCTTACCTCATCCTGCATATCACTTAATATTTTCAACATTGCTCCAATTTCAAACATTGTATAAAAGCCTCTTCCGGACAAGTTAAACATCGTTTGCCAGATATTGTATTTTATATCATTAAGAGTAATCATTATAAAATATAAAGAAGAAGCCAATATTGAGATACAGCTAAGTAATTTTAACAATGTAATTGGCCAGCTGACCTTATCCACATTCTTACAAATTTTGTGCAGGGTTGAATAATATTTCATACATTTTTCTAAGTTTCGTATAATTATTTTGTTAGAGTTACTACAATGTTTTTCTATAAATTTGTTTATGTAATGGAATGAAACTTTAATTTCGTTTGTGATTATTAGGAAATAAAGGTTCAAAAATCCTCTTGAAGTATGTTCATAAATTTGTGACAGTGTGTAAAATAATTGATATTTATTTAATGTCGCACCTTCATAGAATGAATTTTGTACTCCCGCGAAAATACATAGTATAATAAAAAAAATTAACAATTTGTTTACAAATCTTTTTGTATTATATTCTTTTGATGTAAGAAATTTTATATCGTTTTTAATTTTCTTTAAATCTGTAGGTATTCCAAAAAAAATATCAGACTTTAAATACACTATCAAAAAATTTGTTGTTACATTTAATGTTGGTATTAAAAATAATACTGTATTCACACATAAATTTGTAGTTGTTAATTTATAGGCATATACATGTGGACTTGTGTATTTAATATAAAGACAATATATGCATAATATATTAAATATTATTAAATGACAAAACCCGATCAAAAAATCATTTTTTAAAATTTTGTATTCCTTATTATTTTTTAGACCGCAACAACTATATGGGGCAAGACAATAAAATTTATTTATTATAAAAATAGGATATATAGCATCACAAAAATCTATTGCGAATAAATTTTTCATTTTACAATGAGCCACACGTGCGTTATAAGAAACAATTTAAGACTAACAAAACATTTTCTCATTCTTTAAATTGAAATATATGTACTTAAATAATTACTTAAGTGTAGAAAGAAACCTCATGCTTTTATAATAGAGGTATTGGAAAATAATTTAAATTATACGTTTTCTTCATAATTAGTGCAGCACTTTAATTAATCGAGTATTTTGAATAATTAATATTCGATTATTAAAAATCCTAAATGAGCAGCCCTACTTTTGAAGTACTCGAATTTTTTTTAGGACCTTATTTACTGATTATTAGTACAGATTAAAATCATAATATCTTACCTCTTTCTGAATATCATTTAAAATTTTTAGCATTCCTCCTAATTCAATACACACATAAATGATTCTTCCAACCATAGTTAACATAGTCTCCCAACTATTATATTTTAAATCCGTAAGTGTGATCATAATGAAAAATATTGAAGAAGACGTAATTGAAAAACAGTAAAATAATTTAATCACAGAAATTGGCCAGAAGACGCCATCCACATTATTACAAATTTTACACAAAATTGAATAATATTTCATACAGTTTTCCAAGTTTCGAATAATTGTTTTGTTATTAATATTATAGTTTTTTTCTATAAATTTATTCAAGATACAGAACGAATTTTTAATTTCGTTTATAATTACCATAATGAAAAAATATAAAAATCCTCTTGAACTATGTGCATAGCATTGAAATAATAAAATAAAGGTTTGATTTTTGTTTTCCGTCGTATATTCGACAGAAAAATTTTGTATTGTAGCTACAACACAAACAATAATTAGAAATAATAACAACTTATTCACATATCTATTTGTGTCGTATTCGTTGGTTGTTAGAAATCTTAAATCGTTTTTAATATTCTTTACATTTGTAGACAGTCCAAAATATTTTTCTGGATTTAAATTCACAATTACGAAATGTGTTATTACTATTACTGTTGGTAAAAACATTAACCATGCAATAACACTTGAATTCGTGGTTGTTAGTTTATAAACATATACATGTGGAATTGTATACTTTATATAAATGCTATATATACAGAGTACATTAAATATCATTAAATGCAAAAATCCATAGAGAAAATCATTTTTAAAAATTTTGTATTCCCTATTATTTTTCGTTCCACAACAACTATATGGAGCAAGACAAAATATTTTTTTGGTAATATAAATAATATAGATTGAATCACAAAAGTCTGAAGGCTTTGTATTTTTCATATTTTTTAATATTGATGTTAATTATTTAGTTCGCAATACACTGAAAATGAAATGAATTTTTATTTAATTCATTTTTGTTTTCAAGTATTTATTAACGAAATAATAAAACTAATGAATAAGTATTGATTTAATGTTAAGAGATTAAATTTTGCTTTTTTAATTTATATTTTTTTTATTAATAATTCTACATTTGCTAAATTGACTCATTACTCATCACAATTAAGATCCCTCTGCCCCTGACCCGTTTTTAAATTAAGATGGGTAAATTCTAAACTATCTTAATATACAAATAAATTTTTCATTTTGGTGTTTAGTCATTTTGACATAACCTACTTTAACAAATTTTTCTCAAATAAGTTTCTTTCTGTCTATTTGATATCCAAAGTCAAAAACCAAAAATTTTGTACAAATTAATTGTACTGGAAATACAGTAATATAAATTTCTTGAAAATATTCTTTCTCATTCTTTTATGCCAGATGTCAGAGTTATAATTTATACAGGGTGTCTCTTAAATAGGGGGACATGGCTTACCCACAGATTCCTGAGGCTAAAATAAGACGATAACTAAACTTGCTTCTACCGGAAAGTGCACCATTTATCCAGTATTCTGCTTTAAAGTTCTTCGAAAAAAAATTAGTTTTGTTTATAATAACAGAACGCTTTATTCAATTTGGATGAAATTTGGTATGACAGTTCGTATGGTTATGTCATCTTTTAAGATGATACTTGTTATTAGTGAACCACTACTATATGAAACTTAGGTGTCCCAACATTGATTAGACCGTAACTTTTTAATGGCACGCCGATAACGTAAAATTATTTTTTTTTTCAGAAAGATACATTCAATAGCATACTTTTCTCTCTCTGTTTAATTTGTGAAATCTGTTACGGTTCAGATAAAAAAAAAAAAAAAAACTGAGTGACTGGATCGTGATTTTTTTTTAAATAAATTAAATCTAGCAGTCTATCCAAATGTCAAACAAGTAATTTCTAATGACAATAACAATTGTTTATGGGTTGTCAAAAAATTCCTTCGCAATATTCAGAAACTAGTAACATCCGTTTGTTCAGCCTAATAGTATTTTACTACCACTATTATAAATAAGACGAATAAATATGTTAGCTTACTCCTAAACAGGTTGAGAAGATTGACAACTCGTTACTGTTATTAAAAATTAGACGTTTTCCATTTGGACAGACTGCTAGATTAAATTTATTTTTAAAAAATTCACGATGCAGTCACTCAGGTTTTATTTTTTTCTGTTCGGACCGTAACAGATATCACAAATTAAACAGAGAGAGAAAAGCTTACTATTGAATGTATCTTTTTGAAAAAAAAATAATTTTACGTTATCAGCGTGGCCATTAAAAACTTACGGCGTAATCAGTGTTAGGACACCTAAGTTTCATATACTAGTGGTTCACTAACAATAACAAGTATCATCTTAAAAGATGACTTATATTCATACGAACTGTCTTACCAAATTTCATCCAAATCGAATGAAGCGTTCTGTTATTATAAGCAATTTTTTTTAAGAACTTTGAAGCAGAATACTGGCTAAATGGTACACTTTCCGGTAGAAACAAGTTTAGTTAAATCGTCTTATTTTAGCCTCAGGAATCTGTGGTTAAGCCATGTCCCCCTATTTAAGAGACATATATCCTATGTTGAAAAGTTATGGCTGGTTTATGATGAATTTAATTTATAAATTAAGATTTACAAATTTAAATTTGAAATTTACGATTTATCTTGTTGGTTTATAGTGAATTTAAATATGTGAAATGCGTCCTAACAACTTCATAGAATGGTTTACGTGGTTTGACATAAATGGGATGACAGTTACATAACCTCAAAAAAAAAAACAAAAGAATACAACCATGTAAACAAATCAAACTTTATCTATAGATTCAACAAGAAATGAGCATGATGATGATATAATTGTCGTCGGATTATTTGTAAATTTATGTTAAACATAATTCATAACAACAATTTTATCTTTATGATGTTTATTACTTTTTCCATATATCAATCTGTATTGTTTTACAGATAAACATATCCAATTTTTGGGAATCCATTTCGACAAATTTCTCAAATCAAAGGTTACGATACGAGCAGTTTAATTGTCGCTTGAAATTTTTATTCTCCTCTCCAAAATCATTGTTTGAAATACTTTAAAATGATTGGACGCATTCACAAATTTACATTTTTAATGTAAATTCTAAATCATAAATTTCTTAAATTTATTATGAACTAGTAAAGGCAGACAGGTACAATTTATATTTATAAATGTAAATTCGTAAATCTAAACTTCTAAATTAAATCCATCATAAAACAGCCTTTACGCCAATAAAAAGTTTCGATACATTTAATTTAATTTTTCCATCATTTTTAAACAAAATTTATATAAAAGTTATTAAACTACACACATTCATTATTATTCAAAATATTTTCACAATTAAAAACGCATTTTTACCTCCCGCTACCCTTGGTAAGGGAGGTATAGGGATCGTGCTAAAAATCTCATATCGAGATTTTAGTAAATGACCACGTTTTAAGGTCCCTAGAATCCATTTTTAACATTTTCACGATGATGTCTGTATGTGTGTATGTGTGTATGTGTGTGTGTATGTGTGTATGTATGTGTGTGTGTATGTGTAGGGATTTTGTCTTCACTCTAACTCAAATACTATTATTCAGAAAATTCTGAAACCTTGTATTTCCATCCCATTCTAATATGAATAGAAGCCATTAGATTTTGGTGTAAATCGGATAACGGGAAATGGCACTTTACCTGAAGCTCATAATGGTTTTTCTTCAAAAAATACCATTAAATGCCATTTTTTCGCATTTTATGTCTTATGAAAATTAAAGATTATTGAATTTTCTACTGGAATACATTAATACTTTTTCTATATATTTTACACATAAATTTAAAAATAATTTTTTTTATTAGTCGCGAAGCCTAAGATAAACACAATAATTCGTTTGTTACACAGTTCATATTTCAAATGAATGTTACTGACAGTTAATGTCACTGTCAAAAAACTAATCACTTCAAATTAATAATAGTGACATTTTAAAAAGAAAATAGTAAATAAAGCAATAGTTTTCTGCAATGGAACAGTTTGCAGCGGTAGTAAATACGTAAGTATGTATTTAAATTAATAAAAATTCAATAGCGGGAGGTTTTGTGTTGGCCACATCAGATTTTTTTTCCTTGTATTCGTTTACAAATACATACTTCGCAAATCTCAAACATCAATATTTGTTTTGCATACTGTTTCGCGAAAAATAGTGAGATAACTAAAAATTAGATCCATAATATCTTACCTCATCCTGAATATCCCTTAATTTTATTAACAATCCTCCTATTTCAATACTCGCAAAAACGATTCTTGCTACCATAGTTAACAAAGTCTCCCAACTATGACTTTTTAAATCCTTAAGTGTGATCATAATGAGAAAAACTGAAGAAGACATAATAGAAAAACAATAAAATAATTTTATTACATAAATTGCCCAGAAGACAGTATCCACATTATTACATATTTTACACAAAATTGAATAGTACTTCATACATTTTTCCAAATTTCGAATAATTGTTTTGTTATTAATATTGCAGTTTTTGTCTATAAATGTGTTTAAAATACGGAACAAATTTTTAATTTCGTTTAAAATTACCATTACATAAAAATGTAAAGGAACTCTTGAACATTGTTCATAATTTCGAAATAATAAAAAAGGGACTTGTTTCTTATTTCCCGTCAAATATTCAAGACACAAATTTTGTATTGTTGCTATAGTACACAAAATGATTAAAACTAATAACAACTGTTTTACATATCTATTTGTGTTGAATTCTTTTGTAGTTAGAAATCTCATGTCATTTTTAAGTTTCTTTAAATCTGTAGATATTCGGAAATATTTTTCTGAATTCAAATTCACTATTACGAAATTTGTAATAACTACTAACATTGGCATTAACATTAACAATGTAATAACATTTAAATTCGTGGTTGTAAGTTTATAAGCATATACATGTGGATTTATATAGTTTACATAAATACTGTATGTGCTCATTATACTAAATATTATTAAACAAACAAATCCGTATAGAAAATCATTTTTTAAAATTTTGTATTCTCTATTATTTTTCGTTCCACAACAACTATATGGAGCAAGACAACATATTTTTTCGGTGATATAAATAATATAAATAGAATCACAAAAATTTATAGGTTCTGTATTTTTCATATTTCTAAATATCAATGTTCAATATTTATACTTTCATAAAGAACTGAAAACAAATGATAAAAAATTTACTTTAATTAATTAATTAATTAATTTGATGTATTTATGAACGATAAATAACACTAATGAATATATATTGATATGTATTAAGAAAATTAAATTATACTTTTGTAGTTTGCGTTTAATTTACTAATAATTTTACATTTGTTCAATTTATTTAGTACGTAACGCTTTTTCTGAGCAATAGCGGATTCCACTCTTATCGAATATTTATATACTACCCAAATAATTTTGTTATTAACGCAAATTTCTTTCCTATATGTTTATCACTTTTTTTATAAATGCTAAAATACCGCTACTGTGAAATGATCCCATTATGTTTTTTAAATTAATATTTAGATGGCATATAAAATTTGTTGTAACAGCCCTATTGATATTTTAATGCAGCAAATTTGATTATGAATTTACTCCTATAGTTTAAGATCATGGTATGGTAAAAAAATAAAAACTTAAATAATCATTTGAAGCTTGGGAACTGACTCGTTGAATGTTTCATAAGGAGAAGTAGACCATAGGTTCCATTAATTGATGTAACGTCATTTAATAATTTTATTGAACATTAGTTGGACGTTTCGGAACATAAAATTTGTCTAACATCAGCGTAAAAGTAATTTTGTTCTAAATCTTAACAAACACAGTTAAAATCTTCAGCTGCCGTCCACGTTCTATCGAGAACCATAACAGAACACTTGATAAAAAGAAATACATGTTAATGCCCGAACGGCAAGCTTAGCACTATTTAGTGGCCTATTCAGAGAAACACAGTCATAAAGGTTGTTACGGATATAAAGATTGTTATCATAAAGACATTTGTAACAATCTTTATGAATTTGTCAATTCAGAACCTACGTCGGTATTATTGACAATAGCTAACTTCATTATGCATATATGAACTTAACCTAGCATTATATGTCAACGCTTTATTCTTTTAATAAAGTGTTGCCAATTATTTAAAATGCACACATTCTGCCAAAACAACTAAAGAAGAATGTGACATTTGTGTCATATTTGAAAACTTCTAAATTATTTAGAACGGGTATGTTAATTCCTACCACTGATCCCAACGTGACTGAAAAGTTATGGAAAGATTTTTTTAAATTTTAATTGAAGAAAAAGCACACATTAGCACCACAATAAATAACTAGGTTTTCACGAATACCTACCACAGAATATAATATTTTCAAAGAAATATGTATTTACGTCAAAAGTAACTTTCGTCCACGACGGTTTTTATCGTTCTTATTATTATTATTTAAGTCGAAGCAGGATTCATGCGAATAATCAACTGCATCCTGCTAATATTTAGCAGAAAGGACATTATTAATAATATATGATTGATGTAATAATCTGTCACATGTCAAATATTAGAAATAACAACGTGATAACAACCATAAATACATAGTTTTAGCAGTCATTATGATAAAGACTGTCAAAACACGTAACAATAGGGTATTCCACCATAACAACAAAATTAAGAAAATTTCAATTTAACATAAAGTATGGCTCAATAAATAATAGTTAAAACAATGAAAACATTTTTTAAATAATTACTTTACGAGATATTTCACATTTGCTAAAAGGGAAAATTGACGTCATACAATTGTTATCCTTGTCTCGCAGCGTACTCAGAGCAGTGTGTGTGACAAAGACAAGTATAGAGGAAATGTGACGTTACACTGATTTCTCGAAAATAAAATACTCTGAAACTAGGAACAATTAAGATTTTTTAATACTATGAATTGCTTCAAAACTGAATGAAGTTTTATTTAAAATAATAAAAAAAATTGAGTGGAATACCCCATTGTTGACGGTAACCACCTTCAGTACTGAGAATACCAATTTTGATTTTAACAATCTTTACAGTACATAACAATCACAAAGACCATAACGACTATGCAAATATTGAGTTCTGAATAGGCCCCTTATTTTGTATTATTTACTAATGTTCAATAAAATTATAAAATGACGTTAGATCAATTAATGGAACCTATAGCCTACTTCTCCTTATGAAACAAAAACGTAAATAGTTATTTAAGTATTGTTACCGAATCTCGAATAACTTTTTGTCTAGATCTTCTAGCTAGTTTTCTTAAAACAATTCCAGTTTTTTGGGCCTGAAAAAAGGAAAATAATTGTTATGTTTTCACTTTAACAACGTTTGCCTATGCGGGCATCGTGGCTAAACATTTTTCTTCCGGTGACTAATATGTTACATTCCATACTCATATAATAAAGAACTATTATTTCTCTAATAATGAAATATAATATTACAATTTAAATATGCATTGTTTTATAATTTGCTCGACAGTTGTATTACACTCACGGTTAAAATGAACGTTTAACTCGCGGGATTAAGACCGCTCATTAAACATTTATTTGATCCGCATATATAATACATAACAATCAAATAAATATTATATTTAAAAGTTTATGCAGGATGATTATCTAAAACTAAAAGATGCGGGAATTCATTTTTTTATACTTCCAATTCTAATACATAAAATTATACATTATTATATTTTAATATTTGAATAGGATATTTCGCACAAATCAAATTTTACAATGCTTGTTAATGAAAGCGCAGTAGAATTATTAAAACAGCTCATGATAAATAACATGATATAAAAATCAATCGAGATTGAAAATAAACTAATTATTAACTGCAATCCATAAATATTAGTTATTTCTATGACCTATATTTTTTAATATCTGTGTTAAAATCATTTAAGACAATAAAGGAAGAGTGTGGTGAACATCAAGACGTGTAAACAAAAATTAATATTCCTACAACCGTGCGTAAAGTACATACTTTACGCACTATATACAAGCACTTGTACGTGAAAAGTAAATACGTTGCTAGGCAACGCTTAATTTGCTTGTCAACTAACAGTAACAATATTTGAACACCCACACTCAGTATTATGAGAAATTGTAGGAAAAATATTGTATGCAATTCGTGTATAAATATTATTTTTTATCTCATGTTAATTTCCCTAAAACATCGCACTCGACCAAAATAGTATTACTTTAAACACTTGTTACATAAATAACTATTTTCGCACCTTACCTCATATTTTATCATTGTCATTAGACAAAGAAAAAGCATTGTTTCGGCACTACTATACATTATTCTAACAATAAACGTCAAACTTTGAGACCATTAAATATTTTAAAAAAATTACCAGAAAAAATAACGAAGTAGTTGTTAAAATAAAATCAAACAGAAATTTATGCAACAACACAGCAAAATGAATTTTGTCTATATTTTTCCCAATTTTATTTAACTTTTTATATACGTCCATACATTGTTTCAAGTTTTGTAATATTTGTTCATTGTTTATTAATTTATATAAATACAAATTTAAATTAGCAAAACATTCTTTTAATTCTTTTAATAGTGCAATAATATAAATTCGTAAAATTAGTCTACTAACATAAATATAAGCTAAACAAATATAAAACAAAAATTTATTATTCAATTCTGTTGCGTAGTCATTGTACAAATTTTGAACAAATATAAAAACACCAAATATTAAAAATCTTAACATTAATGATTTGACATATCTTTTTGTACAATGACTATTTTTAAATTTAAAATAAAGTACACTTTTTTTAACTTTCTCCAAATCAATAATGATATTGAAATAATGTTTTGATTTTATATGCAAGTTTATAAATTAGTTAAAATAATTAAATAGGGACTAAATAATATTGCAACTATTACAGATATTCCTGTAGTTGTTAGTTTTTGTGAATATGTACTAGGCCAATATAATTTTGAAGAAATGGTATAAAAACACATAATAGTAATAATAATTATGTGAATAATTCCAAATAGAAAATCATATTTTAAAATTTTGTATTCGCCATTTGTAAATGAATATGGCGCACATCCGAAATTTTTTTTTTTTGGTTATATATACTGGCCAAATATCTTTACAAAATTCAGTTGTATATATTGTTATTTACGCTAGCATAATTCGTGCAACATAATAAAATTAATGGGTTGCAATTAAATGTTGAAACGTGTCTAATTCGCCATGAAATTTATGATAAATTGTAGACAACCATAATTAATATTATCATCTGGAGTTTTTTTAATGTTAATGTTAATAAATGAATTTAGTTATTAACCCTTGATATGAATATCAAATTAACACAATCACATTTTTTTTAAAACATCTTTACCTGTATAGTTCTCGTCATCAAAAATCGAAGGACGGTCATAAACAGCTTAACCGTCCCTATACTCTGAAAGTGATGTGTGGTTAAGCTGTTTATGACCGTCCCTCAATTTTTGATAACGAGAACTATACATTAGCCATTTTATCTAACAGACATTTTACCTCCCGCCATACCGTAGGTAATGTTTTCGGTCAAAAAATTCGAAAGTGTTTTTAGTGAATAATCACGATATGGGTCCCTAGCCCACAACATGTTTTTACTATTTTTACAATTTTGTCTCTGTATATATGTGTGTGTGAAGATTTTTTTCTTCCACGATAACTTATATTAAACTTCCAAAAATTTACATTTTCCGTATTTAAGCTTTCTGCTTTAATATAAAAAGTTCATTTAATTATGAGTGGATAACCGGAAGTGGTAGTTTATTTGTAGGCCATAACAGTTTTTAATGAAAAACTATATTAAAATATAATCCGAATATTTTAAATTTTAGTCTTTAAGACTTTTTTATTAAGGGGAACAACATTTTAGATTTTGACTAAAATTGATTAACCGGAAATGATACTTTACTTAGCTCTGAACAGATTTTCGTGAAAAATTTAGTATGATATAATCCAAAACTTTTCAAATTTGGTATATAAGACTTTTGTATTAATGAGAATGACATATTAGATTTTTTCTACGCCACTCGATAGACAAAAGTAATATTTTATGTTTTCATTTGAAACATTTTTCTCGACTACTGATAGTTTAGAAGTAATTTTAAAGTGAAAAAATCCACCAAATTCAATTTTCTACCATTATCCAGTACCCTATTAGAATTTTTGGCAAAACAAAAACACATCTAAGATGACCTCCTAAAAGCGAACTACATGCCCATATACGAAGTCGTATCTCTTATAGTTTCCAAGATCCCAAGGATGGCCTTCGAAATCAGGACACTTGTATACAGAGTTGTCCAAAAAGGTGTTACCACCAATATGGTACTACATAATTTTAAATATTATTTGTAGCAGGCAAGATATGGCCACCAGACTTAATTTGGAAGAGTGAAGAAAGGTAGCAGCTTGGATGGAAGTGTTTGGGTCATCCTCAATAGTAAGAAAAGGGTGCGCACAAATTTCTCATGCAGTCGACGGATAGTTAAACGGCTTGGAGGATCCTTATAAAACCATTGCTGATCTTTTTTTCTTACTATTGAGGGTGACCCAAACACTTCCATCCAAGCTGTTACCTTCCTTCTCTCTTCCAAATCTAGTCTGCAACAAGAAAATTTAAAATTATGTAGTGGTAACATCTTTTTGGACAACCCTATATTATCAATTTGTAACTCTTTTTTATGTGTAAAAATCTTACCTCTTTCATAATTTCATCCATTTCGTACAAAATTGTCAGTGCTTCAAATGTACAGTACAAAAATCTATACGACAGTATTAGAATCATATAATAATAAGATCGGTCTGTAATTGCTATTAAAAATAAAGAAGTACTGCTGAATACGAAATTGGAAAATAAATTTTGTAGGAACATCGCGTAATACACATTATCTATATCATTTCCTATTTTTGTTAATCGGCTGTAGATGTTCATAATATTTTGAATTTTACAAAAAAGTAGATTAGTATTAAAATCATAGAGATTATCTATATATTCGTTAAGTATCTTAAAAGATTCTTGTTGTTCTTTTAAAAGTACTACATACTTTACATGAAAAAATATCCTTCCCCAGAAAGAATACATTACTACAGCGTAAGACTGTAATTTTAGTACTAACTGTTTAGTCATGTCGTCACTTATTAAAAATGTTACATAAGTTACAGAAAAATTTAAAAAATTCAATCCAGCATACAGATTAGTATATTTTTTTGTATTATAGACTCTTTTATTATATATTTTATATAAATCTTCCTTGATACTTTCCAACTCTTTAAAAATTCCCAAATATTTTTTCGGTTTCAAATGTAAAAAAATATAATTAAAAAAAGCTTGCAATCCTGGACTTGATAAACCACAGACCAAAGAAATAAACGTTACAGATGTTGTCTGATAACCATATACGAAGGTGTTTATGTGGTACTTTACATAAGTAACTAAAAAGAACATGAAAAAGTAGAAAAATAAATGTAGAGTACCAAAAATTAAATCTCTTTTCAAAATTTTGAATTCTTTTTTATGGTATGAGTATGGCGCATACCCAAAAAGTTTTAATATTATATGTAAAGGATAGATTGCTTCACAGAAATTTACAAACTTCATTTTTAATGACTGGATGAAAAAAACTGCTTTTCTTCATTTATATATGAAATGTATCCAATTTTTATAAATTATTGATGAGACATTGGAAGTATTTTATTTTAATTTACCCATAATTTAAAATATATTCAATGCAAAATTCATATTTAAATGTATTATACCTCATACAAGTTATAAATGTTTTTAGTTATATTAAATGTGTTGCAGTAAAATATATCATATCAAATATTTTGTAATTATTATTACATTCCCATGTTAAACGCATATGGCTCGCTTTAATGTGTAACAGAAATAAGTACATTAAATTGAACCATTCATAGAACTCGGCAAGATCAACAATATTTCTTAGTAAATATTTTTAATGTTTAGAATACGATTTTACTAGTTTTACGATGTCTGTATGTATATACTCCAATACTACGAGTACAATTCTAAAAATTATAATCCTTTCGTATTTCTCTTCTTTACATCCATCTGAAGAGCTGATTAGATTTTGGTTATAATTGGTCTACCGGAAGTTCTCTTATTTGAAGTTCTTAACAGCTTTTCTTGAAAAAACGCAGTAAAATATCATTTTTTGTGATTTTGTCATCTAAGCTATAACCATGGAAACTGGTGATATGTTCAAATATTCTAATTGACAGATATCAGTGTCAAGTGCAATTTACATAGTATATATTCGTGTTATAATTTTATTGCATACATAGAATCTTTTCCAAGGAATTTTCAGTATGGAATTTATAGAAAATATGTTCGTGTTACAATTTTACTAGATATATAGAATCTTTTCCAAGGAACTTTCGGTAAGGGATTTGTGCAAAATACATAGAATTGTCGGAAGGTAATGTGCTGGCCTCATCAGATTTTTTATTATCTTTTTGGTTTCTTCGCAATTTTAAAAAGAACTACAAAATTTCGAGTTATTAGTAGCGATTGCCATGAAACTTGTTTTCTTTTTTTTTCTAATTTTCATAAATTATTTATAAACCTCAAACGTCAATTTGACTTATGGAAAATAAATTCTATTTTCTTTTATAACTATTTCCATCATATATTCCTTTACAATATATTCTCTCATTCGAATAACCATTCATTATTTAATTCACATCTTTTCCATATGTCAAAATGTCGTTTATAAATAATTTACGAAAACCAGAAATAAGAAAACAAATTCCATGGCCATTGCTACTAGTAAACCAAAATTTTGAAATTTCTTTTTAAATTTGTAAAGAAAAAAACAATAAAACATGTAAAAACAGTTTTGTATACATCTTTCAATTTCGTACAACTTTGTACTTCACAATTTTTGTCATAAAATGAACAGGATATTTCAATCCCATGTTAAATCCCTATGTTCTCCTTAACCGCCATACCACCCTGTAGGAGCAAATTAGCATACCCAGAAATAGATAATAAGCCGTGATGATCCATTTATTTATAAAAAGGAACACGACCATTCGTTTCCGAGCTGTTTTTGAACTTGGGGCCTTTGGAATATTGGAATGCAAACTATCATTGCTCCTACGCTGATAGGCGATAGTATTTTTATTTTACTATCAAATATAAAATCTTACCTCATCCTGCATATCACTTAATATTTTCAACATTGCTCCAATTTCAAACATTGTATAAAAGCCTCTTCCGGACAAGTTAAACATCGTTTGCCAGATATTGTATTTTATATCATTAAGAGTAATCATTATAAAATATAAAGAAGAAGCCAATATTGAGATACAGCTAAGTAATTTTAACAATGTAATTGGCCAGCTGACCTTATCCACATTCTTACAAATTTTGTGCAGGGTTGAATAATATTTCATACATTTTTCTAAGTTTCGTATAATTATTTTGTTAGAGTTACTACAATGTTTTTCTATAAATTTGTTTATGTAATGGAATGAAACTTTAATTTCGTTTGTGATTATTAGGAAATAAAGGTTCAAAAATCCTCTTGAAGTATGTTTATAAATTTGTGACAGTGTGTAAAATAATTGATATTTATTTAATGTCGCACCTTCATAGAATGAATTTTGTACTCCCGCGAAAATACATAGTATAATAAAAAAAATTAACAATTTGTTTACAAATCTTTTTGTATTATATTCTTTTGATGTAAGAAATTTTATATCGTTTTTAATTTTCTTTAAATCTGTAGGTATTCCAAAAAAAATATCAGACTTTAAATACACTATCAAAAAATTTGTTGTTACATTTAATGTTGGTATTAAAAATAATACTGTATTCACACATAAATTTGTAGTTGTTAATTTATAGGCATATACATGTGAACTTGTGTATTTAACATAAAGACAATATATGCATAATATATTAAATATTATTAAATGACAAAACCCGATCAAAAAATCATTTTTTAAAATTTTGTATTCCTTATTATTTTTTAGACCGCAACAACTATATGGAGCGAGACAATAAAATTTATTTATTATAAAAATAGGATATATAGCATCACAAAAATCTATTGCGAATAAATTATTCATTTTACAATGAGCCACAAGAAACACTTTAAGACTAACAAAACATTTTCTCATTCTTTAAATTGAAATATATGTACTTAAATAATTACTTAAGTGTAGAAAGAAACCTCATGCTTTTATAATAAAGGTATTGGAAGATAATTTAAATTATACGTTTTCTTCATAATTAGTGCAGCACTTTAATTAATCGAATATTTTGTATAATTAATAATCGATTATTTAAAATCGTAAATGAGCAGCCCTACTCTTGCAGTACTCGAATTATTTTAGGACCATATTTACTGATTATTAGTACAGATTAAAATCATAATATCTTACCTCTTTCTGAACATCATTTAAAATTTTTAGCATTCCTCCTAATTCAATACACACATAAATGATTCTTCCAACCATAGTTAACATAATCTCCCAACTATTATATTTTAAATCCTTAAGTGTGATCATAATGAAAAAAATTGAAGAAGACGTAATTGAAAAACAGTAAAATAATTTAATCACAGAAATTGGCCAGAAGACGCCATCCACATTATTACAAATTTTACACAAAATTGAATAATATTTCATACAGTTTTCCAAGTTTCGAATAATTGTTTTGTTATTAATATTATAGTTTTTTTCTATAAATTTATTCAAGATACAGAACGAATTTTTAATTTCGTTTATAATTACCATAATGAAAAAATATAAAAATCCTCTTGAACTATGTGCATAGCATTGAAATAATAAAATAAAGGTTTGATTTTTGTTTTCCGTCGTAAATTCGACAGAAAAATTTTGTATTGTAGCTATAACATAAACAATAATTAGAAATAATAACAACTTATTCACATATCTATTTGTGTCGTATTCGTTAGTTGTTCGAAATCTTAAATCGTTTTTAATATTCTTTACATTTGTAGATAGTCCAAAATATTTTTCTGGATCTAAATTCACAATTACGAAATGTGTTATTACTATTACTGTTGGTAATAACATTAACCATGTAATAACACTTGAATTCGTGGTTGTCAGTTTATAAACATATACATGTGGAATTGTATACTTTATATAAATGCTATATATACAGAGTACATTAAATATTATTAAATGCAAAAATCCATAAAGAAAATCATTTTTAAAAATTTTGTATTCCCTATTATTTTTCTTTCCACAACAACTATATGGAGCAAGACAAAATATTTTTTTGGTAATATAAATAATATAGATTGAATCACAAAATTCTATAGATTTTGTATATTTCATTTTTTTAATACCGATGGTAATTATATAGTTCGCAATGAACTGAAAATGAAATGAGTTTTTATTTAATTCATTTTTCTTTTGAAGTGTTTATTAACCAAATAATAAAACTAATGAATAAGTATTGATTTAATGTTAAGAAATTAAATTTTGCTTTTGTAATTTATATTTTATTTATTAATAATTTTATATTTCCTAAATTAACTCATAATTCATTACAATTAAGATCCCTCTGCCCCTGGCCTGTTAATATGAGTAAATTCTAAACTATCCCAATATACCAATAAATTTTCCATTTTGGTATTTAGATATTTTGACATAACATATTTTAACAAATTTTTCTCAAATAAGTTTCTTTCTATATATTTGATTTCCAGAGTCAAAAACCATAATTTCTGTACAAATTAATTGTACTGGAAATACAATAATATAATTTTGTTGTAAATATTTTTTCTGATTCTTTTATGCCAGATGTCAGTGTTATAATTTTTATATTGAGAAGTTATGGCTGGTTTATGATGAATTTAATTTATAAATTTAGATTTACAAATTTAGATTTGAAATTTACGATTTACCTTGTTGGTTTATAGTGAATTTAAAGATATGAAATTCGTCCAATCAACTTCATATATTAGGTCACGTGGTTTGACATAAACGAGATAACCGTTATATAACCTCTTAAAGAATAAAACTCAAAGAATACACCATGTAAACAAATCAAAATTTATCGATAGATTCAACAAGAAATGAGCATGATGATCATCAAATTTACAAATAATTTTTGTAAATTTATGTTATACATACTTTATACCAACAATTGTATCTTTATGATGTTTATTACTTCAATTACTATCAATCTGTATTGTTTTACAGATACACATATCCAATTTTTGGGAATCCATTCCGACAAATTTCTCGAATCAAAGATTACAAGCAGTTTAACTGTCGCTTGAAATTTTTATTCTCCCCTCCAAAATCATTGTTTGAAATATTGTAAAATGATTGGTCGCATTTACAAATTTACATTTAGAATATAGAATATGGTGATATTGTAAATGTAAATTCTAAATCATAAATTTCTTAAATTTATTATGAACCAGTAAAGGTAGATGTGTAGGTACAATTTATATTTATAAATGTAAATTCGTAAATCTAAACTTCTAGAGGTTGTCTCACAACTCGCGCCCCAGACGAAACTGACACTTGCCAACGACAATAGGTTGCCAACAAATAGAAGAAAATAATTTGCGGCTGCTTGCATAACGGAGTTACAAGACTTTTTAATCCACCAAACCCGGAAGGATATCTTGAGGTGTGATGATATAATTACAAAATAAAACTGGTTGCTAGATTTTAAAAATACTACTAGTGAGTTACAAAATTTGTTTGACTTATTATAATTTTGACACTTTAGAGTTGACTTTTCTCTGTCAACAAATTTAGGTTAGCGAAGGTGTCATCCGAGATCATTATTTATATCGTACAGTGCAACGTGTTGTATAGAGATGCACTCGATCTCGAGCTTTAGCCCGGCCCGGCCCGAAGCCCGCCTCGATTACGAGTCGATCATCGAGCCGGGCCGAAGATATTTTTTATCGGGCCGAATCGGGCTAATCATTTTCAATAATCGAGGCGAGTCGGACTTTTGATTTTGACCCGGCCCGCAAATTCGAGCTTTTCGGGCCGGTCCGAAAAATCTTATAGTTCAATCAAATGCACTGTTTCCTTAATATTTTAATGAAAATGGATGAAGTTAAAAAGGATCAAAATGATTTAATAACAACATACTTCACATATTAATAAATAAAAATGTATTATTTTACTTCAAAAATTCAAGGTTATTAATTAAAGCATAATAATTATATTGTGATGTTGCTATTATTATTGTTATTACTCCTATACTTAAATAAAAGTAATTTTTGTTCCTACCATAATGATTTCTTGTTCTATTTTTGAGCAAAAACAAAGTTAGATAAAAAATCCTTATGTAAATTACATTTTTTATATAAGATTTGTGAATAAGTTGTTTAAATTTTCGAACGGCTTTGGTAAACAAAGTGTTAAGTACTCGTAGGTCTGTAATTTTTATAACAAACTTACACTAGAAGGGTCTCTTTTTTAACTACTTATGTTAACTAATGTTGAAAGTTATAAGAATGTAGAGGTTTTTTATAAGTTTGACACTAAAAAAGTTAAACAGTTCGCCTCAACATAAAAATCAACATTAGGAATGCCGGATGCACCCAATTTCGAGCTTTGGCCCGGCCCGGCCCGATTTCGAGTCAATTTTCGAGCCGGGCTAGCTAATTTTTTTGTCGAGTCGATCTTCGAGTCGGGCCGGTAATTTTTATTTTCGGGCCGAGTCGATCCAAACCTCAAAGCCCGGCCCGCCCGGCCCGAATTCATCTCTAGTGTTGCAGCAGCTGTGTAAAATTTGTTAAACGAAAATATTATTGTCCACATTCTCCGAAAATTATAATCATTTCTAAGTAATCAGCGGCTGAATACATGGTAAGAATTTGCCTTATCTTATTCACCTTGACAAATTTAATTTGACACTGACAGTTTTCGAAAACTACAGTCGCCCAAACATTTTAAAGAAGATTTGATTTGTATAAAACCATAATAACGTAAAATTACGGCAAACACACGTTAAAGGTGTAGCTCTCTGATTGGTCAATTTTAAGACGTCTTTTCTCTAATATCTTTTAAGCTAGATTTTTTTCTTCGAAATTACGCATCCGAGTGCAGTCTCGTGTTACCTCATTCGTTCTGGGGCACGAGTTGTGAGACATCCTGTATATTAAATCCATCATAAAACAGCCTTTACGCCAATAAAAAGTTTTGACACATTTAATTTAATTTTTACATCATTTTTAAACAAAATTTATTTCAAATTTATTAAATTATACCCATTCATTATTATTGAAAATATTTTCACAATTTAAAACGCATTTTTTGCTCCTTTTATTCGTTTACAAATACTTCGCAAACCTCAAAACATCAATATTTGTTTTGCATACTGTTTTGCGATAACTAAAAATTAGATCCATAATATCTTACCTCATCCTGAATATCCCTTAAATTTTTTAACATTCCTCCTATTTCAATACACGCAAAAACGATTCTTACTGCCATAGTTAATATAGTCTCCCATGTATTATATTTTAAATCCGTAAGTGTGATCATAATGAAAAATATTGAAGAAGACATAATTGAAAAACAATAAAATAAATTAATCAAAGAAATCGGCCAGAAGACATCATCCACATTATTACAAATTTTAAACAATGTGGAATAGTATTTCATACCTTTTTCTAAGTTTTGAATAATTGTTTTGTTATTAATATTGTAATTTTTGTCTATAAATTTGTTTAAAATACGGAACAAATTTTTAATTTCGTTTAAAATTACCATTACATAAAAATGTAAAGAAACCCTTGAACATTGTTCATAATTTAGAAATAATAAAAAAAGGAGTTGTTTACTATTTCCCGTCAAATATTCAATACAAAAATTTTGTATTGTTGCCGTCGTACACAAAATGATTAAAACTAACAACAACTTTTTTACATATCTATTTGTGTTGAATTCTTTTGTAGTTAGAAATCTTATATCATTTTTAATTTTCTTTAAATCTGTAGATATTCCGAAATATTTTTTTGAATTCAAATTCACTATTACAAAATTTGTAATAACTACTAACGTTGGCATTAACATTAACAATGTAATAACATTTAAATTCGTCGTTGTAAGTTTATAAGCATATACATGTGGATTTATATATTTTACATAAATAGTATATGTGCTCATTATACTAAATATTATTAAATAAACAAATCCGTATAGAAAATCATTTTTTAAAATTTTGTATTCTCTATTATTTTTCGTACCACAACAACTATATGGAGCAAGACAAAATATTTTTTTGATAAAATAAATAATATAAATAGAATCACAAAAATCTATAGGTTCTGTATTTTTCATATTTCTAAATATCAGTGTTCAATATTTATACTTTCGCAAAGAACTGAAAACGAAACGAACTGAAAAGAAATGAAAAAAATTTTCTTTAATTAATTAATTTTTAAATTTATTTATTAACGATGAAATAACACTTATGAATAAGTGTTGATGTGAATCAAGAAAATTAAATGATACTTTTGTAGTTTGCGTTTAATTTACTAATAATTTTACAGTTGTTCAATTTATTTAGTAAATAACTCTTTTACTAAGCAATAGGGGATTCCGCTTATATCGAATTTTTATATAAATTATATACATTTGTTCCCATACAATTGTGATTAAGCAAATTTCTTTTCTGTATGTTTTATCACATTTTTTATAAATGCTAAAATATATTATACATTTTCGAAACACATATAACCTTAGCCGCACAACATTGACAAAAATGGTTTAGAACCTCTGCTGCTGCTGAGAAAGAAAGCAGGAAATAATGACATTGCTCTCAACCACTGGGTTCGCTTACGTCGTAAGACAGCAAACGCTGGATACCAAATATTTGCCATTTTTCTTCCATAAGAAGTCGAATTTAAAAAAAATAAAAATTAAGAAATTTCTTAATTTAAAAATATTATAACATTCAAAATAATCAAAAAATTGTGGAATCCCCATTAAAAACTATATACCGGAAGTTTTTATTATCAATAAACATTATATTTATTTTTTAATAATAATTAAATCATAATCTCTTACCTCTTCCTGGACATCATTTAAATATTTTAGCATTCCTCCTAATTCGAAACACACAACCCCGATTCTTCCAGCCATAGTTAATATAGTCTCCCAGGTATTATATTTTAAATCCTTAAGTGTGATCATAATGAAAAATATTGAAGAAGACATAATTGAAAAACAATAAAATAATTTAATCACAGAAATTGGCCAGAAGACATCATCCACATTATTACAAATTTTAAACAATGTGGAATAGTATTTCATACTTTTTTCTAAGTTTTGAATAATGGTTTTGTTATTAATATTATAGTTTTTTTCTATAAATTTGTTCAAAAAACAGAACAAATTTTTAATTTCGTTTAAAATTACCATTACGTAACAATGTAAAAAAAACCTTGAACCACGTTCATAACTTTGGAATAATAAATAAAGAAATTGTATTTTGTTTTCCGTCGTATATTCGATTGACGAATTTTGTATTATAGCTAAAGAACATATAATGATGAAAATTAATAACAACTTATTTGCATATCTATTTGTGTTATATTCATTTATAGTTAGGATTCTTATATCATTTTTAATTTTCTTTAAATCTGTAGATATTCCAAAATATTTTTCAGAGTTCAAATTCACTATTATGAAATTTGTTATAACTACTAATGCTGGTATTGCCATTAATAGTGTAATAACACTTAAATTCGTGGTTGTAAGTTTATAAACATATACATGTGGATTTATATATTTTAGATAAATACTGTATATGCATATTATACTAAATATTATTAAATGTATAAGTCCGTACAGAAAATCATGTTTTAAAATTTTGTATTCTCTATTATTTTTTGTTCCACAACAACTGTATGGTGCAAAACAAAATATTTTTTTGGTAATATAAATAACATAAATAGAATCACAAAAATCTATAGGTTTCGTATTTTTCATATTTCTAAATATTGATGTTAATTATTTATAGTTTCACAGTGAACTGAAAACGAAGTTAATTTTTCTATAATTTATATTCGATTATAGTAATTTATTATACATGCGGATTAAGTAAGTGTCTATTGAGCGGTACGTTTAAGTGTGCGAGTGCGGAGCGCGGGCGTCTTATTCCCGCGAGTTAAACATTAATTTTAACCGCGAGTGTAATACAACTGCTTATTCAATTTTGCTCCTGTTTGAGTGTTAGATTATTGCCATAATGATCTGTGGTTGCCATTGGTTGAATTGGTTATAATAGCAGTGTTGTATAAAATACTTGAAAAAACGTATTTCAAATAGTAAATACAAAATACCAAATAAAAGTATTTCATATATTTGGTGAAATACGATTATTATTTGGTATTTCAAATATACTAATATTTCAAATACTTTTAAATATTTCAAATACTTTTACTTTTAATTATATGAAAATAAAAGATATTATGTTACGGTATTGTAAAAATGATTTTTGAATTCAACTTATTCGCGTATTTTTATTAATATTAAAAATAAATCTTTGCATTAATATAGGCATTTGGTTTTCTAAGAAAAAAATTAGGGAATTATCCCATGTATATTACTAACAAACCTCACATGACAGAGAGTTTCTATTTCAAATACATAAATCTATTTCAAATTCTTGTGTATTTTAAATACAAAAATGTATTTCAAATAAAAAAATATATTTCAAATATTGAAAAATTGTATTTCATACAAATAATAGTATTTTAATGTATTAAAATAAAAAATACTTGTGAAAAGTATTTGAACTATAAATACAAAATACTTTTATTTTAAAGTATTTCAAATAATTACTTAAAATACTTAATCTAATTCAAATACTTATTTCAAATACTACACAACCCTGTATAATAGACACTGAAATAAATTATTCTGAAACTGTTTTTTAGAGGTTAAAATCTCAATATGACATACAATACTTTATTCTAACAATCAAAGACATACGTAACATTCTTATTCTTCTTGTGGCGAAATGGCGGGTATTCGTTGAATATTTCAATTTATTCCAACAATTTTGATTGACATTTGACATTTTAAAACCGCTAGTGAAATAAAATTCTTTAAAACTCAAGCGAAATAAAACTATTTTAATATTGATATAATGTCAAAGAAATTAAATGTTAAGTTATTAGTTTTATTTACTTTACTATTAAAAATCAAAATTTCTTACCTCATCCTGAACATCACACAAGTTTTTTAGCATCCCTCCTACTTCAAAACTCACATAAATGATTCTTACTATCATAGTTAACAAAGTCTCCCAGCTATCACTTTGTAAATCCGTTAGTGTGATCAGAATGAAAAAAATGGAAGAAGACAGAATTGAAATCCAAGAAAATAATTTTATAATTGTTATTGGCCAGAAGACGCCATCCACATTATTACAAATTTTACACAAAATTGAATAATATTTCATACATTTTTCTAAGTTTCGAATAATTGTTTTGTTATTGGTATTATAGTTATTTTCTATAAATTTATTTAAGATACGGAATGAATTTTTAATTTCGTTTACAATTACCATAACGAAAAAATATAAAAATACATTTGAACAATGTTCATAGCATTGAAATAATAAAAAAAGGAATTGGTTTTTGTTTTCCGTTGTATATTCGAGAGAAGTATTTTGTATTGTAGCTATAACACACACAATAATTAAAAATAATAACATCTTATTCACATATCTGTTTGTGTCGTATTCTTTGGTTGTTAGAAATCTTAATTCGTTTTTAATATTCTTTACATTTGTAGATAGACCAAAATATTTTTCTGGATTTAAATTCACAATTACGAAATGTGTTATAACTATGATTGCTGGTATTAACATTAATAATGTAATAACAGTTGAATTCGTGGTTGTTAATTTATAAACATATACATGTGGAATTGTATACTTTATATAAATGCTATATATACAGAGTATATTAAATATTATTAACTGCAAAAGTCCATAAAGAAAATCATTTTTAAAAATTTTGTATTCCCTATTATTTTTTGTTCCACAACAACTATATGGAGCAAAACAAAATATTTTTTCGGTGATATAAATAATATAAATTGAATCACAAAAATCTATAGGTGTTGTATTTTTCATATTTTTTTAATATTGAAGTTAATAATTTAGTGTCGCAATGATGTCAAAATGAAATGAATTTTTATTTAATTCATTCTTGTTTTGAAGTATTTATTAACGAACTTATAACAATAATGAATAAATATGAATTTAATTTTAAGAAAATTAAATTTTGTTTTTTCTGTATTTTATTTATTAATAATTTTAATTTTCTAAATTGATTCATTACAATTAAAGCCCCTCTGCCCCTGGCCCGTTTTCAAATTAAGATGGGTAAATTCTAAACTACCTTAATAATATACAAATTAATTTTTCTTTTTGGTGTTTAACATAACCTCTTTTAACAATTTTTTTCAGACAAATTTCTTTCTATTTGATTTCCAAAGTCAAAAAGCAAAACAATGCGTAGGTTTTCACGACCGGTGTTAATATTTTCAAAAAGAAAAAAATAATTGTACGATATCCTATTATTGAGACTGAAAATCTGGCCTATTTTGTAACTCAGTGGTTAACAACTGGTTAAATTTTTAACCAATCAAATATGTTGATATAAACCAAAAAATCTAATTAGTTGTCAATGCCCATTGGAATTTTTTAACCAGTTGTTAAAAATTAAACACTGTGAGAGCTGTTAACAAGAACTGGAGACGAGAGAAAAAAGTTAAAAGAAAGAAGAGAAGAGGAAAGCTAATTGGATTGGACATATATTACGAAGGGATTGTATTCAAAAAATTATAATTGAAGGGATAATACATGGAAGAAGGAGAAGGGAAAAAAGAAAATTTCGAATGTTAACAGATATCTAAGACAAAGAATTACAATGGACATGGACTGAAGAGAGAATTATAGACATGCAGAACGGACTGGTGTGAAACTGTGAAGGCACCATTTCCGCTGAGGTCTGTCCAAAGACAGAATCTGAAATAATAAGTTTAAAAGACTAATACCATAAAATCTTGTCGTTGAAGTGATGCGCTTTTTAGATTTACTGATATGTTTTTCAAATTATTTATTTCAGTATGCTGTAAGCTGAAACTTTAAATTTAATTTTTACCTCCCGCTACCCTTGGTAAGGGAGGTATAGGGATCGTGCTAAAAATCACGTATCGAGATTTTAGTAAATGACCACGTTTTAAGGTCCCTAGAATCCAATTTTAACATTTTCACGATGATGTCTGTATGTGTGTATGTGTGTGTGTATGTATGTATGTATGTATGTGTGTGTGTGTGTGTGTGTGTGTGTATGTGTAGGGATTTTGTCTTCGCTCTAACTCAAATACTATCATTCAGAAAATTCTGAAACCTTGTATTTCTATCCTATTCTAAAATGAAAAGAAGCCATTAGATTTTGGTGTAAATCGGATAACCGGAAATGGCACTTTACGTGAAGCTCATAATCGTTTTTCTTCAAAAAATATCATTAAATGCTATTTTTTCGCATTTTATGTCTTATGAAAATTAAACATTATTGAATTTTCTACAGGAATACATTAATACTTTTTCTATATATTTTGCAGATAAATTTAAAAATAATTTTTTCTATTAGTCCCGAAGCCTAAGATAAACACATTTCCTTTGTTACACAGTTCATATTTCAAATGAATGTAACTGACAGTAAATGTCACTGTCAAAAAACTAATCACTTCAAATTAATAATAGTGACATTTTAAAAAGAAAATAGTAAATAAATCAATAGTTTAATGCAATGGTACAGTTTGCAGCGTTAGTAAATACGTAAGTATGTATTTAAATTAATAAAAATGGATAGGAAAGTGTGGCGATGGAAGATTGTTGTGTAACTATTATTGTGGTCCAGATAGGGTTATTCGCTACCGAAAATCGGTCACTTTAATATGTTCGTATGTATGAATGCTATGGTGATTGTGGACAAGGCGAAAGAAGAATGTTGTTAAAGAGTGAAGTGAGTCAGCTGAGCTCTTACTCTTATCCCTGTTCTTATTGTTACTATTGTTTCCGGGTATTTGCTAACCCCCTAAATGGGAATCGCGTGATTTTATGTACGTATGTATGTATGTAAAAATTAAATAGCGGGAGGTTTTGTGTTGGCCACATCAGATTTTTTTAATAATATATGCTCCATAATAAACCCTAATTTTGCACACTATTCTTTTATAAAAGGGGTTCTAAATTTTCATTTATGCATGATTTTAGTTCTTGAACGACGTTGCACTTTAAAAAAATATTAATAATCCAAAGGTTTGCTATTGAGTTCAAATAGCATGAATTTTGATAACTATACCGTGACTATACCTACTTAACGAGTATCATTACATTACATTTTATTATCACTTGTTTAATGCAAATGTCATTGTTGTTTTTGTGCAGTTTCTTATACAATTTTACTTTGATATTACAATTTTGTAAATTGTGAGTACTGGAATTCATTCCTATTCGCGGTCGCCACTCCTGGTAGATGGTAGCACTAAAATCCAAATAATGGGGAAAACATTTCATTTCTGTCATTTGAGTTATATTGCAGTAGGGTATTATTTGTCGTTCTTTTATTAATTTATGTATTGTTATAAATTCAAAAATGTGTGTAAGATTGACAGACGTATATATTTATTTAAAACAGAACTCTACAGACTATGATTGAAGAAGAGGCCATGTATAAAGGTAAACTGAAGACTGAAGTACACAAATTTGAGGTTATCTGTGTTACCCTGTTTGAAATTATTTTTTTAGCTTGCCATATTATTTTATATGGCTATAAAGTTAATCAAGAGGGGATGGCTGTAATCAGGTTTACGTCTACAGACCTCTAACTTCAGAGAAACTCCACAGACTATCTCTTTAAACAAACAAGTGTATCTGATTGAAGTGTATTTACAGTTGTAAAATCGGAAAACGCGAGAAATGCAAACACATTGTTGCATTATTAATATTATTATTATATTTAGAAAGGTAATTTCAAATTCTTGATTGAAAATAACAGTTATATTTATTATTACAAGGCAAGATAATATAGAAGAACTGAGCTGAACACATATCGAACAGCGAATGATATAAAACTATCTATTTTTCCTACAAATTACTTTAATTAACTAAATAAACAATAATAATAATAAATTATTACTCATTATTTCTTTTCCTTGTCCTTGACACTTTTTCTGTCAAATTTCGTACTTTGTATGTTTTGGCTCGATACTGCCGTCTTTTTTAAAAATTCTTATTTTGTTAACTATGAAAACATTATAATATTTATAAATACACAAATTACCTATAGTGAAATTTCACTATAAATACTTAAATGAATTAAAATGAGTTGGTAAGAAATCTGTGAAAATATGGGATCATTTTCTTCCCAATTTTTAAAACTATTCCCCACTTAATCTTTAGCTTTCGTCCTTTGGGAAAAAGTGTATTGATGCGTCACCGATTTTATAATGATTGCACTGTGATACAGAGCAATAACTTTTAGATTTGCTTGTCATTTTTAGAATAATAGTTATTTACGATATAAGTGGGGTATAGACATTATTAACTTACGTATTGTGAATTACATTATTAGGGTAATCACATAGTGCGTTAATAATGTAGTACCCCACGAATATCGTACAAAGTTTTATATATCACCGTTAAAATTATTTCAAAATAGCATCATTTTGATAAAAAATAAATTAATCAAGATGACGATAGGATCTATTTTGTTTGAAAATCACAGAAAAGCGTTAGTAGTCTATGATCGTGTCTCAGTTACCGAATAACAACAAACTGTTATTCTAAATAAATTTTTCTGATGTCAAACCGTTTTGTTGTGATTTTCTTCGAAAATGAGTTTGCCAGGCTGTTCTTCTGAAGAAAAAACGTCCGGTGTGCCCGTAAGTATTGAGGAAGAAGCAAATAATGTAATATCCGGACTTGTCCCATCAAAATCTGGAGCCAAATATGAATTGGCATTTAAAAAATATGAGCAGTGGTGCATTTTGAAAAACATAGAGAACATTACCAGCGAAAAGGCATTACTAGTATATTTTAAAGAACTAAGTAACAGCCAGAAGCCCTCATCCCTTTGGTGTTACTACTCGATGCTGAAGACGGAAATATCGATCAAGAAGCGCATTGATATAAAAAAATATGTCAATCTCACAGCTTTGCTGAAAAATATAGCAAAAGGTTATAAACCTAAAAAGTCTAAAGTTCTAAACAGAGAAGATACTGTTAGATTCCTGCAGACAGCAGGGAACGAGAAATATTTATGCATGAAGGTTAGTCATATACAAGGTAATCATGTATTTTATTGGTTGTAACGTATAATAATTTTCAGGTTGTTTTGATTTTTGGTTTGGCGGGTGGATGCAGAAGAGAGGAGCTTACATTTCTGAGGATAAGCAACGTCATAGATGAAGGATCATGTTTTAGAGTCGTAATTCCGGATACCAAAACTAATACAAGTAGAGAATTTTTTATAACGGTTGGAAATATTGATGGTATTAATCTAGTTCAGACTGTCAGAAATTACGTGAAACTTCGTCCTAAAATTTGCTCCAATGATCGTTTTTTTCTGGCATACAGAAATGGTCGATGCACGAATCAACCTATTGGGATAAATACAATAGGAAGCATGCCGAAAATAATTGCAGAGTTTTTGGGGTTGCCTGATGCAAAGGAATTTACTGGTCATTGTTTCCGGCGCACCTCCACTACAATGTTGGCAAATGCAGGAGCAGATCTCCGCGACATAAAAAGGCACGGTGGATGGCGTTCTGATTCCGTTGCGGAAGGCTATATACAGACTTCCGCTGAGAATAAGAAGAAAATCGCTGTCCAAATTTTGGGGAAGAATGGAGCAGTTTCATCCGAAAAATCTGATGCCACCGTCTCGGTTACTAATTCTAGTTGTACAAGCACACAAGTAAAAACGGCCAGTGTTAACGAAGGTGTTAATTTATATAACTGTTCAAATTGTGTTATTAATATTTATAAACAATAAATAATTATCTTTTCTTGGATTTGTGAGTTGTCAATTTCATTACCGCACTAGTGTGGTAATAATTTCATTAAAGCACTCATTGGGCTAACAAGTCCATTACATAACTAAAATGAGTGGGATATGGTATAACTTATCCCACGGTGATATATAAAATAAATTAAAAACTTCCAAAACACATGCACTTACTATGCTGTTAACTCAATGTTTTCCCCATTATTTTTCGCCACCAGATGTCACACACTTTGTTGGCGACTATCAATAGTAAATTTTTGCGTTTATGTGGTATACATATGATTTGAAGATGGAATTTTGGAAGAAAATTTGGAAATAAAATTGACAGCTGTCAATATTTTAATGTGATGGGAAATGGACCACGCAGAAGCGTCTTGTCGCGCTCCTAGGTACTGGTTTTTTTAAATCAATATAAATTCTGCAACTACCCGCTAAGTGGAAGTCTTCCAAACAAGTTATAGGCCTACCTATGAACATACGTACATCGGTGGATAGCTTTCATTATTGCTTATATGCTTGTTCATACTCGTACTTGTACTTGTTGGATACGATTAAATAAATTTTATAAAAAGGAAAAATGACTTGGTAAAATTGGAAAATAATCAGGCATGCAGTCATATATAAATTATTTATTTCCTGGCCGACGTTTCGACTTTAACAAAAGTCTTCTTCAGGGCTCTGGTGGATGATGTTGTCCATGATGTTATGTGGGGGTTGAGAACTTAGTATCCAAATGTCCTAGGTGCTGTTAATGGTTGATAACGATGATCGACTGATTTCAGAATGTAAAATTGGAAAAAAATGACTTTATTTAAGTATTCGTGTATATTATAAACATTATTTTACATTATTTAGATTTTTTTTAAATATATTCAAATTGATGCAATATTACCGTATAATACAGAGCAGTAGTTATTAGCTATAAAAAAATGTATAAGTATATAAAATAAATATATACTTAAAATAAGACTTACAGATAATCCAAGAGTAAAGTCTAATGTAACAAATCCTTTTGCAGTAAAATATACTCTTTCTTGATACAATGTAAATAGAAATGAGTTTACCTAAAATACAAATTGTCTATTAATTATTTATGATATACATAATATATGTTGGAAGGTTAAACCACTCCGCTCCGCGTCGTTTCCAAAACTTCAACTAAATGATTCTTTAAAATGTCATACAATATTTTCTCTACAAATACCTACTGTTTTTACGTTTAAATTTAGATTTCACATTTAAGACTACTATGTCATTTTTACAAAATAATTAAATTTATGAAAATTTCTTACAGCATTTTATTTTAAAATCTTGGATAATAGTTGTTTAACTTGACACCAAAATATCAGATTAACAGCAGAGACAATGAATGCTGCCGAAGCTGTAAATCTGTGTTTGGTGCCTTGTTGAACACATTATTTTTTGACGATTGTTGAGCGATTGCTTTGTAAATGTCAACATTAGGTAGTAAAAGTGAAATTTGACGGACTATTAGCTGTCGAAACAATTTAATGTTAATCGGCAAAAAATATTATTTTATTTTATTGTAAACATGAATTTTATAATTTCTCTGTCTTCAATTTAGAGAATTATAGCCGAGACAGACGATGACTGAAAAAAGAATAAAAAAGTATTATTTTATTTTTTACTGCGAGCAAATAAGATATAAATAAACAACTGATCTCCATGGAAACATTTAGCTTTACCGGTCCCAGGATCGGTAAAGTACTTTCCGATCCCTTATAGACAACTTTCCGAGCTAGCTCCGCAAAGAAGAACTTTCCGGTCTAGTGATCAGAAAGAGCTCATTTTCTGGGCGATCGCGAAAAAACGTAATTTCAATTATAATGATCATTAAATCACAATGATCTTTTGAGAACATGATCGTAAACATTCGGTAACAATCGCCACACTAATACTGTCAAAATGTCGTCATGATTTTAAATTGTAATTGTAACCACAAAAAAGTCACAATTTAACAATGTTCTAAATTTGATGATTCTATTAAACCTAACAAACTTGTTATATTTACTACAAAAGTTATATTTTAATTCAACAAAAAAGGTGTTGTATTAATGATAAAGTGAAAGAAAACAAGGAAAATGTAAAATTGCAAAACTTAACAAATGACATTTGATGTACATCTGCGCATGCGCACTAAATTAATATTATACAGAGTGTCTCTTAAATAGGGGGGCATGTCTTAACCACAGATTCCTGAGGCTAAAATAAGACGATTTAACCAAACTTGCTTCTACCAGAAAGTGTACCATTTAGCCAGAATTCTGCTTCAAAGTTCTTCGAAAAAAAATTAATTTTGCGTATAATAACCGGAAGCTTTATTCGATTGGGATGAAATTTGGCATGACAGTTCATATGGTTATAAGTCAACTTTTAAGGTGATACTTGTTATTATTACTGAACCACTAGTGTATGAAACTTAGATGTCCCAACATTAATTAGACCGTAACTTTTTAATGGCAATGCCGAAAACGTGAAATTATTTTTCTTCAGAAAGATACATTCAATAATAAACTTTTGTCTCTCTGTGTAATTTGTGATATCTGTTACGGTTCACACAGAAAAAAATAAAATCTGAGTGTCTGCACTCCTAAAATTTTAAAATAAATTTAATCTAGCAGTCTATTCAAATGTCAAACAAGTAATTTTTAATGACAGTAACGAGTTGTCAATCTTCACAACTTCTTATTTATAATAATGGTAGTAAAATATTATTAGGCCAAACAAACAGATGTTACTAATTTTAGAATATTGTGAAGAAAATTTTTGACAACCCGTAAAACAATTGTTACTGTCATTAAAAATTACTTGTTTGGCATTTGGATAGACTGCTAGATTAAATTTATTTTAAAAATTTAGCAGTGCAGATACTCAGATTTTATTTTTTTCTGTGTGAACCGTAACAGATATCACAAATTACACAGAGAGACAAAAGTTTACTATTGAATGTATCTTTCTGAAGAAAAATAATTTCACGTTTTCGGCATTGCCATTAAAAAGTTACGGTCTAATTAATGTTGGTACACCTAAGTTTTATACACTAGTGGTTCACTAATAATAACAAGTATCACCTTAAAAGTTGACTTATAACCATATGAATTGTCATACCAAATTTCATCCAAATCGAATAAAGCGTCCGATTATTATAAGCAAAATTAATTTTTTTTTTTTCGAAGAACTTTGAAGCAGATTTCTGGCTAAATGGTACACTTTCTGGTAGAAGCAAATTTGGTTAAATCGTCCTATTTTAGCCTCAGGAATTTGTGGTTAAGCCATGTCCCCTTATTTAAGAGACACCTGTATATCGTCTGTCATGTATATTGATAATTATGAATTAAGGTAAATTATTAATTATACTAATGATTGTTAAGATTTGTCGTCTGTCTGTTAACGTTCTATGTAGTGCCAGTTTTTGAAGTTTATTTTGGTACCCGTATTCTTTTATTAATAAAATACTTTATGTTCTACTGCATCATAATTACTTGGTTTACGAGTATAATTCCATTTAGTGTCCATAATGTGACACTTTATTGGACTAGTACATTTACTTTATTTTATTGGGCAGAACTGTCACTGCCAAAAAAAATGTCACAAAAAATGAAATTTTTATTTACATTAAATAACAAATACGTATTATCAACAAATTTTTCGACTTGTTGGGCAAGAGTGATTCTTTGGCACTTGTTGCCAACTCTTCTACACTTTCTAAACTATCCATTTCTTTGTGTAAAGATATGGTTAATAAACATATTATTAAATCATATTTTAACAATTTTACATTTGCGTAAATACAAAAAAAAAGAACAATGAAACGAAAGCATCATCAGAAAAGCACACTAAGTTATACTGAATTTTTATAAATGGAAATAAAAAAAATAATTTTAGGAGCTATCCAGATTTTCTAGAGCAGTCGAACATAAAGCTTTGTATGTAATTCGTACATAAACAAACTTTATAGACTCGCCTTATTTATTAGACTCGCTCGCTCTACTCGCTCGTCCATACACAGCGGCTCGTCCAATAAAGTTGTATATTATGTACTAATTACATAAATAGCTATTATATTTGTCTCTTTTTAAAAATTGTAAATGTTCTAGTTTTTTATGTGTTCTAGGTAAGAATAAAATAATATGGTTACCCTACACCTGAACTTGAAAAACAATCAATAACAATTCTACTGTTAATAATGTTTATAGATAAAATATAAATAAATATAAAAGAAAATATGAACATAAATATATGGATAATACTTATACTTACGTATGGTTTTACAGATATAAAATATTTATTTTGACCAAATTTTCTAATAATGCAACAAAATTGTTTGCTCTAAAACAATAATTCACCATAAGTAACGTCAAATAAAGATGCTTACTTAGTAACATCATTAACTGCGTAGTATTTACTTAAAAAAATTCATACTAACTAATAATCATAGCTACCATTTAAAAATACATTGATATTAAAAAACAACTAACTAATCTAGCATAATTTACACTTTCCGCTTGTCGATAAAATATAATTTTATCGTCCTGTATAAAAAATAACTATTTATATATAATAGAAACTAACTATAACTATACTTACATTATTTTGAACATTTCCGAAATGGTACAAAAATATAAAAGTCTCTGAAATATTAAGTAAGGTTAACCCCACAAAGCCTTTGTACATATCCCATGATTCAATTCCTACCATTTTTACAATAGAACACAAAAAATACATAGGACCTACTATACTCACAAAGGCTACGAACAATAACAATATGAACATTACTCCAAAAAAATCATTAATCATTTTAGATGTTCTTATTAACATTCTATAAAGTTTCCAACATTTTTTAATTATACTCAAGATATTTGCATAATTTTTATTTTCTATACAATTGTTATATGAATATAACAAATAATTATTTATTTCTTCAAACATATTTGACATTTCATATAATAAACAAATAATATAAAATTTTAAAACCCAGGTACCATAATATACAACCAATTTCGAAAAAACGAACGATATTGTCATAGGCGATAGTTTATATTTAACTCCATCCCAAATAAAGTTTGTTTGAATAATTGCATAACAAATGAAAAATATAACAACTGTAGCTATTTGAAAGTACTTCACTTGTTTTGAATCCATATTATTGATTCTTCTCAATTCTTTTCTAACATTAACTAAATTCCTTATAATTTGTAAATAACATTCATAATATTTTCTAAACCAGATGCTTGATATTAACAATAATAATGTAGGAAAACTATTTGCAGTACATATTACAAATTTTATTATTGCCGACGGAAAAGTAGCATATTTTTCAAAAATTGAAGTCCATACAATTCGTATTAAAAATATCAAAATAGGAAAATTATATATCAATTTGCGTTTTACATATTTCCTTTGAAATTTCGGACCACTTATTGAAAAACAAAAAATGCCATATAGTTTACACATTATGTATAATATTTTCGTAGCATCATGAAAATCGACAGAACGCATTTCGAAGTAGTAACGAAGTCACTTAATTATTCTGTTATATAAAGTGGATATACATTTTATGAAATTTTTTGATTAATTGTTTCATACAATTATTATATTTCAATTTTCCAATAAAAATACATTTTTATAGTAATTATATTATTTTTTAATTTATTATTAATCAATAATAATTAACCAAATTAAAATTCAGTGGTTATTACAAAAAATGTATAAGTGTAAAGTAATAAAGTAAATGTAAAAATAAATAAAATAAATATATCATCACGGCATATTACCTATTTCTGAGTGTGCCACAATCTGCTTTATCGCAGATATCGGTAATGATAATGACATATTTGTACAGGCGCGCTTACCAGGCGTCACCTCACGGGCACTCATTGCTGGCGTGGAGAGTGCACCACAGGGGTCACTTTTGTGCCATTTAAAATTCAAAATATTTGGCGTCGGTCAGGATCGAACCCGGTTCCCCAGGTTCGCGACCAGACACTCAGGCACGCGGCCACGGGAATAAAATAAATGTATGATTTAAAATAATAGATACAGATAATCCTAGAGTAAAATCTAATTTAGCAAATCCTTTGCAGAAATATTCACATTTAAGGGGGTATCACTCGTAAGCACATAAGCGCAACTTGTCATAGAGTTTCTGCTATTTTGTCTATTTTCTGCAACTTTTTGCGTATGATGAAGATACTGATTTCATGCAACTGGTTTTTACGAACATGTTTGAAAACTTCGTAGACAAGTTGCAGATACGTGCGTACAAACGATGTACGCATGCGCGATGGAACTTAAAAGTCCCTAGACACACGTGTATATGTTTTGATGTGAAGTTCAAAAACGTGTGCCGCAGACAATCATTTAGATACATATTTGGAAATGATAATATATGTAATTAGAGACGTTCCAAAGTTATGGGATATGAGACGTGTACATAAACGTTACCATTACCAACAAGAGTTTTGTATTTTCAAAAGTTGCATTAAATTAGTTGCAGATACCTGCATACATATGATACCCCCTTTACTTGACAAATGTTGAATATAATTGAATTTACTTAAAAGATAAATATTTTATAATGTATGATATAGAAATAATACAAAAAATAATAGTTATTTATGTACAGTGTGTTCAGAGAAAAATTTAATTCGAAGTAGGCTATGAATGAACACAGAAACATATGTCCGACAATAATTATTCAATTCAAAAGTCAAGTTGTCAAAATTGATCGTGAAATGTAATTTTAAGGAGAAAAGATAATAAAGAATTCCTTATAATTGTAAATAACATTTGTGTGCGTTGGTTTTCTGTATACTGAATGAATCAGCTTACCATCATCGTGTTTTTCCAAAAGAACATCCAAAAAGGGTAGACGATTATTTTCTTCAATTTCAGTGGAGAATTGGATATTCTTGTGTTGCATATTTAAATGTTTTAAAAAAACATTCAATTCATCTCTTCCATGTGGCCAAATGGCAAAAACATCATCAACATAACGTAACCAGACAGTAGGTTTCTTACTTGCTGTGTTTAATGCTTTTTCTTCAAAATTCTCCATATAAAAATTAGCAATAGAGGGAGAAATAGGAGAGCCCATGGCTACACCATCCACTTGTTTGTAGTAATTACCATTGAATAGGAAAAAACAAGACGTCAAACAATGCTTGAATAGCTTGATAATGTCAGTTGGAAAATGATCTTCTAATAATTTTAAAGTTTCTTGAATAGGAACTTTTGTAAATAATGAAGTAACGTCAACACTGACAAGTAAATCATTATCTGTCAAAATCATGTCACCAATTATTTCTACAAAATGTCTAGAATCTTTGACGTACGAAGGTGAATGTCCAATCAATGGTTTTAATAATCCGTCCAAATATCTTGCTAATTCATAAGTTGTTGAGCCAATAGAATTAAAAATAGGTCTTAACGGAACATCTTTCTTATGTATTTTAGGTAGACCATAGAATCTTGAAATAACAGGATCCTGGGGAACAAGTTTCTTCAATACTTCTGGTGGTAACGACGAAGATTTGAGTAGTTTCGTCGTTTGGCATTTAGATGAACCTAACGGATTACTATTGATTTTAACATACGCCGGGTCATCTAACAAAGCGTTCGCCTTGTTAATATAATCTTCTTTGCACATGATTACTGTAGCTTTTCCTGTGTCTGCTGGTAATACAACAATATTCTGGTTGTTCTTTAATTCTTTTAAACTTGATAATTCTTTTTTTGTCAAGTTCGGTTTAACTGCCGTAGCCTTTTTCAATATGCGAGCCGTGTCGTGACGAATCTCTTGCGACTTCTCTGCAGGCAGCGTCTGGATGGCAGCTTCAACACTCGTGATGATTTCTTCTGTAGGTACACGGCTAGGAGTTACACCAAAACCAAAACCTTTGCATAAAACAGAACAAGTATAATCTGACAAAGAAAGCGAACTTAAATTGATAACTAATTTGTCTGTTGGAAATGATACTTTATGAGTGTATGGTTTCTGTTTTCTAATTAGTTTATCAAATTTAGTTTTCTGCTTAGCACAGAACTTATACCCAAATATTGTGTTATCTTATTAAAAATTACTAAATTTTTTATTTTATTAACGAATTAAAAAGAAATCAGATAAAATAATAACATAATTATATTTTTATTAAACAAATACCTGAATTTTACAAATTCATTACAATGCAGAATTTTCTATATCTTTGATGTGGGAAACAAACGTCAGACTCGATGAATATGTCCCATATATCCTTCTCCATCAAATCTTCTCTTCCACATTTTACACCTATATTTATTAAATGAATATACATTTTACATGATATGGTAGTTGTTTTACATAACTTACATTTCTGGATCTTTCGGAAACGAAAAAAACTTACATTTCCCTTTCTCCATTTTTTAAATCTATTTATACAGTATTTATATGAACAAACAAGTCCTCCCGATTCTACTTTCTTCATTTTATCCATTTAATTAAAAACTAACACCACTTCTAAAATTCACAAAATGACATATGTCAAAAGTGAGTAAACGTGTTTGGTTTGCTCGAATTAGCCATAACCCTAAAATACGTGGGCGTAACAAGCTTTAGACAACAGCTCTTTTAGAATACGTGAAATATAATGTTTTTCCTTACGATAACGATTTTTCCTATCGTTTATTGAAAAAATAACATTTGTTTTTATTAGAAATCAATTTGTGTTTCTCAATATACTTTTATTATTGGCCCCTAACGGCAAATGTTCACGTCGAGATAATGCAAAGAACAAAGAATCGTAAGATACGAAGATATGCCGAAACAATCCGATTTTATCCGATTAGCCCTTTAAATTTGTTGGCATACTCTTTCTCTCTCTAATTTTCGTTTCCCTCTCTGTCTGTCGCTTCTGTATAGATGTTTATTCTGTGCCTATACTCTAACTACGTGGTTAATTTTTAACTGATTAAAAATGTTAACCAATCAAGCATGTTGATATATAACAAAAAATTGGATTTTTAGTTGTCAAGTCAATATCCATTGGATAAAATTTTTAACCAGTTATTAAAAATTAACCACTAAGGGTCTGTTTTTCAATCTCTGGTTAACATTTTAACTTCTAGTTAAGTGAACACTATTGCATCGTTTTGTTGACAGCAATGATAAATCAACCATTTGACAGTTCATTTCGTATCAATTTTGTTTATTTAACTCTTAGTTAAAATTTTAACCAGATATTGAAAAACCGACCCTAAGTTACAGAATAAATCCGAACATCTCGTGTCAAATTGACATTTAATTAAATACTTTGAAATTAAGTACGTTTTCTTGTTCATAGCCTACTCCGAGGTAAGAGTATAATGGTATACAGTGTGTTCCGAAAAGAAAGCTAATTCGGAGTAGGCTATGAACACAGAAACGTACGACTGATTATTCAATTCAAAAGTCAAGTTGTCAGTATTGACAATAAAGAAGGATACAGAATATTGCCATTCGCCGTTTTCTAATTTATTTCTAGAAGAAAAGCTTTGATATCTTTAAATAACAATTTTGACAATATCTCGTGAATCAAAATGACATTTAATTAAATACTTTCAAATTGACATACTTTTTTTTGTTATTAATTAAATTGGATGGTTTTGACTGGAATACATTTCTCACTCACTCAGTTTTTGAATTTCGCCTTTAGCGGTTGTAATACATAGTGGCCTTTAATAATTTCGTTGTTTACAATACGTAAATAGTAGTGATGCCGCGAGATCTCGCATTTTCGAGATCTCGTCTCGAATTTTCGAATTTTCGAGACGAGATTAACCTTATTCTCGTCTCGATATTTCGAGACGAGACGAGAGTAATGCCCTCGAGATTTCCTCGAGACAAGAGTAGAAATTCGAGATCTCGATTGTACTATTTTGTTATATTACGTAAATATTTCTAATTAAAATATACAAAATAGCAAAATATTTGTCGGTATAAATAAATATTTTAATTGCTTCTTCATTTACATTCATATTTATTTATTAATTTTAGATTTATTCCGTTTTAGTAAAAAGAAAATGCTCAAAAGTGACATCTATGGTATACTCTTCACGCTAGCCTCAAGTGCCGCACTATACGAATATATAATCATAGTTACCAATATTAGCGTACAAAACATATTGCTGGATAATGTAGAGTACTTATTTTTTTACCTACCATTCAAACACCAGACTTAGGGCCGGTTTTTCAATGTATTGGCAAGTGTCTGTTAAGTCTCTGTAAAATTTATCCTCATGGTAAACACCTATTTCAGTTTTTCAATGTCATGGTAGCGTTACTAACAGGATAAGTCTTAGGTAAACAAGAGGATAACGTAACAGACACTTTGACCTACCTAAGTTTACCAGTAGGATAAATTCAGCGGTTCTGACATATTGACATTGACAGTTAAATAATATTCGTAGAAAATTGTAGAAATATGTATATAATAGACGTATGAAAATGTGTTTTTTGATAATATAGACAAGGACAAGGAAAAATTGGAAGATTTCATTTGTTAATATAATGGTAGTAAATCGAAGACCACATATTGAAAGACGTCGAGCAGATCTCGTTGACTTCTAGTGACGATAAATATTTTAAAACATTCAAATTTAGCAAAGAAATACTGCTATGTACTCAGATAATACTGATATTTCATTAAATTATAATACATAATACAATGAAAATAATTTTCACTTTATAATAATTTATTTTGATTACAAGAATGAGAAGAATTAATAACAAGCAAAACGTTGATAACAACAATGTTGCGACAATACACAGCAAAGTTATTGTTTAATCCTAATTATATAAAATATTTTGTGTAGTGTTAAAAATAGAATGTATAATGCAATGTTATACTGATCACTTCGAAATTCAGAGTTGACAAGAAGACATGAACCAAACTTGCTCTTATAAAATACTTAAATTCGCTACCTTTTCTAATTAATGACCAATGAGACAGTATATTTTTTAAGAAACAGAACATATGTACATTTGTAGGCAAAATCCCAGTACAAATTTACAACTTCTTGATGCTTGAAGCCCGAAAGATGCATATATGCAATAAAATAAAATCCATAATGATATGACAGTCAGTAGTAAAATAGTTTTTTTCCCATCTTCAGTTCATTTATTCTTACCACATAGTTGCTACAAACTAAAGCAAACTTTAAATTTGCTTGAACGTTACAGATTCAGTATTGTCAACAACTGCAACTGTCAATCACATTCGAAACGAAATGTATGGAAATATGTTCAAAATGACATGTGATTCCTTACGAACATAGCAAATATCAGATTATAATTATTGCCAACCTTAAAGTTGACAACCAAATGCTACTGTTACTTACCGAATAGATAAATTCGTATTGAAAAACGCATTTTCATTAACATGGAGTTTATCTGATGGATAAATTTAATCTGCTAGGTAGTTAACAAACACTTTAACAGGCGATTGAAAAACCGGCCCTTAGTAAAATAATGTTTTAATCAGTGGTATCCGTTTATTAAATTCATGTTGCTTGTAATTTTAATTTATTTACTATTTCTAATTATAAATTCGAGAAATTTTAGACTCTCGAGACGAGATCGAGAGGAAGTAAGAGAAAAAATGACTAAAACAAGCACTGGGAATGAATATATGTATTTCGCTTTACTAAACAGTTTCAAACTATGACAACTAACAAAAACTATGATTATGACAGGCACTGGGAATGGGCCTTTAACGATTATATTTTTACTGTTCATCAATATTGAACTCATACAATAATATGGCATAATTTATTGCAGTCGCGAATATCTGAAAGATAAATTATAACAAATTATCTTTTGCTGAGCCCTCGTATAACGGATTTCAAGTAGACATTCCGTATATATGTGTATTGAGTACATACTGATAATCCAAGGTATAAATTTAAAGGCACTATTCCTTTCGCTGTAAATATTGTTTTTCCTGAATACAGTTTCAACAACATTGATTTTACCTACAACAATAAAATGGGGCAATTGTTTTTCAAAATTTTTATAACAAATGTAATTGCAATAAATAAAAATACTCGAGTGTAAGTATATACTTACTTGAGATCTCAAAGATGGGTATATTTTATTTCGTCCAAATTTTCTTAAAATATCCACAAATGTTTGCATCTAGATAGAAAAAAAATATGTTATTGTACCCCACCCTAGTAACAGATTAGAAGATGGGTCATTCATATTAAAACTAAACCTTAAAACTATGTTGAGGACAATCAAAGTTTAAAAAGGTACGTATTCGTTTTTTTTTTAAATAATCGAGTTTTTAATACGATTGTTAAAAATAACGAAACAATGGAAGTAAACCAAATAACACTTGATTGAATTTACGATACCACGTCAGGTATTTTTTTTGAGTTTGTATGAAAGTGAAAGATGTGTTGAATGACATGGGTTACCAGTGGTAATCAAAATTTGGACTGAAATTTCTTTATTAATTATTGTATTAATTTGCTTATTATCCACGCATATTATTGACCCCAAGAGTTATTTTAACATGAAATGAAAAAGATCAAGAATATTGATAAAAATATTATAATAAATAAAAACTTTTAAAAACTACAAACCACTTTCAGTTTATAAGAAGTTTCATAAAATTAATTTTAATAAAATATTGGAGGATCCCAATATTAAGTTAAAATTAACATATTTTTTGTACAAATAATAAAAATATGTAGTTATTTTTATATTCCCATATACGAGGGGTCGTTTTAAATCCCCGGACTAAGCAGTTTTCAGTATGAATGTAATTTTTCATTATATTGTTTTTTTAATCACATATACCTTGGTAACGTGTGTGACAATTTACAAAACAATTGCTGCAATATTAGTTCTATAACTCTGTTACCCATCCGCCTTATAGTTCAGATCTAGCCCTTAGTGAATCTTTTTTGTTTCCAAATCTAAAAAATCAACAAAGGGAACTAAATTTAGGGACGATAACGAACTTATAGCGGGTGTTGAAAGGCATTTTGCGGACAAACCAAAGGTATATTTTTTTAATGGATTAAAGATGTTATTGAAACGATGTAGTACTTGTATCCAAAAGAAAAGGGCCTATATTGAAAAATAAATTATTGTTGCTGTTCTAATCTTTTCTTTTCATGCCTAATCCGGGAATATAAAAACGACCCCTCACCATGTTTACATGCAGTTTTGAAAATGGGTTCAGTTTTGAATCAAAATTGTCTACTGGATAAATTTTTTAACCAGTTGTTAAAAAATAACCACTATGTATGAATAGTCCCGAATATCTAGGTTTACAAAAAAAGAGATTTTATAAAATTAACAACTAAGTTCAATTTGCCAGTATTGGGCATCACTGTATAACTAATTTTTAAATAACTCTATGTAAAATTAGTATTCAAAAGTATATTAAAACAAATAATATATTGACGGATTATGGATAAAATGAAGGATAATAAATAAATACAGGGTGTTTCAACATAAGTGTAAAAAAAATTAAGGGCATGTAGTACTGACCAAATTGAGTATAAAAAGCTTAATCAACATGGGTTCAATTTTCAATAGTTTCCGAGATATGAGGCTGTGAAAAATGAGTTTTTATGGGGTTTACCTCCGCTATCTTGAAAACTATAAGAGTTATGACTTTAATTAAATAAGACTTTTTGTTTACCTTTCAGAGATCAATCTTAGATACGCTTTTGTTTTTTTAAAAAAACAAATGTTGTGGCGACCTTGGCCAGTATTTAATTTTCATATAACTTCGTAACTATTAGAAATTGAGAAAAATGTTTCATAGAAAATTTTATTGTTTTTTATAGTCTATTTACTGACATAGGTAAAATTTTGTTCTATCACTATCATTGTCAATTTTTCTTCGATTTTTCATTTATCTCAGTTGAAGATCAGAGATCAGACCTATGTTGATTAAGGTGAAATGTCACCCGTTGCGCGCAGAGTTCAAATGACTAGAAGTCATTATAAAGATTTATTTCCCTTTTTAACAAACATTACACTTCATTGAATTTATATTGTATGCAGAAATAAAGAAATATAATTTATTAATTACTATAATGTAAATTCAACAAATCTGACTTTTATATATACACCATAAACAATATTTAAATTATTAATTTCGCTATATCTCGGAAACTAGAGGACAGAATTTATTCAGATTTTCAGTAAATATATTTAGTAAGGTAGTGTACGAACTATGTAAAAATAAAAAAAAATTATTTTTTGGAACAGTATTAAAAGTCCAAAAAACCTACTTTTTTATACATTTTACACGTTTTTTCAAAAACTACACGATAGATTTTATTTATACTACTGGAAAGTTTGAAGAATAGCAATGTTCACAATCTTTTAAAAGAAAATTGAAAATTAGATTTTCGGAACATAGTTAAAATGAAGAAAATATTATATTTTATTTATTTTGTGGAAAACATGTCATTCAATTTAAAAATATATATTTGTACATCATACTCCCATAAATCCTACGTTTTCTGTGCACATAATAAATAATATTAATTAATTCATTTATAAAATATAAGCAATTATAACATTTTCCGTACGAGATTTCAATAATTGTAAGGAAGTGGCGCCACGATTGAAGGTTACGGTAAGTATATTAAGTATAGTTATGCGAGCCTGGCGGTAAGTAGAGAAATTATAGTAATGTCGATATGGAAGAAAAATACAAGGTGAATATAAAACCCGCGAAATTTCTACAAATTACCCTTATTTGTTTGGTGGATGGTGCATGTTTATAGAGTGTGCAGTTTTGTGTTATTTTTGAAAGTGACATTTACTGTCAGTTACATTTATTTGAAATATGAACTGTGTAACAAAGGAATTGTGTTTATCTTAGGCTTCGGGAATAATAAAAAAAAAAATTCTTTTTAAATTTATCTGTAAAATATATAGAAAAAGTATTAATGTATTCCTGTAGAAAATTCAATAATCTTTAATTTTCATAAGACATAAAATGTGAAAAAATGGTATTTTTTGAAGAAAAACCATTATGAGCTTCAGGTAAAGTGCCATTTCCGGTTACCCGATTTACACCAAAATCTAATGGCTTCTTTTCATATTAGAATAGGATAGAAATACACGGTATCAGAATTTTCTGAATGATAAATTCCAACGACTAGTTTTCAACCAATCATGATGCAAAACACTTGAAAATTCAACCAATGAGAACAGTATTATACTGATAAAACCTCGTTACCCCGATAAAACCCCGTTACCCCGATAATTTTCCGCTACCAAGTAAATAAACAGTTGTTATTGTTTATAACTGTCAGTGTGACAATTAATGTGTCAAGTTTCATTTTGCGTTGTCTTTGGAATTTATCTCACCAAATACCACACGACCTCTCAGATTTTCTCAGATAAATTTTTATTTTTAAGCACTCATTTTTTCTGCTTTTAAGCAAAATCACTCAAGCAAACTGACATTAGGTAAAACCCCTCCTCCTTCGGAGTCGGGATTTACCACGCAGTTTGCTTTCGTGTTTGTTGCTAAGCAAAAAAAATTCGTGCAAAATAAAAATTTATCGATAAAATCAGAAGGTCTTGTGATATTACTTCTGATAATATTTGAGTTAGAGCGAAGACAAAATCCATACACATACACACATAGAGATAGCATCGTGAAATTGTTAAAATTGGATTCTAGGGACCTTAAAACGTCGTCATTTACTAAAATCTCGATACCTATACCTCCCTTACCAAGGGTAGCGGGAGGTAAAAAAGAATAAATAATCAATAAATATAAACTTTGCAATATATATTTAATGTGATATTAATATTATATAATGTCAAATAAAAATACCTAACATTTTAATATTTTAATTGTTATACAAGTAATGTATCTTTTGGACAAAGTAATTTTTTACCTCCCGCTACCCTTGGTAAGGGAGTTATAGGGATCGTGCTAAAAATCACATATCGAGATTTTAGTAAATACCCACGTTTTAAGGTCCCTAGAATCCAATTTTAACATTTTCACGATTATGTATGCATGTGTGTATGTGTATGGATTTTGTCTTCGCTCTAACTCAAATATTATCATTCAGAAAATTCTGATACCGTGTATTTCTATCCTATTCTAATACGAAAAGTACCTGTTAGATTTTGGTGTAAATCGGATAACTGGAAATGGCACTTTACTGGAAGCTCATAATGGTTTTTCTTCAAAAAATACCATTAAATGCAATTTTTTCACATTTTATGTCATTGGAAAATTATATATTATTGAATTTTGTACAGGTATACATAATACTTTTTCTATATATTTTACAGATATATTTAAAATTCATTTTTCTTTTTTTAATCCCGATGCCTAAGATAAACAAAATTCCTTTGTTACACAGTTTATTTTTCAAATGAATGTAACTGACAGTTAAACGTCATTGTCAAAAAACGGTACAAATAGTGAGTACGTAAACTACATCAAAATTCTTTAGATTTCTAAATAATAAATGATCAAGTTATTGGAATAAGGGTTTTGTTACTCCGTAACTGTGCATAGATTTCACACCTTCTGATACTACATTCTTGTTTTATTTTGCAAACGGAATTTTCCATTCATTTGACTTTTACCATAACAATTAATAAGTCTCCGGGACAAACTATGGATAAAGTAGGAATATATTTACCCCAGTCCGTAATGAACCCCAGACAATTATAATATATTATGTTGCAACGTCGTTCGCAGTTTTGTTATGTGGTACAACAAAAACATAAAGAGACATTTTATAGTTTATAAACGTTCTAGATATATATTAATGAACCTATTTGTTATTTGTTATATTCCTGCTTTTTATACGTATTATTTTGTTTAATTTTCTTTATTGTAAATATTTGCAACTAGTACGTCTAGTATAATACCAAATTTCAGTTTTTTACGATTATTAATTTTTAAGATAGTGCGCCTAAAAAAATGTTCAAACACACACACACACACACCTACAGACATCATCGTAAAAATATGTTTTTTGGAATGTAGGGCCTCTAAAGCGCGCTCACTCATCAAAATTTGCATATATGATTTGTTTTACGATCGCTAAACCTCCCTTATCTCACCTGTGTGACGAGAGGTGGAAATAATCATTCATCTTGAAACTATTCGTAGAAGGTAATCATTTCAGAGCTAAGTTTGTAATGAACAATATGCAAAATTTCATTGGGATATACAGATTCTGAAAGAGTGTAACATACTTTTACAGCTATTTCTTGAGATTTTTTTAGCCCAAAAATATCAGATAAACAGGCAATATCCATTCAAGGTACCAAAATACAAGAGGTTGAGTTGGTATAATAAACAGTGTAAACTATTCTTTTCAGCGTATATAACTCATACTCATAAACAAATACTGGGACTGGGAATCTATTGAAGGTCACTTGACGTATATCTCTCTATGATATCAAAACTGTAGTCCTACGAAAAAAATTTTGGTATTGTCACGCATACGCCTGCGAGGTTTTATGACAAAAAAATCGCAATAATAATAACAAAATAAGAATACAGTGGCAGAAAAATATAAAAACGCTCTAATGAATGTTTCTGCCGAGAAAAAAAAATCAGGAATTATTCATGTCACGTGTCTATGACTTCGTTTTTACTTTGCATATCGAAATTTTGCTGAATAAGTACGTTTTGAGGTCACTAGTATCTAATTTTAACATTTTTACGATTATGTGTATGTATGTTCTAAACACGATTTCTCAAAAACTATAAAGAATAAAATTATGAAACTGCATATACCTCATTCTAACATTAATAGCAAGAGCTGATTAGTTAGTTTTGGTAACAATTGAATCACCGGAAGTAATAGTTTATTTTAAGAAAAAATAGTTTTTCTGAAAAAATGTGTCTAAATATCGTTTTTCGACAATTTTTGTCATAATATAAATAAATGCATATGTGATTCTCTATCTGTTACACACATTCTTTGTTAATGTACAAATTTAATTTTTTTATTCCATTTCATTACATGTAGCAACCCTAAACCCCATTGAAAATAAACGCGATGACCAAGGCCTGTTCTAGGCGGGTGGGAGAGGTACAGTCGTACAGTAGTACACCCGGCGCCGCGTTTTCTCCCCATACATCCTTTCATTTTATTCTTGGAGGAAGGAATAATATGCAGGGAGTATTTGTAATCGCTAGTGAAGTCGCTTCCCCCACTCCAACTTGAATCCCGACCTTGTAGCATTGGCAAAGTCATTGCCGTCATTTGTGTTTATCCCGCAGCCATATCGGTTTTGTTGTACAGTGTTAGGAAATTAGGAGACTATTTTATGTTTATATATTTTAACTCAGCGTGTGTTTTATGTGTATAACACTTACAGTCCTTACATCATATTATTTTGTTTTATATTTGATGTCTGCGTTTTATTCCGAACGTATGATATTCAATGTTAAATTTCATTTTGGCGATATTTCTTTATTTATTAATTTTATAGCTTGCACTGATTTAAACCAGAAACAATAACAAAACATACTTCTGCTGGTTTAAATTATATAGATATACCCGCTAAAGCAAGTAACCAATAATAGTTATAATGTAAACAGCTAATAAAAAATTAAAATGACAGGCATTATGTATGTTTTTATTGGTGACAATTTGTAGCAATGTTGATAAGACCTAATAACTTTGTTACAGAATTAGAGCGATTGTTATAAATAAAAAAAATTTAATATATTTTTAATAAAATTAATATTAAACAATTAATATTAATAATTATGATTAACAAATATGCGTCCGTATAGTTATTTGTGTAACAAGTTATGAAAAGTACCAAGTATCACGCGAGTGCAAGTCAATACACACGAGCTAATATATTTGAATTTCATACAAGTTACGAATATTATTTTTACACGAACATAAATTTTATTTTATTTACAAAAATGAAATTTTGATACAAACCTACGGACAGTTGTCAAATGCATAATGTGTAGTTATTACAAATGTTTATTTTACATTTTTAATTACGTATTATTAAAATATTTGCAAGTTGAATACATTACTTGTCTAGCTAGAAAATAATGACATAGTAACCATAGCAACGGTGTCAACTATTACGATATGAAATATTTCGTAACACTAATGACATAAGTTCAATTTTCAGTGTTAGGATATGTGGTATATATCACAAAGGTCGCCTAAAAAAAAATATAAAAAAAAATAATGGGTGTAGGATAATAATGGATACGAGTATTTATCGGAAATTATTTATTAATTGTCGCGATAAGAACGGCTTGCGAGCCAACCACAGAATGTATCAAAATAATATCAACAAGCGATATGCTAACAATGTATTTGCAAGTAAAGGGGTGCCGTTGCCGGGGTTACCACCTGTGAGATGGCTTCCCTCTCTATAACTAGAAAGAGCTAAATCACTCGCGCACTTGCAGTTACGGCGTGGCTTATACAGTATTTCGTCACCATTTTTAAATATTTTCGGTGAGACATCTAGCGACAGCGCAAGACGTTTTTGGGTTTAAATTTTAGATGAAATATGAACAAGTACAACTACTTTCCAATAGAGGCTAAATGGCAAAGTATTAAAGATTCCTACTTTATCGTATGAGTCAACTATTGCCAGACAGTGTAAACTAGCGCCCAACTAGCGGCCGAGAAACAAAATAAAGACAGGTGACGTTTCCCCTTAAGCTTTTTTTACTCATTTATGTCAGTACCATATGCCCTTAATTTTTTTTACCCTTATTTTGAAACACCCTGTATACTCCTTATTTGCAATTGTTTCGGTTTTTATTAAATCATCCTCAGAACAAAATAATGTTACAATATAAAATACAATTTAATTAGTATCTGTATTAGATATGATGTTGTATTTTATATTGTAACATTTTATTCTTCGTTTTTCTCCAACACTAAGGATGATTTAATAAAACCCGAAATGTTTGCAAACAAGGAACATATTGATTTATTATCCTTCAGTTTATCCATCATCCGTTGATATTTTTCAGTTTAATTTAAATAAGGTAACTTTCAAATAATATAAAAATTAATTTTATTTAAAAAATCAACTACGTGTTCGCTCCGGCGAAGTGATATTCAATATCTTTTACACTAAAATATGGCATTCAAATTCGCCCTCAACATTGTCATTTAAATTTAGGTATAAAATTAATAGTAAATAAAGTAACTATTTGTCTCTATATTTTTCAATCACCTTTATTGTCTATTTTTACTTACCTTTGTACTGCAGTTGGAAAACCAATATAATATTGTCCATATTTCAAAGGTTTCTATTACACCAAGAAAAAATGTTCTAAATAATATCGTAAAACTAAACCCCCATATTTTAGCCCAAACAATAAAGAAAAATACAGGAGACACTATTGTTATAAAAGATATCAGAAATATAAACAAAAATATAATAAAAAATGTATCATCTATTAATTTACACAAATCACGTAAATGACAATGAATTGTTAAACATTCTTTTATAGATATTATTGTAGTATTATAATTGCAATGCTGAATAAAATCATTGTAAATATTCTGTAAGTAATTATTAAGATCTTCAAATAAATTTGCAACTTCACAAATTAAAATGCAGAAATAAAATCTTATATGCCATTGAGATGTAATAAGAAGAGTTCTAGTTGCAGTAAAATACAAGGTTTCATTTCGTTCCACATTTAGTCTAAATGAATTAATTGTATATATAATTCTTGGTAATACAAAAAATGAAAATACTTTCATACAAAATATTCCTGTTTTCTTTGAATCAACATTGCTGAATTTAAATATTTCTTTTCTAAAATGATCGCACATTTTTAATATTTCAAAATGCGTCTCGTGGCATTTTCTAAATAAATAAAATGTTGTCAAAATTTCTAAAATAGGTACAACATTCGCAAATAAAACTACAAAAATTATTGTTTTACTTGAATCATGTGTTATTAATTCTACATTTGTTGCGCAAAATGTAACACACAAAATTAGATGAATATAGATAAAACAATTTGACAGTGTATATGTTCTGTTGAATGTGTTTCCATGTACTGAAAAAGGAAAAAAACCCAGAAAATACCCTACTATATAAATTGGTTTGATAGCAATGGACAGATCTATTTCTATAAACATTTTATTATTGACTAAATATTTATGGGGGAAAAAAATATTATTGGCAAATGATTAATCGTTTTCTTAATATTAAATATGCATGTACAATAATATAAATTGAAGGTTTATAATTAATGTTTCACTATGTAATTCTTTTAAATTAATTATTACGTTTGTTCCAAACATCGTAATATAATTTTTTCTACAAATCTATTGAAAGTAAAGCCTGATTTATAGATTGCATAGAACAGAATGGAATGGAATGGAATAGAATAGAACAGAATAGCACAGGGAATAGAAATATAAACCAATGTAAATGCATAGAACCATTTATACTTGCACAAAATGAAATAGAATAGAATGGAATACAATAGGATGTAACCAAATTTTATTTCTTATTCTATTCCATTCGGCTTGCTTCGATAATATTCGTGAAACTTGTTGTGACCTCGTTGCTTTTAGTCCATTCCCTAAAGTAAAAACTTTTTGTAGACAACATTTATTTTGCAGAAATACTATATTTTATTGCAAAAACAAGCAATGACATTATTCAAATCACCAATAAATATTGTTAATTTAGCGCAAAAATGACGTCATACGTCATTCAATTCCAAAGTCTTCTAATCTATGCAATCTATAAATGGTCTTAAAAATATCTATTCCTGTTTTATTCCATTCCTTATTCTATTCTATTCCATTCTATTCTGTGCAATCTATAAATCAGGCTTAAGCTTATTAATGTTTGTTTTTTGGGTTAAAATAGTTATTTGATTAACTATGCACTAAAATACCAGACTTACAGCAGAGACTGCCGTTTAGTGCCGTGTTGAACACATTATTTTTTACCAATTTTAGAACTAATATTATTTTAGTAGTTATTTTTAATACTTATTTTGAAGGTTATCGCCATCAAATTATGTTACTATCCGTTTTTTGAACGATTGTTATGCGTTTATTAAACGGTTGCTATGTAAATAGCAACAGCAGGCAGTAAATAGTTATTTTCGTAACAAGTTATGAAAAAATACCAAATATCATGCGAGTGCAAGTCAATACACACGAGCTAAGATATTTGTATTTCATACAAGTTATGAACATTATTTTTTAGACGAGCTTAAATAAATTTTACTTTTTCTAGAAAACTGAAATTTAGGTTCAAACGTACTGACAGCTGACAAATGAATAATTTATACATATAGCCAGAAAATAATGACATAGTAACCTAGCAACCGTGTCAACTATTACGATATGAAATATATCGTAACACTAATGTGATAAGTTCAACTTTCAGTGTTAGGATACTACGTTGATATGTCATATTTATCACAATGGTCGTCTAAAAAATATTTTTCTTACAACCTTGTGTAGAGTACATACTTTACAATGTGTAAAGTGTCACTTTTCAAACACTCGTTCGTGAAAAGTAAATACGTTGCTAGGCAACATGCACATTCGGTTAATTTACTTGTCAACTAACACTAACATTATTTGAAGATGCGACACTCACACTCAGTAGTAGGAGAAATAGCACTAACATTTCGGTTATAGGAAAAATATTGTATACAACTCGTGTGTAAATACACAGTATTTCTTATCTCCGCCTCGACCAAAAAAGTATTACTTTACACACTTGTTACATAAATAAATATTTTGTGTTAAGCATTAAAACATTGGGTGGAAATGAAGCTTAATGGTATTCGCGATGCAAGTTTAGACGTCAGCGCCGCTAGTGAACTTGCTTGACATCTGTCAATCTCTTATTTACTTTGTAATATTTTTGCGTAATTTCTCTTATATTTGTGTTATTATACAAATTTAAGTGCTTTGCGATAAGAATAAACAATATTTTTGTATATAACCATCGTTTTCATCTATCTAGTATCGATATTGTAACTTTTATGGTAGGTATTACTTACATAAGGTTATGTAATGATTTCATTGTGATATTTTTATAATATTCCATAACATCATAGGTAGTTGTTATTATATTATTATTATTATTATTAATTATTAATTATTAATTATTAATTATTAATTATTAATTATTAATTATTAATTATTAATTATTAATTATTAATTATTAATTATTAATTATTAATTATTAATTATTAATTATTAATTATTAATTATTAATTATTAATTATTAATTATTAATTATTAATTATTAATTATTAATTATTAATTATTAATTATTAATTATTAATTATTAATTATTAATTATTAATTATTAATTATTAATTATTAATTATTAATTATTAATTATTAATTATTAATTATTAATTATTAATTATTAATTATTAATTATTAATTATTAATTATTAATTATTAATTATTAATTATTAATTATTAATTATTAATTATTAATTATTTATTATTTATTATTTATTATTTATTATTTATTATTTATTATTTATTATTTATTATTTATTATTTATTATTTATTATTTATTATTTATTATTTATTATTTATTATTTATTATTTATTATTTATTATTTATTATTTATTATTTATTATTTATTATTTATTATTTATTATTTATTATTTATTATTTATTATTTATTATTTATTATTTATTATTTATTATTTATTATTTATTATTTATTATTTATTATTTATTATTTATTATTTATTATTTATTATTTATTATTTATTATTTATTATTATTTATTATTTATTATTATTATTATAAACGTATGTTTATATCAAAATTAAAAAATAAAGCGAAATTACACAAAAATATGACAAAGTAAACACGAGATTGACAGATGTTATTACCCTGCAAGCAAGTTCATTAGCGGCGCTGACGTCTAAACTTGCATCGCGAATAGTGAATTAGTAAGAACGAATGGAACAACAAAATGACATTTTTGATGTGTCAAATAATTATAGAAAATATAAATTTAAATGAAAAAATAATGTATGATATACGAGTTAATAGTGATTTTTATGTTGTTCGAAGGCTTAGACCACTCCGCTTGACGTAGTGTTCCAAACTTCCTTCTCAACAAGATTAAATGTCACTTTTAACACTTAAACCAGCGAACAAATACCTATTGTCTATTATTAATTTTAAACCTATAGTTTAAATTGTAAAGTTGGGGACGAACTTAAATGATACTTTTTGGTATGAAAATATTCTGAATTCCTTTTCCGTTTTCGTTAGAAGCGATATTTTCGATTACTATTAGAAAATATAAAATATATATGTATAAAAAGTCAACGATATAATCGCTGCCAAGAAAACCAGAAGTATAATTTAGGATCTTTCTTTTCACACCAAAATGTGACACGTATGTTCATCCCTATATTTTCAATCAACCTTTATTGTCTATTTTACTTACTTTTATATTGCAGTTGGAAAACCAATATAATACAGTCCATATTTCAAAGGTTTCTATTGTAGCGAGAAGAATTATTATTAATAACGTATAGCTAAACCCCAAGAGTTTAGTATAAACAAAAAAGAAAAACAAAGGATACACTATTATCACAAAGGACGTCAATAATATAAACAAAAATACAGTAAAAAATGTATCATCTATTAATTTGCACAAATCGCGTAAATGACAATGAATTATGAAACATTCTTTTATAGATGTTATTGTTGTATCATAATTGTTATGCTGCATAAAATCATTGTATTTTTTTTGTAAGTAATTGTTAAGATCTTCAAATATATATGAAATTTCACAAATTAGAATGCAGAAATAGAATTTTATATTCCATAGAGATGTAATAAGAACGTGTCTAGTTGCTGTAAAATATAAGGATTCACTTACTATAAATGAATTAATACTATATAAAATTCTTGGTAATACAAAAAATGAAAATATTTTAATACAAAATATTCCTGCTTTCTTTGAATCAACATTGCTCAGTTTCAATATTTCTTTTCTAAAATGATCGCACATTTTCAATATTTCAAAATGTGTTTCGTAGCGTTTTCTAAATAAGTAAAATGTTGTCAAAATTTCTAAAATAGGTATAACATTCATAATTATAAAAATAAATTTCATTGTGTTACTTAAACCAAGCGTTATTAATGCCATATTTGTTCCGCAAAATGTAACAAATAAAATTACTTGAATATATTTAAAACAATTTGACAGTTTGTATGTTCTGTTGAATGTGTTTCCATGTACAGAAAAAGGATAAAAGCCAAGATAATATCCTATTATATAAATTGGTTTGATAGCAATGTGCAGATCTATTTCTGTAACCATTGTTGAATCGACTAAATATTTTATTTATTGGGGAAAAAAATATTACTGATAAATGATTAATTGTTTTCTTAACATTAAATATTCATGTTCAATAATATAAATTGATATTTTAAAATTAATATTTACAGTATGTATTTATAATAAATATTCACTATCGTCCTGGATTCATAAAATACTATTACTAAAGATAAACACATGGGCTGGTATTCTGAGCCCGCGACTAAGTTCGATTAAGCAAGCGACTAGCTAGTCACCCGACTAAAGTACATATATATTGATTGTAACATTATGACAGTCGGGCGCTCAGAATATCAGCCATTATATATACAGGTTGTAAATTTTAAAACGGGTCATAGGGCTATAACATAGAAAAACAGTTTTTTATACGCCAAAAGTTTCCATATTAATTTATTGAAAATATAATTGGTGCGTATTATAAAGAAAAAAATTACGAATTTTTTGATACCAAACACCTTAGATTTCTGTTTCTTATAAAGCCAGAAATTAAATTTAAAAATTTTTACAATTAAGAAAAAATATCATTAACCATGAAAGTGACTAACAAAACATTGTCATGATAGGGGACAATTAAAGATTAAAGTTATTAATTTATGATCCAATACAAAATAACACAAAATAAAGTAAAAAATAGGATATTTATATCAGAAACAATTATTATTTATTAGTATAGGTATTTACAAACTAAAGATGATCTACATGTAATAAGAACTAAGTTATAAGAAACAAGAAAATCTGCAAACTACAAGGGAACAAATTAAAATCATTTATGCTGGGTTTATGCAGCATATAAATTATAAAATTAAATTAAGCTACTAAATTAAGAAACTAAACTAAAATAACGTGGTTTATGCAGTAAATTAAAATTCAGAATTTTATGTTTGACATTTCGTGTAATCTAACTTTTATAGGTGCAATTGCAATACATTATATTTATATAAGATAAAAAAAAATAAAGGTAAACAATTTGTTGAATAAGTCCAATTAGTATTTCGTCGCTCTTTTCTGCAGGAACTTTATTGTCATCGTCGTATATTTTCATAGGTTAAGTGCGAAAATTTGTCACAAGTGCGCGAGTGGCGCAGGAGCAGCATTAATAATTTGTAATTTTTCTTCATGAGTCAAATTGTTCATGATTTCTTCTTAATAAAACGAAAATAATAATAATTTAACAAATAAAGTGTAAGAAACGTTTATTAATGAGCTTTTAAAGTCAACAATTGTTTAGTTTTGTTTCTGTCAGTTTCACGGCTATTGATATTTTTTCTTAATTGTGCAAATATTTAAATTTATTTTCTGGCTTTATATGAAACAGAAATATAATATGTTTGGTATCAAAAAAATCGTCATTTTTTTCTTTATAATATGCACTAATTCTTTTTTCAATAAATTAATATAGAAACTTTTGGCGTCCAAAAAACTGTTTTTCTATGTTAAAGCCCTATGACCCGTTTTAAAATTTACACCCTGTATATATATATATATATATATATATATATATATATATATATATATATATATATATATATACCGTGAGTATTTTTTAACGTGAAACATTGGGTGTGTCATATCCTTGGTTACGACTCGACATTTGATTGACAGCAATGTATTTGGCTGTCCCATTTCAAATGAAACATAGGGAACGAATTTGACAGAAGTATTATTTATTTAAATATTAAGAAATTTAGCCGAGTCAGAAAACCACCCGAGAGCACTAAACATATTTCGGGCACAAGGTGCACACAATATTTTTTCTACAATTAAATTTAATTTTTAGAAATGACATCTTGTCAATATAACAGATAACTGTTGAATTTTCCTGTAAGTTACATGACATTTAATTGACAGTGTATTTGCCTATCTCATTTAAAATGAAACATAGGGAATGAATTTGACAGAAGTATTATATTTAAATATTGTAAGAAATTTAGACGAGTCACAAAATCACTCGGGCACAAGGTGCACACTTTTTTTTCAACAACTAAATTTAATTTAGAATGCAGGTATAATTATTTAAACAAAATTAACCTCTATTGACGTCTTGTCAAATGTCAAATTCATTCCCTATGTTTCATTTTAGATGGGACAGGCAAATACATTGCTGTCAATCAAATATTGAGTCGTCACTATGGATATAACAAACCCAATGTTTCACGTTAAAAAATACTCACGGTATATATATATATATATATATATATATATATATATATATATATACAGGGTGTTAAAAAATAAGTGTCTCAATTTATGAGGGCATATAGTACTGACCAAAATGAGTAAAAAAAACTTTAATCAACATGGGTCCGATCTTTAACTGTTTTCGAGATAGACGCCATTTTGTACCTTGAGAAATATTTAATAAAAATGTGATTTAAAATAAATTCATACAAAAACACAGATCCACTTAAATCAACAGAATTTTATTTATATTATATACCTACGGTGTGTTAAAAAAAACTCAGAGTATCCTATGAACAAAGAAACGTATGTCTTAATTTAAAAGTATTTAATTAAATGTCAATTTGACACGAGATATATCAAAAATGTTATTTATAGAAAACAAAGATTTTCTTCTTGAATCTTATTAGAAAACGGTGAATGGCAATATTCTTTTGCCTCCTGGTACCATGAATTTCTGGAAAATTACATTTTAAGATCAATTTTGTCAACTTGACTTTTAAATTGATCATCAGATCATACATACGTTTCCCTGTTCATAGCCTACCCCGAGTTTGTTGTTTCGTACACACTGCATTAAACATTGTTACAATACAAAGATTTTTGAGTATTTACACACAAAAACAAATAAATATGAAACATATATGATATAGTCATAGAAAGCATATATTTCATTTTTTTCAATTTTGAACTATACCAGTCTCTTCATCCTTATTAAACTGATACAGAATAACTGCATAATTTAAAGCAGTGCTTATAAGCTGAAATAAATCTTTTGTAAAAACTTTATTATTTGGATGAAATAAAACTTACCGAATAAGCGAATGTCATATCTAAAGGTACAATTCCATTGAATGTAAATTGTACTTTTTCATTATATGTTCTAAGTAGAAAATGTACAACCTAAAAAGATAATAAAAAATTAATAATTAATTTGTAGGTATTCAAAACTATTACAGTGGCTTGAGTAAACTTCACACACGTGTCAGACTTGTAAACAGAAAAGGATCATTCATAAAATATCTATCAGAACTCATATTAATAATTGGAATAATACTACCTTTTTTTAGTTTAAGTTCTGTATTTATTTATTATTAAAACCCAACGTTTCTGCACCATAAACTGGTGCCTTCTTCAGGGGAAAACATTGACATAAATATGTGAAATAACAAAAACGACAAGTAACCAAGGTAACAAGAGGAATGGATTTTCTGTCTTCAATTGAAAAATGTCTTAAAGAAAAAAGACCATCAAACAATGAAAAAGAAAGGAACGTATTATATGCATCGCTTTCTTATGTAAAAAACGTAACGGACAAAATTGGTAGAATTCTTCATAAGAAGAACATGAAGATTTCGTTTTCTCCATATGTTAAACTTCGTCATATGTTGAAACAAGTGAAAGACGTCATCCCTCTTCAATCATCAGGGATTTACAGAATTCCATGTGTCTGCGGGAGAGTTTACATCGGCCAAACTGGTAGAACTGTCTCTACAAGATTGAGCGAACATCATCGATCGATCAGACTGAACCAGCCTGAGAAATCCTCCGTTGCAGAACATTCCACCAAATTAAATTTGAAGATACGAAAATTATTGCAAGACCTACTCGACTTAACAACAGATTAATTAGAGAAGCCATTGAGATTTATAAAACAAGAAATATCAATCTCAATCATTGTGACGGATTAGAACTTAGTCGCGCATGGCTTCCAGTATTAAATATGTTTTAATTTGTAATATGTATACAATTTTTTCTAGACTTTGTCTAACTTCTGTTAATAACGAGTACGGCTGCGGTATTTCGCTACCGATAAAGTGTCTCTGAGTTATACAGATCACTTCTCTGCCAGTTTTTGGGACGGTTTTTTTTTTCCTCTGGCAAAAGGAGATTTTTTCCTATGAGAAGATGCATGTTCGCCGTCCAAGTTATTGCCGGGCATGCATATATTGTTTAGAAAATTGTATACATAAAAAAAGGTAACATTTACGAACTTTTCTTGTTACCTTGGTTACTTGTCGTTTTTGTTATTTCACATATTTATGTCAATGTTTTCCCCTGAAGAAGGCACCAGTTTATGTTGCCGAAACGTTGGGTTTTAATAATAAATAAATAAATAAATACAGAACTTAAACTAAAAAAGGTTGTATTATTCCAATTAGAAAAGGATAACATATAGATATGTGTATAGATCTTTGAATATACATATCTACTAACGTAGATATATTACAAAGATACAGATAATATCATCTTGCTAACATATAATTTTATTTGTCGTTACAGTTATGCTGAGTTTATGCAGCATGTAAATTATGAAATTAAATTAAGCCACTAAATTAAGAAACTAAACTAAAATAACGTTTATGCAGTAAATTAAAATTCAGAATTTAATGTTTGACATTTCGTATAATCCAATTTTTATAGGTGAAATTGCGATACATTACATTTATAGATATAGGATAAAAAAAATAAAGGTAAACAATTTGTTGAATAAATCCATTTAGTATTTCGTCGCTCTTTTCTGCAGAAACTTTGTTATCATCGTACATTTTCATAGATTAGGTGCGAAAATATGTCATAAGTGAGCGAATGCCGCTAAGCACTAAGAAATTATAAAATTAAACTAAAAGTTGAAAATAGCCAACTTCTTAATTTAGTTTCATTAGTTTAATACTTCAGTTCAGTTGCACAAACGTTGTCATTGATAAAAATGGTTTCTACTTGTTTAGTTTAGTTCTACAATTTAATTTTTCAATTTAGTTGCCTGCATAAACCCAGCATAAATTATGGTTAGTTTAGATTAAGTAATGAAGTAGATAAAGTTATTATTATATTATTTCTGTAATGTGGAGAGGAAATTGATTTCGCCTTCTCAAGGTTCAATGTAAAACTTAGTTTTTATTTGATATTTGGACGTTTCGAGGGACCCAAGGCCCTCATCATCAGCAGAATTAAAAATTTATTTTAAAATAACAGTTTGCTACAATAAATAACATAAATGACGATTATATAAATTTTTTTCCAAAAAGAATATTTTTTTCCCTTACCTTAAACATTGACTCAAGGGTCAATTTTAGAGATATGTTTGCATACAAGATTCCCAACTGCTAAAGCCACTTCACCTCCAAACTGGAAATCGAAAAAAGGTGGGCGGAAAGTTTAATTGTAAAAATTGTTTTTACTAAATGTAGACAGTACCTATTTACTTGAGGGATTAAAACTTGATCGTGTCTCCGACCCGAGTACAACCAGTAAGCGAAACTTTTTGGAGCATCGGGGATAACATTTTCAACCTCCATACTGGAAAATACGTGCCTGTTTTGAGTTTTAATGTTTATTTAAAAAACTTTATTATTGTACTGATAAATTGAATATAGATTGTTCCAAAACTATCTGATTGACATTGTTGAATATTTACCTTGTTTTTTGAGGGATTAACACTTAATAAATAGATACTTTTAAATTTTTTTTGGTTTGGATCTCACAATCCCCTGTTTGTCACTTCGAAATCGGAGACGCAATGGAGCAGGCAAGCCAACGTTAAACTTTTATTATGGTATCTGTTGTCTGGGGGAATTTTGTTTCTCGAACGTTCTCAGCAACGGAGCCGCGAATTTTAAATTGTTGTCGAAGTCGGTGTGGTTATTGACACATTGCTTTTTGTTTAAATTAATCATTAAACTCTCCTGTAATAATCTTTTGTATTTATTTTGTTCTGTGGCTAGTATCTTTGACTCTGAAAAATTGAAGTTATGGCCGGTGTCACAATGGTGTTTAACTAAGGCGCTATGATTATAGTTTTTAAACCCACAATGGTACTTGTGTTGGTACATGCGTTTTTTAAGGGGTTGGGAAGTTTCCCCTATATAGGTCATTAAACATTTTTCGCATTTTGTTTGATATACCACATTATTTTTGTCTTCATTGTTTGTTTTGTCTTTCAATTTCGAAAATAACATGTTAGTAGTGCATGCGGTTGTATTTGCAATTTTGACATTGACGTTTTTGTTTTTGAACAGTCTCGTAAGACCGGCGTTTATGGATTCAATGTATGGTATAGAAATATATGTTGTTCTTTCGTCAGATGTGCGCCCCTCTGCATCCCTGCGTTGTAACTTTTTAAGTCTGTTTTGTGTGATTCTATTTAGTAACTCCTTTGGATAACCGTTCCGCTGTAGGGTTGTGTGGATGAACTGTATGTTTTTTGAATGAAACTGTGGATTTGATAATAATATGGCTCTGTCAATTAAAGCAGTGATGACACTAATTTTATAGTTTTTGTTGGTGTATGAGAAATAATTTAAATATCTACCTGAGTAGGATGATTTCCTGTACCAATTAGTTATAAATTTGTTTCCTTTATTTATGAGAGTGATATCTAAATAATTGAGTTTGTCGTCTGTGGGTGGTTCTATTGTGAATTTTAATCGTGGATGGAAATCATTAAAATGGTCTAGTATTTTTTGTAGGTCATCTTTATGAGCCACAATCAAACAATCGTCAACATAACGTTTGTACAGTGAGTACCGTAAATCTGGATTATTCAGAGTCTCCTCCTCTAATTTCTGCAAGACTGAATCAGCAATAGTACTACTCAAGCTACTACCCATTGGTGTACCATTAATTTGAAGATATAGTTTGTCACAAAAAGTGAAGACGGATGACTCAAAACACAGGTTTACAGCCTCACAAAATTCTTCGGATGTAAGTTCTGTGAAATTTTCGATTTCTGACCATTTCTCTGTGATACATTGGATTACAAGATCTTGTGGTACACTTGGATACAGGGAGCTTCGAAGTGACAAACATGGGATTGTGAGATCCAAACCAAAAAAAATTTAAAAGTATCTATTTATTAAGTGTTAATCCCTCAAAAAACAAGGTAAATATTCAACAATGTCAATCAGATAGTTTTGGAACAATCTATATTCAATTTATCAGTACAATAATAAAGTTTTTTAAATAAACATTAAAACTCAAAACAGGCACGTATTTTCCAGCATGGAGGTTGAAAATGTTATCCCCGATGCTCCAAAAAGTTTCGCTTACTGGTTGTCCTCGGGTCGGAGACACGATCAAGTTTTAATCCCTCAAGTAAATAGGTACTGTCTACATTTAGTAAAGACAATTTTTACAATTAAACTTTCCGCCCACCTTTTTTCGATTTCCAGTATGGAGGTGAAGTGGCTTTAGCAGTTGGGAATCTTGTATGCAAACATATCTCTAAAATTGACCCTTGAGTCAATGTTTAAGGTAAGGGAGAAAAAAAAATATTCTTTTTGGAAAAAAATTTATATAATCGTCATTTATGTTATTTATTGTAGCAAACTGTTATTTTAAAATAAATTTTTAATTCTGCTGATGATGAGGGCCTTGGGTCCCTCGAAACGTCCAAATATCAAATAAAAACTAAGTTTTACATTGAACCTTGAGAAGGCGAAATCAATTTCCTCTCCACATATTCATCATCCAAGGTACCAAACAAAAGGAAAATTATTTCTGTAAGTTAATTCATAGTCGTGCGTATATCGTTATTTTATGTCACTGTGACAGTATCTTATTTTTCACATATTTGGATTCACATTACAAGTTGTCTTATTTTTGAATTTTTAATACTTTTACTATAACATATACTTCATTTCACGTAAGAAAATAGCGTTGGTTAGGGGAGGGATATAAATTCTGCCCTTTGATTGGTCAGAATGCTTAGTTCACAAAAGCGAAAAAAATATCAATTGTCAGCTGTCAATTATCAAATAAATTCGACAGAATTAAGCTCGGAATTAAATAATATTTAACCATGTTTAATATTTAGGACTCGTACATTTTACAGATAAAAATATTTTTATTATTGGCAAAGTTTAGTTTCACGAATTTAAATTATTTATTTAATGCTTGTAAAAATAGTCGGGTCTCAAGCGCCATCTGCTATTTTCTTACGTGAAATAAAGTATAAATAAATATATCATCACGGCATATTAGCCATTACTGGGTGAGCCAGTATCTACAACACATGTAGACATCTGTAATGATGACGATATATTTTGGCGTATGGGCGCTTATCAGGCGTCATCTCACGGGCACTCATAGCTGGTGTGGAGAGTACACCACGGGATCACTTTTATGCGATTAAGAGTCTGCAGTGGCCGGGATCGAACCCGAGTCACCAGATTGGCAACCAGACACTATACGCACACGGCCATACGACCCCATTACTAGCATAACATATAATTTTATAATAACATAATGACAGTACCCCATAAAAACTAAGTTAACGACACTAGTTAATTTGACTGAATGTGTGATGCTAACATCTTAACTCATATAAATAGTCCAGTCATTTGGTAGAAAAATAAGGGTTTATTCCACAAAAGGTCGGGTATTTTTGATTTTTGGATATATTATATATTTAGAGGTCCTAAATAGTTATTTTTCAATTTATTGACACTAAAATTTCCTACAACTTTCATCTAATACATTTTTTTCTATAACCAATAGTTAGCGAGCTACAGAGCTTCAAACAGAGCTAATTTTTGAAAATTGCCCTAATGCTTCATTTGAATCATATTATATTATATTTTTTTCAAATTACTTATTATTATTCATTAATTATTAATATTTAACTACTATGCATACATATTAGTCATTGTTTATTGTTTTATTTTCATTCTAAAGATGTTTTATAGTCCAGGAAATTTATGATTTTACGTCAAAGTAATTACAAGAAAAGCTTTTAAACGGAATCCTATCCAGAAAATACGCTGAATAACATATAAAAAAATTCCGGAAATCGGAGCACGGGAACCTCCCACCAATTGGGAAAAATGGCGGCATATTTATGTTTTTGGGCATTTGCTCAAAACAGTTATGCAAGATATTGAAATTACTTAAAAAACAAACAATATTACATATTTAATACATAGACTAATAGATTTCACTATTTATAACAGTTTACATTCGTAGTGGCATCGAAAGAAGTAAATTATTGATGCCTTTTTTATAATAATTGTCAATGTTTTCCTGCAATTTTTTATTTTTTCATCCACCACTCTGATCTTGTTAAAGATACGATAATGCGGTTTGAATTCAGCAAGAAATTCTCTCGTATCTTTAACAAGATCAGAGTGGTGGATGAAAAAATAAAAAATTGCAGGAAAACATTGACAATTATTATAAAAAGGCATCAATAATTTACTTCTTTCGATGCCACTACGAATGTAAACTGTTATAAATAGTGAAATCCATTAGACTATGTATTAAATATGTAATATTGTTTGTTTTTTAAGTAATTTCAATATCTTTCATAAATTTTTTGAGTAAATGGCCAAAAACATAAACATACCGCCATTTTTCCCAATTGGCGGGAGGTTCCCGTGCTCCTATTTCCGGAATTTTTTATATGTTATTCAGCGCATTTTCTGGATAGGATTCCTTTTAAAAGCTTTTCTTATAATTACTTTGAGGTAAAATCATAAATTTTCTGGACTATAAAACGTCTTTAGAATGAAAATAAAACAATAAACAATAACAATTATGTATGTATAGTAGTTAAATACTAATAATTAATGAATAATAATAAGTAATTTGAAAAAAATAATTAAAAAAATATAATAAAATATGAACTAAATGAAGCATTAGAGCAATTTTCAAAAATTAGCTCTGTTTGAAGCTCTGTAGCTCGCTATCTATTGGTTATAGAAAAAAATATATTAGATGAAAGTTGTAGAAAATTTTAGTGTCAACAAATTGAAAAATAACTATTTTTGTCGTAATGCAAATAGGTGAAGAGATATTTAGAAAAAAAATCGTTTTTTGCGCCTTTTTTCTCAAGTTGGCGGTGCTTCCCGAAAGCCCCCGAGGGGGAAAACTTGCATTTTTTATTAGGACCCCTAAATATATAATATATCCAAAAATCAAAAATACCTGACCTTTTCCAAGGTAAATCTACTTAATGACTGGACTAAAAATGTAAAAATGACGTTGATCATGCATCTTTAAAAAATAAACTTGTATTTACTTTTTTTCGTACACTAATTTTTTTTGTAGTCCGTCCAAGATATTGAACATTAAATATAAATTTCTTTGCCTGAAACATATAATTTTAATATTTTTAAATTATACAGATACCGGTTGTCTACTTGAAATCTGTTATACATTTATGTTGGTAGGTACGGGTATAAGATATGGAATACATATGTCAATATTTTATTTCCCGCTACCCTTTGATAAGGGAGGTATAGGGATCGTGCTAAAAATACCATCATTTCGACCCTATTCTAAAATGGAAAGAAACCATTAGATTTTGGTGTAAATCAGATAACCGGAAACGCCACTTTACTTGAAGCTCATAATGTTTTAAAGATAAACACAATGGGGAAGTTTAGCATGGTAAAAATTCTACATAACATACTATTTTCTCACAAATATAACACAAATGACTGCTGAAATTGAAATTAAAAATTAAAATTATTGCTCCATTTATTCATAATTCATATTTTTTGGGTAAACTTTAAGTACGTCACAAGCATCGACCTTTAAACTAATAGACGCAGCGTACGAGCAAAACGCTTGTCCCGCCATAACGGTGCAGACACAGTATCTCTATCCTTCAATAGTACGGAAGTTAAGAAAACGCGGCAAAATAAAAAAAATTATTTGTTCCTACTTGTTATTGCATCATCGCTTTTTTTTTAGCATAATTCGTTTTATTATATATTTTTAATATAATCTTTATATACATATGTATATTATAGGGGACTAGGGGACAAGTAATAATTAATAAGAACTTACATATGAAATGACACAGCTGAACTGCGTGCGTACTGCTGACTGCACGAAATACACCGTTTCCCCATTATTTTGTCGCACACACACCTCACAACACATATATTTACGTATATATTGACAGAAATAATTGTAAATGTTCTCCAAAAAAGTAAATAATACACAGTCACGAAACGTCAAATGTAGATTTTGACAACTATTTAGTGATAGAGAGCGATGTATAGAAATTTACATATGTCTGAAAAAGATGTACAATGAGTACGAACGAATGCGCAATATACTTTAACTGAGAACTTCCGTATTGTTGAAAGACAGAATATATATTTCTATCCTTTTATGTTGGAGCAATAAAAGAATAGGAGACACTTAGTCCATTAGTTTAAAGGTCGATGGTCACAAGTCAGTTATGTGCAAACTCAGACAGAACGGTGAAATCGAACCACTTGAACGTAGGTCGTAACAAAGCGTAAAAGCGCTTCACTGGTAACCGCAACCGCGTGCGTCAGTGTATAAATCGACATACGTTGTGCCAAGCCTCTACCGACGTCATCGCAGCTTAAAATTGGCTTTTTCGGAAAATCTGGGCATTTTTGAAAAAAATAAAACATGTTACATCATTTTTCAAGTCATTTCCCATGGAATAAAAAAATTTAAAAAAATCGCTAAACTTCCCCATTCCTTTGTTACACAGTTTAAATTTCAAATGTATGTAACTTACAGGTTAACGTCACTGTCAAAAAACTAATCATTTCAAATTAATAATGGGGACATTTTAAAAAGAAAATAGTAAATAAAGCAGTGGTTATATGCAAAGAAAATATAGTTTTCAGCATTAATAAATATGTAGGTATGCATTTAAATTAATAAAATTAAATAGCGGGAGGTATTGTGTTGGCCACATCAAATTTTTTTATTTTGCTTTAGTTATTTACCTATTAAATTAAGACGAAAAATGTTTGAAATAAAAATTATCAATAAAAATAATTTAATTATTATTTTTGTATTTCTTATTTTTTTCATTGCAGCAACCATTGTTTTTACCTATAAATTTTATAATTGTTGCCTTTTTGCAGTTTGAAGCAAATGAACATAGACATATTATACATTGGATAACTCAAAAAACACTCTTTTCATTGGTCTAACTTTCCATTATGGCATCCATATAAAAATTGAAAATCATTAATCGAAAACGAACAGTGATAAAAAAATTGAGCATTGCCATTCGACAGAACATAAAAAAAGTTATCCTGAACATACCGTATAACAGATTTCAAGTAGATAATTTAGTATTTTTGCTTATATTACCTCAATTTCTAATTGGTAAAATCTATACGAAATATATAATACTTCAACTATAGAATAAAATGTTAAAACAGACATTTTCAAACGTCTTTGTATCATAAAATTCTCATTAAAATCTTGTCTTAAAAACGTATTACTATACATAAATACTGGACTGAGTATACACATAAATGATGATAGAAATAATAATAATAAAATAATATAATAGTATTTATTTAAGTTTTTCATTATATCACAAACTTTGCTATATAACTTAATACTTTTTTCAAAATTATATTCATTATTTAATAAATATTTACTAATACATTTAAATATATCAGTTAACTCAAATATTTTGCAGCAAATATAATATTTATAAACGTCCATATTTAGCAAACCATAAAATCTAACTAAAGAAATTATAATTTCTAAATAATTTGACAAAATAATTCCACTTATAATAGGTGGGCCAATAACTAGAAGAAAAAAACAAATTATCCAATTTCTAGAATATATTTTAGTTTTTTTACTATCAATATTTGTTAAACCTATAATTTCATTTCTCAATCGGTCATATTCTTTCAATATGTGAAATAATTTTTCATAATATACTTGAAACCATATAAAATTAATAATAAAAATAAATATTGGATAGAAAGTAAAACAAAATGTTACAATATTGCCTGATATGGTTCTATGAAAATCAGATCCAAATTTTGAACGCTGATAAAATGTCATAAAACAGGAATATACACTTAGAGAGAATGAAACTATGCTAAATATGCTCCATTTAGAATATTTCCTGTAATGCGGTAAACCATGTACTCTGTAACACAGAAAACCACAAAATACAACCGAAAAATAAAATGGTTTTATGGCAATGTGTAGATCTATAGACGACATGATGATATTACGTCTCAGTTGATTAATACTTATAATGTAAGAGACCAGGCACATTAGGTATTCAAAATACTATTATTATTACTATGAAATATATTAAAACGTATTAGGGAATGAAATATTACAGCAAATATCATTAATTGTCGAATGGCTCTTAAATATATTAATCATTATTTGAAAGTAAATATATTTTAAATAAATAATAATATTAGATCTTAGATCTTTCATTTTTCTTGATATTTCTTATTTTTATCAACATTTTTACCAGTTTTTCAATAGTTATTTACATAATCACAAAAAGAGTGATATGTGAGTTAAACTATATCACGTTTCCATAACGAATTATATACAAAATTTTATCTAATTCCGCTAAAATAATTTTAAAATATTTAAAATTCATAAGTTTTTTATACAATATTCAATATACATATTTCAAAATCAATTTACCAAAGCATTGCCGTGAAAATAAATTAATTTATTTTTTTATTTAATGCTTGTCAGTGCATGCATATTATCATTGAAAATAAGTTCTGAAACAGATATAGATCTTCCTTCTGATGTACAGGAATTGAGTGTAAATCATTAATTCATAAATTGATATTAAAGAAATAATTATTGATATATTTTTGTTTCTTTTTTATCAGTTGTCAGTTGTGTAATATTCTTTATTCACAATCATTATAGTAATATACAGATTCCTAACCTTTTGGAGGTTGGAAAATACGTCATTCCTAACTTTAATGACAATCTCTTGGGTTGGAAATAACAGATTTCACTTCCATCTCTTGGGTTGGAAATGTTTATGTAGGGGTTGCCTAGCAACATTGCCGTAGATCCCCATAATTAAGTAGGCTAAACAAATTTTAAGACAGCTGTCAAAATATTAATAACATTAAAGTTTATAATTCATTGATTTATTTTGAAAATTATTGATTTAAAATGAGGATGATTGTGAATAAAATAGTATACATAACCTCGGTGAGAGTTTCATAACAGCCTCGCGCATTATCTCACCTCGAGGCTTCGACTTTCGGTAATATACATAAGCCCTCGGCTGTAATGAAACATCTCCCACCTCGGATGTAATATACTATTACGTAAGTTACTTAAAGATTTTTAGAAAACTCATTTCGTATCAGTTATGTAAAAAGTGATATTTCATTACTTCAAAAGGTTGGGTAAAATTCAACTTTTTAAAACGGAATTACATAAAATAGTATTTATTTTAAGAATTTTTTCAAACCTATCCTTCTTCATAATTTAATTTTGATTATACATTTCCTAGGGCCGAATTCTCAATTTTCACCGCAGTGATATATGGTTATATTGCAATGATGAAACCAAATCAACATAACCAGGCAACTTTGCTTTGTTTGTGCGTGCTATGAAATTGTTTGAAAAAAAAAAACAGTAGATATTCTGTAACTCAGTGGTTAATTTTTAACAACTGGTTTAAAATGTTCATTTGACAACTAAAAATCCAATATTTTGTTATATATCAACATACTTGATTGGTTAAAATATTTAACTAGTTGCTAAAGATTAACCACTTTGTTACAGAATAGGCATGTTTGTCATTTGAAATAAAATTTTTAAAAATACTTGTTATTTTTTGTGCTTGTGTTCTTGCACGATATCTCTCACTTTCGATACTCGTTATGAAATATACTATGTACTGCCTAGGCAGTAAAAGTCATTTTAGAGCTGTTAGCTGCCAAAAAATTGAAATTTTAATATTCATCAACAAAATAGCTATTTGCGTATTAAGAGCACAAAATGGGATACATCGCGCGGCATTCTCTCGAAATCAATGTCCATTTGCGTTCGAAACACACACAAGATTTTTTCTACTGTCGCCACAATGGAGTCTCCCAGCATTACAAAAAATAATAAAATTTACATTTTATACTTACAGTGCTACTATTTTATCGTTATTTTCAATTCTTAATGAGCTTTTGCTTCAATCTAATCCAAGCATTTTTTCTTTCGTTTTTCTAAATGAATGGCCTATTTTATTCCTGTATTCTTTTACAGAGCAGTACGGCATTTTGTTTGGTTATGTAATATACTGACAGAGCAGTCATATGTCAGATTGACTTGTGGAGGAGTAAACTACAGCGCTATTAGTTCCTGACTAAACGTTCCCATTAAGAATGGAGACAAGTGACATTTCTCAACATTTTGTAGTTAGAAATTCGGACAGCGAGTGTTTTTTCTTTGTCGCACATGAGCGGCAAAGTGACATTTTGCGTTGACAAAAGCGAGCGCAAATGCCTACTTTGTATTGTAAAAAAAGAATTTTTATCCAACACTGACTCACAATATACTTGTTACTGTGGTTATTTGAAATAACTAATGTTCAATATTACTCACTCCGTGGAGAAAATATTTAGAATGTCACGGAGGAATTATTACTGATTTTTGCCTTTTTTTAATGTAAGTGAAAAAGCAAGTTTACAAAATTATTTATTATGGAAGTAATGTAACATTATAAAACTTATTTATTTAAACAGTATTAACATTTAAGATACTTAGGTTACTTATCTTTACACAATCTCAGCTGTCATTTACGGCTGATGAAATGAGTTTGTGATTACTAGCTTCGGAATTATATTCAGCGATACTGCTTATGCTTGTACGGAATATGATTTAAAGGAAGGTCCTAATTTTCACCTATTTTAATTTATTTTTCTTTCAAATAATTCCCAATGACAGACAATCATTATTACAGATTTTTTTCAATAACAATATAACAAAACAACAACCATTCCATGACTACTTTATAATTTTAAATAGTACATATATCTATTGACATGTCAGTGTCAAACGATGAACGAAAATATAAAAATGATTTAAGAAGTTTTAAAAAAGTTTTTGATATTAGTCACTAAAGAAAATTAGCCACTCGCCCTCCGGGGCTCGTGGCTATTTTTTTTTCTTTCGTGACTAATATGTTACATTCCACACTCATATAATAAATAACTATTATCTTGAAATCAATATACTGATGACTATTTTGTTTTAGGTATAAGCCTATTAGCTCTAAGCGCTGTCCAGGGCTACCACGGTTATGTTCTCTTCGTCTGGCTGTACGGCGTATGTCTTGGAGGCTGGAGTTACTCTCTGAAAATGCTCACACTTGAAAGACTTCGCACTAGGCATTTTACGCGTGGTTGGGGCTGGCTTAGGGGAGCTGAAGCCCTTCCGGTCTTACTTGGGGTCCCTGTCACCGGGTAAGAACAAAATAAATAAACATATTGCAGATCCTTTGCTTTTCTTGAAGGAAACACTGTGAAATGGAAATATCATTTCTGCATAAGTCTATCTCACACAAACACCCAACCGCGAATTATGCGCATGCTTGGAAACCTTGACTACTATTGGCTAACGAGGAAATCATGATCACTTTTTCCGAATCATAGAGTTCTGTTTATTAACGACTAGCGCGAGAAATTTTAAATTTAAATTTGAGAAATTAAACAATGTACCTATTATTTATTTTGTATGTAAATTCTTGAATATAAATATTAGTAATAATAAAAAACATTTACATATTCCAGTGCTAAATTTGAATTAAATAATTTACTTTATTGTACTGTAAAAATAATAGAAATACAATCTGGTCATGATTAATTTATTTAGGTGACAATAAATGCTTTCGAAGTGCAACTACAAACAAAAATGAAATCAAACGTCAAAGTCAAACCATGTGCTCGCTGCATCACCAGGGCAGCGTTCCAAAACAAAGAATACCGAGTTTTGGCGTAGAGGATGATGTGTTGTGTTTTGGAACGAATGAGAGTTTTGTTGAAGTAAAAAATTGAAACTAAATTAAAAATAATTTTATAAAACTAACAAAACTACTTATAATTACAACATTAATGTCAAGTCCGTAATAAAAGTGCTTTTATGGAGCACTCTCCTCAATATAATGTGAAAGTACGCTCCATAAAAGCGCTTTTATTATAAAAGTATGCTCGTAATATACGCCAACGTATTTACTTATGTTTATTTTCAACCAAAAGCTTGTTTTCTTGCTCAAGAAGGCAAATTACTTTCATATGTTGAGAATCGTGGGCACTACGTTTGAAAATATTGTGGAGTAATTTCTATACCCTCCTCTTTAGTAGAGTAAGTAGAACATTACTTTGGAGTAAACTCTGGCTGTTTTGGAACAGGTTGAGTAAACTCTGAGTTCCGAGAGTATGGTTATTAGTTTTGAAACGACTTTGAATAATTTCGTACTCTAAGAGTAGGATTTTGGAACGCAGCCCAGCCAGCGACGCTGTCAGCGTTAGCCAATAGTAGTCAAGATTTCCGAGCATGCGCATAATTGCCTGTTGGGTGTTTGTGAGAGATAGACTTATGCAGAAATGATATTTCCATTTCACAGTGTTTCCTTCACCTACTCTTATGGGAAAGATACGAACATTAGCAATATATTCAAATATATTAGTTAATAGGTATATGATTGAGCGCAAGCAGTCATTTGACTTTGCATTTCAAGGTCGCTCGATTCACTTGTCTGCTCACGCCTTTGCCTTTAACCATACTGGAACATGAATATATCATTTTTTGTAGGTATATAAATCAAGCTCATCCGAAGGCAGGCTACTACTTTAGCTTCGCAGCTACAGTGTTGGGTGCAGCGTTGTTTTTCCTGGTTCCACCACAGAAAAAGCACGATCCAGTGGGGAATGGCAATGCACCAGCGCCCAGTGAATGTGTTTGTCCTCCGGTCATCGCTTCGCCATATCTCAACCCGTACGGACATGGCTTGTATAGACAGGTAGAGTAGGGTAACACCAAAAATAATAAAAATAAAATACAGAAAATATCTAAATAATAACATTTGTTTGTTTTAAATGCCGAATAAACTGCGCATGTCTGCTGCAGCTTACAGCTGAACGAAGTGGCTAATGCGCATGGCTTACTCATGCAAAATTTAAATTTTTACCAGTTACTTATAAACCATAAAACGTTATAATACCACAATAATTAAAAAAAACTCTCTAAATAATAATTTCATACTAAAAAATACTTTTTAATAACTAATATAAATAATATTAAAAAATTATACCTACTTTTCATTGGCTTCATACGTCTTACAAAGTTTAATATAGCTCGCTTGTAAATCATCATTTCACATCAATTTCTATTTATCCATTTCGCAGGTGATACTGTCACTTCTATAAACCTGTTTCGTAGATAAATAATTTTCAAAAATTTTGATCTAAATCATATATGTATATTATTTGGAAAATAATTTCAAAGAAAATTTTAAAAGGTGAAATACTTTTGCTGTCTTTAAAATTTTAAATTAGGGTTCGATTCTCCATTAAGGTAATTATTTTATATTTTTACACAAAAATTATTGAATTTTTAAAAATCTGTTTTATATTTCCTATTACAATCATTTAAAAATAATAGTAACATTGTAATAAATAAAGAGAAAATACTTGACAATAATTGATTACAATAATCAAAGCATTGATATAATGACAAGACATTGTATTTTGATATTAATAAACGACATATTTTTTATAAATACAGTAAATACATAATAACTACACAAATTTATTATATTTCAGCTCTTTTTATTAATATGAAAAGAAAATACAATGCATTATTATATCAATATTTTGATTATTGTAATCAATTATTGTCAATTATTTTCTCTTTATTTATTACGTTATCATTATTTTTAAAAGACTAATAGGAAATATAAAACAGATTTATAAAGTTTCAACAATTTTTGTGTAAAAAAAATAAAATAATTACCCAAATGGAGAATCAACAAAGAAAGAATTTAACTCACTCGTCCTTACGGGCTCGTGAGCTAAACTTTCTTCTCATGAATAAACATTACCTTAGCTCACTTGGTGTGTAAATATCTATTAACATTTGATCCTATTGTCACACCTATATTTTTAATTTATGCAATAATAATAAAGTAATTAATATTAAATAACGTACAAGATGTAATATACTATTATCATGTTCAATCGTAGCCTACGTTATTAAATACAAGGCCGGGAAACATCACAATATCTGTCAAACGGAAATTCTAGTTCCAAACTCGCCGTTTTGGCACGACTTATTCTCCCTGTCATATGGCTGTCTTTTTTCACGTACGTGTTTTGTGACTATAACCGCTAAATTGATAATATCAATGACCGCTAGTATTTATTTATTTATTAAAAAACAACTGAATTTGTTACTTTAGTCAACGCTTAATCACCCCTTACCGGTCAATATATTTTTATTTAGACGACTATTGTAATAAGTATGACATAACAACATAGTATCCTAACACTGAAAGTTGAACTTATGATATTAGTGTTACGATATATTTCATATCGTAATAGTTGACACGGTTGCTAGGTTACTATTTCAGTTTTGTATAAAAGGGAAAATTTATTTAAGCTCATAACTCAAATGTTCATAACTTGTATGAAATACAAATATCTTAGCTCGTGTGTATTGACTTGCACTCCGATACGCGTCGTGCGTCAATTTACACTCGCATGATATTTGGTATTTTTCATAACTTGTTACGAAAATAACAATTTGACAGTCTAAAAATGACATTTGAATGACAGCGGAAATAAGTCGCGCCCTCATCAGTGGTTTTGGAACTAGAGTTTTTGGCCAGATTTTTAAACAAAATTTGAGTTGTTTCCCGGCCTGTATTTAATAACGTAGGCTACGGTTCAATATAACAGCTCAATGTCAAGATTAACTTGGGAGACCCGGTACCTATAAAAAATATCCATATATGCACACCCAAGCATCTTTAATCTAATTTTAAGGAACCTTATAACTTGGATAACTAGCAATATGCAATATAAATAAATAATGCCCGGTTTCTCCACAGCAACTTAAGTTGTTGATTATTAAAGTGTTACTTAATTGTAAGTAGGCCTTATATCCCAATTGCGTTGCACCAGCAAATTTAAATGCGAACTTAACTTATGTATGTCACAAATTATATTGGCAACAGTGTAATGCTGCTCTATGATTGGTCAATTTGAAATTTAGCGATTCAAAATAAAATACCGGCTGTCAAACGTCAAAGCTGTCATTGTGTTTATCAAGGTTTATGTTTGTATTCATTGAATAATATTCGATATAGATTTACATAATTTCCCTAATTTTGACGACTAACGTCGTGGATACTGCGATATTGTCGAAAACGGTGGAACTCCGCGACAAATAAGTAACAAAATTGATTTGTTCCAAATATATTATATTATTTATTTTTAATATTTTTATGTGGACTACCGCCAATCCAACAAACGGAACCCCTTTTCTTCGATGTCGTCTTGCATCAGTGTTCCTATTTGCCCACATTTTTTTGCCAATGCTGCGGCAATTAATTTCCAGGTCTTATGTTTTTGAATATTGGACATGGACACCACAATGATTCTTTTATTTTCAATATTCTCTTTAAATCTATATTCCTAAAATTTCACAGAGCAATTTTCTTCTTCTTTGCTATAATATATTCGTTCTTCTTAATATCATTTAATTTTCAGGCCGCAACATCCCAAAACGAAATAAATTTACCGCGACTTACCGATATGTCAACTGACATATGACACATAACCACATACAGGGAATACTCACCACATAAGTCACCATCTTTTTCGACTTACATTTAAGTGCTACTTACGTCTCACATTTTGACATTTTTGCGTGGTGCAACGGTTTAAGGTGGAACTTAGGAATAAGCAACGACTTAAGTCCTAAGTTGCTCTGGAGAAATCGGGCATAAATATATCATCACGGCATATTACCCATTTCTGGGTGTGCCATTATCTACAACACATGTAGACATCGGCAATGATGACAATATATTTTACCGTGTGGGCGCTTACCAGGCGTCACCTCACGGGCACTCATAGCTGGTGTGGAGAGTGCACCACAGGGGTCACTTTTGTGCCATTTAAAATTGGAAATATTTGGCGCCTGTCGGGATCGAACCCGGTTCCCCCAGGTTCGCGACCAGACACTCAGGCACGCGGCCACGGGACCCCCATTGCAATATGCAATGTTTTGCACAATTACTTGTCTATACTAAGACAAGAGTTCAAAATGTGGGGCCTAAAACAATTTTTTATCTACAGGCCCAAATGTGAAAATGTCTCGTAATTACATATTTTTACTATCTCCATCTTTTAGGGATCGCATCAATACGAGAGGGTCCTTCTCACACCCGAGTGGGACCGCGGCAGCCTCCGTCATAGCTACCGGCGCACACACCCTACCCCGCCGTTCTTGCCGAAGAGCGTGTCATATGCAGCCAACATGGACCGGCAGTGCTCTGGCTCGGTGCGGTGCATCACCCGCGACGCAGATTTCCTGAAATACAACACCCATCCGCACCCGCACCACCGCCCGGTGCTGCGACCCAGCAAATCGGTCCCCGAGGGACTCGCGCGGTGGGATTACACCTGGGGTAGCTGTAGAGGGAGGCATCGGAGGCCCGTGCAAGTCATAGAGCAGATAACGACGTCTGTTTAGGAAGGAGGGATCACTGCAATTCACTGAATCAATAAATAAAAATCAGGAGCGCGATTATAATTCATTTGTAGACTTGACACTGTCTCTATCAATGACGTCAGATTTTACGGATTTAAATTTCTAATTTTGTATAAGTATAATACAACCAGACAGTGTTATATTTTTTTGGACAATTTTACGTCGATTTTTAATTTAATAGAAAGTGGAAAATTTATGAGGAATATCTTGTCTACCGCTACCACTAGTGACCATGATTTTTGTAACTGTACCAACAAGTCTGGCGCTATTATTTAAGGCAGTGTCTAAATTGTCTCCAAATGAACTAAAATTGACCCCTGGCAATAACTATCTGATATAAGATAACTTGTTCTTATAGTTCATTCATAATTACATTTGATAAACTTATCTCTAAAGATGAGTACGTAAATATACAGTGTGTTCAGAAAAAAATCTAATACAGAGTAGGCTATGAAAACAGAAACGTATGTCATTATTTAATTCGGAAGTCAAGTTATCAAAATTGATCGTGAAATGTAATTTTAAAGAGAAAAAATAATAAAGAAGGATACAGAATATTGCCATTCACCGTTTCCTAATTTATTTATATTTCTAAAATAATTATTCAAGTTGAAAAGCTTTGATTTCTTTAGATAATATTTCTGACAATATCTTGTGTCTAATTGAGAATTAAATATTTTCAAATTGACGTACGTTTCTTATTCATAGATTACTCCGAATTAGGATTTTTTTTTTTGAAAAACTATATATTTTAATTTATTAAATTCCGAGAAAAGTAAATATAAATAAAAATTGATATTAAATTAGTTCATAGTTGTGGATGGTTGTAGTTTTTTTTTATTATTATTAACTTGTGCAAAATTAATATGTGAATCTGTACCAAATGCGTATAACTTGGGATAACAGTTTTGCAAATATTTTATTTTTATAATTTACGCTTTTGGTAAGCAAGTAAACATAAGTTATTTAGATTTAAAAAATTTTATTTTGACAATTAGAGCACTAATTCACATTTATTTAGATAGAATTTGGAGGGCTCTAATATTACTGAAAAATACGCTAGAATAGAGGATTCCACTAATATCGAATTTTTATATAATTATTTTTGCCCATATTATTGACGCAAATTTCTTTTCAATATGTTTTATCATATTTTTTATAAATGCTAAAATATATTACACACTTAAAAACGCGCGGATTTTTCCGGGCTTGATAACGCTATCGAACCTGGCTCTCGGGTATATTCCAAAAATAAAATATAATAACCAAAACCATGGTTTCGGTTACCGACTGGTTGTAGTCACGTGATTATTATTTTTGGAACAGTTCGGTTTCTTTCGCGGTAAACCAAAAGTTTTCTATCAAAACATTACGTCTATTGTTTTTCATAAACCTAAATTATAAAGTGGAAAATTAAAATACGTACAATGCAAACCGTAGAAAATAGATGCAAACATCAAAGACTCAATAAATAGTATCTAACCTCACTAATCTATAAAATCTGACATCTTATGAAAAAGGACAGAAGATGTTACCGACAAAACCGAGGAAAAATCACGGTTGCGTTGGTGCGCTTCGGTTGCAACCATTTTAACCGGTTCCATGTTACATAAATGTACAATTTTTACCATTTGATATTATTGGAACACTTTTGGTTAACCACGGTTAAAATTTGTTATTTTTGGAATATACCCTAATTGGCTGGCACTGTAAGTATACGTGCCCATCATCAACCCAGTAGTGACTGCCAGAGTGTTACAGTGGAATATTTGACTATGGTGGTTATTCGGCTGCGGCTACACGCTATTATTTTTACAAATACTTAAGTACTAATAAACTATAACTACAATATACTAAATTAAAGATAAAAGAAAAAAAAATAAGAACAAAATTAAATTTTCAAAAAATATAAAGCGATATAACAGCAGCATAACATTGACAAATGGTTTAGAACCTCTGGTAACAGCAGCTGCTAAGAGAGAAAGTACGTTATAATGTCATTGCTCTCCATCACTGGGTTTGCTTACGTCGTAAGGCGGAAAACGGTGGATACCAAATATTTACGATTTTTTTCTTTTTTCTTCCATAAGAAGCCGAATTAAAAAAAAAATAGGGAATTTCTGAATTTAAAAATGCTATAATATAAAAAAAAATCAAAAAATCGTGGAATTCCTCATTTTCACGCTGCAGTTAAATTCTTTAACATAAATTAAAGTAATAAGAAGAGAATTAGGCTGAATACTAAAGAATAAATCTAAACTATAAATACTACTAGTTTAAGAGGCGGACAAAGAACATTACGATAATTATTAAAAAAGAAATTGCAACTATGAATTAATTTAACCTTCAATTATAAACTATAAATATTTTCTTTTATTATGTTTGTAAAACGTATTTACTCTAGAATCAGTCGCTGATGTAAGTAGAACACAATTATTTGGGACAATGGGACAAAATTTCTTGGGAACGGGACCTAAAGTTAAACAAACAATACAAATAATAACATACACAAAACATAATAGAAGAAGAAAACAGAAACAAAGTTATTCAAATATGTGAAGTTATATTTTATTTGTTTACATGAATTTCTCAATAATAAATTAATTTTTATACATATAGGTATGTATCCTGATAAACTTTTTTACTTATCGTAAATCACACTTATTTTTTACAAATTAATTATTCATACTTTGGTATCAACAGAAATGAATACTTTGTTTAAATGTCGGAATGAACTGAAAAAATATTTATTAAAATAAAATAATAAATAGAACTATCACATAAACATTATTGAAATGAATGAATAAAAACTAATGTAAATATTTTACTTAACTGAAACAAAGTTAAAAAATTATAAATAACATATTTTAGAATTGAGATCTTTCCGTGAATTGTAGTGATAATAATAAATTTTAGAATTCGAATGTAAGAAAATAAGATTTTCTATCATTCAGGGAATCGCTCAATTATTAATACATTACTTTCCAATATTCAATAAAAGTGTAATAATTTGAGTCACCTTTAGGAAGGCTTTATTAAACTCAATTGAACACAACACAATGACAGATATTTACAATGACATTTAAGAGATAGATAACAAACACATAACAAAACAATAACAGCTAACTACATATATGATTTATATTACATTCACCCCTGCTCATAAAACTAACGAGGAAGATAATCTTTAAGGTAAGATGGGGGTTTTCTCAGCCTTGAACTTCGACGTAAAATTTGAGCTTGAGGATCCATGTGGACAGACTGTTGATTGATTTCGTTCATAAGAGCTGTCTCCTCATGTATTGGAATTATTTCAGAGGACGCTTCGCAATCATTAGATGAACGAATCACATTTTCCTCTTGATCCCGATAGTCTGAATTTATTAGTTCTATATCAGTTGAGTTTTCTTTGTTATTTTCCTGCAAGGTCTCTTCATTCGAAATTCTTGGAACAGGAGCTAGATGACGAGTGGAGACAGTTGATTCTCTTCCATCAGGATATCGAATATGAGCATACTCAACATTACTTTCAAGAAGAGTGACCTCTGTGACTAGAGGGTCAAATTTGGAATTGCGTACCGGACGTCGTAGATACACTGGTCCAGACTGGAGTAACCATGTGGGTACAGATTGTCCATTATTCGTACGTCTAGGATGCCGAAACATTCTCTCGTGGGGTGTTTCATTTGTAGCCGTACACAGTAGCGACCTAATGGAATGGAGTGCATTGGAGAGAACAGATTCCCACTGTGTGATTTTCTTTCCTTCCGATTTAAGTGCGAGTTCGATAGTTTTCCAAATTATACCATTGTAACGTTCGATTTGTCCGTTGCCTTGGGGGTTGTATGGTGTTGTCCTACTCGTCGCAATACCATTAGTATTCAAGAAATTTTTAACTTCATTAGACATAAATGACATCCCTCTGTCAGTGTGGATGTACGAAGGAGTACCAAATAACGAGAAAATAGTTTTCAACGCAATTATAACAGTTTGTGAAGTCATATCTTGACAAGCGATTGCAAACGGATATCGTGAGTATTCATCAATTATTGTCAGTAGGTAACGATTGCGAGAAGAAGATGGTATAGGACCTTTGAAATCAATATTTAGGCGTTCAAATGCAGAAGTAGCTTTAATAAGTTTACCCTCATGTTTGAAGAATCGTGGCTTAATTTCTGAACAAACAGGACAATTCATTGTTACTCTTTTAACATCTTCAAGAGAAATTGCAAGATTTTTACTCCGAATCCAGTGATACAATCGAGTGATTCCAGGATGACATAAAGAATTATGTAGATTCATAAGACGTATGTCATTAGATGTTGTAGCCGAACAAATACGAGAGAACGTATCAGCAGCAGCATTCTCTGTTCCGGGCCTATAAATTATATCGTAGCTGTAGCATGATAATTCTAATCTCCATCTGAGAATTTTTTCGTTCTTTATTTTACTGGTAGTCTTTAAATTGAACATAAATGCGACGGAACGCTGATCCGTGATAAGCCGAAAATGACGACCCATGAGATAATGTCGCCACTTACGAGTAGCTTCAACGATAGCGTAAGCTTCTTTCTCCACGGAAGAATGTCTGCATTCAGATCCAGAGAGAGTTCTAGAGAAAAAAGCCACAGGTCTTCCTGACTGAGAAAGGGTAGCTCCAATTGCGTCATCTGAAGCATCTGTTTCAACCGTAAATATATCTTCATCGTCTATTGGAGCAAGAGCAGCAGTTTCTATATCTTGCTTTAAATCTTGGAAGGCTTTGATTGCCTCCAACGTAAGAGGGAAAGTACTGCGAGAGAGAGGTACTATCTTCTGTCCAAATCGAGGAATGTAGTTAGAGAAATGCGCAAACATACCAATAACTCTTTTCAGTGTTGAAGGATTATTTGGAGGTTGAAGCTCTCTTAATGGTTTAAGTCTGTCAGGATCAGGTCGAATTGTTTTATTGGAAATATAAAATCCTAGTAGATTGATTGATCTTAAAGAAAATGCGCTTTTCTCATTGTTTAGAGTTAAATTATATTTACGAGTTGCTTCCATAAAACGTCTTAGGTTTTCGTCGTGTTCTTTCTGGTCTTTACCACATATAGTGACATCATCTAAGTAGGCGTAAGTATCCGTCAAGTTCTCTAAACGTATGATGCTGTTTATCCCTCTTTGAAAAGCAGCCACACCATTAGTTACGCCAAAAGGAATCCTTTTAAACTGAAATAGTTGTCCACAGGCCTCAAATGCAGTATATGGTCTATCTTTTTCTTTTATTGGGAACTGGTGATATGCACTTTTTAAATCTATGGTACTGAACACTTCGTATCTTGCAACATTATTTACTATATCTTCTATACGAGGTAGTGGATATGCGTCCAACAGTGTAAATCGATTTATCGTCTGCGAATAGTCAATAACCATTCTTCTTTTATGATTATCTGATGATGTTACAAGCACTTGAGCCCGCCAGGGAGATTTACTAGCTTCAATTACATCTTCTGATAGCAGTCGTTCCACTTCGGCTTCAATAAATTTTGCATCGCTGTTTGTTTGTTTACGAGATTTTACTGCTATTGGTTTACATTCGGGGGTAAGATTTCCAAAAAGATCTGCTGGTTCCACTTTAGCTACTGCCAGACTACAAATATTCAATGAACTTTTAGGTCCTCCAAATTCGACATTGATACTTGAATGTTCTTTCATGATATCATGACCAATTATTATATCAGAGCAAAGGTTTTGCAGAACACTTAGGCGAGCCTTTTTATATGTGTGATCTTGAATACACAGAGTCACAACACATACACCAGCAGTGTTTGAGTGAAGAGAAGTAGTTGCCATTGATATCCGATCCCGCGAAGGATATACAGGTAAATTTAGTTCTTGTACACATCGATCGTTGATGAAGCTACAGGAACTACCAGTATCTACCAATGCTTGAATTTTAAAGCCATTTATTCGAGCAGGAATTATAGCCTTCTTTAGACTTGATGAAACTGAAGTAACACAGTTAGTAGCAACGATCAATGATGCAGTTTGTTTCCAGTCTGATTTGGTAGATCTACAAACTTTCGCATAATGTCCCTTTTTCTTACAGAGGTGACAGATGACATTCCTAGCCGGGCATTTGTTCCGCGGATGAGATTCAAGACCGCAATAGATACACCTTCGATTCGCCGCTGCAAGAGTTTCTTCTGTGTAACTCGCGACAGGTAAATTCTGATTAGTTGGAACTTGAGAAATTGATGTAGCATTCACCACGAGACTTTGATTGAAAGATATGGCTTGTTGTTGAGCTAATTCCAGAGATCTGGCCTTTTCATAGGCATCAGTGAGAGATAGAACTGGGTTTTCAAGGAGTCTTTGCCTGATATGAGAAGCCGATAGTCCGCGAATAAAAGCGTCTCTCACAAAATCTTCACGATTTTTCTCTGCAGTAACAGCTTTAAAATTACAATCTTTTGCTAAAAGATTTAAACTTTGCAGGTATTGATCGACAGACTCTTCGGGTAGCTGAGATCTAGTTGCAAGTTTATGACGACTATAGACTTCATTGACGGGCTTTTCATACAAACTTTTTAATATCGAAACAGCATCATTAAATGTGCCTGATGCACTTACGTATTGATAAACGGTAGGAGATATATAATTAAAAAGAAGTTTAAGCTTTTCTGAATCAGTTCTTTCCAATGAGAAGTTGAGAAATCTTCTATACCAATGTTCCCATTCGATGGACGCTGTCATAGAGTTCGGATCTTTGTCAAATCTTTCTGGCGTTAAAAGTCGCTCCATTTAGACTTTGATTTTATTTTAATTAAGTTTAATAAATTGTAATAATTTGAGTCACCTTTAGGAAGGCTTTATTAAACTCAATTGAACACAACACAATGACAGATATTTACAATGACATTTAAGAGATAGATAACAAACACATAACAAAACAATAACAGCTAACTACATATATGATTTATATTACAAAAAGAAAGGACATAAAATTTATTTTTGATTGAATCAATTTTACCTTTTGTTAAAAAATATTGTAATATTGGAAACTTATTCGTGTATTATAAATTGAGCAATATAGTAAATATTAAAATTAACTAATTTATGAGCAATATAATTATTATATTTATTTATATTTAACACTTATTTTCTATGAAATCGAATTTCAATAATTGACCAATTAATTAGGAGTGATTCTCGACCAAAATATCGAATAAAAATAATTTTCTATCCAACCCTACATTTATTAAATTGAAATTATTTATTCTCAGATGCCAAAACATAAAAATTCTTAAAAAAATAATCAGTTTTGTGAAGAACTGACCAAGTAGGAAATTTCATATCCAGATCTCTGGATGTCTGTGCTTTGTAAATCATCGATATAAAATCGTCTCTATGTTAAAAATATCAATTTTTCTAAATTAGTCTTAGTAGGAAATAACAAAATTTCGAGGAATTGTCTAACTGTATAGTGTAAGTTAGTTATCACTGTGAATTTTCGAGAATTTTTAGAGATATATAAAGATTGAATAAACAGTAATAGTATGAAATGTTTTAGATTTTTGAAAGTTTATTGTGGCAATCAATAAAGTAGGTGAAAACTGGTGCCCTATGATAGTTAATTAAATTACAGCCAAAGTGATTCATAATATCATTTAAAATTTCTGAGCAATGGAATAGTTTCCTAATTTATTAATATTTATTTATGATATTCTGTTACCAGAAATTTTAATATGATTATTACAAATTTGTAAGTTGTAAACTGTTATACACCAATGTACGATAAATCAATTATTATCTACGAAAATAGTAAAATGTGTTGAGTTTTAATTTGTACATGCACATTCTTTAGATTATTATCCCTCTTTATTTACAAAGCAAACGGTCAAGGCCGGTTTTAGAAAATACCATACCGCTTTGAATCTATAAATTTTGGAGGCCCCAATATAAAAATATCCTCTCAATATTTATTATTACTTTTTTCAATTTTTAAATCAAATAAATTAAATTATTAGAAATAAACAAGATAAAAAGTTAACTAAAACCAGTCTAACAGGCTTATTCTGTAAAATAATATCGTTGCATAACTATCGTTATTTATAAATATAACGATGTGATTTTGAACATTTTGTAAATTCACTAAGTAATATCGTTCGTCTTCATACCGTTTACCGTTTGTCACAACATGAGCAAATATTTTTAGGAAAGTTAGTAACTATTACTCAATATTAAATTGTGAATATCCTGTTATTTTGCAAAAAATATTGTAGTTATTGAGTAAAGAATATGTATAAAAAACGATTATCAAATGAATTATTGTTATTTCATAAAAGACTGACAAATACAATCATTTCTTCTAAAATGTAATTATCATTATTGCATGAATGGTATAACGACAATTACATAATAAGCCTGTAAACCCTGTTTTAAAAATGTCAAATTTCATTATTTAATAATAATAATTAATATCGAATTTATCAAAATATAATTTTAAAGCAGAACATACTTCATTTCACGCAAGAAAATAGCGTTTGTTTAAATAGGGATATAAATTCTGCCCTTTGATAGGTCAGAATGCAAACCTAGTTCACAATCACAATAACGAGAAAAATATCACCTGTCAGTTGTCAGTTATCAAATAAAATCTACTGAATTAAGTGATGTTTAACCATGTTTCGTTGTAATTTTTAATATTCTAGTACATTTTTACAGATAAAAATATTTATTGTTGACAAAGTTTGGTTTCACGTATTTAAATTATTTATTTAATGCATGTAAAAACGGTCAACTCTCAAAAAATCGTTCTTTAAACGTTAGGGTGAAATTAAATATTGAAATGGCCCATAAACCATAACAAAAAATAATAAAATGTACACTTTGTCCTTAAAGTACTATTCAATAAATAACGATAAAAATAAAAAAAAAACATTTTTTTAATAATTACTTTGCGAGATATTTGAATTTATTTCCAGGGGTACAGATGACGTCACACTATTGGTATCTTTCTTGCGCAGCCTACTACAGAAACTAGTGTGAGAAAGATAGCTGTAGGTTTCTTTAAAAATCAAATACAGCTATACAAAAAACAATTATGACTTTTTGATACCACGAATTGCTTCAAAATTAAACGAACTTTCATTTAAAAATATTTTTAAAAAAATTGGTTTATGGGCCTAATGGACACATACACAAGTGCAATTTGAACAACGCATCCAGCGGCACTGCTTAGAAGTAATGGTTGCTTACGACAATACAAACAAAGCTGTCATCATCCATTCCCAATACAAAGACAACGGGAGGGGTTTTGTTTGTATCGAGATGTTCTATCTGTCTCTTGCGTGTGACGTCAATTCTGTAAGTGTCCATTTGACATTTTTTAAAACAGCGTTTTAGTTAAAACAAGGCTTTTGCTACCAGCCAAAATCCTGATGTTTATTTTTCAAAATCATAGTCATGATCAAAGTGACAACGTAAATAAAAATAATGGCTGGTAGCACAAGCCCTGTTTTAACTAAAATACTGTTATGTTTAAAGAACGATTTTTAAAAAAATATTTATTTGAATACAAACTATGTTCTGCTTTAAAATCATATTTTGATAAATTTGATACTATTTATTTTTGTTATTAAATAATGAAATCTGACATTTCTTAAAACAGCGTTTTAGTTAAAACAGGGCTTGTGCTACCAGCCATTGTTTCAATCATAATTCAGAAATCTTTTTATTAACATCATTATTAAACAATTTTTATTCCTTATATTATGTCACGCAACTAATGAGGCCCTCAAATACATAAAACCAGCACTACTAGATTTGTAGAAGGTGTGTATATTTATTATTTAATACTATACAAAAAGTAAATTCAATTTTAGCGCGCAAATAGAACAGTAAGCCCATCTACGGCGTCTGCTGCAAAATGTTAACCTTCTGCTATAAAAAACACGACCTTCAGGTGACCATGAAATCAATCAACGACACGCTCTACGTCATGTATTCTGCAGTGTTCATTCAGTGGAAATCAAACGTTTGTCTATTTGAAATACGTTTTGCGCGTTTGCTGTACAGCTGATCGGCTTTGTTGCCAACCTATAACGTGAACATAACCTAATATCTTAGATTAAATACAATGAAATATGTTGCAAATGAAGTATTATTTCAAGGTTTGATTTCCCTGGAGCACGAAATTTCATCGGATGCTATGGATAAACAATCTATTGTTAATTGTTTCGTAAATATTTCGCACGTGCGTTGACTGTGTCGTCTAGGGGAATTTTGTCGTGTTGTTTACGTCGCGAGAAGCAAAGCACGCCGCACGCGTAGTACAGTGAATAGTAACCCGTCAGCCTGTGTTTATGAATGCGCGTGTGCTACAGTACATAGCCGCACCCAGCCAGTTCATGTCGGGGTTAGTCTGCATCACTTTCTCCGAACACGTGTAACTTTACTGAAATGAGCTTAAATGGCTGCGAACATTTGACGAATTTCAAATCTAAAGAAGGTGTACAACCTTATCAAGTAATCCATGCGTATTTCGTGGTGTGCTCAGCGCCAGGATCAAGAAAATATAAGGTTAATATTTAAATTATTGTTAATTGCGCTGTATGAATAGAGTAATAAATAAACAACTGAAAATAGTTTCTTTGTTTATTATGTATTTTACTAATTGTCACCTGAGGTCTCTGCAGTCGCATTTGACAAATCGTCATAATTTATTTGTGTTTGATTTGAATGCAGATGACCCGCTCCCACTAAATTTCCATGTATTTTCCAGGCCTTTCATTTCTTTTGTCACGTTTGTGGGAAATCTTTACGGCGGTTACACTCCTGCCTCCACTGCGTTTTCTTTGCATGTATTGATCACATCGAGGATCACTTCGTTGAAACCAAACACTGTCTGTCAGTAGATCTTACGTTCGGCCACGTCTTGTGCCTAGAATGTGGTGATTACGTCTATGATTCTGAGCTGGAAGAGATAAGTAGAGCCAACGAACTAATAGCATCTCAGAGAATTAATAGAACGTTGACATGGGCACCTTGGGATCCGTCACCTTTGGAGCGGGAGCTGTTGAAATACCATTGGAAAAGAGTTTGCATCACTCCGCAGTCTACTATAGGTTTACGAGGGTTGCTAAACTTAGGATCAACATGTTTTATGAACTGTATAGTACAAGTAAGTTTACTCTTTATTTTGTAATTTAGATGAGGTATTTTGATATTTTTGTTTATTGCAGGCTTTAATGCACACTCCACTATTACGTGATTATTTTTTAGCAGAAAGACATCAGTGTAAAAAGACTACGGGATCATGTTTAGTTTGCGAACTTTCGAGACTGTTCCAGGTTAGTCTTTTACTCATTTTATATATTTTGTTAAATAAATAAAATATCGTCGTCCTAAAATAACAGAATCTTACAATTCTATATTAGGTACAGAACGAAATTTAGGTCTTCTAAAATATGAATTTTTCAATTTTCTGCAATGATGTCCACAAATCATATTGACTTAAATTCATAAAGCTTTTGTAGAGTATAAACTGAATTTATTAGCTCAATAGTTAATAGAAAAGTTATTTTATTTGTTTGTAAACTTATCTCAAAGAACTAGTTCTATTCTAAAATTTATACTTCGTTCATAAAATTTCGAAATAAATTCGGAATTACCAAAAAAGTGCTGCTGTAATTTAAGATTTGCTCTAGCTCGTAGAATACTTTTCGATAATTCTGTTTACAGCCCCTCCTATATCAGTTGGCCCACCCGCTTTAATTTCACTTTATTTAGTTAATATATGATACAAATATTAACTAACATAAATTATGGCCAATTTGTATTAATAACACGTAGCAAGATATGTTTTTTAAAATATTTTATTGTAAAATGAAGTAATACTTAATTTTACCAACAATTCAAGAAAAACTAAAAAAAAGTTAAACATATTATAGTCGTAATATATCTATTTGTATTACGATTATATTATTAAATTTTTTATCTTTAGCTAAAAATAGAATTTAATATGTTGAAAATCTTCGTTTTAAATAAAAAGTAAAGATTTATTTAATTAGTAATACAAATTCTATTTGTCGTGATAAATGAATTGCAAATTATTATTGTCTCAAATGTCTAGCACAAAATAATTCCAGGTTATATTTATTACAACTAGATAGTCATTGGACATTTCGGGAAAATGCAGTAATATAAAAAAATGTTACATTTCTTCAGTTTCACATTGTGTTTAAATTTAATTTCAAAAAAGAGTGTGTTTTATCGCCAGAAAAACAACATTTTATTTTCTAGTTCCTGCTGTAATTACCAATATATATATTTTTTAATTTAACACTTTAGGTCAAATTCAACACCCTTCTCTAACTAAAAAAGCTTATCTAAAAATAATAAAAGAGAGACTTACGTAATGATGCATTAATAAGAAAATTATGCAAGCTATTTTCTACCATAAACCAAAACTCATATTTTTCTTGAAGTGTACATTTCTCCTTTAGGAATTCTACAAGGGGGCACGAGGCCCTTTAGCTCTTCATCACCTCTTGCACCTAATCTGGACAAACGCTAAGAGTTTAGCGGGGTACGAACAGAAAGACGCGCATGAATTCTTCCTAGCGACTTTGGATGTATTGCACCGACATTGTTTAGGTGCTATGCCCCCTTTGGAACCAACACCTGGGAAGCCCTATCACTGTACGTGTATCATAGACCAGATTTTCACTGGCGGCCTGCAAAGTGATGTCGTCTGCCAAAAGTGCAAGTAAGGAGAGAAATAATACTATTTATTCCTATAAAATAATACAATAATTATACAGGACGTTCTAATATTAAACAAACTTGAAATTTAAATAATGGACCTAAAAATAAGGGGACAAATTCATTTAAGCAATTACTTTGTTTCAGAGAGGGGGATTCCACAATTTTCTGAGTTTTTTTATATGTTATAGTATTTTTAAATTCCGAAATTACCTAATTTTTCTATTTTTAAAATTTGGCTTCTTATGGAAGAAAAAAATGACAAATATTTGGTAATTAAAGTACAATAAGATGGCAATACTTGGTGAAACAGTTTAAATAAGATATTAAAAGATAACACTTGACTGTTTCACAAGATTCAGTCTTTGAATCAACCTCTCAGTCATTTGTCAGAGACTGGCTCACTCAGCCAGAACCACAGACGCGTTTCGCATCATATTGGAGCTCTTCAGTGTGGTGCACTGACACCTCTAGGAGCAGAGGTTCCTTTTCATTGACGAGGCGAAGCTGAGGCAATGAATACTGTCGAAGCTGTAAATTTGTTTTTGGTGCCGTGTTGAACACATTATTTTTTTGCCGATTTTAGAAATAAAATTTAGTGGTGATTTTTGATATCTATTTTGAAAGTTATCTCCATCAAATTATGTTACTGTGTTTGTTGAACGGTTGCTATGTAGCAACAACAGATAGTAAAAATGATATTTTACAGAATGTTAAGTTGTCAAATAAAAATATATTTGCTTTTCAGAGGCGTATCAACGACAATCGACCCGATATCCGTGATATCTTTGGACTTAGCTTGTTCTCAACTAGGTAGTGCTCCGCCTGCATCTTTAGCAGATTGTTTGGAGCGGTATACCCGGGCAGAACATCTGGGTTCCAGTGCCAAGATTCTTTGCTCCAATTGCGACTCCTATCAGGAGTCTACCAAACAACTCACAGTTAAAACGCTTCCAGTCGTGGTTAGCTTCCATCTCAAACGGTTCGAACGCTCCAAAAACGTAAGAACTTTATGTAACATAAATAACTATTTTTTTCATATTTCAATTTAAGACTTTAATGTATTATACGATTTTTGCCAATGAGCGGTTAGCGAGTTACTAACAACTTAAACTTACATGAAATTCCACTAAAATTTTAACCATCATCAAATCGACTCAGTTCTTTTTTATCAAAATTTTGACATGATTAAAGATGAACAAAATTACGTATGTAAGGATGATGGAGCGAATCTCGTGTAAAAATTAAATTCCAATTTTATGCTTTCAAATTTTGTAATTATCACGAGTGATGTCTTATCCAACTAATCTAAAAATTAAAGAACAATCCACCGTTAGTTTCTTATAAAACCGCTTATAAAGTTGACGTTTTCAACTTTCTAATACATAAGCTCTTACGGCAGAAACATTTCCGTAGATACTTTTTTTATTGGTAGTACATTATAAGAGGTTTATAATGCCTTTTTACAATTTAAATTAACCTGAAAATTAAAGTTAAACATTATAGTACTGGAACAGATGAAGAAGGACTTGGCAACGTTGCACGTCCCAGCTGATATAAAGGAAAAATATTGGAGTATAACTTGTAGCTATTTTATGGATAACTGTTATTTTGACTCATTTGTTCCGATGCAACTTCATTTGAAACCAACACAATTTTCACAAAATTATAATTAAACATGCGCAAAATTCGCTATGAATGTACTTAATAGATATATGTAGAATAAATTTTATACATACATTTAAAATAAATTTTGCAATATTTTGTTTGTCGCAGATCGACAAGAAAATCTCCAGCTTTATTTCATTTCCGGAGATGTTGGACATGTCTCCATTTATGTCCAGTAGTTCGGCGACTCCAAGCGGTACCGTAGCTACGGATAACCGCTATTCTTTATTTGCTGTAATTAATCATCGTGGACATAAAATTAACGCTGGACACTACATAGCGTACGTAAGACAACAAAGAGAATATTGGTATAAATGTGACGATGATGTCATCACAAGAGCCAATCTTCAGGAAGTTCTTGAATCAGAAGGGTGAGTGAAAGAAAATCTAAATCTTTTATTTGACACATTTTTATCTAAATTCATTTTGGAAGCTTGGGCAAGGAAAAACTGTATTGTCATGTTAAACGTCTATACAGGTGGCGCGCTTAAGACGATCCATCCTTAATAACTTTGAAACGAATTGTGATAGACATACCCGGTTTACGCTAAATGTTTTAACATCTAGGGGGCCACATTTTATTAATATTTTTGTTTTTTTGAATTCATTAATCTCACCCTCACCACTACCAAAAAATTAATTAAAATTAGAAACAATAGTTTATAATATTTTAATGCAAGCAGTGCTATGGAAATGACAAAATGAAAATAAAAAACAATGGATTGGTTAAAGGGGGTCAATTGATTGGTCCGCTAGGTCCTCTGATCTGGCACCCAACGATTTTTTTCTTTGGGAATATTTAAAATCAATTATTTATAAAACTCCACCTGTTAATCTCCAAGATTTAGAAAAAAGAAATAAAAGAGAATGTCAAGCAATTCCAGAAGAAACATTTCGGTGGGTGCAAATAGCATTTAGTGATAGGTTTGAACATGGTTTAGGTGTAAATGGCGCTCAATTTGAGCATTTGTTATAAGGTTTTAAATTAAATTAAAATTACATTGTTTCTAACTTTAAAACGGTTTATTCAAATATAAATTTATTGGCATGCCTGTATAGGATTTTTCAAGAGCTTTCATTTGCTATGTCACAAGGGGTATATTGCAATTTAAGATTTAAAAGTTGAGAGTGGTGGGGGTGAGATTAGTGAATTAAAAAAAAACAAAAATATTAATAAAATGTGCCCCCCTTGATGTTACAAAAAAATTCCCAACAGCATAGCTTTTAAAAAGATCCCACGACAAACGTTTTTAACACGTTCACTGCGTTTTGTCATTTCTTTTTAAATTTTCTATATGGCAATTGGCGGGAAAATTTGACGCGGGAGTTTAAAATACCTTGGATGATATTTTCCTGAAATTTTATCAATTTGCTGTTACTGTTTAATATGTTTCGTTGCGCAACCGGTTCGATCAAGTTTGTGGCTTAGCATTTCTGAAGCCCTGAAATTTATTTACCGGTTTTTATTAGAAACGCGGTTCATGTTTTTTTTTTTTTTTTTTTTTTTTTTTTCAAGTTACGAAATACACAAATTTATTTAAATATTGTTCAGAATGTAATGGCTATAAAATGTGTCCCAATTTTAATTGGGCTTTCTGTTCAAGATAATAATTGATATGTTCTTTTCAGATATTTATTATTCTACCACAAACACATTTTGGAGTACGAATGATGAGAAGAGCGGAGGCAATTTGATTTGACGTTCTTCTGATCAGTTTTAAATGTTTTTACCGTCTGATTTTAACTGAATTTTAATTTCCTATTTTGTTATAGAGTATTGTATGTCATTCTCAGGTAAAGTGCTTTCTATTTAATTCCTAGTTCTTTTATAATGTCTGACTGATTTAAATTTTATGATGTACAGGGGTACCGGATACGTGTATTGTGTATTATATTTATTTTATTATTTTATGTACTCATTATGAGGAGACTTTGCTACAATAAAAGAGTCATTTTTAAATACTTTTTTCCATAGTAGATTTTGTTAAATGGTAGAATATTTTTTGGTTATGTGTTTTTGGTATGTTGTAGTATGATTTTATATATATATTTTTCTGTGTCTATATAATGTGTATTTTTTATGGGAAGTATTGGTATTATTATTGATATGTATACACTGAAATTTATTTTCAGCATGTAGAAGATTGAAAAATTTTGCCGATATTTAAACATATTTACAGGTAATTTTTAATTTTATATCGCACTGTTCTCTTCAGATTATTTTTTTGCCAGACAACACAATGAACAGAGCGTTCATTGCGTTAGATCATATTTTTGTCTGTAAAAAGGTACATGCAATACCTAAATATTAAAAATTACAACTTGAAATGATTAAATATAATTTAATTTTGTCAATTTTATTTCATAACTGACAGCTGAGGGGTATTTTATCGCTTTTGTGAACTTTGTGTGTATCCTGACCAATCAGAAGGCAGAATTTATATCACTATATAAACCAAAGATACTTTCTTACGTGAAATGAAGTATATATCTTATCACTGTATTATTTGTCAAATATCAACAAACACATGCACGAAACTCATATTTTCTTGTTATACGCAACCAATACTTTCAACATACGGCAATTACATACAATATTACTAGTGATGCCGCGAAATCTCATATTTTCGAGACGAGATCAACCTTATTCTCGTCTCGACATTTCGAGACGAGAGTAATGCCCTCGAGATTTGCTACAGACGAGAGTAAAAATTCGAGATCTCGATTTTTTTTTATTTATTAATTTTTTAGATTTATTGGGTTTTAGTAAAAAGAAAATGCACAAAAGTGACATCTTCACACCAGCTTCAAAAGTCCACACTATACGAATAAATAATCATAATTACCAATATTAGCCTACACCGGGTATTAAAGCTATATAAAATACCTATTTTTTACCTACCATTCAAACTACAGACTTATTAAAATAATGTTTTAATCCGTGGTACTCATTTTTTATAATCATTTTACTTGTAATGTTAATGTTTCTAATTATAAATTCGAGACTCCCAAGTTGAGATCGAGAGAAAGTAAGGAAAAATATGACGAGACGAGAGTGGATTGTTTCTCACCGAATCTCGTCTCGCGACAACACTAAATATTATACTTTCTCACTCATTTTTAGATCACTTTGCAACTGAGAATAGCGCCAAATGATAAAGTGAAAAATTTTCACTGTATTACTTCGATAAATTCCAACGACTAGTTTTTAACCAATCATGATGCAAAACACTTGAAAATTCAACCAATGGGAACAGTATTATACTGATAAAACCTCGTTACCCCGATAAAACCCCGTTACCCCGATAATTTTCCGCTACCAAGTAAATAAACAGTTGTTATTGTTTATAACTGTCACTGTGACAATTAATGTGTCAAGTTTTTTATTTTGCGTTGTCTTTGGAATTTATCTCACCAAATACCACACGACCTCTCAGATTTTCTCAGATAAACTTTTATTTTTAAGCACTCATTTTTTTTGCTTTTAAGTAAAATCACTCAAACAAACTGACATTAGGTAAAACCCCTCCTCCTTCGGAGTCGGGATTTACCATGCAGTTTGCTTTCGTGTTTGTTGCTAAGCAAAAAAAATTCGTGCAAAATAAAAATTTATCGATAAAATCAGAAGGTCTTGTGATATTACTTCCGATTAAAATTGAGAATTGGACCCCTAATTAAATTCATAATTTTTACAAAAATGCCTCATAGCCAAGTGTTTGTTACCACGGTGGAACCACATTTTATAAATGGTCGCATACAGAAATTTTTATAAAGGATTTTTTCTTCAAACGTCATAAAAATGGCATCTTTTGTGAGTTAATTCACAAGGTAGAAATGAAATAAATAAATAACTATATAAAATGAGCGACTAATAAAATAGAAACCTGTAATATCGCCCTAAGTTGCACCATAAATACACTAGATAACCTAAGAATAAAGTTACTAAAAACCTCCAAAAGCTGTCAAATTTGAATTGATAATCTACAAATTGAAATATAAACAGTTTATATTTAACGAAATAACTTATTATAAAATAGCAGACTTACATATTGGTAATGACGATAAGAATACTTAGAATTGAAGTGATAAAAGAGTTCATATTGTTTCTCAGCGATACCTCGACATATCATATTCTTCAGCCATATTGTTGAATTTCCATTCGATTGAACAATTGCAACGGCCGAACTTGGCAATACTGTGATGAATTGTGATATAATTGCACATAAGGAGAATATAAAATTGCATAGTTTTTATTTAAACATCAAAACATGACAGTTTTCACTTGAATGTTTATAACAAAAAGAGAATAAACACGAAAGTATCCATAGCAATAGAGTAATTGAAATCAGCAAACGTCCTTCACGTAAAATATTTATAATTATTGTAACGTCAAGTTGTAATTATTTTATTTAAATATGTACGTTTGAAGAAAAAATATAATGTGTCATTCGGAGTAAAAGTGTCATTGTGTGCCTCGCATGTAATTGTAACTTATACATGCTCGCCACACAAAGTTTCACTTTTACTTCTAATAACACAATATACTATTTTTTCTGTCCACAAAAATTAAACAAGTTCTATTTTTATCAGTGGAAGTTTTGATAAGTATTGTGGTCGTTGATTATTGTTTACAGTTATAAATTTAACAAAATATTATTCAAATTTCTTGGACTCTAGAACCAGGAGCAATACCCATAGAATGTTATGAAGAAGAACAACATCCATGTTTATAGCCAGAATTACGTATCAAATTACGTGCACAGTAGCATACAAAATATTTGCATTCATGAAATTCGATCTACAAATTTGTCCATAAAAATTTTGTCCAGTAGTATAGATCATGGCAAACGTGCTTTACGGTATGATACTGTCGATATAATTTCTGTTTTAATCATTTTGTTGAGCGCTCATACGATATATGAAATCTACATAAAAATTTATACCTGAATGGGGGATTACGGCTCAATCGAATTAAAGGAAAATAGTAAAAAATTACGAATGTATATGCTGAATAACGAATATTAATAAAAAAATGAAATGGTATAATTGAGATATTTCGGAAATAAAGGGTTTTTTGTTATAGCGCTTCGACATTAATATGAAAATATTTTGATTGGCGGCCGAGAAACCGCCTATACATGCATTACAAATAGCGTGTTAGGAGGTGGGATTACTACCAATGGAAGTTAAGAAATTCAAGTTCGAAAGGAGGGGCTAACATTCCTGTACTACAGTTTTCAAACAGTTTTTATTTTAACATAAATTTCTTGCATTAAACTTAATAATTTAAATACACCTGTAATTATAAAGTATGTAGACTTATACTGTGTTATAGTGTTCATTTATTTTTATGTAAATATAACTTAAAATAGCATATATTTCAAGAACATTTAGGTCCATGATGAAAACAGTTTGATATAAAAACATATATATGTGACGTCACGTCAATCTTTTCAAAATTCGGGAGACCATAACTCGCTTATTAATAGGAATTTTTTCACCGGATTTTCATCAATAGTCTTAGTTTTCCTAATATTTTCAGATGAAATTATAAAAAAAAAAATGGTGTAATCCCCCAATGTGTCTTACTATTTTAAACGATAAGGAATTCTCAAGTTACGACCATTTAAAGCACATATTTTCATGTGTCATTCGGGTACTGTTTCAAGTACAATAACGGGTGTGGTAATGTGAATTCAGCATGAAATTCTAATTCATTTCATGTATCGTACTACTTTTTGCAATATCAATTTCTTATACTTATACTGTTGAAAGTTCTTATGACGTCATGTGAAATGTGCGTATACAATGTCAAATCCTTATGTTATTGAAAGTACGTTCGACATGAGAAACACGCATGCTCCAACTTCTGTCTTGAAAGCAGCATTGAAATTTCTTTCCCGAAAATCCACTTAGAAATTTTTGAATTCATCCCTGACATTAATAAATTAATTTTCTGTATGAACCGGCAAAAAAATCGGAAGTTTCTTTAACTGGAAATAATTAAATAGGGGACTGAACTGATTGTAGTTATCATTGCTTTAAAATGCTTATTTCTTTCTAAAATACGTTTTGTTTTAATTATTTTAACAGCAACAGCATAACATATCGTACAACTCAATGCCACGAAAGTTAAACGACGTAATTCAATTTCGAGGAAAACCTGGCACAGCATGTCTATTAAAATGAAGCCACCTTTGTTTTTCACAATGGGGGATTCCACCATTTTTTTTTTTATAATTTCATCTGAAAATATTAGGAAAACTAAGACTATTGATGAAAATCCGATGAAAAAATTCCTATTAATAAGCGAGTTATGGTCTCCCGAATTTTGAAAAGATTGACGTGAGGTCACGCTTATGTGTTTTTATATCAAACTGTTTTCATCATGGGCCTAAATGTTCTTGAAATATATGCTATTTTGAGTTATATTTACATAAAATAAATGAATATTATAACACTGTATAAGTCTACATACTTTATAATTACAAGTGTATTTAAATTAAGAAGTTTAATGCAAGAAATTTATGTTAAAATAAAAACTGTTTGAAAACTGCAGTACAGGAATGTTAGCCCCTCCTTTCGAATTTGAATTTCTTAACTTCCATTGATAGTAACCCCCATCTCCTAACACGGATGTATAGGCGGTCTTTCGGTCGCCAATCAAAATATTTATATTGATTTCATATTCGTGTCGAAGCGCTATAACAAAAAATCTGTTATGGCCAGCCCAAGACCTCTCGCCATTTCCATATTAGGCTATATAAGTAGTGAACCGTCGTTTTATAACAAAAAAAATACAGAACTTTACCCAAATACTGTTTTTTATTTGTATTTAACATGTCTTCTGCATATAATTCTATCTATTTTTCATTGTATGAGGAAGTTTCTAAATGTCAGAGATTCTTCCAATTCATTAACCAGATTGGCAGTATTTCTGATGGATATAAGTATTTTACCTATAATTTCAAATATTTAATTAATAAAACAACAAGAAAGATTAAATATACTTCCCAGAAAAAGTTATCAGAATGTCACTAAAACTGTTGATTTTTGACACTGACATGTGTCATTTAAAAACTATGTGATAAACATTGGAATTTGTCAACTGGTTTCCTTAGTGCCTTAGCCTCTGCGATTAAAATACTCTATATATTATAGTGTCTTTATCTCTAAATCTATACAAGATATAATAAAAATTTTAAGTGTATTAGATGGAGAATTTTATGTTCTTCAATATTTAATAACAAAAATTTCCAAAAAATTATATTTAGAAGAATTTTTCTCAGAAACTACTACTTCCGATTGTTCAATTGTTACCAAAACCTTTTCAGCTCTTCCCAGGAATGTCAGATTGAGGAATCCATAGTTAAACAATTCTTAAGTCTTATGGTTTTTGAGAAATCGTCTCTACAACATTCAGACATACACACATACACACACACATACACTCACACACACACACACACACACACACTCAGACACAGACATAGTTTTATAAATGTTATAATCGGATTCTAGGGACCTTAAATCGTGCTTATCCACTGAAATCTGGATATGCGAATTTTAGCATGAATCCAATACCTCTCTTAGCGAGAGGTAAAAACCCCTTATTTCCGAAATATTCAATTATACCATTTCATTTTTCTATTAATATTCGTTATTCAGCATATACATTCGTATTTTTTTACTATTTTCCTTTAATTCGATTGAGCTGCTAACACAGAAAGCTTTCTTATGGCGTTTATTTTTTTTTTTTTTTTTTTATGTATGTTTATTTATGTGCTCTCCTCATCCGGAGACAACGTACGTAATCATCATTTAATGGTAATGGCAACGAATAATAAAGTAAAGTTTTTGTTTGAGCATACGGGTTAACCGCGTTTGAGGCAGGTTATCGCGTTAAGCTAGATAGGTTGCATTCTAGCTTAGATGTGCGTAGTTGTAACTGATACCCTAGTCCATATTTAGCTCGCGCTTGTAAGCTGCAAATGCTAAGCATCGTGTGGGGTCGGCCAAATCCCGTTGTAAACTACCCGTGAGAACCACGGCGGCGTTCTCAGCTTTTGTCTTGGCTCGTATATCTCTCTCTCTCTCACACACACACTTCGCTTTTAACTTAGTTTAATCTAGATATAAGATAGCTTGCGTACACGTAAGATAGCTTAGGTATAAAATAAGAAAGGGTTGTTTTTGCTTTTTGAGAGACAGCAAAATTAACGTAACTACATTTTTAGATTTGCTTTTCTTTAAAATAGATATAAACGTAAGATAGGCTTTTTTAGTTTTGATTTTCTTTGAAAGAGACATTAAGGTAATATAAGCTTTTTTGTGCACTTCACTAACTTAATTTGGGGGGAACTACAATAATTTAAGTTAGGTTATAAGTATTATTGTATTCGGAACTATATAGGGTGCGTTCGGTATTGAAATCTGTTGAGCACTCTGAGCAATCTGATCACATGACAGATTCATCTGCGATTATAATATTTTTTAAATAAGAACCTATGTTGAAAATAAACTCATCTTTCTACTTATTTTATAAGCTATTCAACGATGTATAACAGGTCTCCATTCTTTTGTTTTAAACATAAATAAAACTTCAAATATTAATTTTTAGGGGACAAAAAATATAATTTATTAAGAAGACCATGATTTGATTGTTTTCAATGTTATCATTATTTTTACTCATTTTCCAGATTTATATACTTTACAAATCATATTTTCCACATTTTTGAAATCTTGTCAACGGTGATAAAAAATAAATTAACTAATCCGAAAATAATTGACTAAAAAGAATTTATGGAATATAATTAATAGATATATAATCAAAATGAACAATGAAGATTTGTAAATGTTTAAAACAAAAGAAAGTAGACTTGCTACACATCGTTGAAAAGCTTATAAAATAAGTAAAAAGATGATCCTATTTTCAACATTTGTTCCCAATTAAAAAATATGTTTGCGTTATATCTCGAGAATTATTAAATTTTGATAAAATCTAATTACACTACGTTATTCTACGTAAAAAACTGTATAAAAATCATCTAAATATTTTTCTGTATATCTCATAATAAGCGAGATATGACGTATTTTCAAAATAAGCGAAAAACAAGTTTTAGCCTGTAGTTCAAAAACAAAAGACGATCGAAAATTCCTATGGTGCGAAGCTTGAATACAATAAAATCCTATCAATTTTGAAAGGAGGAAGAGTATTTATTTGAAAATAATTATTAATTTAGATTCTTAAATAATCAACCGGGAGTAATACTTAAAGCTCATTGCTATTTTAAACATGGAATTGGCGGGAGGAACTTTGGATACGAGAAATAATAATAATAATAATAATAAAACTTTATTTGTTCTTTTATTAAAATAATTGCATATAAATAAAAATTATCGAATTAATGTGCCAAAATAATTATTTTAATATATTAACCAGATATAAATTAATTCGATAATTTGTGGAGACGTTGGTCCCATCCCCAATTTGGGTATGGTTAAGCACTGCCACCACGACAAGATCTCTCCACTTGGGCAGGGAACTCTGTCCAAACCTCCTACGATTCAAATGAGTTGAGAACAGAGTCAGCCCGATCGAAATCACGACTTGGGTGGGTGTCCTACAAACCCTAACGATCTCATTTAAACTATAAATAGAATCGCCCGCGCCTGAATCCCTAACAAAAATGAAAATGAGTTGAAATGAACCTATTTGTGGCTTGTTCACGGACGCGGCTTGCTGGGACCAAGCGCGTTCCAACCACTGATACGCATACGCCGATTAACTATTGCTCATCGTCATATTCCATACAGTGTTTGGAGCTAAGACCCCGCCCTCCCATTCCGCGAAAACCGACCCCGGGTAATCGTTACGGAGGGTGGACGAGGGTTGCTCACGATTAAAAAAAAAACAATTTTATTGTGATTACGAAATTAGCTGCTGGTACTAATTTTAGCAATCTGTAACAAAGCTTTTTTTTACCATGTGTAAAGTCCACCGAACATTTTCATGCCCGCGAGAGACTATGGGAGGAATTTGATTAGTATTCATTGCACACTACTAAAAATACTGGCACGTCAAATACCCAGTGTGCTAGGAAACAAGCATAACATACAAAATAAATATAAATAAACATAACCATTAATAAAAATAAAAATAATAAATTTAAACTTTATGTATTTGTTCAATAATATCAACGTTTGTTTTAGTGTAGTATTGCACACTAATTGTATATTGTTCTATATATTTTTTTTTATACAATATAATACATAAGTAGGATAATGTATGAGAAGTTATTTCGTACACCCCCCCCCCCCCCCAAAAAAAAAACAGAATTCCTAGTTACGCCGTAAATTTTTGTGACATCATTCCTCCCCCCATTTAAAAATCCTAGCTACGCCACTGATATACGAGCATATATAATATCTATAAAGAAACAATCCCAAAATCCCACCCCAAATGTATAATTATAAATCGATTTTCGCGACCGAATTTATGGCAAAATTTAACCCTGCAAACCCCAAACTACAGTATATAAAAAATATTCCCGACACAAAACAAAAAATAAAATCAGTATTATCAAAATCTGTTTAAAATTTCCCGTACTCGGTTCGCAACAAATTTCGAATATATTCTCGTCTTTAATTCGCCTTGAAGACCTGCTCCTTTCGCGATCCCTCGTTGTCCCCAGTTGGCCAGATCCTTGGTTCCTGTTCCTGACCTAATCGATCCGAACCTCATACCGGATTACACGAGCTAACAATAATAATAATAATAATAATAATAATAATAATAATAATAAAAAAAAAACTGATGTGCCCAACAGAAAACCTCCCGCTATTTAATTTTTATTAATTTAAATACGTACGTACGTATTTACATACTTTCTTTTTAAAATGTCACTATTATTAGTTTCAAGTGATTAGTTTTTTGACAGTGACATTTACCTGTCAGTTACATACATTTGAAATATGAACTGCACAACAAAGGAATTGTGTTTATCTAAGGCTTCGGAATTTATGATAAAGATTAATTTTTAAATTTATCTGTAAAATATATAGAAAAAGTATTAATGTATACCTATAGAAAATTCAATAATCTTTAATTTTCATAATGACATAAAATGCGAAAAAATGGCATTTAATGATATTTTTTGAAGAAGAACCATTATGAGCTTCAAGTAAAGAGCCATTTCCGGTTATCCAATTTACATCAAAATCTAATGATATCGTTCCATTTTAGAATAGGGTCGAAATACAAGGTTTCAGAATTTTCTGAATGATAATATTTGAGACAAATGCATGACGATCGTCGTTATTTATTCAATTTTGACGGTTTATTCTTTATTTTTTTAATTATTATGAATGAATAGTCATAGAAAAAACAGTATATGCAACTCATGTATAATGACTATTAATACACTCGTTGCATAATAAACTATTACTTCACTAGCGAATAAACATTTATTTATAGCTGTTACTATGGTGTTAATAATAGCAGTTTAAAATTTCAAAATTGAATAAAAAAAATATTAAATACGTTATTCTGAATTTGTAAAAAGTTAAAAATTATGTATCAGAAAATTGGGTCAAATACTTAAACATTTCCACTGTTGCACAATTTTGAGTGCGGGATATGAACCCAAAATTGGCATACAATAGTAAAAAATATAGAAAAATATTTCAATTAAAAGATTGAATTGGTATTATTGAATATTAAAAATTAAAATGAAACATATTTTGCAGACAGGATTGGCCAACACAATACCTCCCGCTATTTACTTTTGCTTTATTTACTATTTTCTTTTTAAATGTCACCATTATTAATATGAAATGATTAGTTTTTTGACAGTAACATTTATCTGACAGTTACATACATTTGGAATATAAACTGTGTAACAAAGGAATCTTTAAATCATAGATTCTGAAATTTATAAAAAAGATTATTTTTTAAATTTATCTGTAAAATATAAAGCAAAAGTATTCATGTATGCCTGTAGAAAATTCAATAATCTTTAATTTTTATAATGACAAGATGCTAAAAATTGACTTATAATTGTAGTTTTTTGAAGAAAAACCATAATAAGCTTCAAGTAAAGTGCCATTTCGGGTTATCCGATTTACAACAAAATCGAACGTTTTTACCTCCCGCTACCCGTGGTAAGGGAGGTATAGGGATCGTGCTAAAAAACACATATCGAGATTTTAGTAAATGACCACGTTTTAAGGTCCCTAGAATCAAATTTTAACATTTTCACGATGATGTCTGTATGTGTGTATATGTTTGTGTATGTATGTGTGTATGTATGTGTGTGCGTATGTATGTGTGTATGTATGTGTGTGTATGTATGTGTATGTTTGTGTGTGTGTGTGTGTGTGTGTGTGTGTGTGTGTGTGCATGTGTATGAATTTTATCTTCGCTCTAACTCAAATACTATCATTCAGAAAATTCTGAAACCTTGTATTTCTACCCTATTCTAATACGAAAAGAAGCCATTAGATTTTGGTGTAAATCGGATTAACGGAAATGGCACTTTACTTGAAGCTCATAATGGTTTTTCTTCAAAAAATACCATTAAATTCCATTTTCTTGCATTTTATGTCATTGGAAAATTATAGATTATTGAATTTTGTACAGGTATACATTAATACTTTTTCTATATATTTTACAGATAAATTTAAAAATCATTTTTCTTTTTCTAATCCCGAAGCCTAAGATAAACAAAATTCCTTTGTTACACAGTATATTTTTTAAATGAATGTAACTGACAGGTAAACGTCATTGTCAAAAAATTAATCACTTCAAATTAATAATAGTGACATATTAAATAATAAAGAAAATCGTAAATAAAGCAATAGTTATATGCAATAGAACATAATATAGTTTGCAGCATTAGTAACGTAGGTATGTATTTAAATTAATAAAAATTAAATACCGGGAGGTTTTGTGTTGGCCACATCAGATTTTTTTTTTTTCATATTAAAATAGGGTCGAAATACAAGGTTTCAGATTTTAGAATGATAGATAGTATTTGAGTTAGAGCGTAGACTAAATCCATACACATACACATATAAAGACATTGTAAAAAATTGGATTCTAGGGACCCTAAAACGTGGTCATTTACTAAAATCTCGATATGCGATTTTTAGCACGATCCCTTATTAAGGGTAGCGGGAGGTAAAAAGTACAAATTTAATATCGGTAATTTTTTTATCATTTTGTACCATTCATTTCCACTCAACAAAAGTACAAAATATTAGAAACGTAAATATAATTATAAAAAATTCTCAAAAGAAGGAAAAAATCTATAGAAAGTATAAAAAATTCCCACGAGTAATAGAAAATTACTGCTGAGCAAGTGAAACAAAAAATACACATTCGTTTCTAGAAAATAAATGTAATTGCATGGGTATGACTCGATTTGGATGTTTGCTTTACTTTTTCCTACATCAGTTTTATTTATAGTTCGTTAAATAATGCGGTCACTTGCAAAAAAATATCATCCGTATCACAAATTTCATTTATCAAAAGTTTTGTTTATTTGTCGTCATTAACCTACCGAAGGTACCCTAATTTTTAGAGTTTATAAACATAAGTAAATAAAAATTAATATTTTGTTATTTTATAGTCATAAATATAAAATAGTTAGTTTGCGGACCAATCCTGTTAAAGATATTTGATTTTTTCTGCATTTGCAAAATGTACTCTTTCTAATTAACTTACTTATAAGTAAAAGTGTAACAGTTATGGACAGATTTATTAAAAAATATCAATAACTAATATATTAAAGTGAATTAATAAACATTAATTCATATTCTTAGACTAGTTTTGGCGAAATAACGCGAAGTTTTTTTCCATTGCATATAACAGTTTAGAGTTTATAAACATAAGTAAATAAAAATTAATATTTTGTCATAAATATAAAATAGTTGGTTTGCGGATCAATCCTGTTACAGATATTTAATTTTTTCAGCATTTGCAAAATATACTGGTTGTAATTAACTTACTTTAATTAAAAGTGTAACATTTATGGACACATTTATGAAAAAATTATACTTAAAAAAATATCAATAACTAATATATTAAATTAAATTAATAAATATTAATTTTTAGACTAGTTTTTGGTGAAATAACGCGATAAAGGTTTTTTCCATTACATCTAACAGTGGCAACAAAAAAAAAAAAAATCGGAAAAAGCAGCAAAAAAGTAGTAAATTATTTGAAATTCTCAAACGCAATGTAGAAATTAATCTAGCAATAATTATGGGTTTCTGAATTTGTGTTTACTTTTAACAATGTGCTAACAGCTAACAGGCAATTTTGTTTTTATGGATGATTTTTGACAAATAGGTATATAATAAGCTTATCACATTCTTTATGTAATAGAAGCATGATATTAGCTTTGTTCATAGAAAGGTTTGCAAACGATTGGAGTTTGAGACCGAATGCGCATGTCCGGTTTAAACTAGTTGCAAATCAAACGGTTTGAATTTTTCTGTGAACACAATGAAAACTAGAGTGCATATTAGCATCTAGTATTTCGTTTTTCCAGATTGATAATGGAAATACTGTAAACCGTATTGCAATATTAACAATTTGTTTGAATATAATAAAAACGTCAGTATACTGGAATGTCATTTTAACATAATTCTCATTTTTTTTTTCTATTAGCCATTATTTCAAAAGCGTCATCTTCACGTGAAGAATCATTTAAAAAGTTAAATCCGAATTCGTCATCTATTATTGAGTGAATTTTAATAGGTATCTTATTATTTTGCAATAATATTGTCACTTTAAAATATTTATTAAAATAATAAATATAAATTTATTTTTAATGTAGCAAACAGATAATCAAATTTTCTGCGAACGAAAAAAGAACATGTAGAAATGTCAAAACTTCTGATAAATAAAAATCCTCAAGTCTGAAACGAAAATTTTCCAACCGAGTCGGAAATTATTCTGACCGTTGGCAACCAGTCCTCAATTAGTCAAGTAGTTCTATGAACAAAGCTAATAAAAATAGAAAAATTGTATATTATTTAAATACAAATAAATCAAGTTAATAAAGAAAAATCTGTTGTGGCCAGCACTAGACCTTCCGTCAGTTCGATGTATTTTGTACAAATCCCATACCAAAAGGTCCTTGGAACATATTCTATATAATATCATGTAAAATCGAACATGAACACATACTATTTTTTACAAATTCCATACCAAAAATTCATTTGAAAAGGTTCTATAAATCCAATAAAATTATAACATAAACGTACACTAAGTAAAATGCACTTGACACTTCCTTCATTTATTCTTCAGCTTTCCCCTATTTTATTACGGGTTGCTGTTTTCTCTTTTCTTCCACTCATTCCTGCCCAACGCATCTTCTTCACACATTCCTTCCTTTCTCAAGTCTTCTGCGATACAGTCCTTCCATCTTCTCTTTGGCCTTTCTCTGCACGTCACTTGCGAGGAACACTATGACATACCAATTTTAGATCCTATACTTTCCATATTTGGTTTTGCACTTGCAACTGACATCTGTCAATTATTTTTTTTTTAATTATCAGCTGTTTCCATGATAAATAGCAAAGCTGACTAATTTTTGAAAATTAATTTCTTTATAACGCTTTAAATCTACAGCTATTGAATATGAAGGAAAATGTATAATCAAACCGTATAGAGAAGAGTATTTTCTTTAATATGTGTAATAACAAAATGTCAAAAAATAATATTTAACTGCGTTTTTTTAAGAAAAACTGTTAAAAACTTCAAATTAGGGTACTTCCGGTGGATCAATTATAACCAAAATCTAATCAACTCTTCATATGGTTGTACAGAAGATGAATACGAAAGAATTATAATTTTTAGAATTGTAGTATTGGAGTTATCGTCGGAGAAAAATTTGTCACACACGCACACACACATACACACACACACACACACACACACATACACACATACATACATACATACACACAGACATCATCTTAAAAATTGTATATTCGTATTGTAGGGACCCTAAAACGTGCTTATTCATTAAAAACTCACTACCGAATTTTTTGACCAAAGACAATACCTTCCTTACCTAAAGGTGACGGAAGGTAAAAAACGTTAATATGTATGTATTATAAGAATTATTTTCACATGTACTAATTTGCATAATCTGGCTTGTTTAATTTTTAATACAAATAAAAAATACAGATTCTATTCCTTTAACTTCCCCTGTCCTTTACATGTCATTTCGTGTGTTATAATATTAGCAACATTTTCATTTTTCTTTTGGGAGGCCTTTTTAATCATATGCGGACCGCTAGTCATGTTACAAACATTTATGTGGAAAACTTAAAAAATATTTTATTCGCAAGACATGCGGCAAACGTGATTTTGAAATTTCACGCAAATTTCAAACATGCATTCGTTTCAGAATCACTATACTCAGGCCGCTGCTTCAAATTTAGAATTTCTACATGACCAATGGAATTGGCAACTGTGTATAAATCTCCAGCCCATATTTATTTGACGGCAATTTCCCACATTTGTTACAAAAATAACTATTTTTTATGTATGCAAATTTATAAACATTGACACCTGAAGTTGAAAACTCGATATGCATTCTGACCAATCAGTAGTGGGCAGAATTAAGAAATATCAAAAATAATGTTCTAATACAGTAAGAACTTAATAAAACATACACATCTTTCTGTTTTCTTTATTATTATCTATCTCATTTACGTAATTACGCTACTTTTAAAATAGCGTGTATGCCACGCACGCCTGGAGAGGCTTTTTACTATACGTCGCTTCAATTAAGAATTGACCAGAGAACACTACCTATGTTCTATAAATTTTTTGTTTCTAAAAATTTACTCTACCTGAATATGAAAAATCTGTTGTGGCCAACACAAGACCTCTCGCCATTTCCATATTAGGCTATAAGTACATATTGTATTTAACATTTCTAGTTCACACAAAAAATTCTAATTACATTTATTATTCATATATTTTATATTTTTTAATTCATTCTACAAATAAGTTTCCTCCTTTTTTGACGAGATTGGCGGTATTTCTGATGAGTATATGTAATATTATGTATCTATAATTTTAAATATTTTATTAACAATAAAATAAGTAATATTAAATGTACTTCCCAGAAAAAACCTTCAGCAATGTATCTCAATTTTTGACACTGACATTTTTTGTCAATTACAAATATTTTCATTTTTCAACTGGTTTCCATGGAGTTATTTGGGCTGTGAGATTCATCACAACGGATTATTTTATATATTTATAATTCTTTATCTCTAAATCTATAGAAGATATACTAAAAATGTTCAACGTATCGGATAGATCATTTTATTCAATTTTAACGTTTTAAACTGTTATTATTAACTCCATAGCAACAACTATAAGTAACGTTTTATTCACAAGTGAATCAAAAATTTTTAAATCTCTCACTCACAAATTTTTTTTACTCACTCTCCAACAAATAATGTATTTAAAATAACATCAGGCCCGAAAATAACATTCACCACAGTATTTATCAGACATTATCAGCCATTTTCATTATTTTTCACGACACAAATTACAGACAATAATGCTTTTTAAATAGATGACTTGACGTCTATCATCGACGATTGCCATGCACAGCCTACTAACTGATCAGTTTTTTTTTTGTCAAAATTAAATATTATAATGGTTTTAATTATTATTTCGTCAAAATTGAATAAAATATTGTACAAACCACGTGGGCTAAGAATGTTTATTCACTCGAAGAATTTAACTCACTTGCCCTTACGGGCTCATGAGCAAAACTTTCTTCTCATGAATAAACATTATCTTAGCTCACTTGGTGTACAAGTATCTATTATATTCCTTAATATATGTAATAACATAAATTTCCAAAAAATAATATTTAAAAGATTTTTTAAGAAACTACTACTTCCGGTTGTCCAATTGTTACTAAAACCTTTTCAACTCTTCCCATTAATGTTAGGTTTATGAATACCTAGTTAATTTGAGAAACCGTCCCTCTAACACACACACACACACACACACACACACACACACACACACACACGCACATACACATACACACACACGCACATACACATACACAGATACATACACACACATCATTGCATAAATGTTATAATCGAATTCTAGTGACCTAAAAACGTGCTTATTCACTAAAATCTGCATATGCGATTTTTAGCATGAATCCAATAGCTCTCTTAGCGAAAGATAAAAATTAGTCACATATACGAAGTAACGACCTTAAAAACATAATGTATATTAAAATCATAATTACCCCACATTTTGCAAGGTAAAAACCTCTACTGACTGGACTAATCTTCATGTATTAGAAAAATATAATAAAACATGTTTAGTTAAAACTTTTCATTCATAATTTGATGTTAGAAAATTGAAATTCTTTGCAAATCTAGAAACGTCCTTGAAAACCGTGACGTAATTATACATTCGCTTTACTTTTTTTTACGTGTAACTTATTTATAGGTAGTTAGTTAAATAATGCGGTCACTTGCAAAAAATAATCATTCCTATCACAAATTTCATTTACCAAAAGTTTTGTTTATTTTTCGTCATTAACCTACCGAAGACCGAAGGTACCCTAATTTTTATATTTTATAAAGATAAATAAATTAAAATTAATATTTTGTCATTTTATAGTCATAAATATAAAATAGTTAGTTTGCGGACCAATCCTGTTAAAGATATTTGATTTTTTCTGCATTTGCAAAATACTCTTTCTAATTAACTTACTTATAAGTAAAAGTGTAACAGTTATGGACAGATTAATTAAAAAAATATCAATAACTAATATATTAAATTGAATTAATAAACATTAATTCTTATTCTTAGACTAGTTTTGGCGAAATAACGCGAAGTTTTTTTCCATTGCATATAACAGTGGCGGCGTTAAAAATTCGGAAAAACACAAAGTAAATAATTTGAATTTCTTAAACAAAATTTAGAAATTATTCTGCCAATAATTATGAGTTTCTAAATTTCTGTTTACCTTTAACAATGTGCCAACAGGCAATTTTGTTTTTATGGATAATTTTTGACAAAAGGAATATTCTTTGTTATTATCTGTCTCATTTACGTAATTATGAAATTATGCTACTTTTAAAAAGCATATGTGTAAATATTATTGTAATTTTCATATTTATGTATATAGGTACTTAAATTTTTTTTTTAAATATTATTATTAAATTTGTACATAAAATGACAAAAAATATGTGCAAGAAGAACGAACTAAATAATTTTCGATGAATAATAGTGAAATAAATAGTTATACTTGAGTTTGCTTTCCGAGGCGAAGCAGAGGTAAAGCAAACAAGCGAGGCTATAATATGCATTTTTTGCCGTGGTACATATTACATTTTTCTGTCTACCTTACTTTACGTAATAGATCTAGAAATAAATACACGTTTTTTTAAATTCGTAAAATTTTATTATTTATTATATGAATAATGATAGGATAATATATTATATCTTCTGCCATTTTCACAAACTTTTATTCTTAGCTCTGTTTTAGTTTGAAGGAAGACACACTACACTCACAGACACATCAACACTATTTGACAGGTGAAAATAAACAAAACCAACAAAATATCCTCGAAAACAACTCTATCCAGCGGCATCTTAGATTAACAATTAGTCATGTCAAAATTAATAATTTTTAGTATAGTTAATTTCATTATTAATTGCGCACATATTTAAATTAAATTTATTATTAAAATAATATTTTTATTTGCTCGTTTGATATTTGTTATATACAACTCCGGTGGTACACACAATTGCAATAATCATAAAATCGTAGTAGGCTTAGCGTACGAAAAAGGTTTGCGGACGAAAAGTGATAACGTTTAGAAAAGTGTCATTTTTCTTCCGAAAATAAGTACGTAAAATTTCACTTTTCGTATAGGTAGACAGAAAACATAATTTTGAGTGTTCTTTACGATAATCCGATGTTCGGAGGTTAGCAACATTTAGCGTCAAACTGACAGTTACATAAACATAACCTATAAAAATAAAATATTCCTTTCATTTTCATAAATTTTCGATTTCAAATAAAATTTAATATGTAACTCGGCAATGAAGTTCCATTTTATCACTCATATGGTTTATTTTCCTCGACCTTACGGCCGCGGCAACTAAATACCATATTAGTAATAAAAAGCAGAACTTCAGTACCTTGATACGGAAATAACTATTATATAATTTAAAGATGCGATTTCAACACATTGAAATAAAATAATATACATTACTATATAATTTCAAATTTTTTGTTCAATGCATATAAATCATGTGTTAATTATTAAAGAGTCGGAATCGTTGAAGTGTTAATTATAAAAATTATGACACCTGTTTTTATTGTCTCGGTATTAATGATTACAGTTGTAATTGATGCGAATTTAAAGACAGGGGACAGGAGTCCTTTTTTCCTGCCCGTGGCGCGGCACTGGCAGTTTTGCATGAAAGAATTGTCCAAATAAGGCTGGCGGGTTAGACCAGTTCAGCAGAGATATTGGTCAGTGGGACATACGTATGAGCGCACAGGTCACCATATAATTGCATTGACTGGTCGGGCGCATCGCACACATCTTCACTCGATTTCCGCGACTTCGCGTCTAGCTTTAGTCCTGTGTTGTGCACATGCGCCAAACTCGCGCGCGGTCCGATCCGATCTAACCTCCTCTGTGTATCATGTTTATGCACTAATGGCCAAATGAATAAGTATTATGTACTTGCACGTAACGGTGAACACAATCGTATATGTTAAAGTACAAAACATCATGCAAATCGTTTCTACGGATGTATGTATGTATGTTGCATGTGTCGCCCGGCCCGGCGCTTCAGTGTGAATAACAACGTGATAACAACAATGTTGTGCTACGTTCTTGTGATTTCAGTGACGTGAATCTGATTTAATTGTTGCGCGTTATAACTTCTCTCTAAAAGAACTCTTGTGCTAACATCTAGTGAAAATGATGCATTTTAAAATGTAAGTTCAATGTTTCATTCATAAAGTTCAATAATTCATTCATTAACATTCAATATTAGTACTCTTGTTTAATTTGTCATGCTCTTATACCGCGTGACTACTGTTTTATAAACAATGAAATAGTGATAAAATAGGTGAAATTTTCGTATGGTTATAATTTCTGCCCTAATAATTTTAGAACAGAAGTGTAAACACATAAAAATGTTCAGAATTAAGGGGTCAATATAAAATATTTTACATAAAAAAAAACTATCAAACTTAGAAGTGAAAATCAAAATTTGAAAGGTAATCTATGTTTCCCATGAAAATAAAATACATTTTTATTTAATTTTTATTAATAAAAAATCTGTTCTGTTTTATATCTCCCGTTTGTATTTTTGATGATGTCGTAACTGGCAAAATTTACAATAAAGTAAATATATAATTTTCTCGTGAAAACTAAACCGAGTGTCATTATTTTTTTAATCTTTTATTAATTTAAATATATCCTACTTATATGTTGATACTGGAAATTATATCTATATATTGGCATTCGTATAACTATTGTTTTATTTACTATTACTATTTTCTTTTTAAAACATTATTATTAATTTGAAATGATAGGTTTTTTGACAGTGACATTTATCTTTTAGTAACATACATTTGAAATCTAAACGGTGTTTAGCTTTATAATATAGGCTCCGGGATTTATAAAATAGATTATTTTATATACTTATCTATAAAATATATAGAAAAAGTACGAATGCGTAGAAAATTTATAATATATAAATATTCTTAATTTTTATAATAACACATCGCGAAAAAATTACATATAAAGGTGTTTTTCAAAGAAAAACTATATTGACCTTCAAGTAAAGTGCCATTGTCGTGAGTCATTTACCAAAATCTCGACAAGCGATTTTTTAGCTCGATCCCTATACCTCCCTTACCAAGGGTAACTGGTGGTAAATTAAGCGGGCAATGCATTGGTAAATTTTAGATGAAAAATAAGATTTGTATTAAACATTTTATACAAAAAAAAAACTACAAAACTTAGAAATGCAAATCAAAGTTTATTATAAAATTATAGTATGACAGGTAATCTATATGTTTCCCGTGAAAAAATATATTTTTATTATATTTTTACCTATTGGATTCATGCTAAAATTCGCATATCCAGATTTTACTGAATAAGCACGATTTAAGGTCCCTAGAATCCGATTATAACATTTTTAAAATGATGCCTGTGTGTGTGAGTGTGTGTGTATGAAACTTAAGACCAGTTTAACTATGAATTCCCCAATTTCACATTCCTGGGAAGAGCTGAAAAGGTTTTGGTAACAATTGGACAACCGGAAGTAGTAGTATAGGTAGTAAAAAATATATTCTAAATATTATTTTTTGAAAATTTTGATTACTACTAATATTGAAGAACATAAAATTCTCCATCTAATACATTTAAAATTTTTATTATATCTTGTATAGATTTAGAGATAAAGACACTATAATATATAGAATAATCTAATCGCAGAGGCTAAGGTACTAAGGAAACCACTTGAAAAATTTAAATGTTTATAACATAGTTTGTAAATGACAGTTGTCAATGTCAGTGTCAAAAATCAACAGTTTTAGTGATATTCTGATAGCTTTTTCTGGGAAGTACATTTAATCTTTCTTATTGTTATATTAAATAAATATTTGAAAGTATAGGTAAAATGCATATATCCATCAGAAATACCACCAATCTGGTTAATGAATTGGAAGAATCTTTGACATTTAGGAACTTCCTCAAACAATGAAAAATAGATATAATTAGAATTATGTGTGCAGAAGACATGTTAAATACAATAAAAAACAGTATTTGGGTAAAGTTCTGTAATTTTTTGTTATAAAACGACGGTTCGATAGCGAAGTGCAATACAATACTTACATATATAGCTTAATATGGAAGTGGCGAGAGGTCTTGTGCTGGCCACAACAGATTTTTTATTAAGAAAAAAGGCACCGGGTGGCGCTCGAAATCCAAGAAGCATTTAAAATGGGAAATTAGAATATTTTAAATATTTGCTTCCCATTAAAACTAATTGTTATAAAACTTTTTACACATGTACGTGAATACCTATTCATCATTTTTAAAAATTTATTGTTCAAAATTAGTAAGGAATAAAAAAAGAAAATTACAAAATATTATAGCAAATTACACTCCGTAATTGGTGGTTTGGCAAAAGAATTTTCGTTTTACGATCAGGATGCCACGATGGTAACGCTTTTTTTTTTGGTGGTGCATTCGAATCTACCGAGGAATCTACCGAACTTCTTTTTTTTATCAATTTTAGAAAAAATCTAATACATATGTCGTTTTCATTAATACAAAAGTCTTAAATACCAAATTTGAAAAGTTTTAGATTATATCATAAGATATTTTTCACGAAAATCTGTTCAGAGCTTCAAGTAAAGCATCACTTCCGTTTTGTCAATTTTAGCCAAAATCTAATATGGTGTTCCCCTTGATATAAAAGTCTTAAATACTAAAATTGAAAAGTTTTGGATTATATTTTAATATAGTTTTTCAATAAAAATAAAATTTCTATTCTATAAGAAAAATAAAAGATATTGTACAGTTATTTCTTAGAGAAAACATTTTTAGCATTCATTAAAAAGGCAGTTTCTGTATTCTGGCACCAGTATCAGGTGCTGTTCTGAATATCAAATAAGACTTTGCATCTAATATAAACAGTAGTTTACAGGTATTCAAAATATAAAATAGTGCTAATAAATATTCATTATATTCGATATTTCCTTAAAAGTAAAACTGTTTTGTTATATTCAGAATTTTCACATTTATGATCACAATAAAAGATTATAGTATGTCACCAGAAGTCGAGGGATTATAATAAACCGTTTACATACCCCTCAATTACGTTAACAAAGAAACTTTAAATTCTATATGCCATAAATAAAAATGTAAACAGCATCACTGGTTTCTCAAGTTTTGCACAGAGTTGGACTCTGTCGTAACAAAAATAAAAAATAAAATACGAATTAAATTAAACAACTTTATAACCTGTTACAACAATATTTATGCTCTCAATTTTTATTATATTTATATACAAACAAGTTTTAAATCCGGATTTTATACATATCATCGGCCGACTATTGGAGTGTACATACCATGTCTACAAATATTACTTTCGAGAAAAACTGCTTCAAACATTTAAAATTTTATTGTAAAGAATTGATAATTCTACTTTCTAGTGTATGTCATTTTAAGGGGCATGGTACAAAACTACAAGTCTGTTTAACGTACAAGACGTACTGAATTTCATTTTCTTTTTACTAACCATGGTACAAAAAAATACTGGGAAACCGAATTTGACTACATCTATTTTTTTTTTTTCCAAAAAGTGTACTTGGTACATTTCAATAATCAGCCGATGATATGTATATAATTTACATAAAAACTTTTCTGATTCAGTACTTGAACTATTACTACCTACATACAGTATGTCCCCGGATTGAGTTTACAAAAGGAAAAAAAATCTTATATTTGATTTTACGAAAAATTGCCAAAGGAAGAATTTTTTTTTTTGCTTGAATTAAAACGCATGTTTCAGTTATTAAAACTTTTAATTAATGCAATGTTCTTTTATTATAACGTTTTTTTCGTATTTTTTCCTCCAATAACACAGTTATTAATATGCAATTGCATTGAATCTAACGTTATTTTAGTTAGCTTTGAAATATTGACAAATGATTATTAATTCTAATTACAAATAAAAAGAAATAACGAAAATAAAAATACTTTTTATTTTATTCAATTAACTCTCTTTTTTCTTGTTTTAACGTTAACATTTCTTTAACAAATTCTCTCTGTTTTAAATAATACCTACCTTCTTACTTTATGATAATAAGAATTACTTTTGACATTTAATCATTTGTCAATATTTCAAAGCTAACTAAAATAATGTTAAATTCAATGTAATATCTGTATTATTAGGAGGACAAAATACGAAAAAACGTTATAATAAAAGAACCTTGAATTAATTAAATTTTTAATAACTAAAACATACGTTTTAATGGGGGATTACGGCTCAATCGAATTAAAGGAAAATAGTAAAAAATTACGAATGTATATGCTGAATAACGAATATTAATAAAAAAATGAAATGGTATAATTGAGATTTTTCGGAAATAAAGGGTTTTTTGTTATAGCGCTTCGACACTAATATGAAAATATTTTGATTGGCGGCCGAGAAACCGCCTATACATTCATTACAAATAGCGTGTTAGGAGGTGGGATTACTACCAATGGAAGTTAAGAAATTCAAATTCGAAAGGAGGGGCTAACATTCCTGTACTACAGTTTCAAACAGTTTTTATTTTAACACAAATTTCTTGCATTAAATTTAATAATTTAAATACACCTGTAATTATAAAGTATGTAGACTTGTACAGTGTTATAATATTCATTTATTTTTATGTAAATATAACTTAAAATAGCATATACTTCAAGAACATTTAGGTCCATGATGAAAACAGTTTGATAAAAAAACATATATATGTGACGTCACGTCAATCTTTTCAAAATTCGGGAGACCATAACTCGCTTATTAATAGGAATTTTTTCACCGGATTTTCATCAATAGCCTTAGTTTTCCTAATATTTTCAGATAAAATTATAAAAAAAAAATGGTGTAATCCCCCATTCAAGCAAAAATTTGTATTCCCTTGGCATTTTTTCGTAAAATAGAAAATAAGATATTTTTTCCTTTTGTAAACTCAATCCGGGGACATACTGTATATTATAAATGAAAAAATAGTTTTTCCTTATTTCCAAACCTGGGCATAGGAAGTATTTTGACAAATATACAACATTTGCAACATCAACGTTGAAAGGCTCTTGTATTTTAATATTTGAGGGGCGTTTAAGCGGTTTATGGCGATCCCTCGACTTCTGGTGACTTATAATATACCATAGCCGTTTGTTACCTCCCGCTACCCTTGGTAAAGGAGGTATAGGGATCGTGCTAAAAATCACATATAGAGATTTTAGTAAATGACCACGTTTTAAGGTCCCTAGAACCCAATTTTAACATTTTCACAATGATGTCTATGCGTGTATGTGTGTGTGTATGTATGTATGTGTGTATGTGTAGGGATTTTGTCTTCGCTCTAACTCAAATACTATCATTCAGAAAATTCTAAAGCTTTGTATTTCTATTCTATTCTAATATGAAAAGAAGCCATTAGATTTTGGTGTAAATCGGATAACCGGAAATGGCACTTTACCTGAAGCTCATAATGGTTTTTCTTCAAAAAATATCATTAAATGCCATTTTTTCGCATTTTGTCGTTATGAAAATTAAAGATTATTGAATTTTCTACAAGAATACATTAATATTTTTTCTATATATTTTACAGATAAATTTAAAAATAATTTTTTTTACAAGTCCCGAAGCCTAAGATAAACACAATTCCTTTGTTACACTGTTCATATTTCAAATGAATGTAACTGACAGTAAATGTCACTGTCAAAAAACTAATTACTTCAAATTAATAATAGTGACATTTTAAAAAGAAAATAGTAAATAAAGCAATAGTTTTCTGCAATGGAACAGTTTGCAGCGTTAGTAAATACGTAGGTATGTATTTAAATTAATAAAAATTAAATAGCGGGAGGTTTTGTGTTGGCCACATCAGATTTTTTTATGTTGATTACATCTTTAAAATACCGGGTGTTCCAAATGTAAAGGATTACATAAATAAAACAGGGCATTCATTTACAAAAACGAAAGTAAAAATTCTTAGATTAGATTGAAGCAATAGTTTAAAAAGAATGGAAAATAACGATAATTCCTATTGTAAGTACACAGTGTACATTTTATTAATTTTTGTTTGTATTTCAAGAGCATGGTCAAGAGCAAATGAACATTGTCCTACGTTCTACGTTACGCGGCAACAACCTCTCATTGGACAATATCCCATTTTGGGCTCTTAATACATAAATAGCTCTTTATTGCGCGAGTGAGTGAAATATGTAGCTATATGTCCTACGTCGCGCGGCATTCTCTCGAAATCGAAATCAATTTTTTTGTTATGTATCAACATGCTTGACTGGTTATTAACCACGGAGTTACAGAATAGGCCCGCATGCCGCATATCATCAACTTTTAAATACTTTAACAGGACAGTTTGGACCACTCACTCTAATCATGTCACAACACCACTGCAAATGGTCCATTTATACCACAATCGAGAAATTTCTCACATATTTCAAGGATTGTTTTTTCTATTTCCTTAATATTTTTAATTTGTATTTCAGAGTTTTGTTCCTCCTTCTCGCATGGAAATGCTACTGTGAAGAATTTTCCTCTGGTGCAGACTACCTCCAAACAGCCATACGGGACATTGTCATAAAGAATTCAGAAAGAAATATTATTGGCTTGATTGATAACCAAGCGAGAATAGCTACACCGACTCCAGTCAGAAGAGTGGTTAGTCCAATCAAAGTACACTTCGATGGGCACAGGTGAGCACGACTAATAAGTCTTGTAAATATGATTAAGAGTACAAGTGTACCCTGGAAGATATAAGGTTATGACATACACTATGCACACTATGTTCGGCTTTTAAATTCAAACGAAGGTTTATTATTATGGCTATAAAATATTAACCCAAAATTAATAAATATTTAAATATTATGAAATTTGCAATATTTTTTTATTTAATATTACCACGTTATTAATTATCTCGTTAATTATTTAATTAAGTACAATATTTACTATCTTCGAATATATAATAGAGTATTATATATTCAACACCCCCACTCCTCCTGTGACGTCGAAGTACAGCATGTCATTCGTAGCCAATAGGATAACAGTTTACGTTATTTATATAAATAAAAGTTGCCGATGGTTTCTCATAATATTGAACTGTATCTACTCTGACGTCACATTTTGTTTCAGATCACGTGACTTTTTCAAAATATTACACAAATTTCAATATTTAATTCTAAAATACAGTGGCGTGCGGTGCGTTTATGTGTTGGGTGTGCAGATTTTTTAAAAAAAAGTATTGTGTATACTATGTCCCTTCTAGAAAATGGTTTCTTCAGCAAATCCGCAATTAGTAATTCACTTGCAATTTCCATTATATTATTTCATTATATTTCATAAATTTTCATAAATACAAATATGAGTTAAATAAATAATATATAAATTTATACCAAATACCTAAAATTATTAATTAATTGTTTGTTTGAACTTGTTTATGCTTGTGAATACTACCAAAAGTAATTTTACGGCGATACGTGCACAAAATATGCTGCACGCTGGAGAGTGCGATGGGGCGATACGTATTTCTAATATTTTATCCTTGTCTGCGCAAATACACTGTTCCTATACCCTCCCTGTGTAAAAACATGCGCACCGCGTGCAGTGCGTAGACCTGCACTTGCCCGGCAAATCACACATTCGCTGATAGGCAACCAAACACGCTACTGTTCGTTATTGTCCCATAATTGTATTAATATTTTAATATTTTATATATCATATGTCAAGATCAAATCAATTAAATTTTAAATTTACGTTTTAATGCAAAAAAAATAGAAATTATTCGCAGGGTGTGCAGTGCACACCTTGCACATATGGACTGCACGCCACTGCTAAAATATGTAATGGATATATCGTGATATTTTCAAATTTCAGGTTCTTCAAAGAACAATGACCGGTAGTATTTATTTTTATACACGGGTGCTTAAGCGTTGACAAAAGTAACAAATTTATTTGTTTTTTTAATAACCTCAATGTATTTATAAATGGTAGTCATTGTAATGGGGTATTCCACTCAATTTTTTTTATTATTTTAAATAAAACTTCATTCTGTTTTGAAGCAATTCATAGTATTAAAAAATCTTAATTGTTCCTAGTCTAAGAGTATTTTATTTTCGAGAAATCAGTGTAACGTCACATTTCCTCTATACTTGTCTTTCTCACACACACTGCTCTGAGTACGCTGCGAGAGAAAGATAACAATTGTATGACGTCAATTTTCCCTTTTACCAAATGTAAAATATCTCGTAAAGTAATTATTTAAAAAATGTTTTCATTGTTTATTGAGCCATACTTTATGTTAAATTAAATTTTTTAATTTTTTTCTGTTATGGTGGAATACCCCATTAGTTAGTCAGGGTGACTAAAATTTTGAGTAAATACTACCAGTCAATATCTTTTAAAATTCAGACCTTAGACGTCATATAAACATTTTTGCAACAGCCTTATTGGTCTATGCAGGCTAACACAAAAACAAAAACAGTGACTATGTTAAGAGCTGTGAATGAGGCTTTAAATTTTTAGAAAACAAAACAAAGCTAACAAGAATAAAGGTAAAATTTTGATTATAAAATCGAAATAAATTATTAATGTTGTACTTTCAGTTGTTCACAAACTTTAAGTATCTATTAAATTTTATATAATATTTAATGAACTACAGCAACATATACATTCTAAAAGATTTCTAAGTCATTCGCTTATACATATTGAGGCAGTCAATTACTAGACTGTGGATTGTAGTACCGCGTAAAAGTGAAATAAAAGCAAAATTGAATCTTCTCGTGAAAGGTATAACTTAACGACCATAAACATTCAATTACAAGGTGATAGGTTACGGCTATTTGTAGCAGACGGACAATTACCTGTTAGTTTATTATACATTATATATTCTGTTAAGCACTACACTTGCATTTTCTATATAATTTTATACTTGCAATTTATGTTTAATGGGATATTTCAATACATAGAGATGGCGGTGTGCACCATCGTCAACGACAAAGCCCCAATTGGAGCAATTTTTTTACCCTAACCATACAATTGACGTTGAAATGTCAGATACATACTGGCGGTTGAAAATAACCTATAAAGTTTTAAAATGCTGTATTAAAGAATTACAATAATAAAACAGTAGTAAAAGCAGCAAATAATCCACAAATGTTTTGATATTTGAAACTCACTTGTGAAATGATATAATACGTAAGTGCGTCTCATGCGCACTAATGTGCACAACTTCAAAAAACAAACTTTTTTTATAACTAACTTGTAACTAACTAAATACAAGAAAAAATAGGGTCTCCGCTATATAAGTACGAAAGTAAATTACTGCATTTACCTACATATTTGTCCGCAATTTTTAAATGAAAAGTTAAAAATCTAGTCATAATTTTTAGTTTTAAATTGTGACATGATAAAATCTGTGAATTTAAAATGTAAAATTCGTTGATACTGATTCTTTGTTCTACCAATACGTTATATATTACCGAAATAAAATTTCCATTTTAATAAACAATAGTAGTACTCTTTATTAAAATTCTTTGTTCCCACAGAATTTATACAATTTTTATATAGTTTTGACCATTTTTTTATATCCACTTTGTTATATAAAGAATTGGTCTCAGCATTATTAAATTAATGTTATTCAGAATTAAAACTTCTGGAATTATAATATGTTCTGTTTATTTACACTAAAATAACTTTTTTTAGGTTAAAAATTCATTTTTACTAAACCGATGTTTTTAATTTACAATTTTTCCAAAATAACATTGTTGAACACTATTTTTCGATCATATACTTACATTTTTCGAAAATATTATTAATTATTATCAAAATTTAAATTCAAATTATATCTACATTTTATAAATCCGGAAATCTACAATTTTATGTAATATTTAACTTGTCAATAAATATTGATGTGATCTTGCTCATTATTTACATATTTACGGATCTATGAAACTTATAAATATACACAAAATTCCAGAATTTGTATATAATGCTTATCATTCCTGAATTTAAAAGTATTTGATATTTTTACATGTTTTATATCGAGCAGTTAGTTATTACATTAATCATATGGATTACTTCACAATAATGTATATAAAATTCATGTCAAACAAATTATTCATTCAATTCTGCCACTGAGATGTAAATTTGATACATGTAATGAACGAAAAGGTAGTAAAACCATGGCGGATTTTACTATGACGAAACAGAATCGAAACGTATTTTGACTTATCTTTCAGTGTCATTATTATTTTTAGTAGAGAATATTTCCTTTTATCCTGTTTTATTAGTTACAGCTCTTGATTAATTAGGTATTATTTTTCAATTTAAATACTTAAGTTGTTAGTAGATTTTAGGTTATCTTCATAGTTTAGTTTTTTTTTTTTTTTTAGAGCCAGTTTTATAACAAATATTAGATAATAATACTAGTTTAATTAATTGTAAATATTACTTCTATTATCCATTTTCCACTATATAAACTGTACGCACCTATGTAAATCATAGGAATATAAAAAATGCTCCTTTATTTTAGTTCCAAATTTCGCCTCCAGGTTCGCATTCTTATTTACATATTCCATTCATTAGGAAAATATAAGTCTTTTTAATTAATTTAAAAATTAGGTACCCGTTGAAATAAACCACTAAAGGCAAAAATCTATAATGCATTCTTTGTAAATTAATAATTAATTATACACCTATTGTAAGACAAATTATTTATTTAGCTTTAGGTTCCGCTTTAGGTTATTATGAATAAATCAGACCAGGCAATTACAAAGAGAGGAAAAAGTGTTTCACATATTCAATCTTTCGTTGATTAGTTTTGGCTTAATTTCCATTTTAAAATTGATATCAAAATCGACTGACAAAACAATAGGCATCAAACAATAAGTTAAATTATTTCGCAATAGTATTTAAGCAGATATACTTTTTTATAAGTTTGTGTATACTGTTTTAAAAACAATTGAGTAGTATAATAGCTATTAATTAACGTGACAAGACCTGACACCTGTACTGTGTGAGCAAACATATTCTAGAGCGAGCCGTAAGCGAACTTTGGAAGCTTCAGAAATCCATTAAAGTAAATAAGTTGATTTTGAATGAACAGACCTAGTTCAAGCACCGCTTCTAGATATCTTAATCTATGGCCTTTCCCAATAGTCAATTACTTTTACCCCCTCCATCATTAATTAATTAAGGAACATTTTCTGTATTTCTGTGTTTCATGATGTCCTTCTGATGATGGCGTAAAAGCCGAAACTGCAGTCAAGGAATAAAATTCTTATTTTGTGAAAAAGTGCGAGTGTTTTAATTTGAATTCTTATTTCATAATGGTTCACCGAGAACCTACAGCTTATTCAATCAATTTTAAATAAACAACTGATCTCCATGGAAACATTCAGCTTTACCGGTCCCGGGATCGACGTTACTTTCTGATCCCTTATAGACAATTTTCTAAACTAGCTCAGTAAAGCAGAAATTTCCGGTCTAAAAAGTGATCAGAAACAGCTCATTTTCTGGTCTATCGCGAAAAAAGATTTTTAATTATGTCCTGTGCTAAGACTACAACGTATTTTTAACTACTATAGTGCATTTAAAAGAACATGCAATTTGCAAATGTACAATTAAATCTGAAGTATGTTATAATACAATTTACGATAATAATTTTTAATTATTATCTTAACTGCTTGCGGCGTAAGAGAAGAGAGGTATACAGAGTTAGTTAAAAGTATGGAGACGGCGATGTATTGTCGTTAATATTCATTTTAGGAAATTATGTTCAATACAAAAGTTACATCGCTCGAGTTTGTTTATCGCTTCGCTTTTGTCTATCGTACCTACTATTCGTAAATACTTGAACTAGTGTTTTTCCTTGTAAAAATATTATTAAAATAAATTGAAAAAAAAAAACATAAATTCTGTTGTAAAGAGAAAAAAACGCTATATCGAATGGTAGAGTAAAATTAACAGATTCCCATTTAAAAAAATTACGCGGACAAGCGTAACTCAAAAACAATGGGGATTCCACCATTTTTCTTTTATAATTTCATCTGAAAATATTAGGAAAACTAATACTATTGATGAAAATCCGGTGGAAAAATTCCTATTAATAAGCGAGTTATGGTCTCCCGAATTTTGAAAAGATTGACGTGACGTCACATTTATGTGTTTTTATATCAAACTGTTTTCATCATGGACCTAAATGTTCTTGATATATATATGCTATTTTAAGTTATATTTACATAAAAATTAATGAATATTATAACACTGTATAAGTCTACATACTTTATAAGTACAGGTGTATTTAAATTATTAAGTTTAATGCAAGAAATTTATATTAAAATAAAAACTGTTTGGAAACTGCAGTACAGGAATGTTAGCCCCTCCTTTCGAATTTGAATTTCTTAACTTCCATTGGTAGTAATCCCCACCTCCTAACACGCTATTTGTAATGCATGTATAGGCGGTCCTTCGGTCGCCAATCAAAATATTTTCATATTAGTGTCGAAGCGCTATAACAAAAAACCTCTTATTTCCGAAATATCTCAATTATACCATTTAATTTTCTTATTAATATTCATATTACATTCGCATTTTTTTACTATTTTCCTTTAATTCGATTGAGCTGGAAAGAAAAAAAAATTCAAGTATTTTCAAATGTAGGTCAAAATTTCTTAAAAATCTTTTGTATTGAACATAACTATTATAACAATAAATCGCCGTCTCTATACTTTTAACTAACCCTGTATAAAAGGTGTTGACCGGCTAAATTGAACATGTTTATTCCTGCTTCTTAATAATTTTAGGTAAAAAAAGCTTCAAAGAAACGTTGTAGAGCATACAATTTTGCATCTGAAATAATAAACAAAATTGGGTATGAAAATGTCGAAAATTACATCAAAAATAATTACAGCCATGGAATTGAAACAAAAAATAAAAAATATCTAACGATTTATTTGTCAAGTTTATTTATTTTTATTATTATTTGTTAAATTATCATTTTATGGTAACAGATAATTGTACACGAAATTGCAAAAATAATACGTAATTAGGCAATCCAACGTCAACATGACGTCATAAGCAGAGGGAGGTGTACTTTTATACACTGTATTGTACTCAAATTTTAATCCATAAACAAATATATGGGTAATTCTTGGCATTATTTAAATTTAAAATTAGCAAACATGTTAAATTCCTGTACTATTTGCTGGCATCGAGGAGCAGTAAACTTTGATGAACACAAGATGAAATAGGTAGCTACACAGGGTGACTCATAATTTTTTCCATTCTCTTCATAGTATACATTACTTCTACTTATTTTTGCTCCTTGTATTCTATATATTTTTGTGTATTTTTATCCAACGCAAAAATATAGTTTGAGTTTTATTATTCGAAATTAAAATGTACAAATTAAAAACTATATACTTTAAAAAGTGGATTGCACCTTTTGTTAAATTAATTCATAAAATAAATAAAATGAGTAGTAAAGAAAAGGTGGCGAATACAGAGTTGTTTTATACGTATGTTTTTCTGTTTTCGAAATACCAGTTTGATGAACCAGTCCCATTTGGTCGTGACGATGTGACCTGTTTTACTTTTTATAGCCGCAAATCGCAAATCTGTATACCAATGAGCAAATATTCTGATTTGAAATTCGTAATAATGTTTTATTTCATTTATTTAGAGTTACGGTATCCAACATATAATTTACATAAGACATTCATATTATAATTATGGAGATTATTACTAATCATCATCAGTAAAAAATTTATTGCATTCCTTGACTTCAAAATTTTGCAAGATATATTGCAATATTTCAAAATTAAAACTAAGTCCAAAACATCTTTCATAAACTTTTATCAGATCTGATATTTATTTATTTATATATTTATTTATTTATTTATTAGGAGTAATTTGTAATAAAAAAATATAATGTGGCCAGCACATTACCTTCCGTCAATTCTATGTATTTTGTACAAATCCCGTACCAAAAGTTCTTTGGAATAGATTCTACATATCCAGTAAAATTGTATCACGAACATATACTATTTTCTACAAATTCCATACCGAAAGTTCCTTGGAAAAGATTCTATAAATCCAATAAAATTATAACACGAACATACACTATGTAAATTGCACTTCACACTGACAATTATTTGAATATATCAGATGTTTCATGATTATACCAAATTTATGGAAGTTAATCATTTTATAATTCTTTAACTCTATATCTACTGAATATGAAGGAAAATGTATAATGTAACCGTATGTGAGCTAAGAAATTATTTTAATGAACCTGACGTTAAAATCACAAATTGAAAATATATTAATTATTCTATAACAGGTGCGCTATTAGTAATTACCTCTGGTATTTTTTTTTGTCTCTAAATTAGTTTGTTAATTATTTTACCATAGGTACAAAGTATGATTAATGAAGTATATTCTAATAATTAATTTTGATTTGAAGTATTTAAATCACTTTATTTTAATATACCTACAAAGGTTTTAATATAAGACAAATCATATCTACAAAGTAATTTATCAAAATAATAGTACATTTTAAGAATGTCCGTTTTTTTTTTTGCTCACTACTGGGATCTGGGAAACTATAAGAGATACGACGATGTTCAAATTTTTGTATCTCTGTTAGATTTTGAGTTATGAGGTCAAAGTTATGATTTTTATTAGACGCCATATTGAAAAGTTACATCATTGAAAAGAGATTTAACCGACTTCGAATCTCTTATAGTTTCCGAGAGATACCAATGGTGAGCCTCGAAAAACGGACATCTGTATGTATTTTTACCTCCCGCTACCCTTGGTAAGGGAGGTATAGGGATCGTGCTAAAAATCACATATCGAGATTTTAGTAAATGATCACGTTTTAAGGTCCCTAGAATCCAATTGTAACATTTTCACGATTATGTCTGTAGGTATGTGTGTGTGTGTCTATGTGTATGGATTTTGTTGACGCTCTAACTCAAATACTATCATTCAGAAAATTCTGAAACCTTGTATTTCTACCCTATTCTAATATGGAAAGACATCATTAGATTTTGGTGTAAATCGTATAACCGGAAAAGGCACTTTACCTGAAGCTCATAATGGTTTCTTTTCAAAAAATACCATTAAATGCCAATTTTTGCATTTTATGTCATTATGAAAATTAAAGATTATTGAATTTTCTATAGGAATTCATTAATACTTTTTCTAAATATTTTACAGATAAATTTAAAAATCATTTTTTTATTAATCCCGAAGCCTAAGATAAACACAATTCCTTTGTTACACAGTTCATATTTAAAATGAATGTAACTGACAGATAAATATCACTGTCAAAAAAATAATCACTTCAAATTAATTATAGTGACATTTTAAAAAGAAAATAGTAAATAAAGCAATAGTTTTATCGTTATATGCAATGGAACATATTATAGTTTGCAGCATTAGTAAAAAAGTAGGAATGTATTTAAATGAATAAAAATTAAATAGCGGGAGGTTTTGTGATGGCCACATCAGATTTTTATATTATAGTAATTAAGGTACCAAAAGGGAATTATAAATATAATAATACCTAAGGTCAACAATGTAGGTTAACCGAAAACATTATTGTCCGTTTAACTCCCGTGGTGCCTTCAAAGTTTAATGTCTTTTTTTTTAATTAATATTTTTGATATTTTTAAAGTATATCGAACTTCGTATTTATATGAATACTCACAGGATAAATCTCATATTTATAATTTAAAGTCTTGCTATTTTTTTTTTTTTTTAATATTGTACGTATTACGATCAGGGTAAAGATCCCAAGATTCTGATATGATAGCATGCCGACAAATAACACTTCGTTTCCTTAACAATCGTCGAAGTTTATAAACGAAGGTGAAACGGAAGCGGTATTTTCCGAGTATTTTTCGCTACTCTATCATCTTGGGATCCCATCCCATCATTTCATCATAATTACACAAAATAAATTAAACATTTTTGAAATTTGATGACTATTAAAATTACTTAAAATGAATTTCTCTTTTGGAACCTTTTTATTTTACATTAATAAAGTGTACCAATCATTTTGTCACTCACTGTACTAGTTTACAAAATATGTCATTCGGAGAAATAATCATATTACTATACATATGTTTGTCCTAAATATAATTCTAGTTACTGGAACCTAGTAGAATAAGACTTTCTTTAACGCTATTTAGAATTTACTTCAATAGTCGTTACAACAGTAACCAAAAAGTCAATGCACGGATTATTACTTAGAACAGAATATATTACAAATTGCTTACAACAATAAAGATATAAATATAAAATCCTTTTGTTTCAAAATAAACTACTCGTAGTTGGAAATAGATATGAAATTATTTAACTATCAAGTGTGTTAATAGTTGAGAATATTATACGCCGATTATCACATGCGTTAGGTACAATATTTTTCCGTTGATCATATTTTATTAAATTGGAGAAAATCTAACTTTATAGTATGACAAAAAATTATAGGTTAATAATGTTTAACACTCATTACTCATTGTTGACTAATTCAAAATTATCTATTAAATGGGATCATTCTATTTATTAATAAATTGTATGTATGTATGAGTTTGTCTCGTGATCGTTTTGTACTAGTACAGGTAATTTAATTACGTGCTTAATCTGTTCTATGCCCCAGTGCACTCTATTTTTACATAAGTCAAGTCTTCACGACTTGGGGTGATATAATACTCCTCATTTTGGAATTTTACAGCACTTAAACAGCCGGTAGATTTCAACAAAAATAATGCAGGTCCGAAGTCCGAACATTATAATACATGACGGACTGGCCACTGGCCAAAAATATAATGATATAAACAAACAATAAATAGCTATAAATAAATAAATAAATGTTAAACGATTGAAAAATGAGCATATGCTTTTTATAAAAATAAACGTCTTTATTAAAATATGTAATTATACTTGCCGTCAAAGGACAAGGGACAGAATGGGGAGAAGGGAAAAATTGAGCACCAGTCCATATTTATTTGACGGTGAGTATAATAAAAATAACGTCTATTATACATAAAACATAGGTATTGACATAGCGTCTCTGAGTTATACAGATCACTTCTCTGCCAGTTTTTGGGACGGTTTTTCCTCTGACAAAAGGAGATTTTTTCTTGAGAAGTTGCATGTTCGCCGTCCATGTTTTTGCCGGACATGCATATTTTTTGTCTAGAAAATTGTATACATAAAAAAGGTAACATTTATGAACATTTCTTGTTACCTTGGTTACTTGTTGTTTTTGTTATTTCAAAAAATATGTCATTGTATCCCCTGAAGAAGGCACCAGTTTATGGTGCCGAAACGTTGGGTTAAAAGAATAAATTACAGAACTTAAACTAAAAAAAAGGTAGTATTTTTCCAATTAATAATATGAGTTCTGAAAGATATTTTAATAATAGGTATTCTCTATAAACTATAAAAAAAAATCAAAATAAATATTTACATTAACTTTATTCTTGTTTTTATTAATGCTTACGAATTTAATTACAACTTCGTTAATATCTATGAATTTAAATATATCCTGTTCTATATTGAGAATCCTAATACCATTAAGTCTTTTATTTGTGATTCTTGTTCTTAAATAAGTAGTTTTTTATTCTTTATAAAGAAGAAAATGATATTTCACACGATACTGTTACTGGCGTCAAAATACAAGTTGATAAACGTCATAACATAAGTATGTTTCGGTGCGCGTGACGTTTTCAGACGTCAATTGCCAGGCTGGACAATGTATCTATCCCATTACTGGAGCGTTGTTTTTTCTTTTCAATGAATTTTTTTTAAACCTATATATTTAGTCCTATATTCTGTCTGGGGTCCCGTGTCCGCGTGCCTGACTGTCTGGTCGCGAATCTGGGGAACCGGGTCCGATTTCGACCGACGCAAAATATTTCGAATATTAAATGGCACAAAAGTGACTGTGGTGCTCTCTCCACGCCAGCAATGAGTGCTCGTGAGATGACGCCTGGTAAGCGCCCGCACGGTGCAAATATGTCACCATCATTACCGATATCTGTGATGAAACAGATTGGCACACCCAATGGACCATATGCTGTGAGATATATTATATATATATATATATATATATGGGCTATCCAGCGAATCAAGCGGTTTACGTCATCGTTTAGGGATTTTTGAAATTTTCTTTATTTTTTTTTAAATATATTTTTTTAACGGTATTTTATTGGTTTTTTTTTATTATTATTATGTATTTGACACCTTTAATACAAATAATTATATTTGGATATATTATTAAGTAAAATTTTGTAAATTTTTGCAAAATGACGTTTGATTATATTTTTTTAATATTGGTAATTCTGAACATTTATATTACTAAATATTATATTTAATTTTGTTTTTGGTTTCGTTGTTCATTGCCAAAATGTCAAATGCTCTGTCATGTCAAATTCAAGAGCTTGTAGTTAATTTATTGACTTATTTTGAAAATGAAAAATAGATTGGTGGACTCTTACTTTCACTGAATTGTAATATTGAAGTAATATTTCGTTCTATTTGTTAGTAATAATTTAAAAATTAAATCTATAGGTAAAGCGTGTGGCAAATGCTATACGCAATGTACAGAACCAGTGAGAAATTGTATGGTATGCAGTATTCTGTATTTTTTTAAGGATCTCACATAATACTACATAGTTTGTTGCATATACTACAAGAATGAAGTATGTATTTATAACGGCGTAAGCAGTATCGTTCAGAATATTTTAAATAAAATTGGATTTCATTAAAAAAAAATCTGTTGTGGCCAGCACAAAACCTTCCGTCAATTCGATGTATTTTGTACATATCCTATACCAAAATTTCCTTGAAAAAGATTCTATATATCCTGTATAGTTGTAACAAGAACACACTATTTTTTACATATCCATACTGAAAGTTCCATTGAAAATATTCTAAAATCTAATAAAATTTTAATACGAATACGACGTACATTATGTATTGCAGTTAACACTTCCTCCTGCTTCAACTTTGCCCTATTTTATTAGAAGTCGCTGTTTCTTACTCTTCTCTTCTACTCATTCCTGTCCAAAGCACATTCGTGACACAGTTCTTCCTCTCTCAAATCTTCTGTTATACAGTCCTTCCATCTTTTCTTCCCACTGGCGAGGGACACTCTGTCACTTATATCACTTTCAGATCATATATTTTCCACTTTGGTTTTGCACTTGCCACTGACATGTGTCAATTAGATTTTTTTGAATATGTGTATCTGTTGTTTTCATAATTTTTGCAATGCTGACTGATTTTCGAAAGTTAATCTCTCTTAATCTCTCTATGACTCTATATCTATTGAATATGAAGGAAAATGTATAATCGAACCGTATAGAGAATAAGATATTCTTTCTATTGATAATCACATAAAATGTCGAAAATGATATTTAACTGCGATTTTTCAAGAAAAACTGTTAAGAACTTCAAATAAGGGTACTTCCGGTTGACCAATTATAACCAAAATCTAATCAGCTCTTCATATGGTTGTAAAGAAGAGGAATATGAAAGAATCATAATTTTTAGAATTGTAGTTTTGGAGTTATCGTCGGAGAAAAATTCGTCACACACACACACACACACGGACACACACACAGACACACACACAGACACACACACAGACACACACACAGACACACACACAGACACACACACGGACACACACACACACATACAGACATCATCTTAAAAATAGTACATTCGTATTGTAGGGACCCTAAAACGTGCTTATTCATTAAAAACTCACCACCGAATTTTTTGACCAAAAACAATACCTTCCTTTTGACGGAAGGTAAAAAGATACCAGACATGTTACCTTTTTAAGAAAGATTTGAATTTATGAAGGCAACCCTCAAATCATATTTTAACCCGTTTTACATGCTCATGTAAACTTTTTAACATATGACGTCATTGTTTCTAGTGATATTGTATTTATGACGTAAACCGCTTGATTCGCTGGATGGCCCATATATATTTATTTATTTATTTATTCATTTATTTATTTATTTATTTATTTGATTTGATACTCTGGTATAAGAATGCAATGTAGCATGGTATAGAGACAACAGACAACATTTCCTGGCATGTGATTGGTGCAAACGTGAGTCAATTTCACACTATCCCAATATTATGTTATTGCAACTTTTCTTCTGCATTTGTGTACAATAAATTTGGTTAACTAAATTGAATGTTAAGTGTGTAGTATAAATATAATTGTAAAAAACTAATAATGTAACGTAAAAAGATTAGTATAAATACAAAACACAAATTAACTTGTCAATAACTGTCAAAAATATTTTATTATTAATGCAATTTCGCATGTCTGACCAAAATAGTCCTCAAATGGATGATATTGAAGATGGTCCACCTCCAAATGATGTGTCAGATTGTTTCAATTACTGTAATACTATTATTTTATCGAAATAAAACTTAGATTCGTATTTAAGCTTATAATGTTGCTGCGTAAACCGCTCTCGTCAAGCTCCGCCCACCACTACAATCTTCAACCAGTAGTGGTAGCACGCACTTTAGAATTCTATTATAGAAAGCAGGCGAATACGATATTACTTTTACGAATCTTGGTAGCATGCACTTTAGAATTCTATATTCATTTTTTGATTCGGAAATGATTGGATTTTATACTATTAAAATAAAAAATATTATGACAGTTGTTTATAATAAATATTATAAATTATATGTACCAAATTTTCGCTTCGTGGCGAAAAGCGAAAACAAATGCTTCTTTTGATAGAATTCAATAGAATAGAATGCAATTTTGGCCCTCCTGTTTTTCTTTGATAGTATAGGTTTCTAAACGACTATTTTTCCTAGTAATCCTACATCACATATAGCCATCGTATCACAGTGCGATCACTCAAATCTACATGAAATTGTTCCCGAATTTAGCAGAACGTTCACTTGATGATAAAGTACGATCACTTATGGATAGACGCCGAATGGTTTTTGTCAATTATGGCACTAGTTTTCTTGGACCACCGACTTTTATATTAATTTTAACACTTCTATACTGCGAATTTTTTTTCAAAATCTTTGATAGGCCACTTTTACAGAATTTAAAAAAAATTTAAATATTGTGCTGTTTCACACCATCTTTATGAAGTACTACTACCCTTTTTCGTAAGTCGTTGGAAAAATATTTATTTTTACCCATCTTAACATCAACTTACTAAATAAATGACAAAATACAACTGAAAGTAAGACAATTAAAATCATATATTCAATATGTTTCCATACTTTTGTCCGCCGAAAAAACGAGAATATGTTATTTCACTTAAATCGTACAGTTAATATCAAAAGATTTCTTGTGAATATATTCTTCGATATATTGACTTTAGAAAATACTATTCAAATTTGCGAGAACTATAAACATATTTTAAAAAAATGAAATATTTAAAAGTTTCCATGCTTTTGTCCACCACTGTATATCTATTCTTTTATTCTATAAGGAATCTTGTCCTATTCTTCTAAAATGTTCAAGATTGTTCCAATTCATTGACGTGATAGGTATTCTAGGATGCCCTGTCCGGTAAAAATAAACTTCTAGTCCAGAAAAAAAAATGATTTCTCCTGTTACATAAATAAATCCGTATATATTATAACCGATAAAACAGTTGGTTGAAACAATTAATAACTGTGTCTATTCCATAGTGCTTCCCTAATATTGAGAATTTAATACACACTAAAGCCCCATTCCGATAGAGCTTAGTGCAGTTGCAGGTATTTGTATTATAGTGCGAAAGTATCGTTCACAATAGAAAATTAGTGTAGTTGTATTTGCAATACACGGTAGACACGCCTACTGAATTTGTATTATAACCTATATTCAATATGTCAAATAACTATGTTTCTTGCGCCAATATGACTTATTTAATAGCATGTGCAGCAGTACTATTATTGAAGAAAAGAAAAACAAAACGTCGTCGCTGGTGGGTTCGTCTAATATCATAACCTGTTAAACGAAATGAGTCTACAAGATACAGAGAAGTTCTTTGTATATACAAGAATGTCATAAAGTTATTTTGACAATTTATTAGTAGGTAATGGAAGGCCCAACAATAAAAAATCTGTTGTGGCCAGCACAAAACCTTCCGTCAATTCAATGTATTTCGTGCAAATCCGATACCAAAAGTTCCTTGGAAAATATTCTATATATCCTGTAAAATTGTAACACGAACACACTATTTTTTTCAAATTCCATATTGCAAGTTCCTTTGGGAAGATTCTATAAATCCAATATTATTATAACACGAATGTACATTCTGTAAATTGCACTTCACACTTCCTCATTCCTATCCAACATAGTTCTTCCTCTTTCAAATATTCTGCTACACAGTCCTTCCATCTTCTCTTTGGCCTTCCTCGTACTCCCGGCATTGAAACTGCAAGTCACTTATGCGAGGGACACTCTGTCACTTATGTTACTTTCTGATCCTCTACTTTCCACTTTGGTTTTGCACTTGACACTGACATCTGTCAATTAGAATTTTTTTGAATATATGTGCTGTTTCCATAATTTTAGCAAAGCTAACTGATTTTTGAAAGTTAACCTCTCTATAACTCTATATCTATTGAATATGAAGGAAAATGTATAATCAAATTGTATAGAGAATAAAATTTTTTTTCATATTAATGATCACAAAATGTCAAAAAATTATATTTAACTGCGTTTTTCCCAGAAAAACTGTTAAAAACTTCAAATAAGGGTACTTCCGGTTGACCAATTATAATCAAAATCTAATCAGCTCTTCATATGGTTGTGAAGAAGAGGAATACGAAAAAATCATAATTTTTAGAATTTTAGTTTGCGAATTATCGTCAGAGAAAAATTAGTCACACACACACACACACACACACACACACACACAGACGCACACACACACACACAGACACACACACGCACACACACAGACACACACACACACACACACACACACAGACACACACACACACACACACAGACACACACAAAGACACACACACACACACAGACACACACACACACACAGACACACACACACACACACACACACACACACACACACACACACACACACACACACACACACACAGACACACATACACACATACAGACATCAATGTAAAATTAGTAATATCGTATTCTAGGGATCTTAAAACGTGCTTATTCATTAAAAACTCACCACCAATTTTTTTGACCAAAGACAATACCTTCCTTACCTAAGGGTGACGGAAGGTAAAAAGAAATCACATAGATTACAATGACATTTCGGATTTCTACATTACCTACAGATTCAAATAATATGCCTCCTTTTAATTGGTCGTTGCATCGCAACTTTGGCAGTGGCAGTGCAGTGCAGAAGTTCGAAACTTGCAAGCTTCTGCCCTGCAATACAACTGCACTACCACGAAAGTCTAAATGTGAATGTGAACGCTTGCGTTTACTGTCTCTGTTGCCCTGTACAATCTTTCTGTACTACAATACAACTACGCCACAACTGCACTAAGCTCTATCTGAATGGGGCTTTTAAGTATTATTTATTTAAAGTCAGAACTCTCTATTTATTCTAATAATTTTTTTCTTTATAGGCGCTTTTCCAGCGGAGACCAATCCTACCACAACCCTCCCGACCAACCACCTGAAGTTCCCGACTCTCTTACCGCCCCATCTGCTCCCACTGTTCATGCATCCCCTCATTCCCACCACATCCCTGAGCCACCGTCCCTGACCAAGGGGGAGCTAGCTGCCCTCTATGAAGCAGCAGTGTCTGCTGGTCATGGAATAAATTTAAATGGCCTACATGACGCAGGCCAAGACAATGTAGCTGTTCAGGCTGCTGTACATGAGATAAGGGATACAACGGGGTATCACCATCATCATGGAGGTCATACAAGTCACGGAAATGAAGCAGAGGGGTATTATTACTATTATTATCCCCTGAAGAGTTTTATGGATGTTAAACATACGGTAAGTAATATTTATAAATAAATATATACAATGGGCTCCGTCGTAGTATCATATTAGAAAATTTGTAATAAAACTGAACCATAAAACGATAGGGATTATCGAAATTTAAAAAGAACATTCACATGTAAAATCAGGCTTGCGTAAGTTCCTGCTTCCCTAATTATTTTAGATAAACAAGCTTCAAATAAAAGTTGTACAGCATAAAATTCTGCAAAAGAGGTATTCTTCAGAAAATAATGTATATTTGTTTCATATTTAAACATAAAAATCTGTTGTGGCCAGCACAAGACCTCTCGCTATTTCCATTTTATGTTATATAGGTATTGTATTGCACTTCGCTATCGAACCGTCGTTTTATAACAAAAAAAATACAGAACTTCATCCAAATATTGTTATTTATTGTATAACATGTAACATTTCTTCTGCACACATTACATCTATTTTTTATTGTATGAGGAAGTTCCTAAATGTCAGAGATTCTAACAAGATTGGCGGTATTTCTAATGGATATATGCATGTTACCTATAATTTTCAGTATTTTATTAATAAAACAATAAGGAAGATTAAATGGACTTCCCAGAAAAAGCTTTCAGAATATAACTAAAACTTTTGATTTTTGATACTGACATCTGTCATATGTTATAAACATTTGAATTTGTCAACTGGTTTCCTTAGCCTTCTCGACTTATTACATCCCGTTATTCTATATATTATAGCGTTTTTATCTCTAAATTAATATAACATATAATAAAATTTTTAAATGCATCAGATGTACAATTTTATGTTCTTCAATATCAAAATTTTTAAAAAAATCATATTTAGAAGATTTTTTTTAGAAACTACTACTTCCGGTTGTCCAATTGTTACCAAAACCTTTTCAGCTCTTCCCAGAAATGTCAGATTGATGTATCCATAGTTAAACTGGTCTTAAGTCTTATAGTTTTTGAACAGCCGTTAAAATCGGATTTTAGGGACCTTAAATCGTGCTTATTCACTAAAATCTGGATACACAATTTTTAGCATGAATCCAATACCTCTCGGTAAGAGAAAATGACCCGAAATGTACCTACCACGATGTATAAATATAGGTGTGACAAGTCCTCAATTTTTGTTGACATATTGATATTGGCGATTAGTAGGCTGAGATTCTTGCCTTACACGCAGCGCCTTTACAATGTGCTGTGCCACATACCATACTGACAAATGACAAGTTAACTGTCAATCGTGCTGTCAATGTATAATCCGGGCCTATGTACATAATTGCATCAAAGTTCCAACCAATTTAGAGAATATATTATATCTCTGATGATATCCCTTCTGAAATTCGAAAATAATTTACAATTTTCAAATAGCTGAAAAGTGACCTCTGTGGTACACTCTGTACGACAGCTTTCAGAGCCCGTGAGATAACGCTTTGAAATACTGTTTCGTTGAGGGTTGTACATGAGGAAGAAAATGAAGAAAAAATTCCGATGTACCATCCTTCGCAAAACACAGTACATATCTGGTGGAAAATTGAACCTTCTGCAGGTAATAAAATCCTTGGTACTAAAGATGGTATTTGCCAAAAACATTTTAAAGATGAAGATATTTTATAAGATGGGAATCTGAGGATATAAGTTGACGTATTTTAAACATTTAAATATATTATCCTGGTTTATTCCTCATTTCTGGATGTATCAACCTGCTTTTATTGGCAGATTTCAAATGACGTACAGTTGAGAACTTTTACTAAGAGTTCCTCGCGGTCCCTGAAAGCTGTCGTATAGAATGTACCACGGAGGTCACTTCTGTGCAACTTAAAAATTGTAAATTATTTTCAAATTTCAGACTTAATATATTCTCTAAATTAGTTGTAATTTTGGCGCAATTATGTAGATATGCCTGAATTATATATTGAAAGCACGCTTGACAATTAACTTGTCATTTAAAGATGTATAATAACGATAACAGTAAACGATGGAGATGGATTTTATAATGCGGCGAGGGCTGATAACGGACATTTTTCCGAAACCTGCACCCAATTACCGAATAAATAAAAACTTTTACTGTTATCGTTATTATACTTCTTTATTCCAATTCTACAGTAACACGAATACTTTTATCAATCTATAACTTGTCATATGTCATGTTAGTTCCGGAATGTTAGATGGTACGGTACATTGTAGAAGAGCTGCGTGTAAGGTTAGAATCTCAGCCTACTAATCGCCAACATCAATATATGAACAAAAAATTGAGGAGTAGTCTCACCTTCTTTACTTGTACACCGTGATATCTACTATAAAAAGTGTAGATGATTGGTTCTTTGAAAATCAAGTAAATGTTCTGAACTGACCTAGACACAGACCCGGATTCTTAATCCAATGGGGATTTCCATTCATTTATATGCAAATACAAAATAAACAAAATCGTGGTTAGTGATTAAAGGTTTTGTGGCCCCGAGCAATTATTCGTATTACACCCGGAATAGTGCAAATAATAAAATTGGTTTTAAAGTGCTCCTAGTTTTCGAAATAGCAGAGGTAAACCCCGTAAAAACACATTTTTCACTGCCTTATCTCGGGAACTATTGAAGATTGGATCTATGTTAATTAAGCTTTTTTATGTCAATATCAAAAAATCCTTCATTTCAAATTAAAAATAAAATAGTAAGTAAAACAATAGTTATAGTCATATCATATATGAATGCAAAGGAACGCAATAAATGTAGGTTCCAGCAACAATAAATTTGTAGGTAAGTATTTAAATTAATAAAAGTTAAATGTCGAGAAGTAGTGTGTTGGCCACATCAATATAATACTCATTTTGGTCATTACTATATGCCCTTAAACTATGGCCATCGACTCGTGTCATGAGACACCCTGTATAATGCAATTATTCAATAACGTAATTATAATTATTATTGGTCATCACGCAAATATTAACCATGCTCTAAATTGTTCGACCTTAATATGTTAAAAGAATTAGTTCTAGTTCAGTTATGAAAGACAATAACAGTAAAATAATATTAAAAAAATGAAATAATTCATATTTTTGTAACTTGTAATCATTCTTGCAAATAATCTTAATACCATTTTCTCATGCTGTACAATATTAAGGAGTGCATATTATTTTTTAATTTGGTACTTCCGATAATTAACTGTTATACTTTTGAAATCCGAACAAAAAATTTAATGTGTTTGATGACAGGAGACTCGGGAGAGTCTAATTTCCTTCTGGCAAAAAATGTTCCAAATTTAATTATCTTAGTTTGAAATTCATTTCACAAAAGAAATTGTTAAATTATTTTGTCTAATTTATTGTTTGTTATTCTCATGCTCTTTTTGCTAACAGTAAATTATTTTTGACAGGTTCCCAAAGACCATTATAAAACTCCAGTTCTAACATCCTACAATACACATATGGTAAGTAATTAGATGTAATTTATTAATATCTTCTCATTATTAAACGTAAATTAGCTAAGTTAATTATTAAGTTAGCGGAGAGTAATGATTTACGAAGAAATTCGTCAAAATCAGTTCGAAAGTGAAATGAGAATATATAATTAACTATTTCCGATCTGCGTAGTAGTTCACATTCATAATCGTTTCTATTCCCGGTAGTTGTTTGTTTACCAGGTCAACACATGTCACACAAGATTACAGAATAATATCGTAGGACATAACACACGTACATATATGTTTAAAAATGAGGTTGAAGTACATGATTGATTTGAACAAAAAATTGCTCGTATAATTTACGTTTCTTTAACTGCACTGTTCCAATTTAAACAAGTTTCGGAATCAGATAAATTTTAGTGTAAATATATTGCAATATGCTAATTAATTTTGGAAAAAAAAAACTGCAAACATTAACGTAACTTCCAACTACCGAAATGCTACTTTTCGTCAAGTGTAAATTTACCGTAACTTTTGTTGAACTCATCATTACATATCGGGTGTTTACTTGAAATCCGTAATATACGGAATACAATATTTTTTTTTTCATTTTGCTGTAGTTTCTGACCTATTCATTTTAGAAAAAAGTTGTAAATAAAAAAGTTGTTTAAAATTAAAAACTACACAATGTGGGCCTAAAATTAATCACAATTTCTTTTTATTTATATACGAAAAAACGCAAATTAAATTTCGCAATTTACAGCATATTTCAGAGTGCCATTGAATTACTGTTGTTTTATTTGTTTTTATTTAACATTTAACATTTGACATGTTGGTATTATAATTAATTTTGAATGTTATAATAATATACCATTCATGAATATTTTTTTCTTTTTGTGTTTAATTATACTTTTAATAATTATACAAAATTATTTATTGACAAGAGTAGAATTATGAGATCTGTCAAATAAAAAAATTAAACATCAGTAATTCAATGGCGTTCTGAAATTTACTGTAAATCGCGAATTTTATTATTTTTTTTTTTTTCGTAAAATAAAAAGAAATTGTTCGGTAGTATTTACTCAAAATTTTAGTCACCGTAACTAACTAATTACCATGGCTACCATTTAAAAATACATTAGATAGATTAAAAAATAAGTGAATTTGTTATTTTAATCTCCCCTGATTAAGAGTAAATACTACTAGTCATTGTGATTAATTTTAGTCCCATATTGTGTAGTTTTTAATTCTGAACATCTTTTTTATTTAAAACTTTTCTCTAAATTTAATAGGTTAAGAAAATGAAAAAAATAATATTGTATTCCCTATTACGGATTACAAGTAGACACCCGATATACAGTGTGTTAAAAAAAAATCCTAATTCGGAGTAAGTAACATATAAGCAAAAAAACGTAAGTCAATTTGAAAATATTTAATTAAATGTCAATTTGACACAAATTATTGTCAAAAATGTTATCTAAAGAAATCAAAGCTTTTCTTCTTGAACCATAATTTTAGAAATAGAAATAAATTAGAAAAGCGAGGATTGGCAATTCTGTATCTTCTCTCTCCTAAAAATTACATTTCACGATCAATTTTGACAACTTGACTTTTGATTTCAATAATGATCAGCCATACGTTTCTGTGTTTATAGCTTACTCCGAATTAGGTTTTTTTCTGAACACTGGCTCATAACATGATCACGGTTTTAACTAAAACACTGTTTTTAGAAATGCCAAATTAAAATATTTAATTTCACCCGTATGTTTAAAGAACGATTTTTTTTAAATATTTGTTTGAATACAAACTTTGATCTGCTTTAAAATCATATTTTGATAAAGTTGATATAATTTATTATTGTTATTAAATAATGAAATTTGACAAACAGCGTTTTAGTTAAAACCATGATCATACTACGAGCCATTGGCTGGTAGTGCGAGCTCGGTTTTAACTAAAACGCTGTTCTAAGAAATGTCAAATTTCATTATGGAGTTTTTTGGGCTACTTTATCTCTAAATCTATAGAAGATAATATTTTTTTAAATGTATCAGATTGAGAATTTAATGTTCTTCATTATTTGTAACAACATAAATTTTAAAAAATTAATAGATTTTTCATAAGAAACTACTATTTCCGGTTGTCCAATTGTTACCAAAATCTAATCAACCTAATTATTCTCGTTGTACGAAATCAAATAGAACTACCTACTTAAAATTATGAAAAAGAAATTAAAGTCTTACCTGTATTCTGTTTCCAGCACAACGTGAAAGTAGAACCCATCCGTACCGTAACCGCTGCAACAGAAGCTCCTGGTAAAGGCGGCAAAGCTTTAGAACCCCTTTTCATGGCCATCAGCAGTTTCGTGGGCATGGCAGTGATGGTCGTCTTCTCCATGGTCTTTTGGCCTCGACTCACAGGCGGCATTAAAAACGTCTTCAAACGACCAGGACCTAAAAGCAAGAACAACTTCAAAAACGGCCCTAATCCAAAGAACAACCCCAACAAGAAAAAGAAGGCCAGGATAATAGAGGATTGGCCGAAAGCTATAGCGGATTTTGTAGATGTCAATTGTAGAGGATGTGACAAGAATTTAAGCCCCTACAGGTTTTGGTTGAATAGGTAAATGCATAAATGAGATATAATTTTTCTGAATATAGTAGATGATTTTCGTAATTTATTAAAAAGATTAGTAAAATCAGAACCATATTTGAATTATTTAAACATTTTTAATCTAGTAATACACCAAGTGACTTGTTTTCGGTTCTGATCTATTCCAAATTAATAGAAAAAATATTTTTAAATTTCTGCTAATCTTACTCTAAAAGAGAACTTCCGGGAAACAAGACCAACCCAATTAACAGTAAAGTCACTTACGTCTATTATATCTTGAAAAAATACTATTATTTTTCCACATTCTAGTATGTCTTTTGTCTTTAGGCTTGTACCTCGATCACGGTTTTAACTAAAACACTGTTTTAAGAAATGTCAAATTTCATTATTTAATGATAATAATAAATACCATCAAATTTATCGAAATATGATTTTAAAGCCTAACATAGTTTGTATTCAAACAAATATTTTTAAATAAATCGATCTTCCAACATAAAGATGAAACTGCATTTTGAAATCGTGGTACGAGCCGTTTAAAAAAATTATTCCAAAAATTTAGTGGTTACATTAGTCGGCGGATGCGAATTTCTTCAAAAATTTGTTCGTACGAATTCGCAAGAAATTTATTCGTACGAATACATAAGACAAAGTGGTTACATTGGCTGCAAAATCGTCGTACGAATACAAACATAATTTTCTATTTGCGCTAAGTGCAAAAGATACAGTAACTGAATTTTATTTGTTAGAAATACCTTTATTAAAATTTATTTTACTAGAAAACAACAGACGCTTTTGGATAGACGACTACTTCACATCTAGGATAGAAAACGAAGAATTTGGCAGATCATTTGACGAAACGATAAAACGGTGTTGCTATCATCAGAAGAATTACAAGATCTTGTATTTTTTTTTCTTATTCATGTTTCACCAAGAACCCACAGCATCTTCAATTGATTTTATTATGATGGTGTTTAGATTTTGATTCCATAACGGTAGTCTTTCTTGTACAAATGCAATTAATTGTTCGTTGTCCATATTCCGCAATATTCAGTTCGCACGAATAACGCATCAAAAACAAAATATTTTGTTCGTATTCAAACGAATAGGTACGAAATAGTCATAAACACTGTAACAGCAAATATTTATTTGTATTGATTTGTTTACTTCTGATGATTTCATACGAATTCGTACGAACGAATTTTTGTGCGAATTTACATCCATTGTTACCGTCGCCTAACTAATAAAGAAAAGGACATTTTAGATAGCCACCCACTTGATGTTCTATTATTTAACACGTCGTGATTTAACCGAAGTTGTATCTCATAGTTTCCGAGATCTTTCGAAATAGGGACATTTATAAATAAATATTTTCTCTCAATATACACACGTACCTTGGATAGCGGACGCATTGTTAAACCTTTGTGACTAATTGAACACTGCCATGTTGGAAGATTTTGGCTCAATTTTAGTTGGAGATTGAAATCTTCCTAGCTACTTTAAAGTTAAAAGTTACGTAATCTTATAGGAAATTTTCCGACAAAGTTGATGGTGTTATTCGGAATGTTGTATCTCATTGCAAACATTTGAAAATTCACATTTCTCGAAAAATCATTTAAATTAAATGTCTTTACAATTTTTAACTTTAACTGCTCATATCTTTGTAGTTATTAAAGGTATCGTTCTGATTTTTCCAGATTATTATTTATTTATGTTCTTAGAATGTGCTCATGCAATAAAAATATCAAATTTGTTTCTAAAATGATAAGAAAAATGATATAAACTAGCATTCGAACACGTTTGTTTTGGATTTTGCAGCACAAAAAACACTTAAGCGAGAAACTTTTCGTCTTTACGAGATAGACTCTAATATATAGCGACAAAGTTGTAGGAAATGAATTAATGAAATTTTTTTATTCGGAAATTTTTTCCAAAACCTTTACCGGTTTCGAAAAAAAAAACAAACACAGAAAGTTATGACATCGTAATGCGCGCATCTAGGCGGTAACTCCAGACATGTTTCATGTGTCATGTGTCAATTTCCATGGCTGGCCAAAGTTGCATGCATTACGATGTACTTACTTTTTGTGTTCGTTTTATTCGAAAGCGGTGTAGATTTTGGAAAAAAAATATAAAACTTCTTTAATACATTTACTACAACTTTTTCGCTGTATGTTAGGGTCTATCTCGTAAGGACGAAAAGTTTCTCGCTTAGTGTTTCTAGTGCTGCAAAATCCAAAACAAACGTGTTCGAATGCTAGTTTTTATTATTTTTCTTATCATTTGACAAACAAATATGATGTTTTTATTACATAAGCACATTCTCAAAACATAAATAAATAATAATCTGAAAAAATCAGAACGATATCTTCCAATAACTACAAAGACATGAGAAGTTAAAGTTAAAAATTGTGAATACATTTAATTGAGATGATTCTTTCAAGAAATATGAATTTTCAAATGTTAGCAATGAGATAGAACATTGTGAATAACACCATTAAATTTTTTGGAAAATTTCCTATAAGATCACGTAATTTTTAACTTTAAAGTAGCTACAAAGGTTTCTATCTCCAACTAAAATTGAGCTAAAATCCTTCAACATGGCGGCGTTCAAATAGTCACAAAACGCTGTATTTAACCTGACCTCTGCACGCTATCCAGATCACGTACCCCATTACTCAAGCTTTTCATTACTCTGACAATAACTAATTATGACTCTTTTATTTCAGAAGTGCATCATCAAGATCCGGGAAATAATGAAAACATAATTTATATTAATTCTCCTATTGTAATTTATTTATTATTAATTTATTTTTGTACATAGGGTAATAGTTAATAAATATTATTTATTGTTAAATATTGTTTATTAAAGGTACCTACTTTTACCTATCTGTAATTAGAAACATATATTTTATAGTTATTTATGCATCGTTTGTAAATTATCTTTTTAAAGTAGTATTCTTGCTATTCTTATAATATGTAATATGCATTCAATCATTTACACGCACACTCACAAAGATATAAACATATTCCATAATTTCCTACAATGTAAATAAATAAAATGAAAATCTCAATGTAGCTTCAGGTTGTAGCACTTGTTGTAGTAACCGACATGTTGCTAAGAAGAAATCGACTAAACAGACAATTTTGTCCGTTTTGGCGTTTATTTTGTCAAGTTATGATGTGTCTAGAGTAAATATGTCAGAAACTACAGAAGGACACGAAATTCCCACTGACACTACTCCAGAATATTATGGGGAATACTATGGAGAAGGAACTATTCCAGAAGAAGAGTCTATCATACTCAATTCCGAAGATTTCATCTCCGGACCATTCCGCAGTGACAAGTGCACTATACATAATGATATCCTGCAAATGGAGTAAGATGAATAAATACAAAAATTAATGAGAAATTATTTACGTTCTTTGTGTAGTTACTCTTATGGTTATGATTGTCGAAAGCATTTCAATCTCGTGGCCCCAGACAAGGATACACTTGCGTGGATTGGAGGAAATGTCATTCATTTCTTAGATGCGAAAACTGGAACTCTCTCTTTTCGTCGTAGTTATTTAGGGGGTGGTCTTGGACACATTGCTATGAACCCAAATCCCGATTATCCACATTTTACAGTCGCAGAAAATGGAGATCATCCTCCCATTATAATTTACGAGTGGCCTTCTTTAGAAATTGTAGGAATATTAAAAGGTGGGGCTGCCAAAAGATATGCTCATATCAACTATAGGTAGTTTTTCTTACAATATATTACATCAAAATATTAAAAATGTAATTAATGTTATAGCCCTGATGGTGAATTATTAGTATCACAAAGTTATGCACCGGATTTTTTGATAACTGTTTGGGTTTGGAAAAAGTGGAAGAAGTCTGCAATTATTTTACGAACAAAATCCCACGTTACTGATGTGTACAGTTGCAAATTTTCTCCTTATGTCCCTGGGCAAATAACTACTGGAGGTGCGATTTAAATAATCGACAAAATATTTAATTGCAACTATTATAATTTTTAAAGCATATCATTCCCTTCATTTATCAACTTGGATTTCCTGTTTTTCGTAGGTTCGGGTCACATTAAATTCTGGAAAATGGCCAACACCTTCACTGGTTTGAAACTCCAAGGCGAACTTGGTCGATTTGGGAAAACTGAAATCTCTGATATAGTCGGTTTATTTCCCATGCCGGATGAGCAGGTGATCTCTGGATGCGAATGGGGCAACTTGCTTGTTTGGGAAGCGGGGCTTATAAAGATTGAAGTAATGCGTACTATGCGTCGAACATGTCATGACGGACCTATCATGCAGATAGAATACATCAGAGACAGGGATGAAATCTGGACGATTTCGCATGACGGATGGATGCGAGCCTGGGAGTACAGAATCATTGATGAAGCAGATCCACCAGATGAAGATAGAGTTGTACAGGTAGGAAACACTTATTGAGTTCATTTCTACGAATAAAATTGACACTAATAATACAAACAACTTTACTGATAATGCGCAAATACTATGAATTTATTCATATTACACATATACACTTGTCCCGCGACTCAGTGGCCACAGCTTAAGGGCATATAATATTGACCAAAATAAGTTTTAAAAAAATGTAAATTGGGGGGGGGAGCTTCTGATTTACCCTTAGGCCACGTTCAGAGAGAAAGCAGGTTGCCTGTTTCCGATTTACCCGCTTTACCTGCTTTAAAAATGTTCACATGTTATTAAGAGTAGGCGTTCAGAGTAAAAGCAGACAACTGCTCAACAGGCGCTTGTCAGGCAGGTACTACCCGCTTTCCGATTTTGTCGGAACGAAACCAATATTCTTATTGAGCAGGTTAAAGTAAACAAGCCCAAAATGTGTTCAGAAAATAACTGTGATATAGATATTCTAATATCGGAAGTTCAAAAACGGGAAGCAATTTGGAACAAATTTTACAAATGTCATTTTAACAGAAAAATTATTGAAAAATTATGGGGAGATATTTCTATCAATATGAAATGTGAAGGTATGAGACATAAATATCACCTGAAAATACGATTTCTGTTATATTAAACAGGTGAATAGGTGATGACACTCTTCGAATTTTACTCTATTCTTATTAATTGCATGGATCCCTATTTTCTTTCTACGTCGTTTCAAATTATTATCATAACAGAGAATAAAATCTTCATCCGTGGAGCTCGAGTTCCAAGACATTTTCTTTTGTATTTATTAATGACACTGACACTAAGTTTGACACTTGACAGTACGAGCAGAATGGCCTGTTTTCTGTGTGAACACAACCTGTACCAGACTGCTTCGGCTTAACAGGTTTTTCACGCGCTTGTTAAGCTGAAGCGAGAAACCTGCAACCTGCTTTCTCTCTGAACGTGGCCTTACGGACGAAGAATTGACCACTGCATTGAAGATGAATACATACATTTTCACTTAACACTTATACAAGTGGCTGATGATTGCTGAACACTGCTATGGAGACGAACACACTTAATATTTTTTTACACTAAATTTTATTTATATATTTTTTTTATACTAGAGTTTTATAACAACTTTTTGCTTGTCCTTTTCGTTCCTAAATGAAATAATTTTAAGCACTAGTGTTTAAAAGTAACATTTTTAAGTACTAGTGCATAAAAATAACAGTTTAGTGCGTAAAAGTGACAGTTTAATGCGCAAAAGTGATAGTTGAATGCGTGTAATGTTACTTTTACGCCTAGTGCTTAAAAGTATTTTATTCAAATGTTGATATTTGAGAATAACTGATCTGACGCTTTTATAAAAAATCTTATATGTAATATATTGCGAAATGAGTGTTTTAGACACTTGACATGTTATTCCACTCGCTTACGCTCGTGCGTACAAATTTCACGTCGCGTGCCTAAAACACCACAATTTCGCAACTTATTACATAAATAGCCATTTTATACTAGTGGTTTATAACAACAACTTTTTGCTTGTCATTTTCGTTGCTAAATGAAATAATTTTAAGCACTGGTGTTTAAAAATGACAGTTTAATGCGTAAAATATTACTTTTAAGCACTAGTGCTTGAAAATATTTCATTTAGCAACGAATACTTGTACCTGACGTCTGCCTACTTTTTAATTTTGAAAAATTCAAAATGTTGATATTTGAAAATAAATGATCTATTTTAAATATTTGTATGTAATACATTGCGAAATGAGTGTTTCAGGCACTTGATGTGTTGTACCATTCGCTTTCACTCGTGCGTACAAATTATTACATTATTACTAACTTATTATTATTGATTACACTAAACATAACTAAATCCTAAAGATGCCGATACATCCTTAGGCCAAAATACGCGCGTTACGCAGAACACGAACCAAAACTAAAACTCTATCTTCTGGATATGAGTCTGAAACGTCGACTCCATGTCCTTCCGACATGAATCTCTAACATAGACTAACCAAAAACAAACGGTTATAATCTTCAAGAAAGCATATTTGAGCTAAATATCAACCCTACACGTAGACTGACAATAACTTACAGACTTAATTATAAATACACTAAATGCCTAAACGGCCGACATCCAGACTAAATAGAAAGAGATGTGGGAAAAATGATAAAAATTTCTAAACAGAATTTTGACTTACAAAGATAACAGAGTTGAAATATTGATATTGAATTTAGAAGAGTTTATAATATAGTTATTTACTTGTTATTGTGCTGCCCTCATCTTATCACAATCAACATAAGTATGATAAAAGATAATTCCTTATTTATGTTATAAAGAAGCGGCAACACCACAGGGCAAGGGAGAGGGTGTGGAGAAGGGAAAAAGTTGAGCATCAGTCCATACTTATTTGACGACGAGTATAAGTAAAATAACAAAAAAATCATAATACTTCCTTTGTCATAATGGGCGCGTTCAGCACCCCGGCAGCGCTGGCAGCGATGAGCGCCAATTGTTGCCAAAGGCAATTGCTGGGCCAATCACATTCGTCCAATCATTGTGTTCGGCAAATTTCGGTGGTCAGCGATGCCAGCGATGGGAGATGCTGAACGCGACCAATGTTACACAAAATTGTTGAACGAATAAAGATTAATGCCCATATTCATAAACACTCGCTAAAATTTTAAACGCTTCGTTATAAAATTTATCCAATAAAAACAGTCGATATTGAAAGAAAAACCAAAATTTTATTTCTCAAGTTTGATTCTATTTGTCAAAAATTATAACGAGCCGTTTTGAAACTTTACGAGTATTTATGAATATGGGCATAAATGTACAATGATGAATCGTTGAAGATTTGAGATCCTGTTCCCAAAGTACTGTCGTAACACCAACACCGTTGACGATTATGATTAATTATAACTACGAACATGCGTTTCCTGCACTAAATTTTATGTGGGAGAAAAGAAAATATTCGGAAATGCAGTCTATACGCTTTTATTGATTTTAAACCAACGTTTTGATCATAACTATGATCCTCTTCAGGGTTAAATCAAGTCAGAAAAAATTATGAAATATTTGTAACAACCGTTAACAAACATCGAAGATGAATATGTGTAATACTTAATACATATGGTTATAATAGTGATGAAAACTAGTTTTTATATAAATATAATATAACAGAGCAGATAGAATGTACAATTTTTATAAAACTACTGTAATATTAAAAAGTTTTTTTACATGTTGTTTCATTCTTCTGCCGTATGTCAGGTCTATAAGATGGATGGTGTCCATTTTGGTTCCTATCACAGAGTTCCTTTCCTATGCTGCTACTGTAAAGTAGTTTTATCCGGGAGAGCCACATCCTAGAGATGGCAGCACTAATGACAGACCTATAGGGAAAACATTATATTTTACTTTTGTGCTAGTTGTATTTTGAGGCTTTGTTTTGAGGATATTTTGTTATTTTTAATTGAAATCAAATATATTTATCATAATATCAGATATATACATTTATTTAAATGATGTTGTGCGGCCTATGGTCGAAGGAGAAGCAGTATATAAGGGTAAAATGCAGTGACCTCTATATACAGAATGGACCGGCGACTCCTATCTCTTTACAACGGCGCGAGCTGTATCCACTCAACTGTCATGGTTGGGTGGCTATCTCTTTCTAACAGTGAGAAGTACGCATGCGTCAGCTAGTACCAGTACGACGAATTAACGATGAACATGAAGGAGAAAGCTTAAATACATTTTCGCATAACTGCTTGGTCCAACTATACACGAAAGTTAGAGAGAGATAGACACCCAACCAGTAAGGCGGGTGGTATTCTCGGTGGATACACGCAAGTTATTCAAGCCGCCGGTCCATTTTGTATATAGAGGTCACTGGTAAAATAAGATTCAAAATTGAGGTTATCTGCATGTTAACTACTTATTTAATTATTTTTAGCTGGACATTTTATCTTGTGCAGATATAAGACAGATAAACAGAATAATATAGAAATAAATTAACTGTGTGTTCAAACATCTAATTTGAAAGGGGCTAACCACTCAATCGTAATAACACTAAATACAAATGCACATCAAGTTCTTTGTTTTGCACGTCTTCCTCTTGCTCAATTTCTGATATTTTTGTACTTTCTTCTTCTTCCCTGTCTTTCCTATAAACAATTTAAAATATATATATAATATTAAAGAATAATAGTTACTACTTACAGGTAAAGTCTCTCTATTTTTCTTCTCTGTACAGGGGTTTTGTCGAATTTTCTTTGCTGTAAATTTTAGCTTGCTACATCATTTTTTTTTAATATTTTTCTTTTATTGACTACAAAAACGATCTAATAATGTTTTGAAGCATAAATTTTTATAAATACTTACATGGAATAAAATCGCTTAGGTAAAAATGTGAACAAACGTTCATGAACGGTGATTTGTCCTTTCCGATTTTTAACGCGATTTTCCACTTATTTTTTAATATTTATCTTTTTGGGAACCAACACTTGCATAATTATTGCACTGCGGTACAGAACACTCTTCGATTTGCTGGTCATGTTTACGTAATACGTATAAGCCTGTATGACAGCACAACGTTTTCCCTACAACTTATATGTTTTATTTTGCCACCAGATGTCAGACACTTTGTTGGCTCTTACCAATAAAAATTGTACATTCTGTTCTGTTATATTTATATAAAAACTAGTTTTCATCACTATTATAACCGTGTGTATTACACATACTCGTCTTCGATGTTTGTTAACGGTTGTTACAAATATTTCATCATTTTCTCTGAGGAGGATCATAGTTATGATCGAAACGTTAGTTTAAAATCAATAAAAGCGTACAGACTGCAGTTCCGAATATTTTCTTTTCTCCCACATCAATCTCCAGTCGATCATCATTACTCCATCCAATTAAATTTTATGTTTTAGATGGTACCGTCGTATGAACGACAAATACAAGGTGTAAAATTTCAAAGCTTTTGTAAAAGACATCTGTACGATCCAACAAACATGTTCTACTACGCTCAAGATGCAAATGGTGGGATATGGCTTGTTGATATGGAACTAACTGTTAATTATGAGTCGCCAAAACGATTAAAAGCTTGCCATGCAGGCAAGATTCTGGATATGGACACATGTCCATGGGGACCTTACATAATCAGTCTAGGAGAAGGTGGAAAAATTTGTCTTCATAATTATGACATCAGGAAGACTTTGTTTCATTACAAATTTAATGCTAGAGGCGTGGGACTTATTTGGCTTCCATTAACGGTGAAAATTCTTAAAATTTCTTACAAAATCATGCACGTTACATAATTATTTCCATATATCTAGGTAGACCCTACTGGTACTTTCTTTTTGTCAGGATTTGACGATGGAGTAGTGAGAGTATTTCAAATTGATTTCCAAACTTCAAAGAGTTATATTGTTAAAATTACACAGGTATATACAGCTGTCTCTAAAATAGGGGGACATGGCTTAACCACAGATTCCTGAGGCTAAAATAAGACGATTTAACTAAACTTACCTTTCACGGAAAGTGTATCGTTTAGCCAGATTCTGCTTCAAAATTCTTCGGAAAAAAACAATTTTTGCTTATAATAACAGAATACTTTATCCGATTTGGATGAAATTTAATATGACACTTCATATGGGTATGCCATCTTTTCAGATGATACTTATTATTAGTGAACCGCTAGAGTATGAAGCTTGGGTGTCCGGACATTGATTAGGCCGTAACTTTTTAATGACCACACCGACAACGTAATTTTTTTCAGAAATTTTAGTCGGGAGAGCCACATCCTAGAGATGGCAGCACTAATTACCGACTTATAGGGAAAACATTATATTTTACTTTTGTGGTAGTTGTATTTTGATGCTTTGTTTTGAGGATATTTTGCTATTTTTAATTGAAATCAAATATGTTTATCACAATGTCAAATATATACATTTATATAAATGATGCAGTGCGGCCTATGGACGAAGGAGAAGTAGTATATAAAGGTAAAATAAGATTAAAAATTGAGGTTATCTGCATGTTAACTACTTATTTATTTTTAGCTGGACTTATTATCTTGTGCGGATATAAGACAGATAAACAGAATAATATAGTAATAAATGAACTGTGTGTTCAAATATCTAATTTTAAAGGGACTCCTCACTCAATCGTAATAACAAATACAAATGCACATCAAGTTCTTTGTTTTGCAAGTCTTCCTCTTGCTCAATTTCTGGTATTTTTATAGTTTCTTCTTCTTCTCTGTCTTTCCTATAAACAATTTAAAATAAATATATAATATTAAAGAATAATAGTTACTACTTACAGGTAACGTCTCTCTATTTTTCTTCTCTGTACAGGGCTTTTGTCGAATTTTCTTTACGGTAATTTTTGGCTTGGTATATAATTTTTTTTTAATATTTTTTTTAATGACTACAAAAACAATCTAATAATGTTTTGAAGCATAAATTTTTATAAATACTTACATGGAATAAAATCGCTTAGGTAAAAAACGTTGTAAACAAACGTTCATGAACGGTGATATGTCCTTTCCTATTTTTAACGTGATTTTCCACTTATTTTTTAATATTTCTCTTGTTGGGAAATAATGAACGGATATGTCAGCACTTGCATAATTATTGCACTGCGGTACAGAACAAAATCTCTTCGATTTGTTGGTCATTTTATGTTGTTGTTTACTTATAATAACCCTATATGACAACGTTTTCCCTACAACTTATATGTTTGATTTTGCCACCATATGTCAGACACTTTGTTGGCTCTTGCCATTCTCTCTGTATAATTTGTGAAAATAATAAATAAATTAAGGGCCAGTATTAGAAAGATCCAGTTAAATTTAGTTCCCAAGTAAATTTAATTTAGACAACAAATGCAACGCGAATTTTTGACAGTCATGATATAATGTCATAAGAACATGTAAATTTTTAGGGTGACCAGACGTCCGGATAAAGCCGGACTTGTCCGGCTTTTTAACAGAAATATGAATGTCCGGCCGGCTTTTATTTACGTCCGGCTTTTTCACGAAATAATGAAAAAAATTGTTTTTACCTCACAGTACTAGAACACAACTTTTTTCCACACTCGCACGTGCTGAATTCGTCGCACGCATTGCCGTCTAATAAGAATCGGTTTTGTTCGTTGAGTCTCGGTACTCGCGCTGTCGACCAGCTTAATTGTTGTTAAGTTTAAATAAATGTTATTTTTCCTTTCTTTTCAAGTGTTTAATAAAATATATGTTTGTTTTTTGCTATTATTATTTTGTCATCCTTTTCTACTAAAAATCATCCTTTTTTGTCTGCTGTGTCCTACTTTCGTGATCTAAGATCTGGTCACCCTATGTAAATTGATTCGATTTTGTTCTTTTTATTAAATTTACATGGAACTAAGTTTAACTGGACGTTTATAATACCGGTCCTTAATCTAACAGTCTATCCAAATGTCAAACAACTAATTTTTAATGACAGCAACAATGGGCTACTTGCGTACCTTTTTTTATTTAATATTTTTGAAGAGCAGGTAAAAACTTGCTACCCATATTTTTTCTTTTGGCAAATTTTTTATTAATTAGCCAGAAAAAAAATAATGAAATTTGATTATTTGAATTCCCGCCATGTATGACGTAGAATTACGCCGCACCAATGAATGGTCGTAAAGCCATAGCATTTGTTTGTAGATCTCCTGTTTGACGTTTCAACAATAGTTTGGAGGTTAGTATTTTAGCTTGTCTTTTTGGTATCGATATTTTAAATTACATGTAACTACTTATGTGTTTATTTGTGAAGTAATTAATATATTTGAGAGCCCAGAGAGAGAGAAAAATAAACTAATGTCAAATTCAAATTAAAAGTTTCTCGCACGCAATGCCATCTATGCGTTACATTTTTAAACAGTTCCAGTTCAATATAATGATGTCACAGAAAATGTTATTTCTTAATTTACTAAAAAACAAATAATTTTGTAAAAATAAAATTTATATTTTTATATATATTTTCAACATAGCATTACGTATATAGTGATAGAAATCAGATTTTCAGTACCACGCAAGTAGCCCATTGTGTGTGTTGTCAAAAATTTCCTTCGCAATATTCTAATAGTTATTAACGTCATTAGGCCGATCTGAGGCAAATAACGAACGCAGCTGAGGCTTATAATAATCAGCCGAGTTCGTTATTTGCATATTAGCCGCACGGCGTTCAAGATTTTTCGTAATAACATAAAATTTCAACATTTACGAATAATAAAATTGTTCTCTTTCTGTCATACTGAACAATATTTATGTTGATTTATAAATTCTCCTTGACAACGGTCCATCAAGATGATGTTATTTTCCTAGGAACACTTGATTTTTAATTATAGGAGACTGTTATAAAAAATAAAGGCAGTCGTCCGTTATTTTTATCTTTTCACTTTTGTTTTTAGTCCTGTTACATCATAGTAACAGTATGGTATTACGAAAAACTATTGATATACCCGTTGGTTCGACCTAGTAGTATTTTACTAACATTATTATAATAAGGCGATTAAATAATGTTAGCTTACTTCTAAACAAGTTGAGAGATTGACAACTCGTTACTATCATTAAAAATTAGATTTTTGGCATTTGGACAAACTGCTAGATAAAATTTATTTTAAACGTTTCATGGTGCAGTCACTCAGGTTTTATTTTTTTCTGTATAACCCGTAACAGATATCACAAATTACACAGAAAGGGAAAAGTTTACTATTAAATGTATCTTTCTGAAAACAAAAAATAGTTTATCGGTATGGCCATAAAAAGTTACTGTCTGATCAATGTCGGGACACCCAAGTTTCATATAATAGTGGCTCACTACACTAATAATAAGTATCATCTGAAAAGATGATCCAAATTGAATAAAGTGTTCTGTTACTATAAGCAAAATATTTTTTTTTTTTTGAAGAACTTTGAAGCAGAATACTGGCTAAACGGTACACTTTCCAGTAAAGATAAGTTTAGTTAAATCGTCTTATTTTAACCTCAGGAATCTGTGATTAAGCCATGCCCCCTATTTTAGACACACTCTGTATAAGATCGCTATTGAAACTAATTTTATTTAAAAATATATAATTGGATTAGAGTGTTAAGCCTCATAGTAAACCTATAACTGCAATGACGTTAAATCCGGCTGGAACTATATTTGTTACCGGAGGAGAAGATGGTTGCCTTTTTATATTCCAAATGATATGTAAACCATATGTACAATTACAACCAATTGGATTTGTGCCAATTGCTGCCATTCCAACTTGCTTTACTTGGTATCCAAAAAAGGTAAATATATTTTTAATAAATTTATGATACATTTGTAGTACATATTTAAATTTCTTTTTCTTATAGGAAACTGTTTGTCTGGTGGGTTGTACACGTGGAGAACTATTCGAATTCAATTTTCCAAATCATCCTTTACCATACACTAAAATATCTTACTTGTTGCACACAATAAAGCCAGTCAAACAACGTTTCACTACTTGTAAAGCGGAAATTCGTCGTGAGTTATACCTTGCTGAAATAGAAAAAAAGAAAGCAGAAAAAATTGAACGTAAAATGAAAGAAATACAAAAAATTAAAGCAGAAGGACTTGATGTGGATGAAGAACAGTATTTGCAAGATTCTGAAGAAGAAGAAGTGTTAGAACCACTGCACATTCCTGAAATTCCTAATCCTATAGTTTTTATGGTTTATACTCCTGAAGACACAATTTGGTTGTCCATGGGAGGATATGATGCAGGGTATATTTACGAGTACCATATGGATCAGAAACAAAAGAAACCACTTAAAGCCACTGTAATATGTGACGGAGATGACATTGAGATGCACGGAATATTATATAGGTAAATTCAATTTAGACTAAAATTTCCATCCAACTATATATTTCACCAATTTGTATTGCGGTGACATTTATTTTAGTCCGGAAGGAGATTTTGTTATAACAAGCATGCAAGATGGTTCCATCCGGATTAACCGAGTAAATGAAGAAGACTTTAGAGATCTTTCCGATTATTGGCAAATATCAATGCATGATAATTATAATGGTCGCATAACTAAAATGTGTTTCAGTTATGATAACAAATACTTTTTTAGGTAAACGGAAAAATTATTCAAATTTATTTTAAATTAAAAATTTTGTTAAATATGAAAAAAATATTTATTCAATTGACTTTTTTTTTGTTTTTTAGCTGCGGAGAGGATGGCAACTTATTTTCTTACGCATATAATATTGAACAAGGTCCACGAAGTACATATTCAAGAGTTCCAAAAACTAAGCCTGTTCCTCCCTTAAAAACAGTGGAAGTAGATCTGAATTATGAATCGTTAAGTTTAGAACAAGTTATGATAAAAGCTGAAGAAGATAAGCAAATGAAATTAGCAAACGAACATAAACGAAAATTGAGACTAAGATTGAACGAATTAACTGCAAAATTAAATTGTTTATTGGATAGGTATTTATATCTATATAAATATTAAGTATATAGGCATTTAATTAACTACTTTGAAGGAATTGTAAGCTTCCCTCATCACAAAGATATCCTCTACGACAGTTGATAGTTGACGAACGTATTATGAAAGCTTTAGATAACGAATTGGATTCAAAGGTAAAGCAATAAACATACATTAGCTATTTGTGTATTAAGATCGCAAAATGGAATATTGTCCTACGTCGCGCGGCATTCTCTCGAAATCGACAATGTCCATTTACGCTATTTTTTCTACAGCCACCACAATGGGGTCCTCCACCATAGCAAAAAATAATAAAATGTACATTTTGTACTTAAGTACTACGCAATAAATAACGATCATACTTTTTACTTTTAATTTATCGTTATTTTCTATTCTTTTTGAGCTATTGCTTCAGTCTAATCTAAGCATTTTTTACTTTCGTTTTTGTAAATGAATGCCCTATTTATTTCTGTATTCCTTTACACAGCAATACAGGATTTTGTTTGATTATGTAATATACCAATGAGTCATAGGTATGTCAAATTGACTTTTGGGGGTGCTAAATGTGTAAGTAACTACAGCGCCATTAATTCCTGACTAAACGTTCCAATTAAAATGTAGACAAGTGACATTTTTCAACATTTTGTAGTTAGAAATTCGGACAGCAAGCGTTTTTCTACTTTGTCGCGCATGAGACAAAAGCGAGCGCAAATGCCTACTTTGTACATAGACTGTAGAAATAGCTATTTGTGTATTAAGAGCGCAAAATGCGACATTGTCGCGCGGCATTCTCTCGAAATCGACAATGTCCATTTGCGCTCGAAACACACAAGATTTTTTCTACAGTCGCCACAATGGGGTCCTCCACCATAACAAAAAATAATGAAATGTACACTTTATACTTACAGTACTGCTCAATAAATAACGATCGGCTAATACAAAAGATACGATTTAAACTTAAAAAGGCTTTTAAATGATTATATCGTTACATTAGCCATCTATTCCATAAAAAAAACCAAAATTAGAGTGCGGAAGCAAGGATTTGTGATGATTTGATGAGTTTTTGTAGCAAAATGTGTGGTTAGTTGTCACGCCTGTCACACTGAAAAAATTAACAAATATTTCAAGGAATTTGTGATTATATAGACATGCATGTGCATTGACTGACTTCTCACAATTATTTAAGTAACGAAATAACTAATAACTTTATTGTAATCAAAATAAATATTTAACTAGAGATCAGATGTCAGTACGACTCGCAACTATCATACTGCCATCCCGCCATCTGTGTACAATCATTCCTATTACTAAACATAACTGTTCACACAATTTATTTTATATTTAATTTTATTTTATCGTTATTTTCCATTCTTCTTGAGTTTTTATTCAATCTAATCTAAGCATTTTATACTTTCGTTTTTGGAAATGAATGCCTTATTTCATTTTCACAGCAGTGTGGCATTTTGTTAGGTTATGTTAAATACCGACAGAACATATGTCAAATTGACTTGTGAACGTGATAAATGTGTAATTACAGTGCCATTAGTTCCTAACTAAACATTTTCATTAAGAATGTAGACAAGTGACATTTCTCAACATTGTATACTTAGAAATTTGGACAGCGAGCGTTTTTACTACTTTGTCGCGCATGAGCGGCAAAGTGACGCGCAAATGGCTACTTTCTATAGTGACTGTAGAAAAAAATAATTATATTTCAATAAATCTTTGTCAGGTGGCACTTGAAAGAAGAAAACTAGCATATGATGTGGAAAAATCTAGAGTAGCAATGAACAAAATGAAAAAATATTATACTGATTGTTTAGATGTATATCCATTTGAAGTTAAAGGAATTAATATTCCAGTGTCAGCAGGTGTTCTTATATCGAGAACATTGGGTGACAAATTTCATAAACTGTTTGATACAGTTGAAGAGAAATTCCAGGAACAACATTTGAAAGGCAGGTAGAGATACATTCGATATAAAGTAGGTTTAAAATATAGTTATTTTCGTAACAAGTTATGAAATATACCAAATATCATGCGAGTGTAAATTGACGCACGACGCGTAGCGGAGTGCAAGTCAATACACACGAGCTAAGATATTTGAATTTCATACAAGTTATGAACATTATTTTTTAGACGAGCATAAATAAATTTAACTTTTTTTTTCGAAACTGATATTTAGGTTCAAACGTACTGACAGCTGACAAATGAATAATGTATACATATAGCCAGATATAACGACATAGTAACCTAGCAACCGTGTCAACTATTACGATATGAAATATATCGTAACACTAATGTGATAAGTTCAACTTTGAGTGTTAGGATACTACGTTGATATGTCATACTTATTACAATGGTCGTCTAAAAAAATATTAACGTGCACCCTGAAAACAGGTATAGTTCATTTTTCCTCTAGTAGAACGCACGTTATTACTGAATGTTCGTATGAAACAAATCAGTAATAATGTGAGAAATGTTTGACATCATACATACGTCAAAGATAAATCTGGAATCTGATTGGTAGTGATTTGAGGTTTGGATCGACTTGGCCCGAAAATGAAAATTGCCGGCGTAACTCGAAGAGCGACTCAACAAAAAATTAGTCGGCCCGATACGAAAATTGACTCGAAATTAAATTTAAAAAAAATTAAATTTTGTCAAATTAAAAAAAAAAACTACTTCATTGGAACATTCAACATTGGTTAACATAAGTTACAAAAGAATCGCTTCTGGTGTAAGCTTATTATAAAAATTACAAACCTACATTCGAAATTTTACACAACTTTTTTAACAAATCTTCCACGATCATTTACAAGGGTTTATTTTATTTAACTTTATGTTTCTGCTCAAAAATAAGAAGAAAAAAAATCTCTTTTATATAAGTATACGAGTAGTTCCAATAATAATAAGATCACAATACCGCTTCATTGGACAACCTTAAATTTTTTAAGTAATAACTTATAATTATTTTCTTTATTAAGAATTCAAGGATGTTGTTATTAAATCATTTTGATCATTTTTATCTCCATTCATTTTCATTAAAATGTGCATTTGTTTTCACTATAACAACCCGAAAAGCATGATTTTTCGGGCCGGCCAAAATCGAAAGTCCGACTCGCCTCAACTTTTGCAAATGATTGGCCCGATTCGGCCCGAAAAGAAATTTGTTCGTCCCGGCTCGATGATCGACTCGAAATCGAACCGGGTTTCGTGCCAGGTCGAGCCAAAGCTCGAGATCGAGTGCATCCCTACTGCTTCTATTCGTCATATTGATGATGATGATGATGACGTGTATTTTCTATCTCTTTTCACCCCTTTAATTAAAAAGAGATGCACTGATTAGACAAAAGCCTTCATTTTAATAAATAATGTAAACACATGACATGGGAGGGAGATAAGAGATATGATACTTGTTATTTGTTTGTGACATAGATAATGACGTATGGTCTACCAGAAGAAAAAATGAACTATAATTAAATAGAATATATTTACAATGAATTCATACTTTAAATTATTCATGTTACTTTATATTAATATATAATATATTAATAGTCCAGTGAACGAAGGCTGAAAAAAAAGGGGGGGGGGTACCCTACAAAAGGTCGGATAGTTCTGAATTTTTGATATGTTGTATAGGATGGTTAGTTAGTGAAAATCCAAATTTCCGCAATTCCTTCTCCCCCGCTTTCTCCGCCATCTTGTAAAAACCACCGAAAATCGGCACTTTTTCAGTTTATTGCTTATAATTTCTTTCTGGTGAATTTTAGAGCAAAGAAAGTTATTTGCCGATTTGTAGAGGACAAAATTTCCTCTAAATTATCTATGTAAAGTTATTTTGTACGATTAATAGCAACGGAGCTATGAAGCTGACAAAAAAAATTGAGTTTTTTTTCACTTTACATCGCAATAGCTCCGTAACACATCATTTTAGCGTCAAAGTCCTCATAATCAATCTTTTAGAGAATTTAATTACCTACAAATTCCAATTATTTGTTTACGATTGCGATGTAAAGTGGAAAGAAACTCAAAATTTTGCTAAGTACGCAATTTTAGCCTTTTTTGTCAACTTCATAGCTCCGTTGCTATGAATCGTACAAAATAACTTTGCAGGAAATTTTGTCCTTTACAAGTCGGCAAATTTTTTTTTTGTGCTAAAATGCACCAGAAAGGAGTTATAGGCAATAAACTGAAAAAGTGCCGATTTTCGGTGGTTTTAACAAGATGGCGGAGGAAGCCATGGAGGGGGGATTGTGGAAATTTGGATTTTTCACTAAGCCACCATCCTATACAACATATCAAAAATTCAGAACTACCCGACCTTTTGTAGGATAAAATGCTTCGTTCACTGGACTATAATATTTTTGCATGCATTTATAAGTTTGCAACTTTTTTTAATGTAATATTTTATTTACATTAATATGCAACTCTATACTATATCTTAGTATAATCAAAATATAAATTTTATTACATGCAGCTAAGTTGATGAGCCAAGAGTTACCTGAAATAATTACTTATGATCAGTAAGTATGTTAGAAAAAAATAGGTATAAATAATAATAATATTTCATTGAAAGCAAAAAGATATGTATGTATTTTTTGCGATTGTATAAACGAAAAAATGTTTAGTATTCTTCACGTAAGAATGTCATTACGCAATAACAAGTATATGATTCTTGACGACATACATAAATGAAGTAGTCTCCTTTTGCTACACAAGTACACAGATTATATTTAGAATCTGTTCATAAATGAACAATGACTAAAAAAAAACTCATGGCCGGTTTTATAAACGACAGATAAATTTACTTCCAAGGTAATAATATATTATACAATAAGGGAGAGAAATGCATATTTTTTCCAGATCACCGAAGGAAAAATACCATCCTCTCCTGAGGTGTACACCAGGTGTCTTTTTTTTAAATATCGGAAATACAATGTTAAATTTTGAATTTTGCTCTACGTTTTTACATATTAATTTTAGAGAAAAAGTGTAATGAGAAAACTGTTCCGAATGAAAAAGTTCATCCATTGAGTATTAAAGTTTGTTGTTCAATTGTTCCTCACGTACTTAATCTTTGGTTTACTAAATTGCAAAATAATGCAGACTGTAGTATTGCATAATTAAAATGTTTTATAGATTACCAACCAGAAAATCAATAGTAGTTGAATCAGTGTTGGATGTTAAGAAAAAAGAAGAATTAATAGAGCCATTTTTGGTGGGCCTATCACCTTCCACAATTGCTTTTAAACTTGGTATTAAACTAACACGTCTCCTCGGAAAATACAGGGCTCGAAAACGTTATCAAGAAGAAAGGCTACTGCAAGTAAGTTAGTTCCCACATTTTTTCAAGTAACAAATGGCAATTGAATATATTTTCAGTGGAATGCGCTACTTGCTGAAAAACCTGTAGAAGGAGAAAATCATCCAGATGATGTAAAAGAAACAGATAAGGCAAAAAAAACTATTGGTGATTTTAAATTAAAATCTTCAAAGACTTATAGGGTTCCTGCACATTTACGGGAAACTACAGTGTCCAAATATAAACAATTATTAGAAGCTCGACTTAAAGTAAGTTTTAAAATCTCTAAATTTTTATGTGAATAATGGGCGATTCCACCATTTATATTTACAGTGTGTTAATTAAGAACCTGGCTATAGGCGTTTAAAATGGTAAAATAGTTTTTCTTTGCGCGAAAGTAATTTTAGACAAAAATATTTCAAATAACTGTCAGAAATTTAATTTTGTAGATTACAGAATGTGAAAAAATAATAATAATAAAAGTTATTTAAGTATTAGATTTTAAAAATAATACCTGTGTAGTGATTTAGGTGCGCCTATGGCCAGATTTTTAATAGGGCACCTGCACCTACGTCACAACATGGCGGATGATCAGCTGATCTCGGGCAACCAAGCTTCAGTTTAACATTGCGTCTTATGCAGCGAATGTGTTTTCTGTACAAGAAATTCAATTTTTCCTAAATTTATACATGCTATTTTAAAATGTAATTAGCCATAATTAAAGATAAGTGTATGAATTATTTACTAGTAAAACAAAGCAGTCGTATTTATAAATATATTTTTAAAAATATTAAATTCAAATAAGTAGCATGTAGCATCAGGTCGTATTACATTCATTTGAGTTTGTATAAGTTTTTTTTTATGTGTATTGTTGAATGAAAACATGAATATTGAAATTAAAATAAATTGAATTATTAGATTTTTTTTAATTTGTAAAGAAAATTAAATTTGAAATATATATATATTTATCTTCGAGTTCATTTTTCTTATTGTCATATTGTGTATTTTTATTGTATATAAATGAGTTTATTGAGTTTATACGTCAAAAATTAATCTTTTGAAGCCAAAGTACGTTAAATCGATAAATTTAAGTGGATACATAATGTGGATCCTTATACATTGACATTTTTTTGACGAGGATTATAAATGCCTTTTAAAAATCAATATGAAATCAATAATTGATTACCTATCTAATTTTTAAACCTTTGTGAGAAACAGGCACAAATATATATATATATATATATATATATATATATATATATATATATATATATATATATATTCTGTTACTAAAAAAAACTTCATTAAAAATTTGTAATTCTGTCATTTAAAAAATATTATTTCATGTTTTTTATATATATATATTATTAAAGAAAATTACATATATTTAAACATTCATACAATATGTTTCTATCCGATTATGTTTAAATTATTTTATATGCAATAAAAGTATACACAAAAAATAGGATTGGGCTAGTTTTAATTTAATAACCTGGAACTCATTAAATAGTAAGAATGTCCTGACTTATTTTTTACGGAAAACACTCCTCATATACTCACTTTTACACACTCTAATTAGTTTTTCTCAAATAAAACAATAAGTGCCATAAAAACACAATAAAAGCTTACGGCACGATATTTCTCCATAAGACACAATGCAAACTGAAGGTTTGGTTGACCAAGATCAGCTGGTGGCCGCCATGTTGAAACGTCACGTGCAGGTGCCCTATTAACACACTGTACATAATATATAATAAATTTAAACATTTAAAACATTAAACAAGTAAATGTAGTGTGTAAATTTCATATACTGCCTATGTTAATTTAGCATAAACGTGGCGGCTTACATCGTATATCGCCACTGTGGGTAATCAGGGGTGGGTAATTGAGGCATTGTAGCTGTCAGGCCTTTGCTCTGACATAACCTATTTGTATTTATTGTCAAAATGACATGTCAAATGATATTTCCGATTTCTTGATGTATAAAGTGTGTAAAACAAGATCCCCAAAATTGTATTGCCAACTGCATCAATTCTTTTTGATCACTCTGTATTTTTTTATAACTATAATAGCAAAGAAAATAATGGAGGTGGTCGGTTTCGCTGTTACACACTGTATACATATTTCTGTCATTCTCCTTTAAATTAATTTTTCTAGGCTTGTAAAGCGATAATTCATACCTATAATCGTAAAGTCGTTGCTCTACGAAATAAGAAAGTACGGCTCATTAATAAACTAAAACATCAAACTACATTACTAGAAAACATCCACAAGGAAATTCCAGAAAATAGAATATTACAGCCTCCTCCTATTCCAGTCATAACGGAAGAAGAATTTGCAGAAAAATATATTGAAGTAAAATTAACAGTAGAAGCAGATTTTAAAACTTATTTAGAATCACTAAAACCAAAAAAAGAAACAAAACCTCCAGCAGATACGTGTAATGTACGTATTAAATAATAATTATAATCAGAAACACTTAAACAATCTTACACCATTAAAGTAGTTGTCATTTCACATAAAGAAATCTATACAGGGTGTTCAATAAAGGAATGTCAACACTTACACCACATATTCTTTAAAAAAATTTAAGCAAAAAAGTTCCAGTAAAAGTATACTCGGTCTCGTCTGCTACAGGAGTACCAAAGTAGAGAGGATACGCCGGTTTTGCGTCATCCAAAATAGGGTAGTTACGAAAAAAATAAATGTTATTTTTTCCTATTAATTATGAAATATAAAGTAATTCTCAACATACTAATATAAAAATTATTAGAAAATATGAAACTTTTCATTCATAATTTGCATAAAGTTCGCGGTGGAATTCTTGTGACGTAAATTATTAATTATATAGTTCGACCAAGTCTGTATGACTCATACAAGCTTGTTGTAATACCACGACAAAGCAAAGAAGTTGAATTATGTTTTAATTGTATCATACAAATATTTACAATATAATTCTAAAAATAAAATAACAAAGTATTGTGTAAATAACTGTTTAGATGTATTTTAACAGTGAATTTCTGTAATTTAGTTACAATGAACATGTGTTAAGTGTTCAAATTAAATTTTGTAAATAACGAAGACAGATTTGTGAAAAATTGTAAACGTCTCCCACTTAGAGTGTCGTCACCCGCACAACACAACGGCATCACCTGTGGCAGTTTATTGGCACAGCAGCATCGGAAGGTCCTGGGTTCAAATCCCAGTGAGATTCATGAATTTTTCACAAATCGTTATTTACAATATACAAAGTATTATTTAACAGTACGCATACTTTATAATTACGAAGATGCCGTATATGTATAAGTTGGCACTCGAGTAAAGGATTTTTTTCGTATGAAACGAAAAATATTTAAATTTTAGCTGTATATAACATTATAATTAGCATATTGGATAATATTGAAACATATTATTATTGATATTTATTTAAATAAACAATAAATATTCAATCCACACTGAGGTATTACACTATTTTTTTTTCTTTGCATTACTTGATAGAAAACTAAAAAAATATTTACCCTGTATTTCTTATTTTTATTCAAATTAAACTCTAAAAAGAGAAAATAATTATTAAAAGTAATATTCTCAGGAAAGCAGCAGAATTGCACCGCTTCTTCCCTTGCCCTTGTGTTGTCATTTTCAATGTCAAACGCGTAGTAGAAATATAGGTTATACAATCATAAATGTTGCAAGTATGGATTGCTCCTAAACATATTGAAATTTTTAAATTTTATTATATAGAATATGTCGAATACCGTATTTATTAAATTAATTATATATTACATTTAGCCATATTCAGACATTTGTATTAATTTTTTAAATTAATATGCGTATTTATTTATAAGACGTAGTGATATAGATCCATCTATCATGTAAGATCTATGGCGCAACTTGGTTTTCATTGGCTTGTACCCGGATACGTCACAATTTCAGCAACGTTTTGAATGCATAATACTTTAAATTGTTTTTTCTAATCCAAATAAACAATCTTTTATACAAACTGTTATATTAAATAAAACTATGAAGTTAACATATTCGTATTAACGAATAAAATAGATATGGTAATATTTTTTGCAATACCTCATTGTGGATGGTGCAGACCCGGCGAATCCTCTACTTACCAACAATAAAAGTGTATATTTTGGTCTCTAATTTAAAAATGGTTATAGATAAAATCACAAATAGAGTAAAATATAGTACTATATAGGTAAATATATTTAAAAAAGAAACAGATGACCAAAAATATGTTGAATAAAAGGTGCATTTTATCGAATTGGAATAAAAACGTCAATTATCGGGCCTAAGAATAAAGAAAAAGAAACCTAAGAATAAAAAGTTTCCATTGTATTTACCCCCAACACTTTTGAATGATCAGTAACCAAATAAGGAGTATTGTGAAAAAATCTGAAAAATTACAAAATTATATTATACGAAACAGCAAATACGCGTACCAAGTTTCATGATTTTATCTCTAACCATTCTCAAATTAGAAACCAAAATGTACACCAAGTATACGAGACGACTCAGAAGAAATCGGGCATATACATATTTATTAAAAGTTTTGATTTAAGTATTGACATTCTTTCATTAGACACCTGCATATACATATATACTTAAGCCTACCAAATGTATGTTTTTGTTACTATAATTATTTGCAGCTTATTGACTGGGAAAAAGCAGTGTTTGGTATAACAACCTTGCCAGAAGTACCTGGCAACTGCAGAGACATTATAAACTATTTAATATCAACTAATGAAACAAATTTTTCACCATTTGGGAAGCCAATCCCAGAAGCAGATGATTTAAAGAGTACTTATTGGGATAAGGAAATTGAGTACCGGCGCCTTTTAAGGTTCATAAAAATTAGAAAACACGTTATTATATTTAACCTTTAACTACTCTAATGTTTTCTTTTGTAAGTAATAATAATAATGTAGCCCACGGTATAAGAAACAAAGGTAACTCCCTTATACCGTGAGATAGAGATACAATAATGGGGTCATTTCAAAAAAAATAATTGTCGATTTTTTTTATAAAGTCATGAAATCCATCTCATTTAATAAATATAGTAATAGAAAATAATTTGAAATATGGTACTTTTCATTCATAAATTTGCTAATAAACTTTCGCGGTTTTAAACACGGACTAAATTTGTGACGACATAAATTCATACTCACACAAAGACAATTCACTCTCACACACACACGCTTCACAACATGAAACAGTAACCTAATCTAAAAGTGTGACAGCTGACAGCAAAATATACAAGAGAGAAGATTATTATTACTTTCTATTTCTTTAAAAGTACTAGTGCAGTATAAATTATGTAAATAAACCATTTATATAAATAAATACCAAACCAAATAGTCATAGTTCTAAATTAAACCGGTAGAGCTCGATTGTCGTATCCGTGAATATGTGTCGTCAGCCGTTGAAATATTTGAAATTAAACACAACTTTTAAAAAATCATATCTCTGATTCTAAAGACTTATAAGATGAAAAACATACACATACATGTTTAATTTGACCTATTTTTTCAAGAAAAAAATAAATCAGAAAATGTGAAATGACCCCATTCCTGTAACACATTCCACTTATTAAAGAGATAGTAGTTCAGCGGTATATAAGTTTATAGGTATATTGGGCATTTATTTACGAAATTATATTTCACCAGTGTATAGTAGTTAAGGGTTAATCATATAAAATATTTTTTTTACTAAAATTACAATTTTAACAGAAAAATTCACGATCAACGAACATTAATAAACGAAATGAACAAGGCAATAAAAGATTTTGATGATGAAGTGATGGAAATATGTTTTGAACGCTTTGAAATTACAGTGCAAATATCGTATTTAGAAATGCATATTCTAGTTTTAAATCAAGAGTTAACAATAATACGAGACGTTGAAGTTGTCGAAATAAAACTTAGCGATGTGCGATTAATGAAACAATTTAGGAATTCAGAATTTATTACTTTCTTTTTTAGATAGCTTTCCAAAAGTGGAATGAGATGATGGACCAACGAGATAATATGAAAAGGATTGAAGCGAAAATAGAAGTTTATAATTTCAATATAGATGCGTATCAGGAAGAAATTAAAAATATACAGCAGTCTTTTCTCACTGCCGCAAAAGATAATAAATTTTGGGACTTCCTAAGAAGAATTTTTAAGAAAAAATATAGACCACCGAAGTTGACAACTGGTAATTTTTGTGTCTCCGTGTAACTAGTTAACTTATGGCCTATTTAAATAAAGTACCCAAGGAGTAACGAGGTTGCAGTAAAATAACGCAAAAGATAAATGTACGGGATAGTATTATATCGTTTTGTAATGAAACGCAACGCAACGCTAAAGTTGACCAATTTCCAACTTTTTGCATCTTCATCAGGAAACACTATTCCATTTCAAATATTTATAAATTGTTTATAGCGTCAGATTAACAAAAGAGCACATAACATAATATCACGTGACATGCTTACAATTTAAATATTCTTCAATAGCGTAAAAACTATTGCTTAACCTTCTATGTGAAAAATAGTAAATTTGGCAGTAAACAAAAAAAACTGTTTTTTGAAAGACTTGTACTATTTAAAAACATGGGTTGATATTTGATTTATAGTATCTAATGGAATGAAATCTCAGAAAGTATTTTTAGTGTATTAGATAGAGAATAATATCCTTAATAGTACTATATATAAAGTCGATTTTGGCATATAATGTCACATAGGAGGTTTTTTCCGAACAACGACGATATATTGTTTTAAGATTACTTTAAATTTATTTTTATTAAAAAATTTGTCATTTTCCGGCAGAACGTTGTACAGATCAAAATTTAAAGAATATTTTTCTTATTTACTGAATTTAAATATAGGCTTACGTAAAAGAGTAGCTGAAGAAGTATGGTATGACTGTAGGAGTGATAATCTTTATTAGCAGAAAAGATAGATTTTCTTCTATGTATTTCTAAAATATGAAGAGTTATAAAGGATAGGAAGTGGCATGATTTCAAGATCAATAAAATATTGTTTATATGACTCTCTAAGATTTAAGTTACACATAGTTCAGATTGCTTTCTTTGATAGTCTAAAAATTTTTTATAACATTAGGTACATTACCTCGCCATATAATCCCATAAGTTAAAATGGAGTGAAAAAGTGCAAAATATGTAGATTTCCACTAAGTGAATCATCTCTTATTAATCCATATAAGTTACTGAGTTTCCCTTATTGAATTTTATTATCAGGGGAGATTATTAATTCATGATTTTTTGTTTTATTAAGCAACAAATTATTTGATGAGAACCAAACTTCAGCCTTCTGTAAATTGGATTTACAATTTTCTGCGAGTGTATTGGGATCTTTATGGGTATTTATTATACAGTAGTGTAATCACTGTCATCTGCAAATAGAACACTTTCACAAAACTACATGTAATAACTGAAATCATTTATACAAACAGTGATGTTAACCTTTCTCTTACAGTGATCCCTACCAATGTACTAAAATTTCCCCATTTTAGCACTAAATTCCCTACGTGCGAGCGCTCCCATTCAAATTTAGGTTTTTGTGTATTTTTTTTAATATATCGTGTGATTTGCCTGTTTTTATTATATATATATATATATATACATATATATATATATATTTAAAAATATAATAAAATGAATGAAGTAGCATAAACATTGTGGGCTCACAACAACAACAAAAAAAACATTAAAAACTGTGCCGATCAAAATTATATACAATATAAGTATATTATTATTAATCATATATTTTCCCTACATTTGCTAAATTCTGTCCCTCTTTCCCTACTTTACTGTAATTTATAAGATTTTCCCTTCGAGTTAACATCACTGTATACAAATGATAAACAGTATTGGGCCGAACACAGGGCCTTGTGGCACGCCATGCTGTAGTTTTCTCAGGGGTTATACTTCTGACCCGATAGATACAGCCTGTTACCAACATCTACATGAAAAAATCTCTAGTATTTAATATGAGGACAATAAATCAAATTAATTTAATAAGTGTAACGCAAAATTGGCACGAGCACGAACAATGCTATGTATTATTGTTCAGGAACTGCTTATTTGTTAGAGTACATTGATATGCAGATATACTTTAAAATTACAAATTAATATTACAGATTCGGATTCCAGCAGCATGAGCTCAGAAAGTTCATCTGATTCAGAAGACGACGACGACACTGGTAGTTTAGATTCGCGAGATGTAGGGCCCATCAGATTAGATGAAAATATTTGTCCAAAAGGATGTGATCGAGAACTATATGACTACACATTCACACTTCGAGCTAAAAGGTACGATACAAACACAATGAAACCACGATTTGTTTGTGAATTATATTAAACACTTATTAATTCACTTATCTTACCACTTTTTGACTACTGTGCTTGCACTTACATTCCTAATTTAACTGATTCGGATAAGAATAGAATTACTCTAGTACAGAACTCCTGTTTGCGTTTTGCGTATGGTGTGCGCAAACACGAACATATAACTAAATACCGTCAACTTGCGAATATGCCCACTATAACAAATCGTGTTAAGACTATGTATCTTTGTTTAGTGCATAAAATTATAAGTACTGGTACTCCATATTATTTGCTTGACAAACTAGTACAGAAGCAATACAATTATACCCTTAGAATCACAGACTTATACATCGTCCCAGCTTATAGAAAATCAAAATTCAAGGCCTCATTCTCGTATCTGGCGCCAACTTTATATAACAGTATACCTGGTAATTTAAAATCATTGTGTATAAGTTCTTTTAAAACCCGGATTAAAACTATTATTGTCTAGTTAATATTACCTAAATGTACATTTCTATGTTTGCTGCTTGAATTCTGTGACCTGTGTGTGTTTTTTTTTCTCAATTATTTTGGATGTTGTTAATAATTTTTTGGTATGTTTTTTGTTCATTTTGGCATATTTTCTGTATGATTAGGTTAGGTGGAAGAACAGCCTATGGCTGAACCTCGCCTTTGGTTATTGCAATCAATAAAGTATATTATTATTATTTGCAGACATGAATTAGAAACACTAATAAAAGAGGCACAAAAATCGATTGAAATATGTAAAAAAGAAATGGATCAAGCTGCAAAGGCAGTCAAAATATGTGAACAGACTAACAAGAAAGCTCAAGATGACTTGGAGGAGTATCAAGTACGTAGTTTGAACAATTTCATATTGAACACATTTACCAAAATTAATATTAACCTTTTATTTTAACAATTTTTGTTGAATGTATTTTCTATTTTTATTGTAATTTTATTTCATAATTTAATTTTTAAATATACAGGAGTCCCACAAATATATCCTGCATGGGGATCTGAGGAGCTATAAGAGATACGAAGACGGTTAAATTAGACAAAAATTGGCCCCTTAGGAGACCATTTTGGTGGAGGGTCGTTATTTGAGAAAAATGCATATTTCTAGGCTGGGAATGGTGATGTATAGAAAAGAGTTTCTTGGCTGTCCCAACAGATCAAATTCAGCACACTACAAATTTTAACAGTTACAACACACACCTACAATGCACAGTGGAAATTGAAACCCAACAAAAAATAGCATTTCTTGACATGACCTTAATACAGAATGAAAATGGCACTATCTCAACTAGATGGTATAGAAAACCAACAGCCAGCTCCAAGATATTTAAACTTTAATTCCAAACATCCTTTATCACAAAGAATTAATAATGTAAAAAAAATATTCAATAGAACACTGACACTAACGTCAGTAAAATTAAACAGCTATCCAACCAGCATCATAAACTCACATAAAAATGATATCATAAATAAAATAAGAACTAACACAAATCAACTTAACAATGCTACCATTATTAATGAAAATAGGATAATAAATGTAGGTACAAATAACAACGTAAACCAGCATAACGCAAAAGAATATTTTTACTCTATGAGACATATAGATGGTATAGCAACCAAACTTAAATATGTTTTACAAACCATTTGAACATAGGAATTGGCTTCAAACAAGTAAAAACAGTCGGTACTCTATTTAGTTCCCTGAAGGCAAAATAAAAAAAAATGTCCAATCCAATATCATTTACAAAATTCCTTGCTATGAATGCACAGCACAGTATACGGGACAGACAGGGAGATTCTTAAAAAATAAATTGAACGAACATAATAAAAATTGTAACAAAAAAAAACAAATGTGCTCTGGTTCACCATGCCCAGTCACAGAATCATACATTTAATTTTGACAATGCAATAATACTTGATAAAAAACAAAATTTACATAAAAGACTTACACTAGAAATGCTGTACATAAATGAAGACAATAACAATATAAATTTAAAAACAGATACAATGTACATCAGTAAAATATACAACAACATTTTAAAATATAATAAAAATAATACTAAAATTATATATAATTCAGCAACATTTAGTGGATAATAACGCATATAAATAACCTTAATAATTTTTAAACCGTTGACGCGATTTCTCATTTAAACAAGTTTTTAATTAAAACCATAACTTAGCCTTCAAGTCTTTACGTCCGTTAGGGTGTGGCACATCGTTTTTCATATTTTTATATTTTATACTTTTTATATTTACACATTTAACTTTATTACGACTGTGTTAAATATTATGTTTAACAATTTCATTTTTATTTATATGACTTTTCCATGTTAATTTATTTATTATTTACATTACACACTATATGTATTTTTACACTATTACAACATTTATGTAAGTCTCTTTTTATATAACTTAATTTATGCACATTGTTTCTGTACTTTTTGTAAAATTTTACTGTCTAGCTCCTGAAGAAGACCCAGGTGGGGTCGAAACTGTCGAGACTGAATAAACCATAGTGGCTGAAACTCTTTTCTTTATATAAAAACATTACGTTCGACTTTCAAACAATTGTCAATTTAATTAAAATGTACCTTTCTTTTAGTATGCTATACTCGCCGTCAGGTAAATATGCACTAATGCTAAATTTTTTCCCTTCTCCCCACCCTGTCCCTTGCCGTGCGGTGTTTCCACTTCTTCATAACTTCGCATTTCCAACATAACCAATGGAATTGGCAACAGTGTAGAAATCTCCAGTCCATATTTATTTGACGGCAAAAATAGTATTTATTTTCTTCGTATTTCTAAACATAAACATCACTCGGTCATTACTACAGATTCTTTTCATACTGTAATGTTTTTATGACGTAACTCATCTGTATAATTTTTTTACTATAACTAAAATCAAAGCGTATGCACGATTAGTTATAAGCTGGTAACAAAAGTTTTTTTTAATTTAAATATTAATTTCAGAAAAATATATAGCAATAATTTTAATTTTCAGGTTTTAAAACAACAAAAATTAAATGAAGTTAATTGTATAGTTTTACTTCGTTTGCATCAGTTACAACATTTAAATCCAGATGGTCATTCTGTTGCTAAATTGGCCGATACTTTAGTTTTTAATGTACCAGTTCGTACTACGTTATACCATAGAGTAAATGAATTGAAAAAGGAAACTTTAGAACAGCAAACTCTCTACAGGTAAAATAAAAAAAATTACAAATATGACAACAAACATAACGCTTTTTCTGTAGCACATTTTAAAATGTGCTTTTGACTACTCGAAATAGTGTATCAAGTAGCAGTTTAACCGCAAGGATAGATAAAATAATACTTTTTTCTACTCCCATGCGTGAAGTGAGTACTTCACGTATCAATTTTAATGTGTGAAGTTTGAGTTTTTGCACACGGTGCGTGAAGTAACATTTCACGCACCGTTCATTACTTTAAATATTACAAACTGAATTGTATTTTAATAAAACAAAGCTGTTAAACACCCGTAACGTTGGTAACCATGGTTACACAAGTCAATAATACAGAGGCTTTACGTTCAAAGAATGACAATGTGAAGAAAAAATATATTTTATTGCAAGGTCGTAGAAAAAGTATAGTATGTAACACGTGTGGGAAGCCTATTTTACATTCGGGTGGTTTGCAACACTCGCCTTCGGCTTGTGTCGCAATCTCCACCCTCATGTAAAAATGTCAGCTTCACACACTTGCCACATAATATACTATTTCGTAATACCATACTGTTACTATGACTAAAGGACTAAAAACAAAAGTTCTTTTTTATAACAGTCGCCTACAATTAAGGATCAAGTGTTCTTAGAAAAAGCATAGCATCTTGATGGACAGTTATCAAGGAGAATTATACCGTGAGTATTTTTAACGTGAAACATTGGGTTTGTCATATTCATGGTTACGACCTGACATTTGATTGACAGCAATGGATTTGCCCGTTCCATTTAAAATGAAACATAGGGAACGAATTTAACATTTGATAAGACGTCAACAGAGGTTAATTTTGTTTAAATAATTATACCTGCATTCTAAATTAAAATTAGTTGTAGAAAAAATATAGTGTGCACCTTGTGCCCGAGTGGTTTTCTGGCTCGGCTAAATTTCTTACAATATTTAAATATAATACTTCTGTCAAATTCATTCCCGATGTGTCATTTTAAATGAGACAGACAAATACATTGCAGTATTGCAGTCAATCAAATGTCAAATCATAACTTATAGGAAAATTCAACGGTTATCTGTCATATTGACAAGATGTCATTAGAGGTTAATTTTGTTTAAATAATTATACCTGTTTTCTAAAAATTAAATTTAGATATAGAAAAAATACTGTCCACCTTGTGCCCGAAATATGTTTAGTTCTCTCGTGTGGTTTTCTGACTGCTAAATTTCTTACAATATTTAAATATATTACTTCTGTCAGATTCGTTCCCTGTGTTTCATTTTAAATGGAACGGGCAAATACATTGCTGTCAAACAAAAATCAAGTCGAAACCATGGATATGACAAACCCAATGTTTCACGTTAAAAAATACTCACGGTAAATCAACAAAAAAGTTGTTCAGTATGACAGAAAGAGAAGAATTTTATTATTATTTCACTATTCCTAAATGTTGAAATTTTATGTTATTATGAAAAATCTTGAACGCCACACGGCCGATATGCAAATAACGAACTCGGTATATACCTCGGCTATTTGCATAACGTTTGCGCAAAGAAAAACTGTTTTCCCATGTTAAATGCCTATGTCCCACTTTTCGATTTACACCCTATATATTTATGATTAAATATTAATTAACTATACGGCCGGATAATCCGTTATCCGGCTTTCTGAATGGATCGAATACTCACTATCTGTTATATCATTAATAAAAAATAACTATTAAATTGCAGAAAGAATAAAATTCATCTTCAAAGAATGATTATGGATTGTGATTATATGACAAATAAAATAGCTGAATTAAAACAAGAAATTCGGGAGAAAATGATATTGAAATTTGGCTCCGTTGTGAAAATAGATGATATAGAAGAAGCAATTTTAAAACGAATGGTCTTAAACTTGCGTATTAGTATGCTTGACATCGGCAAAATGTATGAGAAAGACGTGGAAGCTCTACGAGTAATAACAAACATATTAATAATAGAAAAGTAAAAATATTAATTTTGTTTTTTCAGGTATTGTATGGAGAAAAACAAATAGAATTAAAGAATGTGATTCGAGAAAATACAGCTCGTTTAGAAGTCATCGCAATTATTAGCAAAGAAAAAAGAGAACTAGAACACATACTACAAAAAACAGCTCAAGCTAAAAACAGACTTCAACTTAGGGGAGATCAGACTTATTATACTAAAGACATAGACAAACTACAAGCTATTGTGAAAAGACAAAAAGAACAAATAGAAGTTTGTTAAATTATGTATACATGCTAAAATAAGTGGACCAACTCGTACCTATCTCTCTTATTTGAAAAAATAGAAAAACGGCTAAATGTGAAATAAAAATGAACTAAATTAATACTATAATAGCTATTTGTTATAAAGATCGTCATAACTAGGCTTGGATATTTTAACTTGACCCTGTGGTGCACTCTCCACACCAGCTATGAGTGCCCGTGAGGTGACGCCTGGTAAGCGCCCACACGGTAAAATATATCGTCATCATTATCGATGTCTACATGTGTTGTAGATACTGGCACACCCAGAAATGGGTAATATGCCGTGATGATATATTTATTTATTTATTTAGTTGCGGTTCTAGTCATACCGGAACAAGAACAATATTTTGTAAACCAGAGCTCAGTATGGTTCTATGAGCAGTCAGACCCGAGTGACCTTGAAATGTTTATCGATTTGACAAGAACAATGTTTTGAACTATTTTGATTAGTTATTATTTTACAATTTTCAGGCAATATAAGACAACACATGAAATTAATAAACGAGTGAAAAATAATATAAATGTAAAGTGAAATGTGTAATAGCTATACGTATTCTACGTCACTGTCATATAAATGTGAAACACCTGTCAAAATTGTCCTTAGACCATATAACTGACGTTTTATTATTTGCATTTATTTTTTCTAATTAATATAATAATAATAATAATAATAATAATATTTTCTCGGCTTTCAACCTTCGAGCATATACTGACTAGAGGCCGCCTTAAGCTTCATTTCCACCGATTGTCCTAATGCGTAAGAGCTATAATTAATGCTTAAGAATTAAGAGTAATGCGTAAGAACTAAAGATTCCAAACTTCTAACCTGAACTGTCAACTGTCAATCTATTATATAATTATTAAATTTTTAATTTTTCAGTATGGATATAGATACAGAAAATTATATACAGGGTGTAAATTTTAAAACGGGTCATAGGGCTATAATATAGAAAAACAGTTTTTTGGAGGCCAAAAGTTTCCATATTAATTTATTGAAAAAATAATTGGTGCCTATTATAAAGAAAAAAATTACGAATTTTTTGATACCAAACACATTACATTTCTGTTTCACATAAAGCCAGAAAGTAAATTTAAAAATTTGTACAATTAAGAAAAAATATCATTAGCCATGAAACTGACAGTAACAAAACATTGTCATTGTTTACTAACATGATAGAGGACAAAATGATTAATGTTATTAATTTATGAACTAATACCAAATATCAAAATAAAGAAAATACTAGGATATTTATTTAAGGAACAATTATTATTTATTGTAATAGGTATCTCCAAATTAGACATATACAACAATTAAAACCATTTAATAATTTGTAATTTTTCTTCATGAGAAAAATTATCCATGATTTCTTTTTAATAAAACGAAAATAATAATAATTTAACAAATAATGGGCTAAAAATGTTTACGAACGTCGAAATAATTGTTTGTTTTGTTTCTACTAATTTCAAGGCTAATGATATTTATCCTCAATTGTGCAAATTTTTAAATTTATTTTCTGGCTTTATATGAAACAGAAATGTAATGTGTTTGGTATCCAAAAATTCGTAATTTTTTTCTTTATAATAAGCACTAATTCTTTTTTCAATAAATTAATATAGAAACTTTTGGCGTCTAAAAAACTGTTTTTCTATGTTATAGTCCTATGACCCGTTTTAAAATTTACACCCTGTATATATATCACATATTAAAAAAAAAAAAAAGCTGCTGCTGCAATTTCATTCTGCTAGACAACAAGTGATAAGGGAAAAAATTGTGACATTTCTGTTATTAGTTACTAAACAAAATAGCTGGAAATGGTAAATTGTCATAATGTATTAAGTCTTATGCACTAATCATTATGCATTAAGCAATAAAACATTCGGTGGAAATGAGGCTTTACGGTGTTTGTTGTGATCGGAACACATGCGGAAGCCGTGGTGTATTGCGGGCTGCGTATTGAAGCCGTGGTGTATTGCGGACTGCGTATTATCTTAATCTTTGTACTACCTTTTCTACAAAGTAATGACTAATTGCTGCTTTTGAAATATGTAAACCACCTTTATTTCCAATAAATTTCAGTCTCGTTACTCTTACGTCATTATTAGTAGGAAACTTAAAATTTATACTTTGTTTAATAGATTATTTGTAAAAAAAAATCCCAGTTACTTACACATGAAACGAAATATCCTTACTTTCTTTGCATTTTTCATTACAATTTGATATACTTCAAGACATACTCACAAACTACACGCAAAAAATAAGGTTTAGTTACAGTAAAATGACAAGCAGTGACATATAAGACAACAAAACACTGCCCGCAATTCACCATGACTTCCGGCCCCCCGCCTACATGTCTTCCGATCACGTCATCCTATGCATTGGTATAGGGAATTACTTCTCTAGTCAGTATATGCTCAAAGCTTTCAACTATCACGTTATAGCCCAAATACTGTATTTTTACTGTTACATGTACATTTTTCTTACATTATAAATATTATAAAGTATTTTAAAGACACACACAAACATCCAAGCCCCTGATGGGAATCGAACCCACGACCTCAGTCCTCAGTCAGTGTCCAAGTGGCGAAGGTCGCTTCGAGCGCTGCCAGAGACACACTGCCTCAACACGCTTGGCCACCGAGGCGGCTTTTTTTCTAATTTTAAATTCGCTTCTAAAGCGTGCATTACACGATGAAGTTTTTCTTTTCAAGTGACATGAAAAGTGTCTTTATAAGTGATCGTACAAGTATATTTACCTACACAATCAAGTTTTGCGTGAATTAAAATATCCAAGTGTCAAAAGTTATGTATGACCTACATTAAATTGTCATTTAATTTTCATTTTTCGTATAGCCATCAATATTTCAATGGGGGATTCCACGATTTTTTGATTTTTTTATATGTTATAGTATTTTTAAATTCAGAAATTCTTTAATTTTTCTTTTTTGCAATTCGGCTTCTTATGGAAGAAAAAAATGGCAAATATTTGGTATCCGTTTCCGCCTTAAGATGTAAGCGAACCCAGTGGTGGAGAGTAATGACATTATATCGTGCTTTTTCTCTCAACATTTGCTGTCTTGGCTAATGTTATCAGACGTTCTAAACCATTTGTCAATGTTGAGCGGATGTTAAATTTAAAAATTTCATTTTGTTCTTATTTTCTTTTACTTATCTTAAATTTTGTATATTGTAGTTATAGTCCAGTGGAACGGTCTGGCAGTCACTGGTTTGATATTGGGAACGCCTACTTACAGTGTCGGCCAATAAAAGAGAGCCGGGTTCGGTTGCGTCATCAAGCCCGGAAAAATCCGCGCGTTTTGAAAGTGTGTAATATATGTATTTTAGCATTTATAAAAAAAAATGATAAAACATACAGAAAAGAAATTTGCATCAATAACACAGTTATATGGGAAGAATTAATTATGTATATAATTTATATTATATTTTTATTACAAAAATTCAAACTACAACGTAACCTAACTGGCAACTCATAATTTCAAAAAGTTGAAATTTCAAGTTTAGAAGTTGAAATATCAATTTTTAAAAAGGTGAAATTTCAAGTTTAAAAGGTGAAATTTCAAATTAAAAAAAAAATTGCGTATGGCCCTTCTACGCTTTCGTACAAAACTGCTGATTGAGGCTTATTTAGTCATATTTTTCAGTCATAATTATTTCATTAAAACCAATCAATTATGATTAATTTGCGCGATATGATTAAACGAATCAATACTTAATCATTAGTCATAGATTATTATTTTAGTAATTAGTCATCATCAATCAGATCAAGTATTATCCAACACTGCACGCAGCATATAATTCATAATTCAATATCACCTAAATTAGTTAGAATTGCTCAATGGCACATTTTCCCCAGTTTCTTTTCTGTATTCTGTAATGTTAAATATGTTATATTATTAAATAAGAAGGATAGTAAATGTGGCCCATTTATTTTAGATACCTGTTCATTGCGGCCATACATAAAGTACTTTTATTTGCAGAATTTAAAAGCAGAAATTAAAACACTGAACACAAAATCTCTACCCCCAGAACCCATACAGCATGAAGAGGAACCTGTGAAGGAAGTAGTACTCAGTGGCGACTTTGGTTCATTAGAAGAAATATATGATCCTTCAAACTATTTACCACAGAAAGATGAACAGTTGCTTGCGAAATCTCTTGACGAAAGAACAGTAAGTTTTATAATAATAAAACTCGAGCAGTCATATGACTTTCGAAACTAATATGTGCTGCCATTTTATCGGCCATCGTTAAAACTATTTTGCTGTCTCTATATTGGGGGACAAAACTTTCATTATCCTCGCTCTTTATCTCACTTGGACAATACAACTTCTATCACAATAATTCCCCTGACAATTCCATTCCGCATCCGCTGTCAGCCCCATGACAGACTTAATGACGTCACAGGGCGATTTCTGTGCAACGGATGCATTGTCAAAGTCGCATCAAAATAAAATGTCAAGTGAATTATGCATTGCTGTCAAAATTTCGATTTGTTTATTATTATTTAAGGATAGCTTAAATTTTTTGTTGGTGCAGCTGAGCAGCTATTTTTTTTTAACTAAAAAGCATTATACCATGAAGTTTTTCTTTTGAAGTAACTGTTTTTATAATAGCCTTACAAGTTTATTTACACGATCAAGTTTTATGTGAATTAAAATATCCACGTGTCAAAAGTTGTCATCGGTATTCCCTGTTGTCATCACTTGAAATTTTCATATATATCATGAAGGTTCCAAATATTAGAGTCCGCGCGTTTAGAGAAAAAAAAACATATCAACGCAGTAGAAGTTGTACTACACAACCTACAAATGTTGACTGTCAATATCACGCAATTGACTCCGAAAGCGTGACGTCAAAATCGACCGGGAATTACAAAACCTGAAAGTAGGCTTCCGGTTTCTTGACTGCATCTTTGAAAGAGTTTATTGTGAACGAACCGAACTGCGCCAAATTTAAATAGCTGTCATTTGTCTTATTTGAAAACTAGAAAATGTAATGGTGTTATTTTGTTACATATTCCTGTTTTATGTATTTAAAGTAAAAAAATAAATTAAAATATATGCGTAATTTGTTTTAAGAAACCTTATATTGAAGTAAATTTTAATATATTTCAAGAAATAATGTTATTGTGGCTCTTGTCATTCTTCAGCGAGGACGAAAAGATTTTCCTCTGATTCTATAGTTATAGACCTAGTTATTGTTTAAAGGATTGGTATTCTGCACCTGATCACTTATTTATTTTGTCCGTTCTTACTTTCAATTCGGTTCGTAGTGTTTTAGTCGCGCTTGTTATCTCATCTGGTACGATTTTGAACTTTTGCAAATTACAGTGGCACAAAAAACAAAAACAAGTGATTCGTTTTTCTTAAATGATAAGTTTTTTTGTGGATGAAAAGAGACTTATTGTTCGTGGTGAAAATGCAGTGGATTGAAACCATGTTCATTTGGTCTGTGATGTCCATGAAATAGTTTATGACGCAGACCTTAATATTATAAAAGGAAAAGTAATTCATTTATAAATTAGACATAACAATACATTATCTTTTTTAATTTTCGTTGGCTGTTACGATCTCTCACTACAGTTACTAATTTTGTTTATTTTATTTTTGCATCCCCTACACATCCTATAAATTTGTAACACGTATTCATTAACACTCTTTATATTATTTATACGTATGTGACGAATATATTTTTTTATATGCTAATCTACTTTTCAAATTTTTCTTACCTACTTCTTTTATTTTCCATGTCCAATATTTGTCATATGCATTATTCATTTTATTAATTGATTATATTGCAAAATATTGTTATAAAATTAGCTTTATAAGAAACAATTTTTAATGCTAAAATAGTTTAATTTCACTTTACAGATTACAGCTTTGATGACAGCTATTTAAATTTGGCGCTAGTACGGTTCGTTCACAACAAACTCTTTCAAGATGCAGTTAAGAAACCGGAAGCTTACTTTCAGGTATTGTAATTCCCGGTCGATTTTGACGTCATCACTTTCGGAGTCATCGAAATAATTTCAAAAATTACATTTAAAAAAATACCTGTAAGCTATACAGCTGCTATTAAGTTATTAAGTTAAAACATCGTAATATCCCTACTTGAACTCGCCCGGACGAATTTTGCTCTTTGCGCATGTTTCTTCTCTAGGCGCGTGAGTCTTCTTCTCTACTCCATTGTGCCACTTTCATTTTAATATCAATCACATACAAATGACATGGACTGTTACTTGACAGTCAAAACTTGTAAGAACTTTTAAGAAAAAGTAGCGCATGTGCGCAAGTTCCAGTTTTCGTTGTAAGTTGATTCATCTATCTCTCTTGCCCGTACATCATTGTGCGACAGAGAAAACTTTTCAAATCACTTGAAAAGAAAAACTTCATCGTGTAATGCACGCTTAATGCACGTGAACCCTCAAAGGCCAGAGGTGTCAGATTTTGATAACACATTTCCAGTTCCAGGTAACAGAAGATGAAATAGTTCTCTGCATCCACGAACTTATCCAAGAAGTCGTTGAAACTGTCATATCAACAGATAAATCGCAAGATGAAAAACTAGTGGCAGCATTATCTGAAATAGTGGACCAAGTTCCAATGGAGTATTTGGAAAAACGAAAAAGTGTAGAATTCTTAGCTGGACTTATAAAAGATGTGGTTGACGAAGTTACACATCTAAGTTCCGAATCTATAACAATAGGAGTCGCAAAGGCTACTCAAAAAAGCATAAATGAAATTGCTGGATATATTGAGGAAATAATAAATACATTGAATGGAGTACCAGAATATGAAGAAGAAGATACCGAAGAAGTTGAAGATATACTTCAAGAAAATTGGATGATTGAGGAAGAAATTGAAAATGATTTTGAATCTAGAACGAATTCAGTTAATCCCGATGAACTGGATTAGATGTAGGAATGGAGTGTTTAATATAATAATTTATATTTTGAAATGCAAATTCCAAATTTAGTATGTCGCTTTTTATATCCTATATTACTTTTATATATTTATTGTATACATGATATTTATAATTCTTTTTTTTTACGCCTTATTTTATTCTTTAATTTTTCTTATGTACCCAATTATGTATATATTTATTTGATTTTAATAAAGCTTGACACCTATATAGATTTCATAGTTACTTGTCGCGAATTTAGAAAAGTTTTTTATACACATCAAAAAATTAGAGCTAAATTTCAGCTAATTTTAAAATGACGTCACTGATGAATGTTCGATGGAATTATGAATACAGAAACGGTTTCTATAAAAAGCTACTTAATTTAAATCAGTGTATAGGTATGCATACAGTAGCGATACTAGTAAAAGTTCATTGCATTCTTTTATGGTTTCAATTATATCAATAAATAACTTTTTTCTTCAAACGTCATAAAAATGGCATCTTTTGTGACTTGATTCGTAGAAGATTCATTTCTACACCGCCGGAGGAAAAATAGCTAATTTCTACGCCGCCGGCGTAGAAATGAAGTACATAAATATCCATAGCAACTACATAAAATGAGCGAATAAGAAGTAACTTGTAAAATAAGGAATCTGTCACATCCCCCAAGTTAATCAAGATAACCTACAAATTGAAATATAAAGTTTATATTTAACGAAATAACATATTATAAAATAGCAGACTTACGTAATAGTAACGACGGTAAGAATAATTAGAATTAAAGTGATATGAAAAGTTCATATTGTTTTCATCGATTCCTCGACATATATCTTTCAGCAATATTGTTGAACTTCCATACAATTGAACAACTTCAAGGGCCGTATATGGCAATACTTCAAATTCTGATATAATTGCACATAAGGACAATGTAAAATTGCATAGTTTTTATTTAAACGTCAAAATTTTCTTCATTTTCTTGAATGTTTATAACAAAAAGTAAATAAATACGAATGTATCCATAGTAACAGAGCAATTGAAATCAGCAAACGTCCTTTACGTCAAATATTTATAATGGGCTACTTGCGTACCTTTTTTATTTAATATTTTTGAAGAGCAGGTAAAAACTTGCTTCCCATATTTTTCTTTTGTCAAAATTTTCATTAATTAGCCAGAAAAAAAATAATGAAATTTGATTATTTGAATTCCCGCCAAGTATGACGTAGAATTACGCCGCACCAATGAATGGCCGTAAAGCCATAGCGTTTGTTTGTACGGGTAATGTAGATCTCCTGTTTGACGTTTCAACAATAGTTTGGAGGTTAGTATTTTAGTTTGTCTTTTTGATATCGATATTTTAAATTACATGTAACTACCTCTGTGTTTATTTGTGAAGTAATTAACATATTTGAGAGCCCAGAGAGAGAGAAAAAATGAACTAATGTCAAATTCAAATTAAAAGTTTCTCGCACGCCATGCCATCTATACGTTACATTTTTAAACATGGTATCCTTTTCCGGCTCAATATAATGACGTCACAGACAATTTTCTTTCTTAATTTACTAAAAAACAAATATTTTTTTAAAAATAAAATTTATATTTTTATATAATTATGTTTTCAACATAACATTACGTATATAATGATAGAAATCGGATTTTCAGTACCACGCAAGTAGCCCATTATTGTAATGTCAAGTTGTAATTATTTTATTTAAATACGTATGTTTGAAAAAAAAAATATAATGTGCCATTCGGAGTAAAAGTGTCATTGTGTGCCTCGCATGTAATTGTCCGACTCGCTACGCTCGCCGTGCAAAGAATCACTTTTACTCCTAATAACACAATATACTATTCCATTTCACGATGTGTTGGAAAAAAAGTCGTTTGGTATTTTTAAATTTCCAAAGGTGGCGTTTTCCTTATAATTCAAAATAATGACGTTGCATCTAACTGTATGTGCGAATTTGAATATACATATTTCACATACTAGCAAATAGAACAATTTTTCTATTATTTGGGCTGTTGAATGGTATACAGAGCTTTTACTTACATGACAAACTGAATTAATTCCGTTTTACTTCAAACCGCACTTAAAAAGTTTAAAACACGCGACAGTCAAGTACACAAAAACAGCTGTGAACAAAACTGACGCTATTTTGAGAATAGTACAAACTGACATGATGCATGCGCAAAAAAATCGGTTACACAAATTCAACGCAATCACTACTGTATGCGTAGCTATATACCTTTCCTTATTATGGTTTTGATAAAAAGCTGCTTAATTTAAATAAGGAAGCTAATTTGTTTATTTTCCGGAAATTGTTAAACTCTTCAAATTCGTCCTTCTTAGATGACGAAAATGAAATTCAACCAACTATGATATACAATTATTTATGAAAGTGTAGAAGGACCATACGCAAAATTTTTTAAAACTTGAAATTTCACCTTTTAAACTTGAAATTTCACCTTTTAAACTTGAAATTTCAACTTTTTCAAATTATGACGTGCCAGTTAGATTACGTTGCAGTTTGTATTTTGTTATTAACCTAATCTAACTGGCAACTTATAATTTGAAAAAGTTGAAATTTCAAAAAAAAAGATGAAATTTCAACTTTTTGAAAAGGTGAAATTTCAAGAAAAAAGTTAAAATTTCAACTTTTTGAAAAGGTGAAATTTCAAGAAAAAAGTTGAAATTTCATCTTTTTGGAAAGGTGAAATTTTTAAGAAAAAAGTTGAAATTTCAACTTTTTGAAAAGGTGAATTTTCAAGAATAAATTATTTTTTTCTGTGACCCCTCTAAGCTTTCGTAATTATTTGCATTGACAGAAAACAAAAAAATCATACAAATTTAAAAACATTATATCATCCACTTCATCAATAATTTTATTGTTGTACATTTATATTTTTAAATTTCAATAATAATAATAATATCAAATTGCAACGTAACTGATATCAATGACAACCGATGAATGTCTGATGAGTAAGCGCTTAAATTAGAAACGGTGCAATAGATTTCATCTACTTTTAACCGCAGAATTAAAAAACTCGCCATATTTTTTTTAATTCGGAGGAGTAAAAGTTGTTATTGGAAAATAAAAACCTACTCTTTTGTACTATTTGAATTTTACTTATACATAATTGGAATAATAATACCTTTTTACCTCCCGCTACCCTTGGTAAGGGAGGTATACGGATCGTGCTAAAAATCTCATATCGAGATTTTAGTAAATAACCACGGTTTAAGGTCCCTACAATCCAATTTTAACATTTTCACGATGATGTGTGTGTGTGTATGTGTAAGAATTTTGTTTGCACTCTAACTCAAATACTATCATTCAGAAAATTCTGAAACCTTGTATTTTTACCCTATTCTAATAGGAATAGAAGCCATTAGATTTTGGTGTAAATCGGATAAACGGAAATCGTACTTTACTTGAAGCTCATAATGGTTTTTCTTCAAAAAATACCCCTAAATGTCATTTTTTCGAATTTTATGTCTAATGAAAATTAAAGATTATTGAATTTTCTACAGGAATACATTAATACTTTTTTTATATATTTTACAGATAAATTTTAAACTAATTTTTTTTATTAGTCGCGAAGCCTAAGATAAAAACTATTTCTTTGTTACACAGTTCATTTTTTAAATGAATGTGACTGACAGTAAATGTCACTGTCAGAAAACTTATTACTTCAAATTAATAATAGTGACATTTTAAAAAGAAAATAGTAAATAAAGAAATAGTTGTCTGCAATGGAACAGTTTGCAGCGTTAGTCAATAAGTAGGTAGGTATGTATTTAAATTAATAAAAATTAAATAGCGGGAGGTTTTGTGTTGGCCACATCAGATTTTTAGTTTTAAGTTCTGCATTTTTTATTATTAACACCCAACGTTTCGGCACCATAAACTGGTGCCTTCTTCAAGGGAAATTGACATTCTATTTTATCTTAAGAATGTAGTATTCCGCAAGATCAGGCTTCTATTTCCGAGAGGGGGACTAGCTGTTGGAATTATGTGAACAAACATTTTTCATATGTTACTATGTTTTATATGTTAAAAAAAAATAAAACGTAGTAGTCTAGATAATACTCTGATAATACTGTTTTGTGATACTATTGTTATATGTCATATGTGTAAAGAATAAAATATATTTCAACTTATATTGGTCTCTTCTGCTTTAAAATTCAACATGTTATGGGCCCAGGAGAGGCCAGTAGAGTCTAGTAAAGGACAGTTATAAAAAAAGGCATATTAAAAAGACTAACTACAAAATAAAAATGAGTTCCAATATTCCATCTATCGATAAGCTTAGAGGACGAGAAAATTATGCGTCATGGAAATTTGCAATGAAAGCGTATCTTAGATTGGACGATTTGTGGAATGTTGTGGAAGGGACTGCAAAAACAGATGAAGTCAAAGAAAAAGATAGAAAAGCTCTATCAAAAATAATTCTCTTAGTAGATCCCATTAATTTTCCGCATATAGAGAATGCTTCTACAGCCAAAGAAGCGTGGGAAAATCTTCAAAAGGCTTTTGAAGATTCAGGTCTTACAAGAAAGGTTGGTCTTCTGAGACAATTGATAACAACGCAGTTGGAAAATTGTCAATCAGTAGAAGAATATGTTAATAAAATAGTATCTACTTCACAACGTTTAAGAGATATTGGTTTTGAAGTAAAAGATGAATGGGTTGGTACTCTTTTACTTGCCGGACTTCCGGAAGAATACAAACCCATGATTATGGGGCTGGAAAGTTCGGGAATACAAATTACAGGAGATGCCATTAAAGTAAAACTTTTACAAGAAATTAAAATTAATCCGGAAACCAAGACTACTAGCAGTGAAGCAGCTTTATATTCTCAAGGACAGAAATTTAAAAAGAAATCTCCTCGGTGTTATGCCTGCAATAAATTAGGCCATTTTGCTTCAAATTGTAGAAATAAAGAAAATGTTAACAAATACAATAACAAGAATGACAAATATCAAGATTGTAGAAAGAAAGAAAATGTTAACAAATACAATAAAAAGAATGACAAATATCAAGACTCCGTTCATTGTAGTACATTTTTGGCATATCTGTCAGCAGCAGAAAATTCAAAAAATGACAATGCCTGGTATTTAGATTCATGTGCTTCAAATCACTTGTCAAAAAACATCACAAATATGAGAAATGTCATTTCAAAATCAGATTTGAAGATTATGACTGCTGATAAATCATATCTAAATGCTGAAGCTATTGGTACTACAGATATTAATTTATTAAATGATGGCAAGAACAATGCAGTGACAGCACACGATGTATATTACGTGCCAGATATTGCTACCAATTTATTATCCGTTAGCAAGATTGTCAGTAAAGGACATGAAGTAATATTTGATAAAAATGGAGGCCGTATAATTGATTTAAAAGGTAAAGTGGTAGCTACAGCTTCAGAACATAATGGTATTTACAAAGTGGATATGAAAAATGAAAAAGAAATTGCCACTAATCGAGTATATTTAGCTGAAACAGAAAAAAAATTATGGCATCGAAGATTGGGCCATTTAAATCGAAAAAGTACAAATTTATTAAAGAAAATGGCATATGGCGTTGAAAATGTCAAAATCTGCAATATTCCGTGCGAAATCTGTCTACGCGGTAAACATTCAAGACTTCCTTTCAAACCAAGTCACACAAAATCCTTAGAAATGCTAGAATTAATACACACGGATATATGCGGACCAATGGAAACGAAATCCATTGGAGGTAGTAAATATTTCCTTATATTCATTGATGATTTTTCCCGCTTCACATATGTATATTTTTTACGAGAAAAAAATCAAGTAAATGATATATTCGCCGAGTTTTGCAGCATGGTGGAGCGACAAACGAAAAATAAAATAAAGACATTGCGTTCTGATAATGGATCAGAATTCACAAATAATGAATTTAAGAAACAGTTAGCTGCTGCAGGTATTCGCCAACAACTAACAGTAAGATATTCCCCTCAGCAAAATGGAGTAGCCGAAAGAGCCAATAGGACAATAGTCGAAAAAGCTAGAAGCATGTTACAAGATTCAGGTTTACCGAAGACATATTGGGCAGAGGCAGTAGCGACTGCTGTTTATCTAAATAATAGATCTCCATGTGTAGCAGTAAAAAGAAAAACTCCGTACGAAATTTGGACAGGAAATAAACCTGATTTAAGCCATATCCGAATTTTTGGTTGTGAAGCAATGGTCCACATTCCTAAACAGTTACGAAAAAAATGGGATGCAAAATCAGAAAAACTACTTTTTATTGGTTACTGCAATGAAACAAAGGGATACAGATTTATAAATCGAGCAACAAAGAAGATTACGATCAGCAGAGACGTTGTATTTCTAGAAACAAGGATATTAGAAAATAATGAAAACAAAACAGAATTACAACAAGAGAAGATAAATAAATTTTTCCTATCATTTGACGAAGAAAGTCAAGAGGAAGAAAAAGTGTCAGAAGAAAATCCTAATGAAGAATCAAATCAAAATGAAGTTATAAATCCTATTGAAGAATTGTATCAAAATGAAGATTTAAATCCTATACAAATTCCAAAACGTTCATCTCGTTTATCCAAACCAAAATTGATGCCCGATTTCATTACTTACTTAGCATGTGATAATTATGATAAACCGCAAAATTATGAAGAAGCAATAAGTAGTTCTAATGCTGAAAAGTGGATAGAAGCAATGAGAGATGAATTGGAATCATTCGCAAAGAATAACACATACGAATGGGTAAATCTACCACCAAATAGGAAGCCTCTCACAACTAAATGGGTATATAAAATTAAAGAAAGCGGAAGATTTAAAGCACGTTTAGTAGTCAAAGGTTGTGCCCAAAAGGAAGGGATAGATTATGCAGAAACATTTTCTCCGGTTGTGAAATATACATCTCTACGCTATCTTTTTACTCTTGCTGTAAAAGAAAACTTGAAGATTGACCATTTAGATGTCAAAACAGCTTATCTTCATGGCTATCTAGATGAAGAAATTTACGTAGTACCGCCAAAGGAAACTATTTCCAATTCCGAAGATAAAGTATGGCGTCTAAAAAAATCTATGTATGGTCTTAAACAAAGTGGACGATGTTGGAATTTCCGTCTTCATCAGATTCTTATGGAAATGAATTTAACACAGTCGAATGCTGACCCATGTATTTACTATCAACGAAATGAAAAAGAAATTATTATTATAGCAGTCTACGTTGATGATCTGCTTCTCTTTACTGATAAATCAAATTCGAAGGAATTCGTGAAGAATAAGTTAGAATTACAGCTAGACATGAAGGATCTTGGAGAAGTAAAGAATTGCCTTGGCATGCGAATTACACGAGACTTCGAAGCTGGTAAACTTTGGATCGACCAAACTGAATATATAAAGAAAATTTTAGAGAAATTTCACATGACAAATTTTAATCCCGTTTCAACTCCCATGGTTATTGGCCAGAAACTGATGGAAACACCAGAAGAGACAACGTGTTCCAGCAGCGTACCGTATCAAGAAGCCGTAGGTAGCTTATTATACTTGTCACAAATTTCTAGACCAGATATTGCTTATTCAGTAAATTCAGTTAGTAAATTTAGTATTAATCCTAAAAATATGCATTGGCTTGCTGTGAAGCGAATTTTTCGGTATTTAAAAGGAACCGAGAATTTGAAATTAGAATTTTGTAGAAATAGTAATTCAAAGTTAGAATGTTTTAGTGATGCAGACTGGGGTAATGAAAGTAACAGTAGACATTCAATCACTGGTAGTGCATTTAGACTGAATGGTGGTTTAATTTCTTGGCATAGTAAAAAACAAAGAACAATTGCTTTATCCACTGTGGAAGCAGAATATATGGCTTTGTCTTTCACCGTGCAAGAAACATTGTGGTTAAGAATGTTAATTAAAGAAATTGAACAAAACCAAATTTTAGAACCTACAGTTATATTTTGCGATAATTTGGGCGCAATTCATTTAGCAAAAAATAATATTACCAGTCAACGATCAAAACATATTGATATAAAACATCATTTTATTAGATCCCATATACAAAATAAAACTGTTATCGTAGAACATTTACCTACAGATAAAATATTATCAGATTTACTAACTAAACCACTAGGGAAAATGAAACATAAATATTTTGTTAACGAATTTGGTCTAGTGTAATAGTTTGTTGACACTGTAAAAAAAAAAAAAAAAATGTTTATTCAAGGGGAAGTGTTGGAATTATGTGAACAAACATTTTTCATATGTTACTATGTTTTATATGTTAAAAAAAAATAAAACGTAGTAGTCTAGATAATACTGTTTTGTGATACTATTGTTATATGTCATATGTGTAAAGAATAAAATATATTTCAACTTATATTGGTCTCTTCTGCTTTAAAATTCAACACTAGCAACTAGCAGTTAATATTTAAGAACTTGTATAATATAATAAGTAGGCATATAGCATGTAAAAAATAAATATATAAGTAAGTCTTTTACCTACCTGTTGCTATGAAGAAATCAACAAAACATACTTTTTTGTTGGTGAAATAAGTGTCAGAAGTAAATATTCGTGTATGATATGTCAGTAACTACAGGAGGAGAATATATTCCGTCCGACTCTTTTCCCGAACATGAATATTATGGAGAGGGGGAATACTACGGAGAAGGAACGATTCCAGAAGAAGGGTCAGTCGTACTTAATTCTGAAGATTTCATCTCTGGACCATTCCGCAGTGACAAGTGCACTATACATAATGATATCCTGGAATTGGAGTAAGCTGAATAAAACAGAAATTAATGTGAAATTATTTGCGTTCTTTGTACAGTTATTCTTACGGTTATGATTGTCGAAAGCATTTCAATCTTGTGGCCCCAGACAAGGATACAATTGCGTGGATTGGAGGAAATGTTATTCATTTCTTAGATGTAAAATCTGGAACTCTCTCTTTTCGTCGTAGTTATTTAGGGGGTGGCCTTGGACATATTGCTGTGAATCCGAATCCCGATTATCCGCATTTTACCGTTGCGGAAAATGGAGATCATCCTCCCATTATAATTTACGAGTGGCCCTCTTTAGAAATTGTAGGAATATTAAAAGATGGGGCTGCCAAAAGATATGCTCATATCAACTACAGGTTGTTTTTCTTACAATATATTACATCAAAATATTAAATATGTAATTAAAATTATAGCCCTGATGGTGAATTATTAGTATCACAAAGTTATGCACCGGATTTTTTGATAACTGTTTGGATTTGGAAAAACTGGAAGAAGTCTGCAATTACTTTACGAACAAAATCCCACGTTACTGATGTGTTTACTTGCAAGTTTTCTCCTTATGTCCCTGGGCAAATAACTACTGGAGGTGCGATTTAAATAATCGATTAAATATTTGTTTGCAGCTATTATAATTTTTAAAGCATATCATTCCCTTCATTTATCAAGTTGGAATTTCCTGCTTTCGTAGGTTCGGGTCACATTAAATTCTGGAAAATGGCTAACACCTTCACTGGTTTGAAACTCCAAGGCGAACTTGGTCGATTCGGTAAGACTGAAATTTCTGATATAATCGGTGTGTTTCCCATGCCGGACGAGCAGGTCGTCTCCGGGACCGAATGGGGCAACTTGCTTGTTTGGGAAGCGGGGCTTATAAAGATTGAAGTAATGCGTACTATGCGTCGTCCATGCCATGACGGACCTATCATGCAGATAGAATATATCAGAGACAAGGATGAAATTTGGACGATTTCGCATGATGGATGGATGCGAGCCTGGGAATACAGGATTATTGATGAATCTGATCCGCCAGATGAAGATAGAGTTGTACAGGTAGGAAATACTTAAGAGTACACTTTTTACGAAAAGAATCGATATTAATAATATAATAAAAAAAAACAAATACTGACAGACAGATTCATCAAAAGAATTAAAATCGGAGTTAATTAATCCCATTTTTAATCCGGACTATTTTTTTTGTTAGAGCTATTAGCGAAACAAAATTAGGTTGGAGTTTTAAATTTTTGCCACTTTAGTTCTTGTCGCCACAATCGCCCTGAGTTCTCACGTTTGTGCTGTGTTTATGTAATTGATTTACACCTAAAACATATTTAATACTAAATTATGCATATTATTAATTTATTTTTATAGTTAATTACCTTAATAAATGTTCATCAGACAATGGATTCAGCCTATCCCTAAAAACGCTTGGCCTAATACGTCTGTGTTAATTTTGTTCATGAAATTGTAAAAAACGAAACATTCAACTAAAATAAATAAATAAAAGTTGTAAGTCTGCACGATATTAAAGTAAAGGTTATCTATGAAATATAACAATATATCTTTATCCACAACTAACAAATATGTATATTATTATGAACAAGTTTCAATATACTTAGTATAAAATTATACTTACAATTTGCCAAAAAACCTTCAAAATATCCAATTTCTTGTAAAATTCCCGTAACACTTTCTAATTTATAATCAGCTAACACTAGCCTAGCTACGGGCCTATAAGATTCTTATTAATTAATCTAGCCGCGTGCGTACTTCTCTGGTTAATAAAAGTGGAATAACTTTATTTCTCACAAAAAAATACAGTTTGTTTCTTTTTTTACATATTTATACATTTAATCCTACCTACATAGTAGGATTAGTTTTGGAACTAATTTTTTTATTTAATCCTGTTTCGTGAATTAGAACCGGAGTTGATTTGACAGTTCATGGAGTTAAAAATGGGATTAGCGACTAATCCTTTTGATGAATTCGAAATGGAGTTAAAATTGGGATTAAAAATGGAGTTAATGACTAATCCGTTTCATGAATCTGCCTATTAATGATTATTGTAATTTTATTCTTGTACTAGCGAAATCCGTTATCAATAGTATTGACAATTGTAACTTTTTTTTACGAAAAGGAAAAAGCAGAAGGCAAATGCGCAAGTCCTTCAAGTATAAAATAGTTTATTAAAGAACGAGTTTTATGACATATTTCTTTCGCACGTGTCATAATTTATAAAACGTGCCCATGGAAAAAAAGTTTTATAAAATGAGTTTTTCATACAATTATTTTCTATTTTGCGTCAATTATTGTGATGATGATGTATTACATATCTACTGAACAATATTTACGAAACTGTTTTCTTGTTTTTGTACGTTTGTGCACATTTGCACATTGCACTTCAAACTTTCAAACCAAAATTTTTCACACTTGACCGTTACGTCATAATTTGATATTCGTATATTAGATATATGTACGTATTGAAGACAGAATGTAGGAAACCATAAGACAGAGATAAACATACAATTACTTGTTATTCTGCTGTTCAGCAATTAATGACGCAACGGTCAAGTATGAAAAATCGGTGTATAGTTGTCAAATTACTAAAAAAAAAAAATAATTAGCCAATAGAAACAAATGTAAATCCTATCATTTTCATATTTTCTTCAGTGTTTGCAATTATTATTGGTTATTTGCTATAACTATTGTTTACCGAATTCAATTGCTAGATCAATCAAATTTGCCCATTCATTGCATTCGGTAAACTTCGGCGCCCTTGTAAGCTAGTCGGTGATTTGGTGTGGTGCTCAAAATACCAGGCGTAGTCTTTTATTTCTAAGAGTAATCAAATCATAATAGAGAGAATATACTTATATGTTTATAACTTTATTTGTTCATACAAAATTTAATAATTTTGTAACTACATAAATTTTAATCTTAAATAACAAGAAAAATAAAATACATCTTTGTATCAACAGTATGTACTAATCATTACATTTTTTTATGATTAGAATAAAATTATATGTTTAAAGATCTAGTTAAGATCAATCACAAATAAATTGCATGTTTGTCAAAAAATAAAAAAGATATTCTGTGTAACAAAATCAAAAAATAAAAATAGAATTACTTTTTGCAACTAGGTGGAGTTCCAAAATATTTCTTTCGTTTTCTGCTACTTGAAGAGGAACTGGAACAAATAAACTCTATAATTAGTACTACATTCAATAAAAGTGAACGTACCTGGAACTTTGAGGGGTAAAATATCTGCTAGTTATTCTAGAACTAGAACTAGGAGTACGTAATAAATCCGTACTCCTAGGTGTTGAAGCAGCAGAATCCAGTATTACAAATGACGACCAAAAGTCTACTGGTATTCTCATTAAATAGGTCATTACTAAATTTTGTTGTCTGGTTTCGGAAAGTAATAGAGTTCCTGCAGTTTCATTTGATGAATAACCAATTATTGTAGGACCAAAAATTTTTGCTAGATTCGACGACGGCATTCTGCAATCTCTACTAGCTGCAACTCTACACAAAAAATATATTGTTGGCCGATATTATTATAATAATTTATTATGTTTTATACCTATTTAAATGCAGCATAACATAAGCCAAAGTATCCCTGTTCGGTTGTGGTAGTTGGGAAATAGCTTGATACATACAAGAAATCGCATCTACTTCTTCTTTTGCTTCCGAAGCTTGAATAAAATCTCTTCTAAGGGAAAATGTAACTAACGGTTCTTTTAAACTCCTTAAAAAGTCTTTTACCACGCCGCATAAAACATGAATTTCAACTTCTCTTAAATTTGGAATAGTTTTAATACGTAAAAGTTTATCCTATAAACAAAATAATTTAGACAGGTTCTTACTAACAGTTTTAATTGATTACTTTCAAAGACTTAATATCTTTTTCTACTCCTGGAATTCTGTATAAGCCAACTTCTTTTAACCCTCTACTCTCTATTTCGTTAATACAATGAAGGATTATAGCTGGAACCATTGGCGCAGTATTTGGAGAATAATCCGAAAGAGTGCCCTTTCAAAAAATATAATAATTATTTTTTACAAAAGACGATGAAATTCTATTTTATCGACTAATGGAAAATGCTCGGGAAAATGTTACAGCGTGTGAGGTGTGATGTTTGTTTTGTTAACCTTTAAATTTATTTAATTAAAGTATCAAATCAAAATTTACTTACGTATTTTCTAAAAATGTCTGGTAATATAAATAATTTAATAATTGGAATAATACTACCTTTTTTAGTTTAAGTTCTGTATTATTCCAATTATTAATGAGTTCTGAAAGATATTTTAATAATTTAAATTATACTAATAATAATAATTACTTTTATCATAATTTATCTCTAAAAATATATTCTAAAATATTTTTTACAAATAAATAAATGATACGCGCTAAGTTTTACAAGAAATATTATTTTATTCTTATAAGTCAATTCCAAACAAATCTGTAAGTCAAAAAGAGAAAAATATTGATAAACGCAGTCTGGTGCACTTTTAGCGAATTAAAATGCGTTTCCTTTGCTGTGCAACACATTGTCCGAATGAGCTATACAGGATCTCTTTCTCTTTGTTTCGCATACTTAGAAAACCCCCATGGTTACCCATAAAAATTTCCGATGCCGGATTAGAATGAATTATTTTTCACGACTCGATAATTAAATTTTATAATCGTGTATAAAATTCTATTTTTTTCTAAGGCAGATTTTTAAAAATAAGAAAAATCAATTATAAATTAAATTAAATTTTAAAAGTTTATATATATATATTTGGATCTATTCCAACAATAGATCTTTTTGTTAATGTTAATTGCACAATAGGGTAGTTGCGCATTTTCCAATTTATTTTTTTTTTCTGAAAGAATTGTTGAAGTTATTCACTTTAATACATATTTTATGTCTGGCAACTGTATAATTTTCAAAATATAATTTTTTTTAAAAAAAATTTTGTTTTAAATTTCCCTGTGGTGATGTGTTTTATTAATACCAATCACAGTCTTTCTTGCCCTAGCGGTACACTCTCGGTTGTACACTCTGTACACAATACTACCATTTTTATCTGAAACGATTTATATGTTTGAGAAAAGCACTATTTCAAAAGAAATTATTCATTTTCACACAAATTCATTAGTTTCATTATCTGCTGATATAGAAATAAAAATAAATTATGATTTTAAAGATTTTAACACGTAAAACATAGGTTATGTCACTAAAAGTGACATGTACATTCCCTGGAGTGTAGCTACCTGGTGACAAAATTATGAAGTATATAAGATTTAAGCATCTTGAAAATATCTGATATTCAAGTAAATAATTATAAAATATACGTATTGTTAAATAATACTTTTGTATCTGTTATTTTACTTCTAGAATTATACTGTAAATATTTGTATGATACCATTAAAACATAATTCAACATTTTTGCTTTGTCGTGGTATTACTACAAGCTTATATGAGTCATACAGACTTGGTCGAACTATATAATTATTAATAGTCTACCTACGTCACAAGAATTCCACCGCGAACTTTATTTATGGAAATTATGAATGAAAAGTTTTATATTTTCTAATAATTTTTACATTTATATGTTTAGAATTAGTTTATATTTCATAATTAATAGGAAAAAATAACATTTATTTTTTTTTCGCAACTACCCTAGTGAAGCTGTCATTTACACTATCATTAAATACCAAAGTTTATAATATACCTATTTAATGTAAATAAAAAATTAAAGAACTTTATCTACCCATGCTGTTAAAGTATTATTTTAGCTACCTTGCGGTTAAAGTGCTACTTGATCCACGATTCTGAGTAAATAAAAGCACACTTTAAAATCTGCTATAGAAAAAAAAATATATAATCAAATGAAATAAATTTTATACTTACAACAGTAGATTTTGACGTAGGCAGATTAATCAATGGTATGCAAGGCAACGGCAATAAATTCTTACACTCTATGTGACATATAGCCCTGCAATCTTTGCATCTGACGACAATTTTTCCAAAACGAATCCGACTTTTACAAAGTGCGCAAGTATCCGGGCAAATAACAGCCTTAGAAAGAAAATTATGAGACCTCGATGTAATAATAGGAGGAGATGGCGTATTTTTTGTAGATGATACTGTAGGTGATGTTCTAGGTGTTTTTTCTTCTTCCCGAAGAGGAGTCTTTTCTCTTTCAAACTCTTGAGAAGATTCTGACTCAGATTGGGGTACAGCCTCGATTATGGAAGTCGCTGTTATTGGACCATCTTTGGTCATTTGAAGTGTTGTAGTTGCTACAATCTTATCTGTTGGATGAATTTCAACAACTTTATGGGAAGATTCTGCTATTTGGCGCCTTGGAGATTTTGTACTTTTTTTAGTAGTCGGTGCTTTCCATTCTCGAATTTTCATTCTTTGTATCGTTGAATTATCTATCTCCGCATCTGATCGAGAACAACTAAAATCTGACAATAACGACCCAGTAGAATTAATTTCTCTGGAGTTGACTTCGTCGATAGTGTCCAATCTGTTTGCCAATAAGGCAATATTTCTATCTAAGATAGTAGACCCTCTATTATTGCTGCTAGTAGAAGCGTTTAAAAAAGATAATTTTTCTTTGGTATCATCCGAAATTTTGCACTGTTGTTCGTTAAATAATAGTTCTCTAGCTGAATACATTTGTTGTTCAATCGCACTTCGTTCATCTTCAGCTTTTCTACGTAATTTCCGCTCTTGGTCTAAAAGCTTTCTCGCACTTTTTAGTTTAGCTTGAAAATCGCCTATTTCGTGATTAGCATTATCAAGTTCCGTTTGAAGTCTTCTACACTCCTGTACAGCTCTCAGCCATTCTAGACGGCAGAGTTCTTGATTTTGCGCGAACTCAAGGAAATTTTCAACTAATTTCTTATCGGAATAGCTTTTCAACAATTTGACAAGTTCATCATAATCAGCTAGAATCGATATATTTCTACTAAAAACATAATCGGGTACATGATCCAACAATGGTTCTATTTCAGATTCTTCTGATAAAATAGTCTCAGAATCAGATCCAAGATTATTAGGTTTGTATTGTAAAGCTGATTCAATAAATGTAAATCCCCGTGGAAATTCTTCATTTTCAATATAATTTCTATTTGTAGTCAGTGTCGAAGGAGTGCTGAAATTTGTATCGGAAGTTCTTTCCGTTAAAGCTGTTTTGTCATATTTTACGAGAGCAAAACGTTTAGAACTGCTTGAAGTAAGTGGAGTTAATACATCTTCCGTACTGTCAGTTGCCAAATCAAGATCTAACTCAGAAGTTCTGTTTGAATTACCATTAAAATTTCCATCTCCAAAATTTCCAAGTGTCACTTTTGACGTCATACGCACAGTGTCCACATTTTCAATATTTCTTTCAATTACTTCACTTCTGGAATTTGTCCTGGGTGATGGAATAAATTCCATACGAATTTGAGCTCTTGTTGTCTGTTTACTAGGTGTATGTCGGGGAGTTAGCCCATCTTTAGATATTTTTGGAGTAACTGGACAACTTTTATCACTCATGTTTATTTAAACTAATTATTAAAATATGTAGACAGATTATTAGTAATAAAAAAGTTGTAATGTTGAACTTACCTGTTTATAAACACTATTTCATTACACTACTCCTGGTAAAAAATCATCACGAACAGGACAAATTAAACATGAAAAAAAAACTCAGCTGAGAAATATATTTCCTTCTTTTTCTACACTGTTTGCAGTGCCAAGAGCGCGAATATAAAATTTTATGAAATAGTATATTGTTAAATCACTGTTTAAATAATATGTATATACAAGAAGATTGGCAATGATATAATAAATTTATGTAAAAGAGCTTCAACAACGACGACTACAAATACAATTTATGCCATTGTATTTGTTTTGTTCTCAGCGGGATAGAAAGAGCAGAAAAAAGATAGTGTCAAGTCCTCAAGTCTATTTCCAGCTTTAACGCTAGATGTCACTACTTATTCTACAAACCATGATCAACTTCATGCTAACTTCGCTCCGTCACAAATGATTGAAATGGGGGATTCCACCTTCAAGTGAATTAACATAAACCATAAATAGTACGAAAGTATATATGCTTAGTAGTGAATAAAGAAATAAAATGATATAATTGAAATACTTCGGGCGACTGAAAGACAGCCTATAAATGCATAACAAATAGCGTGTTAAGAGGCGGATCTTACTACCAATGGAATTTAAGAAATTCAAATATCGGAGGAGTGGCCAACTGTCCAATTATCAAACAGTTTTTATTTGAACATAAATTTCTCATATCTGTCATAGGGTAGTTGACATTTTATTCATGATTGTTCCATCCATATACCCAAAAAAAAAAACACTTGACGCTTCTTCTATAGACTCGTACAACTTTCATATGCGTACGCTTTCATGTCTATCTCAATCGTTAGATTAATATTTTCTGCAGTAAAATTATTGTATTTGGGATCATGTTCCTGCCCCTACAGTACGCACTGTTAATATTGAATTATAAAGGGGTCCTCCACCATAAAAAATAAAAACATGTACACTTTATACTTAAAGTATTCTCAATAAATATAATTAAGATACAACCGTACGTAAAGTACATACTTTTCGCACTCTTTACAATGTGTAAAGTGTCACTTTTCAAACACTAATGCATGAAAAACGTTTACTTGTCAACGAAAACTAACAATATTTCAAGATGCCTACACTACACTCATAATAAAACTGTTGGAGTCTAAGGTTAATAGATAATAGTTAAAAAAATCCCTAAACCTTAACTAAAAACGCTAAAACTATATAGGTATTTCGAGAACTAAGTTGCCATCATCAGTAAACTTACGTCTCAGATCAGTTTTGAATTACTCAACATGTCAATCATGCCAGAGGTCCAAAACCAAATCTGAAAACAGAGCAGATTTAGATTACTCAGTATGTGAACATACCAGAGGTCCAAAACTGTTCTGAGAACACTAATACTCAATATTATGAGAAATACCACTAACATTTAGCCTGTAGGAAAAATATTGGATGCAACTCGTGTGTAAATAGTATTTTTATCTCGCACTTGGCCAAAAAAGTGCTACTTTACACACTTGTTACATAAATAATTATTTTTTCACAAATACCTACTCTGTGAGGCGAGATATTGCTATCGTTCTCGCGCAGTCTACTATAGAAACTGACTTTTTAGTACTACGACTTGCTTCAAAATTAAAAGAACTTTCATTTTAAATAATAAAAAAAATAAAAGTGGAGGACCCCATTATAAATATGCATTTTTTTTCATTATATTTTAGATGGTACCTTCATTTGAGCGACAAATACAAGGAGTAAAATTTCAAAGCATTTGTAAAAGACATCTGTACGATCCAGAAAATATGTTTTACTTTGTTCAAGATGCAAATGGTGGTATATGGCTTGTTGATATGGTTTTAAGTGTTAACTATGAGTCACCAAAACGAGTAAAGGCTTGTCATGCAGGCAAGATTCTGGACATGGCCCCATGTCCATGGGGCCCTTACATAGTTAGCCTGGGTGAAGGCGGAAAAATTTGTATTCATAATTATGACACCAGGAAGACTTTGTTTCATTACAAATTTAATGCTAGAGGCGTGGCACTTATTTGGCTTCCATTATCGGTGAGATTTATTAAAATTTCTTATGAAATCATTCACACTATATGTACATATATAATTATTTCTGTATAGGTTGACCCCACTGGTACTTTCTTTTTATCAGGATTTGACGACGGAGTAGTGAGAGTATTTCAAATTGATTTCCAAAATCCAAAGAATTTTATTGTTAAAATTATACAGGTATAAACTAAAGGGCATATAGTACTGAAAGCTTAATCAACATGGGTCCGATCTTCAATAGTTTCCGAGTATAAGGCAGTGAAAAATGAGTTTTTACGAGGTTTGCCCATATTATCTCGAAAACTACAAAAGTTATTACTTCAATTAAATGAGACTTTTTGTTTACCTTTGAGAGGTCATCTAGAATGTGCTTGTTTATTTCAAAGCATAACTTTTTAACTATTTGTAATTGAGAAAAATGTTTCCTATAAAATTTTATTATATTTTTATAGTGTACTGGCATAGATAAAATTTTGTTTGATCACTTTATTTGTCTGATAAAAAATGGCCACTTCTCTGAAACAGTTGAAGATCGAGCCTATGTTGATTAAGCTTACTCATTTTGGTCATGCATAGAAATCGATCACTACGCAGTTTTGAATTTAATTATTTATTTGGCCGCGTTCAGCACGTCACAGCGCTGGCAGCGGTGAGCGCCAGAGTTTACCGAACGCAATGAAAGAACGAATGCGATTGGCCCATTCATTGCGTTCGGCAATCTTCGGCGCTCAACGCTGCTAGCGCTGTGACGTGCTGAACGCGACCATTATCATTTAGAAACTATACTTCATTTCATGTAAGAAAATAGCATTGGTTTAGATAAATGTACACTTTACCCTTAAAGTACTACTCAATAAATAACGATTAGGATAAGAAAACATTTTCTTTAATAATTACTTTGTGAGGTATTTGAATTTATTTCCAGTGTCATAGATGACGTCACACTATTGGTATCTTTTCGCGCAGCCTACTACAGAATCTGGTGTAAGAAAGATAGCTATAGGTTTCTTTAAAAATCAAATGCAACTATACAAAAAACAATTATGACTTTTTGATACCACGAATTGCTTCAAAATTAAACGAACTTTTATTTAATTTAAAAAAAATGGTTTATGGTCCCATTGGTCAGAATGCTAACCTAGTTCACAAAAGCGAAAATAAATATCGCTTGGCAGCTGTCAATTATCAAATAAAATCTGCAGAATTAAGCGACACTTAAACATATGTTTTGATGTAATTTTTAATATTCAGGACTCGTACATGTTACAGATAAAAATATTTTTATTAATGGGAAAGTTTGGTTTCACGAATTTAAATTATTTATTTAATGCATGTAAAAACCTTTGGCTCTCAAGCGCCATCTGCTATTTTCTTACGTGAAATGAAGTGTAGACCTCAGATTAAAATAAAACTTATGCAGTTTGAAAGATCATTTAATACTTTTTTAAGATGAGCCTAAATTATTTTCCTTTCGCGTTCTCAAACGAAAAGTTCCAAAATGATATGCATGAAACAAATTAACATTTACACTAAGAAACTGATACAACACTGAAAAACGAATTATATGCAAATTAATTCAGACTGCAATCTGTTAAAACTGTGATATACTCGTGATAGCAACCACGTAAATATGTGCTTGTACAACCATTTAAATATGCGCTGTTTTTGATATCGGTTTCTGCACTTGATAAAAAATAAGCACTCTTGATAAATTTGGGCTCATGTTAATGCAAAATAGTGAGCTTACAAGCATAGTTTCTAAAAAAAAATTCAAAACTGTTAACTATTTAAAAATGTATGACTCTGGTAGAGCATTAAGCCTCATAATAAACCTATAACTGCAATGACCTTAAATCCGGCTGGAACTATATTTGTTACCGGAGGAGAAGATGGTTGCCTTTTTATATTCCAAATGATATGTAAACCATATGTACAATTACAACCAATTGGATTTGTTCCAATTGCTGCCACTCCTTCTTGCTTTACTTGGTGTCCAGGAAAGGTAAATATATTTTTAATATAATTTACTGTTAATATTTACATGTCTTTTCTCATAGGAAACAGTATGTTTGGTGGGTTGTATGCATGGAGAACTATTTGAATTTGATTTTCCAACTGAACCTTTACCGTACACCAAAATATCTTACTTGTTACATACAATAAAACCTGTGAAACAACGCTTCACTACATGTAAAGCGCAGATACGTCGTGAGTTATACCTTGCTGAAATAGCAAAACAGAAAGCAGAAAAAATTGAACGTAAAATGAAAGAAATAGAACAAATTAAAGCAGAAGGACTTGATGTGGATGAAGAACAGTATTTACAAGATTCTGAAGAAGAAGAAGTGTTAGAACCACTGCACATTCCTGAAATTCCTAATCCTATATTTTTTATGGTTTATACTCCTGAAGACACAATTTGGTTGTCCATGGGAGGTTATGATGCAGGGTATATTTACGAGTACCATATGGATCAGAAACAAAAGAAACCAATTAAAGCCACTATAATATGTGACGGAGATGACATTGAGATGCACGGAATATTATATGGGTAAATTCAATTTAGACTAAAAGTTTCCATCCAAATATATTTGATCAATTTGTATTGCGGTGACATTTATTTTAGTCCGGAAGGAGATTTTATTATAACAAGTATGCAAGATGGTTCCATCCGAATTAACCGAGTAAATGAAGAAGACTTTAGAGATCTTTCCGATTATTGGCAATTATCAATGCATGATAATTATAATGGTCGCATAACTAAAATGTGTTTCAGTTATGATTACAATTACTTTTTTAGGTAAACAGAAAAATTATTCAAAATTTTATTTAAAATTGTATTCGCATAGAGGCTGTTCATTTTTTTTTCACCATTGCTATCACGAGAACTATAAGAGAAACAAGATTGTTTAAATTAACAAAAATTAACAGGATTGTATTGAATGATATTTTTTAAAAAATTAAGAACCTATACAAATCTACAAATTATAATAATATTGTAGTAGATTTCCTTGACCGTAAGTCAAAAAATGCCACGACCATGTTACTAAATTAGAAAATTCATAGTTTACATATTTTGCATCTGTTCAGCGCCTTGTATTATAGATTTAAATTGTTCAGATCCTGAAACTGAAAACGATGATTCTGATTAAAATCTAAGTTTTTTTTTTTGATATACGGAAATAGGCCCCCTGAGGAAAATCGCCGTAGCAAAAAGGGTTAACGGGCTGAAAGTAGTACGTCATGGGTGCTTAAAGAAATCTACTACAATGTTATTATAATTTGTAAATTTATATAGGTACTTACATTTTTTTAAAAATATTATTCAATACAATCAATCCTGTAACATGTGTACATTTACATTTTGACATTACTAGGTGCTCAGTTCAGTAATGAGCGTTCATTGTTAAAGCAAGCATAACATCTTGGATAAGAATTTTACTGTGCAACTACGGGTCTTCGGAATCCCAATTAAACTTTTGCCTATTTAAATAGTTTCAAGCAATTTTAAACTTTCATAGACGTATTATCTACATGGAAAACTATATTTGCGTGAAACGCTAAAATTTTCACAGTAGCAGATTTGTTCGGAATTAGCTAATTAAAAATTGAAGATTCTCTATATTTAAAAATTACATATATTGCTAACATTTTCATTAATACTATTAGTTGTGGCGAGGATGGAAACTTATTTTCTTACGCATATAATACTGAAGATGGTACACATCGTAAATATCCAAGAATTCCAAAACCTAAGCCAGTTCCTCGCTTAAAAACAATAGAAGTTGACCTCAATTATGCATCGTTAAGTTTAGAAGAAGTTATGATAAAAGCTGAAGAAGATAAGCAAATGAGATTAGCAAACGAACATAAAAGAAAATTGAGACATAGACTAAAAGAATTGACTGTAAAACTTAATGAGTTATTGGAGAGGTATTTGTGTATAATTTTTAAGTACAATATAAACATTTTAATTAACTGTTACTTTGAAGGAATTGTAAGCTTCCCTCATCTCAAAGATATCCTCTACGAGAGTTGATTGTTGACGAACGTATTATGAAAGCTTTAGATAATGAATTGGATGCAAAGGTAAAGCAATAAATATGTGAAAATAACAATCATATTTCAATAAATCATTTTCCTACAATCGTGCGTAAAGTACAGACTTTACGCATTCTTTACAATGTGTAAAGTGACACTTTCAAACACTAGTGCGTAAAAAATACTTTTCAAGCACTATGCGTGAAAAGTAAATACGTTGATAGGCAACGTTTAATTTACTTGTCAACTAACACTAACAATATTTGAAGATGCCTGTACACTCTCACTCAGTACTAACATTTCGGTTGTAGGAAAAATATTGTATGCAGCTCGTGTGTAAATAGTATTTTTTATCTCGTGCTAATTTCCGCACTCGGCTGCGCCTCATGCGTAAAACATCGCATTCGACGAAAAAAATAGTACTTTACACACTTGTTACATAAATAATTATTGCAGGTGGCACTTGAAAGAAGAAAACTAGCATATGATGTGGAAAAGTCCACAGTAGCAATGCATAAAATGAAAAAATATTATATCGATTGTTTAGATGTATTTCCATTTGATGTTCTTGGTATTAATAATGAAAGATTCGCTACTACTCTTGTATCGAGAACACTTAGTACAAAATTTTTTGAAATGTTCAAAGTTGTGGAAAACAAATACGATGAAGAAATGTTAAAAGGAAGGTAATGTTAAATTTGCCATGTGGTTTAAAATAAAATATCATCTTGCAGACTAATAGGGTATTTCACATAAATAAAATTTTACAATTTTAGCTACATTAATTGAAACTTAGAAGCACAAGTAACAAAAAAAATAATTCTGTAATAATTAATAAAATTCCTTACAAAATAAAGCATTGCAAATCACTTAAGACCCGGTATTTTTATCTCCGGTTAAACAGCTTGTTAATTTAACTGTCAGTTAAAAGAAAAACACAGTATCGATATTATAGCCTACATTGTAAAAATTACATATTTTTCGCTGCCACATTGTTTTATAACCGATAGTTAGCTTAACCGGCAGTTTAACCAGAGATACAAATATCGGGCATAAAACAAAAGTAAAAGTGAGGATACCTCTAAAAAGTTGAAGGGCTCTAATAGAAATTCTTTGACATTCTCCGAATATTTAATCCATATCAATCATTTCTTTTTTGTGACGCACTTGGACCTTAATTATTAAAATAAAAAATGATTGTTACTGTCACATTTAATAACAAAACTGATGTAGGTAGATACTTTTCTTTTGCCTTAAGGCAATAAAATTTATTTCATAGCTTGCTATGTTTTGTTTTGTATGGAATTTTATCAATATATACTTCATTTCACTTAAGAATATAGTGTTGGTTTAGATATGGATATAAATTCTGCCCTTTGATTGGTCAGAATGATAACCTAGTTCACAAGTGATAAAAATATCTCTTGTCCGCTGTCAATTATCAAATAAAATCGACAGAATTATGTGATATTTAACCAAGTTTTGATGTAATTTTTAATATTGAAGACGTACATTTTACAGATAAAAATATTTTTATTATTGATAAATTCCAACGACTTTTATTTTGCACGATTTTTTTTTGCTTTTAAGCAAAATCACTCAAGCAAACTGACATTAGGTAAAACCCCTCCTCCTTGGGAGTCGGGATTTACCATGCAGTTTGCTTTGCAAAAAAAATCGTACAAAATAAAAATTTGTTGATAAAATCAGGAGGTCTTGTGATATTACTTCTGACAAAATTTGGTTTCTCTAATTCAAATTAGATATTTATTTAATACGTGTAAAAACGTTCGGCTCTCAAACGCCATCTTCTATTTTCTTATGAGAAATAAAGTATATATTTTGAAATGAAATGGTCGCCATTTTGAAATGGTTAAAATGGTATTTCATAATTGAAATATTTTATAGATTACCACCCAGAAAAACAATAATGTTTAAGTCGGTGTTGGAATTTAAGAAAAAAGAACAACAATTAGAACCATTCTTGGTGGGCCTATCACCGTCAACAATTGCTTTTAGACTTGGAATTAAACTAACACGTCTTCTCGAAAAATATAGAGCTAGAAAACATTATCAAGAAGAAAGGCAAGAAGAAGTAAGATTTTCGCATATCTTTTCTGAAGAATTAATTGTTGGCAATTGAATACATTTTCAGTGGAATTATCATATGCTTGATAAACCTGCTGAAGGAGCATTTCATCCAGATGATGTAAAAGAATTTGAACACGCTGAACGAACTATTGGTGATTTTAAATTGAAAACTTCAAAAAAATATAAGATTCCAGTTAATTTACGGGAGACTACAGTGACCAAATATAAGCAGTTATTAGAAGCTAGACTTAAAGTATATTTTTTTAAAACCTATTTTTTACATGCACCTTGGGGGATTCCACGATTTTTTGATTTTTTTATGTTATAATATTTTTAAATTCAAAAATTCTGTAATTTTTTTTTTAAATTCTTTTTTGGTAAAAAAAATGGCAAATATTTGATATCCAGCGTTTCCCGCCTTACGGCGTAAACGAACCAATTGGTGGAGAGCAATGGTATGATATCCATATACCTATTAACTAATATATTGCTAATGCTCGTATCTTTCCCATAAGAGTAGGTGAAGGAAACACTGTGAAATGGAAATATCATTTCTGCATAAGTCTATCTCTCACAAACAGCCAACCGGCAATTATGCGCATGCTCGAAAATATTGACTACTATTGGCTAACGCTGACAGCGTCGCTGGCTGGGCTGCGTTCCAAAATCCTTCTCTTAAAGTACAAAATTATTCAAAGTTGTTTCAAAACTAATAACCTCTAAAACAGCCAGAGTTTACTCAAAAGTGATGTTCTACTTACTCTACTAACGAGGAGAGTATAGAAATTACTCCACAATATTTTTAAACTTAGATGCTCACGATTCTTAACATATGAATGTAATTTGCCTTCTTGAGGAAGAAAACATGCTTTTGGTTGAAAATAAAGATAAGTAAATACTTTGGCGTGTACTACGAGCATACTTTTATAATAAAAGCGCTTTTATGGAGCGTACTTTCACATTATATTGAGGAGAGTGCTCCATAAAAGCGCTTTTATTACAAAAGTGCGTTTTTATTACAAAAGTGCGCTTTTAATACGGGCTTGACAATAATGAAAGTAAAGATGTACTCAGGATTTCAGTCAGTGATAATAATTTTATTCTACAGCCAACGTTTCGCCCCCATTTGGAGCTTCATCAGGGCAAAGAACAAGTTAAATATTTTTTACAGTACAAATAAATAAAAATAAATAAATATATCATCACGGCATATTACCCATTTCTGGGTGTGCCAGTATCTACAACACATGTAGACAGTACAAGAATGTCATAAATATATCTAGAAGATATCGTCAAATAAAAATGTAGCACGTCAGCCAAATCATATTACAAAAGCACACAAAATTTTATAAAACCATGTAAAATGGCGAACAACAGTCACATGTGTAATAATTAAACATGAATTTTTAACTTGTTCTTTGCCCTGATGAAGCTCCAAATGGGGGCGAAACGTTGGCTGTAGAATAAAATTATTATCACTGACTGAAATCCTGAGTACATCTTTACTTTCATCCTTAGCACAGTCGTTTACTACTTCTTCTTGACAATAATGTTGTAATTATAAGTAGTTTTGTTAGTTTTTTAAATTTATTTTTATATAGTTTCAATTTTTTACTTCAACAAAACTCTCATTCGTTCCAAAACACAACACATCATACTCTACGCCAAAACTCTGTATTCTTGGTTTTGGAACGCTTCCCTGGTGATTCAGCGAGCACATGGTGTGACTGACATTTTATTTCTGTTCGTAGTTGCACTTCGAAAGCATGTGCTTTGTGTTTCGTTTCATACAGTAATTTATTGTCACCTAAATAAATTAATCCTGACCAGATTGTATTCCTATTATTCTTACAGTACAACAAAGTAATTTATTTAATTCAAATTTAGCACTAGAATATTTCAATGTTTTTTATTATTACTAATATTTATATTCAAGAATTTACATACAATATAAATAGTAGGTACAATACTTAATTTCTCAAATTTAAATTTAAAATTTCTCGCGCTAGTCGTTAATAATCAGAACTCTGTGATTCGCAATCTAAAGGACCATTCACAGCGCGAAATTCGTTGAACTTCCATGAAATTCGTAAAGTTTGTCATATGGCAATCCTGTAGTTGCGTTCATAACGGTGAAATTTGAGATCATCAAATTTCAATTCAGTAGAAAGCTTGCAATCTCCAAGCTCCCAAGGTAATTTAGGGTACGTTCTAATAATTATGTAGAAAAATTTCATATATTTGAATGAAACCCTTATTCACATTTTGCTTGTGTATGAGGTTTTCGTTAAAGTACTACGTTATAATTAAGTTATTTTAGTTAGATTTATTTCTTAATTATTTTGAGGTAAATATTTTGCGTTTTATAAAGCAAAAAAGATATTAACAAGGAGATTAGAAAAATTTCAGTAGGAAAATACGATTGTGGGATATCGACATGTTTTTTTAAATACACGACAATATGGAACAATTTAATATTTTAATATCAATTGTGGGTCCTGTATTGGAAAAAAATCAGTTTTTTGATAAACAAACAACAAACCCCACAAATACAAACCTAATCTATCAAACAAATATAAACAGCTAATAAAAGTTTCATGTTTTAATACTGTGACGAACTAAAATACAAATTTCAAGCTGTGAACGCACAAAGTTCAGAGGACTAAATTTCGTAGTTGAAATTTTGCCAAATTTCAGGCTGTGAATCGACCTTAAATGATAAAAGTAATTATGATTTGTGTGAGATAGACTTATGCAGAAATGATATTTCCATTCCACAGTGTTTCCTTCAAGAAAAGCAAAGGATCCGCAATATATTAGTTAATAGGTATATGATTATATCGTGCTTTGTCTCTCAGCAGCTGCTTTGTTGGCAAATGTTACCAGAGGTTCTAAATCATTTGTCAATATTGTGCGGCTAAGGTTATATCGCTTTATATTTGAAAATTTCATTTTGTTCTTATTTTCTTTTCTGTTACTTATCTTAAATGTAGTATGTAGTTATAGTTTATTAGTATTTCAGTTTTTGTAAAAATAATAATAACGTGTAGCCGCATAATCACCATAACCAAATACTCCAGTGGGACAGTGTGGAAGTCACTGGTTTGATGATAGGAACGCCTAGTTACAGTGTCGGCCAATAAAAGAGAGCCGGGTTCAGTAGCGTCATCAAGCCAGGAATAACCCGCGCGTTTTGAAAGTGTGTAATTTATTTTAGCATTTATAAAAAAAAAAAAACGATGAAACATATAGAATAGAAATTTGTGCCAATAACACAGTTATATGGGAAGAAATAATTATGTACTTACAAAATTTATATAAAAATTCGATATGAGTGGAATCCCCTATTCTATAAAATTGTGCTACGAATTTGAAATACATTTAAAAGTTAAAAAATGTTTAAATATCACTTTAAAAAATTAACTAAACAGTTTTAACATAATACATACATACTTTTTCTGAAATTGAAAAAGTATACATATACATCTAGTTATAGAATTTTTTTAACTTTAACGTATTCTTTCAGTGTTGTAAATTGATAGTTCATAATTATAATATTAAAGTTGTTGCTTTACGACAGAAGAAAGAAAGACTTATTAGAACACTAACGACAAAAACTGAATTAATTCGCGCTATTCATCTGGAAATTCCGGAAAGTAGAAAATTACACCCTCCCCCTATTCCAGTTTTGACGGAGGAAGACTACCCAGAAAGAAATATTGAAGTAAAGCTAACAGTAGAGAAAGATTTTAAAACTTATTTAGAATCACTGAAACCAAAAAAAGAAGAAAAAATTAATGTTTGTAAAGTATGTATTAAATAATACAAAATACTTACTTACGGTTATAAATATTAGAAAAATAGATTTATTAAAAAAAGAAAATAAAATAGTTTATTTGAAATCGTCACTAAAGCGCGCAAAAATCGTCCAAAGAAATAATTTAAATTCGCGAAACCAAACTTTATCAATAGGTACTAAATATTTTTATCTGTAAAAATCTTCGAGGAAAAACATAATAAAATATAATCCAGAATTTCGTTACAGACTTTTCTAGTTATTGGAACAACAAATTAGATTTTGTTTACAAACGATCAACTAGAAATGATACTTTACTTAAAGCTCATTACTATTTTAAACATGGAATTGAAGGTTTTTACAGTTTCAGCACAGTATAAAAATACTTACTTTTTTATTCTGCGGTTTCATTTCTAATATAGAATTAGCTACAAGTATACAAACTGGCAAATAGTCTGTATATTGATAAACAGTAACAGATATGTAATTTATTTAAAAGTTACCATTAACTGTATGTTTGTTGTCAGGCATTTTTTCCTTGTATTCAGCCTTAAATTATATATTAATTATAAACTGAGTGTTGTGTTGAATAATTAATCAGAGTTTTCCCTATATATTCAAAAAAGCAGCGGGGAATAGTTTTAAAAAACCAGTGTAGCACAAAACTAAACATTATAAATACAGAAAATTTATGATTTCATACCATTGCGCCTTAATATTGTTCGTTGCAATGTTGCAAACACAGCTAGTCAAAAATATATTTGATTCTGTCTATTTGCTGATAGTTGACAGTTGTTATTTTTCGCTTTTGTAAACTAAACGTGCACTCTGACACAGAGATACACTTTGTTGTAATCAGAAATGATTTCCAGTATACTGATTGGGAAAAAGAAGTGTTTGGTATAGATACCTTGCCAGATGTACCGGGTAACTACAGAAACATAATACATAATTTAATTGCTTTACCTGGCGCAAATTTTACTCCGTATGGGCTGGAAATTCCAGAAGTAGATAATATGGAGAAAAATTATTGGGATATGGAAATTGAATATCGACGCCTTTTAAGGTTTTTAGTTTAATTATTGAAGGGTTTTGGGCAATTATCATAATACACTTCATGTTCACTTTAATACTTTAAATTAAAATTAAAGTTGTATTCGTTTTCATGATATAACTTTAACATTTTTTTGGTCCGGTGGCCGCGTGCCTGAATGTCTGGTCGCGAACCTGGTTCGATCCCGACTGACGCCAAACATTTGCAATTTTAAATGGCACAAAAGTGACCCCTGTGGTGCACTCTTCACACCAGCTATGAGTGCCCGTGAGGTGACGCCTGGTAAGCGCCCACACGGTAAAATATATCGTCATCATTACCGATGTCTACATGTGTTGTAGATACTGGCACACCCAGAAATGGGTAATATGCCGTGATGATATATTTATTTATATTTATTTTTACATTTTAGTTAGCATTCTAGCAATACTTTAAATTAAGATTATGAAAACCGCCCTTAGTACAATAATCATCTTTGTAAAAAATACCATTTATTTGAGAAAATGCTTCAAATAAAAGTTTAGAGAAACAATTGAAAATAATTTTGCAAGCTTGTCACGGCAGAAATTTAAATATTTTTTAAATTTATTATAGCGTTTAATACATTTTTTTTATAGAAAAATTCATGATCAACGAACCTTAATAAACGAAATGAACAGGGCAATAAAAAATTTTGATGATGAAGTGGAAGAACTAGCTCAAGAACGCTTTCACATTATAATGCACACAACGTATTTAGAAATGCATATTCTAGTTCTAAATGAAGAGTTAACAATAGTACGAGATTTTGAAGTTGTTGAAATAAAACTTAGTGATGTGCGTTTTAGGAATTTATTTATGGGTTCGGAATTTATTATTTTCTTTTATAGGTAGCTTTCCAAAAGTGGAATGAGATGATGGACGAACGAGATAATATGAAAAGAATTGAAGCGAGTATAGAGGCTCATAATTTTAACATAGAAACATATCAAGAAGACATTAAAGATGTACAGCAGACTTTTCTCACTGCTGCAAAAGATAATAAATTTTGGGACTTCCTAAGAAGAATTTTCAGGAAAAAATTTCGACCACCAAAAATTGCAGACGGTAAAATCTTTGTTTCCTCATATAACTACAGAGTACTTACAAATACAAATTTAATATGGCTCTTTTTGATATTCATTATTTTTTTTTAAGTACAGTGTAAGTTCAGGGTTTAATTTGGCATACATTTTATTTCGCTACCGAAAATCGGTCACTTTAATATGAGTTGGAGATATTTTCTGTATGATGTACGGTTAGTAAGAATGTTGTTTTGAGAGTGGAGTGGGAGCCTGATTTATAGATTGCATAGAACAGAATGGAATAGAATAGAACAGAATAGCACAGAGAATAGAAATATAAACCAATGTAAATGCATGGAACCATTTCATTTATACTTGCACAGAATGGAATAGAATAGGATATAACCAAATTTTATTTCTTATTCTATTCCATTCGGCGTGCTTCGATAATATTCGTGAGACTTGTTGTAACTTCGTTGCTTTTGGCCCATCCCCTAACGTAAAAACTTTCTGTAGACAACATTTATTTTGCAGAAATACTATATTTTATTGCAAAAACAAGCAATGACATTATTCAAATCACCAATAAATATAGTTAATTTAGTGCAAAAGTGACACAAAAGTGACGTCATTCTATTCCAAGTCTTCTATTCTATGCAATCTATAAATGGTCTTAAAAATTTCTATTCCATTCCTTATTCTATTCTATTCCATTCTATTCTGTGCAATCTATAAATCAGCCCCATCTGAGCTCTTATTGTAATTATTGTTTTCGGGTTTGTGCTAACCCACCAAGTGGGACATGGTTGAGTTATGAGTTTATATGTAATTTAATCTCATTTAATATTACAGATTCTGATTCCAGCAGCTTTAGTTCAGAAAGCTCAACGGAAACAGAAGAAGATGAAGATGCTGGCAGCATAGATTCTCGTGATATAGGGCCTATTAGGTTGGATGAAAGTATCTGCCCGAAGGGATGTGATCGAGAACTTTATGATTACACATTCGTACTTCGTTCTAAGAGGTATGAAATAAAAGGCAAACAAATAATATAGTCACAAAACTTGACTCTGTCGGGTCCAGCAATAAAACTGTAAGTATCGTAATTATGACACAGCGACATATCGCTTACTGTTTGCTTTATAATATTGGATACAAAACAGACCATTATTTGCGCCAATCTATTGGAATAAAGACATGCATCGCCTGGTACTTCTGTCTGCTCTGAGTGTTCTGTATTCGCGATGCAAGTTAGGACGTCAGCGCCACTAGTGAACTTGCTTGGAGGGTATTGACATCTGTCAATCTCGTGTTTACTTTGTCATATTTTTGCGTAATTTCGCTTTATTTTTAATTTTTATATAAATATAGGTTATAATAATAATATAATAACAACTACGATGTTATTGAATATTCAATGGAACTGAAATGATATAAAAATATCACAATGACATCATTACATAACCTTGTAAGTAAATATAAATACCTACCATAAAAGTTCCAATATCAATACTATACAGTGTCCCACACTCTATCTTCAGTGTAGCGGAGATAGCCAATGTTATTCTTATGGACGTTTTCTGTACCATGTTGTCAATTTTTCAATGTAATGTAATATTGAAACATTCATAAATTTTCGTTGCTATACCAAATTTAGTTAACACTGTACAATTTAAGTTTTATGAGGGTCTCTTATTTACCCAAGGGCTTATTCTATTTACCTGAAATTTGTCTGCAGTTCTAAATAGTTTTATATAAAGGGCCGCGAAAAGATGCGCTGGAACCGGGGTGTAAAAAACATGCTGAAGCTATTTGTATCTGTAATAAATAATATTTCAATACAGTATTTTAAAACCGCCCTGCATACTAATCTTGATCAAATGCATTAGAGATTAGAATATGGAAATATTATAAATTCAAATTGGAAATTTTAAAGAAAGAATACAGACTTATGTACTGTGTAAAATATATGCAGTATAAGCATAAATATTAGTAAATTATCAAATAAGAAGATATCAATTAAATAAAAAAAATAATTCTTAATAATTTTTATTTAAGTTTATGAAATTAAAAATTTATTTATTTTTAATACATTTCAATAACAAATAAATAAACAAAATTAAACAGAAAATAAATGTAAAGTTCATTATATAATGTGTCAACATAAATAACATAAAACCAGTAAAACATAAGAAAAATATTCTTCATCAATATGACTTTTTTTTTTCTTTTCACCCACCTGTTTAGATACACTGAAAGTACACCAGTCATAAATACATTCAATGGAGTACCTATATAGAATATTTTATCTTTTTTTGGGGACCTATTTTGCTCTTTCTATCTTGTAGACTTAAGCAGGTAAATATGGCAACAGGATACTCCATAAGACCCTATACTGAACATAGAGTGTGGGATACTGTATAGATAGATGAAAACGACGCTTATATACAAAAGTATTGTACATACAATCACTTAAATTTGTATAATTACACAAATATGAGAAATTACGCAAAAATATTACAAAGTACACAAGAGATTGACAGATGTCAATACCCTCCAAACAAGTTCACTAGTGGCGCTGACGTCTAAACTTGCATCGCGAATAGTAATCTTACTGTTCCTTTGTATATGGTTCCTTTAACATAAATGTCATTTTTCTTTGAAATAATTTTTGGAATTACAGTTTTCATTTTCATAAGAAATTATTTCAAACAAAAATAGCAATTATGTTAAAGGAACAGTAAGATTATTTTACTATACAGAGCATATCTTAATTTCAACAGAACGGCGCAAAAAATAGCTCGTTGACAATCAATGTTATAATGCAAGCTGTGAGCAATATGCCGCTTTGTCATAATGGGTTACTTACGTGGTAATGAAAATCCAATTTCTATCACTATATACGTAATGTTATGTTGAAAACATATATAAAAATATAAATTTTATTTTTAAAAAATTATTTGTTTTTTAGTAAATTAAGAAAGAAAATTTTCTGCGACGTCATTATATTTAGCTGGAGAAGGAAACCATGTTTAAAGTTTAATGTATAGATGGCATGGTGTGCGAGAAAGTTTTAATTTGAATTTGACATTAGTTCATTTTTTTCTCTCTCTGGTCTCTCAAATACATTAATTACTTCAAAAATAAACACATAGGTAATTACATATAATTTAAAATATCGATAACAAACAGACAAACTAAAATACTGAACTCCAAACTATTGTTGAAACGTCAAACAGGAGATCTACATTACCCGTACAAACAAACGCTATGGCTCTACAACAGTGAACTCTATACACTATACTACTATGGAACGGAAACGATCGTTGCTGGCGTGGTACTTCAAATTTCTAGGCAACCCGCAGTACGAGTAGATTTTTCCAAAAAAAATAAAACGAACGCAAAGTACAAGCAAACTGTTCAAAGAACGATGTTTTCATAACCACTGTTCAGTGAATAATTAGTAAAAGTACTCAATTAGAAATATATTAAAACCTCTGGAAAATCATGAGCTGTGCTCTGCGCATGCGTCAAATTGGTGGAACTGGTGGAATTTGTGACAGTTCGCAGGACCAGCCCCTTACAATGCTATAGGTATACACGTTTCCAGTTTCCATTCCATTTACGTAGAATAGAGTTCACTGCTCTGCGACCATTCATTCTGTCATACATGGCGGGAATTCAAATAATCAAATTTCATTATTGTTTTTTCTGGCTAATTAATAAAAATTTTGTCAAAAGAAAAAATATGGGTAGCAAGTTTTTACCTGCTCTTCAAAAATATTAAATAAAAAAAGGTACGCAAGTAGCCCATACGATATTTATAGTTTTATTGCTGGATCCGACAGTCAATTGTTCTGACTATATCTCCTTAATATTTCTTTTAAATTTGTGTACAATGTTTATGACCATAGACATGAATTAGAAAGTCTAATAAAAGAGGAACAAAAAACAATTGAATTGTGTAAAAAAGAAATGGATCAAGCTGCAAAGAAAGTTAAAATGTGCGAACAGACCAGCAAGAAAGCTCAAGACGACTTAGAGGAGTATCAAGTAAATACTTTTTAATTATTTCATTCTATTTTAACCTGAATAAATATGTAATAGAGTTTTCCAAGACAAGGGCTTTTGAATAAATTTTAGTATAAAGTGTATAAATACAATCTTTATACACATTTCATACACTAATTGAAATCCATAGAAATAGGGGTTAATTATTAAAAAATAAAGATATTCACACATACCCTACTAGGATGTCAAAATTTATTGCGTAAACCACTTTATAGACTTCAAAAATCTAAAAACAACACTTTAAATTTTGATCTGTACAACAGACTACCTGATAATTTAAAAATTTTAGAATTAAAAAAAATCAAAACCATTGTTAAAACTTTCCTTTTAAAAAAATTGCTTCTGCATTGTAGAAGAGTTTCTTTCCCACATTTTGAATATCTTGATATGATACATACTTTATATAAATCTCATTTTTTGTTTTATTTATTGTATTGTCAGTTTATATTGACGTACTATAAACAATATTTGTATTGTAAAATAGTCAATAAATTAATTGATATAAAAATAAGGTAAAATATAAAGTATTTATAAATCAATGTTTAATTTGAAAAATATATTTGTTTAAGGCTGGCGTTTGAATCGATTAATAGTAATAAGAATTTCATACGACGATAAAATACAATGAATTTTATCACCTTTTATAAAAAATAATTACTTTTCGGTCGGTTTATATATTTTATTTATTTGATGGACATGATATTTCTAATTACAATTATGGCAATAACTTAAATTTTCAGGCTTTAAAACAACAAAAATTAAATGAAGTAAACTGTACAGTTTTACTTCGTTTGAATCAACTACAACATTTAAATCCAGATGGTCATTCCGTTGCTAAATTATCCGATACTTTAGTTTTTAATGTACCAGTTCGTAAAACGATGTACGATAGAGTAGAAGAATTGAGAAAGGAAACTTTAGAACAACTTACTCGATTCAGGTAAAACATAATAATTATTTAAGTATATATTAAGGGCAGTAAGTGCTTCCAACCGGTTGAGGATGATTACGATGGTACATCCGATACCGGTAGAAGAACACTTACTGACCGCGATGCTTATTACGTTTTTTGCACGAAATAAATTAGAAAACGAGGCGATATTCTGTTTCCTTCTTTATTATCTTTTTCCCTTAAATTTACATTTCAAGATTAATTTGACAACTTGGCTTTTAATTGGGAGCAGGCGGTGGTGATATAGAGTATATAGCGCCACCATAGCTACGAACTTTCTAGAACTATGTAATAAAATTTGTGCACTTCAGTATGCGCGCGGTACCCGAAGTACTCATAATTGGAGAATCCGGTATTAAAAGTGACAGATAGGTAAAACTATCTTGTATTTGGATTCTTCTTTTAAATAATGCGTTCCTATGGTTTACCAGAGGATGGAAAAAGAATAATAAAATATAAGTCCAGTTATAAAACAAATACCTATTTGTTTATGAAAATTATTTTCAGAAAAATGAATTTTTAGTTATACAACTGGTAAAAATTGTAGTAATTAACATTGTTCATGTGGATTTGACTTTATAATTGTACTTTTACGTTAGAAACACAATAAAAAATTCATAGCTTGCGGACACTCACGTGACGAAGCGAATTAGCCAATCAGAAGTTGGGGAGAAACTGTCACATCGAAGGTCAGAGAGCTGGGTAGCTTTCCAAATTCAAGAGTACCGAAATTTAAGAGTGTAGTGTATTTTGGAAGAATGAGTTTTGTTGGAGTAAAAAATTGAAATTAAATTAAAAATAATTTTAAAAAATTAACAAAACTACTTATAATTACAACATTAATGTCAAGCCCCCTCTGAGAGTAAGGTTATTAGTTTTGGAACGATTTTGAGTAATTTCGTACTCTCTGTAGTAGGATTTGGAACGCAACCCTGAAGTTTGTTTTGGTAGCGTGTTCAGAGGTTATGCGTTTTGTTTACATAGTTTGGCAGTTTTCATATTGAAGTTTTTAGTACGTATTGAGTTACTTTATATTTTCTTGCCAAACTATGAAAACAAAACGGATAATACGCTATAAACAAAAACAAACTTCAGCTCCCCGTCCTTCAATCTGACAGTTTCTGATCAGTTAATTCGCTTCGTCACGTGAGTGTCCGCAAGCTATTCAAAATCATCGGCAGCAACAGTTTATAGCTATGATGCTGCCATCTACTTTGAGCTTTGCCCGCCTGCTTCCATTAAATTATCATGACATACGTTTCTGTTTTCTCTGTTCATTGCCTAATCCGAGTTAGGTTTTTTTTTAAACACACCGTACTATTAAACATGAACAAAAGAACAATGTTAATTTTCAGACTGAATAAATTACATCTACATAGAATGAACGTAGATTGTAAACATATGACAAAGACAATAGCTCAGTTAAAAAACGATGTTAAGGAGAAAATGATAATGAAATTTGGCTCCCCTGTAGAAGTAGATGATATAGAAGAAGCAGTTTTAAAACGAATGGTTTTAAACTTGCGTGTTAGTATGCTTAACATAGGCAAACTGTATGACAAAGATATAGAGGCTCTGCGAGTAATATCAAAACACTAAAATGAAAAATAGAAATATTAATTATTATTTTAATTATTCATAAGGTATTATATGGAGAAAAACAAATAGAATTAAAGAATACAATTCGAGAAAATACAGCTCGTTTAGAAGTTCTTGCAATTCTTAGCAAAGAAAAACGACAACTGGAAGACATTTTAGACAAAATAGCTAAAGCTAAAGACAAAATGAAACTTAGGGGAGATCAAACATATTACACTAAAGATATGAGCAAACTACAAGCTGTTGTGAAAAATCAAGAACAACAGATAGAAGTATGTTAAATTATATGTACATATGTCCGAAATAAAGAGACCACCACTGCTATCTTATTTAATGAAAGAGAAAAATGGTTAACCTTCGAAAAATGGAAGATTTTCTCTATTTACATATTTTATAGGGAAAGGGAATAAATTAATTTACCACCGAAATACTTATTAATTTAAATCCAGGCATTTATTTTTATCTCAGATTAACTAAACTGCCAGTTCTTTGCACAAATTATCTGCTTTTAATAATAATTACTATTATTAGTTATTTTATAAATAATCACATTTTCTTGTGATTGTAAATGAATAAACAGATGTTCGTATTGAAATTTGCTGATAAATTATGTATTCTGAGGGCATGGATTATTTAGTAATTAAATAAGAAAAATAGTACTGGTGACCCATTTACTTTAGACACCTATATATTCCTTCAATGTAAAATATATTTTTATATATAGATGTTAAAAGCGGAAATTAAACTACTGAAGACAAAAACTCTGCCACCAGAACGTTTACCGCATGATGAACCTGTAAAAGAAGAAATAGAAATCACTGGTGATTTTGGTTCTTTAGACGACTTATATGATTCTTCACACTATTTACCAGAGAGAGACAAAGAGTTCTATGGGTTCAAACCACTTGACGAATCTGTAAGTTTTAGAATAATTATTCCATTTTAAGAAAAAAATAAATTTTCCTTACAGATGTTTTTTATTTCTGTGAACCATTTTATCCTACTAGGAATTAGTTTTGTCTATTATATTAATTGCTTCAGGCACACCTTCTGGTTTTAGACTAATTTTTAATGCAATAAAATAATTCGGAATAGACAGCTAGGTTATACCTCTCTCTCTTGTTTGTGACGTCAACTCTGCAAGAGTCTACTTCCTGCTCTCCTGTTCATTTTACGGAAAAAACTGTAGAGTGCAAAGTTGCTCAGAATTAAAAGTTGTATTCAAAATTATTTTCGATTTTTTTATTGTTTTAGATTTCTTCACAATTTAAAAAAAATATATATTTAATATTTCTGTCAATTACTATAGCAGTTTTCAAAGTAAAATGAACACCACTCGGTATAAAAATATAGCGTTTTTTTTTATTAGTGAGTTTGCGGCACCATATTTTCCGTTATAAAAATTCACGTTATAATTTATAACGTCAAGGTCGTACAAAATTTGTACCGTATACTAAATTTTTGTACGGTATTTCTAAAAATAAGGGGAGCCAATCAGAAAATTATCCTTTATGAAAGTGCGTAACTTTCTGCGTGTGATCTGTCACTGTCATACACATTCTGAATGTGACTGCCATTACGATGGTTAAAAAGCATAAACACGGACGAAAAGAAGATTGGTTTTCCGTTAATAATTTTATTAAAAAAATTGCATCCTTCTCTAAATGAAACATAAATTTAAAATTTTTCACTAGCACTAAGTGCAAATTGTTCTTTTCTCAAGAGCTCATTTTTTGCGCCAAACATAATTAGATTATATAAATTTTCTGTCATCTTTCTTTAATCATTACATCAGATTTCACATACTTATTAACCTGACAAATAATTTTCATTTTATAATGTAACTCTAGTTACGCTAACCGCAACTAGGTTTTCTGCAATATACGTTATAATCTTATTATAAAGTACAATCGTCTAACGTAACGTAAAATGTGCTACCGCAAACTCTGTTATTAACCAACCAATCTTATTTTGGTAAAAAAGGATCGTTGGTTGTTCTTGTATACCAATTTTCTTCGCGAGTAACTCCATTTTTATCATCATCATCATCGCTTTATTATAAAAGGGAGTTCAGGATACGGGCCAATAATATTTGAAAGTTTTAATTGTATGTATTAAAATTTAAGATTGTGCATATATTTTTTTTTTCGAAATGAATGAATGTAGAAACAAATGAAATTTTTAAAGAAATAATTCTATATATAAATTATTTTTTCCACAGTCGTTAGCAAAATTCTTTATTATTCTACAGAAAATAGTGAGCAAAGTAGCATGATGAATCACAAGTGAGCAAAGTAAATAACTTTCTTCATAAATAAAATAAATAAATATATCATCACGGCATATTACCCATTTCTGGGTGTGCCAATCTGCTTTATCGCAGATATCGGTAATGATGATAAGTGAGCAAAATACACGAGCCTATAATCTACGCCAAGTGTCATAAATTTTGATGAAGTTACAAATTATACAATAAATATCTACCATTCTACATGAAGGAACAATAATTTTTTGTAGTTTAAATTTACATTAAATTCAGTTATAAACATCTGTACTGTTGAGTTTTTCATTTAAAAAAAAGTACGTTTCGTTTTTTTTTTAAAAAATTATATTAACATTGTGGAAAAAACCACGTGAGCATGTCTTTTCTCACTTGTTCCGGACGCATGAGAAAAAGACATACTAGTAGGTACTTTGCTCACTTGTAACAAAAATAGCTATTGTATATAAATTATTTATTTTCGTGGAAATATACAAATTTCTTCTTTCTTATTGTTGTGTTTAATTGTTCAGCAGCATTCTTGAAATCATTTTTACATTTTTTATTTGCAGATAACAGAAGAAGAAATAGTTCTCTGCATCCACGAACTAATGAAAGAAATTATTGACGTAGTTACAGGATCAGATAAATCTCAAGATGAAAAAGTAGTAGCGGCATTATCTGGAATAGTGGATCAAGTTCCAATGGAGTATTTACTGCAACGAGAAAGTGTACAATATATACGTGGACTTATATATGAAATGATTGAAGAACCTGTGTGTAGGTGTCCCGAATTTGTAACTGAAGGAGTTGCAAAAGCTACTCGAAGAAGCGTAGAAGAGATTGCGGGATATATTGAACAAATTGTAACTACACCAGGTGCACCACCAGAATATAAATATGAAGAAGGTATTAAAGAAAGACAAGCAAGTGAAGCAGCAACTGAGTTTGGAGAGGATTGGACGGTCGAAGAGGAAGAAATTAGACAAAATTTTGAAATTAAATATCATTCTGTTCATTTCGGTGATTTAGATTAGAAATAGAAATAGATTTAAGGATTTTAATATAAGATTTTAATTTTGTTTCATTGAAATGTCACTGTTTAAAATTTTTGTTCAATATCTGTTTGAAATACATTTATTTATTTCTAAGTATTTGGCTTTTCAACAGTAAAATTTCCCAATAAATAATTCAATATTCAATAAAAAGATTGGCGCCAGAACTGGTCTTGAAAAACAACCTCCTACTCCTGTGAAGTCGGAGTATATACATCACGTCATTTAGCCAATAGGAAATCAGTTTACGTTTTTTTATTTATACTGGCACACCCAGAAATGGGTAATATGCCGTGATGATATATTTTTTTTTTGTTATTTATAAATAAAAGTCAGCGACGTCACATGTTACGTCACATTCTTTTCAGATCACGTATCTTTTTCAAAATATAATTTTCAATATTTAATTATAAAATATCTAATAGATATTTCGTGATATTTTTAAATATGAGGCTCTTTAAAGAACAATATCTTTTAAAATTTAGTACTTACATTCTTGCAACAAATACATGATCAAAAATTTTTTAAAAGTTATCGCCATCAAACCTTGTTATACGTTTTTTGAATGGAAGCTATACGTTTGTTGAGTTGTTTGGTTGCTGTTAATTTCAACATTAAAATTATTTTTACTGCCTGGGCAGTAAAAGTAACTTTTTACAGACTGTTAGCTGTCAAAAAAATCACACTTATGCCTGTATTTATAAACAATAGTAAAATTTTTAAACGGTTCGTTATAATTTATATCTAATAAAAACAGTCGACATTCAAAGAAAAATCGAAATTTTATTTGTCAAGTTTGATTCTATTTGTCAAAAATTATAACCAACCGTTTTGAATATGGGCATTAATGTTATTTGGCAAAAATATTTTTAAATGAGGAGTGTAACAATAAAATTTAATAGCCAGTTGCACAGCTTGTAGTTAATGTCTTAACTACAGTTTAACAAAAAAAAGTGCGTATCGAAATTTTGACAGTAATATTTAACGACTCATTTGACATTTCGTTTCGATACGATATTATTAATTTAACCAACGGTTAACAATTTAACGTAAAAGCGATAGTGTGCGTTTGAAAAATTGTAAACTTGTGGAAAAAAACATTATTACAGTCCATTCGCTGAGAAGAGAGAATGTTCTTGAACTGTACAAGTCATTATATTGGTTTCACTCCAAAACTATCCTATTTTGGCCAATAGAATGACTTGTTGCTGCTCAAGAATTAATTCCACATTCTCTCGTATCAGTTAATGGACTATAGATAATATAAATTTAACGAAAGTCATTATTTTTCTTCTTATTTGCATGTTTTTATTGTACCAATTAAATTTGAATATCTTTCATGTATTATATTTATTTTTTAAATTTTGCGCGAATGAATATACTAGTGGCATCTAGCGGTTCTGTTAAGAATTACGTATTGTTATGATGGCTTCTTCTTCTTTTATCAATGTACTTGCAAAATAAAAAGGTTATTGAAAAGTGCTTATACATGTGATTTAAATTATAGTGTTAACGTTGTTATTACATCAATTATGTGTTTTGATCTAATGTGTAGAATTTAGTTATTTAAAAATGGATACAAGTTTCGATTCAAATGAACCTGTAAAAGCAAATGAGACTGACAATGTTTTTACATGTGGTAAAACAACACAAACAGATACTGCAAGATGTGTAAACTCTCTTACAAATGAAAATACTACTACTTCAAGTGCTAATACAAATACATTGTATAACGCTTTGCCTGTCGGCGATACTGTGATCGGCGATGCAAATGTCGCCTTATCAAATGATGTAAAGCAAAACAATATTTCTCCTAACATGGGTGATAATAAGCCTCAGAACTCTCTAAATACAACAGCTGAAGAAGGCGACACAACACAGGGTAGTTCGCTCTCTCAGCTGCTCGACTATGGCATGTCCGATTCAGAAGACGGCAACTCTGATTCCGATGAGAGTTTGCTGGATTCGGAAAATGAACCACATGTTAGCACACAGCCAAGTCAAGGGGACGATGATAAGCTCCCCAACACTACAACATTCAGGGAAAACGTATCTTCCAGTGAAAGCAGCAGTGAATATGATTCTGATAGCAGCAGCTCATTCAGGTAAGTTCTTGTGTTATCCTGGTAGTTTTTAGAAAATTGTTAAATTGAATGCGGTATTTCAGCGATATTGGTGCTTGCGGCGGTACTCCAGCCCCAGAGAATAAACGAGTTACTGAGAAAATGGGTCCACCACGTACGAAAGGTGAACTAACCTTGGAGGAATTACCTCCTATAGAGGAACTCAAAATCAGCGTTCCAGAAGACGAATGCACTGAAGTGGGTGTCGTTACCAGTATAATTGATCAGTTAGGTAAGAAAATATTCATATATTATTTAATAATATTATTTTCGTTGAAATTTTAAGGTATGAAATAGTTCTTTTAAGTGAATTTTGTATTAATTTGCAGTTTTATGTTGTAATTTCACATTGAAACATTCTAATTTTTTATTGTTGTGATAATCTACTGGTCTTGAAGTTAATATAGGTTGAAGAAATACTCGGAGCTCCAGTCAAAATAGTTTTATTAGATTAAATCGACGTTTTGGTCATACTATGACTATCCTCAGAGTTATCCAAAATCAGAAAATGTTTGTCAAAATACACAAACCCAACATTTTAATTTTTTTTGAATTGTTGTAAAGTTTGTTCATTGCTGTTCCACCGTTTTTAATTATTTTTTAATCGTGCGCACGATATTTAAGTTATTTATTTGTTTTATCTTATTTATTTATATATTTATTCGTTTTTGACGATATTTTATTTAAATTATAAGAAATTTAATTAATTGAATATTTTATCTATTTCAATATTATATCTGTTATTTAATATCAGATAAGTTATAATACAAAAAATAGTATTGTACATATGTTACACGTTACAGTGTTGTTAAATTCATAAATTTCCTAATTTTTTTTTTTTTTAAATTCGGCCTCTTATGTAAGAAAAAAATGGCAAATATTTGGAATCCAGCGTTTTCCGCCTTATGACGTAAACGAAGTCATTGGTGGAGAGCAATGGCATTATAACGTGTTTTCTCTCAGCAGCTGCTGTCTTCGCTGCTGTCACCAAAGGTCTTAACCATTTTTCAATATTGGTCGGCTGAGGTTATATCGTCTGTTTTATTATTGGTTTGTTGATGGGAACTCTCACTTACAGTGTCGGCCAATAAGAGAGGTCCTGTAGCGTCATCAAGCCTGGAGAAATTCCTCGCGTTTTGGAAGTGTGTAATATATTTTAGCATTTATAAGAAAGTGATAAAACATATAGAAAAGAAAATTGCGTCAATAACACAGTTATATGGGAAGAAAAATTTGTAAATATCATCTTCTTATTCTTCGTTTCAGGTATTAGGCAAAATACCTGTTACGGAACCCACCGTTTTCTTGGACGTCCCACCTTTGTTATTCCTCTGCATTCATATTTAATAGCTTTCAGTGGGAGTTTATCTTCACTCATTCTATTTATATGTTCTCTCCAATTATGTCTATATTGTTTAATTTTTTCATTTATGTTTTATATGTTTAATTCATTTCGAACATCTTCATTTTTAAATCGATCTATTCTGCTACATCCGTTTACTCTTCTGAGAAATTTTATTTCCTGTGTCTGGATTCTACTTTCTTGTTGTTTTGTGATTATCCATGTTTCTCTTCCGAATGTTGGTACTACAATATCATTTATATAAAAATTCTATATGAGTGAAATCCCTTTAAAAATATAATATTTTAATCATTCGCCATTATTTTTTTTAATATTGCATATGATTGTTTTATATTATTGAATAGTAATTTTTATGTACTTTTTCAATTTGAATAAGTAAAAATGGAAATCCTGTAGAAAAACTTACTGCAGATTTATAAATATTTTAATTTAAATTGTTTTTTTTTTGCATAATATGCATAGTTATTGAAAAAGAACAGACCGATTGTTATGGAATTAACTAAGATGTAATAATATTCAAATTTCCTTGCAGTTATCGTACAATCCCACCGCGGTAGTCCGGCCTATGACATAGATACCCTATTTTTCTTAAACCGCGGGAAGAATCCTCTGGGTCGAGTATTCGACGTCCTGGGGCCTGTGACTGAGCCCTTGTACGCCATCCGGTTCAATTCCTACGAGCAGGCACTCGAAACCGGCGTGAAAACGGGAACTCCAGTCTATTGCGCTCCAAGAACGCAGCATACGTCCTATGTATTCGTCAGTGAACTCATGAAGTAAGTAGGAAAATCACTGTTTTATATTATTTATACAATGCGTTTTTGTTTGTTAGAATTCAAGTTGAAAGCTGTGTCGGCAACCTACAAAATTTATGTATCACATAGAAATTATTTTCATGATGTTTTGGTTTTGTTATTGTGTTCAAATTTTATTTTTTATAAATGTATTTTTATATAAAATAAATATATTTTTCTTCAAAATTTCAAAATATTTATTCCGATAATGTACATATTTTTGAATTAACATAAAGAAAAAAATAATATTTTGTACACCAAGGGTTGAAATTAGTTTTGTTCATAAAACGGTTTGCAAACAATTGGAGTTTGAGATCGAATGTGCATGCCCGGTTTAAGGCTAGTTGCAAATTAAACGGTTTGAATTTTTCTGAAAACGCATAATAAATACTCATTTATAAGCATCCATGGTGCCGTTTTCTTCAGCTTAATAATGGAAATACCGTGAAATTGTAAACCTTACTGCATATCATTTGCAATTTGTTTGAAAATGTTTTTTTCCTAATAGCCATTATTTCAAAATCATCTTAACTTGAAAAATAATTTAAAAATTCAAATATTCTACTGGACATGCTACTATCTGAATCCGTGATCTATTATTAAGGGAATTTTAATAGGTATCTTATCATTTTGCATTAATATACTCACCTGAAAATATTAATTAAAATAATAAATATTTTTAATATATCAAACAACAATTTCACAGATAACCTAATTTTCTGCAAACGAAAACAAACTTGAACGTGTGAGAATATCAAAACTTCTGAAAAATATAAATGCGTATGTATCAAACTAAAAATTTCCGGCCGAGTTGGAAATAATTCTGATCGTTGCCAATCAGTCCCCAACTAGTCAGAAAACTTTTGTGAACAGCCAACTAGTAGTCAGAGTTTGAAATTTGTGACTCTGAACGTTTTAATTTAACTGCGCATGCCTTTGATGGTTGTTGACAGTTTCAAACCGTTCTTTGAACAAAGCTAAGCTCATTGCAACTAGTTGAGGCCTGTATAGATATTTTATTTCCACAATTAGAAAGATTGATCGATTTTTAAATGTAATTAATAAAAAAATTGTAATTTTCCATTTATATTCCAATTTTGTGTCTCTACTTCATTTCATGTGAGAAAATAGTAGATGGCATGTAGTAGATGCATTAAATAAATAATTTAAATTCATGGAACCAAACTTTGTCAATAATAAAAATATTATCTGTAAAATGTTCTAGTCCTAAATATTAAGAATTACAACAAAACATGGTTAAATATCACCTAATTATGTCGATTTTATTTGATAATTAACAGATGACAATCGATATTTTTTTGCTATTGTGAACTAGGTTAACATTCTGACCAATGAAAGAGCACAATTTATATTCCCATCTCCAACGCTATTTCCTTACGTGAAATGAAGTATAGTCTGCAAAGTAGGTACCTACTTTGTAGACTGTTACTATTAGCAACGGTCGGAATTATTATTACTTTTTGACTACGTTCGAAAAGCCTCTTTTTTATATCGATCGTAGAAAAGTAAGTTTTGTTGTTTAAATTAAATAATTATGGTTTCTTAGAATGAAGGGTAGTGACGCATCATGGGAGCACAATAATGAGCCACCAGAAGTGTTCCTGGATTACTCCGACGACGAAGAGGAACGTAAAGCGCGGCGAATTCGTAAAAAGCCATTGGTTACTGAGGCTAACAAGTCTAATAGCTTGGAACGCATTAAAAAATTCGAGAAGCAGATGAACGACAAAAATAACTTAATGACGGAGCGCTACAAGAGCCAACAGTCTCAGGCAATCCGAAACAAGAAGAAACCAGTAGAGACCAGTCGCATGCCTGTGGTAGGGCCCAACGTTGGCCCTCCTCCGCCCCCTCCATGGTTGGTTCGTAACCCCGCTGTAGCTATGCCTCGGCCAGAATTCTGGCAGCCACAGCCGTATCAGTTCGCGTATCCAGCGTATGGGCCTTTGGCGATGTACCCTGCGCGCCAGCAGTTCATGGCCGGACCGATGTTGGGCCCCGCTCCGCCTCCTCCGGCTGTGTTCCACGCGCCGCCGCCCTTCAATCCTGCCGTGCCGCCTCCACCGCCGCCGCACGTGCTGCGTCCGCCGCCTATGTCCTATTTCCCCAAACCCCGACACCCGCCCTGGCACCAGCCGCCCCCGCTCAATCTCGGCGTCGGGATCCTTCAGCCGCCCACACACAACTTTGGGAACGGCTCCTCCTACACGCAATAACTCTACAATATTTATTTTTTGTAGGATTTATATATCGTACCTCTTCACTTTCGAGTCAGGTGTTGTTATTATCACGGTGGTCACAAACGCTGCATTTTTACGAAATTCTAGCATTTTTTGTGGTGATACGTGTTTTACGTTTTGGATTCTTAGAAAAACCTAAGAAATTTTCGTAATTCTATCTCAAATTGGTTGTTATTTTGTGTCGGTTCGCCTACAGTCCTATTTCTAACTGTATTTTGTTCTAATAAAATACAATAAACTATAATCTAAAAGTTAACACTCAGAATTATAGACTGAAACTTTGTAAAACATATTGATGTGCTTAATGAACAAACTATAATAATAATTACAAATTACGAACCAAGTAAACTTGTGCTTCTCTCTTCTTGGTTCAGGATTCTTTTTCGGTTTATTCTCGTAGACAGACTGAATCTGAAACTCTCCTCAGATTTTGTAAGAATGTCGAGTTTTGGCCATTGCTTAGGTGGGTTCACTCTAGAAATAACGTTTGTTATCAAAGACCAAAAATTATATTTGATTGTTGGCATTAATTGCCGCCTTATTTATATATTTTTACACGTTTTAAAGATTGTTTTATTCGTATGTCATGGCGACATAAATACATATATAGCTTTGTTGCACATCTTTAGTTGTTATAATGGAAAACAAAACATGTTGTTGGACAAGGAGGATATTTTCGTTGTTTATTTGATATTTTGACATATTAACTGACACTGGTTGCTATTACGGGAGAATATTGCCGAAATTGATTTGTGTAGTACAGAAAACTGAACAGGTTGACATCTACATTTTTTGCAAGATTTCTTTTGTAACTTTTGTCCTCAAAGTATATTTTAAACAATTATTATTTCTATGAAGTTTTGGTGAACTGTACGAGTAATAAGTGGGTGGGAATTGAAAATCTTTTGTTAGAATTAATTTCTAGTCATTTCGATAGTTGCATTAAAAGCACCATATTTTGTAAGTTTAACATTTAATAAATAAACCAGTAGTTTTATTGACATTTTAATTAAGTTTTGTTAGATTTTTGCAATAATCTCTCGTATATTCATTACTGTTAGGTATTTCAGCTTTTGGGGAATCACACATATCAGATTGTGGCATTTATTTTTTTAACGCTGATTTTATTTTTCTTAAACTGGATTTAATTTATGATAGCAAACAGAATGCAGAAGCAGATGTCGTTTCTACAGGCTGGTGGCGGTTAGGGGTGAACAAAGGTATTTAACATGGGATTTTAGTTTTGTGAAATTTCCTGCTCTCCTGTTCATTTTATAGCAAAAATTGTACTGTATAATGTTGTACAAAATTTAATGTTACATACATGTTTTATTATGTTTTTGGTTTCATCACAATTTTAAAAAGAAATTTCAAAATTTTGGTTTATTAGTAGCAATGGCCATGAAATTTGTTTTTTTTTTTTGTTTTATAAATTATTTATAAATGTCAAACGTCAATTTGTCATATGAAAAAGATATAAATTAAATAATGAGTGTTTATTGGAATGAGAAACGCGTCCATTGTAAAGGAATATTATGATGGGAATAGTTACAAAAGAATACAGAATTTATTTTCCATAAGTCAAATTGAAGTTTGATGTTTATAAATTATTTATGAAAACTACACACTTGCACTTTAGAATTCTATATATCTTTTTGTTTCGGGAATTTTTGATTTTTATACTGTTAAAATAGAAAATATTATGACAGTTGTATATAATAAATGTATAAATTATATATAAATTGGCTTTGAAAAGAATTGTAGCAAAATAATGACGTTACTTTGACACTTTCGCCTCGAGCCATACGCTTGCAGGCGAATATTTTGACACGCGTGCTACCAAATATTCGCTTCATGGCGAAAAGCGAAAACAAATGCCTCATTTGATAGAATTTTAAAGTACGTACTTTCAAAAACATATAAAAAATGTAAAATAGTTTTATATGCAGCTTTTAATTCTGAACAACTTTGCACTACAGTTTTTGCCGTAAAATGAACAGGAGAGCAAGAAATTGCATAAAACTAAAATCCTATGTTAAATCCCTATGTTCACCCCTAACCGCCACCAGCCTGTATATATCCCAGTACTGATTCGCATTTGCTGTGATACCTCACATGAAGTGAAATTATAACGTTCCTATAGAAAACCTAATATTTACCGAGTTTTGGGTTACACGTACACTAAGATGTACTACAATTTTATTTACAATAATTAAGTATAATAGCGGTATACTGCACAAACATACACATGTAAAATTAATATAATCTGATACTTAACTTTTCTATGAAAATAAGAATTTGGTATATATTCATAATTCATAAAAACTTCATGCAAAATCTAAAGTACAACAAAAAGTATTAATATACACGTAATATAGGCCTACGTAATGCATGCATTTTTTCAAAATACACTAGCAAATGCATATTTCTATTCGTAGGAAAGGTAATGGGGTTCTCCACTCGATTTTTTTTAAATTTTAAATGAAAGTTCGTTTAATTTGAAGCAATTCGTAGTTTTAAAAATTCTTAATTTTCTTTAGTTTAAATATATTTGATCTTTCTCTCGCTCAGAGTCCACAGTAGGGTGCGAGAGAAAGATAGCAATAGTGTGACGTCACAGTGACACTGACAACAAATATCAAATATCTCCTAAAGTAATTATTAAAAAAATGTTTTTTTTATCTTAATCCTTACTTATTGAGAAGTACTTTAAGTACAAAGTGTACATTTTATTATTTTTTTGTTATAGTGGAGGACCTTATTTGCAAATTCCAATAAAAGCAACTTAGCAATACTCGACATATAATATTTGTGTACATTTTTACAGTTTGATAAACATCTACAAGAAAAGTGTAACACATTATTTTATAAGATATGTACTACTCCTCTTTCAGGTACATTTTCAGAGTACGTGTAAACTTAGCCATTGTTATTCCTTACAAATTTTCGTCTTTATTAAATTTTCAAATATGCTACTATACGTACGTAATCGATTGTTCGTGTACATTGTGATGAGTGGTATATCATAGAAATATTTTAATACAAAATTATAATAAAAGTGTTAGTTTAGTTTAGCGCGATTTGTTTAGAAATGTTTACTACTAAAATTTGCCGAATTCAATTGATGTGTATACCAGGCTTTCAATCTAAGTGGAATTTTAATAATATTAATTCATATTTAATTAGTATCGTTCACAATCTTTCATATTGTATTTCACTAGAAATGTAATATTTTCTACTAGAGATTTTCAATCATCTTTTTGTTATGTAATTACATATTTTGCTATTAAAGCGTATATTTTTAATAATGTTTAATAATTTTTTAAATTGACATTTAATAAAACATTGTTTAGAACTTCATAGTTTTTGCCATTAATATAAGCCTTCCAATCCTAATATTTATACAGGGTGGTCGCGGTTAAAGGTGAATATAGGGAATGAATATGGGATTTTAGTTTTGTAAAATTTCCTGCTCTTTCGTTCATTTTACGGCAAAAACTGCAGAGTGCTAAATTGTTCAGAATAAAAAGTTACATGTACAACTATTTTTATGTTATTATCAAGTTATTGGTTTCTTCACAATTTTAAAAAGAAATTTCAAAATTTCGGTTTATTAGTAGCAATAGTTTTGGAACTTGTTTTCTTTTCTTCTAGCTTTCATAAATTATTTATAAACGTCAATTTGACTTATATGAAAAATAAATTCCGTATTTGTACTATATTTCCATCATAATTATTCCTTTACAATATACACTCGTTTCTTATTCGAATAAACATTTATTATTTATGTCTTTTCCATATGTCAAATTGATGCTTGACTTGTATAATTTATGAAAACCAGAAAAAAAAATTGTCATTGCTACTAATAAACCAAAATTTTGAAATTACTTTTAAAAATTGTGAAGAAAAAAAACTGAAACAATAAAAATAGTTTTATATGCAACTTTTAGGGCCGGTTTTATAAAGAAATTTAATCTTCACTTAAAAGTTAGTTGTCAAGTAAATTTAATGAAATGAACAAATTTGAATCCTCTGTTCTCATGACATTTAAATTATTGCTGTCAAAAAACGCGTTGCATTTTTTCACTTTATTAAATTTATTGTGAAAGTAAATTTTAAGTGAAGATTAAATTTCTTTATAAAACCAGCCTTTAATTTTGTATAACTTCGTACTTAACAGTTTTTGCTATAAAATGAACAGGAGAGCAGGAAATTTCATAAATCTAAAATCCCATGTTAAATCCCGATGTTCACCCTTAACCGCCACCACTCTGTATATTTTATAAAGTTGTTTAATATAAAATATATAAATCTATTATAAAAATGTATTGTAAAACTACTAAAACATAAAAAAATTACTGTGTAAATGTATCTTTATCTTATTTGTGATCCAAGTATCATTAGCGGAAAGGACAATTACGATCTTGTTTAAAGAAGTTTATTTTGTTATTCTAGTAGTCTAATGTTTATTTTTCCTTGTTCGTGTGTGAATGTAAATTTTTAAGTTAGTGTTTTATTTAAAATTAATATAAATATTATGTGAAACAATTAAATTTTTGTGTTACGTTTTATATTTTATATTGGTGTAAATGTTTATAAATGACGATTTTTAAAAATGAATGACAAAAAATGAAGGATTTGGGACGATATAATAATGAAGATTTTCTGTGTTTTGTAAGGTAAGAAACAATATATTTTTTCTACGAAAGTGCGATTTAATGTGTTTTCTGATATAAAAATGACAACTGAAAGTAGACTCTTTTAAAACTGCGCCCAGAAAAAAAATCCCACACTTTCCACACGCGAGTGCATAAAAAATTCCACACCCACTTTTCACACACGAATGAAAACATTGGAACAAGTAATTGTTTTTCGAACTACGCCATTTTTATATTTAAATAAAATTTTCATTAATATTGAATATTTCACTTTCGTAGAAAAAATAGTACGTAACCCACTGCGTAAAGTTTCATTGAAAAACTCGCTAATGCATGTTCCAATGGACCATTTTCATTGTTGATGTGCGCATGCTTGCGTAGTTAGAGTGAGAGATCCGATGTTCCTTGTGAAGTGCGCGGTATGCTATTATTTCAACTTCACACTAGTTTGTGACAGCTGACAGTTGTCAGAAAACCTAGTAAAAATGTTGTCCAGCAGTTGTTATTATCCTGATTAATATTAATTTGTGTGAAGCGAAGAATAAGTATATAAAATAATACGTCGCCATTTGTAAACAGTTGACAGGTGTAGTCTTGAACTTTATATCAGGAAAATAACTTTTAGTTCACAAAAATGTTAATAGAGGTCTCATTATAACCTTGAACTTCATATCTTAGGAATATAATTTTTAGTTCACAAAAATATTAATAGATGTCTCATTTTCAATAAAAATGGTCCATTGTCATACTCGTTTTTCAATGAAGCGCTTTCCACACTTGTATTACAATATACTATTTTTAACTTGAAAGTAAATAACACGGCTGTTTTTTTTTTTTTGTTTATTGTTATTAAAAGCGAGTACGTACACTAATTTAATAACATTAAAAATCGGAATATAATGTGTTCACAGAACTTTGTTCAAAAAATCACATTCGGTCTCACTATCCGAACTATTTAATGTAGAGGGGTTTTCGGATTAACGAAAACTTCGGATTATATAACCAGATTCTCAAAAAGTTTAATCTAATCTTTATTTTTGGATTAGTGAATTCTATTCTATTCCGGTATTTAAAATTTAATCTTCATAATATTATCAAAAAAAGATAGATAATAGGAATAGATTAGAGTAGACTATATTTTAAGATAAAAACTGTCAAAATTAGGGTAGAATTCGCTAATCAAAAACTGAGGATAGCTTATACTGTTTCGAGAATCGAGCTGATGACAGAGCGTTAGTTCCCAAATACTGCTGAAAAAATGAATATGTTTATTTAAATATAATATGTACATGTGTACAAACAGATAGGTACTATCCACGATTTAAAAAAGAAATCGTAATTTTTTCTGTTTATTCTTCTTAAAATACTGCCTTTTCTTTCCCACAAACATTTATGTTTATCGTACTTCAGTAATGTAGAGATGAAAAAATTCCAACAGTTCGGATTAGTATGCTTCTACTATATTTGTATATCATTTTCTTTGTTCCCAGATGTTCAAAGTTATTAGGCATCTATCTCATTTTTAAGAATAAAATATATAGTAGTTCATTCCAAAATAAATATAAATTAAATACATTTTTACATTCAAGTTCATCTGATATGAATATTATTGTATAATCGTACAATCGGAGAACGTAGATTTTTATCATCTTTTGCCCTGGGAAAAATCAATTTCATTTTGTTAACCTTTAGAATATAGTATAGTACAATAGGTCCCGTATCACAACTGTGTAGAATGGAATTAAAATACAATTATTTTCTAAGTAATTTGTTGAATGTGAATGTGTTCTCAATGAATTTCGTACGCTTTTGAAATTTAATGATATTTGCAAGAATAAGTCATGAGGAATTTTAACCCATACATAAGTGATCGATCAAAAACAAATTATACTTTTTAGATAAATGTGAAAATATTTTCTAAAAGAAAGAACACGGACCAAATATCCTTTATAGATGGGAAACGGCCATTATAATGATTTGGACAATGTTGCACATAGCGCTAACTAGTGTTTGGAAGAAAAACTAATTGAAGTAGGCATCCTGCATTGTTTATGGGTAATAACAAAGAGGGCTTGCAGTGACCTGCATTACATTGGAATACATTTAACCTTTGCCTTACTGAAACCGGATCAACATGGACCCAAAATTTAGTTTTTTTTTTTGTAACTCATTAAATATTTTTTTTTTATTTTTTTCCTTTTGTGAATTCTCCTGAAATATTGTATTGAAACATAAGCAATAATAACCAAAACGAAAATTAACACAGTTCAAGAAAAATTTGAATTTTGTTGCTCTGGGTCAGCTGTGACCCGGTTTTGGTATGTTGTGTTTGAATTTAATTTTTTCCTAACGAACTTATTTTCTTGAAAGTTGAGACGTTTCATCCCTACGCACGATTGGAATTTCGATGTTTTTAATTCAGTTTTTTTTTATACATGTTATACCTGTCGTCAAGTAAATATGGACTGGAAATTTTCATACTGTTGCCAATTTATGGGCAATGTCGAAAATGTTAAGTTATGAAGACGTGGCAACATCGCAGAGAAAGGGACAGGGTGCGAAAAAGGGAAAATAATGAACATCAGTCCATATGTATTTGACGACGAGTATAATATAATTTAGTATCTGTGGTTCACCTACTGCGCAAAAGATAGGGAAAGGGAACCATCTTGGTACACGAATAATATAATAATTATAGTTACAGAAAATATAAGACATATTTTTTTTTTTGTTTACAGTTTCCACCTAACGAACAATAATATTTTTTTACTTACAAAAATATATTTGTTTTTATTTTCTGTGATGTTATATAAATAATAATTATTCAATAAATAATATTGAATTAAATTACTAAACTCAATGGTTTATTTAAAAATTTATAAGATATAAAAACACCAAAATATGTATATTTCATGATATTTCAAGACAATAGGGTAGTTGCGCATTTTCCAATTTATTTTTTTTCTGAAAGAATTATTCAAGTTATTCACTTTAATACTTATTTTATGTCAGGCAACTGTTTATTTTTCAACATATAATTCTTTTAATAAAAATTCTTATTTCAAATTTTCCCGTGGTGACGTTTTTTATTAATACCAATCACAGTCTTTCTTGCCATAGCGGTACACTCTCGGTTGTACACTCTGTACACAATACTACCATTTTTATCTGAAACGATTTATATATTTGAGAGAAGCACTATTTCAAAAGAAATTATTAATTTTCACACAAATTCATTAGTTTCATTACTTTGTTTTAAATATGCTGATATAAAAAAGAAAAAGAAAATATGATTTTAACACTTAAAACATAGGTTATGTCACTAAAAATGACATGTACATTCCATGGAGTGTGCAGCCACCTGGTGACAAAATTATGAAGTCCATATAAGAATTAAGCATCTTGAAAATATCTGGTATTCAAGTAAATAATTATAAAATATACGTACTGTTAAATAATACTTTTGTATCTGTTATTTTTCTTTTAGAATTATACTGTAAATATTTGTATGATACAATTAAAACATAATTCAACATTTTCGCTTTGTCGTGGTATTACTACCAGCTTGTATGAGTCATACAGACTTGGTCGTACTATATAATTATTAAAAGTCTACGTCACAAGAATTCCACCGCGAACTTTATATATGGAAATTATGAATGAAAAGTTTTATATTTTCTAATAACTTTTACATTAATGTGTTTAGAATTAGTTTATTTTTCATAATTAATAGAAAAAAATAACATTTATTTTTTTCGCAACTACCCTATTATGTTCAATAATTATAATAAAAATAAAACATGATTAATTATAGTGATATTAATAACAAAACAGCAAAAATAATTCGGGTCACAAATGACCCAATTTTGGGGACTCATGGCATAAAATTATTATTTTCAGGCAAGGGTTAAGGGAGTTCCGGAGTAAAGTAAAATTTTGCGCCTATATCTTATACAACTCTGTACATTTACGAAGCATATCTTGTTGCATATTTATGAATGGAGCAGCTATCCGCCATAAATCAACTGCAAGTTTCTCTTTTATATTTATCGGGATATTATTGTACGTCCAAAGTATATCAACGTAGATATTCAAGAACTAGTTTATCTGAATTCCATTCTTTCATAATAATAATTTTCTTTTTAAAAAATATTGAAAAATCCAATTTTTTGTAGAAATAATTACAGTACTGTAATGTAGGTTGCATTTTTCTGTATATTTAACAACTCAAGATCCAAATAATAAATAATCCACTATAATAAAGAATATAGATGTGTTTTGTTCCTGTTATTATTATGTACGGAATTCATATTATGTAACTTGATATTATATATTATTTGTTTCTTCTTTTTTGCTTAAAACATTATTATTATTCATTGTTATTATCGCACACCTTTCAAGTATTTTTTTTATCTTTTTATTTATGCGTTCAGTATTTAGAATTAAAAGTAATAAAGTGAGATTATACATGGTAGCAGTGAATTATGTCGGTAATTATTGAATTATTTGTGCAAGAGTTGAAGATATTAGCAATAAGGAATGAAGAAATGCATGCACGCATACGCAACACGCATGATATAATGCGTAGAAATGCACAAGACTTGTAATATTTTATTGCCAAGACTTTTTATGGCTTTCTTGACAGGAATTTATAAGCGTAAAAGTAGGTTTCATTTCATTTTTTTATTTAAATATTTTCCAACATTTATCTTACCGTATTTTACATTTATAATGTAACGATACATAAATTATATTTGTCAAAATCTACTGTAATGAATATCTTCTTACTTATCTGCAAAATTTATGCCTTTGTAATGTATAAAAAATAGAGTGTTTGAAATTCCAAGGTTAAAAAGTGTCGTTAAAAATCCTGCGACATAAAGACTGGTCCTTAATGTTTTAATAATTATTCACAGGTTTAAATATTAATTGCGATCTTGAAATTTTTATGATTTCATTCGTAAATATAAAATTCATTTAAATTTGTTAGCTTAATAGCTTAATTAATATTATTTGTTTACGCCCATTAAAAAGTACATTTTTACCTTCCGGCACCTTTAGGTAAGGAAGGTATTGTCTTTGGTCAAAAAATTCGGTGGTGAGTTTTTAATGAATAAGCACGTTTTAGGGTCCCTACAATACGAATTTACTATTTTTAAGATGATGTCTGTATGTATGTATGTATGTATGTATGTATGTATGTATGTATGTATGTATGTATGTGTGTGTGTCCGTGTGTGTGTGTGTGTGTGTGTGTGTGTGTGTGTGTGTGTGTGTGTGTGTGTGTGTGTGTGTGTGTGTGTGTGTATGTGTGTCCGTGTGTGACAAATTTTTCTCCGACGATAACTCCAATAGTACAATTCTAAAAATTATAATTCTTTCGTATTTCTCTTCTGTACATCCATATGAAGAGTTGATTAGATTTTGATTACAATAGATCCACCGGAAGTACCTTTATTTGAAGTTTTTAACAGTTTTTCTTAAAAAAAAACGCTGTTAAATATTATTTTTTGACATTTTTTTTATTATATATATGAGGATTAGCTTAAACTTTTTTGTGAATCGGGCTGTAAATTATTATTAATTTTAAAATCGGCAAAAAAATAATGTGTTCAACAAGGCACTAAAAACAGATTTACAGCTTCGACAACATTCATTGCGTCGGCAATAAAACGGTATCCTCTGCAGTAAATTTGGTATTTTAGGGCCTAGTTAAACAAGTAACTATTATTTACTGTAAATATTAACATAACATTTTTTAAACTTATTCCAAACGGTGATAGAAAATATCTTATGGGCAACAAAGGAAAAATGTATTCTTCCTGACTTGTTGCACTAATAGCTATAATAGAAATCTGCATCTGCATGCTTAATCAGCAGAAGAAAAAAAATCGTAAAACAAGTGCGTATCATAGTAGATCATCGGTTAGCATACTTTTTAATCACTGAAAATGTATGGGTTGTAATTTCAAACTTTATGGGTAATAAAAAGAAAAATCGGTATAATTGAAGTATTTCATAACATATGTACTGCATTTAGTTACTTTATGTGGAGAATGCAAACTAATAATCTGTCTAGTATGAAATGAAATTCCTATTCGATATGACACAAAGAGAAAGATAACAAAAGTAAATTTGTATGTCTTACATTTCATGTTGGGAAATAAATTCCGCAGATATTGAAGGACATTCATTAATATTCATTGAAGTAAGATGGACTGAAATTATAAAGATGCAGTAATTGATAGGTACAGTCCCATTCATAAGGTGGTTTTTGCAAAAAAATAAATTGATCGGCAAATTCATTTTTTAAAATAAACTATTCTAAAAATAAATTCTGTTCTTTGAGAAGTATGACTGGTACTTACCTACTGTAAATTATTAACATTGAATTTTATTTTTTGTAATATATAACTCGTAAACTACAATATAAAACTCTTTCAATTAGGTATGTACGTATTAATTGTTAACGTTTCATCAAAAGAAAAAAAATTGATGTCCCGGTTTAGGCGTTTCAAAATATGGTAACCCTATTCATGAATGACATGAATTCATGAATTTTCAAATAATACAAATATTTGAATATAACTATCGTTACAGCAGTTATACTACCGCTTCTATTTTATTTTCGCCGTTGGTAGGACAGAGATAGCATATACCCCTCTGTAATACGTACAATAATGAGATAGCCAATAAAAATCTCATAAAAGACATTAATGACGTGCATATCAACTCGAGGAAACAAAGTGTAGATATTTTATGAACCTATTTCAATGAAAAAAAAATCTGTTGTGGCTAGCACAAGACCTTCCGTCAATTCGATGTATTTTGTACAAATCCCATACCAAAAGGACCGTGGAACAGTTTCTATATAATATCATGTAAAATCGAACACGAACACATACTATTTTTTTACAAATCCCATACCAAAAGTTCATTTGAAAAGGTTCTATATAAATCCAATAAACATACACTACGTAAAATGCACTTGACACTTCCTTATTTCTTCTTCAGCTTTCCCCTATTTTATTAGGGGTCGCTGTTTCCTCTTCTCTTCCACTCATTCCTGTCCAACGCATCTTCTTCGCACAGCCCTTCCTTTCTCAAGTCCTCTATGATACAGTCCTTCCATCACCTCTTTGGCCTTTCTCTGCATGTCACTTGCGAGAAACACTATGACATACCAATGTTTGAGCCTATACTATCCATATTTGGTTTTGCACTTACAACTGACATCTATCAATTAGAATTTTTTGATTATATCAGCTGTTTCCATGATAAATAGCAAAGCTGACTAATTTTTGAAAATTAATTTCTTTAAAATGCTTTAAATTTACATGTATTGAATATGAAGGAAAATGTATAATCAAACCGGATAGAGAAGAGTATTTTCTTATATATATACAGCCCTTCCTTTCTCAAGTCCTCTATGATACAGTCCTTCCATCACCTCTTTGGCCTTTCTCTGCATGTCACTTGCGAGAAACACTATGACATACCAATGTTTGAGCCTATACTATCCATATTTGGTTTTGCACTTACAACTGACATCTATCAATTAGAATTTTTTGATTATATCAGCTGTTTCCATGATAAATAGCAAAGCTGACTAATTTTTGAAAATTAATTTCTTTAAAATGCTTTAAATTTACATGTATTGAATATGAAGGAAAATGTATAATCAAACCGGATAGAGAAGAGTATTTTCTTATATATATATATAAAAGAAAATACTCTTCTCTATCCGGTTTGATTATACATTTTCCTTCATATTCAATACATGTAAATTTAAAGCATTTTAAAGAAATTAATTTTCAAAAATTAGTCAGCTTTGCTATTTATCATGGAAACAGCTGATATAATCAAAAAATTCTAATTGATAGATGTCAGTTGTAAGTGCAAAACCAAATATGGATAGTATAGGCTCAAACATTGGTATGTCATAGTGTTTCTCGCAAGTGACATGCAGAGAAAGGCCAAAGAGGTGATGGAAGGACTGTATCATAGAGGACTTGAGAAAGGAAGGGCTGTGCGAAGAAGATGCGTTGGACAGGAATGAGTGGAAGAGAAGAGGAAACAGCGACCCCTAATAAAATAGGGGAAAGCTGAAGAAGAAATAAGGAAGTGTCAAGTGCATTTTACGTAGTGTATGTTTATTGGATTTATATAGAACCTTTTCAAATGAACTTTTGGTATGGGATTTGTAAAAAAATAGTATGTGTTCGTGTTCGATTTTACATGATATTATATAGAAACTGTTCCACGGTCCTTTTGGTATGGGATTTGTACAAAATACATCGAATTGACGGAAGGTCTTGTGCTAGCCACAACAGATTTTTTTTTCATTGAAATAGGTTCATAAAATATCTACACTTTGTTTCCTCGAGTTGATATGCACGTCATTAATGTCTTTTATGAGATTTTTATTGGCTATCTCATTATTGTACGTATTACAGAGGGGTATATGCTATCTCTGTCCTACCAACGGCGAAAATAAAATAGAAGCGGTAGTATAACTGCTGTAACGATAGTTATATTCAAATATTTGTATTATTTGAAAATTCATGAATTCATGTCATTCATGAATAGGGTTACCATATTTTGAAACGCCTAAACCGGGACATCAATTTTTTTTCTTTTGATGAAACGTTAACAATTAATACGTACATACCTAATTGAAAGAGTTTTATATTGTAGTTTACGAGTTATATATTACAAAAAATAAAATTCAATGTTAATAATTTACAGTAGGTAAGTACCAGTCATACTTCTCAAAGAACAGAATTTATTTTTAGAATAGTTTATTTTAAAAAATGAATTTGCCGATCAATTTATTTTTTTGCAAAAACCACCTTATGAATGGGACTGTACCTATCAATTACTGCATCTTTATAATTTCAGTCCATCTTACTTCAATGAATATTAATGAATGTCCTTCAATATCTGCGGAATTTATTTCCCAACATGAAATGTAAGACATACAAATTTACTTTTGTTATCTTTCTCTTTGTGTCATATCGAATAGGAATTTCATTTCATACTAGACAGATTATTAGTTTGCATTCTCCACATAAAGTAACTAAATGCAGTACATATGTTATGAAATACTTCAATTATACCGATTTTTCTTTTTATTACCCATAAAGTTTGAAATTACAACCCATACATTTTCAGTGATTAAAAAGTATGCTAACCGATGATCTACTATGATACGCACTTGTTTTACGATTTTTTTTCTTCTGCTGATTAAGCATGCAGATGCAGATTTCTATTATAGCTATTAGTGCAACAAGTCAGGAAGAATACATTTTTCCTTTGTTGCCCATAAGATATTTTCTATCACCGTTTGGAATAAGTTTAAAAAATGTTATGTTAATATTTACAGTAAATAATAGTTACTTGTTTAACTAGGCCCTAAAATACCAAATTTACTGCAGAGGATGCCGTTTTATTGCCGACGCAATGAATGTTGTCGAAGCTGTAAATCAGTTTTTAGTGCCTTGTTGAACACATGATTTTTTTGCCGATTTAAAAATTAATAATAATTTACAGCCCGATTCACAAAAAAGTTTAAGCTAATCCTCATTTTTGGATTAGTGAATTCTATTCTATTCTGGTATTTAAAATTAAATTTTCATGATATTATCAGTAAAGGTAGATACTAGGAATAGATTAGACTATATTCTATTCTATTCCGGTATTTAAAATTTAATTTGCATGATATTATCAATAAAGGTAGATACTAGGAATAGATTAGACTATATTTTAATAGGTGTATTCTCTATTAAAAGCGTTAAATTTTAGAGGCAGTTATTTTTTTAACGCCAGTTAAACTTTACTTCGTATTCTGTACCTAAGTTTTTGCTAAAATTTTAGCGGTTAGAGTTAAAATAATCCGCTAATTTATAAAAATTTAGAGGACAGTAGAACAGTGCCGTTATTTTGTGAAATGTCAAAACTTATATTAATTTATAAATAGCTATTATTGCTTTATTTTAAATAATTTTGCTTCCCATCCTTTTTGATATTTAAAAATTTATTAATATAAAGCAAAATATGAATAAAATGCGTAATTAATATAACTTTTATATTTTCAACATATAAATTCTAACTCATTCTTTGTCCATCCGTTTTGAACGAGACATGTTTGTCAACAAATGTCAAAATTTTATACAATCATTCATCAAAGACATACGTTTTGTGCCTATATGTACATAACTTCACAACATATTTTAGCGGAACCGTTAAAATTGTTAAAACTAACCGACTGCTAAAATCAAATAGTATGATGCAGAATACCAAAATGTGGCAAAAATTTTGACGGGCCGCTAGTTGAACATAATTTTAGAGGGTGTTAAAATTAAGCAGGTTTTTAGAGAATAGACCTAAACTGTCAAAATTAGAGTAGAATTCGCTAATCCAAAAATGAGGATTAGCTTAAACTTTTTTGTGAATCGGGCTGTTAGTGATTATTTTTAATATGTACCTATTATCGCGTATCGCCATCAAATTATGTTGCTATGCGTTTGTTGAACAGTTGCTATGTAAATAGTTACAACAGTAAAAGTGCCATTTTACAAACTGTTCGCTGTCAAAAAAATAGCACTTTTAATGTCAAACGGCAAAGAAATTATTTGTTACAGCAAAAATAGTTATTTGTTGAACTATAGGTACTAAAATACCAGATTTACCAGAAAAGGATGCTGTCGAAACTGTAAATCTGTGTATAGTGCCGTGTTGGACTCATTATTTTTTGCCGATTATAGAATTAATATTAATTTAGTGATTATTTTTTATACCTAATTTGGAGGTTATCGCCATTGCTATGCATTTGTTGCATGGTTGCTATGCGTTTGTTGAACGGTTGCTATGTAAATAGCAACAACAGGACTAAAAACAAAAGTGAAAAGATAAAGATTTTTTATAACAGTGGCCTACAATTAAGGATCAAGTGTTCCGAGAAATATCACAGCATTTTGATAGACAGTTGTAAAGGAGAATTTATAAATCAACAAAAAAGTTGTTCAGTATGACAGAAAGAGAACAATTTTATTATTATTTTATTACTCCCAAATGTTTATATTTTATGTTATTACGAAAAATCTTGAATGTCCCACGGCCGTTCTGCAAATAATAGACTAGGCTGATTATAAACCTCAGCCGCGTCCGTCATTTGCCTCATATCGACCTAATGACGTTAATAACTATTTACTGCCTAGGTAGTAAAAGTGATATCTGTCAAAAAAATCGCACATTTAATGTCAAACAGCTACAATATTGGCTGGCAGCACAGCCGTTTTTTAACTAAAACACTGTTTTAAAAAATATCAAATTTCATTATTTAGTAATAATAAATAATATCAAATTTATGGAAATATTATTTTAACGCAGAACATAGGTTGTATTCAAATATTAAATAAAAAATGTTCTTTAAACATAAGGGTTTCACATTGAAATTTAAATTTGACATTTTCTAAAACAGTTTTAGTTAAAACAGCCAATATTTTTTGTGCGTGAATTAAGTGTTCTCAATCTCAAAATGAATTCAGGAAATAGCCAATTTTTGAATTAATGTGGGGAATAATTAAAACTAGATTTTTGATTTGTTGTCATGAAAACAATAATTGTCATACATAATATTTTATATACCTAATATCTTATACTCGTATACAGGGTGTATCAAGTTAATGGAACAGTACCGTTTATTCGTGTGTGTGAAAAGATACAGAAAAAAGTGATTAGGATATTTTGTAAGGAATAGAGGGGGACACATTTTAGCATAAACTTTATTATCATAAATATAGTGGTACTCAAACTATAGGGCAATATTATATTTTTTTAAATGGCATTATATATATTTTATTAACTCATTAAATTTAGAATTTTGTTCTGAATTCAATTTTTTCGCAATGTAAGGGTATGATATTATTATATCGTTGAATTCAGAACAAAATTCTCTATTTAATGAGTTAATAAAATATATATAAGGCCATTTAAAAAAATATAATATTGCCCTATAGTTTGAGTACCACTGGATTTAAGATAATAAAGATTATGCTAAAATGTGTCCCCCTCTATGCCTTACAAAATATCTTAATCACTTTTTTCTGTATCTTTTCGCATACACGAATAAAATGCACTGTTCCATTATCTTGATACACCTGTATATGTATATCCCGTTGTTTAAATATCGTAGTGTGATAATAATTGTACATTTAATTTTTATTTGAAATAAAAATAAGTAAATAAGAAAGTTGATGATTTTGCCTAACAATTTTACAGCACTGTGTAATTAATTTTGCGATTTAGTTTGTTACACAAGGATTATGGTACAGGTATAATAAAAATCTGAAAAAAAACCTCCCGCCATTTAATTTTTATTAATTTAAATACATATCTACATATTTACTAATGCTGGAAACTTTATTAATTTCCTTTCCATTTAACTATTGCTCCTTTTACTACTTTTTTTTTAAAACGTCATACTTTGAAATGATTAGTTTTTTGACAGTGATATTTAAATGTCAACTACATACATTTGTGATTTAAACTGGTATAATCGAGGTGATATGTGTTTAAAGCATAAGCTCCGGGCCTTATTATGTAAATTATTTTATAAATTTATACATAAAATATATAGAAAAAGTATTAATGCAGATCTGTAAAAAATTTAATAATCTTAATTTTTATAACAACATAAATTGCAAAAAATTGTAATTTAAATGCATTTTTCGTAGAAAAACTGTGTGCACAATATATTAGTGTAGCCCGATACCAATAATAATTGTATTGGCAGTGTATGAAATAATGAATTCTTTATTAATTTTTGTATAGACTGATTTTTATGCGTTGTGCGTAACCGTATATTTTATAAGTGTTACAGTATGTATTTTTGTGTGTACTGTGACGAATAATTGTTGCACTCCCTCTTTTTTATTTGGTCTTTGTTTTCTCTCTTTCGCGTGTCGACAGCTAGTATCACTATTAAGACCCGGTATTTTCATTTTTGGTTAAACGAAAAATGTCGCATCTAAAAATTGACATATGTAATTTTTGCAACTGATCGGCAAAATAAAATTGGCCACTTTGTATTTTTTTTTTTTATAAAAGTCTCTTTTTTACATTCTTCGGTTATTGTTTAGCATAATCCACAGTTATAGTATTTTTTAACCTAATTTGAAAATTTGCTCATTTGTATAAAGAAATGCATATCGTTTGAATTATCAAAATTTCTATTTTGCAGGTTACGAAATAAAAATAAATAAAATCTGTGCAGTGATTCAGATAATAAAAACAAAATATTTTTAGGGACTTAGGTGTAGAATGTAATTATCTGTATTTTTACCTTCCGTCACCTTCAAGTAAGGAAGGTATTGGTCAAAAAATTCGGTAGTGAGCTTTTAATGAATAAGCACGTTTTCTAATTTCTAATTCTAAAAATTATAATTCTTTCGTATTCCTCTTCTGTACAACCATATGAAGAGTTCATTAGATTTTGGTTATAATTGATCAACCGGAAGTACCCTAATTTGAAGTTTTTAACAGTTTTTCTTAAAAAAACGCAGTTAAATATTATTTTTTGACAATTTGTTATTATCCATATTAAAGAAAATACTCTTCTCTATACGGTTTGATTATACATTTTCCTTCATATTCGATAGCTGTAGATTGAAAGCGTTATAAAGAAATTTATTTTCAAATATTAGTCAGCTTTGCTATTTATCATGGAAACAGCTGATAATTTAAAAAAAATTTAATTGACAGATGTCAGTTGCAAGTGCAAAACCAAATATGGAAAGTATAGGATCTAAAATTGGTATGTCATAGTGTTCCTCGCAAGTGACGTGCAGAGAAAGGCCAAAGAGAAGATGGAAGGACTGTATCGCAGAAGACTTGAGAAAGGAAAGAATGTGTGAAGAAGATGCGTTGGGCAGGAATGAGTGGAAGAGAAGAGGAAACAGCGACCCGTAATAAAATAGGGGAAAGCTGAAGAATAAATGAAGGAAGTGTCAATTGCATTTTACTTAGTGTGCGTTTATGTTATAATTTTATTGGATTTATAGAACCTTTTCAAATGAATTTTTGGTATGGAATTTGTAAAAAATAGTATGTGTTCGTGTTCGATTTTACATGATATTATATAGAATATGTTCCAAGGACCTTTTGGTATGGGATTTGTACAAAATACATCGAATTGACGGAAGGTCTTGTGCTGGCCACAACAGATTTTTTATTTGAAAATTGAATTTCTGACAGTTCTTCGGTACGCATTTCTTTGTAATTTTGTTTAAATTCCATGGCTATCACTACAAATGACTAATATTTATAAAATTTCAAATTCGATTTTACAGGTTACCAAAATTGCAAAATAAAATTTGATTAGTGATTTAGGTGTAGAATTTAATTTTCTACATTTATTTGAAACATTTTTGTCTAAAATTAAATGGGAAGTTTTGCGCAAGGAAAAACTGATTTCCCATGTTGATTTATAATCAACACCCTGTATAAAAAAAAATCAAAGTGGTCGTTTTTTTTTTGCCGGTCAGTGTAATAAAGTGCTACTTCCGATTATCTGATTTACACCAAAATCTAACGGGTTCTTTCCATATTTAAGTGGAGCCAGAATACACAGTTTCAGATTTTTCAGAATGATATTATTTGTGTAATTCTGCCCACAGGATTCACACACACACACACACACACACACACACACACACACACACACACACACACAGTGCTGTAGTCGTAAAATTAGCAGAGGGTATACGCTGAAAATATATTTGTAAACATAGGGTATACGTAGGGGGGGGGGGATCTGACAATAATTAAGAAGAAAAAAATAACCAGGGGGGGGGAGCAATAACTAAAAAAAATGGCGCCGCAGGCGAATTTTTTTTTCATTCAAGGTCAAATGCCTTATAATTGAGGGATGTGAAGTTGCATGTTTTTTCCCTTTCATGTGTAAAAATAAATTGCCAGATCACAGAACATTTTACAAAACAGAATATATTTATCTGGATAAACTGTCTAAAATCGAAACATAACAACACAACATGCGCGCGGCTATTATACATTGTGGCTTAAAACGAAGTTAATGTCATCTTTTAAATTTTCAACTAAAATTCAAAATATAAAAACTATAAACACAAAGAAAAAAATAAAATAATTAAATACTGCCTTACGTATCAATGTCGCAAACCTGCCTACTACGAATCGTACATTTTGCGAAAACTGAAAATATAATAAATAATATAACAAAAATCAAAATTAAAATTTCAATAATAGATGCCGACGCCAATCAAATAAAGTACATTTTATAAACATAAAGATAATTTCTAAAAAAAATGATATTAATTGTGGGATAAAATTTTCATTAGTTGGTTTAATTTTTATAATTTTTGTCTCAAATATTTAAAAGCAGAGGGTACACGCTCGGGCACCTAAAAAATCCAGAGGGTATACGGCGTATACCCGCGTATACCCTCGACTACACCCCTGCACACACACACATACATACCCCACATTGTAAAAATGTTAAAATCGGATTCTAGTCATTTACCAAAATCTCGACATGCGATTTTAGCACGATCCCTATACCTCTATCCCATACCAAAAAATCTGTTGTGGCCAGCACAAAACCTTCCGTCAATTCGATGTATTTTGTACATATCCTATACCAAAAGTTCCTTGAAAAAGATTCTATATATCCTGTATAATTGTAACAAGAACACACTATTTTTTACATATCCATACTGGAAGTTCCTTTGAAAAGATTCTAAAATCTAATAAAATTTTAATACGAATACGAACGTACATTATGTATTGCACTTAACACTTCCTCCTGCTTCAACTTTGCCCTATTTTATTAGAAGTCGCTGTTTCTTACTCTTCTCTTCTACTCATTCCTGTCCAAAGCACCTTCGTGACACAGTTCTTCCTCTCTCAAATCTTCTGCTATACAGTCCTTCCATCTTCTCTTTTGCCTTTCTCGTACTTCTGGCATTATAAGTTCCTATCTTGAGGCGAGGCCGCAAATGCAAGTCACTGGCGAGGGACACTCTGTCACTTTCAGATCATATACTTTCCACTTTGGTTTTGCACTTGCCACTGACATCTGTCAATTAGAATTTTTTGAATATATCTGTTGTATTCATAATTTTTGCAAAGCTGACTGATTTTCGAAAGTTAATCTCTCTATAACTCTATATCTATTGAATATGAAGGAAAATGTATAATCGAACCGTATAGAGAATAAGATATTCTTTCTATTGATAATCACATAAAATGTCGAAAATGATATTTAACTGCGATTTTTCAAGAAAAACTGTTAAGAACTTCAAATAAGGGTACTTCCGGTTGACCAATTATAACCAAAATCTAATCAGCTCTTCATATGGTTGTAAAGAAGAGGAATATGAAAGAATCATAATTTTTAGAATTGTAGTTTTGGAGAAAAAATTGTCACACACACACACACGGACACACGGACACACGGACACACACACAGACACACACACAGATACACACACAGACACACACACAAACACACACTCGGACACACACACACACACATACAGACATCATCTTAAAAATAGTACATTCGTATTGTAGGGACTCTAAAACGTGCTTATTCATTAAAAACTCACCACCGAATTTTTTGACCAAAAACAATACCTTCCTTTTGACGGAAGGTAAAAAGATTTAGTAGTGATAGTAGAAAAATATTTTTAACTAATTTCAAAATATATTTGAATTAATTTGGTTTCTTATACATATTCATACTTCTTTTGTTAATTATTAATCACACTTCTTTCATTTGATAAGTTTATTGTTCTCCTCTATTCGAATTTAATTTCTTTCACTCCCACATTATGAATCACTTAACCACCGAATTACCCGGCAAGGTAGGTATGTTGATACGAGTGTTTAAAAAGCTCGGTGACGGTACTCCTAAAAGCAGTGGGGTGCTTGGCAGCCTTGTGACATAGCGTGCACGGCTTCATTCCACCCCTATGACAGCCGGCCAAGTCAGCTGATAGCGGCTGACTGATTGCCCCAATGCACGCCAATGGAAACGACGGTAAACGCTGCGACAAAATATCTCGCACTTCGGGGGGAACATTAATAATAGAACATATTATTGTTCATTTAATACAAAAAGCTGTTGTGACCACCGCCAGCAAAATATCTTCAACGCATTTTACAATTAATTTTTTTTTCTGAAAGAATGGGGAAGTTTAGCATGGTAAAAATTCTACATAACATACTATTTTCTCACAAATATAACACTGCTGAAATTGAAATTAAAAATTAAAATTATTGCTCCATTTATTTATAATTAATATTTTTTGGGTAAACTCTAAGTACGTCACAAGTCAGTTATGCGCAAACTCAGACAGAACGGTGAAAGCGAACCACTTGAACGTAGGTCGAACAACACCTCAGTCTCAAGTGACTAGTAACCGCGACCCGCGTGCGTCAGTGTATAAGCGACATACGTTGTACCAAGCCTCTACCGACGTCATCACAGCTTAAAATCGGCTTTTCCAGAAAATCTGGGCATTTTTGAAAAAAATAAAACATGTTACATCATTTTTCAAGTCATTTCCCATGGAATAAAAGAATAAAAAAAAATCGCTAAACTTCCCCAAATATATGCTTTACATCTGGCAACTGTATATTTTTCAAAATATATTTAAAAAAATCTGTTGTGGCCAGCACAAAACCTTCCGTCAATTCCATGTATTTTGTACAAATCCCATACCAAAAGTTCATTTGAAAATATTCTATAAATCCAATAAAATTATAACGTGAACATATACTATGTAAATTGCATTAGACACTCCTTTCTTCTTCAGCTTTTCCTTATTTTATTAGGGGTCGCTATTTCTTACTCTTCTCTTCCACTCATTCCTGTCCAACGTCCCATACAGTTCTTTGTCTCTCAAGTTTTCTGCGATACAGTTCTTCCATCTTCTCTTTGGCCTTGAAAGTTCCAATCATGAAGCGAGGCTGCAATTGCATGTCACTTGCGAGGAACACTATGACTTATTCCACTGTCTGATCCTATACTTTTCATCTTTGGTTTTACACTTGATACTGACATATGTGAATTATAATTTTTTGAATGTCGCTGTTTCCATAATTTTAGCAAAGCTGACTGATTTTGAAAAGAATCCCTCTTGAACATTTTCTTTAATCTTTATAATAACATAAAATGCCAAAAAATAATATTTTACTGCGTTTTTTAAGAAAAACTGTCAAAAACTTCAAATAAGAGTACTTCCGGTGTATCAATTATGATCAAAATCTAATCACCTCTTCATATGAATGTAAAAAAGAGGAATACGAAAGAATTTTAATTTTTAGAATTGTAGTATTGGAGTTATCGTCGGAGAGAATTTGTCACACACGGACACATACACACACGGTCATACGGACACACATACAAACATCATCTTAAAAATAGTAAATTCGTATAGTAGGGACCCTAAAACGTGCTTATTCATTAAAAACTCACTACCGATTTTTTGACCAAAGACAATACCTTCCTTTCGACGGAAGGTAAAAAATAATCTTATTTCAAATTTTACCATGTGTGACGTGATTATTAATACCAATCACAGTCTTTCTTGCCCTAGCGATACAATCTCAGTAGTACACTGCAGTACACTCTGTACTAACGTTGTTTACCCTTATGACAGTTTTGTGTGTGTCAATTTCAAATTATTTGCATATTGCCAAATATATTCATTCGATTTTGTTATTATAGTTGTATATTTTTATTTTTAGTTAAATATAAGTGTTTGTTTTAATTTAGTATTATTTTTTTCATATAACTGAAAAGATATATATTTTTGAAAGAAGCACAATTTCAAAAGAAATTATTTGGGATTGCATGAAACTCAAGAAAACTTACATAGCTTTGTTCAAATCACGAGTTATGCATTTCTCGACTCCTAACCTAGCCCATGAAGTTGGCGCGTACCAAAATGCTCTAATCTCGACATATGTACTGTTCGACAAGAGGGCATACAAGTGTACTTTGGAGTATAAAATGAATCATGATTAGGTTACGTTATTGATAGTATTTTTTTTTTTTAAATTGTACTCCGGAATGTACATCTTGCTCTCCAGTTTGGTTCGTTAACTATCCGAGATTTGTTATAAGGGGACATTATTGTATTTTTTAAAGAAAAACTATTTACTGGTTTATATAAACTACTATTTCCCGTTACCCATATAATTCATCAGTTTTCTCCATCAATGTTAATGTAAGGAATATGAAGTTTATAGGTTTGTTTTATTATTTAATTTTTAATTATTAAAAGACAAGAAATTTATTTTGAAACTCGTGTACAGTGGGGTCTTCATGCCATACATAGATATTTTAATCGTTAATAATATTAATGGAATTTATATACAGGTGTTCATTTTAAATGGTGGCCCATTTGAAATGAACAGCTTTGCTCTATGGCATAGAATCTATACCACAAAAGAATAATGTGATGCGAAATAGCATTTTTTGCTAAGTGATAAGGCTAAAATAGCTATTTGTAAACCAAGATTTACATCACATTTTTTAAATTCTTTCTGAAGAAAAATGATTTAGGTTCGCAAAAAATTCAAATATATATTATTCTTGTTACAATTTTCAACGCAGAATAATTGTTGGTGGGGATGATTAATATTTATCATGGAGGTGACAATTATAAATAACGTAGAAAAATGCGGTGTAAAAAGATTTGTGTACGGTTTGGAAGCGAGAAATCATGTATCACGTCACGACGGCTGTGACGTCACTCGGTCACGCGGCGGCGCTCGCGTGACGCTGTCACCACGCTCGTACAGCGTGATGCCCAACAGACGTACCGCGTAAGCAGAATAAATGAATGCACGAAAATTTGGTAACTTGTTAGTGGCAAAAGCAATCACATTATTTTATTTTGATGTTTTAGTTAAATATACTTACATACGTATTTCCATTGTTTTTTACCTTCCGTCACTTTTAGGTAATGGAAGTATTGTCTTTTGTCAAAAAATATGTATATAGTAAGTTTTTAATAAACAAGCACATTGTAGGGTCCCTAGAATACGATTTTACTAGTTTTACGATGATGTCTGGGTGTGTGTATGTGTGGGTGTGACATATTTTTCTCCGACGATAACTCCAATACTACAATTCTAAAAATGATAATTCTTTCGTAATCCTCTTCTTTACATCCATATGAAGAGGTGATTAGATTTTGGTTATAATTGGTCAATTGGAAGTTCCCTTATTTGAAGTTCTCAACAATTATTCTTGATATATAATTTTATGTGATTATCAGTATGGAAGAATATCTTATTGTTTGATTATACATATTTTTTCATATTCAATAAATATAGAGTTAAAGAAGTATAAAGAGATTAACATTCATAAATCAGTCAGCTTTTGCTATAATCATGGAAACAGCTAATATATTCAAATAACTTTAATTGACAGAGATGTCAGAGTCAAGTGCAATTTACATTGTTGTATGTTCGTGTTATAATTTTATTGGATTTATAGAATCTTTTCCAAGGAACTCTCGGTATGAAATTTGTAGAAAATAGTATATGTTCGTGTTACAATATTACTGGATTTATAGCATTTTTTCCAAGGAATTTTTGGTATGGGATTTGTACAAAATACATAGATCTCAGATTTTTAAATATATTATTAGTGAATTGAAAAAAAGGTACGAATGGTTATTTTCTTAATAATTAATTATAGACCTTTAGTTTAAATTACAAAATTAGAAGCGAATTTAGATTTGATGAGAACAGGAACAAAATTCTATTTACGTCGGAAGCGAAACATCGCTGATCTTTTTAAATAGAATATGATTATTTTGAACAAGAAAAGAAAATATTATTTATATTTCATTAAATTTGGCTGCTTATTGGATGTTGAAGACAATTTAAAATGTTCGATACAATTAAAAATAAATGATATCTCACGTAAAAGTTAAAATATTTTCTCTAACAAAGTAGGTACAAATGATAAGGGATGATATTAATATTGATGATTATCATTCGTAAATTATAAACCAATAAGAATTAGTGATTTTCCTTAGTAACCATAGTGAACGAATATACCTATCTTCGTATATTCACTTATAGGTGCGTTTGGTTATTTTTTTCTATTTACTCAAAAAAGTTGTCAATGTCATTTTTGATTTCATTTACGAAGCGTAAAGAGTATGATATTTTTTTCAAACACGGTTCCTACGACATTAATGAATTTGTAGTTTGAATTTGAAAAGAAAAATGATGTTTTTTGTTGTCAAAGTAGACATCTGAAATAACACCGACAGCTCCGAGTGCACCGAAACGAATAATTAAACGCACCTATTGTTTGACAGTAAAGCCTTATTGAAATAAAAATTTGACAAGTAAATATTAACAGCCCGTTCACAAAAAGGTTTAAGCTAATCCTCATTTTTGGATTAGCGAATTCTATTCTAATGGGGTCCTATACCATAGTCATATTTTCACTATCTTAAATAAGAAGACGAATATATACATAAATTAATGAGAAATTAGTGAAAAAAATTTCTTTAAATATTGACTGGGTCACAAACTACAAGCGATTGAAGCTGATTACTAATTGGGTATGACGCGTTAGGTACTAAGAATTTGATTGGTCGCCTGATTTTAAAAAGGAGATTCGCGCGTCTTCAGCGGTCACCTTTAAGAGAATATGAAATGCATTGACGTATTATAACTAACTAAGTTATAATACGTCAATGATGAAATGTCATGTTGTTCTATAACTTAACAAAACATTTAACAATTTTGTGTTTGATGAATTTGTTTAATTATAACATCTAATAATATTAACAATAATAATATATTTATAATTAAATCAGTTTGTAATATTAATTGAATTAATAATAATATTAATTAAATTAATATTGAAACTTCAAAACAGGCAAACACTAGTGCCATCGGTCGTCATACTTTGTGTAATAATATTGTCAAACTGTTTCAATGTTCTATAATTTATTATGAAAAAAATGCTTATTATTTATGTTATTTATACTTAATAATAATTTCTTCATGAATATAACGTATAAGTTTTTATATAAAAACATTTCAGCTATGCAAACATGAAAAAAATTGTTCCCTCTATAACTAACAGTTTGTCCTATTGTTTGTCGATCACTTGTCAGTACCTGCTACGTCACGCACCAAATTCTTAAACTTTTAAAATTCATATCTCGCTTACTACATAAAATTTTTAAGTCGCGTTTGCACTAAAATTCTTATTTTATTCTGTTCTTACAGAAAAAATAAAAAAATAAAAGAAAAATGGTATAGGACCCCATTTTGATAGTTTATAACTTAAAATATAGTCTAATCTATTCCTAGTATCTACCTTTATTGATAATATCATGAAAATTAAATTTTAAATACCGGAATAGAATAGAATTCACTAATCCAAAAATGAGGATTAGCTTAAACTTTTTTATGAATCGGGCTGTTAGTTATTTAATCACAAGTCCAAGTTGTTCCTACTGCGAGTTTATTTAGAAATACGTTAATATAATCAGTGGCGTGTTGGGTGTGCAGATTTTTTTAAAAAAACTATTGTGCAGGTAGCCTAACCTAACCTAACCTAAGGGTTAACAATTCAGAATTATCTTATTTTTTTATACTATGTCCCTTCTAGAAAATGGTTTCTTCAGTAACTCCGCAATTAGTAATTCACGTGCAATTTCCATTCTATAAATTTTCATAAATACAAATATAAGTTAAATAAATAATATATAAATTATATACCAAATACCTAAAATTAATTTTTTTAAAGTATTGTGCAGGTAGAATCTTAGGTTAACAATTAAAATTAATAATTAATTGTTTGTCTGAACTTGTTTATGCTTGTGAATACTACCAAAAGTAATTTTACGGCGATACGTGCACAAATTATGCTGCACGCTGGAGAGTGCGATGGGGCGATACGTATTTCTAATATTTTATCCTTGTCTGCGCAAATACACTGTTCGACTGTTCCTATACCATCCCTGTGTAAAAACATGCGCACCGAGTGCAGTGCGGAGACTGCACTTGCCCGGCAATTCACACATTCGCTGGTAGGCAACCAAACACGCTACTGTTTGTTATTGTCCCATAATTATATTAATATTTTTATATTTTGTATATCATATATTAAGATCAAATCAATTAAATAATTTACATTTTAACGCAATAAATTTTGAAATTATTCGCAAGGTGTGCAGTGCACACCTTGCACATATGGACTGCACGCCACTGAATATAATATATTACAATATTAAGTAGTAATATTTAAAAAGATAGGGTATGTGGCGTACAGTTTGACGTTTCATTCAGAAAAAAAATAGACTACATGCCTACGTATAATTTACGGTTTACTTTTTAATTTCTTATTATTCATGGGGTCCCGTGGTCTCGTGCCTGAGTGTCTGGTCGCGAACCTGGGGAACCGGGTTCGATCCCGACCAAAGCCAAATATTTTTCGAATTTTAAATGGTACAAAAGTGGCCCCTGTGGTGCACTCTCCACGCCAGCAATGAGTGCCCGTGAGGTGACGCCTGGTAAGCGCCCACATGGTACAAATATGTCATCATCCTTACCGATATCTGTGAAAACAGACTGGCACACCCAGAAATGGGTAATATGCTGTGGTGATATATTTATTTATTTATTTTATTTATTCATGATATAGTCTACCTGTATACAACTCGACAACAGAAAATTCTCGACATACTGAACGAGTTGCGTTTTGGAAATCGATCTCGTGGTGTTTCAAGGCAACACGTTTCGTATTATCGAGAATTTTCAATCGTCTTGTTGTATAATACATGAATATATTATTACTTTGAGATACAAATAAAAATGTATTTTGAATGTATTCAGCATTCCAAAAGAAGATTAGGAGCATATAAAAAGTGAAAGAAGAGAATGGTAAAATGTTTTTTCTTCAAACGTCATAAAAATGGCATCTTTTGTGACTTGATTCACGAGGTAGAAATGAAATAAATAAATATATATAGCAACTACATAAAATGAACGAATAAGAAGTAACTTGTAAAATAGAAACCTGTCATAACGCCCCAAGTTAACCAAGATAACCTACAAATTGAAATATAAATAAATAAATAAATATATCATCACGGCATATTACCTATTACTGGGTGTGCCAGTATCTACAACACATGTAGACACCGGTAATGATGACGATATATTTTACCGTGTGGGCGCTTACCAGGCGTCACCTCACGGGCACTCATACCTGGTGTGAAATATAAACAGTTAATATATAATGAAATAACATATTATAAAATAGCAGACTTACATATTGGCAATGACGGTAAGAATAATAAGAATTAAAGTGATATGAAAAGTTCATATTGTTTTTCAGCGATTCCTTGACATATTACATCCTTGAGCAATATTGTTGAACTTCCATTCAATTTGAACAACTTCAAGGGCCGTACATGGCAATACTTCAAATTCTGATATAATTGCACATAAGGAGAATATAAAATTGCATAGTTTTTATTTAAACGTCAAAACGTGAAAATTTTCACTTGAATGTTTGTAACAAAAAGTGAACAAATACGAAAGTATTCATAGCAACAGAGCAATTGAAATCAGCAAACGTTCTTCACGTAAAATACCGGGAGTTTATTTTATCAGTAAACATAGGGTATATCATTGCCATAGTTACGGTATGAATCAGTGGCGCCGATTCCGTGGGTGCTCCGGGACTTGAGCACCCGACAAGAGAATTCGTCGGGTGAGGAGCACCCGACAGGTTCATATAATAGAGTATAGTGAATGATCTGTAGTCACGTGAATTCAGTTCTGTACGATTTGGAGCCCCAGTTCATAGTTATTGTGTCAAAATTTTTGATCGGTCGCCATTTTGTTATTTGATAAAATAGAAAATAATTGTAAATACAAATGTTTTAGAGAACAGAAAGCAAATGCTGAAAGTTTTTGTATTTTTTAAATGAAGGGAGTAATGACGATTTTTCGAAAAACAAAAAGCGCCAATAGCTATGGACTGGGGCTCCAAATCAAAAATTTGAACTAAGAAAAAATGTTTGTTTCAATGAGTTCTAACTGCCGTTTTCGGGTGTTACAACTTAGTGTTAACACCCTGTATACATAAAATGTAAAAATATTTTTTAAAATTTTCACATTTGTTACTATTACCATTACCACTATTACTCAAATCACATTTGTGTAATTGTATTTCAGATTTTTCAAAATATATATAGAATATAGAATACTACTTTTTAGGTTTCGAGCACCCGACAGAAATATAAAAAGTCGGCGCCACTGGTATGAATGTTTGACAGCAATGTATTGAAGCGTTTATTTTATGAGTAAACATAGGCGTTTAACATGGGAAGCAGTTTTTGGTAAATACAAAGGTCTGGCAATAAATCAAACCATGCTATTGAACATGATAATAGTACATTACATCTTGTACATTATTTAATATTACTTACTTTAATAATATTGCAAAAATTGCAATAAATTACAAAAATTGTCAAATAAATAATTGTTTCAATTTTTTATTATGCAATATGAAAAGATTTACAAATGTCTCCGGTGGCGCAGTGGTTGTAACATTGGCGTCTGAAATTTTTGGTTGGGGTTCGATTCCCCGTTGGGGTGAATATTTTATTTTTTTCACATAAAAATTGTTGAACTTTTTAAAATCTCTGTTATATTTCGTATTACAGTCATTTAAAAATAATAATAACATTGTAATAAAAAAAGAGAAAATAGTTGACAATAATTGATTACAATAATCAAAACATTCATGTAATAACAATGCATTGTATTTTCTTTTGATAAATACAGTAAAAATATAATAAGTACTCAAATTTATTATATTTCAGTTATTTTTATTAATATCAAAAGAAAATACAATGCATTGTTATTGGATCAATATTTTGATTATTGTAATCAATCATTCTCAATTATTTTCTCTTTATTTATTACAATGTAATTATTATTTTTAAATGATTGTAATATGGAAATCGATTTTTAAAAGTTCAACAATTTTTACGTAAAAAAAATAAAATAATTACCCCAACGGGGAATCGAACCCCAACCAAAAATTATACAAAATGTAATGTACTATTATCATGTTCAATAGCATGGCTTGATTTATTGCCAGACCTTTGTATTTACCAAAAACTGCTTCCCATGTTAAACGCCTATGTTTACTCATAAAATAAACGCTTCAATACATTGCTGCAGGGCCGTAGCCAGAACTAAATATTAGACAGGGCTCATATTTTTTTAACCAGGGCTTACGTATATTAGTTTTATTTTTTTTCTAAATATCTAATAGTTAGGAGCGCAGATATATTAGTGCTTTTTTTTAAAGCTAATTTTGGGATCCACAGGAATTTTGTAATTTTAAAAATTGTGAATAAATCAAAAACGTAATAAAAAAATGTAAAAACAGTTTTGCATGCAACTTTGAATGCTATACAATGCTGTACAATTTTGCACTCAGCAGTTTTTGCCGCAAAATGAACAGGCGAATAGAAAAACTAAAATCCCGTGTACACATGTAATCCGATAACGCATTTTGGCATTTAGTATTTAGGTTCTACTTCACATAAATACAACTTCTAATGGTGAACTAATGACTAGAGTTCGAAATATATGCAAACTGCCTATTAAGTGCATGCTTACATAATTTTAAGAAAATCAAATTTTGCGAAGTAAAATAAGTGCATATTTTGCAAAATTTTTGACATTTGAATAATTTTAAATTATTACTTCAAAGTAAAACAACAGCAATATAATTTATTTGACATATCATTTCAATGCAATATTGATAATTTCAGTTACGTTGGTTCAACCGGTCTCTAGATATTGTTACATTTATATTTAAAATTTTAAATAGATGAATTGAAATAAGTATATACTTAGTTTTAAGTAAAAAAAATGTATTATGTGCAATTATGTATTGGTAATAATTAAACATACCGGCCTACATGCATATAAGAACATATATACGAGCATATTTTAGTATATTTTTAATGCATATTTTTAATTTTTTTAGTGAAAATCTTGTGTACTCTACTATTGACATTTATGGGTTTATATGGGAACACTTGAGAACAACAAAAACAAAAGTGATTTATACAATTCGATTTCACTTGATGCTTCAGAGTAAATGTTAATATTAGGTATATTTCATAAAATAGAAACTATGAAACTATTCTTAGGCTGTGTCCGATGTTGCATTTTTATCAGCCTAATATCTGAATCCTAAATTTATATGCCGTAAATCTAGTGATTATTTAGGATTTTAAGAATTAGATTTTAGGATTACAAATATTCGTACATTAATCTTGATATACGTATATATGTTTTCTATATGTAAGTCTGATTATTTTTACCAGGGCTCAATATTATTTTACCAGGGCCTAGCCCTGGCCAGCCCCCCTCTGGCTACGGCCCTGCATTGCTGTCAAACATTCATATCGTAACTATGGCAATGATATACCCTATGTTTACTGATAAAATAAACTCCCGGTATTTATAATTATTGTAACGTCAAGTTGTAATTATTTTATTTAAATACGTACGTTTTAAGAAAAAATATAATGTGTCATTCGGAGTAAAAGTGTCATTGTGTGCCTCGCATCGCTCGCCGTGCAAACTTACATGCTCGCCACACAAAGAATCACTTTTACTCCTAAGAACACAATATACTACTGGTGCGGAAGTGAAAATATGTAAAATAAAATTCTAAAAAAAAAACATGTCTTGTTTTCAGTAATTCCAGCGCAATCCCCGTATTACACTAGCTTTTCCGCAGTTTTAAATAGACTTTTCTATAACACTTATTATGGTATCACTTGGATATTTTCTTCTACGTTCTTCATTATGAAAAATAAACCACATCCATTAAGTTAAATGCAGTTTCTTGTTTGTGTCTTTTGTGAGCCGTCACGATGCGAGTTGCATTACCATTACCGAACAAAAGTAAATCGTGCGGGTAGACATGCGCTCGGTGCAGGTAGATTTAATTGAAGCGGAAGTCAGCAAACTGCCTCAGCAGGATCATGATTAATCATGAGTTGCGCTGCAGTCAGGTAGGGCGAGGGCGAGGAAGACGGGCGAGCTTCGACAAATACATCCACGGTGACACATTCACGCAAAGGAAGGATAATTTCCGCCTTTACTAGGAGAGCGAATGCACTAAAGGGTGGAAAAATAAACGACTTGTTGACACTGGAAAGAAGATAATTATTCTTTATAAAAGTTAAAACTAAAAAGAGGTGAAATGGATTGATTGAATGGTTAGACGTTGGTAGGAGTAGGAACAATAAAATTTGCATCCACGATGACAAATATCTTTTTCGTATTTTGTACAATAATGTACTATTTAAAAACTCAAAATCGTACAGAAATGGGTTACTTTACAACATAGCATTCGTCATTAAGATACATTTCACACAAGAAATTGCTTATTTTTATTTTATTGTTTATCTTCTAAATAGTTTTCCATGTTCTTTTCATTATCTAGATTCATCGTTCTGCAAATCGATCTCCAAAAATTAATTTGTTTGGAGGTTGTAAGGTACAAAAATAATAACTGTCAAGTTACTTAGTTACTGAGTTTTTTTAGATATTCTTAATTCAGAATAGTATGCCGCACAAAAATATAAATTTTAATGCTAATATAAAATACGAAAAAATAGTGTACGCACCGCATCAGAAAAGTGATTTTACTGTATTCGTATGGCATTTAAGTACGAGCGATAGCAATAGCATACATGCCATACTCGTCTGGTAAACTTTCGCGTTTCTTAACTTGGAACGTAATATTCTATTTTATGCATCCAGTGTAAGGTTAGCTTATTTTGCGTCATTACGCAACCTACTTACAAAATATACTCCTTTTCAAACAAAAATATTTTTCAAAAATCTCGTTATTTATATAGTTCAAATTATTTTATTCAAATGAAAAATCCAGTTTATTTCAATTTTATATTTTTAGTAGAAATTTTCTATTTCTAACCTTATTGTTATTTAATTTTAAACCACCTGTAAGCTCCGTACAAGTTTAGATATCATATTATATTTGTATATAATTGCATGCTTATATTTGACAATAGGCGTTTTCGTAAAGTCGATCGGATTGATCCTATGCAATTTGAAGCTGAAGCGTTCGTTAAGTCAATCTGGTTAATCTGACACGTTCGTAAACTCACTCCGATCAGTCAGACCGAGCGATTCGATCAAAAATTATCAACCCTGATGTGCAGAGTTAGTACAAATTGCGCGCGCAAATTTAAAATTGTAAACTTTTGTCTTTCAGAAAATGTATTTATTTAAATGTTTCTGATTATAAACGTTGCAGTAGGTACTATAGCAAGTTCTGAAGAAAATATGGCAGTTCGTACTTTGTGAAGTCTTTTACGAACAAATAAATGACCACATGAAACAATTTCAGATTGAAATAAACTAAACAAATGATTCAAGTGGTCATTCAGTTTCACTTGAGTCGTCGTATGTAAAAACTACAGAAACAAGCGATATTTTCTAATGCATTTTAACAAGTTAAACATCTTCTGCAACCTCAGATTTAAGGTCAAAATCATATACAGACAGTGGCGTTCCCAGGATTTTGGTCTAGGGGGGGCGACTAAATAATTTCTCATGTACTTAATTTCTCATATTTACATTTTATAATATAAAGATATTTTAAAATATTAAAGTAGGATGGTTAACATTAAAAATATAAGAAACGTTAAACAAGAAAATAAGATATTTTAAATAACATGAACAAAAAAATATTGTACAGGTTGTTAAAAAATAAGTGTAACAAATTATGAGGGCATATAGTACTGACCAAAACGAGTATGAAAAGCTTAATCAACATGGGTCCGATCTTCAATAATTGCCGAGATATGAGGCAGTGAAAAATGAGTTTTTTTCGGGGTTTACGTGTTTACCTGTCAGAGGTAATCTTAGATTTGTTTTTCTTTTTTCAAGAAAAAATCGAATAATTGTACTAAGATAAATGTTGACTAATATTCAAATAACTTCGTAACTATTAGAAAGTGAAAAAATGTTTCGTATTAAATTTTATTGTTTTTTTATGGTCTATTTACTGACAGACAAAATTTTATTCAATCATTATCTTTGTCAGTTTTTCTTCTATGCTAATACGAAATGGCCTCTTTCTCAGAAATAGTTGAAGATCAGACCCATGTTGATTAAACATTTTTTACTCATTTTGGTCAGTAATATCTGTCCTCTTAGTTTGTTAATACTTATTTTTTAACACCCTGTATATTATTATATCACATAAAGATGACAAGAGATTATATTACGAAGTCTAATTTACGGTTGGATCTTTTTGTGAAACGTTCTATTACTTTTCCAACATCTATATTAATATTTCAGTGAATGTGTAGAAGTGCTAAACCTGTTAAACTCTCTTTGACCATTTTATTTCGTAAATACGTCTTTAATCGATGAAGTGTTCAAAATCTCATCTCTGGCGACGCTTACCAACAGACAATGCTAATTTATTTTATTTTAAATACTTAAAATTGAAAGACGACTGAAACAGAAAATTTTTAACACTTGATTTACAGTGAATACGAATTGAACACCCATATTTAAGAAAACTAAAGACCGAGCAATATTTAAGACCTCCATAAATGATAATCAATCTTTATTAGGTGGCTATATTTTGGTGTCATATTGTCATTTTTTATTTCTTGTAGATCAAGAATTTCCAACACAAATATAAAAGACAGAGAATACATACTTTTTTAAATACACAGCATTTTTGGCATTCCCCTAATTGTGTGTGTGTGTGTATGTGTGCGTGTGTACATAAAAAAATATTTAGGTCTAGGGGGGGCGATCGCCCCCATCGCCCCCCCTCTGGGTACGCCACTGTATACAGATCTGACCCGTTCGTAAGAGCTTGGATAATCGGATGGATCTGATATATCTGTGACGTCATAAAACAGATCCGTCGGATAACTCCAACTGACTTTACGAAAAAGCCTATATTTAATAAATTTACGGCTAATAAACATTTGGAAATTAATTTTCAAATACGTATGTGTCATATTTTATACACAAAAAACAGGTAATTTATATGTTTATTTACAGTTTATTCTGTATTAGAGGCTAGCCTAAAGGAGTTCTTTGTTCAATATACAACTTGCGTTCTAGATTCGACAACATTATTATGAAAAACATTTGGCATTACTGTTCATTATGAATAATAGATCACAGACAAACTTTACCGTTGCGTAATTATTAATTAACAAATGCACATTTGTTTTTGTTTGTTTCATCACTCGTATTGTTCTTACTTCATTACAGATTTTCTTTTTACCTTCCGTCACCTTTAGGTAAGGGTCCATAGAATACGATTTTACTAGTTTTACGATGATGTCTGTATGTATGTGTGTGTGTGTCCGTGTGTGTGTGACAAATTTTTCTCCGACGATAACTCCAAAAATACAGTTCAAAAAATTATGATTCTTTCATATTCCTCTTCTTTACATCCATATGAAGAGCTGATTAGATTTTGGTTATAACAAACGCAGTTAAATATCACTTTTCGACATTTTATGTGATAATCAATATGAAAGAATATCTTATTCTCCATACGGTTTGTTAATACATCTTCCTTCATATTCAATAGATATAGAGTTATAGAGACATTAAGAGAGATTAATTTTAAAAAATCAGTCAGCTTTGCTAAAATTAAGGAAACAGCAGATATATTCAAAAAATTCTAATTGACAGATGTCAGTGTCAAGTGCAAAACCAAAGTTGAAAGTATAGGATCAGAAAGTGATATAAGTGATAGAGTGTCCCTCGCAAGTGACTTGCAGTTGCAGTCTCGCCTCAGGATTGGAATTTTCAATGCCGGGAGACGAGGAAGGCCAAAGAGAGGATGGAAGGACTGTGCTGTAGAAGATTTGAGAGAGGAAGAACTGTGTGAAGATGATGCGTTGGACAGGAATGAGTAGAAGAGAAGAGTAAGAAACAGCGACCCATAATAAAATAGAGAAAAGCTGAAGGAGGAGAAAGTGTCAAGTGCAATTTACAAATGAACGTTTGTGTTATAATTTTATTGGATTTATAGAATCATTTCAAAGGAACATTCGGTATGGAATTTTTAAATAATAGTGTGTTCGTGTTACAATTTTACAGGATATATAGAATATTTTTCAAAGAACTTTTGGTATAGGACATGTACAAAATAAATCGAATTGACGAAAGGTTTTGTGCTGGCCACAACAGATTTTTTTGGGATATTCCAGGTTCGGTGTAATAGTAATTTAATTCTAGTTTGAAATGTGCTAATAAAAAAAATATATGAATTTTTTCTTAAATAAGAAATATTGATTGACACTATTTTTTTAAATAACTATTGTTAAAGTTACAAAGAAATATAATTTAAATTTAGCGCAAAATTAAAAATGAGATTCGAACGCCAGCTTGAAGTTGCATTTTTTTTAAATGAGGAGTTATACATTGTCAGTCGACGGGATTCGAATGCATGGAATATGATTCCGGTTGACAACCATTTGTTTAACATACGCAATCACGCGACTCCATATTATTTAAAATGTTATTTGCTCTAAATTTCTTAAACATTGACTCATAGAAAGGTAATTATATCCAGATTTTAGTGAATAAGCAAGTTTTAAGGTCAATAGAATCTGATTTTAACATTTTTACAATGATGTCTGTGTATGAGGATGTATGTGTGGATGTTGGTGGAACGATTTCTCAAATTCTATAAGATTAAAGACCAATTTAATTACGTATTCCTTAATATGATATTAATCGGAAGAGCTGAAAAGGTTTTGGTAACAGTTGGACAACCGGAAGTAGTATTTTCTTAAAAAAATCTTCAAAATATTATTTTTTGGAAATTTAAGTTATTACAAATATTAAAGAATATAAAATTCTCTATCCGATATATTGAACATTTTTATTGTATCTTTTATAAATTTAGAGATAGATAATTATAAATACATAAATTAATCCGTTGTAATAAATTAATATATTTGTAATTGACAGAAAAATGTCAGTATCAAAAAACCAGATATATTAGGTACTGAAGTTGTTTTCCGGGAAGTACATTTAATGTTTCTTATTTTATTATTAATTAAATATTTATACATACGCATCAGAAATATCGCCAATCTCGTCAATAAATTTGAAGAATTTCGAACATTTGGAAGATTAGAAGAAAACTTATTTATAGAATGAATTAAAAAATATGAAAATATATGAGTAATATATATAATTAGAATTTTTGTGTATGTCCCAGAAATGTTAAATGAAATATGTACTTATATAGCATAATATGGAAATGGCGAGAGGTCTTGTGCTGGCCACAACAGATTTTATTTTATTAATTTCAGAAGCCCTCATGTATCAATAATTTTAGACTGTTTCATATCTTTGATCCCAGTACTTGTAGCTTACTAAGCTCGCTTATTTACTGTTACGCAAGTATTAAACAGCATCCCCATGTTTTGATGGTCTGGCATTGGTGGTGAGTTGCGGAGTGTCGCCTGGTTTCCCCTCCCCCTGCTCCGCATCCGCCGTCCTGCTCTTAGCTCAGTCCTCAGGTCGTAAATCTTCCCCAATAAGTAATTAAGTCGAGCCCGCAATTACCCGACACGCCACTTGTACATTGCCAGACTTATTGCAACACTACCACAGCGGTTGTCAAACATACATGTGGGGGACATCTACATATGAATAGCGTAAACTAAGATAACAGAAGATGGATTGAGATGAACGGTAATAAAGATTCTATATATGTATGTCAAACTTTTGCGGTTTTTTTTTTAAATATAAATAAAAAGCGTTTACAAAATTATTTTATTACTTATTATTTATTTAAATCAATACTCAGTTAAATTAGACCAAAGTTGCCCCATTAGGAAGCCTTTTTAGTAGCATATTTCTATTTAGAAAAAATGCATTATTACTAGATATAGGCAAAAATTTATTTTTGCAAATATCTTCCAAATGTGAAACAATACTGAATACTGAATTTTAACTTGCATCTCTTTAGGATATTTTTTATGTTTTTTGAAATGGCAATGTTAATTTAAAAAAAAATCTTTATTAGATTTTGTATTATATTATCAAAGTTTTAATTTTTATGTTGGAAATTTCATGATAGAAAAAAATATTTTTGTAGCTTTCTAGATGTGTAACATATCTTTGATCATTTTTTGTTTCAAAGAGCAAAAATGCATCAATAATTTTATTAAATTTATAGGTTAAAAACAATGGTTGTGACAATAGGTGCGTTCGGCAAATGAGTTCTGTTCACTCTTTTCACTCTGTACACTCCTAGCACCGTTCGGTAATTACATAGAGTGATAAGCGTCTTAAAATGGAGCGTTCGGCAAATGCAGAATGGAGTCAAGTGGAGTGAAAAGTGTTAACTCCAAAAGCCCAACCTCGATATGCAAGCATACATGGAGTTTTTTTGTTTTATTTGATATCTGTCAGATCATTTTGTATTTTTATGTTGTAATATTTTATTATACACAATTATTTTATATTTATAATATTGTTTTGTAATATAACTAGGCACAATATGTCGGAATGGTTAAGTCTGTACCTTTTCTAATATATACTTTCTTCAGAATCATTAAAGAATAATACCAAACTGAATAACTTCTATATGGTTCATTATTTATTTTTTTTTAGCAGTGCAGTATATCAAATTGTCAAAAAAGGAGGTTATTATATTCGTGCACAAAAATTTTAACTCTACTTGTTCGGTTAATCACAAATAAAGGAGTGTACCTTGTTCCCTCGATCTACTCCAACTCCAGCTCTACTCCCACTCCACTCCAACACCGCTCCGAAAATACTGCAACTCCGTATGATTTACCGAACGCACCTATTGAAACACCATTAAAATGCCCTCTAAAGAAGCAACATTTTTCTGGAATTTTATTAATATTTAACAAATTTAAAAAAGTTCTCGTATACTATAGTCCGGGACACGAAAGATAAACTATCGAAAATATGTTAGCACAAATCACTGTCTAATATATGTACTCCCTTTAAATCCACACGAAATACAATTAATTTACTTTCCGCATACCTAATATAACTTATATAAGTTGCCCAAATAAGTTTTAAAGCTAAGCAGCCTTTTTACCTTCCGTCACCTTTAGGTAAGGGAAGGTAAAAAGGCATGCCCCATTGTACCGCCTTGAGGGATGATTTTTCAAAAACGCAAAAACATTCTTTATTTCTTACCAAAAGCATAAATAAGAATTTTTATATCCCTAACTTGAAAAATGATGGGTTCTTCATACAAACTTTCATCCCCTATTTCACCCTCTTCAAGTTTTATTTTCGCGACAAAAGGTAGCCTATGTGCTTCTCCAAAGTCCAATCTATCTCTATACCAAAATTCATCAAAATTGGTTCAGCGGGAGAAATGATGGGTTCTCCATACAAACTTTCATCCCCTACTGCACCCCTTCAAGTTTTACTTTCGCGACAAAAGGTAGCCTATGTTCTTCTTCAAGTCCCAATCTATCTTTATGCCAAAATTCATCAAAATTGGTTCAGCGGGCTAGGCGTGAAAACGTAACAGACAGACAGACAGACAGCCAGAGTTACTTTCGCATTTATTATATTAGTATGGATATATATATATATATATATATATATATATATATATATATATATATATATATATATATATCTATATATATGTATAGGGTGTATCAAGATAATGGAACAGTGTATTTTATTCGTGTATATGACAAGATACAAAAAAAGGTAATTGTTATTTTGTAAGGTATAGAGGGGGACACATTTTAACATAATCTTTTTACCTTCCGTCACCTTTAGCTAAAGAAGGTATTGTCTTTGGTCAAAAAATTCGTTGGTGAGTTTTTAATGAATAAGCACGTTTTAGGGTACCTACAATACGAATTTACTATTTTTAAGATGATGTCTGTATGTATTTGTGTGTGTCCGTGTGTGTGTCCGTGTGTGTGTACGTGTGTCCGTGTGTGACAAATTTTTCTCTGACGATAACTTCAATACTACAATTCTAAAAATTATAATTCTTTCGTATTCCTCTTCTGTACATCCCTATGAAGAGTTGATTAGATTTTAGTTATAATTGATCTACCGGAAGTACTCTTATTTGAAGTTTTTAACAGTTTTTCTTAAAAAAACGAAGTTAAATATTATTTTTTGACATTTTGTTATTATATTTATTAAAGAAAATACTCTTCTCTATATGGTTTGATTATACATTTTCCTTCATATTCAATAGATGTAGAGTTAAAGCATTATAAAGAAATTAATTTTAAAAAATTAGTCAGCTTTGCTATTTATCATGGAAACAGCTGCTCATTCAAAAAATTCTAATTGCCAGATGTCTGTTGCAAGTGCAAAACCAAATATGGAAAGTATGGAATCAAAAATTAGTATGTCATAGTGTTCCTCGCAAGTAACATGCAGTGAAAGGCTAAAGAGAAGATGGAAGGACTGTATCGCAGAAGACTTGGGAAAGGAAGGACTGTGTGAAGAAGATACGTTGGACAGGAATGAGTGGAAGAGAAGAGGGAACAGCGACCCCTAATAAAATAGGGGAAAGCTGAAGCTGAAAGAAATGTGTCAAGTGCATTTTACGTAGTGTTTGTTTATGTCATAATTTTATTGGATTTATAGAACCTTTTCAAATGAACTTTTGGTATGGAATTTGTAAAAAATAGTATGTGTTCGTGTTCGATTTTACATGATATTATACAGAAACTGTTCCACGGTACTTTTGGTATGGGATTTGTACAAAATACATCGAATTGACGGCCACAACAGATTTTTTATTTTAAAACCAGTGGTAGTCAACTTATGGATCAGTGTTATATTTTTCTAAATGGCATTATATATTTTTTATTAACTGATTAATTAGATGATTTTTTTCTGAATTCAACGATGTAATAATATCCTACTCTTACATTGCTAAAATTTTGATAAAAATTAATTCAAAATTAGAATTTTATTTCTATTTTAGTTTTTTAAGTAGGTTGAGCAAACATTCAATCATTAAAACAAAAGAATATTAACTGTTATTTTCGTTTGTCATTGTCACCTATTATTATAATTAAGGTAGTAGGTTCACATACACAAACATCCATGTCTTAGTTAGTGGGATTCAAACCCAGAATCCCGAGCGTACTCACGACTAAGAAGCGCTGTTTTAACCATTGAGCCACCGGAGCCGACAAATAATTAATTTAATAATGGCAGCAGATTTAACAAATACTTACAGATTATTTTTTTATTGATATGAGACCCATCAACATTTATTTCAAGCATGCAATTTATTTGCAAAAACTTATTCTTATTAAAGAAGACCAAATAGTAATCACGCGAAAAAAAAAAAAATAACGAATTTTGGAACATTTCGAAGAAATAATTTAATAATTTGTAACATCGACCTTTAAACTAATGGACCAAGCGTCTCCTATTCTTTTATTGTTAGAATAATGCTCCAACATAAAAGGATAGAAATATATATTCTGTCCTTCAACAGCACAGAAGTTCTCAATTAAAGTATACTGCACATACGTTCGTACTCATTGTACATCTTTTTCAGACATAGTAAACCTTTATACATCGCTCTCTATCACTAAATAGTTGTCAAAATCTACATTTGACGTTTCGTAACTGTTTGTCTATTATTTGCTTTTTTGGATAACATTTACAATTATTTCTGTCAATATATACGTGTATGTGTTGTGAAATGTGTATGCGACAAAATAATGGGGAAAAGGTGTATTTCGTGCAGTCAGCAGTACGTACGCGGTCCAGCTGTGCCATTTCATACGTAAGGTCTTTATAATTATTACTTGTCCACTATAATATAATATGTAATATATTGTATTAAAAATATGTAATGAATCTAATTATGCACAAAAAAATTAAATCTATACTCTTAGCGAATACGCACCAAGTATAACAAGTTAGGGACAAATAAATTTTTTTATTTTGCAGCGTTTTCTTAATTTCCGTACTGTTGAAGGATAGAGATACTGTGTCTGCATCGTTATGGTGGGACAAGTGTTTTGCTCATACGCAGCGTCTATTACTTTAAAGGTCGATGATTTGTAACAATGACATACAAAAATGATAGATAATTTTCTTTTCTTTAAATAGTTCAATGTTTGCTTAGCCTACTCAATTTTTTTTATAAATAGAAACGAAATATCAATTTTGAATGAATTTTTATCAATATTTTCGCAATGTTAGGGTATGATATTATTTAATCGTTGAATTCTAAAGAAAATTCCCTATTTAATGAGTTAATAAAAAACATTGACTCATAAGTTGAGTAGCACTGGTTTTAAAATAATAGTGGTTATGCCAAAGTGTGTCCCCCTCTATACGTTACAAAATATCTTAATCACTTTTTTGTGTAACTTGTCATATACAAGAATAAAATGCACTGTTCCATTATCTTGATACACCCTGTATATATATTATATTATATTGAGCTGTCATAGAACACGTGATATCGTTTGACTTAAATATGTTCATCAAACAGTATCACTATTTCATAATTGACTATGTAAATAAATATTATAACCAGGGATGGAAAACGTAACATAACGATATCCGATAACGTTATAATATCGTTTCATTTATTATTAGAGAGTTATTGCAGCATCAACGCAAAAATAACGTGCACTTTAAAGGCACGTGACAGCTCGAGTGCGCATGCGTACTAATAAGGTTCACGTTATATGAATAAGGAGACACGTTATGTGCAATGGAATAGCGAGCGTTTAACGTCACACGTTCTGTATCTTTTGAGGTTATGTTTCGGTGAAAAGTGTAGATATAACCTCGTTTGTGTTGCTTTTAGCGTTAACGTTAACGTGAATACACTAATTAAATGCGGTAAACATTGAAATTGAAAGTCCTTTATTTCTAAAATAAAGTGTTTTCTACATAAGGTTAAGGTTTACGTTCTTTCATTTTAGAAGTTGCAATAACTCCCTATTATTTTTAAATAACGTAACAGTTACAAAATAACGTTACGTAACCGTGACATATCAAATAACGATTCACTATAACGTTATTCATGTTTACAAATTTTATAAAAATTTTGTCGTTGAAAGTATAGGTAATATCCTAATTTTCTGATAGTATATTATTTCTTGTAATGAATTATGTCACTAGTGGCATATTCTGTTTTAAATTCAAATGTCGAACACTTCACTTTATGTCTAGAATAAAATTAATATATATTTTGTTTAATATTATACTCGTAGTCGTATTGTTTCTAATATTAATTTTTACTATGAATTTAAGAAAAATAGATTTATTATAACGTTATAATAACGAAATAAAAATAAGGTTATTATAACGTTAAATAACTTTATTATGTTTTTTCTTAAGTTATTTATAACGATAACGAATTATTTTTTTGTATAACGTTATGAAATAACGTAACTTTCGTTAACGTTGTCATCCCATCCTTGATTAACTGCCTTTTCATGCTTGTTTATGAAGTAAATCTGCTAACCACCGTTGGTGAACATGTATTAAATTAATTAAAATGCAAATAGTATAAAATGTTCGTACATTGAAACATACATATGAATGTATTGCAAATGAACTTAGTTTAGATTAAATGTTTAATGTAATGATGCGATATGACTGTTGGGGTGCCCTGGTGGAGACGAAACCGGACAGTTTGCTCGATCCCTCTACAGGGAGTTCAGCTCTAGCAGGCGTCACGACGCGATGAGCGACGTCGACCGGCCCACTGCTAAACATTACCCAATACTTAGTTTCAAAATCTCAACTATTGTTCACAATTTAAACAAAGCGAGATAGAAGTTACATACAACTAGCTAAATTTAGCCCTTAGCCACTTGGCCTATTAGTTAGCTTATATGAAGGACACTCTGGAATGATTGCGAATAAGACAGACACGGTTTATATTTTTTATAATAGCCATTACATACGAGTAGAATAGTATACTTTTTCTACGACTATTCAATAGGTATTTGAAGTTTTTTGGCTGAGTGTCTGGTCGCGAAACTGGGGAACCGGGTTCGATCCCGACCGACGCCAAATATTTCGAATTTTAAATGGCACAAAAGTGACCCCTGTGGTGCACTCTCCACTCCAGCAATGAGTGCCCGTGAGATGAAGCCTGCGATAAAGCAGATTGTGGCACACTCAGAAATGGGTATTATGCCGTGATGATGTAGTTATTTATTTATTTAATTATTATTAATGTTTGTTTATTTAAAAGTTTATAATTTATAATTTTTTACCTTTGTTGCAAAATATTTATTGCGGTAATATCATGTCCTTCAATGATTTTTTAACTTCGTTATATTATATTATTATTCAATATCTGGCGGTGTACAAATTTATTCATTCTATCTGAATTCATGTTTTTAATTCGATTAACTTATATAACTTACAAAGATTCATAATTTAAATAATCAAATAATCAAAATAATTATAACATATGAACATTGTTCAGAGCCAAAGGTATTACTTAATGGTTGTAGAAAAACATACACTTATTTTGAAAATGAAAAATAAAATGGTAGTTCCTTATTTACACAGAAATGTGTTATTGAGGTAATATTTTATTCCATTTATTAGTAATAATTTAAAAATTAAATCTATTTGTACAGCGTGTGACCTTACAGTTGAGTAAGTATTATTAGTAAAATATCGACTAGAAAAAAACTGCATTTTAATTCAATCACCAAAGAATTATGTTGCATTTTTACCTCCCTTACCAAGGATAGCGGGAGGTAAAAATGCAACATAATAATCGTTCTAAAAATCACATATCGAGATTTTAGTAAATGACCACGTTTTAAGGTCCATAGAATCCAATTTTAACATTTTCACGATGATATCTGTATGTGTGTGTGAGTGTGTGTGTCTGTGTGTGTGAGTGTGTGTGTATGTGTATGAATTTGGTCTTCACTCTAACTCAAATATGTACTATCATTCAGAAAATTCTGAAACCCTGTATTTCTACCCTATTCTAATATGAAAAGAAACCATTGGATTTTGGTGTAAATCGGATAAACGGAAATGGCACTTTACTTCAAGTTTTTCTTCAAGAAATACCATTAAATGTCATTTTTTCGCATTTTATGTCATTATAAAAATTGAAGATTATTGAATTTTCTACAGGTATACATTAATACTTTTTTAAAATATATTTTACAGATAAATTTAAAAATATTTTTCTTTTTAATCCTGAAGCCTAAGATCGAACACAATTCTTTTGTTACACAGTTCATTTTTCAAATGAATATAACTGACAGGTAAACGCCATTGTCAAAAAACTAATCACTTCAAGTTAATAATAGTGATATATTAAAGAACAAAGAAAATCGTAAATAAAGCAATAGTTATATGCAATGGAACATAATATATTTTGCAGCATTACTAAATACGTAGGTATGTATTTAAATTAATAAAAATTAAATAGTGGGAGGTTTTGTGTTGGCCACATCGGGGTCTATTCTAATTCATAGCCACATGTGCTATCCGCTATCCGCTATATATGTTCCACTACTAGCCAACAGATGGGGGTCCCCATCCCGCTATCTTAAAATCACTAGATATATAAAGTACCGCAATTGGCCGCCATATTATGTCGAGCTTCGGCGCCAAATTTAAAATGGATTATCTTGAAACGAGTGCGTTATTACAAAAAAAATAATCGGCAGTGAATAAATCTATGAAGGCAAGTAATTAATATTGATTTTTGTTCATAATTTTTATAATATGCATACATATAAGGACAAAACATAACTGATCAAAATTATAAAGAAAATAAAAAATAAATACAATTAAGGTTAATTTTCTTCAGGTCGTTTGACACGATGACAGCATTGACGTTAAAGTCCCCAGATATAGTGACTTTTATAGGCACAGCCAACTACAACTAGATCCTGATGTGACCCTGATTGGCCTGATTCCGCCATATTGTGTCTAAAAAAACGTTCATCTCTCTCTAACACATTGGTACAATGAATTGCGGTACTTTATATATCTAGTGACTTTACGCTATCTGACTTGAATCCATCTGTTGGCTAGTAGTGGAACTTATTAATATTGCCAGATGTCACGTTGACAAGTAGTTCGGCTTTTCAATTTTGTAATCAAATACTTGTGTTCGTGTGTTATATCAATAATATTTGATTAATATCTATATATTGTAAGTACCTATTTAAATTATAATAATTATTTATAATTCTAACAAATAGCACATGTGGTTATCCGACTTAAATCCATCTGTTGGCTAGTAGTGGAACTTATACAGCGGATAGCAGATAGCACATGTGGCTATCCGACTTGAATCCATCTATTGACTAGTAGTGGAACTTATATAGCGGATAGCGGATAGCACATGTGGCTATGAATTTAGAATAGACCTCCAGATTTTTTTTAGAATCTCACTAGATATAGATAGTTTGTTGCATTTACTATGAAAATGGAATATTTATAACGGCGGAAGGAGTATCCTTCAGCAAATATTAAATAAAATTGGATTTCGGTAAAAAAAATCTGATGTGGCCAACACAAAACCTCCCGCTATTGAATTTTTATTAATTTTAATACATACTTACGTATTTACTAACGCTGCAAACTGTTCCATTGCAGAAAACTATTGCTTTATTTACTATTTTCTTTTTAAAATGTCACTATTATTAATTTGAAGTGATTAGATTTTTGACAGTGACATGTACTGTCAGTTACATTCATTTGAAAAATGAACTGTGCAACAAAGGAATAGTTGTTATCTTAGGCTTCGCGACTAATAAAAAAAATTATTTTTAAATTTATATGTAATATATATAGAAAAAGTATTAATGTATTCCTGTAGAAAATTCAATAATCTTTAATTTTCATAAGACATAAAATTCGAAAAAATGGCATTTAATGGTATTTTTTGAAGAAAAACCATTATGAGCTTCAAGTAAAGTACGATTTCCGTTTATCCGAATTACACCAAAATCTAATGGCTTCTATTCCTATTAGAATAAGGTAAAAATACAAGGTTTCAGAATTTTCTGAATGATAGTATTTGAGTTAGAGTGCTAACAAAATTCGTACACATACACACATACACATACACACACACACATACACACACACACACACACATACACACATACAGACATCATCGTGAAAATGTTAAAAATGGATTCTAGGGACCTTAAAACGTGGTCATTTACTAAAATCTCGATATGAGATTTTTAGCACGATCCCTATACCTCCCTTACCAAGGGTAGCGGGAGGTAAAAATGATAACAGACGTGTTACATTTTTAAGAAAGATTTGGATTTATGAAGGCAACCCGCATATCATATTTTAATCCGTTTTGCATTCTCATGATGCAAACTTTTTAACACATAACGTGTTTCTAGTAATATTGTATTTATGACGTAAATCGCTTGATTGGCTGGAATATAGAAATCTAAACCACGTTATTTAGTAACTAATGTCTCGGGAGGATTTAGTACGGTCCAAAATCTCCCAGTGAGGAATGGTCGCGTCGCCTGTAGATGCAGCGACGTCGCCTCGCTTATAAACATGCGACATTCTCATACACTTGCATTTCGGCTGCTCGGTCGACATTATTACGGAATAATTGCTATTCACTAAGATTTATTGCATCGCACTGAATTTCCCGCGAAATTAATTCTAATAAACTTGCAAATTGTCTTCATTCGTTTGCGATGTGTTTTATTGGAGAGCGCTCATTTGAAAGGGAAAAAGAGAATGAAAAACGTCGTCAAGAAAGCGGGGCATTAGCTTAACGAACGCGAACGTTTAGCAAAAACTGACCTTGCGCTAATACAAACATTGCCTCTGACGTGATGTATTGTCTCCTTACCAATTACAGATTAAGACGCCGTTTGACGAACGGCGAACGTTCCTTCTCGACTAATGACCTATTACGAGGGATATATCTCTAAAAACTTATTTGTTCTTTGTCTAAGTGAATAATTCGCGTAATTTATAATACTAATTCTCCGCAGATCAATCGTATCTTCAGATAATTAAATAATTTGCATTAAATTTACATTTAGAAAATATTTGGAGCTGAGAGGTGTTTTTCTTTAGAAAGATATATTCTCGAAAAGATTATGCGTACCTATATATCTTTAATGGAGTATTCTACCATTGCGAAGAAATAGTAAACTTCAATATCATTATAAGGTAGTATACGTAAAATTAAGAGTTTTAGTAAAAAGAAAATGAAGAAATATATCTTTGTTGTAGTTAATATGGGGAAGCCCCAAGCCTACTAACCGGTTATTTTAGTAAAATTTTTGTTTGAATTCAAAGTAAGAACTATAGCAACACTACTGACATTCTAATGACATTGTCAAAATGTTTCATGGTATAGATTTAAATAATATTTTTCGTATTTTGTACAGTAATATACTATTTTAATATACTAAAAATCGTACAGTAATGGGTTACTTTACAACATAGCAACTGTTACTGCATAGCAACGGTTTTGTCATTGAAATACACTGTGACACAAGGAATTGTTTATTTTCATTTTTTATTGTTTATCTTCTAAATCGTTTTCCATGTTCTTTCATCATCTAGATTCTAGATACATCGTTTTGCAAATCGATCTCCAAAAATTAATTTGTTTGCAGGCTCTAAGGTACAAAAACTAATAACAGTCAAGTTACTGAGATCAGACTACTATGTTATTTAAAAATGTTTTTAATTTAGTATATTATGCAGCAAAAAATTCATATTTTAATACTAATATAAAAAATTAAAAAATAGTGTACGCACCACGTCAGAAAAGTGATTTTACTGTACTCGCATGGCATTTAATTATTCGATACCGCTCGTACTTAAACTTGCCATACTCGTCTGATAAACTTTCACTTTTCTTCTTGGAACGTAATATACTATTATTTTAAATATTTTGTTTATTTTAAACATATTTTTCTACGGTCTCTATACAAAGTAGGTATTTGCTCTAGCTTTTGTCGACGCAAAATGTTACTTTGTTGTTCATGCGCAAAAAAAAACGTTTGCTCTCCGAATTTCTAACTACGTCAGGAAAGCAAGAACTAATGGCGCTGTAGTTACTTACACATTTACCATCTCCACAAGTCAATCTGACATATGACTGCTCTGTCGGTATATTACATAACTAAACAAAATGCCGTACCTCTGTGTAAAGGAAAACAAAAATAAAATAAGGCATTCATTTACAAAAACGAAAGTAAAAAAAAATTTTAGATTAGATTGAAGCAATAGCTCAAGAAGAATGGAAAATAAAGACAAATTAAAACTAAAAAATATAATCGTTATTTATTGAGTAGTACTGTAAGTACAAAGTGTACATTTTTTTTTTATGGCGGAGGACCCCATTGTGGCGACTGTAGAAATAAATCTTATTTGTGTTTCGAGCACAAATGGGCATTGTCGATTTCGAGAGAACAACCTCCCAATCGACAATATCCTATTTTGCTCTCTTAATTCACAAGTAGTTATTATCCAACACCGACTCTTAATATACTTGTTACTATGGTTATTTGAAATAACTAATGTACAACATTACTCATTCGGTGAAAGAATGTTTAAGAAGTCACGGAGGAATTAATACTGATTTTTGTAACAACCTGTCTATCGACAATATTGTGTTTTGCGTTCTTAATACACAAATAGCTATTATAACATACGAGTAGTCTTAATAATAAATTCGTAATCTTACAAAACATTCTCCATCATTCACTCTTCTTAATGTTGAAAGCACGTAGCCTTACGTCCATTCAATCCATAGATCTTGATTACACATCCTGCATCCTTTGCGTGTGTGCCCTGTGGGACAGTATAGCATACCTCCGTCCTTCTAGTCATCCTAATGGAAAAGTTAAGACCGCGACAACTTCCTAATTGCATCGTGCATGAATATTGCAGATTATGTGTTGTCGCTGTAGCGGTACTCAGCATAGCAGAGGAATCTATGGGGTGGGAACGGGTACTTCCCAAGTAATACTATTTAGATCTATTAATACTTTGATCTGTATATTGTAGCTAGTTGGAGGATGTCTGATTGACGGTAAGTGCTACCTAATGCAGTTAGTCGATTTTGAACTAATGACGTAGTGGATACTTTGCTAATAGAAATTATAACAAGTTAGAATAATTATAAGGTTCACTATTGTTCTTGAAATCGAAACGCTATTTGTATAAAAAAGATATTTGATATAAATTTGAAGTGACTTTCCACCAATGAATACTTAATGAATGTTTAATGTTAATGTAGGTATACGAGCCCAAACTCATAATAGTTCGGTCGGTTTACATTTTCAACAAATTTTAGACCCTACACAAAGGGTTGGAAATTTCTACAAAATTCTTTCGGATACTTTAAATATAGGCTTAAAATAATAAAAAAAGACTGTGACAGAACAGATCCGGCACAAGAAAAAATATAAAAATTATATTTATTTTAGTATCGCTACCACCAGGCTGTTTATGTGTAAATAACCAAAACCGAATTTGGAGTTTATACAATTAATACAAGAGGATAGCCAGAAGTAAATTTTGCGAAATTTGGAATAATAACAATACTAATACTAATGTTCAGGGGGCGAGGCAGAAATAAAACGGAATTCTTAAAAGGAATTAAATTATGTTGTAAAATACCTATACATTAATAATAATTAAAGATGCAATTTAAACAAACAATACAAACAGAAAGTATAGCAGTACAATGAAATCATTACAAAGATGTTAGTAAAACAGTAAAATGTGATTTAAACAAAATATAGGTACAATCCGAGCAATAAAAATGTTACATTTATAGATAATAGCAAAACGGACAAAAGTTACATTTATTAACGGTTTTTTAACTTACATATTTATACACTATTTACACTTTTATCTAATTCCGTTTCAAAAAGTTTAATTTTACCTAACCTTTTGACGTTATGAAATGTCACTTGAATTGATACGAAGGAAATATAGGCGAGTTTCTTTATTTACCGATGACTAGTGCGCATTAATGCGCATGAATCGTAAATTCATCACATCGTTTCTTTATTCACTGCTGAATGGCAGATGAAATTCATCAAACCGTTTCTAATTACCGCTCACTATCCATCGTAAATTCATCGTATGCATCGGCTTTGACTACCGATAGATTTTTCGATTTCCGATGGATCGGTAGAGGGGTATAACAAAATGTTTTTAGGTTATATTTTTGACATTTGCGTTTGTTTTATGCTTGCGGATATAAGATTATGCAAAGAAAACCAAATGTATGATTCAAATAAGAAAACATATCTCGTTCACAACGGAAAGGAGATGGTTATAGATGATTTTTATTATCGTTATGACTTCCATGTCAGATTCCTCATTGTTCAATGAAGAATCTGATGATTGCAATAGAGCGACGGTCTGGATTCTGGATTCTGGATTTGAGGTGGAGGGTGAAGAAAGATACTGCACGCGCACTTAGGCCTCACAAATGGGCCCATTGTACTACCTCCTATAGCACAGCTTCCGACCTACCGATCTTGAAGCCATTCTACGCTTAGGAAGAAGGCTAACAAGTTAGCGGGGGAAGTTGAGCTAAGTGCGGCCATGGAAGGCCAGAATTCCCCTAACATGGATCCTCTCTTTAACGCTAGAGCGGGACACTCGAGAAGAATGTGTTCCACTGTTTCGTCATCCATCTCACAGCCTCTACAAAGAGGACTGTCGGAGATTTTTATGCGGTACATGTGTTTGTTGAACCGACCATATCCCGTAAGGACCTCAACAAGAAATTTAAGGTTGTTCCTCGAAAGTCTGATGAGATAATTGGCTAACTTATAAGTTGGTTTAGAAATAAGGTTTCTCGTTTGTTTACAGGTGGATATATTTCTCCAACCAGCTGAAAATTTTTCAAAGGTAATGTTTCGAGTAATATTGTGAAGGAACGATTTGGCTAGGGGTAGCATGGGCTCTGGGCCCCAGGGTAAACCAGACGAACCCTGTTTAGCTAGATTATCGGCACAAATGTTACCTTCAATACCATTGTGTCCCTTTACCCAAGCGAGTTCCACGACATTGTTTTTGGATATATCCGACAGTGCGAGATGACAAAGTTCAGCCAGACCTGAAGTGAATTTAAATCCACTAAGGCTTTTAAGAACTGCTTTGCTGTCTGAAACTATCCTGATGTTCTTGTTCTGAACTTTATGTTCTTTAATTAGTAGTGCACTATGCAAGATACCTAGAATTTCAGATTGAAAGACGGTGGCATAGGCACCAAGGGGAATACTGACAGACAGGTTCATTTGTTCGGAGAAGATTCCTGAACCGGACCCTGTACCACTCTTCGAGCCGTCAGTAAAAATGAGAATGTCAGGTATAGAAGGTGTCTGACAGTCTAATTTAATTTGATATGGTTTCTCAAAATAGAATTTTGGAGCAATGTAGTCGTTACTCATCTGAAGAAGTGGAGCCCGCAAGGCTGCTTCTTTGAAGATAGAGCAGTGTTTACTATTTGCTCCTATTTTGGGCCAGAGACCTAGTTGGGAAAGGCGCAGAACAGACCTCAGTGCAACCTCCTCAATGTAGATATTAAGAGAGGGAAGGCATAGAAGAACTTCCATTGCTGCCGTTGGTGTAGTGCGCATAGCGCCAGTTATTGCTAAACATGCAAGCCTCTGTACATGTTCTAATTTAGATGTTGCTACGGCTTGTCTGATTCTGGGCCACCAGACAATAGCACCATATGTAATCATTGGCCTGATAATGGCTGTGTATAGCCAAAGGGTGAGCTTAGGTGTTAAGCCCCAAGTTCGACTCAGAGCACGGCGACATTGCCAAAAGGCTATACAGGCTTTTTCAACTTTGTTGGTTAAATGTAGACTCCAGTTGAGTTTGTTGTCAATTATGATACCCAGATATTTGACACTGCTTGATAAACTTAGAGTTTGATTGAAGAGTTTCGGCATCCTAAGATCGCCAATTTTGCGTTTCCTAGTGAAAAGGACTATCTCTGTTTTGGCTGGATTTGCCGAAAGGGAGTGTTCCTTGCACCAGTTTTCGATCAATTTAAGAGCGTTGTTTGCCAAGTTGGCAAGAATGTTCTCAAATTTGCCATTTATCAGAACTGTAATGTCGTCTGCATATCCAATGGTGTGGTATCCATTGTTGTTAAGAAGTATAAGAAGGCTGTCTACCAACATTGCCCAAAGAAGGGGCGAAAGAACGCTACCTTGTGGGCAGCCTCTGGTGACATGTCCTCTGATATTAGTTTTCCCGGAAGAAAATTGTACTACTCTTATGCTCTAGCATGAATTTTATCCATTTGAACAGAGGAAGTTCAACTCCGTGTTCCTCTAGAGCATTGACTATAGAATCGAAGGGGGCTTTATCGAAAGCCCCATCTATATCTATGAAGATTCCCAGGGTGGAATTGTTATATTCCAAAGATTTGTCGATCGTGCTGACCACAGCATGAAGAGCAGTTTCAGTCGATCTACCCTGAGTATAAGCATGCTGGTTAGGGTGCAGTGGATTGCGAGCCAGTGCAGTATCCCTAATATGTCTATCGCAAAGTCTTTCCAGAGTTTTGAGGAGAACTGAGGTAAGACTTATTGGACGATATGATTTAGGTGTTGAGTAGTCTAAACGTCCAGGTTTGGGAATGTAGACTACCTTAACTTCCCTCCACTTAACAGGAACATAAGTGAGGGTGATGCAAGCTCTAAAAATCCAGATAAGATGATGTATTAACAGATTGCAGCCCTACTTAAGGAGGGCAGGTACAATCCCATCTAACCCTGGTGCTTTATAGGGCTTTAGAACATTAATCGCCCAGGTTGTGCGTGTTTCATCAACGATCTCCGAAGAGAGTTTGAACGCCTCCTCCGAAAAGGAGTGTTCTTGAACTGCCCAACTACTTCCTTGAGAAATTACACAGCCTGGAAAATGACACTTTAGCAGAATTTCGTTATTTTCTGTAATGGAGGTAGCGTATGATCCGTCCTCACGTTTGAGGCAGCTGAGCTGTTGGTTAGGGTCCTTAGAGAACATTTTTTTTAAGCGAGCTACAGGGGCAGTTCCTTCGATATTGCTAACGTAGTTCTGCCAAGCAGTTCTCTGCTTTTGTCGTATAACTTTTTTGTATTTAGTTTTCTCTATTTGGAAAGAACGCCAGTCGGCTTCGGCCTTAGAGTTCTTTGCTTTGTTAAACAATTTCCTAACGATTGTTCTCATTTTACCTAGTTCACTACACCACCATGGTGCGTTCGTGGGCTTAATTATATTTTGGGAACATGCCTGTTCGTATGATTTTGTAAGAACCTGCTGAAGATTACTAGCGCAATTTTCAAGTGTTTCTATATTGATTTGTTTGGGTACTTGACATTCCTTGATTCCAGAAGACAGAAGGTCAAGAAATACGGTTATGTTAGTTTTCCTGGGGTTACGAAAAACCTTTTTTTCAATGCATTTAGCATTTAGTGTAAAACATATCGACCTGTGGTCAGACATTGAAAGATCAGATGATACACACCATCCTGATATGTCGCTGGATATGTTTGATGTGGCTAGGGTGATGTCAATTCTAGTTTGAGCACGGGAAGTGACAAAAGTAGGTTCATCGCCCTTGTTAAGTATTTCTAGAGTGGTGCTAGTGATGTATTCACTTAAAGATCTACCTCTGGGATTAGCATCTTTGCTCCCCCAGATTGGGTGGTGCGAGTTAGAATCGCAGCCCACGATTAGATGTTTGTGATTTTGTTCACAGAACTCAATCAGCTTCACCAGTTCAGGACTAGGAGGAAGTTGTGAAGAGTCTGAAGGGAGATAACAGGAAGCAAGAATAATGTCTTCCTTGGTATTTTTGGTGATTTCACTAAGAAGGATTACAGTGAGATCGCGTGTACAAAGTTGTTGAAGGATAACAGCTTGTATTTGTTTAGGAACTATAATGCATGTTCTTGGTTTTTCAATACCAAATCCTGTGACGGTAGAGGTATTTTTGTCGCCCAATCCACAGATCTTGGATTTAACTACCCAAGGCTCTTGTATTAGGGCTATACTGTTCTGCTTGCTGTCTAGGTGTCGTCTCAGAGTGGAGGTCGCTGCCCGACAGTGTTGCAGGTTTATTTGGATGAACGATAGTGGGGCTTGGGAAGGGAATTTAGGTTGAGGATTGTTGGGGCTCATCCTTGGGAGAAACTGACGCAATCTCCGAAATTAGCAGAGACTCGAGCTCTTGCAGTTCAGCAGCCTCGTTGGAACCTAGTTCCATTGGGGTTGCACCCTGCGAAGACTGAGTCGCAGTCTCTGTTGACGGTGTTTGAGATGGTGCAGAATCACCAACCTTCAATTTAACGGAGAGTTGGGAGAACCTGTACCTCAGTTTCTTCCCCTTCTCCACAAGAGTTTTGGCATCCTGGTCGTTGATGCCGAAGACCAACAGACGTCCCAGCGGTTTCTCTTTTGGTGCATCGTGAAAGACACACCAATTGGAAACCTTGAGGTGGTTGTTCTGGACCGCCAACCTCCGGACGACAGTCTCTCTATCATCGGCTTTACCCGGAATCCAGACAGCTGCCTTGACCAAACGAGGAAGTTGGTCCAGCCCAACGACCTCTAGCTGGGCGTTGTCCCAAAGAGTGGGAAGTCCACGTACCGTGGCTTTCAGCCATTCCAATGAATGGTTGTCACCACAGGTGATACGAAGGATCTCGCCGGAATGTTGCCATCCATCGAAGACGGGAGGCTGTTCTCCTTCCTTGAGGGCAAACAAGCAGTCGTCCAACTGTTGATACAGTTGGTCCTGCAGGGTTTGAGCCTGAGGAGAAGAGATTTTACCCAAGGGGTTGCTACGGCAAATGACCGCGACTTTAAGATGCCTTTTCGTGGCATCTGAATAGTTCCCTATAGGCTTGGGAGCCGAAGGTCTCTTACTGGGCAGAGGACGATTCTTCTTCCTAACGTTGGGAGAAGGTTCAGAGCCCTCCGATCTAATACGTTTGGCGCCGCCAGGGCAGCCAGCCATCTTCACTGTTCTGGACGATTGTCCAGAGCCAGCGGGGTTAGCTTTTCCCTGTTGCGCCGAAGACGCGGGATGAGGCTTGCCACCTGATTTGGCTTTCGCCTCCTCAGCTTGGCGAGCCTTCCTCCTTCGCTTTTGCTCCGCTCCGCAGATGCGGTGCCTTTTGGGTTTGGGAGCTGTATATGGGGTATCCGAGGACGCACCCATTGGCAGCGGGGTATCTGAAGACGCCCCCGCTTCTGGTGTTGGTAACGGGGTATCCGAAGACGCACCCGCTGGGGTTATGGTAGTCTCTTTAAAGCCATCCATAGGGCAAATGAAGATTCATCTCACCGGTGCCCCACCCGCCGAGGAGCCCCAAAAGGGGACGTTGAACTTCAACGCCAGGGCATACCGGATTGATATAGCCCCCAAGGTCGACAAGCAACACGAGAAGGGGACCGGCCAGCCGAAGGAATGTGACTAGCAAACCGTCGTTGGCTGGGCCTCCTGGGTGCCCACCAACCCCAAAGACTCACCCTGACGGCGGTCGGACCCGACGTCGCAGCCGATTGATCGAGGTGGGTTAGCCTCGACCGCCCGTCTAGGCGAAATCCAGGCCAAAGTGGAGTGTTGTCTCGCGACTCAGACACCAGGATCCCTTCATCCTCCGACACGGGTCGCCACGCACGGCACAAACACAGAGCGACGGTTCTGTTAACTATAAAACTTTCCATATCTGTTAATTGGTGATTAACTGTCAGTTGATATTAAAGGTTAGGAGATTCATCACACTTTTCAGCAACCCGTTTCTTTATTCGGTAGCAGCGGCTATCCATTGGTTCCATCACCTGTTCATCGTGACGTCATTTTCAATTCCTGATGGAATTCAGCGCATGAATAGTTGTTGAATAAAGAAACTCGCCCTATGTTTTGTAAAAATCTTTGAAATATTTATGTTGAGCTGCCATAGAAAAACCTAGAATAATACTCATAAGTACTTTAAAATTATTTTAGTGGAATTAGATAACATTTTGTACATAATACATTAGGTAAATGTGCAAGTTATGTGAGTCAAACAATATCACATTCTATATATGTTTATATATTATATTCATCAAACAATATCACTCTTTTCATAACTAATTATGTAAATAACTTAACACTACTGGAGGCCTATTCTATAACTTTTACCAATATTGATACACGAGCACTCTTGGTATATTTTCCAGCGGATATAGTCGAACACCGGCGGTCATAACCGATATGCGAGACATGACGTCACATCCAACGGAGAATTCGAAACGGGATTCCAAGACCGCATAGGATCTTGGAATAAAGTTATCAAGATCGAAGCTGTCAGTTGTTTCAGCGCCATTATTGAATCGTTCGACTTTCAACTTTTTTGTATTGAATTTAAGTGGTTTTTAATTTTAATTTCTTAATGTGAGTTGAAGCTATACTACTATTATTTTATTTTAACATTTAACATGAATTTGTTTATACTTATAGAATATAAATACCTAATATTTGAAATTTATTACTGAAGAAATTATTAAATTCAATTAGCACATATGTATGTACAATTTTAATATATTTGAATCAGTTTTATAATCGTCTAAATTTAAAAAATATACAAATTCAATTCAAATAAATCTTCTTGTGCCAATGACATTCTGTTCAATTCTGGTAGAAAATCGCGTTGCATTCATTCATCATTAAATATACTATGATGGATGTTTAAAAATCCTACCTATATTATATTTTATTGTTGGAAATAATATTTACCGTTACTGTTTTTCAGATAAAATGGCATTACTATATGCTGCTTTAGAAATTTTAGAGGAGGAAGAGTTGGAGCTAGTGCTGGACGATGAGGAATTGGAAGAGCAAGATAGATTGTTTCGAAGGCACATTCGAGATATACAGGATCCATTCAGCGTGTCCGATGTTGAATTTCTATCAAATTTTAGATTAAATAAGGATACCTGCTGCCATTCTCGACAGGCCAATTGCCACAGCTACTCAGCTACAACATGTGCCACAGCCACAAAAGGTGGAGCTACACCCAGTACCAGTAGTAAGTACAAATTTTATGAGTCAATTTCGTTTGCAAATTCATTTTAAATCATCAAAGATATAAACAGATGTCAAGATAGATAAATACAAAGAGAATGTACATAAATATTAGGTATACATTAATTTTGTTTTGTGTGTTATAGGATGATCAAGAAATATGCTACGCCGTGCAGTGGATTTCAAAGAAGTCGGGATGGGAACTGTGCAAGCTGCGCACGAATTGCGAGGTGAATTGGCGAAAACAAATGAATTTTTGGAATGTATAGCTGTCGCCATGGAAACTATTTCTAAAAAATAAAGAATACATTTATATAATTTGTTTTTCTTTTATTTTCTTACATTCTCTTTTCACTATTTCAAAGCAAACGATAAATACATACAATAGTTGTACATTATTATTATTATTATTATTATTATTATTATTATTATTATTATTACTATTATTATTATTATTATTATTATTATTATTATTAATTATGCAAGAACGCAATTATGTGTATAGCTGAATCATTAATTAGATTCATTAGAAATCAAATATAGTCATCACATTCTGATTGAAATTGAAAAAAAATCACTTAATAAAAATCCTTTTTTATTCATATTGTACCCAATATATATGTTTACTTTAAATGATATTATTTAATATGAATAATATATTACTGATACATTGAAATCTTTGTTTATTATCTCATCATAACAACTTATATAAGATTAATTGGTATTTGTCAGATTTGATTTAAATGTATTACCAATCCATTCTCAAAACACCAACAATATGGGGACACTAAAATTACTAGTATAACTCACAAATCTATCGTTAGAAAGGGGGGAAATCAAACGATGACGTATACCAAGATTAAGATCTTGGTAAAGTTGAAAAAGTTATAGAATAGGTACCCTGGTCTATTATCTATACATCTTAAATCTTGACTTCCTGAACTTGAACTCTTTAATTTTTCATTGACACCTGTTTTTAAATTAATTGCCCTACTTCTACTGCCATCCACCACCGTGTGTTCAACCCTCTGTCTTTGTCACTTCATATTCTGGGGCTATCTTTTCCATCTAGTTTGGCCGTTTATCTTACGGGAGTTTTCTGTACAACCATCTACTACACCTCCTTCTAGCCTTCGAACCCAGGTCTCATCCGAGCTAACAGAAAATGTCCAAACGAGAGAACACGTCCCGCGGTGACATGAAAATTTGGGTGTCTCATTGTTTTTATCTGAACAAGAATTTAGGAACGATTTATCTCTAGATTTATGACCAGACGGAATTTTGAAATGTTTATGACTTGCAGGTTTCTTTAACTAGGCTCGAAAGGGTTGCGGCCAAAAAAAGTGAACACCTGTTGCATCATTTTAGTAATTAATTAGTATAAATTTTGAACAAATAATTATTAAAATGATGCAATATGTGTTTCAAAAGTATAATGCGTCTAATACCATCGAGTTATTAATAAAAATGTGTCTGGTGAAATGCAGTGCTGTAATTCTGTAACGAAACGTTTCCGGATATACCTTCATATAATATTTTTACTCAAAATGACTGCCTCAATATATGGTTTAATTTTGTTACACTAGCCTTGAATCACACTGTATATCAGAATAGATGAATGTATTGTACAAATTTATTATTTATGTAGTGTATATTGTAGTGTTTGGAAGAAAATTGTGAAATTTGTGAAATGTGCTCGCATTGTGAACGGAGTATTATTAGTAGTTTTGATGGGAAACAAGGATGTCCGGAAATGAAATTTCTTTCGCCAATGTTGCTCTTGCAGTGATGACGTCACGATCGCTTGAGTCCGCCTACAAACAAATCAAATTACTTGACGTCGCATCGTATCGTCTCGGGCGGCTGTGATGAAACAAAATCAGTTGCGGAAATTAAAACAGGTGCGCATCAGCCAGTCTAACAATATTTGTGCGTCTCTTAATGACAAGATAATTTTTAATCTAGTTACCCGCGCGTGAAGGCATTCAAGCTGCAAGCTTCGCACCGAGCAGGATAGATGGCGCAGCGTTCATTTCGTGGCGCAGCTAACCTAATTAGGTGTAATTTTATTGAATTTGCCAACCATAATTCAAAATAGCACGCACATAAATATTAATTTCCAGAACTGGTTTATTAAGATTTGTGGTCCGCGTGATCTAAATCCGTGCTAACAATGCGGAGATGATGTGGAGGGGGTAAAGTGCAGCAGTGGCGTGCATTAGGCAGGGGACGAGTCGTGTTTAATGTAATGTGAGAAATATGTCGCTCGTGCTTTGCACTTGCCGATTGTTTCACAGATTGTAATGTAGCAGAGTTTATAAGTTGGCTGGGGATGGGGACTGGGGATGGTTGCGTCATTTCGTACTGTCCAATAGAAGGTATCAGCATGTATATCGAACATTACATGTATTTGCAATATATTATTAAAATTATACTATACCAGCGGTACATAAATGCCACTTTTTTGTGTGAACAGATCCTGAATTCTACTTATAGTTTCGCAAGAAATGATAGTCGTCTTTGATTTTTTAAATGAAATGATATACCGGGTGTAACACGAAAACGGGCCATGGGCGTTTCACATGGGAAAATAGTTTCCGTGCCCAAAAGTAGCATTTTAATTTTAGACAAAAATGCTTAAAATAGAAGCTGCAGAAAATTAAATTTCGTATCTATATTAATCGTCAATTTTTTTTCGCATGTTTGGTAAGCGAGAAAATTTAATTTAAAATTTTGTAAAACTTACTTCTTTATAGTATTAGCCAAGGTATTTAAATAAAATATCAAAAAAAAAAATTATGACAATTTACTTGTGAGAAACTATAAAATATAGTTTTCTTCAAAATATTACTACCATCTTCTCTTCGTGTGAATAATTCTCCATTTTCAGTAATGATAAAGCAGAGCGTTTCTGATAGGTAAAATTACTAACAAATAATGCCATTTACATATCAGAAACGTATCTTTATTTGAAGCATTTTTGTCTAAAATTAATAGGTCACTTTTGCGCAAGGAAAAACTGATTTCCTATGTTAAAAGTCTATGGCCCTGTTTTCGTTGTGACACCCGGTATCTACATATAAATTTTTATGGTTTTTGAAAATAATTTAAAGGAAATATTTATATTTTCGGTCCAAAATTAACCTAATTATAGTTATTAATTTTTCAAAATGATGAAACTTTAACATTATTAAATAGTCATGACTTTTGTATCTTTTTGTTTCAGGAAATATTTTGACGTTTTCCTGATGTATAATTTGTTTCAGATTATTATGAATTGGCAAAGAAAAGAAAAAATGTTTGCAAAAACATTTAAATTTAACTTAATTTTACTTTTTATGAACAGAATTCTTCGAAATATTTAAGACTCTTTTTCAAAGATAATACAAATGCCTAAAGTATTTCCATTTATAATTCACACATATCTACATATATCATCGAAAAAAAAAAAAAATATAACAGATTTTTAATACTTGCTTATTCACTAACATCTCGAAATGCGAGGATTACTTATGATGGCAATAGTACCAATGGGGTCCTATACCATTTTTTTTATTTTTTTTCTGTAAGAACAGGATGAAATAAGAATTTTAGTGTAAACGCCACTTAAAAATTTTACGTAATAAGCGAGATATGAATTTTAAAGTTTAAGATTTTGGTGCGTGACGTAGCAGGTACTGACCAGTGATCGACAAACAATGGACAAAATGTTAGTTGTAGAAAAAACATTTTTTTTTTATATAAAAACTTGTACGTTTTATTCACGAAGAAGTTATTATTATTAAGTATAAATAACATAAATAATAAGCATTTTTTTCCTAGTAAATTATAAAACATTGAAACAGTTTGACAATATTATGACACAGAGTATGACGACGGATGGCGCTAGTGTTTGTCTGTTTTGAAGTTTCAATATTAATTTAATTAACATTATTATTAATTTAATTAATATTACAAATTGATTTAATTATAAATACATTATTATTGTTAATATTACTAGATGTTGTAATTAAACAAATTCATCAAACACAAAATTGTTATATGTTTCGTTAGGTTATACATCAACGTGACATTTCATAATGTTTTAAAGTTCACCGCAACAGACGCGCGAATCTCTTTTTTAAAATCAGATGACCAATGAAATTCTTAGAACCTAACGCGTCATACCCAATTAGTAATCAGCTTCAATCGCTTGTAGTTTGTGACCTAATTAATATTTAAAATTTTTTTTTCAATAATACTCATTAATTTATGTATATTTTCGTCTTCTTATTTAAGATAGTTAAAATTTGACTATGGTATAGGGCCCCATTGATTGTTGATAAAATAATTTTGACTAAAATTATCTTTTTCTTTCTAAGTTTGTTTCCGTTCCATGGGTATCGTTATTTTCAATATTTTCATACCCAATTTCCGCCGATACAAAGCGTGCAACCAAACAAAATTATTGCTCTACAACTTTTATATGAAACATTTTTACGTCATAAAATAATTAGGGAAGTAGGAAATTACGAAAGTATGGTTTTAAATTAAAGATTAAAGTTCTATGTTCGGCAGAACCGGTCACCATCCTGTATGTACATAATATTATTCGAACATCTTTCAGAATTATCAAAATGTATCCTATGTAGGGTTTGTATGTGTGCATCCTGGTGAAATATAAACATACTGTAGAATCTGGAAAGTATGAAATCAGGACAGTGCAATGGTATAGTTATAACGTTTTCCGCGAAGTTGGAACTAACATTGAATAAGTGGTAGTTCTATCTTCACACTACAAACTTCATGTATATATTCCCGTAGTGGAACACTCCGTGTACGGATTATATTGAGATTTTATTCCTGTAGAATGGAGTTATATGTTATGTAAAATTGAACAATTTTACATCTGCTTCTGAAATAAAACGCGATAGGAAAAGAGCTGAAATCACCAGAGAATTAAAAGAAAGAATGAGAATATATTTTATTTTAACATTGCATTATCTTCACAAGACAAGTATAATAAATGATGCTAAGCGGGAACGAATAAGATGGATCAAATAAATCTGTTTTGATACTAGATTATTCAAAAATTCTTGGCAGATGAATATTTATGGTTTCCTCTGGTGACGGTCTAAATTTAATAGGGTGATTAAGCATTTTTACTTTTCTTCGAAAGTTCGATTTAATATACGTATGTATAATAAAACACTCGCCATGTTTCACAAGATTTCAGCATCTGAATCAACCTCTCGGTCATCACCAAATGCCGGCCGTGCCCAGCTAGTAACCACAGATGCGTTCTCTGTTATTTTTTGTTTAATTATTTTAGGTCGGTTGTTTGGTGACATTTCGCTTCAAATGAAATAATGAATTCTATCTGTAACAGCTAAGCTGCTACTGATCACACGAGGATGGACGCACAATTATTTTTTGTGAGGTTATGTGAACTGTCATTAGTGTATCTGCGAAGTTTTACGCTAATCCGCTAATATGTGACATAATTGGATTTTTTTGAATTAACGTGTGCATTGACCTTTTTCAAATGTGGTGAACACCATTTGTTTTGCATTGATTCAGGTTGATAGTGGTGAATCGCGGTTTTACGAGAGAACAGGCCTCATTGCTTACTTCGTGACGTCACAGCGAGAGGCGACCAATTGCATTGTAAGCATAGGAAATATAAAATTTTGGTGTTTTGGTACCTCGTGATGAAGTAATTTAACAAAATGCTTTTTTCCGTCTTCTAGAGGTGAAGTGAAATAAAAATTTTAAACATGTAAACATAAAAAAAATTAATATGCTGGTAAGTTGTTCACTGTGTACAGTTTAAGTAACTGTATTAACCGTGTCTTCCAATTCTGTTGTAGCACTAAATCCAGTTCAATATTATAATGTATTACTGATGATGGGAATGTTTGATGTACCGAAACGTCCTTTTAGATTGAATTCTTATTTTACCTCACCTCTAGAAGGCGGAATTTTGTTTAGAATAGTAAATATATGGAATTTTTAACAAATAGTGTTAATGCTCGAAGGACCAAGTCGCTAGTGGGCTAATTGTAATTTAAGTAATGAATAATAAAATGAAATCTCGCGAAATTAGAGTTTGGTGATTATCAAGGTGAATATCAAAGTACTGACCTTGACGGGAGAGACAGGAATAATATTTGGAAGGCAGGGACTCGATGGGACGAAATGCAGGATTCAGATGATCCTGCCCGCAGGGTTCCAATGTGGACGCTGTCTGCGATTGGAAGCGGTGACCATGGGTTCAGAACGACGTAACTCAGGCCTCACTTCGCTGTGAGGCTAGTGTGTTTCTCTTGTAGAAACGCAGAAGAGTAGTGGAGACGATGAGGGCAGCAGGCGCAGTGTGCACGGTTGGCCGGCCCGAAGATTAAATTTGGCCCGTTGTTCTTGGAACTAACGTGCAATTTGAAGCACAACACAAATACACTATTCACTTACACTTAGTCACTTTAGATCTGAAATGTAAGTTGTCCCCAACTCAATGAAACGCCGGAGTAAAGAATTAAAGTTTAATTCTGACTTGAAGACATAATGTTGTAAATTGATCGAAGAAGAATGCAGAAATGAATAGATATGAAAATTTTAGGAATGAAAGTAAACACGACTGAACCCCACTTTGGTTCAATACCGACTTGTTTATTTATATTTTTTTTTCGTGAGTGTTATTTTTTTCGTTATTGGAGTTTCATTGTTGCGTCCTTCTTTATTTTACAGATGTTTGAGATTTTTTTATTATAAATACAGAGTTTACTTGGTTTTTAAACATAATAACAATATAATAACATCAACCGTCAGCAACTCTGATATTCATTTGATAATCACCAAATAACTGAATTTACAACTTTACAAATAGGTTTCTAAAATGTGATTTATCAATACTTACAACTCGTGAATAACTATTCAAAAAGTAATGATTACCGTTTTATTTATTTGACCAAAATATTTAAACGAAAAACGAACTATAAATGGAATATGTATATACCTTTGCAATTTCTATTTAAAACTAATTAGAGGATTCATGCTCATGAAGAATATATGAGCCCTAATTATTAGTTGGCCTAATTGTTAAATTCATTTATCGTGACTTAAATAGTATTATTTATAATAATAATGCAGGAAGTTTTTATTTTTTATTTAAAGTAAAGATATTTCCACATTATAACGTAACTTTAAATTGTATTTCTTTTCTTTTATTAGTAAATTTCTATTATTTATCAAGATTGGATAATTCGACGATTATTCTTAAAAATTGCCGTATTTTTTTATGGTGTCTTATTTCTAAACTTTGAGAAACAAATGACGCCAATTCTTTTCAAACTTTATTTGTTTTTCTTGTATTGTTAGTAAAGCTACGAATTATTTCGTTTGACATTAAAACACGAAAATATTTCAAAAACTGTATCGTGCTATGTAGCACATGAAACCACAAAATATTTATAATATTAAAAAAATACGGATAATTAATTACGTTATGTGCTCCAAATAAACTAAAATTTTAGTGACTAGGCCAACTAATATGGATTAGGGCTCGTATATAAAATCTTATATTTCCAATAAATCTGGGTTTACGACATTTACTATAATTTTATAGGTTTTAGGTCGCATATTACAATAATTTCATAACATTAGAGACGTTTTTATTTTTATTATGATTATAATAAATTAAAAATGAATCTAATTTAACAGTCGGTAGTAAAGTACAAGAGATTATGAATGTTTATCAGTTAAACATATCAATTTATAACGCAAACAGTCTATATTCCGCCCAGCTCGTATTCTGAAACAATAAATAGAGCATTAATATTAATATTTAATGATAAGCTCATAATACAACAATGAGTAAATTATCAGCAACATACGATACAATAATAAATTATCACTTTGCATTTAGATTCAACATACACTATCAATTAATAATACACACATGGTCTTAACGCACGACACTACATACGCACATACGTGTGATAGTTCTAACACTGGCCATTAGAGTGCAGCAATGTCGTCATTCTGAATTTATTACCAGTCCATATTATAACACCAGCGTCAACTAATCATTATAATGATATACTTGGTGCTGGCGGCAATTCTCAATTAATTTAATTACCTACTGCATTAAATATTAAGGGCGGGATTTTATTACAAACTGCATGTAATACAGTCCTTGAATTTAAAAGCGGTTCTAAAAAACTGACTACGAAAGTACGAAACAATTGTAAATAAAACAATAAACAAAAACAAAAATAAAGGAAATAAAATACAGGCTCCTTTGATTTTTTTACCTCTCACCAGTGCTCAATTGCACCAACATGAAATTAATTTTAATCACGTTTAATCTACGTTTAACCAAAAAATGCAAATCGAAATTTTGACAGCAATATATTATAATTCATATGACATTTCATTTCGATTCAATATTGTCAATTTAAACAGTGTTTAATATTTAAGATAGGTATGTTGGTGCAATCGGGCATTAGAGATGTATTTTAGTGAATAAGCACGTTTTAAGGTCAATACAATCCGATTTTAACATTTTTACAACGATGTCTCTCTCTCTCTCTCTCTCTCTCTCTCTCTCTGTCTGTGTGTGTGTGTGTGTGTGTGTGTGTGTGTGTGTGTGTGTGTGTGTGTGTGTGTGTGTGTGTGTATGTGTATGTGTATGTGTATGTGTGTGTGTGTGTATATGTGTATGTGTGTGTGTGTGTGTCTAGATGTTAGAGGGACGGTTTCTCAAATTCTATAAGACTAAAGTCCAATTTAACTACGTATTCCTTAATCTGACATTAATGGGAAGAGCTGAAAATGTTTTGGTAACAACTCGACAACCGGAAGTAGTAGTTTCTTACAAAATCTTCTAAATATTATTTTTTTTGAAATTAATGTTATTACAAATATTAAAGTATACCTATAAAATTCTCTATCCAATACATTGAATATTTTTACTATATCTTCTATAGATTTAGGGATAGAGAATTATAAATATATTAAATAATTTGTTGTAATGAATCTCACAGCCCAAATAACTCCATGGAAACAATTTGAAAAATTTAAATGTTTGTAACTGTCAATGTCAACAATCCAGATACATTACTTTTTCTGGGAAATACATTTAATATTTCTTATTTTATTATTAATTAAATATTTAAAATTATAGATACATATATTACATATACGCACCATAAACACCGCCAATCTCGTCAATGACTTTGAAGAATCTCGAACATTTAGAAGAGTAAACAACAACTATTCAATGGCAACTTTATAATTTTAAATAGTATATCTATTTACATGTCAGTGTCAAACGATGAACGAAAATATAGAAATGATTTAAGATGTTTCAAAATAAAGAATTGGATAAAATGTTGTATTACACTAGTGTGGAATACATAGGTATTAATCACTAAAGAAAATTATCCACTTGCCCTCCGGGCCTGTGGCTGAACTTTTTCTTTCGTGACTATATGTTCATTCCACACTCATATAATAAATAACTATTATTTACTTTGAATTGGCCTGTGTGTTTAAAAATCACGGACACTCGGTACATTCGTATTGACGCGGGTTGATTGTAATGAGCGTAATTAAAGGCGCGATTCTCGAGCGCGGTACATTATGGTTATTGAACATGTGACTTTCATTATATCCGAGTGGATGTGATATGATAACGCCGATACGTCAATCACGATTATTCCACTGCCCGCACATTCGATCGCTCCACACACTAGTTCACTCACTATGCCAAAAGCTTCTGGATTGGAAAGACAAATCAGGTTTTAAAAACACTTTAAAACATTATAATATTAATTGAAGTTGCTGTAGGCACTGGTTGAAACATTTTAAATTAGGAACAAAGAAAAACACTCGGTTTTATGTTTCAAAATAGGTATATGATATGTATTTAAAAACTTTATACGTATTTCGGCTGTGATGCCATCATCAGAAGTAACAGAAATGAAGAAAAACTTAACTAATATATTTATAAATACTCAATATGGTTCAACAATACGGTCATAAAATAATGGGAAATTTTACACATTAAAAAGTTAAAGGACTTGTGGTATTTCTACCTACTTTTTAACCCGAAAGCAGAAAATCAGCTAATAAACTAAGGCCACGTTCAGAGAGAAAGCAGGTTTCCCGCTTCAGGTTAACAAGCGCGTGAAAAACCGGTTAAGCCGAAGCAGGCTGGCACAGGTTGTGTTCACACAGAAAACAGGCCATACTGCTCGTACTGTCAAGTGTCAAACTTAGTGTCAGTGTCACTGATGAATACAAAAAATAATGTCTTAGTACTAAAGCTCCACGGATGCAGATTTTATTCTCTGTTGTGATAATAATTTGAAACGACGTAGAAAGAAAATAGAGATCCACGCAATTAATAAGAATAGAGTAAAATACAAAGAGTATCGTCACCTATTCCAAGGATTCAAATTGTACGAAGATAAATTCCAACGACTAGTTTTTAACCAATCATGATGCAAAACACTTGAAAATTCAACCAATGGGAACAGTATTATACTGATAAAACCTCGTTACCCCGATAAAACCCCGTTACCCCGATAATTTTCCGCTACCAAGTAAATAAACAGTTACTATTGTTTATAACTGTCAGTGTGACAATTAATGTGTCAAGTTTCATTTTGCGTTGTCTTTGGAATTTATCTCACCAAATACCACGCGACCTCTCAGATTTTCTCAGATAAACTTTTATTTTTAAGCACTCATTTTTTTTGCTTTTAAGCAAAATCACTCAAGCAAACTGACATTAGGTAAAACCCCTCCTCCTTCGCAGTCGGGATTTACCATGCAGTTTGCTTTCGTGTTTGTTGCTAAGCAAAAAAAAATCGTGCAAAATAAAAATTTATCGATAAAATCAGGAGGTCTTGTGATATTACTTCTGATAGTTTTTTCGCGTATATGAGGATGACAAAAGACACTTTCGACTATATTTTACATAAAGTGGAAGGCTGTTTAATAAGAAACCAAAAACTGGTCTCTTAAATATTTTCATTTCTTCTTTAAAATATTAAATGTATTTATGTAATTAATATAACAGAAATCGTATTTTCTGGTGATATTTATGTCTCATACTTTCACATTGCATATTGATAGAAATATCTCCCCATAATTTTTCAATAATTTTTCTGTAGAATGACATTTGTGAAATTTGTTCCAAATTGCTTCCCTTTTTTGAACTTCGGATATTAGAATATCCATATCAAAGTTATTTTCTGTATACATTCTGGGCTTGTTTACTTTAACCTGCTCAATAAGAATATTGGTCTCGTTCCGGCAAAATCGGAAAGCGGGTAGTACCTGCCTGACAAGCGCCTGTTGAGTAGTTGTCTGCTTTTACTCTGAACGCCTACTCCTAATAACATGTGAACATTTTTATAGCAGGTTAAAGCAGGTAAAGCGGGTAAATCGGAAACAGGTAACCTGCTTGCTCTCTGAACATACCCTTAGGCCACGTTCAGAGAGAAAGCAGGTTTCCCGCTTCAGCTTAACAAGCGCGTGAAAAACCGGTTAAGCCGAAGCAGGCTGGCACAGGTTGTGTTCACACAGAAAGCAGGCCGTATTGCTCATACTGTCAAGTGTCAAACTTAGTGTCAGTGTCACTAATGAATACAAAATAAAAATGTCTTGGGACTCAAGCTCCACGGATGAAGATTTTACTCTCTGTTGTGATAATAATTTGAAACAAAGTAGAGAGAAAATAGGGATCCACGCAATTAATAAGAGTAGAGTAAAATACCTATTCCAAGAATTAAAATTACACGAAGATCGTTTTTTCGCGTATATGAGGATGACGAAAAACACTTTCGACTATATTTTACATAAAGTGGAGGGCTGTTTAATAAGAAACCGAAAACTGATCCCTTAAATATTTCCATTTCTTCTTTAAAATATTTTCTAAATAAGTTAAATGTATTTATTTAATTAATATAACAGAAATCGTATTTTCAGGTGATATTTATGTCTCATACTTTCACATTTCATATTGATAGAAATATCTCCCCAAAATTTTTCAATAATTTTACCATTAGAATGACATTTGTGAAATTTGTTCCAAATTACTTCCCTTTTTGAACTTCGGATATTAGAATATCCATATCAAAGTTATTTTCTGAACACATTTTGGGTTTGTTTACTTTAACCTGCTCAATAAGAATATTGGTTTCGTTCCGGCAAAATCGGAAAGCGGGTAGTACCTGCCTGACAAGCGCCTGTTGAGCAGTTGTCTGCTTTTACTCTGAACGCCTACTCCTAATAACATGTGAACATTTTTAAAGCAGGTTAAAGCAGGTAAAGCGGGTAAATCGGAAACAGGCAACCTGCTTTCTCTCTGAACATACCCTAAGGCTACAATGGGAATATGCAATCAAAAAAGATGCTGTAGAATTAATGCAAGTTAGAATGTGGAAAATAATTTCATAGGATCGAGACAAATGGAGACGAGGGTCAATTTTAAGCTGTAGCGCCATTGAAGAAGAATATTTTTAGTGAATGTAAATAATTTCTACCATTTTCGAGATTAACAACTAAAGAGCAAATAATAAAATATGCATTATAGAGCTTAATTTGCATTGCGTTATCAATAATTTAGCGTAGGATAATATTTTTACAATTTATAAATAGACACGGACATGAAACCGAATGGAACAAATGATATTCGTTTATGAATGTAGGATTTGTACGTGAAGCACAACATAGCCGCCGAACCGCGGATTGTACTTGCCGCGAAAATGAGAAAATGTTTGCTCATAATTAGTAAACACAACATCACTCAATGTGCTCTATCTGTTTGTTTTTGTTAAGTTTTCAATATGTGGATTGTTTATTTTAGAAGTTTTGTTCAAGTTTAGTTAAGTGCTTTTATACATGATAGGTAGCTAAATATTTATTTACAAGTCAACTAAACTACATTCATAATTAATTTCGGCTTATGTGATTAGGGCAATCTGAAATTTATTTATATTATAAACATTATACACTATAATGAAATAATTTTAGAAATAACATGCCCTACATTTGAAATATTATACATGTGTGTTGTTTACTATAGCTATTTGCGCAAAAAGGATATTTTCTCGAAATCGACACTGTCCATTTGCGCCCAAAACACACACAAGATTTTTTTCTACAATCGCCACAATGGGGTCCTCCACCATAACAAAAAATAATAAACTGTACACTTTGTACCTATTTACAGTACTACTCAATAAATAATGATTATATTTTTTAATTTTAATTTACCGTTATTTTCCATTCTTCTTGAGCTATTGCTTCAATCTATTCTAAGCATTTGTTAATTTCGGTTTTGCAAATAAATGCCCTATTATATTACTCTATTCCTTTCCACAGAAGTACGGCAGTCATATGTCAGATTGACTTGTGGAGGTGGTGAAAGTGTAAGTAACTGCAGCGCCATTAGTTCTTGATTAAACGTTCTCAATAAGAATAAGAAGGTAGACAAGTGACATTTGTTGACATTTTATAGTTAGAAATTCGGAAAGCGAGCGTTTTTTCTTGTTTGTCACGTTCCATTAAGAACGTAGACAAGTCACATTTGTCAACATTTTATAGTTAGACATTCGGGGAGCGAGTGTTTTCTTCTAATTTGTCGCGCATGAGCGGCAAAGTGACATTTTACGTTGACAAAAGCGAGCGCAAATGCCTACTTTGTATATAGACTGTAGAAAAATATATTTTATTCACATTCACTTTCTTTTTAAATCAATAATTATCAGAATAAATCATTGACTTATAACCTTTTCTAAAGAATGATCTAATGAATTTTACTATTATAAATACAAAATTCGTTTAAGGTAACATTGATAAAAAAAAAAATCTGTTGTGGCCAGCACATTACCTCTCGCCATTTCCATTTTATGTTGTATTATATTGCACTTCGCTGTCGAAGCTTCGTTTATTTTATAATATTGATTTTTTATTGTATTTAATATGTCTTGTGCATACATAAAATTCTTATTATATCTATCTTTTCAATGTATGAGAAAGTTCCTAAATGTCAGAGATTCTTCTAATTCATTAACAAGATTGGTGGTATTTCTTATGGATATATACATTTTACCTATAACTTTAAATATTTAATTAATAAAACAATAAAAAAGATTAAATGTACTTCCCAGAAAAAAGCTTTCATGTCATTAAAACTGTTGATTTGTGACACTGATATATATCTGTCATTTACAAACTATTACAAACATTTGAATTTGTCAACTGGTTTCCTTGGTGTAATTTGGACCGTGCGATTTATTAAATCCAAGTATTCTACATATTAAAGTGTCTATCTCTAAATCTATAGAAGATATAATAAAATTTTTAAATGCATCAGATGTAGAATTTTATTTTCTTCTCATTAATCCCAGATTTAGTGTTGCCAGAAGTCGAGACGAGACGAGACTTGGGGTCGGTCTCGTCTTGGTCTTGACTTGGTCTCGACTAGAGTGGTCTCGTCTTGGTCTTGTCGAGACGAGACTTGATGTCAGTCTCGTCTCGTCTCGAGTCTCGACAAGACTCTCGACTTTGCTTCCATTAATAATTTTTTTAATAATCGTACCTAATAGTACATAAAATTCTAAGAACAGCAGTACAATCGCGATTAAAAAATTCCAAATAATATTTGAGATATTTATTATTAAGTTTTCCATGAATATCATCAACTTGATACTTGACCTCTTCAAACAATTAATATGAAAATATACGTATATATCGAGTGTTGTTTATCATTACTAAACATAAAATATATAATTTCAATTCCTTAACTACAGAATGCATTTCTATTATTAGCAATAGTTAAATAGATATGTATATATTTAAATGAAGCAGTAAGTAAATGGATAAAAATCCCCAAAAAAGTAACTTCTTCCGCTATTTTTTTTTTTATGTTAAATAAGTAGATAACTAAAACTTTTGCGTATCCCCTGGTACGTGTACTACAGGTTGAGAACTGCTGTTTTATTTCAAAAGTTTGACCTTGAGTTATGTTTATGTTGACGTTATATGATGATCATACTGACTATAAAACTTAAGGGATGGGGGACAAAGCAATGGTTTTTCCAAAAATATCACTTCCTTACAAACTTTTCTAATCTTTACATTATGCTTATTTTTATTAATTATATTCTAGCAACAATTTTGTCAACGAAGCTGAAAATAAGAAAATATGAATGAACACAAAATTATGAATTACAATCCCAGTACAAGAATATCCCTAATTCCAGTATTTTATAATACCCAGTTGAACTGAACCTTAGATTAAAATACGCCGAAAAGAAATCAAAGGCCTTTATGACCAATGACACCGGGCGAGGAAAGTGTACTTGTACTTTGCACGTATTTTTACGAGAAATGTTTAATACCAATTTCTTAGAATGTCAGATACCAAATTTCCCAAATTGTTATACCTGTAACTACATATTTTAACAATGTCCCTTACATTTCACTTTATTGAGATAAAGTTTTACATCACATAATAGATACATAAACTTTTATCTTTTGAAGTACATATTTTCCAAATTTTGTTTATATACGATACCATAATTTTTTTATTGGCATTTAATGATAACACTAGAAAATGTTTTATTTTAATTCGCAGGAAAAGTATTTTTACATAAATTATGGATACAAAGTTTGAGAAGAATTAAATCTTCGTTTTCTATACTTTTACTATTTCTTTACAAAATAATTATATAACTGATTTGTTAGTATTAATAGTTTACATTATTTGCATTTAATATATTCCTATTTCTATATGCAATATGTATTCATATGTTTGAATGAAGTGAAATATTTAGGCGAATAAGAAGTACGTCCGTTGAACAAGTACAATATGGTTGTTTTAAACCGGGACACAGACCTGGAATTTCCCTAGGATCGTAAAATCTTTGTCTGCATTTCCGTAAAATTCTAAGAATCATAATAGATTCTTTAAAAATGAAAAATACTGTATATTTGAAGGGAACGTTACTTTGTTATAGTAAATTAATTTAATAAATAAAACTGAAGTACATTGCTAACGTGGAGAATGCACCACAAATGAAACTTTTTTGCTATTTGAAAATTGGAAGTATTTTCCAAGATATAGTCAGTTGTATCAATATTTTAATTGAGAATTAATCAAAAAATAAATTAAAATCAACATATATATATATATATATATACATATAAAACATGTATATTATAAAATAAAGGTTGATTTTAATTTAATTAAAATATTGGTGCATTAAAATAACATAAGAATTCTAAATTTATATTTCTTTCATTCCATCCCACCTACATTGTAAATTCATTTAAAAGTTACATTTGGATTATTTAGATGAATAAAGAATACATCATATTTACATAAATTAATGTTTTTGGAACACAACTATGAAAGTAAAAAATTACAAAATTTGAAAAATTTATTATCTCTCTTATTTATATGAATTTTCGAACAGTATTTACAGCAATATTCTTAATTTTTGAAGCACTTTTAGAATATATGTTTTAAAAAAATACCTTTGAACTGAAGTCGAGAGTCTTGTCGAGACTCAAGACTTTCTCGACAAGACTTGATACTGGTCTCGTCTCGTCTCGACTTTTCTAGTCGAGACCAAATGATGGTCTCGTCTCGACAAGACCAAGACGAGACGAGACCAAGACCAAGACTGGTCTTGGTCTTGTGGCAACACTACCCAGATTGAGGAATTCATAATTAAACTAGTCATGAGTCGTATAGTTTTTGAGGAATCGACCTTCCAACATACACATATCCACATACACACACACACACACACACACACACACACACACACACACACAGACATCATCGTAAAAATGTTTAAATTGGATTCTAGTGACCTTAAAACGTGCTTATGCACTGAAATCTGGATATGCGATTTTTAGCATGAATCCAATACCTCTCTTAGCGAGAGGTGAAAATTGATGAAATAATATTATATTTTTGTCATCTAATTGAATAATTTGTTAAATTAATAAATTGTCCTCATATAAATAGCTACATTCTCATCAATGATTGTACATCAATGTTCATTTTAATGTATTAAAACTCTCTATTTTCCCAATGAAGTGACATTGTAACAACTGCATAGCGCTAATATGAATGTTTAATACATGTCGTTCCAATTAATTAAAAACAAAATAACCCGAACTATGTATAAATATAGCGGACCTATAACACTGGCGCATTTGACGTGTCTGGGGTTGACATATTCATTAATCTAGAAAATAATATTGTTTCAATTCAATAATATATATAATAACAAAATCAGAAACAGACGACTGTCTGCAATTCATGTATAAATATATTTACATAATATTAAAAATAATTCGTTGGGGAGGCGTATTGTAATATTGTTTGGGGAGGCATATTGTAATATTGTCATTGTTTGATTCACAGTCTAATAGACTATGAAGTTAATAACACTGTCTCGACATCATATATTTTAACTGCTACTGATTAGTGTAATTATTATACGGGTCGGGATCGAACCCGGTTCCCCCAGGTTCGCGACCAATCAAGCACGCCAAATATTTCCAATTTTAAATGGCACAAAAGTGACCCCTGTGGTGCACACCAGCTATGAGTGCCCGTGAGGTGACGCCTGGTAAGCGCCCACACGGTAAAATATATCGTCATCATTACCGATGTCTACATGTGTTGTAGATACTGGCACATCCAGAAATGGGTAATATGCCGTGATGATATATTTATTTATATTTTTTATTTATACGGGTGTGATTTGGTCAGTTATCTGTAGTAGGCCTAGTTTAATTGTTAACTTGTATTTTTTGTATCTAAGATAAAATGTTTTGTATAAATATAAACATTCACTTTTTCTGACTTGAAAAATAAAGTCGTGTTCCTAAATTTGTCTTCAAATTTATTGTATTTTCTAATTTTACATTTTATCTTACAAATAGAATTATAAATATATATCATTTCATGAATAGACACCTTACGCTCTTACTTTCATCCCTTTTCTAATTGTTTTCGGGTTTGTGCTAACCCACTAAGGGCGAGTTGCACAGTTACCACTTAAGTTTTATTTAAAGCTTAAGTTTTAGTTTATGGTTTAGTTGTTGTACAGTATTTGTTTTTAATTTAAACTGTCACTTAAATACAAAATACTTAAGCGGTACATGTGGTACCGTTTAAACCAAAGTTGTGTATTTTTTATTGCTACTAGATTACATTTTTTTATTATGGAACTTATAAATTTTATCGAAATTGATGATGATGATGATGAAGATATCTTGTATATTGAAATTTTTATAAGACCTCATCGTAATCCCATATACAGACATAGGTTCGATAATTTCAATCAAGTTTACATCATTGTTCGTTCACAGTTTTGTTAATGTATTTTTATTTGAAACTAAATAAATACAAAAATATAAAATATTTACTTAATAAAATATCTCTCTTATATCTATGGGGTCCCGTGGCCTCGTGCCAGAGTGTCTGGTCGCGAACCTGGGGGTACCGGGTTCGAGCCCGACCGACGCCAAATATTTCGAATTTTAAATGGCACAAAAGTGACCCCTGTGGTGCACTCTCCACGCCAGCAATGAGTGCCCGTGAGGTGACGCCTGGTAAGCGCCCGCACGTTACAAATATATCATCATCATTACCGATATCTGCGATAAAGCAGACTGGCACACCTAGAAATGGGTAATATGCCGTGATGATATATTTATTTATATATTTATATATATATATATATATATATATATATATATATATATATATATATATCTCTTGCAGAGGAGTACTTTTTGAAGTTTTCAATAGTTCCGGAGAATAATTTTTCCATACTGTTGTGCCACCATCAACGTTAACGTTATTTCCAATGATAATTTCTTAGACTTCAACTATATTATTGTCCTTCGAGTTGTTATTGTCATTATTAACAATTTCTATATGTACTGATGCAAAATAAAGAGTATACAAGTCAGAATATTGTTTTTACGTATTTTAAAATCAAATATACCTGTATTTTCCGCTTCAAGAGTGTCCGTATCAAATTCTGTAGGAAGACCAGTTACTTGTGTATTTAATATTTCCAGTAATTCCTCATCTACATTATTAGTACTAATTGTTGTTGGTGGACCACCTCCAGTAGCCAACATGGAATACTTTTGGTCAGCATATTGTTTTTTAGTATTTTTTTTTAAATTCTCGTATTTTTTTCTTAAGCAGTCAGCTGCTCTGTAATTAGTACCACTTTCACTGTTAAATTCACTTTGCACAGTATTCCAAATAAATTTTTTTTCTTCCACATAAATGTATTAGATTTCTTGCATTCAATAATATGTTTATATTTTCTCACTAAATTTAGTAATAATGCTACTTCGTCTTCTGTAAAGTTCGAAGCACGTTTCACTTTATTATCTACTAAATTTTCCATGTTCATTTTTTATATTCACTTAACAAAACACAGTCAAAATTCATATACCTATAGCCTATAAATGATTATTTGTTGGTTATGTTTTGCTTAACTGTCAAAATTATTTACGTGATAAGTTAGTTACAATGGAGTCCAGGTTCACCAACATATAATTATTTTCGCTTTCATAAGTATTTTCTTATTTAGAACTGTACATTTATAGCTTAAGTTGTCGTTTAAACGCCGGTTTAAGGTTTAACTTAACTTATACTTAAGTGGTAACTGTGCAACTGGCCCTAAGTGGGAAACGCGTGATTTTATGTATGTATGTAAGTATGTATGGACACCTACGTGAAAATTAAAATAACAGCCATAACATAGAATTATATGGCGCAAAAATTTAAGTATGTAATTATTTTTATGTGTGACTTTTGGTCTATCTGCGTATCTTGAACCAATTTTAGTATAAAAAATCTATTGTGGCCAGCACAAGACATTCCGTCAATTCGATGTATTTTGTACAAATCTCATACCAAAAGTTCCTTGAAAAAGATTCTATATATCCATTAAAATTGTAACACGAACATATACTATTTTCTACAAATTCTATACAGAAAGTTCCTTGGAAAAGATTCTATAAATCCAATAAGATTATAACACGAATATACACTATGTAAATTGCACTTGACTTGACACTGATATTTGTCAAATAGAATTATTTGAATATATCAGATGTTTCCATGATTATAGCAAAGCTGCCTAATTTTTCAAAGTTAATCTCTTTGTAATTTTCTAACTCTGTATTTATTGAATATGTAGGGAAACATATAATCAAACCGTATAGAGATTAAGATATTCTTTCATATTGATAATCACATAAAATGTCAAAAAATGATATTTAACTGCATTTTTTCTAGAAAAATTCTTAAGAACCAAAATCTAATCAACTCTTCATATGAATGTAAAGAGGAATACGAAAAATCATAATTTTTGTGTTGGAGTATTGGAGTTATCGTCGGAGAAAAATTTGTCGCACACGGACACACACACGAACACACACACGGACACACATACAGACTTACAGACATCATCGTAAAATTAGTAAAATCGTATTCTAGGGACCCTAAAACGTGCTTATTCATGAAAAACTCACCACTGAAGTTTTTGACTAAAGACAATAACTTCCTTACCTAAAGGTAACGGACGGTAAGAAACCTATTGCGGCCCACACATTACCTCTCCCTCCAATTCTATTTTTTTTTTTTTTACATAAATATTGTATGTAACATTTCTTACAAAGAGATTTGTTTATATATTCCTCTAAAACAATGAGTGCCCTTGAGGTGACGCCTGGTATGGCGTGATGATAAATTTATTTATTTATTTAACTTATTAAAGTAATTATTTTTCAATATTTATTTAAAGAACTATTTGGAATACGTATGCATGCGCAAGAGTGTTTTAAAACAAATAAATGTTGAGCCGTTATGGTTAAAATACTGTTTTTATTGGAAACCTACCCCTTATATAAATCTTTGTTGGTAAGGTAAATTACAGAGAGTAAAAAGAGCCATTACAAGTGAAAAAAAATTAATTAACTGCGAATGGAAGCCACATCCACATTACATTTGTGTTGTACATACATAACTCGCGGAACGATTTATAACATTTAATTCCAAAGAAAACGTCAGAAAAATAATTGCAGACCTTAACTTTTTACTAGCAGCCGCTGAAAAGTGAGCAAAGAAAAAGTGGAAAAAGTCCGGGTCCTCTGTTCGCAGTAAATGATCGTGTAGCAATGCATTGTGATAAATAATGGTCAGGATCTACACAGGGACGAACTACACACTTTTAAACAAACTAAAATCAGAAAAACAGCAGGAAAATAAAATTTAAGGAAATGCAGTCTAAAACAAATACTAAAATTGGTTTAGGTCCACACCAAGTTGTGTAAATTTAACCACTTACAAATTTGGTGTAAAAGTAGGTACACGTTGAAGTGGTTCAAATTGAATTCGAATATTTCGTAACATAGAATCAACTTATGTATTTTAACTATGCAATGACAAGAGATACATATGTACATATAAGCATCTATATATTATAAACAAATAAAAACAATATGTTCAAAGATCTTATTTCTAGAACGCATTTTATATAGATGAAACGATGGTATAGTACTTACCAGGTAATAGGAAATCATCATACCAAATGCTCTCATTTAAGAAAACACATTCACACAAATTTTTATTTTAAATGTTAGTTCTACCTTATCATTCAACACACAAAACACAGAAATATACATCCGAACACTTCCAAATATCACAACAAACTAAATACCGTGCGATTTTTAACTTGTTTCATTAGGAACACGACAGCACTGATCAGACTGTACAACGAAGTTTTTTAAATTATTAGTAAAAATTGTGTTAAATTTTTATAAATTATATAACACTACAATTTTTACTATATTTTATTATGACCAAGTAGTAAATTTTACAAAATTTAGTGTTGAGTTTTACACTAATATATTTCACCACTTTGCCAAATCAGTTTTTACACAGCTAAAATTTCTTAGAGTGTGATTATTTAATAAACCATGGGCGTTGCTTCGGTGCAATCTAATATACTCTTTGTTAGAGCGGTTCACATATTAGGTCAAAGCACTGATCTCTATACATATCTGAATAGCGTGCCCAATGTTAAGCTTTTGTGACTAATTGAAGTTGGAGGATTTTGGCGCGTCAACGCCAATCAGCGCTGGCATCAGTGCATAGGGAAACATAAGAAAACAACTCACACAAACGTCAAACTAACACTGATGCACTGATGCGAGCGCTGATTGGCGCTGATGCGCCAAGATCCTCCAGCATGGCGGCGTTCAATTGGTCACAAAACGCTGTATCTAACTTGGCCCCTGTAAGCTATCCAGATATGTATAGAGATCAGTGGGTCAAAGTAAAATATTTCTAATCATAGTGCCAGTGCCGCTTTACAGAAACTGCTAAACCTTAACATTCCTCAAACAGATATTCTTTCATGTCATCGATTGTATATTTACACGAGTATGATAAAATGAAAAATTCAGAAATATTAGTAGTAGAACGAGTTTTATACATGCTTTTTCGTCAAAATTTAGAAGCCAGTGGTACCATGCACTTTAGAATTCTATATTCACATTTTCTTTCGAGAATTTTTAGGTTTTTACTATTAACATAGAAAATATTATGACAACTGTATATAATAAATATACAAATTATATAAAAATTGGTTTTGAATTGAAATGTAACAAAATAATGACTTTAGTTTATTATTTTCGCCTCTAGTCGTATGCTTGCAGGCGAGTATTTTGACACATGCATGCTACCAAATTTTCGCTCCTTGGCGAAAAGCAAAAACAAATGCCTCATATGATAGAATTATAAAGTGCGTGCTGTCACTACTGGCAAGTTTTCTAGATGACAAGTGCGAAAAAGTCTTATGAGTCCTTTATATTATTTTTTATATTTTGCGACTTTTATGTACTAAAATATTTTTAAAAAAACTCCTATATTAAATCGAGTTGATTTAGGAAAAGTTGTATTTGCAATCTTGTTGTTGAAAGTTCATATCAACTCCACTTTATGACGTTTGAAAATTTATACATATCTAAGTGAAGGCTGTTTCGATACGCAATTAGATTTCGAAATAACTATATTTTAGGGATAAATAATTGATGGAAATGAAAAAAATAACATTGAAAATAAAATAAATAAATAAAAAAAAAACATCGAGTTTGATCGAATTTCTTTAGGTACTACGGTCACACTAGAACTGGTGAGAGTGGTTCATATTTTTAGAATTTTATTTAAAATATGTTTGTTTAAAGTATGTAGTTCCCTTCAACAACTTCAATTTGAAGTGCAACCCTGTCCAGTCCATAGTGTTCTGAGGCGTGGCTGCGTTTACAGGCTACACTACCATCGTTTTAGAAGCTTTTGAACGCCTAGGAACTTGAACTTATGGCGTCGGGAATTTATAGTTTGGAGAGGTGCGCTGGTCGGGTAGGGACGCTACGTACCACATTACGCCACAGGAACCGGAACCACCACGCTACCCATATAGATTTTGTTTTCACACAGATATATTACCGATTTGATGTAGGAGGCATTAAATTGTATAAATTTTTAAAGGTTAAAATTATATAGGTGTGATTTCTAGATATAAATTTCTGTGAATTTGAAATATCCTACTGGAATATTGACTCTAAGAGATGCAGCGACTGTAACAGTAATCTGATGTGATGTGGTCAGAATATTACATCTCGCCACTTAAATTTTTATTTTATGTAAACATAAAATATTGGTTAATGTATAGTTTATTTTTGTACAACAAAATAAGGTAACTTTGAAGTACAACTTTTAAGTTAGCAAATCTCAGCCCATCAACCTCGATACAATGGTATCTTCAATGATAAGTGAAGTAGAAAACAACCCAGGAAATATGCACTATCCTACAAGGACCTAAAAGAATTCCTAGACAATGTATATGGGTCAATAGATCCAATGTCAATGACACAAGATTACACAACAGATATCACAAAGCTTATAGAGATACTAATGCCCGTATTCATAAACACTCGTAAAAAAATTAAACGGTTCGTTATAATTTTTATCCAATAAAAACAGTCGACAATGAAAGAAAAATTGATTTTTTTTTTTGTCAAGTTTGATTCTATTTGTCAAAAATTATAACGAACCGTTTTGGTAGTTTACGAGTATTTATGAATACGGGCATGAAACTTTTATACCCGCTACTGGAATGTAGATCTATGAAAAATAGATTCTCAAGACTTCAAAAAAAGTTGAAACAACAAATAAAACGACAACTAGAATCCAGCATATACTCTAGCCAAGAATCCTTACATAATAATAATAGTAATAATAATAATAATAATAATAATAATAATAATAATAATAGTATTTATTTAGCTACAAGCTATATACATACATATAAATAACAATAAAAATGTATAAACAAATCATTTTAAGGTACAAAAGGATACAATATAGTATAAAATAATACAGTTACATAGTTTTACAATAAATATAACTTTATTTGGTAAAGCGTTGTACTCTATCACAGCTTTGAAGAATATTGAGTTCTGTCCCCTTTTATAGTTTTTATGCTCTAGTATAAAGTTATTAGCATTTCTAGTATTGTATTCATGTATATTTTAAAATTTTATCAACACGTCTGTATAATAATCTGGTACTAAGCCTACATTAATTTTATGTATAAAAATAAGAGCTTTCATTTTTAAAAAAGTAGTTATTGGTAACCAATTTAATTTTTTTAACATCAATGTTATACTTGTAAATCGATTGCAACCTAATAAAATTCTCATAGCCCTATTTTGTAGGAACTGTAATCTTTGCTTGTCAGATGCATCACTCAAATAGAGAACAGTGCTGCAAAAATGGAAGTGTGGCAATATAATTGTATATTATATACAATATAACAACCATAATTAGTCAAATATTTGGAAATTCGATACAAATAAGATTTTTTTACATTGATAATTTATATAGTTTTTAATCTTTAATTTATCGTCTATAATAACACCTAAGTATTTCATTTCCATTACTATTATAATGTAACAATTTCCCAATTTGATTTGGAAGTTATTTTCTTTCCATGTATTTTTTAAACTGTTGGTTCCAATTAGCATTGCCTTTGTTTTATTAACATTTACTTTTAATTTATTAATTTGCATCCATAATAATATTTGCTCAAGTTCTGTATTTATGGTAAATTGTACAGTATTCACACATTTATTACTGAAATATATTACAGTATCATCAGCAAATAAGTGTATTTTACAGTTTTTAACAATTTTTGTAATATCATTTACATATAGTAAGAATAATAGTGGGCCCAAAATACTCCCCTGTGGAACACCATTGTCATTAATTAGTTCTGCAGAAATAGTTGCATTGCATTTAACTTTTTGTGTTCTGTTTGCAAGATAATTTTGAAACCATTTGTAAACTACACCTGTTATTCCTAATGCATTTAATTTTTGTAATAAAATGGTTTCTTGGAGGCATCTTTAATTTAATCGACTTTGTATCTCTTATATTTCTCGAGATCCCGATGTTGAACACGGTATCACTGAACAGCCTGAATATCTCATATAGGTACAGCAGTATATAGTATGCCGCTTTATACATTTGGTAGTAGGAACAACAACCCTTGCCGTTGCGGGTTACGATACACCACCCTTGCAAACGCGTATTCACATTCGGTGTGCTCGCTGCTCGCGCTGTTCACCCTGCGATATCGCTAAATTACGCCCGGTCCGCCCGAGGTCATAGTTCAAATTAATACCCTGTAATATGCATCGGCGGCCCAAGGCACATTCCCACCTTCATAATGGTACTTTATTGATGTACTAATTACCAGCCTGTTTATTACCGCCTAAATGAACAAGTGCATAGCTTAAATATACCCCAACGACCACTGCATACGGAATTACATGTGTACTGGCTCTGAAATGCGCAAGCATTATGCAACCCACCATGAGGATGATAATGATGATTACGATGACGATGTTCATGAAGAGATTGCTGATGGACTGATGATGATGGAATACAACAGATGTTACTGTACTGTAACAGTAAATGATGATTGATTAATATGCTAAAATAGTTTCTTCCTAACAGTTCATTTTATAAACACAGGTACTGCAAGTTGCAAGTATTCAAGGGCGAAAATTGGTGGAGGTGCATATTAGATTTTTCGTTATATCTTATATCATTTTACAAGAAATAAAATTAGTTATTTGACAATTTTTATACACATCTACCATATCAAGAAAAAATTGTTGTGGTCAGCACTGTACCTCCTGCCAGTAATTCTGATGATGCCGCAACTGGCGAAATTGTACATTAAAGTAAAAATATACTTCTTTTGTGAAACTGTACCAAATGTTATTTTATTAATTTCATTATATACCTACATATTTACTGATGCTGGAATAGTTATTTATGTATTAAGAGCGTAAGGAGGCTTTTATGGCCTGCGACGGGATTTTGAGCTCGAGGCGTAAGCCGAAGAATAAAAACACGCCAAAGGCCATAAAAGCAAGTTACGCTCGTTGTACCTACATATAAAACTTTATGCACGGAAGAAAATTTTCAAATTATGAGTGTTAGAAAAATTGTATCGAAAAGAATTTGTCCTCGTATATCCAGTATTTAGTGTTGCTATGAACGCGGAGAACAACAGTTTATTGTTTGTTTATTAGTTATGTCATTTGAGTTTCATTTTGTGTATCTCCGTGCTTTCCATATATATATCACAAAATTAATTTTCATTTTTCATTAAAGAATATAAAAAAAATCGATTTGTAATAAAAACTTTTCATGTTGCCTGCTTATATTGTTTATATTGTAGGTAATAATTTGGTTTGACGTTTCATTATAGTCCGGCGGGCTATAATGAGGCCCGCGGGCTATAAAATGACGTTTATGTCAAAGAAATTCGTGTATAATTGTCAAATTATGATACGTCCGTGCATAAACTATATTATGTTCCTCTGCATTCGTAATATAACGATTGTTTTATTTACTTTTATAATTTTTTAATTTAAAAAAGTTACCATTATAATTTGAATTGTTAGGTTCTTTGAGAGTGACATTTATCTGTACATTTGAAATCTGAATTGTGTAACTAATAGTAAAGATCTAAAATATACCTAGAAATATTGATTATCGCAACCTTTCAAATATAAATAAAAGAAAATAAACTTTTCATATAAAAAATAAACTTACTCTTATTGGTGTTAAATATTGCATCAACATGGTATGAAAATTTCAATTAATTTTCCATAACGTAGAAGTAATCTAATTTGATCTTACCTTAAGCAAGAAAATTAGCAAAGGTATTGTAAAGGTTGTGGAAATTTATTAGAAAACCACATCACGATTTGTAATTAATCGCGGAGAACTGCTTGTAATCTCAGTGAAGCAGCAGTAATTAAATCAAACAAACAACAATATGCTCTACGAGCACAAGCACTATCTCATTTACACACATTAACCAACCACTGCACTAGGAGAACTACATACTTGATGTTGCTCTAAAATTATTGCTATATGTACTTGTTTTGGACGATTAAAGTTATTTCTACGCTTTAATAAAGTAAGTATAAAAAACTTGTGTGTGCTTAAGACCTCACGTCCGAATTGAAAACTTAAATGGTTGGCATTTGGATCATACAGCAATGACATCTCCTGATTGCTCCCGGAAACCTTGTAAACTTACCTTTAAATGTACTGGGCTTATGCCCGGTTTCACCATTGCCGAATAAATTTACAAATAGTTATCTGACGAATAAATTTTATTCATCGGTAAGTCAAACTTTCGTTTCACCAACCAAAATCGTTGAATAGATAGTTATTCACGGAATATTATTTTTCTTTCAATTATTTTGCATTGAGTATACAGCTAACAAGTTCATCTCCCTGACAAAACTGTCATGTTCGCTGTCAACGAAAATAATTTTTTGATTTGTGTCAATGAAATCAAATGAAAATGAGTGAAAATATAAATAAGAAGAGGGAAAGAAGCAAAAAATTCCTTCATGACGAAAAAAAAAAAAAAATGTTTAAAAATTGTAGTGGAAGAATATTTGTATATTATAGAAAATAAGAAAACTGACGATGTGTTGTCACAAGAAAAAATTAATGAATGGAATATTTTTACACAAAAAAAATATCCTTCATAAAAGAACTGGCATATTTCTTTCATTTATTGGCTCCAGATGATGCTGAATCATATTTAGAATTTCTTAAACGCATTGTTTTGATAATCAGAATCGCATGCGAAAATCTACTTCGTCATATTGATTATAAATTATGATCATGTGATTATAGGGGTCATTCCTTTCTCGCCTGAATAACTATTTCTTCATCAGAAGATGTCAACAATGATGATGATGAGGTTCTAATATTGACGGAAATATAAATAACAATTAAAGATAACTTCATTTTTCATATTTATCTATTATCCGTTTTAGATTGGTACCTTTTGTAAATATTCTTCTGATCGCCACTGAACAATTATATTATAACACGCACAATAGAAATGTCAAACTATTCGTTAAATAAATATTTAACTGGGCAAAAATCTCCAGATAATTTAACTGACGATTAATTCGTCGAATAACTACTAACTGACGTTGGTGGAACAAAAATATACTATTTTATTCGACGAATAGCTTAACTGATGAATAAACTATTTATTCGTCAATGGTGAAACCGGGCATTAGATTCATATTTTTTTATAAGATGTCAAAATCCTGTGAAAATTCTAAACAAATTCTAACTAAATTTTCAAGAAAGAATTAAAATTTTCTTGGGAGAAGGCAACTCAAATTTTATTTTAAAATCTGACCAAAACCTCCAAAAACTCTAGTTTTAAAACCGACGATGAGGGCGCAATTTATTTTCGTTGTCATTTAAATGTCTTTTTTAGACTTTCAAAAAATCAATTTAGTGGTTGTAATGTAATCATGTTAAAACGCTATTAATACGGTTTTTCAAAATTATAGACAAATACACAGAAAAAATAGAATTGAAATTTTGTCTGATTATAATTAGATATTATTTAATAGGCAATATGTCTAATAATTTAGTATAATTTACAAATCTTAATTTAGCATTTTAACTAAACCGAAATATATAATATTTTGTAAAAAAATCGTTAATGGTTATTTTAATTACTTATTTTGTTTAATTTCGCTATATTTTGGCTTCACTATTTTTGTTCTACAATTTTCGGCAATTTGTCTAATGAATTAGGTAAGTAAATAGAAAATTTAAATATATATTTAATTAATTTCTTTATTTATGTTTAGTTCATTACTAAATGTAGTCATTTAATCTAATTTTGTATTTAATTTTACTATAATTTGTTATTACAAATTTAAAAAATCTGATGTGGCCAGCACATGACCTCCCGCCAATTCCATGTTTAAAATAGCAATGAGCTTTAAGTAAAGTTTCACTTCCGATTGATCGTGTGTATACAAAATCTACTTTTTTGTTCCAATAAATAGAAAAGTTTGTAATACGAAATTTTGGATTATATTTTATTATGTTTTTCCTGAAAAATCTGTTAGACCTTCAAATTAAGTACTACATCCGGTTTATCATATAACGTCAAAATCTAATATGTTGTTTCAAATTATATAAGAGTATTAAATACCACCTTTACGAAGTTTTGGATCATTAATATATTTTAAGTAAAAATCGTCACACACAATATTGTCAAAATCATCACCAACTTCCTTATGCTCTAAAACGCAATCTGTGTAAATTCTTCGCCGTGCATTATCCATTTGGTAATTGTGTCGTTGCAAACTATTATTTAACACTTTGAAATCACGTTCTTAATGAGAGCTGTTTGATATATAATGCTGCAAACATCAAACTTAAATCGAATTATCCTGTATATCTAATATTTATGTATGATGGAAAATATGTTATTTTTACAAACCTTAATTTCATTAGAATCATATTTAAACTACTAAATTCTTCTTAACACGGTTTCAATATTAATTTTAATGAAAATAGCTTGGTGACAGTGACATTTGTTTAAATATGTCAAATTTGTTATTAAAGTATTGTTTTTGTTTGACGCAGAGGCAAAGTGATGTACAAAAATAAATTATTTTATAATATAATATAAAGTTATTTCAAGTTATTTACTAAATTCTATTATCGTAGAATTGAAGATTGTGCCATTATATTCAATTTGTATTGGTAAAAGTTGCTAAAAAATTATATTCAATGTATTTTTTACAAGAAAAACTGTTAAAACTTGTATAAATGATACTTCCGGTTATCCGATAAACACTGAAAACTAATGAGCTTTTCCCACATTAGTATAGAATGAGTATACAAAATTTCAAATTTTTCTGATTGATAGTTTTTGAGTAATCGTGTCCACATGATCCACACACACAGACACACACACACACAGACACACACACAGACACACACACACATACATATCTACAGATATCATTATAAAAATGTTAAAATCGGATTCTGGGGACATCAAAACGTGCTTATTCACTAAAATCTCTATACCCGATTTTTAGCACGATCCCTATACCTCCCTTAGCTAGGGTAGCGGGAGGTAAAAATTGAACTAAATGAACGTAGATAATTTAATGAAACATATTAGTAGGCTGAAAATTAAAGAATTTGTTTAGTTAATTTAGAAGGTTTATTTCTGTGTAAAATTTACAACAAATACAAATGTAAGTAATATTTTATTTACTTATATGTAAATAACTAAATAAATATATCACGGCATATTACCCATTGCTGAGTGTGGTAATCTGGCTGTACCAATCTGCTTTGTACACATCGGAAATGACAGCAAAGAGAGCAGAAATAAGTCACTCCAAAACGGCAAGTTTGGAACTAGAGTTTCTTTTTGACAGATATTGTGATGTTTCCCGGTCTTGAATTAATAACGTAACGTAGGCTATGGCCCGAATTCACGTAATGTCATGTTTGGCTCTCCCCGAGTTTACCCGAATGACCGTGACGGATCAGCTTGTTCACTGCCCAGGAAAAAGTGCAAGGTGCTCCTTAAGAAGTTTTCACTTCAAAAACGTAAATTATCTTATTAAACTAAAAGATTATACTGTCAAGGCAAAAAATACCAACTACCATTACAACGTTTTACAGTTCCAAATGAAAATTCGTGTAACTATACATATCTTAAACTATTAAACTATTTTAAATCAAAACTTTGATATTAATAACTTAAAAATTTTGCATAAATTATCAAAAGGTTTTCAAATGACATGGCTTGAAGCTTACGATATTCATTATTTAGTTTCTAAAGGATTACCTATTAGGAATAAACAATTAGATATATTTAAATCTAAAATTATAAATGATGTAGTACAACTTATTACGAAATTATAAGTAAGTAGGTATTGTTAAAATATTTAATTTATTAAATTTAATATTTTTTATTTTATTATATTTTAATTATATTTTATTGTATTCAGTGTATTATTAATATATAAATTTGGATTTATTTTATTTTATACGAACCAACTATGTATTATATATTTTGTATTTTATCATTTGTTATGTCAAATATTTTATGTTTATATCTATAGTTTTTATTTATTGTATTTACTCTGAAGATGGTTTTATTAAACCGAAATCGATAAGTATATGTATTTGTGTTTCATTTTATTTTAACAATGATTATTATTATTATTATTATTATTATTATTATTATTATTTGTGGTACACCATCCATTATATTTTTGCTATTAAATCTTAAATTAATTCAAAATTTCCAAATAAATAGCGAGTGTAATGAACTTATTCCATAAATGTGTGTGGTCATTGGGAATCGGTCCGGTTAGTTGTTGGATTAGATAAAACTTGTAATGGCTATTATGAACGGACGTGCTTAGCATAGCATAAACTCCGTCACGCGTGCCATGCAGCGTGATCACGCTCTCCCACATCACGCGAAAAACTGCACAAACGTCAGCAAAAATGTTTCACAAATACTAAAATATGTCATTCTAATAATATGCGAATATACCACAATAAAATGAAAATTTATATCGTTCTTGTATTTCCACAGAATTATGCATAAATCTAACTGATAAATAAATATTTGTTAGTATAATAAAACCTTTATTTGTTTATGCGGCGAAACCTTGGTTTAAATTAAAATGTAAAAGAACTTCAACTAAAAGGTTATATTATTCTAATTGTTATTTTGAGTTCTGAAAGATTTTTTAATAATTTAAATATTTGTTATTTAAAAAAGTTACATACTTAGAAATAAGTGAGAGATAGACTGCATTTTCTAAATGGATTTGAATGATATATTTTGATTCGAATTTATTGGTTTGCTAAATGTGTTGGTCGCGGTTTAGAGTATTTCCAAGTTCTGGAATATGTTTTGGGCGATAAGAAGTATTATGTTACGTTTTGCTGCGTTATCGCACAGTTTCAAACAGCAAAAATTCAAGAATTAGGAATTTTATAAGGCTAAATACAATGAGTGTGGCAATAAAACAAATGAAAACGTAACTATAGATTATAATTTGTTTATTTTCATTTCTAAATTCATAATTTAGTTTTTAAAATTTAATATTTTTATGTGACCGTCATAGTAAGCGATTGAAAACGAAATCTGGAGTGTTTCAGTGCAGAGTAAGTCAATACCAATGAAGATGAACAAAATAGACTTAAAAATAAACAAACATAAAGATAGCAATTTTATGATTGATAAATTAATTTGTTTTATTGTTACAAGTTACAACTGTTGTTTTTAATTTAAAAAATAAATGTTTTTTTTGAAAATAAGTCCAAATTGGCACTCTCAAAAATGGGCAATAAGCTGTGTTGATATTGGCTCGTATGCTAATAGTATTTTTATGTCTCACTAGTATGTTATTGTTTTATAACAACCTCAACATTAGGTCCGTTATTGAGTAAATAATGCCCTAGGGCATATTAAGTTGCTATGGTAATGTTGACAACAAACTGAGGTTAATAATTACTGATACTAACATAAAGTGCAATTAAGGTTAAGAAGCATTATGAATTGTAGTCGTTTATAATCATATTTGTTTCATCACAAATACAACCCAGCATACTTCTTATTCTTAGCAATAACATTGCTCGTCCATATTGACAGAAAAATACCACAAGAAATATATTTTTTGTTTGAAAAAATGCTTTGTTTACAGAATGAATATGTTACCTAGATACCGCATTCACAGGTTTCTTTGTAAGTTGTATTTAAATTTTGTGATTTATTATTTTTGTTTGATAAAATCTAGTCAGACAAAAATTTTATTAAGAATTTCTAGTAAGACATAAAACGTTGAAGGCACCACGGGTGTTAAACGACAATAATGCCTTCGGTCAACGTACTCGCCTCGGGCCAGAGGCCCTCGACAGTACACTGTTGACCTCAGGCATTATTGTCCTTATAACAACCCTTGGTACCTTAATACTATTATAATTACAATTCTTATGGGATTAAACTGTCCTTCTTATAAGGTACAAAAAAAGCACAATCCGCATTTGGGGTCATTGTTTTTATTAGGTTTACATATTATTCTAAAGTTTATATTTATTCGATCCGTTTTTTATATTTTTATTAATGATCAGTATTTTGTGAAATAAGTGATCAGTTAATATGAATATCATGTTCAGGTTAGATTAGGTTAAATTAGATAGGTTAAATTATATTTTCCGTTGACCGTTTATTAATAGGTTATGTTAATGTATAGAAAATCATTCATTAAGGGGCTTGACTTGCTACCGCGGCACGTCAAAAATTCTACCTAACAATTATAACTGTTGCATCTAAAATATCTGGAATATACATCTGAAACTTTTTTAACAATAAGAATAGCAATAGGGCTATGGTGGTATGTTGCCATATTGTACAAATTCTCTTAACTTAATTAAATAATTAATAAATAAGTAAGCGAAAATATGCAATTTTCTTTACTCAATTTTAAACTTCATAAGCAAGTAATTTTAAAAAATAGTCAACTTAACTCCTTAGATAATACACTAAGTAAAAGATAAATATAAATATATATATACATATTTCCTACGCGTTTTGTTATAAACAGTAATATTAGAAATGTAATATTTACTTCGAAAATTACTCGCGAGATGTCACTAGCTACAAGTCAAGCTTCTACCTGCAAGCAACTCCGCCCCCATTAATTAGTGCTCGGAATACCGGTGGATCCAAAAGAGCAGATTTTACACCCATAAGACCCGCAGCCCCGTATTACCTGTAAGAACCATATCACCCATAAAACATATTATTACGTTGCTAATTATCTATTTAAATAATTACTCCGTTGATTAATCATTTCACATAATAAAATTAGTTTTAAAAGATAAGTCAGTAATTTGTACAATAATAAAACAAGTAAAAAATCTCATTTTGTAAGACAGATACCATTATTAATAATTTAAATGTGTGTATTTAAATGCAATAATGAGATACATACATATCGCACCCCGGCGAGAATAGTGACACAAGTCAAAATTTAGAAATTCTAAATTCATCATATAAAATTAGTCAAAAATATGCTTCTAATAATCAGGTGAGATAAATCAAGATTATATTTTTCGAAAGATGGAGCTAATATCGTTTCATTTCGAGCTAATGTATGTATGTTACTTTACATTCGAGAACTGTCTTCTTTAAGTTTTACGCAAAACTATTTTTTGGACTTTCACTCTTCTTGCCGGGCTGCGATATGTATGTTCTCGATGCGGTAATGCATGATCCTTACAGGCAGTACGATTCTTACGGGTTATACGGGTAAAACGGGTCTGGGGTTCTTACCGGTAGAAGAATCGACTAGCCGTTCTATTAATGCATAATTTTTATTAATAAACAATTTTAATAGGTGACCATAGATATCACATACCATTGCTGAACAATTTTCATGGAATAAAACTAGATTTTGCAGTTCAGTAAGATACGTCAATGGAAAAATACTGTAACTTGCACGTGTTTTAATTGGTGAATTAATCGCCCTCATTAACATTATTGATAGTTTTAATTTTATTTTGTAAAAATACTGATCAATTAAATTACATGTCTCATTATAATTATAAATTTTCAAATTATCAAGCAAAATAAACCTTATTAATCCGTCGAATCAATACCATAATATGTATGAACTTTAACAGCACCCTCCATTACATCAGATCCATCATACAAATCTCACTTCCGGTTTTCAAACACACGTGCCACGTGTCAATCCGTCGCGACGCGCACGTGTCGAAGCTTGCGCAGCAGGGCCCTCTGCTCGCCTCTCAATGAACGTATTCACGCGCTGTCGATGTGCACTTGTTTTATGAGGACATGAGTAGCATGAGTACCGCCCTTGTCGACGTGTTTTGTTTGCCACCAATTGTTCAAGGGCCAGGTACTTGCATTTTTGTTGTTGATTGTTTTGGTTGAAGCTGTTTTTGCGGTTTATTCAAAGCGGTGAGATAAAACATGGAGCACGAGTATGTTCATAAAAAAAAACATCGAGAAGTAGAAATCGTAGAATGTCAAAGAAAAAAACACTCATTGATGAAATCCATGTTTTTTTTTTAAATAAATACATAATTTTTAAAGAGTATGGAAATAATTATTCCCAATAAAATTTATAAATAGTTTATAAAATTAATAATTTTCACGATTTTTTTGATTTTTTATAATTAAGCTAGAATTTATTGTTGACACTGCAGAAAAATATAGTCACTTTATAATAATTGAATAATAAATAATAAAAAAGATATAACGCAATCGGTGACTAAAAATTTGGTAAATTCAATGGCTCGTCGCTTAGTTGCTGATGGAAAAACTAAAGGAAATCAATCGAAATATTATTTATTGTCATGGAATTATGAATACTTTCAATATTTACCCTATAAAATAAATAAATAATTTTTGTTTATTTTTATATACAGGGTGTATCAGGACTAGTGTAAAATAAATTAATAGAATATTCCTGAGCTAATTTTGAGCAGAAAATGTCATATGAAGGTATGTCCGGAAACATTTCGTTACAGAATTACAGGCCTTTAAAAGTGGACCTCATATGACATATTTTTATTAATAACTCTGATACTAGTTGCACTAAAATTTTGAAACTTGATAAGAGGATACTGCTTATTGAGATGCATATTTAAACTTTCTTTTGTTTCTGTATCTCAACCAGAGGCGTTTCATATGGGGAAGTCATGAAGGTTTTTATCTTTATTTTTTTACCTATTAACATTTTTTCATTTTTAAATATACAAAAATGTACTTTTGATAAAAATTGATAAGTGCGGTAGTTTTTGAGATATTTTAACTTTTAGAAAATGTCACGTATAAAAATCCATCAATTTGCCATAGAAAATAGAACAAAATAGAAAAACGACACAAAATCTGTTTATAACTATTGTTTAATTACCTTATTTTCAATATTAGTAATTTTTTTGCAAATTAAAAAAAAGTGTAAAATTTCATTGTTTCTTAATTGTTAGCTAAATTTTTTGCATAATTGATTTTTTTCTAAAAATTAAAATATCTCAAAAACTACAGCGTTTATCAAATTTTATCAAGAGTACTTTTTTGTGTATTTTTGTATTGTATGTAATATTTTATAGGTAAAGTTGAAAAAATGTTAATAGATCAAAAAATAACGATAAAAAACCTTCATGACTTCCCCTTATGAGACGCCACTGGTTGAGATACAGAAACAAAAGAAAGTTTAAATATGCATCTCAATAAGTAGTATCCTCGTACAAAGTTTCAAAATTTTAGTGCTACTAGTATCAGAGTTATTAATAAAAATGTGCTTGATGAGGTGCACTTTTAAAGGCCTGTAACTCTGTAACGAGAAGTTGCCGGACATACCTTCATATGACATTTTTTACTCAAAACGATGTCAGGAATATGCTATTAATTTTTTTTACACTAGTCCTGATACACCTGTATAATAATATATCATAATGCTTTTCATTTTGGATTAAAAAAATATTAAACATATTGGGTGGTAGTATGAACAGGTGATTAAGGGTGATTAGCTAGGAGATGACTAGCAGTGTTTTAGCTCTGTCAATCGTTTATGGATTATTTTAGACAAAAATACTTCAAATAAAAGTTGTGTACAATTAATTTTTCTGTAACTGCTATTTCAAGTAATTTTGTCTAAAATAATCCATAAACGATTAACAGCGCTAAAATAGAGTGAAATTATTGTCGTACGGAGACTTTTTTATATGACTTTATTTCTCTACTTTTCTTTTTGACTTGTAATGGGTCCATCCTTTTTAGTAATAAATTATTATTATTATATACCCAGAAAGAAGTTATACTGAAAATAAACTGCTAAAATTGTTTTTCTAAAATAACTAAATATTTTTGTCTGAATACGTAACATATGTATGTACTATTTCATTTAATATACTTAATATTTTAATTATTAATGCATCAAATATTAACTGAATTTGCTGCGTTTGCAATAATTTAGATGAATTTTCAAAATATTTCTGCTAATACTTCGTTGTATTAAAAATATGTATTTAATTAATAATTAAAATAAACTGTGATAATTAAAACATTTCACAGCATGTTACAGTAATGCAAAACCATCAAATTATTTTACAGCATTGATTACTCTAATATATTTTCATGAATTAATTATTTATCACGATATGTTCACTTTACTGAATTCATTAATTATTCGTTCGTTGGTCCTGACCACATAAGCCAGGGTTTAATCTCATACTGTCAGACTCGAAAACAAAATCTAGTTGAAAATTCACAATTATTTCCCTCATATATTTCAGTTTAAAACCAATATAATGTTATAATATGATAAATAGAATAATGTATTTATCGAATTTATGCAAATAAATTGATGTATTTAATTTGTATTCATTATTTAGTATTTATACCTCCTAAACTACTCACACACTGTGGTAAATTTAGTTTAACAGGTTGTAATTTATATTTATTTTTCTACTACTGTATTTCTGAGTGTGCCAATCTGCTTTATCACAGATATCGGTAATGATAATGACATATTTGACCGTGCGGGCACTTATCAGAGGTCACCTAACGGGAACTTATTGCCGGCGTGGAGAGTGCAGCATAGGGGTCACTTTTGTGTCATTTAAAATTCGAAATATTTGGTTCGGTCGGGATTGAACCCGGTTCTCCAGATTCGCGATCAGACACTCTGGCACATAAAAACAAAAAACTTCAAAATTTATATTTTTGCTTATATCTAATGTTAGTGCCCCATATTTTTTTTGCAGTGAAATCACCATTAGAATGGCAACTGTTGACATCTTTTCGTTATAATAAAACTTATTGGGTGGAATTCAGTGGGTTGTATTAAAGTCTGTATTAAAGCTTGTTTTAAGTATATGGCAATATTGTAATATTTCCCAAATCTATCAATGAGATTCAATTGTGATACAGAAATTTTACCGCAGGGAAAAGTAATACAGATATCCTTTATTCAAATGAAGAAGTATAATTGTAAATAGAAGGTGTAAAAGGAAACTTGCAAAAAAATAGCAACATTAGATTAGAAATATGTCAAATTTTATGTGTCAAATTTCATACCTGAATATTAATGAATTTTAAAATATCTCAATCCCCGTTTTGATCAGTTTTGATATTTGTCCTTTTTTATCGTAATTGTATGGCTTTCTTACTTCTATTAATAATATTTTTTTCTTTATTTGATCCTTTGGTCTCTCACTTTTTCTGACAGGTATTACAAAGTTGCCAAAATATTTTTGACAAAGAACTGTTTTAGCTTAAAACACGCTAATACAACCCACTAAATCTCACCAATTAATTTTTAAGGTATACTGTTGTCCTCATATGAGAAACACTGTTTTTACATTTTTACATTCCAAAGAGAATTAAATTTCGTGTTGTTATAAATTTATGAAGATTTATATACAAATATATCTTTTATATTGGCGTAGAAGTCATAATGAGCAGAGATAAACACAATAATAGACCTTTTAATGAAATAAAAACGTCCTTAACATTAACAAAGACTACTCCCCTTCATATCTTCCATTTGAATCTCCCGTTTAAAGAACTGAACATTTTCACGCCCTTCACTAAAATATTCAATTGCTAACGACTTGCCCGGCAATAAACTGTGTGTAATTGTCGGTATTTAGTGTGTGGATGGTTTTTATGACGTCTTGCACTGTGGTGTGTAAGTGTATCTTAATGAAATCAGAGAGGAGTGAGTAGTAGAGTTAGTAGTAGAGTGAACAGGAGTCAGTGAGTTATCGGCAGGAGCGTTCGCTGAGCGGCTAGCAGTCAACCGAGGTAATTCCCGGTGATTTAGACCCGACAGTACGGCTCCGTGACACGATACGTTGTTGTTGTTGGATACGTTGGGTACGCCACTGGAGATGTGGGCGGCGACATACAGGCTGATTGGAAAAATAGGGATAAATAGTTATTTTCTTTTTTTTATTATTAATTTTAGACTTATACAACCCGATTTTCAAAAAAGTTTAAGATAATCCTCATTTTTGGATTAGTAAATTCTATTCTATTCCGGTATTTAAAATTTAATTTTCATGATATTATCAATAAAGGTAGATTCGAGGAATAGATTAGACTATATTTTAAGATATAGACTGTCAAAATTAGAGTAGAATTCGCTAATCCAAAAATGAGGATTAGCTTAAACTTTTTTGTGAATCGGGCTGATAGAGTATAGAGAAATATTAAGGCTGTTTAATGTAAGCTGTAAACTTATGAATTTACCTTAGCATTAGCATTATGACTTTGCATTAATAATTCAAGTATAGACAAATGCGTGCTGCGGTACATGTAACTATAACCTTAACCTCAGCATTATGCCGTTACCCTAGAATATGACATTTTATAAATTTAAAGTCATAATGCTAATGCCGACCAATCAGAAGAGTATATGTTCGTGGACGACAGCTTGATTCTGGCGATATTTACCTGTGATATTTACGATAGTTAATTGACATCTGTCATCATTTTGTTATTTATGAATATTTCTGTCACATTGTCTTGATTAAAAATCTGATGTGGCCAACACAAAACCTCCCGCTATTTAATTTTTATTAATTTAAATACATACCTACCTACGTATTGACTAACGCTGCAAACTGTTCCATTGCAGAAAACTTGCTTTATTTACTATTTTCTTTTTAGAATGTCACTATTATTAATTTGAAGTGATAAGTTTTCTGACAGTGACATTTACTGTCAGTTACATTCATTTAAAAAATGAACTGTGTAACAAAGAAATAGTTTTTATCTTAGGCTTCGCGACTAATAAAAAAAATTATTTTTAAATTTATCTATAAAATATATAGAAAAAGTATTAATGTATTCCTGTAGAAAATTCAATAATCTTTAATTTTCATAAGACATAAAATTCGAAAAAATGACATTTAATGGTATTTTTTGAAAAAAAAACCATTATGAGCTTCAAGTAAAGTACGATTTCCGTTTATCCGATTTACACCAAAATCTAATGGCTTCTATTCCTTTTAGAATAAGGTAAAAATACAAGGTTTCAGAATTTTCTGAATGATAGTATTAGAGTTAGAGTGCAAACAAAATTCGTACACATACACACATACACACATACACACATACACACATACACACATACACACATACACACACACACACACACACACACACATACACACATACAGACATCATCGTGAAAATGTTAAAAATGGATTCTAAGGACCTTAAAACGTGGTCATTTACTAAAATCTCGATATGAGATTTTTAGCACGATCCCTATACCTCCCTTACCAAGGGTAGCGGGAGGTAAAAATGAGTGTCAGTGAAAAAAATGTCCAACTAATACAGTTAATTGAACAATGTAGATATATTTATGATAAAAAAGACGTGTCGATTTTACAAAAATTGACATTACCAGCCTGCCCTTATTGGTTTGCCCTAAGAAGTACATGAACCGGACAGCGTAATGTAAAGTTTAATGCAAAGTCATAATGCTAATGCTAAGGTAAATGCATAAGTTTACAGCTTACATAAACCAGCCTTTAATGATCATTAATATACCGCGGAATTGGGTGACTTGAAATCGGCAGGAGAAATGAAAAGAGAGCGCGTAGTCGTAAACAAATTAATTCAGCACTTAAGTGGAGTGTAATAGAAGCAAATAAAAAATGAATATGTTCTAAAAGATATTTCAGATCACTACCTTAGGTTTAAAGAGGCTAAACGGAGCATGTGCAAAGAAATAAAAATTACAGAAAAAAAGATAAGAAAATTATAGTTTTTTTGTACTCAATTTACTTCTTGTTGTACAGAGAAAAGTGTCATTATAATACAGGTGACATATTTTTTTATTGGTGAGTTAGACTCTTGTCTCAAATGTACATAATTTAAAAAATTCCAGTTCAAACGGAAGTATCATGACTTTTCACCAGAGGATCTGGAAAATGTTTTGGCCGATATAAGGTTGGAAAAAGGTCACTTTCAGAAACCATAAAATCCATCCTACATGTACTCATCTTAAAAACATGTATTTCTGCGTTTTTATACACCAATATATATTTTTTTTTATATTAATAATAGATATAATTAGAATTTTTGTATGTGTACCAGAAATATTAAATACAATATGTACTTAGATAAGCCTAATGTGGAAATGGCGAGAGGTCTTGTGCTGGCCATAACAGATTTTTTTTTCTGGTACTTCTATCTTTATACTTATTTTTTTCTCATATCCAAACCAATGCAGTTCTCCCTTTTCTATGCTGTTCTCTATTGAGACCATATTTCTATGAAAATTAAATTGAAAATAGTAGATCGGAACTATGCTAAATATAAATTGAAAGAGGAAGGTAATATGAGTATAGATGTTTTTTAAAAAGCACAAAAAGGGAACGAAATTCTTTGCAATGTAAATAGATTAATTTTTATCTCAAAATATTTATGGACAGAATGCGTGATGCGTGATGACAAAAATATTTATATTGTTCTTGATTATTTCCTGTGCGCTACTGTTAGTGTTCCCTGCACGTGTGCTCTTAATAGCCCATGGCTATACCACCTAGCTCGGTTGCATAGTCCGGTGTCCAATAGCTGTAGCGTGCCCGAGTATCATTTCTCTTCACCCTAGCTCCCAATTAATAAATCAGCTGTGCTGTGACGCAGATCATGATCACGATACGATCGTGCTTATGCCCACGGTCGTGAACTTGGCAATGCAAGATAGGTACACTACACCACACAACATGCCTACCTGCCTCTGCACCGAATTGGCTCCGATAAGCATGATTTAGGACGGAATATATGCATAATGTAATTGCATTTTTGTGGAGTTATGAACAAGCAACAAGAATAATTTGGAAATGATTTATTTTTTGGAATCTTAATTTATGGATAAAATTAAAACATACTAAAATTAAAGTTCGTACTCTAAGAACCACGCCAGAGGTCCAGACAAAACTAGAATGAGGTCATGCAAAAAAAAAATAATTACACCTTTTTTCTGTTTAAATCGAAGAAGGATAGTCTAATTTATCGTTCAGTATAATTAAATTATTTTTTATTTACATTTTTTGTTGTATAAAATCGTTTTAAAGTATGATATTTTTAAAAAGTTGCAAAAACCAGCCATGTTTTGTCGTCACAACGTTCCGAACGAAGTCATTTTATATGGACACAATTTCTAATATATATAAACTATAAATTGAGGATTACATATCTGAATATGCTATAATATATTAATCTTTCTATTTATTTTTATAAATATAATTTTCATTTGGCGTGAAGTTATCTACACGTTACATCAAATGTTTCTTTCACTTTTGTATTGAGATTTGATGGTAGAAGGTTATAAACGCATGTGAGACATTGAATATATTGCAGAATATTATTTTATTCTTTATTTTGGCACGAAACAACGTTCCATCAACATGTTTACTTTCACAAATTTTAGGTTATCTTTAAATGTCACTTTGACGTTTGGATCAGTGTGAAAATCAAAATGGTCGTGCCTCTCACTTTGAGACGTCATTGGAAAAGGGACGAAGCGGGGGTCTAGCAACCTCATTTTAAAGAATGTCATTTTCAATTACAATTTTTTCATGATTAAAGATCGATTTGAGGAAAAATAAAAAATACGGGTATATTATTTTTCATTACTCTATCGATTAAAGTTATAAAAAAAGTCGTGCATGACCTCATTGTTTGAATCTGAAGTCTGTAGTTTAATGAAGTATTTAGTCATAACAATCAATCATTCGATTTTCGAATAAAATGAGATTGGTTGTCTAACTGTAAAGAAATAAGTAATCTATACCGGATGTCCTGAACTTAAAAAATACAATGTTGAACTCTTCAATTAACGATATCAGACAAAAAAGCTGTTGTGGCCAGCACAAATACTCTCGCCATTTTCATATTATGCTACATAAGTACCTACTATTGTATTTAACATTTCTGGTACACACACAAAAATTCTAATTACATCTATTATTGATATATTTTCATATTTTTTCTATAAGTTTCCTCCTACTCTTCTAAATGTGTAATACGAGTATAATAAGAGAGAAATGAGTATTAACTCAGCTTTCCAGGCCGAGTGGGCCCATGGCTTCTCTTGTAATATTCTTCCACTGCATTCTGTCCTGTGCTCTTTCTTTCCAGGTTTTTTTTTTTTGTCCCTAACACTTGTAAGTTTTTTTCAACTGATATGTAATATATGTATCTATAATTTTAAATATTTAATTAATAATAAAATAAGAAATAGTAAATGTACTTCCCAGAAAAAACATTTCGTAATATATCTGGATTTTTGACATTGACATCTTTCTGTCATTTACAAACATTTTAATTTTTCAATTGGTTATTTGAGCTGTGAAATTCATCACAACGGTTTATTTTATACATTTATAATTCTCTATCTCTAAATCCATAGAAGGGTATAATAAAAATGTTCAATGTAACTGGTAGAGAATTTAAATTCTTTAATATTTGTAATAATAAAATAATATATATTTCCAAACAATGATATCTACAAATTTCTTTTGAAAAACCGGTTATCCATTTGTTACCAAAACCTTTTCAGCCCTTCCCATTAATGTCAGATTAAAGAATACATTGTAAAATTGGTCTTTAGTCTTATAGAATTTGAGAAACCGTCCCTCCAATATCCATCCACACTCACACACACACACACATCATTGAAAAATGTTAAAATCGAATTCTAGTGACCTTAAAATGTGCTTATTCACTAAAATCTAGATATGCTGTTTTTAGCGTGAATCCAATACTCAGCGAGAGGTAAAAAATGTAATGATTTTTTTTCTACATGAAAAATTTACCTCATAACTATTCAATATTATGATACTTTTCATTCATGATGTTCTTTATAAACATTCTGAGTCTGATGCTGTGACATCATAATTTTGTACACGGGTTAGACTACAAAGCCGCTAAATTGTGACTTTTAAGTGAAATATTAGAAAAAAAAAAAAATGGAAAATTATATGACCCCATTTTAAACAAAAGAAGAAAGGACAAAATTTGTTTAAAATTTAAGACAGTGGGAATATGTATGATTTGTGACTCCGAACAATACTTGGATTACTTAATAATTATTTTGCAATTGTCGAACTAAAAATTCGAAAATCGTTTTTTTTTTTTACTTTCTATAACACACTGAAACTTACATGAAAATTGTTAAAATTAATTAGTATTTTTCATGAGATAAAATTTCATTTCTGGATTTTCCCTGCAATTGCTTTAACAAAAATTATTATATTATTATTTTTTTGTTTTTCATATGGGGAAATAAAATATTTATTAATAACATTTGAATAATATTTCTCGTTTGATAAGCAATATGAATATCGAGATGAATATTTTTTAAATTAAAACAAGAAAAATCGCGTTTTTGGGATCGTAGTTGCCCGTGCTTCACTGTCAATAGGTCGCGTTAATTCAACTGTTTAGTTCCCGTGTTCCTTTGAGATTGTGTGTATCGGTGTGTATTTACTATTTATTTATAGTTTTTAGTGGTAAAATCTTTAAAACTTGGAGTAAATCATACATCAATCGATTCAGTATTCTTTCGCGGTCATTACAGTGTATAATTTGTTTAGACAGTCAATTTTTTGTGTGTTTTAATTGTGTTGAAGTGTGAAACATAGATTGTATTGTTGCTGTAGAACATGGCGGACATGGTAAGTCAAATTAATTGATTAAGTTTTTTGAAACTTGACTTTGCAAAAAATTACTGTGTAAACATACAATAACTAATAGCCCGATTCACAAAAAAGTTTAAGCTGATCCTCATTTTTGGATGAGTGAATTCTATTCTATTCCGGTATTTAAAATTTAATTTTCATGATATTATCAATAAAGGTAGATACTAGGAATAGATTAGACTATATTTTAAGATATAAACTGTCAAAATTAGAGTAGAATTATCTAATACAAAAATGAGGATTAGCTTAAACTTTTTTGTGAATCGGGCTGTAAAGTTTGGTATAAAGATTTGGTTGTCACAATATATGGAATTTAGTTGTCACAATATATTACCACGCTGTAAACCATGCTCCAGGTCATTGTCATAACAAAACAAGCAAATACTTATTGGTTATAAGTTATTGCAATAACAAAACAACCAATGTAGACATGTCAGAAAAAACTTGAAATGTTTCAGAACTTTAGCGAATTTATATCACAGAATTAGTGTTTTTTTACCATACAAATTTAATAATTGTTGCATTTTTGCTGTTTTCAACAAGTGATCATAGATAAATAATACATTTTTGAAAAACTAATAGAAATTCTCTTTTGAATAGTGTAGTTTTAACTTTGACCTCATATCGCCATTTGAAAGGGCTTTAAAAAGGGTCCTCCAAGAAGTTTAAACCAAAATTCCGTATTATTTCATACTTCGAAGTTAGTTGCAAATATAATAAACTGCAAAATTTATATTTTATGATAATTTTTCAGTTAAGCAAATTATTTATTGCTAAAATGGTTTCCTATATATATCCCGAGATCCTCATGTTGGACACTTCTTCTTTCACTTATTAACAAATAGTTATTTATATATTAAGATTCTGATGTTCTACTTTTTATCACGAATATGGAATTTAGTTGCCAAGGCCGTAAGGCCGAGGATAATGAACCATATGCGTGATAAAATGGAACTCCAGTGCCGAGTTGCATATTCAATTTTATTTGGTTGCCAATCTGGTGACCTGGGTTCGATCCCGGCCAGTGCAGACTTTTAATCGCACAAAAGTGATCCCTGTGGTGCACTCTCCACGCCAGCTATGAGTGCCCGTGAGGTGACGCCTGGTAAGCGCCCACACGGTAAAATATATCGTAATCATTACCGATGTCTACATGTGTTGTAGATACTGGCACACCCAGGAATGGGTAATATGCCGTGATGATATATTTTAATTTTTTTATTTGAAATCGAAAATTTGTGAAAATGAAAGGAATATTTTATTTTTATAGGTTACGTTTATGTAACTGTCATTCTGACACTCAATGATACTAACCTCCGAACATTGAGGTTATCATAAAAAATCACTCAAAATTATGTTTTATTTCAATATTCTTCATCGGAATTATTTAGTTCGTTCTTCTTGCACATATTTTTTGTCATTTTTACATACAGCTCTTTGAAGCAAACCTTTGCCTCGGAAAAAATGTGAACTAAATTTGTAGCGGTAAATCTATATCCAATCAAGACAACATAATTGTGAATGTACACACATTGTCAAAATCATTTACGGTGACTGGACTACGCGATTTTTGAATGATTAAGTCAGTTTTATGAAAACAGTCTTTGTCAGAACTACTTTGGCCAGTGTTTTTAAAGAAAAACGGCATGTAGCTATTTTGTTTATAAAAACTTAACTGATTTTACAGTGCATAACCTCAAAACTACTTTTAACTCTTAGTGTACTGTAGAAACATACGAGTGTGTGTAGCGACCTCAGCTTACGCCCCTTCAGGGGCATTGTTTGCTTCGGTGCACTGTACAAATTTATTATTATATATCCTACACCTACTCAAATTATCTTTATACAATAATTATTATAAGGTTGGCAACATTACATTTACTTGAAATCGTCGTATGATGGATTACTTAAGTGCCGATATATGAACTTTTAAGAACTATTTTTGTGCACTTTAGAGACAATTTCAAATAAAAGTTTTTATGGATGAACGCGTTTGATCAGCATTATCAACTTTTTTGTAATAATATTTATTATTTGTTAACAACTAATTTCACAAACTTAGTTTTGTTTGGTGATCCGAGTAAATTTCACTTTCTTGAATTTCACTGGCACTGGAGTCCACCTAATAATTATTTAAATGAAGCTTGCTAAACAACTGAAATCTCACTAGAAACTTATTTATTCCAGCAGTCTTGATTCAAACTTTCGTTGATTTAATTACTGCCTCCATGTCTGTCTTGAGACAGCACATCTGGCATTTGTCTGTATCTTTGTGGAAGATCGTAGGCGGCTGGGAGGTGCGTTTCAGCTTGCGATTCTTGCCGTGTTTATTATTTGCTGAAGTTGAAGCAGAAGCTTGAATCTCCCACTGCCTGAGCTGTGCTGTGAGTGAAGGAAGCGTTTGTTTGAAACTTCGTTAAATGAAAGTAGTTTTAGATAGAATTATGTAGTTTGTTATAATTTACTACAAACTGCATGCTGTGGATGTTAAGTTTTCAGTTTAAACTGCTAATTAATGTTTAACTGAAATATTAAATTTATGTAAATAAAATTTTAATGCTTCTATATAGTTTCACAAAAAGATGCAATCTTTGTTTACGAACTACAATGATTGAGAAATTGTTTTATTAATTAAGATTTTTTTGGATGTGGAAAAAAATCTGTTGTGGCCAGCACAATACCTTTCGAAAATTCTATTTAATATTATAGAAGCATCTTATATATTTCTTTTAAAGAAATTAGTTCATAATTCTATTAAAACTTATTATAAACCGACAGTAGAATTCAAGACTTTTTCAGAGCAACATTGGAATTTTACTTCGCCCTTACTTTTGCAATTTAAACTGAACGTCTATAATTAATAATGAAAGAAATAGCCATTTACCCTATTTTTTACCTCCCGTTACCCTAGGTAAGGGAGGTATAGGGATCGTACTAAAACTCACATATAGAGATTTTAGTGAATAAGCACGTTTTGATGTCCCCAGAACCCGATTTTAGCATTTTTACAATGATGTCTGTTGGTATGTATGTATGTATGTATGTGTGTATGTATGTATGTGTGTGTGTGTGTGTGTGTGGGTGTGTGTGTGTGTGTGTGCGCGCGCGCGTATTTGTGTGTATCCTGTGAACACGATTACTCAAATACTGTCAATCAGAAACTTTTGAAATTTTGTATACTCATTCTACGCTAATATCGGAAGAGCTCATTACTTTTTAATGTATATCGGATAACCGGAAGTATCACTTATACAAGTTTTTAACAGTTTTTCTTGAAAAAAATACATTGAATATAATTTTTCAGCTACTTTTACTCATAAAAATTAAATATAATGGTGCAATTTTAATTCTACGATAATAGCATAAGTAAATAACACTAAATAACTTTAAATATAAATTTATAATATTATTTATTTTCATATATCATTTTACCTATGCCTCAAACAGAAACAATAATTTAATAACAATTTTGACATATTTAAACAAATGTCACTGTCAGGAAGCAATTATACATTAAAATTAATAATGAAACCGTGTTAAGGAGAATGTAGTAATAATTATGTATTTGAATCTAATAAAATTAAGGTTAGTAAAAATAATATATTTTCAATTATACATAAATTTATTTTATGTATGATATATTTGTTAAATGTAAAATAAAAATTGTTATGAGTGAATGTAAAAATATTTGAACATAATGATTGCTTTTTATACTGCATGGTTAAATACCCAGCGGGAGGTTATGGGCTGGCCACATCAGATTTTTTTGTATTAAAAATTGATGTAGACTTACTAAAAGAAATTTTATACATTTTGCTTGCATTAATAATTACCTTATTCCATCTTACCCATTCAGTAAATTAAAAAAAAAAATCGCAATGTTTCGCAAGATTTCAGCATCTGAATTAATATTTTGGTCATTTTTCAGATGCCGGCCGTGCCCAGGTAGTAACCACAGACGCGTTTCACTTTTATTGGAGCTCATCAGTGTGGTGTAACTGACGCCTCTTTGCAGAGACAATTTACGAACTGTGCACGGCTTAAGTACACATCTCATACAAGATAGATAGTTTTAGAGGTAACTAACCACAGGTTCGCCGTGACCAGTTGGTGAATTGTCTCTGCAAAGAGGCGTCAGCTACGTCACACTGATGAGTTCCAATAAGAGCGAAACGCGTCTGTGCTTATTAGCTAGGCACGGCCGGCATTTGAAAAATTACCGAAATATTCATTCAATTGCTGAAATCTTGTGAAACATGGCGAGTATTTTTCTAATTCTTTATTACTCATTGTTTCACTTAGAGTTCGCTATTATACTTTTGTTTTTATCCATTCAGTATTCTCTGATTGGCTGAAATTCGAGCAAAGTTTATGCAATGTAATTTCAGACTAGTGTCAGTGTACATGACATGTGACAACTCGTTATTTTTATGTGTAATGTCAAATATCATGTTTATCGAATTTGGAATGCAGATAGAAAATACTTTATATTTCATACCTACTGACTATAACATACATTATGATACCTTCTTAATATTTCAATAAATGTCAGATAACACCAGTGGAATACCGCCATTTTTTAATTTCGGTTATTCAAAACTGGCGCCAACTACTGAATTGGTTAAGTAGAATAAAGTATACGATTCCATAAAATGAAAATTGAAATGGCGAGATGTAACATGTTGACCGCATAATATTTTCATGGAGAAATTTTTAACATTGAAACTTGTAACATGTCAAAATCTGTTTTGTAAAATAATAAATCACTGTTAACTTCGCTACATAATATAAGGTATTTATAATTTATTTCCATAATCCTGAAATGAGTAAAGTTTTAGATCATAATCTGAATTACTTATGAGTCAGTAAAGTGGAACAATAGCAATAAATTTTAAAGAAATTTTAAAATAGAAAATATTTTTAAATATAAAACTAGAGCATATGCGAGGTTTTATTAAAAAATAAAGAGAATTTATTTAGAAAAAATTATTAACTCTTCAACGTTTCAACCCTGCCAGGATCATCCTCAAGAACTACAGAATGTTAAGTATGTATAACATTTTTGAAAACATTTAATTTTAAACAAATGGACACTACTTACGAAATAAATTAATTTTTAACTAACGTATGTCTCATAAGTTTTGGCACAAAATATTTAACCAAATATTTTTGGAATAAATAATTTTATATAAACTTTTATTATTTCCCGTAATTAACTATTTAGATACTAACTAAATTAATAACTTAAACTAAATGACGAGGCCCGTGCTGCTCAACGAGGTGCAATTTTCGATAAACGTCTCTTATCAGGTTCTGGGCGACTTGAACATCAATTTCTCTTATCTTCTTCTAAAATTCTACGCTTTTGTTCTTTTTCGTGTTCAGCTTGCCACTCTCCATCACACACCTTACAAGATAAAATTGCCCAAAAATCTTCAATTGGGCGAGCTTGAGGTAAATTAGGGGGAGTAAAAGAGTAAAATATTTTTCATTGTCCATAATAATAATAATTTTCTCATTCGCAAAATATGTCCGCCTTAATTGACGATAGCACCGTGGTATCCATGCTCTTTGATTTGATGTATATTTGGGATACTTTCGTCTTTTTCGGTATTTTAAACCACTTCTTTCTATTTCCCGCGATTCTGTATCCTTTGAAGTATGATATTCCCTCGCTAATTACCTTATGGATATCCCAACTCTGTTTTCTACTCTTCTTACCAATCTTTCCGCTTTGTCTGGTGTAAAAATCTTTGGTCTTCTACATTTTGGGATATTTGTTCATATTTGGATATTGTACGATAAATTGTTCTGCGCGAGATATTATTTTCAAAACTCCGAATGATATCAGGCATAGGGATCCGCCCAACCAAATTATAAATACATTTTCGAATATTTAATTTATAAGACATTATAAAGCAACTGATTTAAAAAATGAGCTGTTAAATTAAAGACAAGAATGTAAACAATTTTTTTGCCCAACCTGTGATTTGATATTGTTACCTTATTTACAGCCATTGAAATTTGTGCCAAAACTTATGAGACATACGTTATTACAGTTGTTTTATATTTATTGCAGTAAAAGGCATTCATATTTAAAATAATTATAAGCCAATGATAAAATTTCTCTCACACTCACTGAAGCACACGGACATAATGCAAGTATCAGTAAAAACCATTTATGAAATCAGAATTAAACTTACTTAACCTTGTAAAGAGGAAGTTACTTAGGTTAATGACACGTTTTATTGAAAAAATATAAAAAAATTATTTCTAATATAAGAATAAACTTAATTTTTGCAAATGTTTTCTCGACACAATTATTATTATTATTATTGTTATTATTATTTCAATAAAATAATATTTAACGTAATTATTTTATAAATACAATTTGCAACATTTCATGTTTTCCCGTCATTAATATTAATATTTTTTTCATCAATCACTACCCAACAAGGGTACAAACATCTGCTCTCTGGACAATAAATTATTCTCCACCATTTAAAACTAACTAATGATGAAATTTTCCCTTTAATCAAGTACATACTACCCCTTCAGGTGGCTACGCTATGCTATGGGTAATCACTAGAGCTAATTAAAATTCTGGAGTTCACGTGGATTAAACAAATATTCACGAGGGGGAGTTCCCAACTTGACGGAGAAAAATATCGTGTGATTATTTTAAAATTTAATTATTTTTGTTGGTGAATAGAAAAGGGAGCAGCCCCCGCACCCTCGGGAGGTAAACTTAGACGCTATAAATTCTACAGTTTTGAGTATGCGAAGTAATTTTATTAGTGGTGAAAACGATGACGAATATTGAGGGAATATTTTCATAGAATTATGAAAACAAAAGAATTTTTATATTAGATATTGATAACATAAATGTACATATTTATTTTTTTGAACAGACTGTACTATTTTAATATAAAAGGATCAGGAATGTTAATTTTAAATTATTTTCTTTCTCTTTGTGTTACAGTTTGAAAAACATCTGTTGTGGTCAGCACAAGACTTCTCGCCATTTCCATATTAGGCTATATAAGTATATATTGTATAACATTTCTGGTACACACACACAAATATTCTAATTACACCTACTTATTATAAATATAATTTTATAATTTTTAATTCATTCTATAAATATATTTCCTCCTATAGTCTTCTAAATGTTCGAGATTCTTCAAATTCATTGACGAGATTGGCGGTATTTCTGATGTAATATATATATCATTAATTTTAAATATTTAATTAATTATAAAATAAGAAATATTAAATGTACTTTCTAAAAAAAGCCTTCAGTAATGTATCTGGATTTTTGACACTTTTCTGTAAGTTACAAACATTTTAATTTTTCAACTGGTTTCCATGGAGTTATTTGGACTACGATGTTCAGTATAATGGATTATTTTATATATTTATAATACTCTATTTCTAAATCTATAGATGATGTAATAAAAAAATTTCAATGTGTAATATAACATATACATATTTCCAAAAAATAATATTTAGAAGATTATTTTGAGAAACTACTACTTCCAGTTGTCTAATTGTTACCAAAAATTTTTCAGTTGTTCCCTTTAATGTCAGATTAATGAATACGTAGTTAAATTGGTCTTTAGTCTTATAGAATTTGAGAAACCGTCCCTTGAACATCCAGACACACACACACTCATACACATACATACACAGACACCATTGTAAAAATCTGATGTGGCCAACACAAAACCTCCCGCTATTTAATTGTTACATACATACATACATAAAATCACGCGTTTCCCACTTAGTGGGTTAGCAAAAACCCGGAAACAATAGTAACAATAAGAAAAGGGATAAGAGTAAGAGCTCAGCTGACTCACTTCACTCTTTAACAACATTCTTCTTTCGCCTTGTCCACAATCATCATAGCATTCATACATAAGAACATATTAAAGTGACTGATTTTCAGTAGCGAATAACCGCATCTGGACCACAATAATAGTTACGCAACAATCATCCTTCCACACACATCCCTTTCCATTTTTATTAATTTGAAAACATACTTACGTATTTACTAACGCTGCAAACTGTTCCATTGCATAAAACTATTGTTTTATTTACTATTTTCTTTTTAAAATGTCACTATTATTAATTTGAAGTGATTAGTTTTTTGACAGTGACATTTACTGTCAGTTACATTCATTTGAAATATGAACTGTGTAAAAAAGGAATTATTGTGTTTATCTTAGGCTTCGCGACTAATAAAAAAAATTATTTTTAAATTTATCTGTAAAATATATAGAAAAAGTATTAATGCATTCCTGTAAAATTCAATAATCTTTAATTTTCATAAGACATAAAATGCGAAAAAATGGCATTTAATGGTATTTTTTGAAGAAAAACCATTATGAGCTTCAGGTAAAGTGCCATTTCCAGTTATCCGATTTACACCAAAATCTCATGCCCTTTTTTCATATTAGAATAGGATAGAAATACAAGGTTTCAGAATTTTCTGAATGATAGTATTTGAGTTAGAGCGAAGACAAAATCCCTACACATACACACATACATACATACACACACACATACATACACACACACATACACACATACAGACATCATCGTGAAAATGTTAAAATTGGATTCTAGGGACCTTAAAACGTGGTCATTTACTAAAATCTCGATATGTGATTTTTAGCACGATCCCTATACCTCCCTTACCAAGTGTAGCGGGAGGTAAAAATGTTAAAATTGGATTCTATGCCCTTAAATGTGCTTATTCACTAAAATTTAGTTATGCGATTTTTAGCATAAATGCTATACTTCTCTTAGCGAGAGGTACAAATAATAGAATACCTGCCATAATCACCTGATTTGGCAATTGCGAATTCCGGCTATTTTTTGGACTTTGATGCTGCAATGTTGAAATGTTTTATTGTTGAATGAAACTACATTGAACAAATATGAAACAAATTTTTAAAAATATGAACCTTGTGTCTTGTTCTCAATAATTCTAGCGCGATCCTTTTACAATGAACTATATTTAATTTAAAAAAAAAAAAAAACTGTTAATTGCTTGCATTATCATAATATCACTAACATACAATTTTAATTTTTCCCACGAAGATAAAATCTTTGTTTAATAATCCACATTAGCAAGTCTCGTTTGAGAATTTCTACCCATCTCCCAGTAATAAATTTTAAAATTAGCTCCACTTACTTCCACAATGCGGGCACAGGCGGTCAGAGTGTTTAATCATTGATTAATTAAATAATTAACATTAATTTATTCCACTAGCCGCTGTTGGCAACACTGCCGACACATATCTGTCAGTTAGTGTGCCAGTGCTAGTGGTGGGGGGAATGCAAGCAGTGCAGCCAACCCAATGGTGGTTAATTGAATTCAACAGATGGGACCTTTGCATACAACGGTCACCTGTAGCGTATTACTGGACAGACTGAATGGTATAGTACAGTAATTAGGGAAATTGGAACTTAGACAAGAAATATTGACAGAATAGAAAAGAGAACAAATTAATGGGGTGTGTTTAACCACGTGCCAAAGTCACATATATTTGATCTCCAAATATTAACCAACAAGACTAATATACGAGCATTAAAATTTCAACTCTATGGCCGGTATTATAAACGTCCAGTTAAATTTAGTTCCATAGTAAATTTAATTAAATGAACAAATGCAAAAAAAAATTTTGACACCAATGATTTAAATGTCATAAGAACATAGAAATTGTTAAAATAATTAATTGTGACCCTACCTGAAGTTTTTAAGGAAAGAAATGGGCTTAAGGATCATGGAGAATTTGAAATAAACGACGAAAGAAATGATGAAAAAATCAATGATTTGAATCCCTGCAGTCTGTATACTCCAGGGAATGTAAATAATAAAACTTAATAAAAATATATAACTATAATAACAAAATCGAATGAATATCTTACACAATATACAAATAAGGGTAGAAAAAAGAAAAATTCCAAGGTTTTTTCGTTGCAGAATGTATAAAAAATATTTATTTAAGTGGCAATCGATTTCGGACTTAAAAGTCCATCATCAGGCCGACGCTAAAAACAATATTACAAAATAAATACATGTTTTTGTGTATGCTGATTGTGAATTTTTTAAAGAATTTTTTAACAAAGAATTTTTGAACATAATTGATAATTATTACATTTCTGAATTCTAAAAAAAAAATTTAATTATTACAATAGTTAAGAAAATAAAGTAATTGTAGTAATGTGAGTGTGATATGTAGGTTAAGTGCACATGTCAACAACAGAGAACATAAAAATTAAACTTACCGTGTAAATAAGTTAAAATATATAAATTGAAGCTGTAGAAAAATACATTGTTGTCCTGAGACGTATTTTTCTACAGCTTCAAATTATATATTTTAACTTATTTAGACACGGTAAGTTTAATTTTTATGTTCTCTGTTGTTGACATGTGCACTTAACGTATATATCACACCCACATTACTACAATTACTTTATTTTCTTAACAATTGTAATCATTAATTTTTTTTTTTTAGAATTCAGAAATGTAATAATTATCAATTATGTTCAAAAATTCTTTGTTAAAAAATTCTTTAAAAAATTCACAATCAGCATACACAAAAACATGTATTTATTTTGTAATATTGTTTTTAGCGTCGGCCTGATGATGGACTTTTAAGTCCGAAATCGATTGCCACTTAAATAAATATTTTTTATACATTCTGCAACGAAAAAACCTTGGATTTTTTCTTTTTTCTACCCTTATCAACATGCAGAACAGCCTGGAGTCCTTCATCCACTACATAATATGCAAATAATTTGAAATTTGACACACACGAAACTGTCATAAGCGTAAACAACGTTAGTACAGAGTGTACTACCGAGAGTGTGCCGCTAGGGCAAGAAAGACTGTGATTGGTATTAATAATACACGTCACACACGGAAAATTTGATATAAGATTTTTTTTTAAATACATTTTGAGAACTATACAGTTGCCAGACGTAAAACATATATTAAAGTGAATAACTTGAATAATACCTCCAGAAAAAATAAATAAATAAATAAATTGGAAAATGCGTAACTACCCTATTAACACTCAAAACTTGCTACGTTAATCCATGCTAATTTACTTAAATTCGAACCATAGTAATACACCATAGTTCCCAGAAAATTATAATGTTATATTGCATAATGTATGAAAATTAATAATAAACAGAATAAAAGTCAGATTATAATGTTAATTTTCATTTCGTTTTAATTCGTAGAATTAATAAAACCCAGTGTTTTCCAAGAAAATTGGAAGGAATATATTAGTTTATTATTTAGTATGGAATTGCAAATTTATTTTCCGTATATCTATGGAAAGTTCATCGAAAATATTTCATCGCTAACTATTTGTCGCAACAGAATTTATAGCTGGTACACAATTCATGCTTCTGAACAATTTGCAGTTGCAATTTATTACTACACGCGGATAATAGTTTTCCGGACAATATAATTTTTAATAAGTTTAAAATTAATATCAGCATAAATATTAACACAATTCACTTCACATACTCCTATATGTAATAAAACTATGAATATTAATCTCGGTATGTTATAAACAAACTATTGCCGGAAATATTTATTATAACACTGATATTTTCAATTCTCAGGCCATTGATTTTAACAAATACTTATGAATTTCTAGTTTTTCTTGGAAATGCTATTTTCGCGATTTATGTAATTATAAAAATCTGTTGTGGCTAGTACAATACTGTCGCTATTTCTATATTAGGCTATTCGTTAGTGAAATAGAGCAATATGACGTCTAGCGGCGAAAATATGAACTAGTACATGGTAGTAAGTCCTAGAGAGGTAGCGGCGAACGCATCGTTTCTGTCACTTATTTAACAAATAAATCACGAGTGGATTAAAAATTTGTAGGCTATACCTTATTTTACGTAAGAAAATCTTCTTCACTCGCGAATATAAGTATTGTATATATTTAAAATTTCTGGTTCACACAAAAAATCTAATTACATCTCTTCTTTATATATTTTTTAATTCATTCTATGAACAATTTCCTCTTAATCTTCTAAATGTTTGAGATTCTTCCAATTCATTGTAGAGATTGGCGGTATTTCTGAAAGGTGTATGTAATATACATATGTATCTATAATTTAAATATTTAATTAATAATTAAATAAGAAGTATTAAATATACTTCCCAGAAAAAGTCTTCAGTAATGTCTCTGCACTTTTGACACTGACATTTATTTGTCAATTACAAACATTTTAATTTATCAACTAATTTGGGCTGTGAGATTCATTACAACATATTATTTTATATATTTATATTCCTGTATCATTAAATCTATAGAAGATATAATAAAAATAATATTTAGTTTTTTTAAAAGAAATTAGTACTTCCGGTTGTCTAATTGTTAGAGTATTTAAGAAATCGTTGTTCGCACATCCACATACACACACATCATCGTAAAAATGTAATCGGATTCTGTATGAGTGATCAGTTTTATTAATACAATGATTTGTAACCAGATAATTAATCAAAGAAGTCTTGGTAATACTCAGCTATCTCTCTCTTCGACCTTGTGGTCTTCCCAATGATCTCATAACTCTACTATAGATGCTCCCTGGTACGCTGGTCGGCTCGAAACACTGTTATGAACATGAGAGTGAGAAGGAGAATACGTACGACTGTGCGTGCGCGACTGCGAGAGTAGATTGCCTCAGTCACGTGAGCTAGGGACATATATTCAAGCGAGTAACAGGTTTTATGCATTTAAAGCTGAATATTATTAGCTATTTTCTAAATTTTAGACAAATATTAAGTAAAATAATGCTTTACCATTTATAATATATTTATTTAATTCAAAAATAGAAAATGAAATACTGACAAAAACGAATTTGTATACAAAAAAAGTAAAGCTTATACATTAATTTTTGTACAGAACTAATTACAATTAGATAATAAATATTATTACTTATTTCTAACATAAAAGCAACAAAGAAAGTTACAAATAAAAACTTAGAAAAACATATTATTGACCGAGTAAGGAATATATAATGAAAAAATTAAGTAATTAACCGCAATGCAGAATTTGGTTTTGGCGCGAATTTCACAGTAAAAATATAAATAATGAAAAACTTTACTGTACATATTTACAGCTGTCTACAATAACATTTTAATTAAAAAAGAATTCACAGACTAAATAAAACGTAAAAATAAGAACTAGCTATTCATGAAATTAACAAAATTTAAATGAACTAAAAAAAACTTACTGGCCTTTAAATAAAATTTACATACATACATACATACATACATACATAAAATCACGCGTTTCCCACGTAGTGGGTTAGCAAAAACCCGAAAATAATAAGAAAATAATTAAAATAAAATTTGATGCGAAAAATTTTGCCTTATTCTTATTTTTGCCTCATTCAATGACATGTTTTTGTGGTGCAGCCTAATTTTGAAAAATAATTGTAAAATTAAATTTATAATTTGTAGTAAATGGTTATTTAATGGGTCCTGGTCAAGTACGTGGTTATTGAGGGTTGGAAAAATAGTTTTAATATTGATTTTCTTTTTTGTTTCTAATATTAATTTTAAAATAACATTTCCTGTAAAATTTGCTGAACCTCTAAAAGTAATTTCTTGCGATTTTGCATATATTTAATACATATTTCGAAGGCATCGTTCGTCCACCGCGATACTTTTCCTCCTTTTTTTGTACGATTTGTGCAGCCAAAGGCACTGCAATACATCACCATTATAAAAATATATGGCAAATGAAATATAAAAATATGTTAAACAATATTTTTATGTATGAAACAATTCACATTTAACTGAAAACTACCCGTTCTTATACACACTGCACTGCACTGCTTGCAATCCGTCCATATGTCACGTGACACACAGTACCTGTCGCACTCTAATGGTTATAACACAATCTCTCTCTCTAGAGCGCATCTACAATAGAGTTATGAGATCATTGGGTCTTCCGAAAGGGTACCTTAGAACTCGCAAGATGACAATCATAAAATTCTAGAATTGAAAGTCCCAATTGACATCCTGCGTTAATTAGGTCGCCGAGAACGCATCTTCTTCGGAAATTTTTCTTTCATACCAGTGGGAAATCGTCAGCAAAACCATGACAGAAAAGTGGCATAATACATTGCAAATTGTTTACTGCGAAGATTCTATTATAGTATTTTATTAAATCGTCTAATGCTATCGAATGATCTATCATATAGCGTTTTGAATTCACTGCACTAGTTTGCACACTGAGTGCAAATGTGTTGAAACAGAAAACGTGTTCGATTCAAACAGCACCTTCCAACTTAGTGCACACTGAGTGCCGTATATCTGCACTGTTCTGTTAGTGCAAAGGGTGCACTGGTAGTATAAAATTTGAAGAAAGATGTATTTAAGCACAAGGAAATTTAATTTACTAATTATTATACACGCGTGTAATGTAAAGACGAGCAGTTGAATCAAAAACTTAGTATAATAGCAAATAAGCTGATGCATTCTTCTTGATAATATATTCATTTGAAAAACAGCAACATGCTATTTTTCTTTTAAATTTGAGCAAAGTCTATGAAATCCAGCGTCGTCAATAAAAGTTGAGCTTGAGCTTGAGTTTGAAGTCTGGAGCTTGCCGTCGTCGCCCGGTCCGCAGTTTAGATAATGCGAACATAATGGAAACACTTTTAATTATGTTGTCGTGTCCACGGTGATAACGCTACTATATCATTATCACTTTGACAGCTCTATCACCGTTAATAAATTGGGTTTTCTTAAATTACCGCCAAACTCTTACCACACAGAACTTGCTCCACTTTCAGACTAAATGTTTCAATATTGGGGCATACTTTTCTTCAAAGTTTTAAATGTAATTTTTGAAGGAATTTCTTGTATTTTCGGGTATTTAATCTTGTTTTCTCTTTATTCTATTCATTAATATACATACCTACATATCGTCAGCTGAGTATTGGTTTGCTCATGTTCGTAAATATTATATTGGAGAAAATGAGATTTAAAAGTTCATATTTTATTATTTTTTATCCTATAAGCTTAAAATGAATTTAAAAAATAATAATGGATTTGGAACAAACCAATATTCAGCTGACAATATGTATTGTGTCCTCCGCTTTAGAATGGCATTGCGCAATAATATATTTCCTTTATAGGTAGTTCTGATGTATTTCAATATTTCATTTAGCTCTGTTATCTTTGTGGACATCTATTAGTAAACTACATTTTTTGCATCAAAACACGCACATGCAGATAAGATCATTATTCTAGCCGTTATCGATAGTTTTTATATTGGCATTATTGATTAATCACGTAAATCAACATGATAAAATACATGCCAATACGAGCCCTAATCCATATTAATTGGCATATTATTAAATAGTATTATTTCCACTGAAATATATACTAACTGGAACTCGCCTACTCTACCTATCAGCGTACGCTGCACTGAAGCTCATTGAACAATAATGGCTGGTCCTGTTCGCGCACGTTCGTGCCGAACCGAACCTAGCCGAATAACTCGTATCATAGCTGATCGCTTTGTTTTCATATTATGCTTCATTTATTTAAACATGCGCCACACGAAATAATTTCCGTCTACTCACGAACTGTCTCGATGTTTGCCAAGTACTCCAGCAGTAGGCTTCCGTCTACTCACGAACTGTCTCGATGTTTGCCGACTACTCCAGCAGCAGGCTTTCAATATGCTTCACAGTCACGGTTCGTACCCGCATTCCAGTTAGTATATATTTCAGTGATTATTTCTAATAATAATGGAGGAAATTTTTATTTTTTATTTAAAGTAAAGATATTTCCTCATTAAAACGTAACTTTAAACTATATTTCTAGCTAAACATATATATTTAACATTATAATAATAACTCAAATTTATTAGTAAATTTCTTTTATTTATCAAAATTACCGTAATTTTTTATGCTGTTTTATTTCTAAACTCTGACAAACCAAAGACGTCAATTCTTTTCAAACTTTATTTGTTTTTCTTGTATTATTAGTAAAGCTATGAATTATTTCGTTTGACATTAAAACAACAAAATATTTCAGAAAATATATCTTGTTATGTAGCACAAGAAACACAAAATATCTATAATATTAAAAAAAAAATACCGAAAGTTACGTTAGTTATTATTTGTATGCGCTAAATAAAATAAAATTTTAGCGACTATGCCAAATAATATGGATTAGGGCTCGAATCTATACGAACTATGTTCACAATTCTAAATTATTTCCTGAACTGCGTTACAACATACGTCGCTTTATGGACAAATTTTATAACCTGTGCGGCAAAGAGAAGCTATAATTATTGGAGAATGCAGTAGGCTCTCGGTGAAACATTTTTAAATAATAAGAGAAATTGCAATAAAGGTGAAGTTAATTTTGTGAGACTTTTGTGAGTGGTTATTATTACTATTATTATTATTATTATTATTTACCTCATTAAAGAGGAACTATTTCAATTACGAATATAATCTCAGAAACTATAGGAGCTACGACGTCGGTTAAATGGGCGATGTTGCGCAGTTTTTAGTGCTTATGTAAATTCCGTTGACAAATATTTCAAATTCCGAACAGTTTGAAAGTTATTAAAAAAAAACTGAAAATCGTGATTTTAAAAAAAGTTAAATTACTCCGTTATTATAAAAGATACAAAAAAATGTTTCAAATAAAAGTTACATGATTTGATGAGAGAAACTCAAAAATAATGTCAGAACAAAATTCAAGATAATAATAGTAACTATCTTATTTGAAATGGGCTCCATATTGGATTTTTACATGGTTTAATAGATTTTTTTCTCTTTTCAACGATGTATTGCAACATATGTTTGAATAAATTAATTATATTAATTTTAAATCAAATCAAGGAAGCTCGAAAACAAATGCAGGTGAATTTTATATTGCAAATAAATAAACAGAAACAAAACATCTAAAATCTTAATCGACAGGGTTTAACAATATTGCCAGTTACTGTTCGCAATGTATTTCTATTAATACTATTAAATGTATTTACAATTGCTTCACGTAGTTCTTCTATATTATTATTAATATTATTGCTTCCGTATACTTTATCTTTTACAGTTTTCCGTAAATAAAATTAAAGTGGTGTTAAGTCTGGTGATCTTCTTGGCCATGAAATGGGAGTGTTAGTAGATATAATTCTATTATTGAAACGTTGATTTAAATAATTAACATTTCGAGCATTATGTGCTGGAGCGCCATCTTGCTGGTACCATATTCTAATATTTTGTGCCAATGGTAAATCATCAAACAAATCTTCCAATGATGTTTGAAGCATTTCCAAATACATCTATACGGTTAAATTACCATAAAATATTATGGGTCCAACTAACCGATTTCCCAGTATACCACAAAAAACATTAAATTAAATGCTGTACTACTTTGTAAAGGACTACAGAAATAAAATAGGGCATTCATTTACAAAAACGAAAGTAAAAAATGCTTAGATAAGATTGAAGCAATAATAGTTCAAGAAGAATAGAAAATAACGATAAATTAAAATTAAAAAATCTGTTGTGGCCAGCACAAGACCTTCCGTCAATTCAATGTATTTTGCGCAAATCCCATACCAAAAGGACCGTGGAACAGTTTCTATATAATATCATGTGAAATCGAACACGAACACATACTATTTTTTACAAATTTCATACCAAAAGTTTATTTGAAAAAGGTTCTATAAATCCAATAAAATTATAACATAAATATACACTAAGTAAAATGCACTGGACACTTCCTTCATTTTTCTTCAACTATCCGCTATTTTATTAGGGGTCGCTGTTTCCTCTTCTCTTCCACTCATTCCTGTTCAACGCATCTTCTTCACACAGTCCTTCCTTTCTCAAGTCTTTTGCGATACAGTCCTTCCATCTTCTCTTTGGCCTTTCTCTGCGTGTCACTTGCGAGGCACTATGACATATTAATTTTAGATCCTATACCTTCCATATTTGGTTTTGCAATTCCAGCTGACATCTGTCAATTAGAATTTTTTGAATATATCATCTGTGGCCATGATAAATCGCAAATCTGACTAATTTTTCAAAATTTATTTCTTTATAACGCTTTAAATCTACGTATAATCAAACCATATAGAGAAGAGTATTTTCTTTAATATGTATAATAACAAAATGTCAAAAAATAATATTTATTTAGGAAAAACTGTTAAAAACTTCAAATAAGGGTACTTCCAGTGGATTAATTATAACCAAAATCTAATCGACTCTTCTTATGGTTGTACAGAAGAGGAATACGAAAGAATTATAATTTTTAGAATTGTAGTATTGGAGTTATCGTCGGAGAAATATTTGTCACACACACACACACACGGACACACACACATACACACACATACACATACAGACATCATCTTAAAAATGGTATATTCGTATTGTAGGGACCCTAAAACGTGTATTCATTAAAAACTCACCACCGAATTTTTTGAGTAATACTGTAAGTAGAAAGTGTACATTTTATTATTTGTTGTTATGGTGTAGGACCCCATTGTGGCGACTGCAGAAAAAAATTGTGTGTGTTTCGAGCACAATGGACATTGTCAACAACTTTTCAATCGACAATATCCTATTTCATATATAGCTATTATACAATCAGTAAGTCAAATTGAATTACCCGTTAACGTTTGGTGCATATGTTGTAAAAACATCCTGTGTTTATAATATTTATATGAATTTTTGTTTATCCTTTTGTTGTCTAGAATCGATCCATGGAACAAGCTTTAAAAAATAGCAAAAATTCATGTGCGAGTCTCATTTTCTATGGCATATTATTTTCGACATTATGAAAATTATCACCTCTATAAATTCCTGTAAGCACCTCTTATTTCTCTAAGCACTACCTTCAACAACTAATTCACACCCCCGGCTATAATTCCCTTCTTTTGCCCTTCAAATTCACTTATGCTCGCGATAAGAGTGCGTTCCACGTCCGAATTTCATTCTCAGACACGCTAAACATTGGAGTGGAGTGAAGGTAGAACGCTCTAGGTTGAAGAGGTCGATATCATGAATAAATAAGCAGTTCATATTTCCAAGATGTGATGCACTTGCGACGCGACTGCATGAATTACTCTTATCAGATTACTATTCGCATTCACCCCTCGTCGATCCTTGGATGTGATAGCGACTAGGAGTAGACGGACTGACTGGAGTTGTTTTGGGGAAGTTGAAATCAAGTTTGTCATGGAGAAATGTAAATCGTCTGCCAAATATAACGGCAAAATAATTTCATTATTATGTTGTTTTTGATTCAATGATAAAGTGGTTTCATTAGGAAATATTTATAAGGGTGCATTGAAAAATCCGCTGCTTAACAATACCCGTATTTAAAGAGAAACCCTTTGACAAAAGTATAGAAACAAATTCATTATTTGGTAATAAATAAAAAAATAATTAGTATTTTGTTGCATAACCGTTTGCAGTACATACAGCTTGACATCTTTGGGGTATCGAATCCACTAATTTCCTGAATATGTCTGCAGGAATCTTCTGCCAATCATCTTTTAGTGACTCCCACAATAGGGTCCTCCACTCTAATTTTTTTTTTTATTATTTTAAATGAAAGTTTGTTTAATTTTAAAGCAATTTGTAGTATCAAAAAGTCATAATTGTTTTTAGTTCAACTGCATTTGATTTTTAAAGAAACGTATAGCTATCTTTCTCGCACCAGTTTCTGTAGTAGGCTGCGCGAGAAAGATAACAATCGTTGTGACGTAAATGTATAGATGCTTAAAATCACTAATACTTCAAAAACTAACAATTTTTAAAAAACTTTTATCGTCTCAATCATGATTTTATCTTATCTACTTTCAATATAACTAACTTTTTACTCAATTTTCTGTTATGGTGGAGGACCCTATTCATTGGCTTTTTTCCGAATTTGTCGATCTAAATGATCCCGAAGAAACTCTAAAGAATTTAATCCGGAGATTGAGAAAGTCATTTTAAAACATCAATTTTTTCTTTAAAAACTATTCTTTAACAAGTGTAACAAACCAGGTTTGTTTAAATATTTTGTTTTAACAAAATTATTTGCAATCCATGTCAATTTAATGTTATTAACATTTTTGGCTATACGCGAGGGTATTGCACTTGTCATTCAGCAAAATTATTGCAATCTTGCATTCTATATATTTGAGATAAATAGAATGTTAAATATAATTACGGGAACAGTCAACGAGAGTCAACAACAGTCGACGACAGTCAAGAACTGTCAATTAGATTCAGTCTTCGATTCGAGCAACTCTGCTGAAGATGAGACTCTAGATCTTCAGGAGTAGTCTACCCGTAGGTATGAGAAGTACATTTCTAAATATCGTTCGTTTTTATTATTTAATTTGTTTTTATTAATACAAATCTTATTTATATTTGTTTACTTTTGTTTTTAACTATTTTATAATCTATGACCGCAATTCTCAGTCTTTTGTTTTATTATTAATAAATATTTTCTAAATTATTTCTTATTAATAATTGTGCTACCAACCCAATACAGAGATCAACTTACCTGCTGACGCAACAGACAGCTGGTAGTATAATCCTACTTAAATCGTTGACGTCGCTATTTCTGTTGCACTCCAGTCGCGATTGTTATACAAGCTTTGATGAATGCTTTGGGTCGTTATTCTGCTGAAAACGCCATCGCAAAGGCATTTCTTCTTCAGCAAATGGTAGCATTACCTTCTCTAGTATTTCTCTATATAAAAAATCTGTTGAGGACAGCACAAGACCTTCCGTCAATTCGAAGTATTATGTACAAATCCCATATCAAAAAAACCTTTGAAAAGATTCTATAAATTCAATAAAATTATAACATGAACATACACTATGTAAATTTTACTTGACACTTCTTTCTTCTTCAGTTTTCCTTATATTATTAAGGGTCGCTGTTTCTTACTCTTCTTTTCCACTCATTTCTGTCCAACGCATTTTCTTCACACAGTTCTTTCTCTCTCAAGTCTTCTGCAATACAGTCCTTCCATCTTCTCTTTGGTCTTCCTCTGCATGTCATTTGCGAGGAACACAATGACACTTTCTGACCCTATACTTTCCATCTTTGGTTTTGCACTTGACACTGGCATCTATCAATTAGAATTTTTGAATATCAGCTGTTTCCATGATAAATAGCAAAGCTGACTGATTTTTGAAAGTTAATCTCTTTATAACTCTTTAACTCTATATCTGTTGAATATAAAAGCAAATATATAATCAAATCATATAAAGAAGAGTATTTTGTCCAATATTTATAATAACATAAAATGTCCAATGGTGTCCCGTGGCCGCGTGCCTGAGTGTCTGGTCGCGAACCTGGGGGAACCGGGTTCGATCCCGACTGACGCCAAATATTTTCAATTTTAAATGGCACAAAAGTGACTCCTGTGGTGCACTCTCCACGCCAGCTATGAGTGCCCGTGAGGTGACGCCTGTAGTGGTAGCACGCGCTTTAGAATTCTATCATAGAAAGCAGACGAATACGATTTTATTTTTATGAATCTTGGTAGCACGCACTTTAGAATTCTATATTTACTTTTTGATTCGGAAATTATTGGATTTTATACTATTAAAATAAGAAATATTATGACAGTTGTATATAATAAATCTATAAATTATATATAAAATGTCTTTGAATAGAACTGTGGCAAAATAATGACGTTACTTTGACACTTTCGCCGCAAGTCGTACGCTTGCAGGCGAATATTTTGAGACACGCATGCTACCAAATTTTCGCTTCGTGGCGAAAAGCGAAAACAAATGCCTCATATGATAGAATTCTAAAGTGCGTGCTACCACTACTGGTAAGCGCCCACACGGTAAAATATATCGTCATAATTACCGATGTTTACATGTGTTGTAGATACTGGCACACCCAGAAATGGGTAATATGCCGTGATGATATATTTATTTATATTTATTTTACATAAAATGTCAAAAAATAATATTTAAATGCGTTTTTTAAGAAAAACTGTTAAAAACTTCAAATAAGGGTATATCCGGTTAATCGATTATAACCATAATCTAATCAGTTTTTCATATGGATGTGAAGAAGAGGAGTACGAAAGAATTATAATTTTTAGAATTGTAGTATTGGAGTTATCGTCGGAGAAAAATTTGTCACACACGGAGACACACACATACACACACACAGACACACATACAGACATCATCTTAAAAATAGTAAATTCGTATAGTAGGGTCCCTAAAACGTTATTTTTTAAGCGTAAAAAATATTTTTGACATTGACAATATTTGAGAATTTTTTACGTAGATAGTGTAAAATATTATTACCATGAGTATATTTATTTAATAAAGATATTTTCTTTTATAACGTGACATTAACATGTTTGTTTGATTCAGACAAACAATTAGGTACCTTCAAACTATTAACAATGAGATTAGTAGGGAAATATATCCCTAAGACATAACCTCAAACGTCAAACTTTAAACACATTTTACGTCAAAATTAGACTAAATACGTAAATTTAAAGCATATTATATTATATTTTTAAAATGTTTTATATGTTTTATGTAAATTTTAGGCAGTTTTGCAAAAAAATAAAATTTGAAGATATTTAAAAATAGACAAATAAAAAAATTTGCAAAACTAAAATTTCTTTTTCTATTTATTAATTATTAATAACATATAGTTTCAAAAAAATTGAAATAGATTTAAATCATTAGCTTCAAACTTATTGAAAATGAATTTTATATAGATTTTAAGCATTTTATGTTAATTTATCTATACTATAGTTTTACAATGATTTTTTTAATATCTTATAATAATACAGTCTTTTTCTCCTACACTTATTATAGTTTCAGTCGTTTTAGAATATATTTATGACAGGATTAAGGAAAGTTACTGTAATGTGATATTTGTAAACAACAAGTCATCTAGTGTCGTTATGAACTAAAATTATACATTATCTACGTTTTTTACTTATTTAACATTTTTTACGCATTTTTGCACGCAGAGCTGGGCAAGTTACTTTTAAAATGTAACTAGTTACAGTTACAGTTACCTCCAAAAAAAAGTAACTAAGTTACTTAAGTTCCAGTTACTTTGGTGAAAGAACTAAGTTATTTACTAAGTTATTTAAAAGTAACTTAGTTACTTTGAGTTACTTTCTAACTACTTTTAATGGCGTGAAGTGTAGACTTAGACTGTTGACTTAGTTATTGTGTAGGATACATATCAGGGAGTTTTTGCACTAACTACGTTAACCTAAATTTTAACGTTATTGCTTGGCAACACCCAATCAGATTATTATTATTAATGTCAACGGACCTACAGGGCCTTATTAGCGCCTAGGCCCACGAGGCTACGGCCTAGGGCCCGCTTTGACAAGGGGCCCGCAGGGCCCGGTTGCTGTGATTTTTTAAAAATTTATTTATTTATTTTTCAATTTTGATTTCTTATACCAAGATATAAAGAATCTACTTTCTTTCTAACATGACATGACCATTATATTGTATAAAACATGCAGACATTATTTCCTACCTAGACTTATTAGTGGATAATGATTAATTTATTGGAAACCTCGGATCAAACGTCGATTTTCAATCTGAGGCCCCGCGCTCACATATATAAGAAATTTTGATGAAAAAGTATCTTTTTATAAATATTTGGGGCCCCGTTACGCTAATAACATATTCCCGAGAACCGGCAAAATCGCCAACCGTCCCTAGAAAGGAGTAACAAAATATTACGCTAAAATTTCACCTCAAACTAGAATCGAGCATGCGGTACTGTATAATTGATCAGCTTTTCTCTCAGCAGGCAATTTTATTTTTTTCTTTAATAAATAAACTTACATTATAATTATACAAATATTTGTACGTACTTGTTTTTTACTATAAAGAGAAAGGGGGGCCCGAAAAAAAATTTGGCCTAGGGCCCAAAAATCTGATAAAAAGGCCCTGCGGACCTACATTGTAATATAACATAAAAATTAAAAGTGACATTTTATCTTGTGAGAAGGGAATTTGCAAAAATGAGACGAATTCAAGTCTTGCAACCCTTAGAACAACGAACAAAATACACTATATTTTGTATAACCTGAAAATTGGAATAATTTTGATGATTTAGTGGCAGCTTAGTATCATTTGTAAGCGAGGAAAATATTTGAAAATAATATATTTTATAAGTCAAATTTAACATTTAGTGACTTTTTAATTCTAGAATTAAAAGTTAAAATAATGTATTATTTTTAGTTTTTCTGTTTACCGTACAAAAACTCTATTATTTATGAATGTAATTATTTTATTATCTATTATGGCTTGAAATCAATCAACAATAATATTGAATTTAATTATTACATACATTTATTTAAAACAAAACAGTTTTAGTTAGTGTTTCTAAAAAAGGCATCAGCCTCAACAAAATATTTCTTAGAAATTTAAATCCCCCCGTTACTTTTTATGACTAAGTTACATTCCACTTTTTAAGTTACTTTGGCTAACTTAAGTTACATTCCAGTAACTTAAGTTACTCAAGTAACTAGTAACTAAAAACCGGAAAGTTACCAACTACTTTACCGCAGCAAGTTAAGTTACAGTTACAGTTACCATATTTTAAAAAGTAACTAAGTTACGTTACAAGTTACGTAAAAGTAACTAGTTAGTAACTAAGTTACTAAAGTAACTAGTTACTGCCCAGCTCTGTTTGTACGTAAACGTAAAAAATATTTTTTTACGCGTAAATACACATCTCTGCTTCCTTACCTAAAGGTGACGGAAGGTAAAAAGATATTTAAAATGTTTCTACAATTGGCCAAATGATTCTACAATGCCTCGTCCTGGTATGCAAAATACTCCGTTCCCTTACTACTGCTACAACTTCTTCAGTCTTCAGCGAATGAAAATTGTTGTCATCTCGGCAGTTTTTTTTCAATTCACCCTCGAGTTGGTCTGTAAAATGTACCTTCACAGCATTTCTGCATTAGAAATAATAATTTTACCGTGCAAACACATTTTTATGAATATTCATAAGAACAATTTATTAGTTGCCTTACAAACATCAAAATTAAAAATGTATAATAAGTATAATATTCACTGTACCTGCATAGGTAGCATAAATATGTTGTAATCTGTATATGAATCTAGTGTGAATCACACGCGTATATATTTCCCTAGATGATCCGCTTTATGAGGTGTATGCAAGGTGATAAAGCCGGAGATCAATATGGTATTCAGTGCAAAAGGAACGCGACGAACACGGACACGGATGTAAATACATATGTGCTGTGACACGTTGCGTGGTCAACGAGATTTATGTGACGCAAACAAAAACAAAAAATTAATTTTACACGTGAAAAATGTCCCGTTATCACGTTACACTCATATCTTCCACAAATAAGTTTATTTGCGTATTATACCAAATGTTTCACGCTTCTAATCTCGAACAACGTAGTAGATACTATTTATTGTATGTAGTTTAGATTAAGGGGTGCTTTTCGTGAAAATGACTATAATTATGTAATTCTGAGTTCGCAAATGGCAGATATTACGTTGAACAAATGTATTTTGCTTAAACACGAAAATGTTTTTTTTTACTCCCATGCGTGAAGTAGGTAATAGTTCACACATTGATTACAACACGTGATTTTTATGTAGTTTATTTAACGCACTACGCTCATAAAAGCTCTTTACTTTATATTCGAGGAATAAATTCATGGGCTTGTCTTGAAGTTTGAAAGCTTATACTCGCCGGCAAATGATTATGGACTGATGTTCAACTTTTATTCCTTTCCGCACCATGTCCCTTGCCCAGCGGTGTTGCCGCTTGTAACTTGACATGACCAGGAATAAACTTAAATGTCATATAATACATTTAAAACTAATTAAAAATTTTAATACATCGTAAATGAAAAAAATGTTTTAACAAATAAGTAAGGTAAGACAGTAATACCTAATATAAAATATAAAAAATTGTCTCTGTGGAAAATTTATATTTATATTTTGACCAAAATTTGCACACATCAAGCTAAGCTCGTGTTTGCGTTAAAATACGATAACCGGTATAATCTAAATAAATAAAATAAATAAATATATTATCACGGCATATTACCCATTTCTGGGTGTGCCAGTATCTACAACACATGTGGACATCGGTAATGATGACGATATATTTTACCGTGTGGGCGCTTACCAGGCGTCACCTCACGGGCACTCATAGCTGGCGTGGAGAGTGCACCACAGGGGTCACTTTTGTGCCATTTAAAATTGGAAATATTTGACGTCAGTCGGGATCGAACCCGGTTCCCCCAGGTTCGCGACCAGACACTCGGGACGCCATAAAAGGTATGAATAATTGATTATTAGATGAACAGTAGATCTGCCAACACAACATGCTTCTGCAGTCAAATCCAGTTTTCTTGCTTTTTAAATAATTTTTTTCAGGATGTAATGCCAATTTTTTGAAAAAATTGTGTACACTCATTTTCTTTTCAAAAGTCTAAATATAATGCAATTTATAGGATTGGGTATAAAAATCGCACGCAAGTACTGACGAAAATGTCGGAATATAAAATGACATTGACAAATTACAGATATTTGTACAGGTAGACACTTAAAAAATTTGGCATCAGTGTAGAAATCTCTAGTCCATAATTATTTGACGGCAAGTATAGTGGCTTGAAAAATCTTGAGAAATCAAGTCAAGCCTATTTCTTTTGAAATAGTGCTTCTTTCAAAAATATAAATCTTTTCAAATACCGAGAGTGTACCGCTAGGGCAATTATATTTTGAAAAATATAAAGTTGCCAGAGCTAAAACATGTATTAAAGTGAATAACTTGAACAATTCTTCCAGAAAAAATATAAATTGGAAAATGCGCAACTACTCTATTGATAGAATATGGCATTCTAGCATCTAACAAAATTCCGTAGTAGAACTTCAAATGCTTATTATAACAATGTACTCGTATATACCGTGAGTATTTTTTAACGTGAAACATTGGGTTTCTCATATCCATAGTTACGACTTGACATTTGATTGACAGCAATGTATTTGCCCGTTCCATTTAAAATGAAACATAGGGAACGAATTTGACATTTGATAAGACGTCAAAGAGGTTAATTTTGTTTAAATAATTATACCTGCATTCTAAATTAAAATTAGTTGTAGAAAAATTATTCTTAAATATAATACTTCTGTCAAATTCATCTCCCATGTATCATTTTAAATGAGACAGACAAATACATTGCTGTCAATCAAATGTCAAATTATAACTTATAGGAAAATTCAACGGTTATCTGTCATATTGACAAGATGTCATTAGAGGTTAATTTTGTTTAAATAATTATACCTATTTTCTAAAAATTAAATTTAGGGTGTAGAAAAAATACTGTGTGCACCTTGTGCCCGAAATATGTTTAGTGTTCTCGAGTGGTTTTCTGATTCCACTAAATTTCTTACAATATTTAAATATAATTCTTCTGTCAGATTCGTTCCCTATGTTTCATTTTAAATGGAACGGGCAAATACATTGCTGTCAATCAAATATCAAGTCGTAACCATGGACATACAAACAGAATGTTTCACGTTAAAAAATACTCACTGTATGTAATCCATACAAAAGTAACATTATCAATATTGCAAGATTCCATATGTGGACAATGTATCATGTTAAATTACAATACACTGAAATTTAATTTAATAAGAATAGCTTTTATACTCTGGCTTCTATATTAAATTTTAGGCCTTGTTAAAATTCTGCCTGACACTTTCTATTTTGACATTCCCTTTCACGTGTCTTCATATGCTGAATTTAGTACACCCCACCCTATTGACATATTCTCTCATCCCCCTGTAACGGATCCTTGTGTGTGTGCATGTGTGTATGTGCGAGCTACGAGGCATCAGGCGTTCATCTCTGTTGAGCGTTGATCGCTCACGTAACGCATCGTAACGCAACGTAACGACAACTTGACAGAATGAACGGATACCGAATGAGGGAATTAACCCTTCAGCTCATGTGGTAATTAAACACATCGAGTCGGGGAATGTATACAATTTACACAAAGTCATTTATTCGATGAGAAGAATAATTAATGATGTTGCACGTCGATCTGCATGTTTTGGTTTGAGTTTATTGACAATAAAACTAGGCACTGATGTGGATTTCAGCTTACGAGTATGTTATCTGAGATCGTCTTTGTGTACAAAAAATTACCATTTCTTTAAAAAAGGATTAATATCTTTCATAGATTTAGTGGGTACATATTTGGACTTTTACCCACTACCCTAGGTAAGAAATATATAGGGCACGTTTTGATGTCCCAGAATCTGATTTTAACATTTTTACAATGATGGATCCTGTAAACACGATTACTCAAATACTATCAATCAGAAAATTTTGAAATTTTGTATACTCAGTCTATACTAAATGTGGAAAGAGTTCATTAAATTTTAGTGTATATCGGATAACCGAAAGTAGGTATCACTTATACAAGTATTAATTGTAAAATAGCGAACTCTAGGTGAAACAATGTTAAAATATTTAAGAAAACACTTGCCATGTTTCACAAGATTACAGCGTCTGAATCAACCTTTCGGCCATCAACAGACGCCGGCTATGCTCAGCTAGTAACCAGAGACGCGTTTCGCTCTTGTTATTTATTTATTTAACATTGTTTCACCTAGAGTTCGCTATTTTACTATTAATATTTAAATAGCTGCCAGTGCATTTTGGCGATCCCTCGATAGATGGCTTTACATGTGGGTACATTCCCTCTTAAGTCAACTATCTTTTATGAAATGCTTTACATCTGTCGCCATGCTCAGTTGGGAATTGTCTCTGCAAAGAGACAGCAGTTATACCATACTGATGAGCTCTAGCAAGAGCGAAACGCGTCTATGGTTACTAGCTGAGCATGGCCGGCGTCTGTTGATGGCCGAAAGGTTGATTCAGACGCTGTAATCTTGTGAAACATGGCAAGTGTTTTCTTAAATATTGCACTTATACAAGCTTTTCACAGTTTTTCTTGAAAAATATATTAAATATAAATTTTCAGCAACTTTTATTAATAAAAATTGAATATAATGGTACAATCTTCAAATCTAGTAAATAACTTTAAATATAAATTTATAAAATAATTTATTTTTATACATCATCTTGCCTATGCGTCAAACAAAAGCATAATACTTTAATAACACTATTAATCAAACAGCTGTCAATAAGCAAGTGTTTTCAAAGTGTCAAATATTAGCTTCTAACTTCACATTTACGAAATGGATCATGTAAGTACAGGGTACAGGGAAGAATTTACACAGATTGCGTTTTAGAGCATCAGGAAGTTAGTGCTGATTGTTCAAGGAAAATCTTTTTGGTGGGGCACATTTTCAGCTCTCTGGGTAAGTTAATAAGCAAAATTACCACATATGCGCAGAAGAATATCTTCATGTAATTCACGAGGTACCAGTAATGCTCGAATTTTTCTAGTTTTTCTATTAGTTTTGTCAATATTTGTGAAATTAATTTTTAGTCGAGTGAATTTGGTCTTAATGTTCCATATATTTATTTCAATATTAAATAGAAACAGTCATATGTACGTTTCGGGCAAAAATTAGCCCATCTTCAGCAATATAAAATTAAATAAATTGTGTTACAATAATGTCAAATAAAAATATACAATGTTTTCAACTCACCAATAATTATATATAAAATTTCACATTTATGAAATCCAATTATCAATACAATTTTACAGTTTATGTGAAAAAATCATATCCATGATTTATAGGTCCGTGAAGTTAGCAACCACCAAAAAGCACAAACGACCAAATTGGTGTCAAACGTTTGTGCTTCGTTAGTGCTTAATTGTGCCTTTACAAAATATATAGCAACCCCAAGCGTTCATTAGTTATAAACAATTTAAAAGTGGTTGCCAACTTCACGCTCAGCAACCACCTTAGAAGCACAAACGACCAAATTAGTGTCAAACGTTTGTGCTTCGTTAGTGCTTCAAGGATATACTAAAATAAAGTCAGTAACCCCAAGTGTTCATTAGTTATTAACAAATTAAAAGTGGTTGCCAACTTCACGCTCAGCAACCACCTTAGAAGCACAAACGACCAAATTAGTGTCAAACGTTTGTGCTTCGTTAGTGCTTCAAGGATATACTAAAATAAAGTCAGCAACCCCAAGTGTTCATTAGTTATTAATAAATTAAAAGTGGTTGCCAACTTCACGCTTAGCAACCACCTTAGAAGCACAAACGACCAAATTAGTGTCAAACGTTTGTGCTTCGTTAGTGCTTCAAGGATATACTAAAATAAAGTCTGCAACCCCAAGCGTTTGTTATTTAATTGTGTAATTTGAAAAAAAAAGTGTTTTACACTACTAGTGGATTCAGAATTATGTATATTCTTTTAGTTGTATTAAAAATAACTTGCTTTAAGATTTAAAAAAATGTAATAAAATGAGAACAATAATTAGATAGCACTTTACACTGTTCCTATACTTCTTTCAAAATGGGGTGGAGGAATAAAACAGTCCGTCAAAGATATTCTAGTGGCGCGTTAATAATTGTTTACTAAGAAATAGTCCAAAAGGCTGAATTCCATTATATAGATCGATCGTTTCAGTTATTCATTTATACAGGGTGCTCATTTTATTTTGTCCACTATTGCTATCTCGAGAACTATAAGAGCTACGAGGTCGGTTAAATTAGTAAACAATTTCTATGCCATGAGACTATTAAAATCAGCGAAACAATTTTTTTTTAAACCAGTGGTTCGCAGAATACAACCTACAACTGTCATATCTTAAATAGGACACCTACTCCGAGTTAGCTTTTTTCTGAACACACTATACAGGGGTGCCATGTTAATGTACCACCTGGAATATCTTCAGGATCAAGCACAGTATTAATAAATGTGTTAAATAAAAGTTTAACGATATGGAGGGGGACATCCGGCCCTGTAAAGAAATTCAACCCCCTACCCCCAAGGGAGGCTGGGGAGGGGGTAGTTTTAAAATTTTAAATGGCAACCCTTATTTTCTATAGCAGAATCGAATAGAGCGTGAAAAAATAAGCAGATTTTATCGAAAAAAAAATTTTGTACCCACAAACAAAAAAATACACATACACACGAGACGTAAATCCAACCGAACAACCTCCTCGTTGTACGTCCTCCCATTTTAATGTACCACCTGGAATATCTTCAGGATCATACACTGTATTAAAACATGTTTTAAATAAAAGTTTAACGATATGGAGGGGGACATCCGATCATGTAAATAAATTCAAACCCCTACCCCCAAGTGTGGCTGGGGTGGGGGTAGTTTTAAAATTTTAAATGGTAACCCCCATTTTTTATAGCAGAATCGGACAGAGCGTGAAAAAATAAGTTATATTAATTTTAAACAAAAATGCTTCTATTAAATTTTGTAGAGAATTAAATTCCGCATCTAAATCATTAATCAATCACATTTTCTTTCACACGTTTCGTAACCGAAAAAATTTAATTTAAAATTTTATAAAACCTATCTTTATAGTGTTAGTCATGGTATTAAAATAAAAATTCAAACAAATTTTATGACATTTTACCTGTAAGAAATTACAAAATATAGTTTTCATGAAAATAATGCTACTATCTCTTCCTCTGAAATTCTCAGTAATGATATCCAGTGGCGGCGCCAAGGGTGGGTGCGAGTGGGCTCCCGTCCACCTTAAAATTTGCGCCGCCCACCCAATATTTTCTAACATAAATATATCGAAGTAAATATTATTTTTCCACTATTTGCAATATTTTTAAATTATTATTTAAAAATTATAACAATAAAATAATATCTTCCTAATACTACAAATTTAAAACATTGTAGTGCATTGAATGTTTGTTAATACAGTCATAATGTATAGGAATGCGCCCGCGCTAGCGCTTACGAAAAACGGGTGAACTTGTTTTCGAAGTTAGGCATAGCACAGTACAACGAATGGGATAGACATAAACAAATGCATTGCTCAGACTTATGACGGGGCTAATGTTATGAGTGGTAGAATAAACGGAGTTCAGGCCCTATTAAGGAAAGAAGTACCACAAGCAATAAATATATATATATATACATTGCTTTAATCACTCTTTAAATTTAGTTGTGGTTGATTTGTGTAAAAATGTGAAAGATTGTAATATATTTTTTACTATCTTAGAAAATTTATATGTATTTATATCAGGTTCTGCAATACATTGCGAATATTTAAAAATTCAGATAGATATGTTTCCTGAAACTAAGACAATAGAACTGAAAAGATTGTGCGATACAAGTTGAACATCTCAAATAGCGTGTTGTGTAGCAATTAAAAATTTTTTGCCTGGAATATTAGTACTTCTGAATAAAATATATGAATCACAAAACGTGCGATCTGCTGAGGCAAAAGGTTTACTGGACCAAATAAATTTTACATTTATTTTTAATTTAAATATTTTTGTGGCACTTCTTTCGCAAATCAAAATATTATCTGATTATTTACAAAGTGTAGACAGTGACATTTTGAAAAGTATTGACCTTGTTAAATCAATTATGGATTTAATGGCGCAATATAGAAATGAAGATGAATTTCATAAATTGTGGACTACTGCTGTGAATATGTCTACCGAAAATAATATAGACTTCACAGAGATAAACATGAAGCGTTCTAGTAAAATTCCGGATAAATTTAAAAATTTTGTTTTTTTTTTTGAGAATGTCGCATATCTAGAAAATGAAAGCGCTACAAATAGAGCTGAATATTACACAAAAATTTATTTGCCTGTCAATGATAAAATAATGTGCGAGTTATCCAGGAGGTTCAAAGATAACTTTGAAGTTGTACGTGGGTTTAATGCCTTGAATCCAGCAAGTGATATGTTTTTAAACATAGAAGAATTAAAATCACTTATTAAAAATTATGACTGTGATTTAAATTCCATGGAAATGGAGATTAAATTATTGCCAAAGGCTATAGAGAGATATGGAGAGGTTCAGGGAAATAAAAAATTAAAAATCTTGCCCAGTTGACAAAGTTTTTGGAATCATATAATCTGGCATTTCACGAATTATATAAACTCTGCAGAATAGCATTAACCAACCATACCATCATCAAGTGCTGCTTGCGAAAGATCTTTTTCCTGTTTGAAGAGATTTAAAAATTATGCAAGAATAACAATGTTACAAACCAGACTGATTGATCTCAGTGTCATATATAGAAAAAGAATTATCGAAAAGTTTAAATTTAGAAGAAATTATTGACAAATTTGCAGCCACCCACGGTAACAGAAGAATTACTTTAACATAAAATGCATGTTTAAGTAATAAAATTAATGTTAATTTCACATAATAAATATATTAAAAAAACTTCATTTATCTTTAATTTTGAAAAATCTTTTGCCCACCCGTAATATTCTTGTATAATTTTCTGCCCACCCAATTTCAAACTTCTGGCGCCGCCACTGATGATATCTCAAAGCAGTGTTTTTGACAGGTAAAATTATAAAAAAAATATAATGACATTTTACCTTGTTAGAGCCGTATCCGTCAGTTTGTGACATATTTTACCTGTTATCATTTAGTAGTATTATTTTGATAAAAACTATATTTTATAATCTCTGTAAGTTTTGTACAATTTTAAATTCAATTTTCTCGGTTAGCAAAGATGTAAAAGAAAATGTGAATATTGGCCCAAGTAACACTGACCAACAGTCGATCAAAAAGTGACGTCGATTTTAAGTTGAATTTACGTCATATACGGCCGTCTAATTAGACGTCTATGCGATGTCACTGTAACTTTGATTTTTGGTCTGAAATATAACTATTTAGACGTCTAATTTGAAGTCTTTATAAAGACATACATTTCGTTTATTTTTATTTTATTTATAATATTATTAATAGATATTTACACAACAAGTGAGCTAAGGTAATGTGTATTCATGAGAAGAAAGTTTCACTCGCGAGCCCGTAAGGGCAAGTGAGTTAATTTCTTCAAGTGAATAAACATTACCTTAGCTCACGTGGTTTGTAAAATATTTTATTCATTTGTGACGAAATAATAATAAAAACCATTATAATATTTAATTTTGACAAAATAAACTGATCAGTTAGTAGGCTGAGCATGACAATCGTCGCTGATAGACGTTAAATCATCTATTTAAAATGCTTTATTGTCTGTCATTTGTGCCGTGAAAAATAATGAAAATGGCTGAAATGTCTGATAAATATTATGGTGAGTGTTAATTTCGTGCCTGGTGTTATTTTAAATGCATTACGAATATATGTTGCTGAGTGAATTAAAAAAAATGTGAGAGTGATTTAATAAATTTTAATTCACTTGTGAAAAAAGTGTTACTTATAAGTTGTTGCTATGGAGTTAATAATGACAGTTTAAAACATCAAAATTGAATAAAAATATTAAATAATATATATATATATATATATATATATATATATCACTGAAAGTTGAACTTATGACATTAGTATTACGATATATTTCATATCGTAGTAGTTGACACGGTTGCTAGGTTACTATGTCATTATTTTCTGGCTATATGTATACATTATTCATTTGTCAGCTGTCCGTACGTTTGAACCTAAATTTCAGTTTTGTAAAAAAAAGTAAAATTTATTTAAGCTCGTCTAAATAATAATGACCATAACTTGTATGAAATACAAATATCTTAACTCGTGTGTATTGACTTGCACTCCGCTACGCGTCGTGCGTCAATTTACAGTCACATGATATTTGGTATTTTTCATAACTTGTTACGAAAATAACTATATTTATGTATCGTCATCACCAAAAACTACGAATAAAAGCAAATTTGGCACACCCAGAAATGGGTAATAAGCCGTGGTAATATTAATATTTTATTTATTTAAAACATATTATATGTTTTTAACAAATGTTTATAATACAAAAGCAAATGTATAAACAATAGGGAAATATAAATTTTGTAACTTTGGTAGATCTTGGGTTCTTTAGTAGTGATCTAACATCCTATCGTATAATATATTATTGTTCTCATTGCTCTTTTTGTGCACAACCGATTTTAAAGGGAAAATTTCTATAAGGAAAAAAAATATATTTTTTAAGAATACAACTAACATTTAGTATAGTATTAAGTTCCCAGCTGTACATGTTTCAATTCACTTGGAATGAAGGGCTTTTGTCATTTAATTTATCGGCATACAGTAAATATAAATACTGAGAAAAACCAATTGTTTAATGTACTACAAAGTATTACTACCGTCCATTTGCCACAAAACGAAAATGTAATACATGACTTTTGAATTTTCCGCCTTAATTTCCGATGTTTTTCGTTCCACGCCCTTCAGACATCACTACATGTATACAGGATGTTAAAAATAAGTGTCTCAAATTATGAGGGCATCTAGTACTGACCAAAATGAGTAAAAAAAAGTTTTAAAAAAGTCAGATTATGTATCCATGGTGAAGTTTTCCATTACAGTATTCAAAATAGTCAGGTAAAATTTTACATGACATGCCGGATTTCACCATTGCCGAATAAATTCGCAAATAGTTATCTGACGAATAAATTTTATTCAATTAATAGTCAAAATTTTGTTTCACCAACCAAATTTGTTGAATACATGGTTATTCATAGAATATTATTTCTCTTCAATATTTTGTATTGAGTATATAGCCAATAAGTTCATCTCCCTGACAAAACTGTCAAATTCGCTGTCAACAAAAATAATTTTTTCTACTCCCATGCGTGAAATGAGTACTTCACGTATCAATTTTTATGTGTGAAGTTTGATTTTTTACACACTGTGCGTGAAATGTTACTTCACGCACCGGTCATTATTTTAAATATTACAAACTGAATTGTATTTTAATAAAACAAAGCTGTTAAACACCCGTAACACAAGTCGATAATACAGAGGCTTTACGTTCAGAGAATGACAATGTGAAGAAAAAATATATTTTATTGCAAGGTCGTAGAAAAAGTATAATATGTAACACGTGTGTGAAGCATATTTTACATTCGGGTGGTTTGCAACACTCGCCTTCGGCTCGTGTCGCAATCTCCACCCTCATGTAAAAATTTCAGCTTCACACACTTGCCACATAATATACTATTTTGATTTGTGTCATTGAAATTAATCGAAAATGAGTGAAAATATAAATAACAAGAGGAAACGAATTAAAGACTATCTAGATAAGGAAAACAGTTTAATAATTTTAGTTTTGTAGTGGAAGAATATTTACATTATTATAGAAAATAACAAAACTGACAATGTTGTTTCACAAAAAATTAAAGAATGGAATACTTTTGCACAGAAATATGATCTGTGATGTGAACTTCACAAAAAAACGGCATATTCTTGCATTTTGACTCTGAGTATTTCTCATCACAAATCCAAGATTTTTGTATGAAGCTTTAACAGTATTATTGATGCGAGCGTTAAAAGTCAATTTAGGGTCAAAAAATACTCCAAGGACTTTGAACATATACATACATATATATATATATATATATATATATATATATATATATATATATATATATATATATATATATATATATATATATGTGGAGTGTAATCGTCACTGTTTCGATTAGTTAAGGAGGAAAATATCGTGGGTGTGTCACTGGATTGTGGGCTTTAATTAAAGTTGATTCTTTTAAAATCTGTCAAGCTTTCGTGTATTTAGTTTTTTACACATCATCAGGATACTGAAGTAAAAATACAAATAATTTTACAAGTGTATAAAATAATTGTATTAAAAAAACTTACGTTTTGGTGAAGTTGTTTATAAGTCATTGATTTTATAATATATAAAATCATTTAATTTATCGGCATACAGTAAATATAAATACTAAGAAAAACCAATTGTTTAATGTACTACAAAGTATTACTACCGTCCATTTGTCACAAAACGAAAATGTAATACATGACTTTTGAATTTTCCGCCTTAATTTCCGATTTTATAATATATAAAATCAATGACTTATAAACAACTTCACCAAAACGTAAGTTTTTTTAAAATCAAATTATTTTATACACTTGTAAAATTATTTGTATTTTTACTTCAGTGTCCTGATGATGTGTAAAAAACTAAATACACGAAAGCTTGACAGATTTTAAAAGAATCAACTTTAATTAAAGCCCACAATCCACTGACACACCCACGATATTTTCCTCCTTTTATATATATATATATATATATATATATATATATATATATATATATATCTATCCCATTTAAAATATGAAAGTTGTATGCTGTATTCTACAAACCACTGGTTAAAAAAAAGTTTCGCTGAATTTAATAGTCTCATGGTATATAAATTATTTGGTAATTTGACAGACCTCGTAGCTCTTATAGTTCTCGAGATAGCAATAGTGGACAAAATAAAATGAGCACCCTGTATAAATGAATAACTGAAATGATCGATCTCTATAATGGAATTCAGCCTTTTGGACTATATTTTAGTAAACAATTATTAACGCGCCACTAGAATATCTTTGACGGACTGTTTTATTCCTCCACCCCATTTTGAAAGAAGTATAGGAACAGTGTAAAGTGCTATCTAATTATTGTACTCATTTTATTACATTTGTTTAAAATCTTAAAGCAAGTTATTTTTAATACAACTAAACGAATATACATAATTCTGAATCCACTAGTAGTGTGAAACACTTTTTTTTTTTCAAATTACACAATTAAATAACAAACGCTTGGGGTTGCAGACTTTATTTTAGTATATCCTTGAAGCACTAACGAAGCACAAACGTTTGACACTAATTTGGTCGTTTGTGCTTCTAAGGTGGTTGCTAAGCGTGAAGTAGGCAACCACTTTTAATTTGTTAATAACTAATGAACACTTGAGGTTGCTGACTTTATTTTAGTATATCCTTGAAGCACTAACGAAGCACAAACGTTTGACACTAATTTGGTCGTTTGTGCTTCTAAGGTGGTCGCTGAGCGTGAAGTTGGCAACCACTTTTAATTTGTTAATAACTAATGAACACTTGGGGTTGCTGACTTTATTTTAGTATATCCTTGAAGCACTAACGAAGCACAAACGTTTGACACTAATTTGGTCGTTTGTGCTTCTAAGGTGGTTGCTGAGCGTGAAGTTGGCAACCACTTTTAATTTGTTACTAACTAATGAACACTTGGGGTTGCTGACTTTATTTTAGTATATCCTTGAAGCACTAACGAAGCACAAACGTTTGACACTAATTTGGTCGTTTGTGCTTCTAAGGTGGTTGCTGAGCGTGAAGTTGGCAACCACTTTTAAATTGTTTATAACTAATGAACGCTTGGGGTTGCTGAATATTTTGTAAAGGCACAATTAATCACAAACGAAGCACAAACGTTTGACACCAATTTGGTCGTTTGTGCTTTTTGGTGGTTGCTAACTTCACGGACCTATGATTTATAGGTAATCATAACTGGAACGATGAAAGATAAACTGATACAAGCTATTGAAATAAATATATGGAACATTAAGACCAAATTCACTCGACTACGAATCCCATGAAGGTTCCCAAAGGATACTCCATTTGAAATTAATTTTGTGTATGATGTATTTGTTAAATGTAAAATAAAGACTGTTATGAGTGAATGTACAAATATTTGAACACAATGATTTTTTTATTTATCCTGCGTGGTTCAGAAGGTTATGTGGTGGCCACATCAGATTTTTTTCACTAAAATCAATGATGATGTTCAGGGCCTGATTGAGGCAGGTGCGAACGGTGCAGTTTCTCCAGGCTGAACGAAGTATGGCACGTGTTATAATCCTAAAGTTCCCAAATTTTACTCCCGACAAATATCATTGCTCCTAATTTTTCATAATTTACCAACTTTAAAAACCAGTATGAAATAAAATTATGTATAGTGCGGGACACGAAAGATGAACTATTCAAAACATGTTAGTACAAAAATGCGCTCCGTTTAAATCCACACGAAATACAATTAATTTACTTCGCGCATACCTAATAAAACATATAACAGTTGCCCAAATAAGTTCTAAAGGTACGGAGCCTTTCTTATATTGGCAGTTGATCTGTGCAATTATTGTTCGTTTCAGTTCCTGTCTTGGATTCATTAGGATCATAAGCGTACACAAATGAGTTAGAAGCACAAAGTTACTGTAATAGTTATTAACGTCATTAGGCCGATATGAGGCGAGTTCGTTATTTGCATATCGGCCGTGTGGCGTTAAAGATTTTTCGTAATAACATAAAATTTAAACATTCAGGAATAATAAAATTCTTCTATATCTGTCATACTGAACAACTTTTTTGGTTAATTTATAAATTCTCCTAGACAACAGTCCATCAATATGCTGTTACTTTTCTAGGAACACCTGATCCTTAATTGTAGGCGACTGTTATAAAAAATAATGGCCTAGGCCGTTATTTCTATCTTTTCATTTTTGTTTTTAGTCATGTTATGTCATAATAACAGTATGGTTTTGCGAAATAATTATAATTTACCAACGTTTATGGAATATCACGATATGAGCATTTCTTTCCCTTACCCCTCAGGACAAGATTCGTGTCCCGCACTCTATGTATCTCAGACGAAACGTGTATTTAAAATACTAGCAAATAATAACGGCTTTGACTACCCGCTTCCGTTGTAAACAATTTGCTTATACCTTGTTCTTCAAAGTTTCAATTCTCGTTCTTGCAATTTCTTGGGATTTAAATAAATATGGAAGCCTGGAGCCGCGAATTGGATTGCGGCCACCCACACTATCTTAGCTAGCAAGGAACTAATTATTAATTAGATATAATCGTGATCGAATTTAATTAGTAATATCCATGTCTTATCCAATGACTATAATCTCAATGTAGTTTCTACGTCTGGTCTTATTGGAACAAATATCCGTAAATTATTTGTAGGTGTAGGAGCCCTTAAGTAACAATTAGAATGTGTAATTCGACGTCATAAAAGCATTAGTGCATGTAATAGTGTTTTCCTGTCGTTGTCGTTGGAGAGGTATAAAAAGCTGATAAGGCCATTACAATCAGAAGTGGAGGTGGAGAGCAAGGCAGAGCATCCGTCCCTTGTGTTCCATCCGGTCAAATTCCTCGCCTTCCTAATTCCGCAATTCGTTGATAATTTCCTCTCGAATCTCTCTCTCAAGTCAGCCTCGTGTCCGTCTGTTCATTCGCATCATTGCCCTCGTGCCACGGTTAGGGCAAGAGGAAGAGGAGTAAAATAGAAACACGAGGGTGTACAATAACCTGCCACCTCATTCCCGAAGACCAGAAAACGATTCTTTCTTTGCACATAAGATTTTCTGTGATACATAAATAAATTATTTGCCGGTGCTACGCTAAACAGCGCTTTAGTAGAATTCAAACTACACTCGTAAATATTAAGTTATAACTTCAAACTTGATACCATTGTATAGTAGATAGATCAGTGCATGGGGCTGACTAATTATTTTGCATAATTATTAATTTCTATTGCATTTAAATTTAGTTCGAAAAACATCATAAAAATGGCTATTTTAAAATTTATTTTTAACACGATAACTGTACTTTATACAAAAATGTTTGGGTCACCCCCATAGCGCCCACCTTTAGTAGTAAGTCTGTGAAAAAAAATCTAAATTATCTCTTTTAGTTTAGCTGTGATTTGATTTCTACTAAACCTCTTTTTGCCGTTTATTTCAGAAATCGGAACGATAGACTATGGAGGAGAAAGTGTTAGGAGAATATGTTCCCCCTCTACTACACACATCTCTCTCACTCCAATAATTTGCTTCACAACACGGGCCGAGTTTTCCTCTTATGCTTTAAACAAGGACAAACACATATAAAAGCAGATAGAGAGAAATAAACTTAGCAATCTTAAAAGCAGTGGGGGAACGTAAGAAGTTTGTCTGCACTAGTGTCATACTAGCTACAAAACTCATTTCGCTGAGCGACCGGCAATGCTCTTAAGAGTGATAGGATTTTAATTATAAAACAAAAACGGTGTGACGTATCAATTTATTTATTACTTTATTTTGAAGTTTTTATGTGTGGAACAATATATTGTTCAAATATCCACCACGGCTTTGTTTACACTGACGCAAACGAGCGCTCCAATTTTTGGAAGAAATAAGGTCCGATGACGCCGCCATGCCATAAACCGCACCACACAGTGAGTTTTTCGGGATGCAACGGCATTTCATGTAAGACTTGTGGGTTGTTCTTGCACCAATAATGGCAATTTTGTTTATTAACAAAGCCATTCATCCAAAAATTCTTCTCGTCTGAGAAGATGATTTTTTGGCCAAAATCATCTTCCAAGTGCTCAAGGGCCAATCAACAAAGTCCCGACGCAGTCTGTGATGGTTTGGCTTCAGTTTTAGAGTCAATACGACTTTGTAAGGATGTAGACCCAAATCCTTACGCAAAATTTTCCAAGTTGACGTCTGAGGAAGCCCCAAATGTTGAGACCGTCTTGAAACGACAAATTTGGCTCATCGGCAACACTAGCCGCTACAGCAAATTAAGTATGAAATAATATTTAATTTTTGGTCATACTTTTTTAGAGCACTTTATAAGCAAAAGAAATTGCGAAAAGATCATGTCAGCCACCGGGATTTGAACTCGAGACCTTTACCATCTAAGCTAAGCTATTGCTGTGTTATCTCGATTTTCGATTACTGTTATGATCTTTCACGGAGCATATGACCACTACATATTCCTCAATTGAGGATATTCATTTAAAACATCTGTAATCCGTTATAATTTCTCGGCCCTGTCAGACCTGCTTTTAATATTAACAATGAGTTAACAGTAACAGTTGAATATATAAATAAAAGAAATTACGAAAAGATCTTTTTTACAGCTTTTTCGAATGGCGTTGCCGATACTTAATTTTTTATCAATATTGGATTTCAACTTACATTTCCAAAATTAGAGGACGTTAGAGAAAATTTGCACCTTAGATAAGAAGATTTTTTTTAGCTATCCAATGACGTATAATTTAATTACGCAATTTTGTTGCAAATAGAAAAAGTGCAGCAAATATTAAATTTACCTATATGGTGAAAACAATAGTTGTGATTAATTATGAGCCCCAAGTATATCTCTCAATTTTGCGTCCAGCTTTTCAAAAGAATGGACTTTCTTTCGCCGGACACAATCTTTTTCGTTGATTCTCCCACACGGCACGGTGCGTTCGGACTAGGGCAGTGCGTGGTCGATTGTATCTCGCGGAAATTGTAGCAATTAACAGTCAGAGAGCGAAGATAGAAACGAAGCACAATGGAACTCGATGGACGCCAGCAAAACTTCGGGGATCACTCCAATACACAATCAATATAAAATGTAATATTACTCTGTTATGTTATAAAAATGTTTTTCACCAGGTAGCCATTGACATGTTTTAGTTTAATTTGTACGCAAAAAAGTCGTAAAATGAATTATATCAACAAGATAAAATATACTTTTTAAAAACAATAAGGCTTTTTTTATTTATTTATTTTTATTTATTTTACAATTAAGGAGACTCAACAGCCAATACCAACATAGGCTCCCACGCATTAAACATTAAATATTACAATTAAATTCAAATAGAACTAATAGTGCTAAATAAGTATATCTTAAAGATTATTACAAATTGATATAATTTGTGCTTTAAATTTTTCTTGTGAAGTACAAAAAAGATCAATTTCATGAAGATGATTATTAAAATAGATAACATAATTCTATGTATGGGTATGTTCATACAGTAATTAGCATTATAATGTGATAAGTGAAACAAATTTTTTGACCTAGTGAATTTCGATGGTACATGAAATCTAATGTGTTGTAATAAATCACTAACATCAAGTTTATTATTTAGTATTTTAAACAAAAATGTTTGATCAGAGACCATTCTGCGTGACTTCAAAGATAGCATATTGAGTATGTTAAGCCGGTATTCATACGATTCATATTGAATATTCAGTCTGTAGCATATTACTTTTTCAATTGCATTTATGTTAGAGGTGTAACATGGATTCCATATTATTGATCCAAATTCTAGGTATGGTCTAACAATTGAATAATATAATAATTTATATGACAGTGCATTACGAAATCTCTTAGAGATTCTAAATATAAATCCAATTAATTTATAACTTTTTTTTCTAAAGTACTCAATATTGAAAGTTAGCTTCGGGTCGTATAATATACCTAAGTCACGAATAACGGAATTATTTGTTAGAATATTTCCAGAAATTTTATAATTGTAACTTATTTTAGAGTGATTTCTAGTTAAGTTTACTATACTATACTTTCTTATATTCAATGATAGGTCATTAAGTGAGCAATAATGGATTAGATTGGCAAGGATTGGAGTTTTTCGCAATCATCTACACTACATACTGGTTTAAAAAATTTCAAGTCATCAGCAAATAACAGAAAGGAACTATTTTTAAAACAAGTTGAGATGGTATTTATAAACAAATTAAATAGTATAGGGCCTAGATGACTGCCTTGTGCAACACCTGATGTTACAAATATTTCTCTTGCTCTAAAACCATTAGTTACAACAATCTGAGATCTGTTTTTAACATATGAATCAAGCCAGCGCAGTAAAGATCCATTTTTGGGAAATATTAATAAAATTCAGAAAAAGTAAGGTGGGAAATTAAATTTTGCAGATGAAACAAATACGAAACCCAATAACAATTACAAATATCACTGAAAAGAGAAAAAGATAAGAAAATTTATACATAAATTATTACATTTAAAAAATGGTAGTTTGTGCTATATCTTGAAATTTTACTAATAGAAAAAAATATTGTAACAATTTTATTTAAAGCATATTTCTCGATAACTGATAGTTTATGAGTTATTTGAAAAAGAAACAATTACCAAAATCAGTTATTTTCATTGTCTAGTGACCTGTGCACCTTTCTTGAAAAACGAAAGAATCATTAAAATGACCCTCTAATACTGTAACTTGTATCTCATTACATCAAAGTCGTAACTCCTTCGGTTTCCGAGATACCAGCAGTGCCAGTAGTGGCCCTGAAAAAAAAAAAAAACTGTATATGTTTATGATTCATATGCAATGCAGTAGGTAATTTATAAAAAGCCGTATACTTGGAAAGGCCCAGGGATTAGGATTCAAGAAAATTTTTGTAGATAACATTTTTGACAATATCTCGTGGCAAATTGATACTTAAATACTTTCAAATTCACATACGTTTTTTTGTTTATAGCCTACCTCCGAGTTAGTATTATTTTGAACACCCTGTACATACATACATTTGATTTTTGAGGTGATTTTTATTTATTTTTCTAATTGGAAATTTTCAGCATTGCGCCTGAAAAGTAAATATAAGAAAATATGATGAAATAAATAAATCTATTATTCCGGCTTGTTGCCCATTGCTAGCGTAAAGTATTGATGATTTATGAAAAAAATTGTAAATAAAACAATGTCGCAATGAAATATTGGTACACACGTAGCACGCAGAGCTATATCATGCGCAGAATGTAGAAAAAATACTAATTAGAATTTAGGCAAGTCATGCGTGAAACCAATTTCAAAGAAAAATCCATATCGCTAAACCCGGGGGGTTCCAAAAAGGAACCATGCGACAAAGACCTCTTCAATGAAAAAATATCATCAAATAATTTCATTCAATAACACCTGTTTATTATTACAAAAGCAAATTTATAAAGTAGGAAGTTGAAATAAATTGGGATAAATTTTTCTAATTCGAATGATTTTGTTCTGATAATAATAATTCAATACGAGTTATTTAATTAATGAAAATAAACTATGAATGTCGCTAATTAATGTTAATTTTATCCGAATATTGGAATATTTGGATATTTATATCGAATATCCTCTGAGTGTTATGCAATATACAAAAATATAGTTTGAATATTCAAACAATTTGAATATTTAAACACATATTTGTTACTAAATTATTATAACGTAAAGTAACTGGAATTTTTTTGCTTTTTAGCTAATACATTTAATAATATTTTATTGAAAATGCAAAATGTAAACTTTTAGATTTACCTAAATTATAATTTGAATAAAAATATATCAGAGCTGCAAGTGACGTAAAGAAAGAACATTTAGAAGAGTAAGAGGAAACTTGTTTATAGAATGAATTAAAAAATATAAACATATATAAAAAATGTTAAATAAAATATGTATTTATAATAAATTTATTTACGTAATCAAAATTACAAAAAATATTTATAAACTAATAAAATATTAACAATACAATACAATGTAATATATAAAGAAACACATGTACATATATAAAAGTTTTATATAAAATAGAGAAAGTAAAAAGATAATAAAATTAAATATATGGATATTAAAATAAAATAATTGTTATGCAAAATCACATGCTTCAAAATATGAGAACGTGTAGAACAATAATTTTGGCAGTATTTACATTTACATTCATCTGTGATATGAAAATGTAAGTGAGTAGCACAGATCTTGTGGAGGAAACCATGTACGGTCATTCTGCAGGTTTTACTTCTATGGGGTCCTATACCATTTTTCTTTTATTTTTTTTTGTAAGAACAGGATAAATAAGAATTTTAGTGCAAACGCGACTTAAAAATTTTACGTAATAAGCGAGATATGAATTTTTAAAGTTTAAGAATTTGTGCGTGATGTAGCAGGTACTAACAAGTGATCGACAAACAATGGGACAAACTGTTAGTTATAGAGGGAACAATTTTTTTCATGTTTGCATAGCTGAAATGTTTGTAAATAAAAACTTATACCTATGTTATATTCATGAAGAAATTATTATTAAGTATAAATAACGTAAATAATAACCTTTTTTTCCTAATAAATTATAGAACATTGTTTTGAAGTTTCAATATTAATTTAACTAATATTATTATTAATTTAATTAATATTACAAATTGATTTAATTATAAATATATTATTATTGTTAATATTACTAGATGTTATAATTAAACAAATTCATCAAACACAAACTTGTTAAATGTTTTGTTAGGTTATGGAACAACATGACATTTCATATTCTTTTAAAGGTGACCGCTACAGACGCGCGATTCTCCTTTTTAAAATCAGGAGACCAATCAAATTCTTAGTACCTAACGCGTCATACTCAATTAGTAATCATCTTCAATCGCTTATAGTTTGTGACCTAGTCAATATTTAAAGAAAATTTTTTCACTAATACTCATTAATTTATGTATATTTTCGTCTTCTTATTTAAGATAGTTAAAATATGACTATGGTATAGGACCCCATTCTTTTGGTTCGCTTGACGCCTGGAGTTGGAGTTGAAAGCTGGACCTTCGGTGTAGTTTTTTGTGACAAAATTCCAGTTTTTCTCTTCTCTTAAAAGATCGTATTTATCGAGTTCTTGTATATTGAAATTGGATTCGAATCTCAAATCTTCTATAAAAGTTGGCCAACCTATAATATGGTGACATAAAGTACTTGAAGCGCTTTTGTGTACAAATTATATTATCTCGATTGATAATTAATAAAATAATATTTTATTTTGAGCAGAGCTTTTTACATACATGTAAATATAAGAGAACGAACATTTATTTCCCTCTACATCGGCTTTTATACTATTTTATAGGTAAATATGCTATATGAGCTATTCTTAAGGAAAGTTTCCATGATGTCACTGAAGGTGTTATGAATAAGAACAATATTATTTTTTTTAGTTTACATAGAGGGCACGTATATAATATACACCTAAAATTCTTTTAATGTAGTAAGATTTAATTTTGTCAAGTTCTTGAAGATGCTCTAAATTTAGAATAGATGCTATTTGTCGTAAAGCATAGCTTGCTATTGTCTTTATCTTTTGATGAAATAGTACATATGCATTTTCAATTGTTAATCTATGTAGATTTTTTAAACTATTAATTGCTCTTTTAGCCTGTATTGTCCTATTTTTAATATGTTCTGCGAAAGTAAATTTTGCTTGTAACGTCAGTCCTAGATAAGAGTATTTATTTACGATGTTGATCTCTTCATTTTTACCTCCCGCTACCCTAGGTAAGGGAGGTATAGGGATCGTGCTAAAAATCACACATAGGGATTTTAGTGAATGAGCACGTTTTGATGTCCACAGAATCCGATTTTAACATTTTTACAATGATGTCTGTAGGTATGAATGTGTGTGTCTGTGTGTGTTGCTGTGTGTGTGTGTGTGTGTGTGTGTGTGTGTGTGTGTGTGTGTGTGTGTGTGTGTGTGTGTGTGTGTGTGTGTGTGTGTGTGTGTGTGTGTGTGTGTGTGTGTGTGTGTGTGTGTGTGTGTGTGTGTGTGTGTGTGTGTGTGTGTGTGTGTGTGTGTGTGTGTGTGTGTGTGTGTGTGTGTGTGTGTGTGTGTGTGTGTGTGTGTGTGTGTGTGTGTGTGTGTGTGTGTGTGTGTGTGTGTGTGTGTGTGTGTGTGTGTGTGTGTGTGTGTGTGTGTGTGTGTGTGTGTGTGTGTGTGTGTGTGTGTGTGTGTGTGTGTGTGTGTGTGTGTGTGTGTGTGTGTGTGTGTGTGTGTGTGTGTGTGTGTGTGTGTGTGTGTGTGTGTGTGTGTGTGTGTGTGTGTGTGTGTGTGTGTGTGTGTGTGTGTGTGTGTGTGTGTGTGTGTGTGTGTGTGTGTGTGTGTGTGTGTGTGTGTGTGTGTGTGTGTGTGTGTGTGTGTGTGTGTGTGTGTGTGTGTGTGTGTGTGTGTGTGTGTGTGTGTGTGTGTGTGTGTGTGTGTGTGTGTGTGTGTGTGTGTGTGTGTGTGTGTGTGTGTGTGTGTGTGTGTGTGTGTGTGTGTGTGTGTGTGTGTGTGTGTGTGTGTGTGTGTGTGTGTGTGTGTGTGTGTGTGTGTGTGTGTGTGTGTGTGTGTGTGTGTGTGTGTGTGTGTGTGTGTGTGTGTGTGTGTGTGTGTGTGTGTGTGTGTGTGTGTGTGTGTGTGTGTGTGTGTGTGTGTGTGTGTGTGTGTGTGTGTGTGTGTGTGTGTGTGTGTGTGTGTGTGTGTGTGTGTGTGTGTGTGTGTGTGTGTGTGTGTGTGTGTGTGTGTGTGTGTGTGTGTGTGTGTGTGTGTGTGTGTGTGTGTGTGTGTGTGTGTGTGTGTGTGTGTGTGTGTGTGTGTGTGTGTGTGTGTGTGTGTGTGTGTGTGTGTGTGTGTGTGTGTGTGTGTGTGTGTGTGTGTGTGTGTGTGTGTGTGTGTGTGTGTGTGTGTGTGTGTGTGTGTGTGTGTGTGTGTGTGTGTGTGTGTGTGTGTGTGTGTGTGTGTGTGTGTGTGTGTGGGAAGCGCTCATTAGTTTTTAGTGTATATCGGATAACCGGATGTATCATTTATACAAGCTGTTAACAGTTTTTTTTGTAAAAAATCCATTAAATATAATTTTTTAGCAACTTTTACTAATTAAAATTGAATATAATTATACATTCTTCAATTCTACGATATCATTTAGTAAATAACTCTAAATAACTTTAAATATGAATATATAATATAATTTATTTTCATATATCGTCTTGCCTATGTGTCAAACAAAAACATAATTTTAATAACAATTTTGACATATTTAAACAAATGTCACTGTCAGGAAGCATTTGCTTTAAAATTTATAATGAAACCGTGTTAAGGGGAATATAATGGTAAAATATTTAATTCTAATGAAATTAAGGTTTGTAAAAATAATATATTTTCAATCATACATAAATATTAGATGTAAAAGATGATCTGATTTATTTTTTTTTTCTATTTTTGCAGCACTATAAATTAATATTAATGTACATGTTATGTCCAAACTAATGTTGCTAGGATAAGAAAGAAAAAACAATATATATGAAATATGTCAGTTGTCATAATATGAAACATTATTTCAGTAATTAAAAGTATAATCAATTTCTAAGCGTGTAATTCATTTATAAATTAGACATAATAAATTGGCGACGAGGATTAAACGTTCCATATAGCAAGCAGCAAGTGTTTCAAGCTAATAAAAATGAATCCTGAACAATTTAAAGAATTTTTAACCATGCAACAAAAATGTTTTCAAGCTATGATAGAACAAGTAGAGTCACAAAAACATGCCACGAATTTAAATTCTCAACCAAGTACTTCGTCTTCAACAATAATATACAATTTTGAAAACTACGATAAAAATAAAGAACAATTCGAACATTATGTAGAACGATTTGAAAATTACTTAGATATGAAAGGATTAAAGACAAAGGAACCGGCTGCAAAGTCAATACTACTGAATAGCATAGGTGCTGAACTATATCAAGTTCTTAAGCTGTCAATCACTCCAAAAAAAATTTCTGACATTACATACATGGAATTAATAGAAAACCTAAAAGATCAATTAACTGTCAAGAAAAATATTGCTGTTGAAAGACACAAATTTTTGTCCCAAAAACAAGAACCAAATCAAACAATTAATGAATATGTTACACAATTGCGAAAATATCTTCCGAATTGTAACTTTAAATGTGAATGTGGTAAATCAGTTGCAGACCTATTTTTACAAACACAATTTATCAGAGGACTTCATGATTCAACAATTCGTCAACAATTGTTAGTAGACAGTGAGTTAACATTTAATGAAGCACTCAAAAAATCACAAGCACTTGAAGCATCAAAATTAGATAACAAGGAAATATCTAATAATTCAGATTCAAATACATCGTCATCTGATATAAATTATATTTCAAGACCCCGATATTCAGATAGAAAGAATTATCAAAATTTTTCAAATAATCAACAAAAGTTCAATAACCAGAAACGCTCCAGTTCTAGAATTATTCTGAAACAATTAGGCATAGACGGATTATGCATCAGATGTGGTCGTAACAACCACACTGCCAGACACTGTAGAGAAGATCAACAGAAACTAAAGTGTAATAATTGCAACAAAATAGGACATGTAGAGAAGGTATGCATTCAAAAACTATTAAATAATAAAAATAATATAAAAGCAATAGGAGACCAAGAAAATGAGATGAATTCAATTGAACTATTCAACATTCAGCAAATATTTGACGTATCAACAAATGAAACTTTTAAATTTCGTGACACAGAAAGATACTTTGTAAATGTCAAAATTGAAAATAAACTACAACAATTTGAAGTAGACTCAGGTGCAGGACATACACTCTTACCGAAATTCTACTTCGACAAACTTAATCTTCAAGCCAAACTGCAACCTACAAAAACTCGTTTTCGATCATATACAGCTGGAATTTTCGACCCAATAGGAATCACAGAAGTTTCAGTTGAATACAATGGGAATAAATCAAATGAAATACTATTTGTTGTACCAGACCAATTTTCACCATTGATAGGACGATCATGGATTCGACATCTCAATATTCAGCTTCAAGATATCGACGAAAAACAAAATGCAAAAAAACAAGACAATTCAATTTATGTAATTAACCCTGTAAATGCTTTAAATAAAATTTATTCTTTGTATGCAGATATTTTTGAACCAAGCATCGGACGTATTCCTAACATTGAATGTTCATTAAAGCTACGGGAAAATGCTAAGCCACGTGCTTTCAAATTTCGAGAAATTCCACATGCATTGAAACAAAAAGTCGAGGAAGAACTAAATAATTTAGAAAACACAGGAATCATTTCAAAAGTTACAGAAAGTGACTGGACTTCACCTCTCGTTGTTATTCCAAAGGCAGACGGAAGTGTAAGACTCTGTGTCGACTACAAGATTGGAGTAAATCCACAACTACAATCGGCCCACTATCCTATACCGAAAATAGACGATATGTTAAGTAATTTGTACAATTCAACATTTTATTGCACTCTTGATTTATTTAAAGCATATTTACATATACCAGTCGATGAAGAAAGTGCAAAAATACAAACAATCATTACACATAAAGGTACCTACAAATTTAATCGACTATCATTTGGAATAAAAACTGCCCCAAGCGAATTCAATCGAATTATGGACCAAATTCTAGAGGGTCTCCCAGGAGTTATGAGCTATTTTGATGATATAATTATTCATGGAACAACAATAGACGAATGCTACAAACGCCTATGTAAATGTCTAGATCGACTAAAAGACCATGATCTACACTTAAATAAAAATAAATGTCAATTTTTCAAAACTAAAATAAAATACCTTGGACACGTTATCGAAAGAAATAAAATCTCAAAAGACCCTTCAAAAGTTCAAGCAATCATGGACGCTCCAAGGCCACAAAATCAAGATGAAGTGAAACGATTTCTAGGCATGGTAACATACTACTCGAGATTTATTCCCAAAGCGTCAACATTAACATACCCACTACGACAATTATTACAGAAAAAGAAAAAATTTCACTGGTCTACAAGTTGTGAGTCTGCATTTTTAAAACTGAAACAAGAAATTTCAAGTGATAGAGTTCTCATTCCCTTTAACCCGCAACTACCAGTTATAGTTGCTTGCGATGCTTCACCAATAGGCATTGCAGGGATACTCTCACATATTGTAGATGGTGTAGATAAACCAATTGCATTTGCATCAAGGTCACTTTCAAAAGCAGAAATGAACTATAGCCAATTAGATAGAGAAGCATTGGCAATAGTATTTGCCTTAAAGAAATTTTATTATTTTATTTATGGAAGACCTTTTACATTAATAACTGACAACCGACCACTAACCCACATCTTTCATGAAAATTCTAAACTTCCAGCAATGACATCAGCCAGACTTCTACGATACGCAGCATGGCTTACAAACTTCAATTATCAGATTCGACATAAACCTGCTGAAGAAAATATGCATGCGGATTTCTTATCCAGAGCATCAATAAAAGAACAAATATCAGCAATCGAAAAAAGCATCGAAGAAGAAGTCGCATTGCTTACCAACGAAACCATATACCAAATTTCAAACTCTACATTAAATTATAAAACATTAGCTGAAGAAACCGAACGTGATGAAGAGCTGTCAACAATCAAATCAGATTTGTTAAATGGTGAAATCTATGACTCAGAATATTATCTTCAAAATGGAATCATTTTCAAGGGTCAACGTGTATTAATACCAAAGATACTACAAAAAGTAGTCCTAATCGAACTTCATCATACTCATATCGGTATCGTGAAAATGAAGCAGTTGGCAAGAAGATATGTATATTGGAAAAACCTTGACCAGGATATTGAATCATTAGTCAAGTCATGTCCTGAATGTGCGAGTGTCAAAAAGAACCCATCAAAAATTCCTGTCCACAACTGGAACATACCAGACGAAAATTTCGAAAGGGTTCATATTGATTACGCAGGACCATATGAAAACCATTACTTCTTTGTATTGGTTGACGCGAAGTCAAGATGGGTAGAAGTACGTATATCGAAACAGGCCCCTACATCTCAAACGACTATTCAACACCTGCAATTCATATTTTGTACTCATGGATTGCCTAGAATCCTTGTTTCGGACAATGCAACAATTTTTAAAAGTGAAATATTCACAAAATTCTGCCAAGAAAATGGAATTCAGCAAAAGTTCATAGCCCCTGGACATCCCGCAACCAACGGTATAGCAGAGAGAAATGTACAGACTCTGAAGCAAAAACTAAAAGCAATGTCCACTATAAAATTACCACTCCATCGAAAGGTTCAAGAAATTCTATTGAGATATCGTTCAACTCCGCTTGCTAATGGGAAATCTCCAGCGGAACTTTACCTGCAGAGGAAATTACGTATCAAATTGGATATTCTTAAACCTCCTAAACAGGTCTTGAATTCCCCAAATCCTTCACGGGTACGACAACTATGCGTGGGAGACAGAGTACAGGCTAGGTGGTATTCAAATAATAAACCATCTTGGAGGTTCGGTACCATAATTAGAAAATTTGGCAAGTTACATTATCTGGTCCGACTCGACGGAGATGGATATATTCTAAAACGCCACATAGAACAATTACGGTATGTTACAGTTCCTGAACAAGCTACACCATCCAAATTTTTAAAAGAAGAGGATCCATTTATTGAAACAAAATCCAACAATCAACCCCATTCCGAAATTATAGAAATTCCAGTTGATCATAGTAATACAGATCAAGAGCAAGAGACAATTATCGTTGGAGCACCTGTGGACAGAGAAACTCAAGCAGTACGAAGATCAGGAAGACAACGACGTCCCCCAGCATATTTAAATGACTATATAACAAATTAAGAAAAAATATGCGTGGGAGAATTGTTATGTCCAAACTAATGTTGCTAGGATAAGAAAGAAAAAACAATATATATGAAATATGTCAGTTGTCATAATATGAAACATTATTTCAGTAATTAAAAGTATAATCAATTTCTAAGCGTGTAATTCATTTATAAATTAGACATAATATGTACAACTACACATTTACGAAATGGATCATATACGGCGAAGAATTTACAAAGGTTGCGTTTTAGAGCACCTAGAAGTTGATGCTGATTTTATAAGAATGTGTGTGTGGCGATTTTTCCTTAAATTTGGTATTAAAAACTCATATATAATTTGAAACTACATATTAGATTTTCATCATATATTATTAATCGGATGTAGTACTTAATTTGGAGATGTAACAGATTTTTGACGAAAACAGTAAAACATAATCCAAAATTTCGTATTACAGACTTTTCTATTTATTGGACAACAAATTAGATTTTATTTACAAACGATCAACCGGGAGTGATACTTTACTTAAAGCTCACTGCTATTTTAAACATGAAATTGGCAGGAGGTCATGTGCTGGCCACATCAGATTTTTGTATTTGAAATGATCCTCTTTGGCAAGTTTACCACCTTTTCTAAACTTTACTACTTTGGTTTTTGTTAGATTTATTTTCATTTTATTGAAATTGCAGTATTTTGATAGGTTTTCAAGCGCTATATTAATATCTTTGGCTGATGTGCTGTAGATTACTAAATCATCGGCGTATAATAATATTTTTGAATATTTTGTACCTTTTTTAATTTTATTTGGCAGATCTGCTATGTAGAGTATGAATAATGTTGGACTCAGACCATCACCTTGTGCAACACCTTTTGTTTGAATTATTTGTTGTGCTGTTTGATTACCAATAGTTACAAATATATTATTTTTTATTAATATGTCGTTTATTAAAGTTAATAGTGGGATTCTGAAACTCGGCGTTAATTAACTTTTGGCGTTAACGTGAATTAACGACGATTTTGCCACTTGTGGTATTCTGAAACTCAGCGTTACTTAACGTTAACGCCGCTAACCGGCGTTAATTCACGCTGGGAATATTAGAGCGTGAACCATCGAAACGGTGGCTTACATGAGTGTTTTATGGTATGAATAGCCATACTATTTTTTGTGTACTGCTTTAGACACTTGCAAAATGTATTTTATTAACAGTGAGTAGTGTTATTCATGTTATATGTAATGATTATTATTTATATATTAATTATTAATTATTATTTATATATTAATAAACAATGTTAACCTTGCAATATAAAATTTTCAAATTACAAACAACAGTATCAACTTTCGAATTATCGGTACATTAATGCAACACAGAAAATGACTGCTGAACCCGAGACCCGCGGATGTATCGATGAGGAAAAATCAAGTGAAAAAAAGTAATTTTATGTTACTTGCAAAAATTGAAAAATCCTTTGTTGTAATAATCATTTATGTTTTAATACAACAATAAATACTTTCAAGGAAAGTGATTTTTTAGTATGGATTATAAGAAGAAATTCGTATTATAATGAACAAAATTGTATGTGATTACAACAAAGAATATACTGATTACAACAATACACCATTGGAATAAATTCAGCAAATTATTGATTTATTAGAAAAGTAATTGTATCCTGGTACCTATACTAAAATAGTACCTAAATGTTTCCCATTTCAAATGCAAAAGTAACTTCTTTCATAAATGTACTGACTGCACATTGGCTAATATTATTTATAATATTAAAAACATTATTCTGTGAAAGTGTAAACAATTTCGCAAATCTCCAATCTTGTATATTATAAATTCTTGTTTTTTTTCTATTTTTTGTAAAATACTAAACTAAAAATAAACGGTGTTGTTCACCATTTTTATGAAATAATTGCATTTTATTAATTTACCAGAAATATGTTTTTAACACAAAATGCACGTAAGTTTATTTGACGTTTGACATATACTTTTTAAATTGACGGGTAAGTGCAGTTTTTGTTACGTTTAATGATTTTTTATTGGTTGAAAATTCAAAAAGGGAAAGATCACACGGATGTATGCGACGTGAACTAACGCTGGCGTTATTAACGTTCCACGTTCACGCCAGTGTTTCAGAATACCAGTTTAACTCCGAAACGTGAACGTTACTATCGTTACTTAACGCCGAACGTTATTTAACGCTGGTTTCAGAATCCCACTGTTAATATTCGACCTCCAAGTTTAAACTGATTTATTGATTTAATTATTTTTTTTTATAATTTTTTTATGTATTTATATAGCCTAATATGGAAATGGCGAAATGGCGATAGGTGTTGTGCTGGCCACAACAGATTTTTTTAACTTTCAAAATATAATCGAACAAAAAAATTCACAGTTATAACTGTTATAAAATCAGTCGGGTCTATCAGTCTGGGTGCCACCTCCTAATAAGTTTATTTATTATTTGGCGAATAATTGCTATGGTAATAATAAATGTTGAAAATATTGTATTCATAGTAATTATTCGCCAAATAAAATCTTTTAGAGATGGATATCTCGGCCCTCAATTATATTTGATTATAACAAAAAACACTCCCAATTATACCAAAGAACATCTGATTATATGACAAAGGAAATATGATTACAACAAAGAATTTACTGGTGATACAAAAAGGTAATTATTGTAATAATTAGGTATTAACAATTACTCGAAATTTCAGTTAAACAGTATTTATCTCGGTGAAATAATAGCATTTATTCTCTTACGAAACCAACGGGTGCACCAAAATGCTATTTCACTAAGATTTCGAGTAATTTGTAAACATTTAATCAATACCACAGTCAAGATGTCAAGAAATTTCCCACATTGTAATAATTATTATAATTTGTTTTATTTTCCATTTCTAGGGCATAATGAAAACTAGGTTATTAAAAATTGTTAAAATTATTAATGACCAGTACAACGCTTAAGCCTCATTTCCACCGAATGTTTTTATGCTTAATGCATAGTGCATAAGGCTTGATGCATTATGACAATTTACTAGGATACCATTGCCAGCTACTTTATTTAGTGACTAATTCAACAAATGTCACAATTTATTCCCTTATAACTTGTTTAGCAGACTGCCAATGCATCGGCAATTCTTTTTTTTTTTAATATGTTATTTATAATTTTTCTGTTCTATATCCATAATGAAAAATTAAAAATTTAATAATTATAAAATAGACTGACAGTTGACAGTGCAGGTTAGTTATTAATTATTGCTCTTACGCATTAGGACAATCGGTGGAAATAAATCTTTATTGTTGTCTTAACTACAGGGTAACAAAAAAAGTGCGTATCGAAATTTTAACAGTAATTTGTAATAACTCATTTGACATTTTTTTCAGATGCAATATTGTCAATTTAAACCAGTGCTTAAAATTTAACTATAAGCGGTGCATCTGGCTATTAGTATTTTTAACGAGATACAGTGAAATGATTCAAAGATAGTTGAGTTCACTAGTCGCAGTTTTCAATTTAATTAATTTTTATCGTTACAATTTTTATATTTCTAATTAAAAAGATTAATATTGTTTTTCGTATATGATCAGACGTCCAGTAGATTGTGTTTTGATTTTTAATTTTTTAATTATTTTTAAATATATGGCTCTTTTTAATTATTCACTCAATAAAACCAACCATATTTTTTTCACAGTAGCTTGAAGTTATTTTTGTGTACTTTTTTAAATGGAGAAAGTTTGTAACCATAAGAAAAAGTTTTTACATAAAGATAAAGTTTTTCTTAAGAATATTTGGCGTCAATTGATTGTGGAACAAATAACAAATGATTATAGAGGCCTTGCCAACTTTTTTGTAGTTCATGGTCACTTCTTTGTATATAATACAATTTCTTTACTGGCTTAATGGAATATGGGTATTGGGTTATTTCACTACGTAGAGATGGCGTTGTACGCCAACGTCAAACGTTCAACAAAGGAATGCTTTTGTTTAACCAAAGTGTATCATTGCTGACAATAGTTTTTCTTTGATTCTTCTTGTATTTTGACTTTTCTTTCAGTGTTTATTAATATTTTAGGTAGAGTACATTTCCTTGTTTCCTGTTTTACTAGTTGTAGCAGAAGATTAATTATTATTTTTCATTTTAAATACTTTAGATTAGTAGTTTTTAGGTTATCTTCACAGTTTAGTTTTTTCTTATGGTCAGTTCTACAATAAATATTAGATAATAGTTGTTTCATTAATTGTAAATATTAGTTCTATTAACTATTTTCCATCATATAAACTGTGCACGCTTATATAAAAGCATACGAATAAAATAAAATAGTTGCCTTGTTCAAGTTCCAAATTTTGCCACCAGGTCAGTATTGGTATTCTTATCCCAATATTTATTTATATTTTTATTTACATGATTGTACATGTTACAAATGTTAATTATGACTCTGACAGCGACTAATGATATACGTAGTACTACGTAATATAGGTATTCAATAATAATAATTTCATATGAATAAACTTTAGCATTATTTTTAATATTTACAGTGACTAGATGGGCACGAATGTTTATCAAATGATATTAAAGATTACGGTTGATATATGTAACAGAAAATAAAAATTGCTAAAAAATGAGCAACGGCGAAAAACGTCTACCTGGCTCTATGTGAGTGACATGCGAGAAATTTAATAATATTTATAAGGACCACATATAGCGATGTCACTATGTATCAACATCTAGATTTTAGACGGAAAGTACATGGTCCGTTACTTTATTATATTAAAAAATCACTATTCTAGGTGTCTCAAGTAATCCTTAAATAATTTTTTTTTTTTCAAATCAATAACATTTTTGTGCATTCATTCGATATATTAACTAAATTTTGCATATTTCTAAATCGTCCAGAATTTATTTCCTACGGGATTAGACCACTAAAAAGTTGGAGCTTTTGGTAATAAGGTGGCATTTTGTATGCTTGTGATCACTAAGTAAATTTTTAAATATTTTCAACACTAGAATTAGCAATATGTTTACAAATTTTAAGAGTAAATTGTTAATTGTAACTTAAATAAACACATTTTAAGGTAAATGTATGTAATTAAATTTAAACTTGCAAAAAAAAAAAAACGAATCCAGAAAAACGTGTTATGTTTTTTTTTGTTTGTCAATTTCCTAGTTTAGGTAATTCTCAATTAGTTATTTAACTAGGTACTGAAATACCAGATGTGTACAGCAGAGGCTGTCGATGTTCTAAATCTGTGTTTGTTTTTGCCGATATTAGAATGGGGTCCTATACCATTTTTCTTTTATTTTTTTTTCTGTAAGAACAGGATAAAATAAGAATTTTAGTACAAACGCGACTTAAAAATTTTACGTAATAAGCGAGATATGAATTTTTAAAGTTTAAGAATTTGTGCGTGACGTAGCAGGTACTAACAAGTGATCGATAAACAATGGGACAAACTGTTAGTTATAGAGGGAACAATTTTTTTCATGTTTGCATAGCTGAAATGTTTGTAAATAAAAACTTATACGTTATATTCATGAATAAATTATTATTAAGTATAAATAACGTAAATAATAACCTTTTTTTCCTAATACATTATAGAACCTTGAAACAGTTTGACAATATTATTACACAAAGCATGACGACGGATGGCGCCAGTGTTGGCCTGTTTTGAAGTTTCAATATTAATTTAACTAATATTATTATTAATTTAATTAATATTACAAATTGATTTAATTATAAATATATTATTATTGTTAATATTACTAGATGTTATAATTGACCAAATTCATCAAACACAAACTTGTTAAATGTTTTGTTAGGTTATGGAATAACATGACATTTCATATTCTTTTAAAGGTGACCGCTAAAGACGCGCGAATCTCCTTTTTAAAATCAGGCGACCAATCAAATTCTTAGTACCTAACGTGTCATACCCAATTAGTAATAATCTTCAATCGCTTATAGTTTATGGCCTAGTCAATATTTAAAGAATTTTTTTTCACTAATACTCATTAATTTATGTATATTTTCGTCTTCTTATTTAACATAGTTAAAATATGACTATGGTATAGGACCCCATTAATATTAATTTAGTGATTATTTTTAATACCTATTTTGAAGGTTATCGCCATTACTATGCGTTTGTTGTACGGATGCTATGCGTTTGTTGTACGGATGCTATGCGTTTGTTGAACGTTTGCTATGTAAATAGCAACAACAGGCAGTTAAAGTGATATTTTACAGACTGTTAGCTGTCAAAACAATCGCACTTTTAATGTCAATCGGCAAAAAATATATTTTTGTGCAATTAAGGTTACTTAATATTTTTACACAATTTTCATAGTATTTAGTGTATATATGTGTATGTGTGTGTACGTGTTTGTGGTATTAGCGCTCTAACTCTAATACTAACAATCGAAAAATTTTGAAACCTTGTATTTCGACTCTATACCTATATGGAAAGAAACTATTAGATTTTGGGGTAAACCGAATAACTGGAAATAGCACTTTACTTGAAGCTCAAAATGGTTTGTCTTCGAAAAATACATTTGAATGTCATTTTTTCGCATTTTATGGTATTATAAAAATTAAAGATTATTAAATTTTCTACAGATATACGTTCATACATTTTCTATATATTTTATATATAAATTTATAAAATAATCTAATTTATAAATCTAGGAGCCTACGTATCAAAGATAAACACAAGTCCTTTGTTACACAGTTCATATTTCAAATGTATGTAACTGACAGATAAATGTCAAGGTCAAAAAAACAAATTATTTCAAATTAATAATGGTGACATTTGAAAAAGAAAGTAGTAAATAAAGCAATAGTTATATGCAAAGGAACTTATTGTAGTTTGCAGTATTAATAAATATGTAGGTATGTATTTAAATTAATAAAAAAATAAATAGCGGGAAGTATTGTGTTGGCCACATCCGATTTTCTATGTTCATAATCTTTCTTTTTACCCCATAAATTTAATCATTGTAGCATTTTTACTGTTTGAAGCAAATGAATGATTAAGGACAAATTATACAGTCAAAACACAGTTTTTGACCCATTTAACCAAATCGGTTCCTACGCCCCTGGGTGTAACAACAAGAATTTCCGGAGTCGACGATTGATGAATTAATGTATAAAATTAAATTATAGATAATAATTCATAGTATGATAATGTATTGTAATCAACGAGATACAAAATACATATTGTTTAATATTTAATCAAAATATGTTATATATAAATGTAAATACGTACAATGTTGTTTATTAGTATATTATATGAAATATAATCCCATGGAAATTAACAATAACAATAATAATTATTTATAATTTATATGTTTTTATATTTTCTTAGCGATAATAAATTACACATAAATTTCTATAAATAAATAATAGATGGATATATTACACTAAATACGAATGTGTATTACTGTCTATTTACCTATTTTAAAAATTTAAATACAAAAATTTGGATAATTAGAATAATAATTAGGGCTATGACTTAGAACTAGGTGTATAGTTATATTAATAGTAATTTTAAATGTAACCCAAAACAATTTTGGTCACATATAAATAAACAACGTAAAGATAATATCATGTCCTCTTTATTTATTTACAACGATGAACAATTTAATAAATATTCAGATATTTCAAATGCATTTGCAGAGTATTTTTCTTCAGTGTATAATTCGGATAATCAAAATATCAATGTAAACAACAATGTTAGTGAAAATAATAATTTATTTAACGTACTCACAATAAAAAAAATTACTAAGTCAGATGTTCTTAAGGCTATTAATGAAATTAATGGTAAATCTGCAACTGGTCCAGATAACATTCCCAGTTTTATTCTTAAAGGATGTGCAAATATACTGGTGAAACCTTTAACCATAATTTTTAATTCTGCACTTCAACATAAAATATTTCCAAATTCATTGAAGCTGGGACGAGTGTGTCCCATATATAAATCTGGAAACCCTAAATATGTAACAAACTACAGACCGGTAACAATTTTACCATCTGTTTCTGTTACTACGAAAATGATATTTATATATTTAATCAAAGATGCATGTGTTTGTTTTGTTAATTAAATAATAATGTATAATATGTCAATCAATATAATAATGTGTCAAAATATAATTGTGTGTTCTTTGAGTGTATAACTGTTAAAGTACAGATACAAAATACTGCAAACCAAGAGGTTATGGGCCCAGGCACCCATATTTAACAGTAAAGAAAGAAATACAAATAATTATTCATCATCAAATATGACTTCTTCATCGTTTGTAATTGAAAAATTATTAGGTCGTGATAATTACAGTTCATGGAAGTTTGCAATGCAAGCTTTACTGGAACACGAAGACCTATGGGGATGTATAACAGGAGAAGAAGATGATGAAAAGAAGATTGCAAAAGCGCGATCTAAAATTATTCTCTCCGTTGACCCGATTAACTATGTACATATTCAAGATACAGCAACAGCAAAAGATGCTTGGGAAAACCTCCAAACTACTTTTGAAGATTCGGGTTTAACAAGAAAAGTAGGATTACTTAGACTTCTAGTAACTACGAGATTAAGTAATTGCGAGTCAGTAGAGCAATACGTCAACAAAATTATTTCTACTTCTCATAAATTAAATGGTTTAGGATTTAATGTCAATGACGAATGGGTTGGCACATTATTATTAGCCGGCTTACCAGAAGAATATGGTCCGATGATAATGGGCCTGGAAAGCTCGGGAATAGCTATTACAGGTGACTCAATAAAAACCAAAATACTACAAGATGTCAAGTTGACAGCAGAAGGTAAAGCAAGCGGTTCATGTTCTGCACTCTATACAAAAAAATATAATACAGAAGTACGTTGTTATGAATGTAATGGTACAGGCCATTATGCAAGAAACTGTAAAAAGAGAAACCTAAATAAAAACAATAAATGTAATAATAGTTGGAAACAAAAGCAAAAATACAATAAAGAAAATGCAGACAAAAAATGTTTTTATGCATTCAATGCAGTACAAAATGTGAAGAAAACAGAATGGTACTTAGATTCATGCGCATCTTCACATATTGTTGCTGATGATAGTAAATTAATAAACGAAACAGTATCTCCCCCAATAGAAATAATGACAGCTAATAATACAACGATGACTGTTAGTAAAAGAGGCGATACTAATTTATTTGTTGTAGTTGACAAGAAAGTAAAAGAAATATTAGTCAAAGACGTACTTCATGTACCAAATGCAGCAGCAAATTTATTATCAATAAATAAAATTATTGAAAAAGGATACTCTGTTACCTTTAATTCTCATGGTTGTCAAATAACAACATCAAGTGGAGAAATAATGGCTACAGGTATAGCAGAAAATGGAATTTATAAAATTCTAACTACCGAACATAAAGCAATGGCTATATCTGAAGTAGATAATGGTATGTTATGGCATCGGCGACTTGGCCATTTAAATAGAAAAGATATGTACTCATTGAAGAATTTAGCAATTAATTACAGTTTTGAAAAATGTAGTTCTGAGCCATGTATAGATTGCATCAAAGGAAAACAATCGCGTAAACCATTTAAACCAAGTGGTAAAAGATCAGAGAATATCCTGGAGTTGGTTCATTCTGATTTGTGTGGACCGATGGAAAATTCATCATTGGGAGGTTCCAGATATATATTCACACTGATTGATGACTATTCGCGAAAAGTGTTTGTCTACTTCCTGAAACATAAAAGTCAAGTACCGGAAACATTCCTAAAGTTTAAAAATCTTGTCGAAAATCAAACTGACAAAAAGATAAAAACTTTGAGGACAGACAATGGTAAGGAATATTTAAACAATAGATTAAAGAATATTTTAGAAAAATCCGGAATTCGTCACCAAGTAACTGTACCGTATAGTCCTCAACAAAATGGTTTAGCAGAAAGAGTAAATAGGACAATTATTGAAAAAGCTCGCAGTATGTTGTCGGATGCAAATTTACCAGTGGAGTATTGGGCAGAGGCGGTTTCAACTGCTGTCTATCTTATTAATAGATCTCCAGCAACATTAACGAAGATAACTCCATATGAAGCTTGGACAAGGAAGAAACCAGATCTTAGTAATTTAAAAATATTTGGATCAAGAGTTATGGCTCATATCCCAGATCAGAAAAGAAGAAAATGGGATAAAAAATCTAAAGAATGCATATTTATTGGTTACAGTGATGAAATAAAAGGTTATAAATTAATAGATAAAGAGAAAAGAATTATTATAAGCAGAGATATTATTTGGCTTGAAGGTGAATTCGCCGGAAAAAACAAGAACGAAGAAAATAAGACGAAAATAGATAATATGGAAATGATAGACCAAAGTACAATGGAAGAAAAAGAAACTCAAAAAATAAATGAAAATAGTAACCAAACTGATCAAATGTCTGAAGATAATGTAAGTACTGTAGAAAATTCAAATTTAGAAAATGTTTCAGAAAACTTACGGAGATCTACTAGAAAGTCAAAACCAAAAATAATGGATGACTATTATACGTACTATACCTGCAACAGATATTCTGAACCAGAAACTGTTCAAGAAGCTATGAGAGGAGAAGAACAAGAACAATGGTTACAAGCTATGAAGAGTGAATATGAATCTCTAATTAAAAATGAAACTTGGATGTTAGTAGAAAAACCTAAAGATAGAAAAATTCTTGAAACTAAGTGGGTTTTCAAGAAGAAAACTAATGAAAATGGAGACATCGAGCGTTACAAAGCCAGATTAGTGGCAAAAGGATATGCTCAAGTACCAGGAGTTGATTTTGACGAAACATATTCTCCAGTTGTACGTTTTACTTCCCTAAGATACATTTTTGCATTAGCTGCAAAATATAAAATGTATATTCATCACATGGACGTCATAACGGCTTATCTACAAGGTGAAATAGATTTGGATATATACATCAAACAACCAGAATTCATGGAGAAAAAAGGAGAAGAAAATAAAATCTTAAAACTGAAGAAAGCTATTTACGGATTAAAACAAAGTGGGAGATTATGGAATCAGAAATTAACAAAAACATTGAAAGATATGAATTTTATCCAAAGTAAAACAGACCAATGTATTTTTTATAGAAAATCAGAAGGAAAATTAGTTATTATTACAATTTATGTGGATGATTTATTAATTTGTTCATCAGACATAAATTTCGTAAACAAAACGAAACGAAATTTAATGAAACAGTTTCAAATGAAAGATTTGGGAGAAGTAAAATACATTTTGGGAATCGGAATAGAGAATAATGTAGAAGAAGGGACAATAAAACTAGACCAAAATAAATATACGGAAAATATTATTAAGAAATTCAATATGTGGGAATGTAACCCCGTGAGCACTCCACTAGATCCAAATCAAAAATTGGACTACTACAAAGAAAAGGAAGAAATAAAAAATATTCCCTATCAAGAAGCTATTGGTAGCTTGTTATATCTTGCACAAACTACAAGACCTGATATTTCCTATGCTACAAATCTACTGAGCAGGTTTTGCAAGAGACCATCTGAAATGCACTGGAAAGCAGTTAAGAGAATATTTAGATATTTAAAAGGCACGATGGGAGCAAAACTGGAATATACAGCAAAGGGCAATGAAGAAATTATTGGATTCACCGATGCAGATTGGGCTAATGAAGTGAATAATCGACATTCAACAACTGGCTATGCTTTTACTTTCCAAGGGGCAGTAATTTCATGGCAAAGCAAGAAACAGAAAACTATAGCCTTATCAACAACGGAAGCCGAATACATGGCATTATCAAGTGCTTGTCAAGAAGCAATTTGGCTACGGAATTTGAACGTAGAAATAAATCCAGTTCTTTCAAAACAAGCAACAGTTATATATTGCGATAACAAAGGAGCTGTTGATTTGGCACATACCAGTAATTTCAAGCAGAGAACGAAGCACATTGATGTGCGTCATCATTTCGTTAAAGAAAAGATTGAAAATAATGAAATAATCGTGGAGCACACACCAACCGAAAAGATGATTGCCGATTCGTTAACAAAACCTTTATTCAAAACGAAACATGAATTATGTTCTCAAGGTATGGGAATAAAAATATAAATATATTTTCATGGGAGGGTGTTACTACGAAAATGATATTTATATATTTAATCAAAGATGCATGTGTTTGTTTTGTTAATTAAATAATAATGTATAATATGTCAATCAATATAATAATGTGTCAAAATATAATTGTGTGTTCTTTGAGTGTATAACTGTTAAAGTACAGATACAAAATACTGCAAACCAAGAGTTTCAAAAGTATTAGAAAAAATATTGTACGACAAGTTATATAATCATTTAAAATCAGTCATAGCCGTTGAACAGCATGGATTTGTTAAACAGAAATCTACAATAACCAATTTGACTACAATTGCTCTGGACATCTCGTCAGCTATTGACAACAACAATCAATTAGATGTAATATTTACTGATTTGAGTAAAGCTTTTGATAAAGTTAGTCATGAGATTTTAGTAAAAAAATTAAATTCATTTGCAATTAGTAATGATACACTACTCTTATTTAAATCTTACTTATCAGACAGAGTGCAGTACGTTGAATATAATAAATGCAAATCAAAGGAATTTATTCCTTCTTCTGGTGTGCCTCAAGGCTCATTATTGGGACCACTGTTCTTTATTCTTTTTATAAATGATTTGCCTGAGCATGTCAATTATACCAAATGTCTTTTATATGCTGACGACCTCAAAATATATAAAGAAATAAAAACTATAACGGATTGTATTCACGTACAAAAATATATAGATGCTATTAGCAACTGGTGCAAGGATAATAGTCTAGAATTTAATGTTAAAAAATGCAAAATTTTATCTTTTTCACGCAAAAAGGATATTACGGAATATAATTATAACATAAATTTCTATATATTGGAACGTGTATATGAATTCAAAGATTTAGGTCTGATATTCCAAATTAATTTTAAATTTGAAAATCACTGTAAAGAGATTGTTAACAAGGGATACAAAAATTTGGGTTTCATACTAAGAAATGCCAATAATTTAACTGTAGATACACTTATAGTTTTATTTAATTCGTTGGTTAGGTCAGTATTAGAGTATGGATGTATAATTTGGAATCCTATGACCCAAATTATGGAAAAACACATTGAAAGAGTTCAAATGAGATTTTTGAGATATTTATTTTATAAACAGTTCAATGTTGGACCAAAAAGGATCTCATATAGAGACCAATTAAATATATTTGAAATTCGAAGCCTGACACAAAGGCGTACAATGATCATTTTCACCTTTATATGAAATATAATTCACTCTAATATTGACTCGCCAACTTTATTAGAAGCGTGCCCTTTTTATGCACCATCTGTCGTATTAAGACCTAGAGAAAAAATATTTCATGTCACACTTGCTCGCCATTAAACCATGCATTTCATCTAGTGAATGAAATATGTTCTAAAATAGGAAACTTAGATGTGTTTTGTTCCAATAAAAACTGTATTCGTGCTCTTCTTTAATATGTTTTTAATTGAACTACTAATTTATTTTTTTAACATGTGTGTATTTGTATTTTATGTATATTTTATGTGTATTTGCATTATTGAATAAGAAACTGTAAATATGTAACTGGGATTTTTTCTGTATATTTGCAGTATAAATAAACTATTATTATTATTATTATTATTATTATTATTAGTTAAAAAAAAAGAACCCACCCATTCGGCCCAAATGGAATACTGGTTGGAGTCGATTCTTTACCCGTAAGATCCATAAAAACCGTAGACCCGTATGACCCGTAAGAACCGTATAACCTGTAAGAACCGTATAACCCGTAAGAACCGTATTACCCGTAAGACTTGACGTTATTTATGAAGCGTATGACTGCCTGTATAATTGCGCCGCACCGAGAACATATATATCTCATTACTGCATTTAAATGCACACATTTAAATTATTCGTACTTGTGTCTGTTTTACAAATCTAGATTTTTTTTTCCTATTATTGTACAAATTACTAACATAAGCTTTGTTCGATGACATGTACTAGGCCGTCCTAGTGTTAACTTTCTTATACTAACATGTTTTATGAGAAACGGGCAGCTTCTGGCAGGCTGTCCGATGACAAAAATTTAAGAACTAGTGCTCACGTTTCTGACCTGACTCGCGAGGTGGTGTAGAAAGTGCAGACTAGGAGTGGGGGTAGCAAAATGTTGTTCGGTAGACATTTTAATTCTATCCTATCTACATATCTGTTTATTAACCTAAAATTTTACACATTGAGAAATTAAAATAATGGATTCAGATATAGTATATTCTTTTTGTTTTGTTATATAAAGAATTAATTAATATATGTCTCTGAATCTGATGAAGAATCAAGTGATGATTGATATTCGTCAGAATCGTTTATTAGTTCAAACATTATGCTCTTTAAAACAGACTTTTCTGCAGTCACTTCTTTGCAGCTTTATGATATGACTGTGTTTATAAACAATCTAACCTTTTACACCTTTGGCTACGATTGGATTGATTACTCACAGCTGAGCAAACTTGCCCAAATATACACTAGTGTGTTTTATGAAACCACAAGAATTAGACTGTACTAGTGTACACTACACTGCACTGCTCTTTTCTGCTCTGCACTTCAAGCACTTCTCATATATTTTAAAACTAATTGTATTATGTGAAATGTTTAATCAAATAAACCAACTAAAATTAAATAAAATTGTTTTTCAACGTTATGATTTATTTAAATGGATAATTAGCAAAAGAATAATACTTCTTACGGATCTTATTGATCTTACGGGTCTTATGGGTTTTAAGGGTCTTTGGATCTTATGGGCGAAAAATCTATTCCGAACTATATTCGCTGAAATACGGGTGAACGGGTGGTCTTTTTGGTCCACCGGTATTCTTAGTACTAATAATAATAATAGAAAAATCTGAAGTGGCCAACACAATACCTTCCGCTATTTAATTTTTATTAATTTAAATACATACCTACATGTTTTAATTCTGTAAACTATATTAAGTTCATTTGGAAACAACTATTGCTTTATTTACTATTTTCTTTTTTAATGTCACCATTATTAATTTGTAGTGATTAGTTTTTTCACAGTGACAACAAAGGAATTGAATTTATCTTTAAACCATAGGCTCTGGGATTTATATAAAAGATTATTTTTTAAATTTATCTGTAAAATATATAGAAAAAGTATTAATGTATAAATGTAGGAAATTCAATAATCTTTAATTTTTATAATGATATAAAATGTGAAAAAATGACATTTAATAGTAGTTTTTGAAGAAAAATTATTTTAATAATTATTTGAGTTACAACACAACGGACACAAAATCCATTCACACACACACACACACACACTCACACACACACACACACACACACACACTCACACACACACACAAACACAGAGACATCATCGTGAAAATGTTAAAATTAGATTCTAGGGACCTTAAAACGTGATCATTTACTACAATCTCAATATGCGATTTTTAGCACGAAAATATTTTGTGTTTTATTGTATTCTTATTTATTAAAATTCACTCATATATTATTTATGATAAAATTGCACACATTATTTACTGTTTGCGCATGAAATGAATAAAGCACTGATCATAACAGTCTTCTTAATAAAATTTCCTTTGAATATTGTGTGTGTTGCATGCATAATCCTATTAAAATAATACCTTTCCGACCAGTCACAGCGGGGAACATGAATGGGGAATCAAAGTAAAGAAATCGTTAGATTAAATAAATAATATAATGGGACATTCCAGTTCGGTATCGATTTCGTATCAGTGGACACATTAGTCCGTGTGGCCGAGGAATCGCAGGGTTGGTCAACGTGTAATTAAGGCCCATTTGTTCTTATGACGCTAGTAGGGCAAATGCACACCAGAGCGCTCCACTTACCAGATGCAAAACCCGGATGCGTACGTATAAATCATAGATGTGGTGAATATGAAATAAATATATAAATTTTAGCATTTTGGTATTACAGGTTATGTTTAGGTGTATGATACGATGCGTGGGTCCTTTTCCGTACGGCATAAAATCCTCAAAATATAAGAAAAATCAATTAATTTGTCTGTATGGACCTAATTGCATATGAAGACGGGGCGGGAAGAATGATTTAAATCCTAATTTCTAATAATTGAGAATTTTAATTTGCGTTTTTTTTTCGCAAAATAAAAAGAAATTGTAATGAATTTTAGTTAATAGCTCAGAAACGACAGCAAAATAAAAAAATCTGTTGTGGCCAGCACAAAACCTTCCGTCAATTCAATGTATTTCGTACAAATCCGATACCAAAAGTTTCTTGGAAAATATTCTATATATCCTGTAAAATTGTAACACGAACACACTATTTTTTACAAATTCCATATTGCAAGTTCCTTTGAAAAGAATTCTACAAATCCAGTAAAATTATAAGACGGACGACCATTATGTAAATTGCACTTGACATTTCCTCATTCCTATCCAACGCATCTTCTTCACACAGTTATTCCTTTCTCAAATCTTCTGCTACACGGTCCTTCCATCTTTTCTTTGCCCTTCCCCGTATTCCTGGCATTGAAACTGTAAGTCACTTGCGAGGGACACTCTGTCACTTTTGTTACTTTCTGATCCTATACATTCCACTTTGGTTTTGCACTTGACACTGACATCTGTCAATTAGAATTTTTTGAATATATCTGCTGTTTCCATAATTTTTACAAAGATGACTGATTTTTGAAAGTTAACCTCTCTTAATCTCTCTATAACTCTATATCTATTGAATATGAAGGAAAATGTATAATCAAATCGTATAGAGAATAAGATTTTCTATCATATTAATGATCATAAAATGTCGAAAATGGATATTTAACTACGTTTTTGCCAGAAAAACTGTTAAGAACTTCAAATAAGGGTACTTCCGGAAAGAATCATTATTTTTAGAATTGTAGTTTTGGAGTTATCGTCAGAGAAAAATTTGTCACACACACACACACACACACACACACCACACACATACACACACACACGGAGACACACACACACATATACAGACATCAATGTAAAATTAGTAAAATCGTATTCTAGGGATCTTAAAACGTACTTATTCATTAAAAACTCACCACCGATTTTTTTGACTAAAGACAATACCTCCCTTACTTAAAGGTGACGGAATATAAAAACAGTACAATAGCGAACTCTAGGTGAAACAGTGTCTAATAAAGTATTATAAAACACTCGCCATGTTTCCCAAGATTTCAGTATCTGAATCAACCTCTCAGTCATCATCAGATGCTGGCCGTGCCCAGCTAGTAACCACAGACGCATTTCGCTCTTGTTGGGGCTCCTGAGTGTGGTGTTAGGTGTTACTGACGTCTTTTTGCGGAGACACTTCACCAGCTGGTCACGGTTACTAGCTAGGCACGGCCAGCATCTGATGATGACTGAGAGGTTGATTTAGATGCTGAAATCTTATGAAATATGGCGAGTGTTTTCTAATACTCTATGAAAGTAAATGTTTTGAAAAAGTTTTATCCTGATAAGTTAAGAAGAGGCTTAGCCTTCCTTGCCTCTCCTGACGAGAGACGAGCCGCCACTGGTGCATGCATCGACCTTTAAACTAATAGACGCAGCGTACGAGCAAAACGCTTGTTCCGCCATAACGGTGCAGACACAGTATCTCTATCCTTCAACAGTACGGAAGTTAAGAAATTAAGAAAACGCGGCAAAAAAAAATATTTGACATAAGTATAGATTTAATTTTTTTGTGCTTAATTAGTTTTATTACATATTTTTAATACAATATATTATATACATATTATTTACAGGGGACAAGTAATAATTAAGAACTTACCTATGAAATGACAAAGCTGAACCGCGTATGTACTGCTGACTGCACGAAATACACCGTTTCCCCATTATTTTGTCGCATACACACCTCACAATACATATACGTATGTATTGACAGAAATAATTGTAAATGTTCTCGAAAAAAGTAAATAATACACAAACTGTCACGAAACGTCAAAAGTAGATTTTGACAACTATTTAGTGATAGAGAGCGATGTATAGATGTTTACATATGGGTGAAAAAGATGTACAATGATTACGAACGCATGCGCAATATACTTTAACTGAGAACTTCCGTACTGTTGAAGGATAGAATATATATTTCTATCCTTTTATGTTGGAGCATTATTCTAACAATAAAAGAATAGGAGACACTTGGTCCATTAGTTTAAAGGTCGATGGGTGCATGCTTCAAGGGACTTGTTCATGTAAATATATTTATCATTTTAATGTAGTGAATCGCTTAAAGCAGCGACAAACTAATTACTAGCATTTTGTATAAATAAATTGGTGTAAATCAAAAATTTGTTCACTGTTCTTGTAAACAACATTAATTATCGAAATTCAAATTATATTTCAATTACCATACGTCCATTCATTTAATTAACCTGTCAACATCGAAAATAAAACCAAGACAAATATTAAAATATGCATATGACAACTAACAATCAAGCAAATCATTCACTGAAGGCTATTACTTCTGGTGTGTGAATATAAAATATGCACCCTACCTAAAGAACGAAACATGAGCAGTGTGATGAAAAGCGAAAAGTGATCTATTAACTCATGTAATGGGCTTTGTTTCGTTCGGGAATAATTAACAATATCGGTAATTTGTCCGTGTTTACATTTACCTTTTCAACTCATCAACCATTCAATCTGTTTGTTGGTTGGGCAGACAAACATACTCGCTACGCTAGCATAAACAAATCAAGTCGCCGGGGAATTATTCATCATTAAATAGTCATCTCAGCATTATCAACTTCGTGTTTTGCATTGCATATTTTGTAGCAATGGTACTGCGAAAAAATTACTTATTTGTTTGTGTGTATATGCTTCATTTCACGTAAGAAAATAGCAACGGGAAGATAGGTGCAGTTTGATCTTGTTTTTTACTACGACAGTATCCAATCAAACAACAAGATCAAACTGCACCTATCTTCCCGTCACTATTTTCTTACGTGAAATGAAATATACCTACGTAGTCTAGTCGAAAACTTAAAAGATACGAAGGCGGTTAGAAAAATGTTGTTCCATTAGACCATTTTAATGATGTGTTAAGGTCTGGAAAAATTCATTATTATTTTCATTAAATTTTGTATGACGATAATATTTTTATGTCTTACTAGTATGTTATTGTTTTATACAACCTTAACATTAGGTCCGTTATTGAGTAAAGAATGCCCTAGGGCGTATTAAGTTGCTATGGTAATGTTGCCAACAAACTGAGGTTAATAATACTGATACTAACATAAAGTGCAGTTAAGGTTAAGAAGCATTGTGAATTGTAGTCGTTTATAATCATATTTGCTTCATCACAAATACAAACCAGCATACTTCTTATTCTTAGCAATAACATTGCTCGTCCATATTGACAGAAAAATACCACAAGAAATATATTTTTTGTTTGAAAAAATGCTTTGTTTGCAGAAACAAAATATTACCTAGATACCGCATTCACAGGCTACTTTGTAAGTTGTATTTTGTGATTTATTATTTTTGTTTGATAAATTCTAGTCAGACAAAATGTTTATTAAGAATTTCTAGTAAGACATAAAACGTTGAAGGCACCACGGGTGTTAAACGACAATAATTATTGTCCTTATAACAACCCTTGGTACCTTAATTACTATTTTATCACTGTTGGATTTCGAGTTATGATGTGAAGGCTTTAATGTGTAACAATATACATGCAAAAATACATTTACAGAATTTACTGGTTAAAAGAAATGGTAAAAAATTGAAAAATTTTGTTAAAGATCTAAGGACCGTTTTTATAATAAACTTTATGTTCACTTTAATACCTTAAATTAAAATTAAAGTTGTATTCGTTTTCATAATATAACTTTAGTACTTTAGCGAGCACTGCAGCATTACAGCCCTTAATTTGGTTATTTTCTTTGTGACGATGGTCACTAGATTTGAATTTATTCTTCATGTTTAACGTTGTAGCCTTGTGGTTAGCATGTCAGTTTTTTTGCTAAAGTTTGATTATTTAAATCAAAGTTCAAATCCCACAAGTAAAAATATTGTTTTTCATTTTTTATTGTTTTGAATTACGCATACAATATAATTGTTTGGTTATATTGTATGTCGTTTGTTGTAAAATGTATTGTTGTATTTTGGTTATAGCTGCTAATGTTTAAAAAATTTTTGTTTATCTGTCAGCTATTGTGTGGTCAAGTGGCTAGTGCGCTTGACCAGCACGCTAGAGATCGTCGGTTCGATCCTACATGAAACTGTATTTTTTTATATTTTTATTCAAACTTGGCGAGAATTTGCAGGATGACTAAAAACGTGTTTGAACCTTTTTTGATATTTTTAACGGTTTTTCGGGGTATAAATACGAGCTCGAGCATTAGTTTCGAGGAGAGAGTGTGTGCTCTCTCAAGGGAGCGTTAGCTCTCCAACGAGCCTAAGATGGTGTGTGCCGTCTTCTGCGAACCTGGTGAGGGCCAGGTGAGCGGGTTGTGGATGACCTTGGATGCCTCTGACTCAGTGCTGTTGGTGTGTGCCGGCAGCTCGTGAGAGAGTGCAGCAGGTGGACCGTACCGGTGTAGCCGGTTGTTTTGTGCAGTGGTGTTGGCCGCTGTACGCCGTAATCGCGATTGTCAATGAGTGTTGGTGTGTGCCAACATTGTTAGATTGAAATCGCGATTGTTGATGAGTGTTGTCAAAGTGACAACACTGTACCGTGTTCCCGTAACTTTGGTGTGTGCCATTGTTACTCGTTCATAGCGTGTTCCCGCAACCTTGGTGTGTGCCATTGTTGCCCGTTCATAGTAAGTGCGTAGTAGAGAAAATATCCTGCAAGTATCGCTGGTTCATTGTTACTTTGCTTTGTTACATTTATTACTTTCTCGTTTTAATATATTTTAATAAAATATTAAAAATGATTACAATTGATTTCATTGTCAAAAGCCGAACTCTGTCTCCACTAAGCTACCCGAGCACTTTTTGGCGTTCCAGCCATCCTTTTCAGCGACGCTATGAGAGCGTCCTTTACAGAATCGACCATCTCTCCTTATGCTGTGTTTCCGATTTATTGGCGCCCGAGCAAACCCTTTGACAGCATGGAGAACGAGCAGGGACGTCATTACAAAATGGCGACCGAATAGGGACAACAGTGTCCCTTTATTTTTCGCCGTTACATCTTCGTAATTTTTCCAAGTGACTAAATTCATGTAATTTTAAATTAGTGCTGTGAAGTCATAACTGGCAATGCCATATTTAAAATGAGCAGGTATAGATATACTAAAAATATTAATGTAAGTGAAGAAAATAAACAATTAAGTAATTAATGTCTGACTGATGATTTCATTTGTTTTATTATCTATCTATTGTGACCAGCACTGTTCCTCTGATAATGCCGTAACTGACGAAATTATATAATAAAGTAAAAATATACTTTTCTTGTGAAACTAAACCGAGTGCTATTATTTTTTTAAACTTTTATTAATTTAAATACGCACCTATATATTTATTGATGCTGTAAACTATATTATGTTCCCTTGCATTCGCATAATATAACTATAATTATTGTTTTATTTACTATTTCAATTTTCTTTTTAAAATGTTACCATTATTAATTTGAATGATAGGTTTTTTTGAGAGTAACATTTATCTGTCAGTTATATACATTTGAAATCTGAACTAAGTAAAGAATTGTGTGTATCTTTAAAACATATTCTTCGGAATTTATAAAATAAATCATTTTATATATTTATCTATAAAATATATAGAAAAAATATTATATACACCTGTAGAAAATTCAATAATCTTTAATTTTTATAAGAACATAAATCGAGAAAAACTATTTTGCGCTTCAAGTAAAGTGCTATTTCTGGTTACTTTAGTTACACTAAAATCAAATGCCTTCTTTTTATATTAGAATAAGGTAGAAAATACAAGGTTTCGGAATTTTCTTAATAATGGTATCTGAGTTAGAACCTTGACAAAATCCATACACATATGTACATACATATACATACGTACATACATACAGACATCATCGTCATAATGTTAAAATCGGATTGTAGGGATCTTAAAATGTGATTATTTACCGAAACCTCGACATGCGATTTTTAGCACGATCCCTATACCTCCCTTATTAAGGGTAGCGGGAGGTAAAAATCTGATGTGGCCGACACAATACATCCCGTTATTTAATTTTTATTAATTTAAATATATACCTACATACCGGGAATTTATTTTATCAGTAAACATAGGGTATATCATTGCCATAGTTACGATATGAATGTTTGACAGCAATGTATTGAAGCGTTTATTTTATGAGTAAACATAGGCGTTTAACATGGGAAACTGTATTTTGTAAATACAAAGTGTCCGCCAAATAATCAAACCATGTTATTGAACATGATAATAGTACATTACATTTTGTATATTATTTAATATGAACTGTTTTAATAATATTGCAGTAAATTACAGAAATTGTCAAATAAATAATTGTTTCACTTTTGTATATGCAATATGAAAAGTTTTACAAATGTCTACGGTGGCGCAGTGGTTATAACAGTGGCGTCTGAAATTTTTGGTTGGGGTTCGATTCCCCGTTGGGGTAATTATTTTATTTTTTTTTTACGTAAAAATTGTTGAACTTTTAAAAATCGATTTCCATTTTACAATCATTTAAAAATAATAATTACATTGTAATAAATAAAGAGAAAATAATTGAGAATAATTGATTACAATAATCAAAATATTGAGACAATAACAATGCATTGTATTTTCTTTTGATATTAATAAAAATAACTGAAATATAATAAATTTGAGTACTTATTATGTTTTTACTGCATTTATCAAAAGAAAATACAATGCATTGTTATTACATGAATGTTTTGATTATTGTAATCACTTATTGTCAACTATTTTCTTTTTATTTATTACAATGTTATTATTATTTTTAAATGACTGTAATACGAAATATAACAGAGATTTTAAAAAGTTCAATAATTTTTTAGTGAAAAAAAATAAAATATTTACCCCAACGGGGAATCGAAGCCCAACCAAGAATTTCAGACTCCAATGTTATAACCACTACGCCACCGGATACATTTATAAATATTTTCATATTGCATAATAAAAAATTGAAACAATTATTTATTTGACAATTTCTGTAATTTATTACAATTTTTGCAATATTATTATGTAATTAATATTAAATAATGTACAAGATGTAATATACTAATATCATGTTTAATAGCATGGCTTGAATTTTTGCCGAACACTTTGTATTTACAAAAACTGCTTCCCATGTTAAACGCCTATGTTTACTCATAAACTAAACGCTTCAATACATTGCTGTCAAACATTCATACCGTAACTATGGCAATGATATACCCTATGTTTACTGATAAAATAAACTCCCGGTATTTATTAATGCTGCAAACTACATTAAGTTCCCTTGCTTATATCTATTGCTTTATTTACTCATTTCAATTTCAAATGTTGTAATTAAGAGTAAAAACAAGCTATAAACTGTAGTCATTTTTAATGTACTGACCCTAATTTACATTACTACCTATTGATTCTGTCAAATGCAAAAATGAACCTCTTGCTGATTTTATAAACTGCAATTTTGCTGATTACATTTTGTTTGCAACTGCACAGCTGAAAATGAAATTGCCCGTTCTCTATTTTGTTCTAGATAACCTAGATTTACAAAATTAAAAATTTATTAAGTATTATGACGGTAGTATAAAGTGCGGGACACCAATCTTGACCTGAGGGTTAAGGGAAAGAAATGCTCATATTGTGATACTTCATAGACGTCGTTAAATAATTATTATTACAATAACTTTGTGCTTCTAACTCATTTGTGTACACTTATGATCGGAGTGTAAACAAGACAGGAACTGAAACGAATACCAATTGCACAGATTAAGTGCCAAAATAAGAAGGGATGCGTAGCTTTAAAATTTATTTGGGCAACTGTTATATGTTATATTAGGTATGCGGATAGTAAATTAATTGTATTTCGTGTGGATTTAAACGGAGCGCATATATAAGACAGTAATATGTGCTATCATATTTGCCATAGTTCATCTTTCGCGCCCTGGATATTCGCAGAATGAAAAATTGGGTTAATAAATATAACACTAACAGTATGAAACATATAAAATACATATTGAAATTTATACGAGCATGAAAGAATAAATATGACATCAAATAATTATAAATATGTTTCTATGAAAAATTTATTATTAGCAGCACGTATTATTTATTTAGTAAAACAAATGATATTTTACATTATTAATTTAATAATTAATAAAATACTACCTAATGTATTCATACAACTCATACAAAAATAAATTAAAATAAATAATAATGTCGTTTAACTCATATACGAATGCAGAATTTATTTAATTTTTGCAGTGGCATTTTATTTAAAATTTTATATATTTCTACGAAGTTCTGGGTACATATTCCTCACTGACAATGAGGTTAGCATTATCTTCTAAATTAAAATATAAGGGTTATTTTTGAAATCAGAGTAATGGAAATTAGCACATTTAAGCTTGTTTAATAGTAATTTATTAATGTGTTATGTGTTAATAGCACTTATTAACAATTATACATCGAAACGTTTTGGTTGAGATTATTAATCGTCAGTTAACATACGTGTTAATTACATTATTTTTCTGTTGATCATATTTTATTAAATTGGAGAAAATATAATTTTAATCCGACAATTTTTAGGACGAAATAATATATTATGCAACGAGTTATATATATATATATATATATACAGGGTGTAAATTTTAAAATGGGTCTTAGGGCTATAACACAGAAAAACAATTTTTTAGACGCCAAAAGTTTCTATATTAATTTATTGAAAAAATAATTCGTGCCTATTATAAAGAAAAAAATTACGAATTACATTTTGTTTCATATAAAGCCAGAAAATAAATTAAAAAAATCTGATGTGGCCAACACAAAACCTCCCGCTATTTAATTTTTACATACATACATACGTACATAAAATCACGCGATTCCCACTTAGGGGGTTAGCAAATACCCTGAAACAATAGTAACAATAAGAAAAGGGATAAGAGTAAGAGCTCAGCTGACTCACTTCACTCTTTTACAACATTCTTCTTTTGCCTTGTCCACAATCATCATAGCATTCATACATAAGAACATATTAAAGTGACCGATTTTCGATAGCGAATAACCCCATCCGGACCACAATAATAGTTACGCAACAATCTTCCTTCGCCACACTTTCCTATCTATTTTTATTAATTTAAATACATACTTACGTATTTACTAACGCTGAAAACTGTACCATTGCATAAAACTATTGATTTATTTACTATTTTCTTTTTAAAATGTCACTATTATTAATTTTAAGTGATTAGTTTTTTGACAGTGACATTTACTGTAAGTTACATTCATTTGAAATATGAACTGTTTAACAAAGGAATTTTGTTTATCTTAGCCTTCGGGACTAATAAAAAAAATTATTTTTAAATTTATCTGCAAAATATATAGAAAAAGTATTAATGTATTCCTGTAGAAAATTCAATAATCTTTAAGTTTCATAAGACATAAAATGCGAAAAAATGGCATTTAATGATATTTTTTGAAGAAAAACCATTATGAGCTTCAGGTAAAGTGCCATTTCCGGTTATCCGATTTACATCAAAATCTAATGGCTTCTTTTCATATTAGAATAGGATAGAAATACAAGGTTTCAGAATTTTCTGAAGGATAGTATTTGAGTTAGAGCGAAGACAAAATCCCTACACATACACACACACACACACACATACATACATACATACATACATACACACACACATACACACATACAGACATCATCGTGAAAATGTTAAAAATGAATTCTAGGGACTTTAAAACGTGGTCATTTACTAAAATCTCGATAAGTGATTTTTAGCACGATCCCTATACCTCCCTTACCAAGGGTAGCGGGAGGTAAAAATTGTACAATTAAGAAAAAATATCATTAGCCATGAAACTGACAGTAACAAAACATTGTCATTTTTTACTAACATGATAGGGGACAATTAAAGATTAAAGTTATTAATTTTTGAACTAGTACAAAATAACAAAATAAAGTAAACAATTAAAGATGATCTGCATGTAATAAGAAATAAGTTATAAGAAACGAGAAAAACTGTAAGCTACAAGGGAACAATTAAAACCATTTAATAATTTGTAATTTTTCTTCATTACACAAATTATCCATGATTTCTTCTTAATAAAACTAAAATAATAATAATAATAATAATTTATCTAATAATATGTAAGAAACGTTTATTAATGAGCGTCTCAAGTCAACAATTGTTTTGTTTTGTTTCTGTCAGATTCACGGCTATTGATATTTTTTCTTAATTGTGCAAATTTTTAAATTTATTTTCTGGCTTTATATGAACCAGAAATGTAATGTGTTTGGTATCAAAAAATTCATAATTTTTTTCTTTATAATATGCACTAATTCTTTTTTCAATAAATTAATATAGATACTTTTGGCGGCTAAAAAACTGTTTTTCTATGTTATGCCCCTATGACCTGTTTTAAAATTTACACCCTATATATATATATATATATATATATATATATATATATATATATATATATATATATATATATATATAAGTTTGCATACATTCTTTTTTCTACGACTATTCATAATAATTAAAAAAAAACTAGCTATAAAACCAATAAATTGGTTATGAAATTAATCTTTAATATAATGATCATCTTTATCATAATGAAAAGAAAATCTATAACATAAAGATAATGTTACAGATTTTCTTAATGAGTGTAAAATATAATGTAAATATAAATAATATAATATTTTATGAATATAAATTAAAACATAGGAGTAGAAAAAGAAAATAATATCAGGAAACCCGATGTCTGAAAAGTAGGAAGAATGTGATTTATATATTTCCATCTATCCATATTCATATTTAAAGCGTGAGTACCTCATCAGCAGACTTTGGAATAAAATAGAACAAGTTGTCGCTTATCCCGCTCTTTAAACAGTCTCTCCTCCCTGCGCCCGACGCTGCATCCGCAGGTAATCCGTGTAATCCGGGCCTGTTGGGAGTCGCGGCGCTGATGATGGATTACCTCGAACACGAGGATATGAGTGAGTCGTCGCGCGTCTTTACGACGAGGCTTAGCCGCCAAAAGGTGCCAACAAATTCAGGATTCGGAATAGTTTGTTTTTATTTGTAATGGATTGCTAGCGATAATTTGTTCATTTATTTTGTTACTAGCAAAGAAGTCGGTAATACAATGGGTATATCGCCTCTCTCGGTAGTTACAAATCCAGTCCGATTTCTATTTTGTTAGTGCTTTTTTTGTATAAAACATATTTACTTCTCGAAGAGGTAAGAAAAAGGTGTATGAATTGTAGAGAAACACCGCATATAGAATTTTTAAGATACCTAGATCCCAATAGTGGGTATTAATTTTTACCTCTCGTTAAGAGAGGTATTGGATTCATTCTAAAAATCGCATATCCAGATTTTAGTGAATAAGCTCGTCTTAAGGTCATTAGAATCTGATTTAAACAATTTTACAATGATGCCTGTGTGTGTGTGTGTGTGTGGATGTGTGCATGTGTGGATGTGTGCATGTGTGTATGTGTGTATGTGTGTGTCTATGTGTGTATGTGTGTGTATGTGTGTATGTGTGTGTATGTGCGTCTGGATGTTGGAGGGACGGTTTCGCAAAATCTATAACACTACAGATCAATTTAACTAAGTATTCCTTAATCTGTCATTAATGGAAAGAGATGAAAAGGTTTTAGTAACAATTGGACCACCAGAAGTAGGAGTTTTTTACCTTCCGTCACCTTTAAGTAAGGAAGGTATTGTGTTTGGTCAAAAAATTCGATGGTGAGTTTTATATGAATAAGCACCTTTTAGAGTCCCTACAAAACAATTTTACTAGTTTTACGATGATGTCTGTATGTGTGTGCCTGTGTTTGTGTCCGTGTGTGTGAAAAATTTTTCTCCGACGATAACTCCAAAACTACATTTCGAAAAATTGTTATTCTTTCGTATTCCTCTACCTTACAACCATATGAAGAGCTGATTAGTTTTTGGTTATAATTGGTCAACCGGAAGTACCCTTATTTGATGATTTAACAGTTTTTCTTGAAAAATTAAATATAATTTCTCGACATTTTTTGTGATTGTCAATGAAAGAATATCTTATTATCTATACGGTTTGATTATACATTTTCCTTCATATTCAATAGATATAGAGTTATAGAGAGATTAACTTTCAAAAATCAGTCAGCTTTGGCAAGTGACGCAGTTGCAGCCTCGCCTCAAGATAGGAACTTATAATGCCGGGAGTACGAGAAAGGCCAAAGAGAAGATGGAATCAGGACCGGATTAAGGTATTTTCGGGCCTGAGGCGCTAACAATTTTCGGGCCCCTAGAATAAAACATAAGACCCCAAAAATATAACTTATTTAAATTAAACAGAAAAATAATTACAACAGAAATAAAGTGAAAAAAATGAAAACTCGACAAAATGGTGCCGTAGCCGGGCCCCTAGCAGGCCCGGGCCCTGAGGCGCGCGCCTCATGCGCCTCATGGTTAATCCGGCACTGGATGGAATGACTGTGTAGTAGAAGATTTGAAAGAGGAAGAACTGTCAAGAAGATGCGTTGGACAGGAATGAATAGCAGAGAAGGGTAAGAAACAGCGATAATAAAAGGAACTTTCGGTGTGGAATTTGTAAATAATAGTGTGTTCATGTTACAATTTTACAGGATATATAGAATCTTTTTCAAGGAACTTTTGGTATGGGATTTGTACAAAGTACATCGAATTGGCGGAAGGGTTTTTGCTGGCCACAACAGATTTTTTTAAAATCTTTTATTATTTTTTTTGGAAATTTATGTTATTACAAATATTAAAACAATTCTCTGTCCTATATATTGACCGTTTTTATTACATCTTCTATTTATTTAAAGATAGAGAATTATAAATATATAATATAATCTGTTGTAATGAATTTCACAGCCCAAATAACTTCAAGGAAAATGTTTGTAATTGACAGAAAATGTTAATGTCTAAAATTCAGATACATTACTGAAGGCTTTTTCTGGAAAGTACATTCAAAATTCATATTTTATTTTTAATTAAATGTTTAAAATTATAGATACATGAATTACCTATATACATCAGAAATATCCACAATCTCTTCAATGAAATTGAAGAATCTCGAACATGTAGAAGAATAGGAGGAAACTTGTTTATACAATGACTTAAAAAATATAAACATATATGAATAATAGACGTAATTAGATTTTTTGTGTATACCAGAAATTTTAAATACATTTTGTACTTACAAATATAGCCTGGAAATGACTCGTGGTCTTGTGCTGGCCATAACAGGTTTTTTCTTTATAATTTAACTCGTTCTGTCATGTTGCACTCGTATTCTGCAAGAACATATCTTTCTAAAAATAATTACACGCAGACTTAAAAATATTATGATTCATTAAATTATCTTCATTTATTTTATGAACCTGAGTGTCTGGTTTTTCTGAAAATAACATCAAACCAAGACGAAAATGAAAATATTATTCTGCATATAAAGCACGGAGTAAATATAAAAGAAATTTATGTATAACCCATACCCTATAACTTTTGCAAATTTTATTATCATTTAATGTAATTAGGTAGAAAACTAAGGTCGTGTATTTTTAAGGATAAACTCGTATTATACATATATTTGGAGATCCTAATTAAAAATGCTCTTGAGTTTTTTTTTTTAAATATTTTTTCACCTAAATAGTTATATTTGAATTTGTTGAGAATAAAATTCCCTTCAAGTACCATTTAAAACATTTTTTCTATAACCAATAGATACCGAACTATACCGCTTCAAATAGGAATATTTTTAAAATTTCCTGGTTCATATATTTAGATCATATTTAATTAATTTTTTTTTTTACTTTTTTACAAATTATTATTCATTAATTATTATTATTTAACTACTATATGTATATATATGTATATATATATATATATATATATATATATATATATATATATATAATTATTGCAAATTCGATGGTGTTTTTAATGAATAAGCACGTTTTAGGGTCCCTAAAATACGAATTTACTATTTTTAAGGTGTCTGTATGTATGTATGTATGTATGTATGTATGTATGTATGTATGTATGTATGTATGTATGTATGTATCTATACATATGTGTGTGTGTGTGTGTGTCCGTGTGCTTGTGTGTGTCCGTGTATGACAAATTTTTCTCCGACGATAACTCCAATACTATAATTTTAAAAATTATAATTCTTTCGTATTCCTCTTCTTTACATCTATAAGAAGAGCTGATTAGATTTTGGTTATAATTGATCACCCGGAAGTACCCATATTTGAAGTTTTTAACAGTTTTTCTTAAAAAAACGTAGTAAAATATTATTTTTGACATTTTATGTTATTTTAAATTTAAAAGAAAATGCTCTTCTCTGTACGGTTTGATTATACATTTTCCTTCATATTCAATAGATATAGAGTAAAAGCATTATAAAGAGATTAACTTTTAAAAATCAGTCAGCTTTATCATGGAAACAGCTGATATATTAAGAAAATTCTAATTGACAGAGTGCAAAACCAAGTATGGAAAGTATTGGATCTGAAAGTAGTATAAGTCACAGTGTCCCTCGCAAACGCAAGTGACATGCAGTTGCAGCTTCGCCTCAATGCCGTGAGTACGAGGAAGGCCAAAGAAAAGATAGAAGGACTGTATCGCAGAAGACTTAAGAGAGGAAGATCTGTGTGATGAAGATGCGTTGGACAAGAATGAGTGGAAGAGAAGAGTGAGAAACAGAGACCCCTAATAAAATAGGAAAAAGCTGAAGAAGAAAGAAGGAAGTGTCAACTGCAATTTACATAGTGTATATTCATGTTATAATTTTATTGGATTTATAGAAACTTTTCAAAGGACCTTTTGGTATGGAATTTGTAAAAAATACTATGTGTTCGTATTACAATTTTACATGATATATAGAAACTTTTCCAAGGAACTTTTGGTTTGTGATTTATATAAAAAAAAAAACTGAAGACGGTTTATTGTTCAGGAAATTTATGATTTTACCTCAAAGTAATTACCAGAAAAGCTTTTTTGCGCTGAATAACATATAAAAATTTCCGAAAATCGGAGCTCGGGAATCTCCCGCCAATTAAGAAAAATTGCGGCATATTTAATAGGAATGAATTCCGATAATTTTGGTACCCGAGTACCCGAAACAACTACCCGGATAGTGCCCTATACCCGTTAATTACCCGTTACCCTTTAATTGCCCGTTATTCTTTAAGTACATTTATAGTTAAGTAATTCTTTAATTTGTTAATTACCAATTACCCTAATATTAGCAGTTTACTTTTTAATAAAATTCATTATTATTGCTTACATAAATTTATTAAATAAAAAGTAATACAAATAAATAATATACCTACTGTATCTCTTTAAAAAACTTAACATAAATTATATTAATTATGGTATGGAAAAAAAACTCATCTTTTAGATCCAATTTTTCCGGCAGCTGAAAACTGTTTGGGTAATTGAAGGGTATGGGGTAATTAACGGGCAGCGGGTATATTTCGGGTAATCAGGTAAGAAATTTTATAGCCGTGTACATTATTATCTGGTAGGTTCTGAGTACCCGGGTACCCATCTTCATTCCTAATATTTAAGTTTTTGGTCACTTGTACAAAACAATTATGAAAGATATTTCAATTACTCAAAAAACAAACAATATTACATATTTAATACTTATGCCCGTGTTCATAAACACTCGTAAAATTTTTAAACGGTTCGTTATAATTTTTAAACACAATTTCTTTGTTACACAGTTCATATTTCAAATGAATGTAACTGACAAGTGAATGTCACTGTCAAAAAACTAATCACTTCAAATTAATAATAGTGACATTTTAAAAAGAAAATAGTAAATAAAGCAATAGTTATATGCAATGAAACAGTTTGCTGCATTAGTTAATACATAGGTATGTATTTAAATTAATAAAAATTAAATAGCGGGAGGTTTTGTGTTGGCCACATCAGATTTTTTTTTGTAAAAATTATGTCAACGTTTTCCTGCATTTTTTTAAAATTTTTCATCCACCACTCTGATCTTGTTAAAAATACGATAACGCGGTTTGAAAAATTGAATTCAATATGAAATTCCTCTAAAATTTTAAACATCTGAAAGTCGACTCATTTTAAATTTTTCATCAACCATTTTGACATGTATTAAAAACTTAATATTGTTTATCTTTACTCGTGAGAAAATGAGCACTAAGTCGATTTACAGATATTTAAAATTTTAGAGGGATTTCATGAGAGTTCAATTTATTATTAAGTTGCAAATCGTTTATCGACAAAAATCGTGTAATACATGATATGAAAGAGAATTTCATGCTGAATTCAAATTTTACCAGTGGTAACTACACATTAATAAAAATCATAAATAAACGATAAACGAAAAAAATTAATGGGGTGTTCATTTATTTATTTCATGTATGAGTAGTAAGCCGTGATGATATTTATGAGAGGGTCCTGGTTTCAAATCCCGCAACATATAGTCCATGAATTTTTCACAAATCCTTTTTTATTATGTATTTTTTTTGTTATATTTGAATTATTTTTCTGTTTCATTACCTAATTCAAATCACTTTTCATTGTTTTATTAAATTTATTTTTATTCATTCTTCCATAAAATGGTCAAACACAAACACCCCCAAATTGCCGAATAAAATGTTAAAATCACCCAATCGAACTTATGAATATTACATCCCTAGCTTATGATATCATCCCTAAAAATAATAATTCCATTGTTTACCTCATTACCTTAATTCAACCCTTTGATTCCCCTATCAATAATCACCAAACCATGCTCTGCAAATCCCATAAGCCGGACTATTGTCTGTAAACAAATGACAGCCGATTTAAAACAATTCCCCCCACGTGGGGCCGGGATAATGACGGTGATACATCAAACAAACGCCTGTCACGTCCCCCCACCAGTAGCGGTCACTTGTTTATAAGGGGGAGGGGTTAAATATGAGTAAGAAAGGGAGACCCTAGGAATCTGACCAGGACATTGAGGTTGGAAGTGATAAATTCGAATGACGGATATTTGAGATTTATTAATTGGGTGTGAGTTACACAAGGGAGACAGGGTGTTGGACGTTTTTTTCTGGACAAATGAATTTAATTACAAATGATTCATACTAGATATATCATTACTATTTGGTGCGTATAATAAAAAATATTACGTTATGCTAATAGTATCATTAGACAATTTCTACTCAATTTTTAATGAGAGAGTACCTAATATTTTATCGAACTAGTTCTGTAAAGTATGAAAATAGTGTAACTTTTTGTTATAATTATTGGGCACATAAGGCCTACTTCTTTTATTTCAAAACGTTGAAAAAGTTCCCAAAATTCCGAATTTATACTAGTTTTCATGTTAACTATTACGAAAATAATATGTATATATATATATATATACCGGGGGAGAACAGAAAAACCGGACCATGGGCGTTTAACCTGGGGAAATAGTTTTTCCTTGCCCAAAAGTGGCCTATTAATTGCAGAAAAAAATATTTCAAATAAATATTGTAGTACGGAATTAAATTTCGCATCTAAGTCAACAGTCACATTTTCTTTTGCATGTTTGGTAACCGAGCAAATTGAATTTAAAATTTTATAAAAGTTACTTTTAGTGTTAGCCATGTTGTTGAAATAAAATTTCAAACAAATTTTATGACATTTTACCTGTGGCTGTGAGAAATTATTTTAGTTTTCATCAAAATAATACTACTCAATGGTTAGTATCTTCTCTTTCTGAAAATAATTTTCCATTTTTAATAATAACTAACTCAAGCAGAGTATTTCTGGGAGTTAAAATTACAAATATAATGACATTTTACAGAAGTATATCTGTCAGATTGTGTCATATTTTACCTGTCAGAAAAGCTCTGAGATCATTTTTGAAAATGTAGCATTGTTCACAGAAAGAGAAGGTACAAATCATTCGGCAATATTATTTAGATAATTTTTTTTATAAATGCCATAAAATTTGTTTGAGATTTTATTTCAATACAAAGAAGTAACTTTTATAAAATTTTAAATTGAATATCCTAGATACTGATTTAGATGCAGAATTTAATTCTCTACAATATTTATTTAAAGCAATTTCGTCCAAATTTAATAGGCCACTTTTACGCAAAGAAAAACTGTTAAACGCCTATGGCCCGATTTTCGTGTTACACCTGTAGTGGTAGCACGCACTTTAGAATTCTATCAAAAGAGGCATTTGTTTTCGCTTTTCGCCACGAAGCGAAAATTTGGTAGCATGCGTGTATTAAAATATTTGCCTGCAAGCGTACGACTCGAGGCGAAAGTGTCAAAGTAACGTCATTATTTTGCCACAATTCTATTCAAAAACAATTTGCATATAATTTGTACATTTATTATATACAACTGTCATAATATTTTTTATTTTAATAGTACAAAATCCAACAATTTCCGAATCAAAAAATGAATATACGAGGGGAGTTTTTTATGTTATCTACCTAGCTATGAAAACAACGAGTTAGAGAACAAATAAAATTTGATTTCGCTACGTAAGCACCATTAACACTAATGCACTTATTCCAACGTTTTTCTAATAAAGCTACGCCTGCAAAAAAATCTTTTGATAATTCTGCAAAATACGATTCCACTGCGTTTTCCAAGTCATCATTCGATAAAAAGCGACTCTCTCTCAAATGTGTTTTGAGTTTTGGAAAGAAATAATAGTTGGACGTGGTCAGGACTGTAAGGTGCATGTTTTTAATTCGTCAAAGCCGCATTCATTGACTACTGCTCGAACAATTCGTGCTTTATGCACCCTGCAGTTGTTGTGCAGAAGCAGCATTTTCTGAGCATAATTGTGGGGTCTTTTTTTCGCGTATAGCCGCTTTCAAGTTCTTAATTGTGTCTTTGTAGACATGAAAATGTCACAGCAACTTGACATAAGAAAGTTGTCGCGATAGCATATTGTTTTCATAGCTAGGTAGATAACATAAAAAACTCCCCTCGTAGCATTCTAAAGTGCATGCTATCAAGATTCGTAAAAGTAAAATCGTATTCGCCTGCTTTCTATGATAGAATTCTAAAGTGCGTGCTACCACTACTGGTATATATTTAACAGTTGTGTTACTAAGTGTATAGGCAAGTAAATTATATGGCCAAGGCAAAAAAGCAGTCGACTACTTAATTTTTGTAATATTATGCTTAGATTATATTCCACTCTCTTCAATGCTATCCCAATGATTTTTTCTCATTCGTACAATCATAATTTTTAAGAAACTCAAAACAACCCGTTTCGAATTTGAAAATAAAAATAACTACATATGTATAACATGTTTCGTTTATTTCATTCGGCACACAAAATCATCAATGATTGCTTGGAACATGTAATTTAGTTGTATGATCTGTTGCTATCACCATATTCTACAGTTCTATCATTGTCGTATTGTCGAACATAGTATAGAAAGCGAGAGTATTGTTCCTCCCTCTGAATGTAGTGTACGAGAGGAGACAGATGTAGTGCACGTCTGTAGCGCCGCGTGCCAACGACGCCGGCGTCAAGGTTAGCGTTCCAGGAACGCGTTGCAAGCCAAGAAAAATGCCAAGCGTGCGACAACTCAACGGCAGGAGGGGGGGGCTTCAATAAATGTAAGAGGAAGAGTAGGTCAGTAGGCAACAAATAAAAGGAGCTCAACTGTAAATGAAAAGATACTTCTTAAAATACGAGCATCGGTTATTCTCGATTGCTCTTTGTATTTGGGTAATACTTATTTAATATAATTTTCGTGGTCATTATTTGGAAATCTGCATGAATAATTAGCAATTATTTAACAAAATAAATAATAAAAAATAGTCCAAGTTTTGATTTTCACTGGAAGCCATGTCATTCAACATTATGTTTCAGTTTTATACAAACATACAAGTATGTGGTTTCTATCTGGTCTTGCATCATAAATTCAAACCAGTATTATGTGATTTACTTTCGTAGTTTTGTAAGTATCGGCATCATTTTCTTAAAAACCTGATGTGAACACCACATGACTTCCTTGTACGCCTGTTACATTTTCAAGAAAAACTGATAACAGCTTCCAGTAAAGTATCACTTCCGGTTAGACTATTTTAACTAAAATCTATTATGTTATTCCCATTGATATAAAATTATTATATACCAAATTTGAAAAGTTTTGGATTATATTTTAATGTAGTTTTTCATTAAAATCTATTATAGGCTTCAAGTAAAGTACCACTTCCGAAAGTTATGTAATGACCCGTTTTTTAGTTATACGAGATATGTACATACGTACTTACAGACGTCACGACGAAATTAGTCAAAAAGGATTCAGGGATGGTCAAACTACATATTTCCGTTGAAATCTGGAAACCGAATTTTTTTGCGATTACAATACTTCCTTTACTTCGTACAAGGAAGTAAAAATAGATTCTCGATTTGAAAAAGGCGATAGGAGAAGGTTCTAAAATAGTAATAATTTGGAATAGAGTAGATGTATGATTCAGTACCTAATAACTTTCTTAAACTTTGACCATACACTTTTAAAGGCCTAGTTTTAATATAAATAACTCATGTTTTAATTTGTTATTATGGTGAGGGACCCCATTCATCCAAAAAAATATATGTATTTACATTAAATGTGAGTAAAGAAGTTTATTTGAAATTGTCACTAATATAAATAATAAATAAATAAATTCTTTATTAATGGTTGGAAAAAAAATACACCATTAAGGGCGAGGTTCAGCTAAAAGCTGTTCTACCACCTAACCCAATTTACAAGAAAAACAATATGAAAATAATATTAAAAGTATAAAGACAGTATGAAGAAGCAGTAACAATAACAATTATAATAATATGAACACTTAAATACATTTTGAAAACTTTAATTTCTGCTTGAAAGTATTGACGGATAAAACTTTCAAATCTGAATTTAAGTTATTATATAGACTGGGAGCTAAATACGAAAATGAACCTTGGAATTTATTTTTCTTAAATGAAGGAACTTTAAACAAAGAAGAACCACGTAGGGAATATTTAAAATCTTTTTTTGCTCAAAACTCGTCATTAAAAGTTAAGAAATCGGCACTAAAGTAATCTATTATACGACGATTTTATGAGAAAATCAGTGTTGCCAACCTTATGATAATTATTGTACATATAAGGTAATTTGGGTAGTTGTATGATATATAATAGTAATTTTTTATGTAAAATGACAAAAAATATGTACAAGGAAAACGAACTAAACAATTTCGATTGAAATAAAACTTAATTTTGAGATTCCTTTACAATAATCTCAACGTCCGGAGGTTAGCAACATTGAGTGTCAGATTGACGGTTGCACAAGCATAACCTGTAACAATAAATATTCCATTTATTTTCACAATTTTTCGATTTTAAATTTAATATGCACCTTGGCACTGAAATTCATGTGGTTCATTTTTCTTGGCCATACAGCCTCGGCAACTAAATTCCACATTCATGATAAAAAGTAGAACTTCAGTACCTTGACACATAAATAGATAACTATTTTATCCATCTTCACCATGAAAGTGTTGCTTTAGTAACGAAATTTTAGTACATGAAGATTCACTTTAAAAAAAGATGTTGGAAATTGAAAGAAGATATTTTATCAATCTACGAATAGTAGAATGGTCTTCGGCTAACGCCTTGTACGCTAAACTGCCGTTCGTTGATAAAATATGTCTTCACTCACTTGTATTTAAAGTTTAATAAAGTTTAAATTCACACTATACAATAATATCAAGAATAATATATTACTACATACTCTGCGATGTACAAGTATACGTGTGAGAATATAAAAAGTCCATTAAACAAGATATTAGTTATAAATATTTTAACGAGCGCTGCATTAGCAAAAAGTGATTTAATAAAAACTGCGTGAAGCAGATAGAACAAAGCGTTATCCGTTATTGTTCTGTTTATATACGTTCCCCCGTTTATGACACATAATATAAAACATATTTGACTTGTTTAATTTGTATTTTGCAAGTTTATATGTAATAAATACCCGGAAATGAAAACTGTATGTTGGAGCCGTTATCCTTGCTTTCCATTCCCTGTGCAAAATGAACAGTATTGATTTGAGGACGAGGGGATACTTATACTGAAAACCTTTATTACTATCTACCGAACTTGTTGAATATTTATTAGAATGGAGGGTTATACAGGGACATATTTTCCTTGTACTACAGGTGATTCAGTTGCTATCATACAAACAAATCTCTGTCATGACAGTTGAAACAAGATGGTGCCAAATATGAAAAATAGAGTGAGTGTAAGGTCTTTGCAACAGTGAGCCCCGCTATAATTATAAAGAATACATTACAAATATGAATTTCTTTCTTTTATTTCAATAACATGGCTAACACTAGAAGTAACTTTTATAAAATTTTAAAATCAATTTGCTCGGTTACCAAACATGCAAAAGAAAATGTGACTGTTGACTTAGAGGCGAAATTTAATTCTCTACAATATTTAGTTGAAGTATTTTTTTCTACAATTAATAGGCCACTTTTGGGCAAGGAAAAACTGTTTCCCCAGGTTAAACGTCCATGGTTCGGTTTTTGTGTTCTCTTTCCACAGCCAACCGAAGACATTGAATTATGTAGAACTCAAAAAACAAAACACACGTGACAGAAGACAGAACTTTAAAAATGGCGATGGTTTGTTTGTACTATAATCTTCCATCTCAACTTTTACTTCAACTCTTTCTTGCGTGTAACGTCAAAAATATAACCATCCATTAGAATGTTGCACTGAATTATTACATATTTATTTATGTCTTTTAAACATTTTAAAGGAAATGATTATTTTGTCTTATTATAAATTTCTTTCATTTAACATTTGGTAATTTTAATAATTAATTTGTTAAGAGTAGGGTGAAATTCCAGGCTTTGTACAGAGATGGCGCAAAGTGCTCAAAATTTTGAAGGTGTTGCATCATTTATTTCATATTTTATTCTTCAATAGCTTATGTTACATGTTTTTAAATCAATACATTTATTTTAGTATAGAAATAAGATTGACAGTCCACTAACTAATGCCTGAAATTATTTTAATTCTATAGAAAATACATATTTTTTGTACTCCTATTTTGCATATATATCTAAATCCTAAATTTATATGCCCTAAATAACGTTATTATTTAGGATTTTAGGAATTAGATTTTAGGGTTTTACAGAAGCAGAGGCCATGAAATTGACGCGCACTATTTTAAAAAAAATTATGGTCGTTGCTATAATTTGTGCAAAACGTTAAATGTCAAAGAATAACTTCTTAGCTTCTTTTTTATGAAATATTATATTAACATTGAATCTGAAGCATCGAATTGTATAATTCATTTTTGTTGTTCTAAAGTGTTGCCATAATGAATATCATTAGTGTGCCATTCAGAGTTGTATGTACGTGAAGAAGACCTAAATCCTAAATGCTAGAATGCGACATGGGACACAGCCTAATTCATAAAATCCTAAATATTGACGTAATTTAGGGCATACAAAATTAGGATTTAGATATTAAGGTAATAAAAGTGCAACGTCGGACACAGCCCATATATATATATATATATATATATATATATATATATATATATATATATATATATATATATATATACAGGGTGTTAATACTAAGTCGTTACACCCGAAAATGGTAGTTAGAACTCATTAAAACAAACAACTTTTCTTAGTTCCAATTTTTGATTTGGTGCCCCGGTTCGTAGTTATTGGAGTTCTTTTGTTTTTCGAAAAATCGTCATAACTCCATTATTTTAAAGACTATTGAAAAAAAATTTTCTTTCAAATTTACCTTTAGGCTATCTAAAACATTTGGCATTTACAATTATTTTTTATTTTTTCAAATGACAAAATGGCGATCGATTAAAAATTTCAATACATGATTTTTCGATAACCACTCCATCGATTTTCCAAAGTAAAACATTTATAAAATCCTTAAACTATCTACTACAATATTTGTCATAAACATTTTTTTCAATTTCTCCAAAATAAGTATTTATTCATTTAATTGACTTACATAAGTGCAGTGTGTTCAGAAAAAAACCTAATTCGGAGTAGGCTATGAACACAGAAACGTATGTCTGATCATTATTCAATTCAAAAATCAAGTTGTCATAGTTGATCGCGAAATGCAATTTTAAGGAGAAAAGATAATAAAGGAGGATACAGATTATTGCCATTCACCGTTTTCTAATTTATTTCTATTTCTAAAATAAAGATACAAGAATATTTCTTTAGATAACATTTTTGATAATATCTCGTGTCAATTTGACATTTAATTAAATCCTTTCAAATTGATATGTTTTTTTTGTTCTCAGCCTACTCCAAGTTAGGATTATTTTTGAACACACTGCAGTTATGTAAGTCAAGTAAATGAATAAATACTTTTTTCGGATAGATTGAAAAAAATGTTTATGGCAAATATTGTAGTAGATAGTTTAAGGATTTTATATATGTTTTACTTTCCAAAATCGATGGAGTGGTTATCAAAAAATCATGTATTGAAATTTTTGATCGATCGCCATTTTGCCATTTGAAAAAATTAAAAATAATTGTAATTGCCAAATGTTTTAGAGAGCCTAAAGATAAATTTGGAAGAAAATAAATTTTCAATAGTCTTTAAAATAAGGGAGTTATGACGATTTTTCGAAAAACAAAAGAACTCCAATAACTATGAAACGGGGCACCAAATCGAAAATTGGAACTAAGAAAAGTTGTTTGTTTTAATGAGTTCTAAATACCATTTTCGGGTGTAACGACTTAGTATTAACACCCTGTATATACAGGGTGTATCAAGATAATGGAACAGTGCCATTTATTCGTGTATGTGAAAAGATATAGAAAAAAGTGATTAAGATATTTTGTAAGGGATAGAGGGGGACACATTTTAACATAAACTTTATTATCATAAATCCAGTGGTACTCAAACTATAGGGCAATATTATATTTTTTTAAATGGCATTATATATATTTTATTAACTCATTAAATAGAGGATTTTGTTCTGAATTCAACGATATATTAATATCATACCCTTACATTGCGAAAAATTTGATAAAAATTAATTCAAAGTTAGTATTTCATTTCTACTGTATCTAAGTAATCTGAGCAAACATTCAAGCAATAAAACAAAAAAATTATTTTAAAAGTAGAATTTATTGCCAAAATCGTAGCTTACTTGCATGTAATAAAACTAAAATAAATTTTATTTTGTTTTATTGATTGAATGTTTGCTCAGATTACTTAGATAAAGTAGAAATGAAATATTAACTTTGAATTAATTTTTACCAAATTTTTCGCAATGTAAGGGTATGATATTATTATATCGCTGAATTCAGAACAAAATTCTCTATTTAATGAGTTTATAAAATATATATAATGCCATTTAAAAAAATATAATATTGCCCTATAGTTTGAGTACCACTCGATTTAAGATACTAAAATTTATGCTAAAATGTGTCCCCCTCTATGCCTTACAAAATATCTTAATCACTTTTTTCTGTATCTTTTCACATACTCGAATAAAATGCACTGTTCCATTATCTTGATACACCCTGTATATACAGGGTGTCTCTTAAATAGGGGGACATGGCTTAACCACAGATTCCTGAGGCTAAAATAAGACGATATAACCAAACTTGCTTCTACCGGAATGTGTACCATTTAGCCAGAAATCTGCTTCAAAGTTCTTCAAAAAAAAATTAATTTTGCTGATAATAATTGGACGCTTTATTCGATTTGTATGAAATTTGGTATGACTGTTTATATGGTTATAGGTCATCTTTTAAGGTGATACTTGTTATTATTAGTGAACCACTAGTGTATGAAACTTAGGTCTCCCACCATTAATTAGACCGTAACTTTTTAATGGCAAGGCCGAAAACGTGAAATTATTTTTCTTCAGAAAGATATATTCAATACTAAACTTTTGTGTCTCTGTGTAATTTGTGATATCTGTTACGGTTCACACAGAAAAAAATAAAATTTGAGTGTCTGCACTGCTAAATTTTTAAAATAAATTTAATCTAGCAGTCTATCCAAATGTCAAACAAGTAATTTTTAATGACAGTAACAATTGTTTTACGGGTTGTCAAAAATTTTCTTCGCAATATTCTAAAATTAGTAACATCCGTGTGTTCGGCCTAATAGTATTTTACTACCATTATTATAAATAAGACGATTACATATCTTAGCTTACTCCTAAACAAGTTGTGAAGATTGACAACTCGTTACTGTCATTAAAAATTACTTGTTTAACATTTGGATAGACTGCTAGATTAAATTTATTTTAAAAATTTAGCAGTGCAGACACTCAGATTTTATTTTTTTCTGTGTGAACCGTAACAGATATCACAAATTACACAGAGAGACAAAAGTTTACTATTGAATGTATCTTTCTGAAGAAAAATAATTTCACATTTTCGGCATTGCCATTAAAAAGTTACGGTCTTATTAATGTTGGGAGACCTAAGTATCATACACTAGTGGTTCACTTATAAGAACAAGTATCACCTTAAAAGATGACTTATAACCATATAAACTGTCATACCAAATTTCATCCAAATCGAATAAAGCGTCCAAATATTATAAGCAAAATTAATTTTTTTTCGAAGAACTTTGAAGCAGATTTCTGGCTAAATGGTACACTTTCCGGTAGAAGCAAGTTTGGTTAAATCGTCTTATTTTAGCTTCAGGAATCTGTGGTTAAGCCATGTCCCCCTATTTAAGAGACACCCTGTATATATATATACAGTGTGTCCCATTTAGAGGTGCCACCATTGGGATCTCGAGAACTATAAGAGATACGATGTCGGTTAAATGGAACTTTTTGTGCGCCTTTGGGAGGCCATCTCAGATGTGCTTTTGTTTTTCCAAAAATTCTCATAGGGCACTAGATAATGACGAAAAACTGAATATTGTTGATTTTTTCTTTTTCAAATAACTTCTAAACTATTAGTAATTGAGAAAAACGTTTCAAACACAAAAGGCAGATATTTTTATAAACTAACCAGTGGCGTACGAAATAAATTTTTATATCCGTAAATTTTCGAGATATAACACAAACTTATATTTTTTTAAATGGAACCCATATCTGATTTTAGTCTTAAAAAAATCATTATTTTTTTCTCTTTTCAATGATGTAAGGGTTATTATGTTTTATATTTGTTTTGCTCCTAAAATTTAATTTTTCTCTTTATTTTCCTGAACTTTCTTATTATTTCCCAAAAAAACATTATTATTTTTATTAATTATATTGTATTTGATCGAATTCATTTGTTTTATGCCTTTATTACTTAATATTTTCATTCTAGACTCATAATTACAAATTACACTATAATGTGCCAAGGGCGACCAGATACAAAATATTATAAAAATTAGTTTGATGCGAGTTTTGAGCAAAATTTTCTAACAAAATAAATTATTTAAATACAAGGAGTATTTCTAAATAGAAATCTACCAATATTTTCAAAATAATTATAAATTTAATACAAAATAAGGAAAAAATAATAATTTTGAAGGCAAAACAAATATAAAACATAATAACCCTTACATCGTTGAAAAGAGAAAAAAATAATGATTTTTTTGAGACTAAAATCAGATATGAGTTCCATTTAAAAAAATATAAGTTTGTGTTATATCTCGAAAATTTACGGATATAAAAATTTATTTCGTACGCCGCTGGTTAGTTAATAAAAATATCTATCTTTTATATTTGAAAAGTTTTTCTCAATTACTAATAGTTTAGAAGTTATTTGAAAATGAAAAAATCAACAATATTCAGTTTTTCGTCATTATCTAGTGCCTTATGAGAATTTTTGGATAAACAAAAGCACATCTGAGATGGCTTCCCAAAGGCGCACAAAAAGTTCCATTTAACCGACATCGTATCTCTTATAGTTCTCGAGATCCCAATGGTGGCACCTCTAAATGGGACACACTGTATATATATATATATATATATATATATATATATATATATATATATATATATATATATCTATGGCAAATTTTTGAATGACTGCGGTAATCATTACTTCAAATAAAAAATCTGTTGCGGCCAGCACAAGACCTCTCGCCATTTCTATATTAGGCTATATATGTATTGTATTGCACTTCGCTTTCGAACCGTCGTTTTATAACAAAATATTACAGAACTTTACCCGAATATTGTTTTTTATTTTATTTAACATGTCTTCTGCACACATATAATTCTAATTATATCTATTTTATATCATTTTCATGTCAGAGATTTATTAACCAGATTGGCGGTATTTCTGATGGATATATGCATTTTACCACATTTTTATCTATAATTTCAAATACTTAATTAATAAAACAATAAGAAAAATTAAATATACTTCCCAGAAAAAGCTTTCACAATGTCACTAAAAATGTTGATATTTGACAATGACATGTGTCATGTTATAAACATTGGAATTTGTCAACTGGTTTCCTTAGTGCCTTGTCCTCTGCGATTAGTTCACTCTATAAATTATAGTGTCTTTATCTCTAAATCTATACAAGATATAATAAAAATTTTAAGTGTATTAGATGGAGAATTTTATGTTCTTCAATATTTAATAAAAAAAATCTCCCAAAAAATTGTATTTAGAAAATTTTTTCTAAGAAACTACTACTTCCGGTTGTTCAATTGTTACTAAAACCTTTTCAGCTCTTCACAGGAATGTCAGATTGAGGAAACTGCAGTTAAATATTTTTTAAGTCTTATAGTTTTTGAGGAATCGTGACTACAACATCCAGACATACATACATACATACACACACACATACACACATCCACACACACACACACACAGACATCATTTTAAAAATGTTATAATCGGATTCTAGGGACCTTAAATCGTGCTTATTCAATAAAATCTGGATATGCGAATTTTAGCATGAATCCAATACCTCTTTTAGCGAGAGGTAATATATTATTTTAAGTATTAATTGATATTGATATGAAATAAAGTTGGCTTTGATAAATATTTTTTAATGTGAGTATTATTTTGTTATAGATCCGCTATCCCTCAACATTCCGATGGATTTATTTGATGAAGAATGTAATCTTGAGTTCAGTTGGAAAAAACTACAAGATTTTTAAGGTAGGAATTATGTATATATTATGTATCCTGTGTATCCCCATAAAACTTAAGTAAAAGACAATACTGAATTTGACAGAATGGGCTGAGCTAAAATCTTATTTAATACAATTCGCAGATGACCTTGAACAGACATCTTTAAAAAATTACACTAGATATAGGTACCGAAGCTACAGGTAATTTGATGAATGCTATATGTCCTTCTGATTATATCTCTACCTACTAGTTTTATTTAAATATCCTTTATTATAACAAAGAAATGCTAGATCACAATAAAAATATATAATCTAATAAAGAAAATGACTAATTACAAAAAAGATTATAATAATTTTGTTACATTGTTTTCATTCTAGTGTTAAAAAAAAAAAAATTCGGAGTAGGCTATGAACAGAGAAACGTATATCTGATCATTATTCAATTCAAGAAAAGATAATGAATACTGCCATTCACCGTTTTCTAGTATACTTCTATTTCTGAAATAAGGATTCAAGAAGAAAGTCTGCATGTAATTTAATAAAAATGTCCTTCTGAATAAATAGGTTAAAAAAAACCTTTTTAATAGGGTATTCTACGGATTTTTAAAATATTTTTTCTAATAATATATAAAAATCTAAGAATATTTTTGAATAATTTGTGACGTCATAGTCCGAGGCTTCTGAAACAGTTAATTCTAGTGGTATCTGCATTGTCTGCATTAGACATATATTTTCATTTATTTTTAATAAATCTTCTTCAAACAAAAAAATTTAATGTGGCCAACACAAAACCTCCCGCTATTGAATTTTTATTAATTTAAATACATACTTACGTATTTACTAACGCTGCAAACTGTTCCATTGCAGAAAACTATCGCTTTATTTACTATTTTCTTTTTAAAATGTCACTGTTATTAATTTGAAGTGATTAGTTTTTTGACAGTGACATTTACTGTTAGTTACATTCATTTGAAATATGAACTGTGTAACAAAGGAATTATTGTGTTTATCTTAGGCTTCGCGACTAATAAGAAAAATTATTTTTAAATTTATCTGTAAAATATATAGAAAAAGTATTAATGTATTCCAGTAGAAAATTGAATAATCTTTAATTTTCATAAGACATAAAATGCGAAAAAATGGCATTTAATGGTATTTTTTGAAGAAAAACCATTATGAGCTTCAGGTAAAGTGCCATTTCCGGTTATCCGATTTACACCAAAATCTAATGCCTTCTTTTCATGGGGATGGAAATACAAGGTTTCATAATTTTCTGAATGATAGTATCTGAGTTAGAGTGAAGACAAAATCCCTACACATACACACACACACATACACACACACACACACACACACACACACACACATACACACATACACACATACAGACATCATCGTGAAAATGTTAAAATTGGATTCTAGGGACCTTAAAACGTGTTCATTTACTAAAATCTCGATATGTAATTTTTAGCACGATTCCTATACCTCCCTTACCAAGGGAAGCGGGAGGTAAAAATTGACGATAATAATCGTACAGTAGGCTCGGGGCGTCCCCAGGAACTATGTCGTCACGTTTTCTGTAATTAAGAATCTTTTTTTTTACTCGTAGAGCAATTCACAATACTTGCGTTAATAATGTCCATATTTCACTTACATCGTAAACTATTAATTCACTAGCAAATAAACAGTTTTTTTTTTCTTTCCCCTTGGCCTTCAGTGCGATGCCGATTGGCCAGTGACAATTTTTAAATGTTAAACTGCTATTATTAGGACATACACAAACACCCAAGCCTCTGGTGGGAATCGAACCCACGATTTCTGGGCCGAGCGGTGAAGATCACTTGAGCGCTGCCTTCACACGCTCGACTACAGAGGCGGCTCAAATAAACAGTTACTTAGAGAAGTTGCTATGGAGTTAATTAAACGTCAAAATTGAATAAAAATAAATATAATATGCATGTAATTGTTGTACTCCTAAATATTTAATGATGATAAATTATCAATGTTTGATGTAGGAAAAACGAAATTAAATTCGTTTCTATAGATATTCTTTATTGTTCTTTTCTTGAATGAAATATATTGCGCATATGCCTTCTTTTATTAAAAATGACATCTTTATTGTAGTATACAATAATCTCGTTGAGTAAATATTTAAGTATCCAGTGTAATTACAAGAAACAATTTAATTTTAAACATTTATTCAGCATTTCTTGTCTGTATTTCTCATGCTGCTAGATGCTAGTACATTTATTAATGAGATTCTGTAAGTTGCTGTACAACTGAATGCAATTAACTCAAGTATGGCCCGAGGAACAATCAGATGTGTAGTTTTAGTATTAATTATTTTGCTTTCTACCACTAACATTACTAGAACATCCATTTTACCAACTTTTGGCGGATTACATATTTTAACATAAGCTTCATATAATAGTACAGTATAATTAGAATGAATGTAATGAAATTACGATCATAGAAGGTGTTTCCTTTAAAACAACCAGTGCTATTTTGAGCAAATTAATGAATTAGAGAAAAATGTTATACACAAAAAATGATCGAGAATAAGGGGCTAATTTATTAGTAGGTAATAACAAACAAAATTAAACAAAAAAAATCCGTTGTGGCCAGCACAAGACCTCTCGCCATTTCCATATTAGGCTATATAAGTATTGTATTGCACTTTGCTATCGAACCGTCGTTTTATAACAAAATATTACAGAACTTGACCCAAATATTGTTTTTTATTGTATTTAACATGTCTTCTGAACACATATAATTCTAATTACAGTCGAACTTCGATAACTCAAACCATGACTTGCCACAAAAAAGTTCGAGTTATCAAGACTTCGGGTTATTAAATATAATGCACATGTATAAATATTATTCATGTATGTATTTATTCGAGTAAAAACCACTTACCTTATGATATACATATACAGATTGATATATAAGTACAGATCAAAGTTATAAACATTATTTTAGTGTAAAAAGGTCAGTTATTTGTGACTGACGAGAGAATTTTTTATTTTGATTTTCAATAAAAAAAAAAGCTTCAATGTTATTTAAACCATTATACAGGGAATCGGTTGTATGTTCATTAGTTTTCGAATACGAACGCAAAACGCTCAACGAATTTTCAACCAACTCGTTTGAAGGTGGTTGTTGCAAATCATCCTCCATCATATCACTTTCGCTGTCAGCTGTATTGTCGAGCTCTACAGATTCGGATTCAGATTTGTAGAGCTCGACTATATCTTCATCTGTGGGAAACTCCGAAGTAACAATATCATAATCCACACGTATAAAATCATTTAACGTGATACCTTCTGGTGTAATTTTGGCAATTTTCCCCCCAGAATTCGACTTATTGAAGCTGGCGCCAAATATTCTGTTCGAATTATAAAGATATTTGAGTAATCGAAGTTCGAGTTATCAAGTAAAAATTACCTATAATTCTCACTCTTGGCGCTATTGCCAACCAGTTTGATTCGAGTTATCAAAAATACGAGTTATCGAAGTTCGACTTACTGAAGTTCGACTGTATATCTATTTTTCATTGTATGAGGAAGTTCCTAAATGTCACAGATTCTTCCAATTCATTAACCATATTGGCAGTATTTCTGATGGATATATGTATTCATATTACCTATAATTTCAAATATTTAATTAATAAAACAATAAGAAAGATTAAATGTACTTCCCAGAAAAAGCTAATAAAATGTCACTAAAACTGTTGATTTTTGACACTGAAACCTGTCATTTACAATTATGTTATAAACATTTGAATTTGTCAACTGGTTTCCTTAGTGTAGTTTCGCCTACTCGACTTGTTTTATCCCGATATTCTATATATTATAGCGTTTTTATCTCTAAATTTATAGAAGATATAATAAAAAATTTAAATGTATCAGATGTAGAATTTTGTTCTTCAAAATTAGTATTATCAAAATTTTTCAAAATATAATATTTGGAAGAATTTATTTTAAAAACTACTACTTCCGGTTGTTTAATTGTTACCAAAACCTTTTCAGCTCTTCCCAGGAATGTCAGATTGAGGAATTCATAGTTAAACAGGTCTTATGTCTTATAGTTTTTGAGGAATCATCCGTCCAACATCCAGCCATACACACACACACACACACACATACACACATCCACACACACACAAACACAGACATCATTGTAAAAATGTTAATATCGGATTCTAGTGACCTTGAAACATGCTTATTCATTAAAATCTGGATATGTGATTTTTATCATGATTCCAATACCTCTCTTAGCGAGAGGTAAAAATTCGTGACTAAAGAGACGTTTAATAAACTTGATACACTATTACACCTCGTGTGCTAAACTTTCTACTTGTGGATAAAACATTACTTGTACTATTCCATAAATAAGTATTAGCATTCAGTAAAGAGTATAATTTTTACCTCTCGCTATAAGAGAAGTACTGGATTCATGCTAAAAATTGCATATCCAGATTTTAGTGAATAAGCACGTTTTAAGACATTTTTATGATAATGTCTGTGTGTGTGTATATGTGTATTTATGTGGGTGCATCTGGATGTTGGAGGGACGATTTCTCGAAAACTATAATACTTAAGACCTGTTCAACTATGAATTCGTCAATCTGGAATTAATGGGAAGAGCTGAAATTGTTTTGATAACAAATGGACAACCGGAAGTAGTAGTTAAAAGTATCTAATGTGAACACCGCATGACTTCCTTGTACGCCTGTTACACTATACATATTTTGTTAATAATTAAAATATGTATTCAAACCCAATCATAAACATTGATATTAAATTCTTTATTTTTTTTGTTATTTTTTGTCCTAATTACAGAAACCAAAAATTACATAATTATTAAATTTACATATCTCGCTTATACAAAGAGCTAATTTAATTATACTTTATGTTTTCGACGCAGAATTCAATTCTCTAAAACTTTTATTTGAAGCATTTATTATTAAAATCAAAATAACACCATTTTTTTCAAGAAAACCTGATAACAGCTTCAAGTAAAGTATCACTTCCGGTTAGACTATTTTAACCAAAATCTATCATGTTATTCCCATTGATATATAAGTATTATATACCAAATTTGTAAAGTTTTGGATTATATTTTAATATAGTTTTTCATTAAAATCTATTATAGGCTTCAAGTAAAGTACCACTTCAAGGTAGGCCATTTTAACTAAAATCTATTATGGCATTCCTATTGATATAAAAGTATTATATACCAGATTTGAAACGTTTTAGATTATATTTTAATACAGTTTTTCATTAGAATCTATTACAGACTTCAAGTAAAGTACTACTTCCGGATAGACCATTTTAAGTGAAATCTATTATGTTATTCCCATTGATATAAAAGTCTTATATACCTAATTTGAAAAGTTTTGGATTATATTTTAATATAGTTTTTCATTAAAATCTATTATAGGCTTCAAGTAAAGTACCACTTCAGGGTAGGCCATTTTAACTAAAATCTATTATGGCATTCCTATTGATATAAAAGTATTATATACCAGATTTGAAACCTTTTGGATTATATTTTAATACAGTTTTTCATTAGAATCTATTACAGGCTTTAAGTAAAGTACTACTTCCGGGTAGATCATTTTAAGTGAAAACTATTATGTTATTCCCATTGATATAAAAGTCTTATATACCAAATTTGAAAAGTTTTGGATTATATTTTAATATAGTTTTTCATTCAAATCTATTATAGGTTTCAAGTAAAGTATCACTTCCGAAAGTTATGTAATGACCAAAAAGAGAGATGCACAACTAGATGTTATAACAGTCCTAAATATAAAATTTTAACTTTCTACGACTTCCCGTTTTTCAGTTATGCCATATACGTACGTACATACGTACATACGTACAGACGTCACGACGAAATTAGTCAAAATGGATTCAGGTATGGTCAAAATGTATATTTCCGTTGAAATCTGGAAATCGAAATTTTTCGCGATTACAATAGTTCCTTTACTTCGTACAAGGAAGTAAAAAATTCTAAATATTATTTTTGGAAAATATTGAAGAACATAAAATTCTCTATCTAATACACTTAAAAATTTTATTTTATCTTCTAATGATTTAGAGATAAATAAAGTATAAAATATAGAACTGCTGGAATCACTGATCTCTGTACATAACTGGATCGCGTATCCCATATTAAGTTCTTGTGACTAATTGACCGTCGCCATATTTGAAAAAGTGTAGTCTCTCGGCCTAGTTTCGGCGGGATATTCAAATTACTATTTGATAGATTTGAATCATATATATTCAGCAGGAAAGTAAGATATATACAAAATACGATATTTTTTTAAATAATATTGCAAATATAATAATTTAATTAAAAATGATGAAAAAATATGGACACTTGTATGTATAATATTAATTTTTAAAGAAATGCAATGTATGCGATTGACCGAGTTACGGTTCTAGTCATACCGTTTTCCGAGGAGCTTCGTACTACTACTAAATAATGATATATTTACATGTGAAATGATCATTGTTTTTCATCATTTTTCTTTACGTAACACGACACACAAGCAGACTTATAAATGCCAAAAATTGTGGGTGCACTACCAGGAAGTAAAACTTCTTCAGAATTGACTTTCTTCAATAAATCCGTTGAGAAATGTTCAGCACATAATTTCATTGACGCAGTTGGCTTAAGATGCAATCCAAGATTCATATTTTTTACCCATTGATCTAATAAATTACGATTGTTTAATGGAAACCTATAATATATCCCCAACGTTAATGTTACGACGTCTACTTTAACCTTATTATAGATATTACGTGTAATTCTTTTACATGTCAATAATATATTTAATAATTAACCTACTTATGAAAACTAGCGTTCTTTTCTTTCTTTTTGCCATAATATACACATTTTAATACCATTTGGTGAACAGCTGAGCAGACAACAATACACCGTCAGGCCGAGAGACTACACTTTTTTCCAATATGGCGTCTTTCAAATAATCACAAAACGCCCTATCTCCATCCTATCTCATACGCAATCCAGTCATGTATAGAGATCAGTGGTTGGAATACATCGCACAGTCCAGACATTCAAATGTTTGTAATTGACAGATAAATATCAGTGTCAAAAATCAACAGTTTTACTGACATTACTGAAAGCTTTTTGTGGGAAGTACATTTAATATTTCTTATTAATTAAACATTTGAAATTGTTAATAAGTATTTATATTAACAGTAATAGTACCTACACATATCCTTAAGAAATACCTCCAATCCCGTCAATGAATTGAAACCACCTTAAACATTTTGGAAGAGTAGCACAGGTTTCCTTATAGAATGAAAGAATAGATAAGAGTAGGCAAGATTCCTTATGAAATCAAAATATAGATATAAAAGTATTTGTGTATATAAGAAATTTTTAAATTCGATAATTTTGTAAGAAAACGAAAATGTCAAGAAGTATTGTGCTGGCCACAACAGGAACAAATAAACTAATTTTAGAAAATACCTAGTTTCACATATTAATATGTAAGAATAAATGGCTACTTAATCATTACAAATGTGCACTTTTAAGTTAGCTTACTTTAGATTAAAATTACCTCCTGTAGAAAATGGAAAAAATTAGAAATACCTGTGAATTGAATTGAAGTCGACAAAGTGAGGAGTAAAAAGTACATATTCCAATTTAGTCCATCTAAATACAAATTATTATTTTTAGAATTTTCATAGATAAATATGTTATAAAGCTTTCCGCCATGTCAATTAATATTTCCCCAGACAAAAGCTGTTTTCTTAAAATAGCTATTGGAGCTTGCTTGTGACATATATATTTTTAACACTGGAACACTTTGTGAATAATATTTTATATATGAAGTTTGACCACTTTTTTCGTTGTATTATGAGAAATATATGATTTATAAATGCCAATCCGATTTTATAATTCAAAACGCATCAAATATGTAAAACTTCCAAATTATAGGTAGGTATGTGAACTTTTAACCTGTGAATTATTTAGGTAATATATGTATCAAATTATAATCCAATCACATTAAATATTTTTCAATAAGAAAAAGAATTCTTTACATATATTTTAAAATATTTATTTCCATATTTGTCATAAAAGAAAATTATATAAATCTCGCTCTTAGAAAGAAAAAATATGACAACAAACACGTTATAGGTACTTTCATAATATATTATAATGGAATATATGAATATTTTTTTTTATAGATGGTATTAGCAGTATTTATGTTATGTGTCCATTATATTTTGTGACCCGTCTAGAATAAAATTATTAAAATTTGAATTTTCTTTTCTTTTAGATAGGGGTATGTTTCATGTTTTTACAAAAAGATTGGGCTTAATATATACCGGGTGTCTACTTGAAATCCGTTATATAGGGAATACAATGTTATTTTTTTATCTTCCGTCAAAAGGAAGGTATTGTCTTTGGTCAAAAAATTCGGTAGTGAGTTTTTAATGAATAAGCACGTTTTAAGATCTCTAGAATACGATTTTATTAATTTTACATTGATGTCTGTATGTATGTGTGTGTGTGTGTGTGTGTGTCTGCGTGTGTCTGTGCGTGTGTCTGTCCGTGTGTCCGTGTTTGTGTGTGTGACAAATTTTTTTCCGACGATAATTCCAAAACTACAATTCTAAAAATTATGATTCTTTCGTATTCCTCTTCTTTACAACCATATGAAGAGCTGATTAGATTTTAGTTATAATTAGTCAACAGGAAGTACCCTTATTTGAAGATCTTAACAGTTTTTCTGGAAAAAACGCAGTTAAATATCATTTTTCGACATTTCATGATCATTAATATGAAAGAAAATCTTATTCTCTGTACGATTTGATTATACATTTTCCTTCATATTAAATAAATATAGAGTCATAGAGAGATTAAGAGAGGTTAACTTTCAAAAATCAGTCTGCTTTGCAAAAATTATGGAAACAACAGATATATTCAAAAAATTCTAATTGACAGATGTCAGTGTCAAGTGCAAAACCAAAGTGGAAAGTATAGGATCAGAAAGTAACATAAGTGACAGAGTGTCCTTCGCAAGTGACTTGCCGTTTCAATGAGGGGAGTACGAGGAAGGCCAAAAAGAAGATGGAAGGACTGTGTAGCAGAATATTTGAGAGAGGAAGAACTGTGTGAAAAAAATGCGTTGGATAGGAATGAGGAAGTGTGAAGTGCAATTTACAGAATGTACATTCGTGTTATAATTATATTGGATTTATAGAATCTTTTCAAAGGAACTTGCAATATGGAATTTGTAAAAAATAGTGTGTTCGTGTTACAATTTTACAGGATATATAGAATCTTTTCCAAGGAACTTTTGGTATTTGATTTGTACAAATATATTGAATTGACGGAAGGTTTTGTGCTGGCCACAACAGATTTTTTTTATTTTGTCGTAGTTAGTTACCTGTTAATTTTAGACTAAAAATTTTCAAATAAATGTTGTAAATAATAAAATTCTACACCTAAATCACCATTATTATTGTTACCTATCTGAACAAAAACGCATTATAGATATAATATGTTTGGTATCCGTTATATAACAGTCATAAACATATTGAAAATGTCCAAAGAAAATTTTTGAAATTTATTTGGTTCAAAATTTATAATAAGTATCCAGAAAAAAACTTTAGTCAGAGTATTTTATTAACATCCCTTGGAGTAACAAGTATTAAATCTCGCTATATATTACAAAATCTTTCTCTCTTATACAAACTGCAACACAATCATATAGACCGCAGTGCCTTACTGTCCGAAATTAATTTTCATGACCCATCATTCGCTTCCCGTAATGTTTGTATATTTTACAATAATAATACTAAGACTAATTTGATGCTTAAGTCGCCCATTTTTATTTGTTGTGAACACTACAATCAAATATGTAATACATATTTGTGATATTTTTTGCTGCCCAATCTCTGAGTTACGCAAAATTGGATTATCGTTCTTTGCACCAATTTTTTTGTCCACATAAAATGTTTATTTTTATTTATGTATGTATATATAATTGCTTTGTAAAGGGTTTATTTCTGTTGAGCAATAAATTATTATTATTATTATTATTATTATTATTATTATTATAATTTGGAGTAATATTTAAATAAATTTTGCGTTGGCGCCGCTAATCTGTCAAGTAAACTTTGTAACAAATTGCATCAAGATGAAAATATATTCATTAGAATCTTGTAAGCCACGATTAACCTTTTCAAAACTTCTACACTATAAAAACTGAACCTGACGCAGGTGATTATAGGTGAACACACACGTGTGAAAGGTAAAAGCAAACCGGACACTTAAGTTTTAGAGCGGCACTTAAAACACAGTGACAAAGTGTCAAAAGTGCTCAACCCCCGTGCCTGCATTGTGCGACTGCGCTCGCCTCTATCTGTTGCCGCCAAGCGGAGGCTTTGCGCTACGCTCATATTTCCCGCAGTTGTTTCGCCGCTGCCACCAAGTTGCTACCGCTTGCGTCAGGGCCTGCTGCGTCTAGCGCGTGATTTTGAATTTAGTGACCGCATGTGAAAGAACTCTGACACTTTTACAAGTTGGGAAGTTTTCTGTGAAGTGCAAGGACTGTTATAGTTTGGTGAACTGTTCTACTGATCAACAAGTCCTGAACTGTGACTATTTCAAGGTTGAACTTTTTCTGAAGTCCTGAAAGCAGTGAAAATGTGGACGGCTATCGTGGGATTAATTTTCGTTGGCATTTTTAACGGTGAGTTTCCGGAAATTTTAATTTTCAAAACTGAAATAAAATTATTACTGGTGATTGAATATTGATGTTACAAATTTTATTAATTTTGCAAGAATTTGTGAATTTTAATTAAAAATTTTCCTGCATAAATTACAAATATAAACGCCGCTATTGATTTTTGTTCATAAATTTATTAACAAGAATAGTTGATAAATTTATTAAGAAAGTTTCCTTAAATACTACATTGAAAAAAATATTACATTATATAAATAGTGTTTTACAAATGTATATATTTTTTTGATCAAATTTGTCAAATTTTATGTTTTATACTATCTAGGCCAAGAACAAAAGAAAACAAAAATAATGGGTAACCAAAATAGAGAAGGTTACTATTCAGAAAATTATTAACTTTTTATTAAACCGGTTTTAATTTGGTTAAATTAACCGCTTATATAAAGTGGTTAATTTAATTATTCAAGAAGCAAATAAACCCTTATTAAAATAAATTGAGCTTTCTAATAAATTTAATAAGTTTTTTCATTTATTGTAATGTAAAAAGTATTTAGTTTATTACAAAAGCAAAAAAAAAAAAACTATGAAAAAAGTGCACTTTCTCCTTTTTAGAAGAAGTTTAGAAAAAATGTTTTAACTTTTGTTTTAGTTGCTGCTTTTTAAGACAAATAAAAATATGATTTTAAGGCAGAACATATTATGTATTAAAGAAAATATTTTTGAAAAAACAGCGTTTAAAAACAAAGAATGCGCTACCAGCCATTGGTTTCAATTTCTTTTAAAAATCACGGATTTGTATTTACCGGTTAAATAGTTGTTCAAATTAGTTTAATAAACTCAAAATACTAAGATAATGAGTAAGTTTATGTCAGTTGAAAATTATTTTCTTTTATTTAACATTTGAAGATATACAAAATAAATATGTATTGAAGATTTGAGTTAAAGAAATTCCTATCGTTATCTCTAATTAATTTCTACATAAATTATAAGAAAAATTAATAGTTAAGAAAAAAATTAATAAAACATATATGAAGTAAATATCTAGAACTTGATGATTGAGTACAACGAATTATGTTTTAATACATTTCACTTTTGTGAGCGCAAATAGTGTTAATTATAAAGTTTAAAAATATTCCAGGAAAAATATGAAACACTTTACTTTTTATGTTTCATTTAAATATAACTTGAAAAAGTTTCATTAAAACTCTTTGCGAATTATTTTATTTGAAGCATTGGAACTGTCCAAACTACTTACATTAATTTTAAAAAATTGTCCGGAGAAATATATTTCAATAATTTTTGTTTATCATTGTCGTTATTAAGCCGAATAATTCAAATAATTTTAAATTGTAGATAAAATAATAGTAGTGTTACATATTATTATTTTTTTATTTTAATGTTTTTAATTTATAAAATCCAAGTTTAATTTTATACTTGAGTTATTATATTCCCCAATTTCTACAACTTAAATTTAACTCAGTATTTTTATTGTAATCTTATAGAGTCTTATGCCCATATTCATAAACTCTCGTAAAGTTTCAAAACAGTTCGTTATAATTTTTGACAAATAGAATCAAACTTGACAACTAAAAATTTCGATTTTTCTTTCAATGTCAACTGTTTTTATTGGATAAAAATTATAACGAACCGTTCAAATTTTTTACGAGTGTTTAGGAATACGGACATTAATTTTGTTTGAAACACCATTATTTTTAGGACATTGTAAAATTATTACGCTAAAGTTAAGTTTAACAAGGATTGTAGAAATTTATATTGATGGTTATATATAGTTGCTAAACCATTAAAAACATTAAATACCACAAAAATTTGGGTGCGGAAAGCAATATTTATAGCGATTTTGGCATTTTTTTCTGAAAAAAAAAGTACGTACTTACGTTTCCATACGAATAATAGTGTTTCAATTAATGTATATTTGCAGAATTTTGTCTTTTTTCCCTTATTTTCCTTCGTTTTATTAGGTATTGTTTTTGTCAGGATTTTTTTAAAAATGAGTGCGTTAGGAATTGTTCTTGTCAGGATTTTTTAAAAAAATTTTTAGGAAATGAGTGTGCGTTAGGTATTGTTTTCGTCAGAATTTTTTTTATTACCGACTTTCAATTTGAACGATGTTCGTATTCTTACGTTTTCATATCATTTTAGGTTAAGTTGCATTTTTCCCTTAAATATCTATTAATAATTACTTTTCTACCCCACTTTTGTGTTTTCATGTGGTATTTTACTGAAAAGTGTACTGTGTCTTAATAACAAGCATATCCAGTGTTCATTTCATTACAAAAAACACAACTTTATTATAGGTAAAATTAGACTTTATTTTTACAAAAAATTATATAAATACCTGTTGCCGCACTCTCATTCTGTCTTTTCTAATTATATTTTAGCTAAAAGAACACATTACAACAAAAAAATTGCAATTTCTACAATCCTTGTTAAACTTAACTCCAGCCAATTATTATTATTATTATTATTATTATTATTATTATTATTATTATTATTATAGTTTTGTAATCTCGAAATATACATAATATGTTTGTTATATTTTAATATAAAATATAATAATAAAAGGCAAATATGTTTTAAGTTTTTTTGAAAACGGAAGTTAAAAATATCAATAAAATTCTTGAAAGTTCTTGTTTGTTTGATAAAATAAAATACAGAAAAATATAATTTACTCATTTTATTGTAAAACGTGTATATACATGCTCTTATATTCGTACATACGAGTACACATTTTTTTAAAATGAAATATGCTTTTGCATTAATTGAGTTGTTTTACACAGTAAAAAATTATGGGCGTTTAACACTGTGGACGTAACTACACTAAAATAAACACTGAACACTACGAGTATGTACTATCGGTCCACACTAGTACTGATTTTTTTTCAGTGTGGTTTTGTTCATTGTTTAACAGTTATTTAATTTATGGTACTAGTATGTAAAGATGTATTTTCCACTAGTGAAAATATCCCACTTGCAGAACAAATGTCTTTTTTAAGATCCTTTTTGAGTGAAATTAAAATTACATTTGTGATTGATATTTGACGCGTATGTCGATGCCTTGCTTAAAGCACAAAGGTTATATATATATATATTTTTTTTGTGAAAATTAAGATACCCCTACAACGTTAAAACCTTGATTTAGAATGAGCTTTTAGATTATTTTTATTTATTTGTAAATCTATAGAAGATAAAATAAAGAACTGATATTTAACAAAGAGAGATTTTAATAATATTTAATATTTGTAATAACACAATTTGTTAGAAAGGGCAGAACATAATAGTTAGATGTATTTTTATGAACCAGTATCGGTTGTCCAGTTGTTATCAAAAAATAATCAGCTTTTTCCATTCCTGTTCAATTGAAGAGTAAGTACTCGTAGTTTAACGGGTCTTATAGCATTTAAAGCCTGTTTAATAATAAATATAAAGTAACTTTACTTTTAAAGTTTGATCTAAAAGTGAAGAAAGCGTTTCATAATTTCACTTTAAGTTAAAGTTGTGAGTTTTAATTCTCTTGAAATAAAGTCATCTGACAGGTCCTTTAACTTGTGAAATTGTGAAACCTTTTTTTTTCTCTTTTAGATCAAACTTTAAAAGTAAAGTGACTTTATATTTTTTACGAAACCGGCCGTTTAGTCCTGACGACGTGCACATCCTCATTTTATTGATATTAACGTTTATCGTAAAAATGTTAAAACCGGGTTCTAAAATGTGTTTATGCACTAAAATCCGGATATTAATTTTGTTGTTTGCTATGGATTTGTATTAATTTTAAGTAATAAGTGTTTAAAGTTTTTTTTATTACTTATTTTCAATATAAAACTGTTATTTTAGTAACCAGATTTCAGGGAGTAAAGTTTAAAGTACCATCTGAAAAAAAAAATATATGTATTTTTCGCTCAATAATAATGCCGTATACTCTCCACAATCTCTCAATGCTCGTGAAATAAACTATATCTACACAAAAATATATAGCTCTTACCCTTGTTATTACCTTAATCTCAATGTATATAAAGTATTTTTGAAAACTCTGACATGGCTAAAATACGTAGTAATATAATTGTAAATATTCTAGTTTTATTTTGTTAAAAAGCTTGTGAAAATGAATCCAAGTCCTCGAAACTGAATTCTCAGTGAAAGGATTTTCTATCAGGGGGAAAATACAAGAAAATGAAAAAGCCAGAAGTATATGTTTTTATGTGGATTGATTTAGATTGTAATAAATATGGTGGTAGATTTAATAAGTTTTTAGATTGAGATATTCATTGGTTCCGGTTAGAATATTTCCTGGGTGTGAAGAATTGAAATATTCGTGTCACGATTTTGCGTTTGTATTGTTCCGAATATATATTGTTGTTTATCTTGGTTGTTTTGTTTGGTGAAGTGGTGCCAATGGCTGCGATGCGCTTTCTTTTTTAAACGTCTTTCGCTTTCGTTCTCAACTGACGAAGGTAGACAAAGATGGAATTATCTGCTTCGTTACAGTCAAGGAAAATCATTCATAAAGCACTAATACTATTTTCCTTCTCAAGGTAATAAATGTTTTCTCTTATTCTTACACAAGTATAAATGAAATAATTTGAAAGTAGATATACTTTTTATTAATTTGAATCAGTTGTGATATCAATGTTATGTTCAATTGTTTTCTACAAAACATGGGGTTGGAATTTTGTTTTTCTGGTTTGAAAGTTATTATTGCTGGGGCACTGACATGGTCTAAATCTGAAATAATGTATAGTATAAGCTGCTTGTCCAAACTCTTTCCAGAATTTAAAACTCCAAACTCTAATGATTGTTTTACAACAAATAAAAAAACTCGAAAATAGTAATTATAGTTTTTTGTACGTACTTTCCTTGGCACTATGAAAATTACATAAATAATGTTAAATATTTAGCATTTTTCACGAGAAATAAAGATACTTGATCAATAATTATTGCTCTAAAATATAAAAAAAATATGTTGTGCTAGCACAAAACCTTGTATGTATTTTGTACATATCCCATACCAAAAGTTCATTGAAAAAGATTCTATCCTGTAAAATTGTAAAACGAACACACTGTTTTTTACAAATTCCATACCGAAAGTTTTTTTGAAAAGATTCTATACATCCAATAAAATTATAACACGAACAATCATGTAAAATGCACTTGACACTTCCTCCTTCTTCAGCTTCTCCCTATTTTATTAGGGGTCGCTGTTTCTCATTCCTGTCCAACGCATCTTCTTCACACAGTTCTTCGTCTCTCAAATATTCTGCTACACAGTCCTTCCATATTCTTTTTTGCCTGCCTCGTACTCCCGGCATTCTAAGGATCCTGAAACGTGCTTATTCATTAAAAACTCTAAATTTTTGACCAAAGACAATACTTTCCTTACCTAAAGGTGACGGAAGGTAAAAATTATTGTCTTGAGAAAACAATCAGTGAGTTGTGATATCTTTAGGTAATCACTCATCCTCTTGGGTAACCCATGATTAATTTCCTGTATAAATTTCTGGTTTTATTTAAATATAATATTTTTATAAAAATATCCTTCAGTTCTGCTAATTATATGAATTTTAATTCCGTAACGACACAGTAAAAAAAATGGTGGCAGCGCTTGATGAACGTAGGATACTGTTACTTTATATTCTGAGTATGAACAAAAGGTTTTATAGAATTAAGTATACACAAAGCTTTAAATTGAATTTATATTCATCAAAGTGAGTATTCATTCATCTTGAATATATTTTTGGAAGACGAAATTCAGGACGGAAATATGGTGCACACAGAAAAATGTATTACTCAAGGGTTGAGCTAGAATTATTAAGGATAATTAGAATTTAGAATTATATTTTAAATATGTTGAAAATAGTTCCTTTCAACAATAATATGCTTTGCCATTCTGTCCTTTAATCCTTCTACTTTATAATTTCTGAGAGACTTAAAAACTGTAGTTTTATTACAGTTTAGCACGAAATTAAACGCACTATACTGAAATTTTAACAGCAATTATTATTAAAAACTAAAATGGAGTCTTAAGGTAAAAGAAAAATCCCTCAACTTTTAACAATAATCTTTAAAAAACTTTATATGTACGTATTTCGAGAACTATGCTCTCATCATCAGTAGAAATTACAAAATAATACAGACAAGTTAAAATTTCTCAGCATAAAAACCATACAACAGGTCAAAACATCTCTGTGAAAAAAGGGAGAGAAGTCGTATTATATAGGGAGAGGAGTCATAGATGAGTAGTTACCTAATTGGGTAACTAGGATTAAACAAAGTAACTATCTTATATTAATTCATATAATTTAGAATTTGGGATTCATCAATTTATCTTTAAATTTATGTATTTTCAAATTCTCGTGTTCGTCTATATATTATCTCTTGTTATCAACATGTTTTAAGAATTGTATATTAGGATTGTCAATTTTACGGTTGTTAATAAACTTATGTTGTGCTACGCTCGATTTATAAGGATCACCGGGTTTTAAACATGTTGATAATAACAGATATTTAGACGCACACGAGAGTTTGATAATACATATATTTAAAGATAAATTTATGAACGCTGACCTAGAAAATTCTTAATTATATGAGTTAATATAAGACAGTAACTTTGTATAATCTTAGTTACCCAATTAGGTATCCACTCACCTATGACTCCTCTGAGTAATCTTAATTTTTTTGTCTTATTATTTCGTTGTTACGAGAACTACTGATGTTGAGAACGTAGTTCTCGAAATACGTATATAGGTTTTTAAAAATTATTGCTAAGGTTAAGGGATTTTCTTTTTTAGTTAAAAACTGTTGTTTTATTACAGTTTACGACGAAATGAAATACAATATACTATATTTTGACAGAAATTATTATCAGGAATAGTTATAGCCTATCTCAACTTATAGTGAACTGGTTTTTATAGACCATTACAGCAGGCAATTTCTTAATAGGCTTATAAAGTCTAGGAGACAAAGACAGTCATAATCTAATTTTCTAAAATTTAATTTTGCGCAGCTCTTAAGTGTTGTGGTTAACTATTCGAAATTAAATTTCTCCAATATAAATGTTATACAAATTAAAAGTAATAATAAATAAATTCACATTCCTAGTTAAATTTATCAAATTATTAGTGAAAAAGTCATAGTTTCCAATGGGATTTGCACCCAGGACTCTCCCATTTTTCACAAATCCTCGTTTATTGTTTACAGATACTTAATTTTTCGACAGTAACATTCATGTTAGAGAAACAAACTGTTGAAAAAGTGTCTTACATGACATAATAGGTATTAAGTTTTTTTAATTATTTGTAATCGTACACTGACCTTTCGGTAAGAAAATCTGCATCCATGAAGTGAGGTCAAATAATTGCAGTGTGTTCGAAAAAAAAAAACCTAATTTGGAGTAGGCTGTGAACACTGAAACGTATGTCTGATCATTATTCAATTCAAAAGTCAAATTGGAAAAATTGATCGTGATATGTAATTTTAAGGAAAAAATATACAGGAGGATATATAATATTGCCATTCACCGTTTTCTAATTTATTTCTATTTCTAAGAAGAAAAGCTTTGATTCCTTTAGATAAATACTTTCAAATCGATAAGTTTTTTTGTTCATAGCCTACTTCGAGTTAGAAATTTTTTGAATATACTGTATAAGTTGAGACAAGTTATTCATTCGACATTTAATTTTGATTTAAAATGTAAGAAACATTGATGAAATTGTTATAATAAAAGGTTTTGCAATATACTTTATTGATTTGATATTACTTATAAATTCTATTTGAAGTTTTCGACAAGAATTATAATTTTGAAAAATTGATAACCTTTGGAAAGTTTGAAAAATATTTATTTATTTTTACTACATATGTTTGATCTCTAGGTTATCGTGAAGACAGAAAGGTCGAAACATTTGTAGCATAAATAAATTAGTGTTTGTCAAACTTTTCACTTGGAAATTCCAAGTTACTTACAGGTGTCTCTAAAACAGATGCTCATATTCCGGGGTCTAAATTAAAAAATAAACTTACATATTTTGAAAGTATACCTTGACCCATTATTGTTTCTTTTTTTAAGAAAAATTAATTTTGTTTGTAATACAAGTTTGCATTGTTCGATTGGATGAAATTTGTTGTGACACTCCATATGGGTGCCACTCGTCTTTATGTTGTTGTTCTTATTAGTGAACCGGTAGTGTAAGGAACTTGCTGTGACGACCATGACTAGACAATAACTTTTTGTTGGCAATGCTGATAACATATAGTAAACTGTATCTATGTAATTTGTGATATCTGGTAGAATGTAGAAACAAAATCTGAGTGCTTTTTTTTAATTTAGCAGTCTATTCCAATAGTATACAACTAAATTTTAATCGAACTGGTAACATATTTTTTTGAGTCGTCAATTTTCTTAAGTCTATTAAAGCTAAAATTATTTAATCTCTTTACATAATAATGATAGTAAAATACCTTTAAGCCCGTACAAATCTTTTATACTATCTATATACAAAGTAGGCATTTGCGCTCGCTTTTGTTAACGCAAAATATCACTTTACCGCTCATGCGCGACAAAGAAAAAATGCTCGCTGTCCGAATTTATAACTATAAAATTTTGAAAAATGTCACTTGTCTTACATTCCTAATGGGGACGTTTAGTCAGGAACTAATGGTGCTGTAGTTCTTAATATATTTTATTATTGTATATTACATAACCAAACAAAATGCCGTACTGCTGAATAAAGGAATACAGAAATAAAATAGGGCATTCGTTTACAAAAATGAAAATAAAAATCTGTTGTGGCCAGCACAAGACCTCTCGCCATTTCCATATTAGGCTATATAAGTATTGTATTGCACTTCACTTTTGAACCGTCGTTTTATACCAAATATTACAGAACATTACCCAAATATTGTTTCTTACTATATTTAATATATGTCTTCTGTACACATATAATTCAAATTATATCTATTTTTCATTGTATGAGGAAGTTTCTAAATGTCAAATATTGTTCCAATTCATTAACCAGATTGGCGGTATTTCTGATAGATATATGCATTTCACCACAATTTTACCTATAATTTCAAATATTTAATTAATAAAACAATAAGAAAAGTTAAATATACTTCCCAGCAAAAGCTATCAGAATGTCACTAAAACTGTTGATATTTGACAATGACATGTGTCATGTTATAAACATTGGAATTTGTCAACTGGTTTCATTAGTGCCTTGGCCTCTGCGATTAGTATACTCTATAAATTATAGAGTCTTTATCTCTAAATTTATACAAGATATAATAAAATTTTTAATTGTATTAGATGGAGAATTTTATGTTCTTCAATATTTAATAAAAAAAACTCCCAAAAAATTATATTTAGAAGATTTTTTCTAAGAAACTACTACTTCCGGTTGTTCAATTGTTACCAAAACCTTTTCAGCTCTTCCCAGGAATGCCAGATTGAGGAAACTGCAGTTAAATATTTTTTAAGTCTTATAGTTTTTGAGGAATCGTGACTACAACATCCAGACATACATACATACATACACACACACACACACACACACACACACACACACATACACACATCCACACACACACACACACACACAGATATCATTTTAAAAATGTTATAATCGGATTGTAGGGACCTTAAATCGTGCTTATTCAATAAAATCTGGATATGCGAATTTTAGCATGAATCCAATACCTCTCTTAGCGAGAGGTAAAAAATACTTAGATTGAAGCAATAGCTCAAGAAGAATGGAAAATAACGATAAATTAAAATTTAAAAATATAATCGTTAATTTTTGAGTAGTACTGTAAGTACAAAGTGTATATTTTATTTTTTTTTATTTATTATTATTATTTATTTTTATATTTTTATTTTCGATTTCCTCTTAATCGACAATACCCCATTTTGTGCTTTTAAAACACAAATAGCTATTGTGATCGAGTCAAATAGATATATCATAATCTATAATGAAATTTGTTTATTTTTATTATCTCATTCCAAAATCAATCCCCAGATTAATTTTTATATCCGATGTCTCGATTACAAAAAGAAAATGTAAACTCCTTTGTAGTTTGTTGGCATTGTGTGGGAAATTTTGTGAAATATGATATTTGAGCAAGTTTCTTAACTTGATTATAAGCTGGAAAATATAATTTGATATGAATATGCCATAGCTTTAATGGTTAAGAAAAGTTATTATCTTTTCATTAAATGTTTTAGTATGTCCCAGTGGTTTTCATGCTGGCTGGTTAAAGTAAACGTCCCCTCGTAGTTCTGACTAATAAGCTGCATACTACATGCGAGTTAGAGAAGCCACTATGTGAGCTCAGGCTGCTTGCCTTGCAGCCTTGTTGCTAATACGGAACAACTTCAAGCAAATACACATTTTTAACTAGGTTAAAGTCATTACAAAGATTAGTTTTTACATTATATTGCCATATAAACGGAATAATTTGATTAATTATAAAAACGATACACTTTATATTTAGTACAGTAAAGTCCGCTTATAACGAACCCGTTTACAACGAATCTCCGGCTATAACAGACCAATCTAGAAAGTACGAACCAAAGTTCCATAAGAAATGTGTAATTTTTATCCGCAAATAACGAACCCATTTACCTATAACGAACTTTCGGATAAAACGAACCTTACTTGGAGTATAGTACAGTAATGTCTGCTTATAACGAACCCGTTTACAATGAACGTCCGGTTTTAACGAACCAATCTGGAAAGTACGAACTAAAGTCCCATAACGAACTTTCGGATAAACCTTTTTTACCTCCCGCTACCCTTGGTAAGGGAGGTATAGGGATCGTGCTAAAAATCACATATCGAGATTTTAGTAAATGACCACGTTTTAAGGTCCCTAGAATCCAATTTTAACATTTTCACGATGATGTCTGTATATGTGTATATATATATATATATATATATGTGTGTGTGTGTGTATGTGTGTATGTGTGTATGTGTGTATGTGTGTGTGTGTTTGTGTGTATGTGTACGAATTTTGTTTGCACTCTAACTCAAATATTATCATTTAGAAAATTCTGAAACCTTGTATTTCTGCCCTATTCTAATAGGAATAGATGCCATTAGATTTTGGTGTAAATCGGATAACCGGAAATGGCACTTTACTTGAAGCTCATAATGGTTTTTCTTCAAAAAATAACATTAAATGCAATTTTGTCGCATTTAATGTCATTGTAAAATTATAGATTATTGAATTTTGTACAGGTATACATTAATACTTTTTCTATATATTTTACAGATAAATTTAAAAATCATTTTCTTTTTTTAATCCCGAAGCCTAAGATAAACAAAATTCCTTTGTTACACAATTTATTTTTCAAATGAATGTAACTGACAGGTAAACGTCATTGTCAAAAAACTAATCACTTCAAATTAATAATAGTGCCATATTAAATAATAAAGAAAATCATAAATAAAGCAATAGTTATATGCAATGGAACATAATATAGTTTGAAAGCATTACTAAATACGTAGGTATGTATTTAAAGTAATAAAAATTAAATAGCGGGAGGTTTTGTGTTGGCCACATTAGATTTTTTTTAATATAGTATTTGGAAAGTTTTCAGTTATAGCGAACTTCTATATAGAAAACTAAGGACTTTTCCTCATAAGTCTTCCCAGATGCAATACTGAATCCGACCATTCCATTCATTTGATGTTGAGCTGCATATCTACCCAGTACGCTAATTTAAACAAACAAAAGTAGTACAATTTTGAAAAAAGAACATAGATATTTTACAATTCGGTCTAAATATGATATAGTCAAACGACTACAAGAAGAATAAAACAAAGTGATTTTTTTTTCCGAAAATGAACTGAGTAAATCAACTGTAAAATTATTGACAATAGTAATAATAATAATGCCTTCTACACTGAGGGCCAGTTTTACAATGTCTGGTTAAAATTTTAACTGTTAGTTAAATAAACAAAATTAAAACGAAAAAACTGTCAAATGATAAATTGATCATTGCTGTCAATAATCCGATTCAATATTGTTTATTTAACTTACAGTTAAAATTCTGACCGGAGATTGTAAAATTGGCTCTAAACCGTTTAACATTTGATAATTTTTTGTTTTAATTCCATAGCTATCGCTATTTATGGGATGATTTTCGACTATTCATACTTAATTTCTCTCCGTACAAAGCATTCAAAATTAATTTTGCTTATCAGATGAAGAATTTTAAGCTCTGCAACTATTTGAAGCTTTCTTACCTAAAACAGTTATGCAAGCAGAAAATTATAAAACCTAATTTTATATATTAAAGTCCTATGTTTGGATTTTCAAGTCACCACCATGTATGATTTTTCTAAGAAAGATTATTGTACTACCATAATTATGTATCACCTTTCTTATGTGGCATGTATATAGATTTTTATGTGTTCGAACCATTTTTGGATCCTCTGAGGTTCGTTATAATTGAACATTACTGTATGTGAAAGATACACAAAATAAAACTCAAATGATATAACTAATAAACAAACAATAAACTGTTGTTCTTCGCTTTTATAGCAACACTAGATATTGGATGTACGAGGACAAATTCTTTGACGTGTTTTTATCCCTCGGCTTACGCCTCGGGCTCAAAATCCCGCCGCAGGCCATAAAATCCTCCTTACGCTCTTAATACATAAATAACTATTAGGTATGTACGACGTTTTATGCACTACTGCAATCAATGAAATGTTTTTAAATTTTTTTTTAAATACATGCAAAGCTTGTTGCTATGTCAAAATATTACGAGGCCAGGTTAACCTTATATTGTCGTTTATTATAAATAATTAAATAAATAAGGTTTAGCAGCATTACTGGGCGTTTGGCTTTTTTACAGCCCGAAAGGCGTAATGTTCAATTTTCCGCTCTGGTAACTAAGATGTAAACAATCAATTTTAATGCAGTTGTTCGTAAAAGTTGTTCGAAAAATATGGGTGACTAAATTAACCCTCGACCGGGCGCTCTGGCGCACTGAGTGCGCCACCTTAAAGAAGAATGTCATAAAATTGTTATTGGGCGAAGGGATGTTTTGTCACTCACGCAATTCTTTCTTTATACAAAAATTACAATTTATTCATCGGAGTTGGAGGCAGACACATAGTATTTTATAAATATGCTTGTTTGAATATTTTTATTTCTATCTAAATTTTTATTTTGTTCATTTTTATAACACTTTATTTGCAAATCACACACAATCAGCAATATTTTATGTCAAAATTGCGAAGTGCAATCAGAGGATTAATTATATTTGTGTTTATTTTTTATTTTTGTACGCTATTTCTTCAACATAAAAAATTGAATATATGTAATTTAATAATGTGTACTACTTTAACTTCCAATGTGTAAGGAAATATGTTGTTCTAAATAGTCATAAAATTGCTTCCTTTTGTCTGGCGCACACTGTGCGCCGCGCGCCATGTTATGAATATTGGCGCGCCCGCTCGAGGGTTAATATTGGATTTTGATTTACACTTCTGTAGGGCACTTTTAAGCTCATGTGAATTGCGATGTTTAATTCAAAGTTTCATACCCACTGGCTAGTACATGATATATTCATATATTTTACTATTTTTATGATAAAAGTTCTCACGTAAATCTTAATTTAGGTAATGAGTACTTTTAGAATATTCGTGCCGAAAGCAATAAAAGTATCCTAGTCCCGCTTAGAATTCATCGCACCTGTCCCAGATTTGTACATAATGCACACGATCAAGTGATATAAGTTATCTCCGGGTTAATGAAATGAAGCACTCTTCTTAATTAAATACTATATCACTAGAGAAGTGCTAGAATCTGCATGCACTATCTACGGCACGTCCCATAAAAATTAACTATGCTCGTTAAACTAGACACACCATACATTCTTAGCCTCTGACTCATTACGGATGAATTATACAAAACTACGGAAAAGAAAGAAAATAATACTAGTAAGTAATAAAATATACTTTTATAATTTTAACAAAAGATAATTTATTATTACTACAGTGTTCTAGAAAATTGACAGTATTTAAGAAAAAAATCTGATGTGGCTAGTACAAAACCTCTCGCTATTAAATTTTTATTAATTTAAATACATAGCTACGAATTTTCTAATGCTACAAACTATATTATGTCCCATTGCATAGATATAACTATCACTGTATTTACTATTTTCTTTTTAAAATGTCACCATTATTAATTTGAAGTGATTGGTTTTTTGACAGTAACATTTACCTGTCAATTACATTCATTTGAATTATGAACTATGTAACAAAGGAATTCTGGTTTATCTTAGGCTTCGGTATTTATAAAAAATCTGTTGTGGCCAGGACAAGACCTTCCGCCAATTCGATGTATTTTGTACAAATCCCATACCAAAAGATTCGTGGAACAGATTCTATATAATATCATCTAAAATCGAACACGAACACATAATATTTTTTACAAATTCCATACCAAAAGTTCATTTGAAAAGGTTCTATAAATTCAATAAAATTATAACATAAATATACACTAAGTAAAATACACTTGACACTTCCTTCTTTCTTCTTTAAGCTTTCCTCTATTTTATTAGGGCTCGCTGTTTCCTCTTCTCTTCCACTCATTCCTGTCCAACGCATGTTCTTCACACAATTCGATGAAGGAAAATGTATAATCAAACTGTATAGAGAAGAGTACTTTCTTTAATATATATAATAATAAAATGTCAAAAAATAATATTTAACTGCGTTTTTTTTTAAGAAAAATTGTTAAAAACTTCAAATAAGGGTACTCCCGGTGGATCAATTATAACCAAAAACTAATCAACTCTTCATATGGATGTACAGAAGAGGAATACGAAAGAATTATAATTTTTAGAATTGTAGTATTGGAGTTATCGTCGTAGAAAAATTGGCACACACGGACACACATACACACACGCAGACACGTGCATACAGTCCTCATCTTAAAATTAGTAAATTCGTAATTTAGGGACCCTAAAACGTGCTTATTCATTAAAAACTCATCACCGAATTTTTTGACGAAAGACAAAGGTGACGGAAGGTAAAAAGATTGTTTTTAAATTTATTTATAAATTATGTAGAAAAAGTATTAATGTACACCTGTAGAAAACTCAATAATTCTTAATTTTTATAATGATATAAAATGCGAAAAAATGGTAATTAATGGTATTTTTTGAAGAAAACCATTACGAGCTTCAAGTAAAGTGCCATTTCCGGTTATCCGATTTACACCAAAATCTAATGATAGTATTTGAGTTAGAGCGTAGACAAAAGCCATACACATACAGACATAAATACAGACATCCTCGTGAAAATGTTATAATTGGATTATAGGGACCTTACAGCGTGGTTATTTACTAAAATCTCGATATGCGATTTTTAACATAATCCATATACCTACCTCCAATGGTAGTGGGAGGTGAAAAAGTCAGTTAAAATTACTCTTTGAAGCACTATTCATTTTGGGGTCCCTATCAAATGCACCAACTACAATTATTACCAATAGAAAATTGCATTTCGTGAAAGTCAAAAATCCAGTTTAATTTTATTTGATTATTTCTTATAATTCTAATAGCCGATCCAAACGACAAATATTAAAGATCATTATTATAATTAATAATTTACCTTAATTCTTAATTATGAAAGTAGCTGACAGACTACATATAAATTGAATTTGGTGCACATGCGCAGATTAGTTTAAATTTGCTCTACTGTTGGGTTTATAGGTAAGCACGCTTCATATTTTTAACTTTATTCTTCAATCACAGTTTCATTTGGCTTCAGTGTTGTCATCAGAGTTGTCATATCATCAAATATCATTTTATAAATTTGAGGTTACAATAAATTATAACAAGATTCTGACAGAATCAGTGTGGCGATTATTCCCGAATACTTACGACTCCTTCTCAAACGATTATCGTAATTTGATGATCATTACAATTCAAATTACATTTATAATGATCATTAATATAATTGAAATATGGCATACGAAATGTTAAAGTAATAATTAGAGGTTAATTATCATTAACTGTCGTCGTCCGTCTCGGCTATAAGGATCTATAAAAATTTATGTATCATTCCATATAAATAATAAACTATGATATCGTTACTTGTAAAACAGGAACTAGAATTCGGTCAATTCAGTACCTTTTCAAACCAAAACTTTTATTTTACAAGTCTAACAAACTTTTGTATCTAATATAGATAATATTATTAACTTGTCACAAATCACGTATTTGTTATTTTCAAAATTGTTACATGTTTATTACTTTGTTTATTTTGGTTTTTCATAAAAAAAATATTATACTTCAGCATCCGCACACAAATACATAATAAAATTAACAAGTTAACTAATAAATTTATTGTATTTTCCATAAATCTGTATTCTAGTCACGATTGATATTTATGTGACACATGTGATTTTATGTTTCAGTGTGACATCTGTCGTTTCATTTATCACAAAATTATTAACAAATTCGCTTTAGAGAAAATTTGAAATATCATAGTGCGAGGTTACGTCCATCGTCCATGTTTTATTTACTTGTTTTGAAAAAAAAAAATCAAGTATCAAGTGTCATTAGCACGTTAACTAAAATTGAATTATTAAAAATTGAAATTGAAAAAATAACAATGGGGTGCTCTGTTCGTTATTTTTTTTTTACATTTATTTAATTGAAAATGAATTCTGGATTCCAAAAAACGTTAGCAGAATAAGGCATGAAGTTAATAAAATTTGAAATGGTGTAAATGTGTGTTGTAGATGTTAAGGCAAAGTGAAGGACAATAAAAAGTTGAATATTTGAAAAAGTAATAACTTTAAACTTTGATAGTCCCTGTCATATACAGGCTGTCACTAAAATAGAGGGACGTGCCTTAATCACAGATTCTTGAGGCTAAAATAAGACGATTTAACTAAACTTACCTTTACCGGAAATTGAACCATATAGCCAGTATTCTGCTTCAAAGTTCTTTGAAAAAAAAATTAATTTTGCTTATAATAACAGAACGCTTTATTCGATTTGGAAGAAATGTAGTATGGCAGCTCATATGGCTATGAGATATTTTTTAAAATTATACTTGTTATTATTAGCGAACCACTAGTGTATGAAACTTAGATGTTCCAACATTGATTAGACCGTAGCATCTAAATGGCCACGCCGTTAGCGCAAAATTATTATTTATTTTTTTCAGAAAGATACATTTAATAGGATACTTTTCTCTCTCTGTGTAATTTGTGATATCTGTTACGGTTCACACAAGTCGAACAACTAATTTTTAATGACAGTAAGCTAACATATTTAATTTGATTTGTAACAGATGGGATGAAATATTTATTCTTCCTAACTCGGAGTAGGCTATCAACAGAAAAACGTATATCTGATCATTATTCTATTTAAAAGTCATGATGCCAAAATTAATCTTAAATTTCCTCAAATTCACTGTAACAGACAGCAAAAGAATATTTCCATTTGCCGTTTTCTAATTTATTTCCATTGTTAATATAAGATTCAAGCTTTGATTTCATTATATAACATTTTTGATAATATCTTATTTTAAATTGACAATCAATTAAATACTTATAAATTAAAACATACATTTGTTTGTTTTTTCAACACTTTGTACTTTTAATTTTTTTTTACATTTAAATACCAGGGCATCGGACCCGAACCTGAACAGTAACAAACCGGAACCAAACCGTAACATTTTACCGAACCCAAATCCACAACTGAACCTCAGGTATATTGTCAATTGAACCTGAGTTGGAACCGAACCGGATTTTAAAATTTAGATTCAGGGTTAAGCTCCGGTTCAGGTTCATTTTCAGTTCGAAACGTAAGGGCAGTCGTAATACAGCCGATCGTCGACGCCTTTGGCGTCTACGTTGTTGACTGTGTTAAATATTCGTGAAAATGTTCTTGTGTTGCGTTTGCATTATAAATTCCAAACCGCACTTTAATTATTTATGTATAAATATTGTTACACAAAAAATATTAATGCCCGGTTTCTCCACAGCAACTTAAGTTGTTGATTATTAAAGTGCTACTTAATTGTAAGTAGGCCTTATATCCCAATTGCGTTGCACCAGCAAATTCACATGCGAACTTAACTTATGTCACAAATTACATTGGCAACAGCGTAAAGTTCTTCTATGATTGGCCAATTTGAAATTTAGCGATTCAAAATAAAATACCGGCTGTCAAACGTCTAAGCTGTCAATGTGTTTAACAGGGTTTATATTTGTATTCAGTCAACAATATTCGATATGGATTTACAGGATTTCCCTAATTTTGACGACGTTAACGTCGTGGATAGCGTGATGGAAGTCGATATTGTCGAAAATGGTAGGACTCTGCGACAAATAAGTAACATAATTGATTTGTTCCAAATATATTATTTATTTTTAATATTTTTATGTGGACCACCGCCAGTCCTATAAACTGAAACCTTTTTCTTCGATGTCGTCTTCCTTACGACAGTCTACATATTTGCACACATTTTATTGCCAATGCTGCGGCAATTAATTTTCAGGTGTTTGGACATGGAACCGCATGATTTTTTTTTTCAATATTCTCTTTAAATCTTTGTTTCTACAATCTCACAGGCCAATTTTCTTCCTCTTTGCTATAATTTAATCGTTTCTTCTTTATATCATTTAATTTTCACGCCATAATAGACCAAAACGAAACAAATTTACTGCGACTTACCGATATGTCATAACCACATAAGTCACCGATTTTTTCGACTTACATTTAAGTGCTACTTACGTCTCACATTTTGACATTTTTGCGTGGTGCAACAGTTTAAGGTGGAACTTAGGAATAAGCAACGACTTAAGTCGTAAGTTGCTCTGGAGAAACCGGGCATAATTCAATTTTCATTAGGTCGAATCGAAGCTAAATCCAGTACCTGGACCCGGAACAAAACCGCAATTTTTGTTGTTCTGTAACGAATAAGGGGCCGTTACTGTTGTAAAAATATTAGATTAATTAAATTGTAAATAAGAAAATAATATAAATTAACGATAACAATTTAATAAAGTCAAATACACATTTGATGTTAACTCGGTGAGAGTCAAAACAGTAAATGAATGTTTATTTATTTTTTCGTCGGGAAGTCCCCAAACCTCACTTGATAATTCCCGTTCAAGGATATCGGGAAGCGTGTTATATTACTACCCCCCCCCCCCCCCAAACGAAAAATAAACAAACATTTTACAAATTAATATTAATTATTATAATTATATAAACTTACTGGTATTCTAATCCTCCATTTCCAGTTTCTTGGTGACGACTGGTATAGCTGACTTTTGTGTTTATTTGTTTTCTGATGCGGGTTGAGGATGTAGGAAAGCGTATTTTAGTTTGTCAATCGATATGTTTTCATGTGTGTTGTTCTTTAAAATTGTAAAGTATTTATCTGATCTTGCGATGATCTTGTATGGACCGGTGTAAGGTGGTTGTAGTGGAGTTTTGATGGAATAAAAACGAAGTCAGTGCGATAAAGATTTGGATTTATGTAATGGTGTTTGTTAAATGTGGTTTCTTTAGGACCTACGGCTGTCATTCGAGACATGTGTTTCTTTAATTTTCTTAAATTCAGAGGTAAATTTATATTGTCGATCAATTCGGTAAAAATGATTTAGGAATTTCTCCGGGTAATCGTAACTGTGTTCCATAAACAAGTTTGGCGCAACTACAATAGGGCTGTTGCAAGAATTTTTATATGACTTCTAAGTATTAAATTTGAAAAGATATTGTTCTTTAAAGAGCCTCAAATATGAAAATATCACGAAATATCCTTTAGTTATTTTACAATTAATTTTTGAAATTTGGATAAAATTTTGAATAAGTCACGTGATCTGAAACAGAATGTGACGTCAGAGTACATACATCTTCAGCGGTTCTAAGGTGTCAAGTGTATTGTCAAAGTTGTTAAACAAGTGTCAAATAAGAATCACAACCAGAACTTTAAAGTAAAATATATTATCAATTTATATTTTATTTTACCTCTACTCTTTAACACCCCTTATTTCGGTAGCAGTAAAACAATCGTTCTGATACAAATTCAGCCATCATCCAGCTATAGACCTTCGGTTAATTGTCCGATTTAGCTTGAGTGTAATTTGAATAAGCCATTATTACTTTATTATTCATTTACAATGAGCAATGTCAGCGTCAAATGTCAAATTAAAAGATTTTGTTATTAACATGTGACAAACTTTGGCCTACGTTTATTTATATAAATAATATGAATAAACGTAGGTGATGTAAAAACTATTTTCCTATTGGCTATTAATGATGTAATGTATGTGTTTCTACGTCACAGGAGTGGGGGTTAGTTTTTCAGGATGCCAATCTTTTTATTTAATTATTTCCACAAATAACAACAAATTATTAAAATAAAAATTATTACTAAGAAAATCATTCCATAAACTTTCATTTAAAATAGTTTTTAAAAAATGTGAAACAGGCTCATTCCTTGAACCAGAACTGCACACGAACCTCAAAAAACAAATTGACTCGAACCTAAATCGAACCCAGTTTTCGGCGGGTTCGATGCCCTACTACATTTTCTCATTTCTCAAACATCATTCCTGTAAAGCGACAATTAACCTGCGTTTAACCCTGGGCTTGTTTAGTTTACCTTAACCTAGAGCGGATTGTCTGGTTGTGCCGTGACATTTCATTGCTGTCATCATGTCGGGCTACAAGGAAGATTTACATCGCCGCCACCATCGCCATGGCCCGTGTTTATAAATAAAACCATTCCAGTGTAGGAAGCCAGGACCGGCGTCGGGACAGCCCTCCCATTTATCACGGTAAAAGCCCAACAGGGGTGGATTCCCTAAATTGTGCGAATTGCGAATGTTGGGGTACTTTCGCCAGTATTAGAAATAATTATGTTATTTGTTTGTAAATAGATTGAAAGTTGATATATGAATAGGGTCCTCTGCTATTAAAAGAAAAAATTTGATGTGGCCAACACAATACCTCCCGCCACCCGCTATTTACTAATGCAGCAAATTATATTAAGTTCCTTTGCATATAACTATTGCTTTATTTATTTTCTTTTTAAAATGTCACTATTATTAATTTGAAGTGATCAGTTTTGTGACAGTGACATTTATCAGTCAGTTATATACATTTGAAATATGAATTGTGTAACAAAGGAATCTTTAAATCATGGGCTTTGAGATTCATATAAAAGATTATTTTTAAATATATAGAAAAGGTATTAATGAGGAAAACCATTATGAGCTTGAAGTAAGGATCCATTTTCGTTAATCCGATTTACACCAAAATCTAATGGTTTCTTTCCATATTAGAACAGGGTCGAAATACAAGGTTTTAGAATTTTCTGAATTATAGTATTTGAGTTAGAGCGTAGATAAAATCCATACACATACACACATTCAGACATCATCGTGAATATGTTAAATTTGGATTCTACGGACCTTAAAACGTGGTCATTTACTAAAATCTTGATATGAGTTTTTTAGCACGATTCCTATACCTCCCGTACCAAGGGTAGCGGAAGTTAAAAATTATAAAACTTTATCTAAATGAAAACGATCTGTATTTCTAGAAAGTCTTAATTGTTATTCGTTAAGGAGTAATATATTTTTTAATACTCTATGACAGGTACTTTTTAAGCTCATTCTGTTCTCAAACAGTCGAGTTCACCAATAATTGGGGACACATAAATTGATCTATTTCAATAGTGACAAAAATAAATAAATATGTTTTTGCAATACCTGCAATGTAAGTTAATTAATAACAAAATTTTCAATCGGTAGTTAAGTCTCAGAAATTTGTGAGCTATTAGTCAAAAACAGAAATACGTTATTCAAATAATTGTTAACTCTTCAACCCAAGTTAACTAGGAGTTATTTTAACTTGTAGTAAATGTAAAGTGTTAGTTTTCTATTACATGAAATTTAATTCTGCACAAAGGCAAAAACTGGTGGCAGCAGTAGACGTATTCTTTAATGAATATACGTTTACTTTATATTCTGAACATAAAAAGTTGTAGATAATTAAAAATTCATAATGAATTGTAAGAATTGTTAATATTATTAGAAGAATTAACATGAAAATTCAGGCACTATTTATACAGGTATATTACTGTATTAATTAGCCGAGCAAAAACTATTATACAATTTCATAAGTATTACAAGGAAATGTGCTATTTTAGAATTATGGCACAATACATTTTTTTGCAGTTCGAATATCCCTTGTAAAATATATGTCCGTAGGCGATTGCAAGCGTATTGTAGTTGCTTGTATTACCCACAGATGTCAGGAGCGCTGCAATCCTGCATTTGCAGTGCTATATTCAATACGAAACAGACCTGGAATATCAGTTACTTGTTACTTTACATATATTTAATTGGTATGGGAGTTCGATTATTATTTTTCTTTACATTGGACAAGTTTTGACGAACATTTTTTATAATATTTAGATTTTCGAAGTTAAAAAAATTGAATTTCTAATTTTAATTAAAATTCATCCACATTCAAAGTTTGAATTTTGAGTATTTATGAAATTAGAATTACATATTTTCAAGTGAAATTAAGATATTTAAAAATAACAATTGACATGTTTCACAAGATTTCAGTCTCTGAATCAATTTATCAGAGATTGGCTCACTCAACTAAAATCGTAGACGCGTTTTGCTCTTATTGGAGCTCTTCAGCGAGCGCATAACGATCCCATATCACGGCGTTTTCGGTAGATGGCTCTGCATGCAGTTACTTGCATCTGCAGTCATCTTATCTTTTTGGGATGTTGATCATCAGCTCGCTCAATTTTACTCAGTGCCTCTTCGAGGCGTCAGTGCACCACACTGAAGAGCTCCAATACGAGCGTAACGCGTCTGTGATTCTGAGCCAGTTTTTAATAAACAACCGAGAGGTTGATTCTGAAAGTTAAATCTTGTGAAACATGCCAAGTGTTATTTTTAAATGTCTTATTAGAACATATCTGGAACATATATTCACCAACTGTTGCCGTCATATTGCACTTTATTGTACATTTATTATTAGATAAATATTTATTATGTGGAATATAATGCAACTTTAAAATCATCCCTTACTGGCCCTGTTCGATTCCCTCCCTTACAGACAGTCTCTACGTATACACGTCCACTAAGTCCTAATAAATTAATTAGCGTTTAGTGTTCGTTTATGCGTGCCATGAATTTTTATTGCCAGTTTTAAATCTGGGCAATTTGTTCTTCCTGTACCTTTACCCTTTGCTGCACTTGTTTTATTCAGTTGTAGTAGGAGAGAGTGCGGTTACATCCAAGCTCCAAACAATAAATAAAATGGCAGAAAACGCTTTAATGTGGCGTCTGTTTCAACACCATACATGCTGTATACTCGCAGTAGAATATAATAATTGTAAATCGTAATAAACACTATTCTTAATTTTTTATTTAATATATTGCCACGAGAAAATATAGATTAAAAAATACGACTATGTATATCATAGTACAGTGATATATATGTGTATAAACACATTTTAGGATTTTGGTGGCGATATCTGTAGATGTCTTGAGGTACACTCGTTTTGGGCTTATTCTATAACACAGTGGTTAATATTTTGCAAGCTGTTTTATTACATATAAAAAGTACAATGTGTTCAGAAAAAAACCTAATTCGGAGTAGGCTATGAACACATATGTCTGATCATTATTTAAACCAAAAGTCAAGTTGTCAAAATCGATAATGAAATGTAATTTTAAGGAGAAAAGATAATAAACACCGATACAGAATATTGCCATTCACTGTTTTCTAATTTATTTCTTTTTAGAAAATCAGGATTTAAGAAGAAAAGCTTCGATATCTTTAGATAACATTTTTGACAATATCTCATGTCAAAATGACATTTATTTAAATACTTTCAAATTGACATACGTTTTTTTTGTTCATAGCCTGTTCCGGATTTTTGTTAAACACACTGCATTAGTTGTATATAATAGAAATAAAATATTAAAATCGTTATAGCTCTAAAACTACGCATTTCCGGATATTTGTTTATATAAACTTTTTTTATTGTTTTAAAATGTGTTACCCACCATTAAATTTTTAATCTCTATTTTTTGAATGGCCAGTGTATTTGTGGTTCATATTCCACAGAATTTCATATTTTTCATAAATATTCAGAAATTAATTTATATTGCCTGAGTTCCACTGTGCCATGTTTAATATTAAAATCTAAACTATTTAAAAAAATAAATAACTTAAATTTAAAAACACGTACTAAATATTGCAATTGCCATCAACCTAAGTTGACTAATCGGAATTACTTTGTTACTTTCATTCAAAAAAGCTAATAGCAGAAGACATGGAAGGAGTAAGAATTTGGAATAGGTTACATTCTAAGTAATTTTAGCTGTGTAAAAACCGCTTTGTTTAATGCATAAAACCCAACACTAAATTTTGTAAAATTTGCTAATTGTGCATAATAAAATGTAAAAATTATGGTGTTAAATAATTTATATTTTTTACACTATTTATAGTAATAATTTAAACAAATTTCTTTCTACACTCTGATCAGCGCTGTCGTAATCCTAATGAAACAAGTTAAAATTCGCACGGTTGTTAGTTTGTTGTGATATTTCGAAGTGTTCGCATGTATATTTCTGTGTATTGTGTATTAAATGATAACGTACAAACTAACATTTAAAGTGAAATACAAAAATTTGTGTAAATGTGTTTTCTTAAACAAAGGCATCAGGTATGAAAATTTCCCATTACCTGGTAAGCACTATATCATCATTTAATCTATGTAAAATGCATTCTATAAATGAGATCTCTGAACATATTGTTTTTATTTATATATAAAACATACTCATACACGTATGTATCTTGTAACATCATTGCATAATTAAAATACATTAGTTGGTGCTATGTTACAAAATATTCCTATTCACTTTTGAACCATTACTTCAACGTGTACTTTTATACCAAATTTGCAAGTGGTTAAATTTACATAACTTGGGGTGGACATATATAAACCAATTTTAGTGTTTATTTTAAACAGAATTTCTTGAAGTGAAAGTGAGATGTAGAAAAAAGAGGTTAAAGGCATTAAAAACATGAATATTTTGACGATTCCTCAAAAACTATAAGACTTAAGATCTGTTTAACTATGTATTCCTGAATCTGACATTCCTGGGAAGAGCTGAAAAGGTTTCGGTAACAATTGGACAACCGGAAGTAGTAGTAACTTAAAAAAATCTTCTAAATATTATTTTTTGAAAATTTTTGTTACTGCTAATATTGAAGAACATATAATTCTCCATCTAATACACTTAATTTTTTTATTATATCTTGTATAGATTTAGAGATAAAGATACTATAATATGTAGAATAATCTAATCGCAGAGGCTAAGGCACTAAGCAAACCACTTGACAAATTCAAATGTCTATAACATAGTTTGTAAGTGACAGATATCAATGTCAGTGTAAAAAATCAACAGTTTTAGTGACATTCTGATAACTTTTTCTGGGAAGTACATTTAATCTTTCTTATTGTTTTATTAATTAAATATTTGAAATTATAGGTAAAATGCATATATCCATCAGAAATACCGCCAATCTGGTTAATGAATTTGAAGAATCTCTGACATTTAGGAACTTCCTCATACAATGAAAAATAGATATAATTAGAATTATATGTGTGCAGAAGACATGTTAAATACAATAAAAAAAATCTGTTGTGGCCAGCACAAAACCTTCCGTCAGTTCAATGTATTTTGTACAAATCCGATACCAAAAGTTCCTTAGAAAAGATTCTATATATCCTGTAAAATTGTAACACGAACACACTGTTTTTACAAATTCCATATCGAAAGTTAATTGGAAAAGATTCTATAAATCCAATATAATTATAACACGAATGTACATTCTGTAAATTGCACTTCACACTTCCCCATTCCTCCCCAACGCATCTTCTTCACACAGTTCTTCCTCTCTCAAATATTCTGCTACACAGTCCTTCCATCTTCTCTTTGGCCTTCCTCGTACTCCCGGCATTGAAGCTGCAAGTCACTTGCGAGGGACACTCTTTCACTTATGTTACTTTTTGATCCTATACTTTCCACTTTGATTTTGCACTTGACACTGACATCTATCAATTAGAATTTTTTTGAATATATCTGCTGTTTCCATATTTTTTGCAAAGCTGACTGATTTTTGAAAGTTAACCTCTCTTAATCTCTCTATAACTCTATATCTATTGAATATGAAGGAAATGTATAATTAAATCGTATAGAGAATAAGTTTTTCTTTCATATTAATGATCATAAAATGTCGAAAAATGATATTTAACTGCGTTTTTTCCAGAAAAACTGTTAAGAACTTCAAATAAGGGCACTTCCGGTTGACCAATTATAACCAAAATGTAATCAGCTCTTCATATCGTTGTAAAGAAGAGGAATACGAAAGAATCATAATTTTTAGAATTGTAGTTTTGGAGTTATCGTCGGAGAAAAATTTGTCACACACACACACACACGGACACACACACAGACACACACACGGACATACACACGGACACACACACACACACACACATATACAGACATCAATATAAAATTAGTAAAATCGTATTCTAGGGATCGTAAAACGTGCTTATTCATTAAAAACTCACCACCGAATTTTTTGACCAAAGACAATACCTTCCTTTTGACGGAAGGTAAAAAACAATATTTGGGTAAAGTTCTGTAATTTTTTGTTATGAAACGACGGTTCGATAGTGAAGTGCAATACAATACTTATTTAGCCTAATATGGGAAAGGCGAGAGGTCTTGTGCTGGCCACAACAGATTTTTATTTTTGTATCGAAGTCTTTAATAATGTTAAGTTTACATTCCAAAGATAAAGCTTTTCTTTTCTTGTTTGATGCAGAAGAATCAGTTCTACTTCGTTTGGATGACATAGTGGAGTCTCTCAGGTCTCAGTAGATATAATATAATAAACACGATATAATAACATATTTGAAAATCGCGTAACTCCGTGTTCGCGTAAGTCGAGGTATTACTGTACATGTAGTTATAAATAATTTATGTTTGTTGCTTTTCTATTTGCCTTGCACTTTTGCGTTAATAGTAACACAGCGATGTTGTTTATTTTGTTTTATAACCATTTTAGCGTTTGCAACACACGCTAATATTTGTTTATGAATTCCATTTTCTCTGTACAATGTGCAAACAAGACACTTCCAGTGAATGTGAAAAATCCGCATTGAATACACATGTTCGATTTTCATTGAGCAATAAAATACACATTAGACGATTATACTTGCATGATAACTCTGATCAATAAAAATTTTACGTTTTGTTCGTTCTGAATCGGGCGAGGGTTAATAATCAGGGCCAGTCATTAAGTTTTTACTGCGACAATCAGTTTAATTGCCAGTGCATGTAAATCCCCTAGGATGACATATGATTTCTACTGAAAATTTATTACTTGTTCTATGAGTAATAACAAAATATAAACATAATTATTATAGATCTGTAAATACAGTAAATTTTAACTGCCCTATTTGCAAGGAAAATGTCAAGGCATTAAATTTATCTGTCAATACAGCGATCCGTGTGTTGTTTGGTTTACCGGTTTAATATAATAAATAAAATTATCTCTGACAGTTTGTTTTATGTACATACTTACATGTATATCTCCGGTAGTACAGAAAATTAATTATCATGTAACATCGTCTGTTTAATTCGTTAGTGTTAAGTTACAACTAATTTCGCCAACACGTCATGTGCGAAAAACACAATTTTGCAACGAATCACACACACGGTTTTTTGAATTTCCGTTTAGTTTCAACATTTTAAGAAAAAATAATGAATTATTATTATGCGAGCCTTAATCCATATTAGTTGGCTTATTTGTTAAATTCATTTATCGTGACAAATAGTATTTATTATTTCTAATAATAATGAAGGAAGTTTTTATTTTTCATTTAAACTAAAGGTATTTCCACATTATAATGTAACTTTAAATTATAGTTCTAGCTAAACATAAATATTTAGCAGTATAATAATAATTCAAATTTATTAGTAAATTTCTGTTATTTATCAAGATTGCATAATTCGCCGATTTTTCTTAAAAATTGTCGTAATTTTTTATCGTGTCTTATTTCTAAAATCTGACGAACAAATGACGTCAATTATTTTCAAACTTTATTTGTTTTCTTGAATTGTTGGTAAACTAATGAATTATTCTTTTGACATTAATACAATAAAATATTTCAGTATATACGAGCCCTAATCCATATTAGTTGGCCTATTTGTTAAATTCATTTAACTTGATTTAAATAGTATTATTTCTAATAATAATGAAGACGTTCTTATTTTTTATTTTAAGTAAAGATATGTCCACATTGTAACGTAACTTTAAATTATATTTCTAGTTAAACATAAATATTTAACAGTATAATAATAACTCATATTTATTAGTAATTTTCAATTAATTATCAATTTTGGGCAATTCGCCGATTATTTTTAAAAATTGCCGTAATTTTTTATGGTGTCTTATTTCTAATCTCTGACACACAAATGAGGTCAATTCTTTTCAAACTTTATTTCTTATTCTTGTATTGTTAGCAAAGGTATGAATTATTTCGTTTGACATTAAAACAACAAAATATTTCAGAAAATATATCTTGCTGTGTAGCACAAGAACCACAAAATATCTATAATATTAAAAAATACCAATAATTACATTAGTTATTATTTGTATTATATATGCGCCAAATAAAATAAAATTTTAACGACTAGGCCAATTAATATGGTTTAGAGCTCGTATATATATATATATATATATATATATATATATATATATATATATATATATATATATCTATCTCCAGACATTAGAAAACTTATGCATTTCTGACGGGTAGTGAAAACGAATTTTGAGCATCAGTCCGTATACTATAACTATGAAGATAATTTAGACTACCAGTTTGCTTTTTGAATTTTAAAGCTAATTAAAATTGAGTTATAATTCTCCACATTTTGTTTAAATTCTGGAATAGTACCACATAATTATTGGTCGACCAATAGAAATTCGTATCTATTTTGATGATGTAACTAAAGAAATAATTGGTTCACTGCATATTTCCGATTTATTCTGATGTCGATTTTGAGAGCAAGCACATATGCGTATGCCTTTTTTATTGGAAGTTTGTAAACTGAATATATGAACGAATGTATTTGGGTATACATACGTATATCTATAATTATTATGAGACTGTAAGATCCTACTGGTATAAATGATAGTAGCTGGGATTGTAAATAAGTATTAATTTGTTTTTAGACTCTGATAAAGTTATAAATGCATGTCGATTTTCTAGGAATATAGATGAAATTTCGAGTAATTGTTAATCCCTAATTTAACCTAACAGTCGAGAAATTTACCTTTAATTAAACTCGAAGTGGTATATGTTGGCGGTGTAATTATCCTTTTGACGATCTTGAACACTATTAATTGAGGTGTGATACAAAAACGTTGACACTATAAATAATTTCGCTACAGCCATGAGAATTAGATATCTAACAAATGAGACATTATATGCTTCTGTTTCTAACCACACCGCCATGAGGCTCTTTACTTTGTTATCATGTAGGTACCATGGATGTGAATTACTTAACTTGTTCCTTACAGTTCAAGATACTCGAAAACAGGGCATCGAACCCGCCAAAAACTGGGTTCGGTTCAGGTTCAGGTTATTTTGTTTTTTGAGAGATAGTTTCGTGTGCGGTTCTGGTTAATAAAATTTGCGGTTTTGTTTCGGAATCAAATGCTAGTTCAAGTTCAATGTTTTATGAATAACAATCTTTATATAGAAATTATTTAAAATGCGAGCCGGAATTTACGCAAGACAAGAAACGAACACAATTTTCATAAAAGTCAGAAAAGGCTATATTACGATTACGCTTCCCATTCGAAAATGAACCTGATCCGGAGTTGAACCCTGAACTCGAATTTTAGTATCCGGTACGGTTCCAACTCGAGTTCAATTGAAAAATGTATTTTAGTTTCGGTTCTGGGTTTGGGTCTTTTACGTTTGGTTCCGGTTTTGGTTCGGTTCAGGTTCAGGTTCGATGTCTTGCTCGAAAATGTTGAACTATCTCTCTGTAACCCTGATAAACTTTTCGAAAGAATTCTATTACATTTTCACCAAAAAATTCTGGTATTTGTGCAATAACACTACTTTTTAAAGACAATACCTAATTCTGTTTCTGTTTTAATTGGATCAGAGCTGTTAGAACTATCCGCAGTACCACCCGGCGTGATTATTTATATAATGTGACTGAACTATCTTGACACAATTCTTACTCCGTGGATGGTCCAGATATACTGGCCACCCTGATCTGCCAGAATTTCCCAAAACCGCTGCCACCAATTTGTAACCCGCCTTTATGAGGCGAATTAACAAATAAAATTAAAGAAAGGGTTCTTGCCAGATTTGGAAGTTACGTTTCGTATCAAATAAGGTAGTGACATAATAAACGATATTAATTACATACTTTTCTTAGCGAGGTGTTTGCTGCTGTTTCTGTAATAGGTCGGCCAAGGGTTGGATGCACACAGTTGATTAAAAAAATATATAACTTTATTATTAAGTTAGATCGTACAAATAGTAAATACAGATAGAGTATATAATCGCGTCGACTGTAACGGACAAGCTACAATGTTAGAGCTTCCTTACGTTGCCTTCCGCTCCCTGTCGTTCAGTCGTCTATATATATATTCACGTAAAGATAAGTCAGCAAAGAAATTGAGGTCTGGTATTTGTTGTAATATTAAGAAATATATATTCAGCAATTGCCTACTTATAAATGAGTCAATATATTACTAGGTTAATTTGCAAATATACGCAATCTCATTTATGTGCTGATTTAGGTTTACATCCCAACCTTTGTAGATACCTGAATCAAATTGTATAAAATTAAAGTCTCTTTTAAGTGATATGTATGTATGTATTTCTCTGAACTAGTAGGACCCATCATACTTGTTATAATATGTATTATTGCAGTAGCGGTATCACTTTAATTCTGTCACTTTTTGAACAGATTATTAGATCCGTTTTTTAAAACAGTTCCATGCAAAAATTTTGTTTTACAGATCAGTAGGTTTATCCAGATTTCTGGGCGATAGTGCACTGATGCCTCATGTTCGATTTTGGTATATCGGGAATCGGGACATATTAACGATATAGCAAATCGGTTTGTATATTCCAAAGTAATTTTTAATATAAAATTAATAGCTGCCACAAGAATTTTCTATCGTCTTTTATTTTTGAGCTACAATACCTAGTACATCTATTTTAACTTGTTTTTCGATGGTTTTTCTAAATACCTCTTATCTAGTTTATTATGGTAGATAGAAAAAAAAAAATGTTTACAAATTCCGATAACACAAATAATTCATGTATTATTCATGTTTAAAACAAAAGAATATAGATATGTTTTATATCGCTAAAAAGCTTAACAAAACAAACACGGGACTATCTTTAACGTAGGGTCCTATTTAAAAAGTATTATAATTGGGTTATATCGTCTCGTTAAGACGATCCTTTAGCAGTCTTTGAAGAAGAAAGTATGATCCACAAATTAACCGTACACTTTTTAGGGGCCAAGTTATGACTGCTTGAAAATCAGTTATTTTTGATAGCTGATATCATCAGTCCTTTGCAAATTCTTGAAAATCTGATGTGGCCAACACAAAACCTTCCGCTATTTAATTTTTATTAATTTAAATACATACCTACGAATTTACTATTGCTGCAAACTTTATTATGTTCCATTGCATATAACTATTGCTATATTTGTAGTTTTTTTTAAATACCTCGTAGTACAATTTAGTTGAAATACTATGTAAAGTTACCGCCTTTTCGAGGTGTGGATAAAAAGAGAAGAACATTTGTATTTTTTAAACACATATTCAATGTATTGGAACGTTTCGGAAGCTGGAAAACTTCCATCATCAGCCAATCTTTAATATTGAAAACTTTTACATCTATAATACAATAACAAATTTTTTTTGATAATACAATAACGTTTTATAAATAAACTACTTACCAGGGCATTCACGAACAATCCTCATGACAGGTGTGGCCAGAAATACGTCGTCGGAAAAATGTATTATATGTGAAAAACGTTATGAATAGTTAAATTGGCAGGGCTGATTCCAGCCCCAAAACCTCCCAACATCGAAATTTAGGAAACAACTAGGGATGCAAATAGTCCTCCCTCCAAACATAACCCTGAGGGAATCCCACCAGCATCCAGAAAAAGATAAAGGACAATCAAAAAGAACACATTAACAACACGATGAATTTTGATACAAAAACATTAACGAAAACACATGGCTAAACGCCATTTTTCTGTGACGATAACGCAACAAGCGTGAAAATATCACAAGTGTAATTCACGGAAACGGAAATTAACAGTGTAAGGATTCCAATGTATTGAGCAAAGGTGCCGCGAATTTCAAACAGTTGTCAAAGTCGGTGTGGTTGTTTGTACATCTATTTTTATTTAAATTAATTAGTAGACATTCCTTAAACAAACGTTTATATTTATTCTGTTCATTTAAAAGTATTATGGGTTCTTTGAAATTGAAAGTGTGACCGGTTTCGCAATGATGTCTAACAAGGGCACTGTGATTATAGTTTTTGAATTTGCAATTATAATCGTGTTGGTACATCCGTTTTTTTAAGGGTTGAACTGTTTCTCCGATATATATTCTGTTACAAAAATTACAATTTGATTGGTAAACTAAATCAGTCTTGTCAAGTAGGTCAGTTTCATCTTTTAATTTTGTAAACACAGTTTTAGTGGACTGGATCTATTTGATAGTCCTTTGTCTTTTTCTGGATGCTAGTGGGATTCCCTCAGGGTTATGGTAAAAATTTTTTTTGATACATTTTTTAAATAGAATTTTTTTGATTTCGTCTTTTATGCAGTTTGGAGGGAGGACTATTTGCATCCCTAGTTGTTTCCTAAATTTCGATGTTGGGAGGTTTTGGGGGCTGGAATCAGCCCTGCCAATTTAACTATTCATAACGTTTTTCACATGTAATACATTTTTCCGACGACGTATTTCTGGCCACACCTGTCATGAGGATTGTTCGTGAATGCCCTGGTAAGTAGTTTATTTATAAAACGTTATTGTATTATCAAAAAAATTTTGTTATTGTATTATAGATGTAAAAGTTTTCAATATTAAAGATTGGCTGATGATGGAAGTTTTCCAGCTTCCGAAACGTTCCAATACATTGAATATGTGTTTATAAAAATACAAATGTTCTTCTTCTTTTATCCACACCTCGAGAAGGCGGTAACTTTACATAGTATTTCAACTATATTGCTATATTTACTATTTTCTTTTTGAAATGTCACTATTATTAATTTGAAGTGATTACTTTTTTGACAGTGCCATTTACTTGTCAGTTACATTCATTTGAAATATGAACTGTGTAACAAAGGAATTGTGTTTTTCTTAGGCTTTTTATATATAAAAACAATTATTTTTAAATTTATCTGTAAAATATATAGAAAAAGTATTAATGTATAAATACAAGGTTTCAGAATTTTCTGAATGATAATATTTGAGTTAGAGCGAAGACAAAATCCATACGCATACACATACACAAACATACAGACATCATCATGAAAATGTTAAAATTGGATTCTAGGGACCTTGAAACGTGGTCATTTACTGAAATCTCGATGTGCGATATTTAGCGCGATCCTTATACCTCCCTTACCAAGGCTAGCAGGAGGTAAAAATTTGTTTGGAACATATTGTTCTTTCGTTTTATGTTAATAACATACACCATTTTCTAGAATTCTTGTTAATTTGCCCTCATAGTTCAGTAGTACACCCTGGTTTTGTTTTTTGTAAGGAAAGTGTATCAACCTCTTTTCCACTGTTCTGACCCAGTGTTGGCAACTTTTCCTCTCAGTGCGGTTACACCAAACTAATATTCCCAAGCTGAACTTGGTTAATTTAGCGAACATGCCTTGCGAACTGTTTGGTATTAGTCACTTCTGCCCTGCAAAAATGCTTTTCTTCTGCAGTGGGCTGCGGCCCATACAACCTCTCTTATAATAAATTTTCGTTAAGATATCAGCCGGGTTGTTTATTCTCTCAATTTCTTCCACCAAATTTAGCATAAAACAAACAGTGCGGTTCGTCGCCATTAAACGTAAATAATATGAAATGTAAATAATTTCAGCGTGCAATTTGTCATGTTGTGACAGTCCCCGAACACTCGCAGGAACGGAGATTCGGAATTTTATTAGGAGGGGGCACTAAACTAGGGCGCTGAGACAATAACACTCATATCAAAATATCATTAGTTATATTTTAACCGTTGGATCCATAATTATTATATGGTGACTTGGAACTTTGATGTAGAATATACAATTATGCAATTTGTGTCTTACACATACACACACACACACACACACACACACACACACATACACATACAGACATCATCGCAAAACTAGTACAATCGTATTCTACGTACCCTAAAACATGCTTATTCATTAAAAACTCACTATCGAATTTTTTGACCAAAGACATTACCTTCCTTAGCTAAAGGTGACTGAAGGTAAAAAATCACTGGGTTTTGTCTGGCCCATATTTGTCAGTAACTGGACTTTATATTTAATAAAAAAAATACTGTTCATACTTTTAAACTCTATTCTATATACTATTACAATATTAAATAATAAATATATCAACGCGGTCTAGTATCCATTTCTGAATCTTAATCTGCTTCTACTCGTATACACAGATTACAGTAAAGTTATATCTCTACTATTAACGATGTTTACCAGGGGTTACCTCATTTCATATGTTCGGTAAAACACGATTTTACAACGAAACAAACACTAGGTTATTTCTAATTCCGTTTAGATTCAACATTTACAAGAAAAAGTGACAGGAATGGTATAGTGACAGAGAAAATCACTTGTAAAAATAATGTTATTTTAACATTCGAATTGAAATACAGAAAGTTGACATTATGAAATGAAATTTGGAAAATATGTATACAGGGTGTAACACGTACACCGACCACTGACATTATTACCTTTATTATTATAGTTACAAAAAATACTATAGAACAAAGTTGTAGGGGACCAAGGGGGACATTCTTTCAGAGAAGAAAATATTTTTTTAAACCAGTGGTTCTCAAGTTACAACACAAAGTTATATTTTTTCAAATGGGATTCTACATATTTTTTATGCCTATTCGATAGCATATTTTTTTCTGAATTCAACCATGTATTAGTTTTTACATTACATAATAAAAATATTGAAAAAAATGCGATTGAAATTTTAATAAATTTTTATTTTTAATATTATTGTACAGTAGGCTATGGATGAAAAACAATAACAAAAGAACAAAATATAGCTGCTGTCAAATAATAATTGGCGTAATAATTGTTGTAAATTGATATTCTTTGTGTTTTGAGATTATTTTGTGACAATATGGCTGATGTTTATACAAATGAAGATTTGTATCGTTTATTATTAATTTATGGTGAGTGTAATGAAAATGCCATACAAGCGTGCAATATTTATGCCACGAGATATCCAAACAAACCGTGTCCAGGGAGGTCAGTAATCAGGCGATTAGCACTAAATAGACAAAATATGTGGTTCCAACAAGATGGAGCGCCGGCTCACAATACTCGTCGAGTGTACGAACGGCTCGACGAAATGTTTCAAGGTCGGTGGATAGCAACAAATGGGCCATACAAATGGCCCGCTCGTTCTATCTTAAAGATAGAGTATATTCAAAACCAGTGACAACGAAACAAATTTTGATGGACAGAGTTAGAGAAGCTTGCGCTGCTTTGACACCAGAAACTGTAATAAAAGCTACTTCTTCTGTTTTAAATAGAATAGAATTATGCTTAGAAAATAATGGAAATCAAATAGAACATTATTTATAAGGAGTAATTAACAATTATTAATTTTCAATTACATTTATCACTCTTGTTTCTCATCCATGGCCTACTGTACAATAATATTAAAAATTAATTTAAATTTCAATCGCATTTTTTTCAATATTTTTATTATGTAAAGATATAAAACCAATAAATGGTTAAATTCAGAAAAAAATATGCTATCGAATAGGCATAAAAAATATGTAGAATCCCATTTGAAAAAATATAACTTTGAGTTGTAACTTGAGAACCACTGATTTCAAAAAATTTTTTCTTCTCTGAAAGGATGTCTCCTTTGGTCCCCTACAACTTTGTTTTATAGTATTTTTTTGTAACTATAATAATAAAGGTAATAATGGCGGTGGTCGGTGTACGTGTTACACCCTGTATAATTGTCTTGTTTATTACAGAGTTGCATCTATGTTTATAACGTCTAAGTACTATTTTTGGAAAATAATTTGTTTCTGACGAGCCGCCACTGGGGCAATTTGCCAAGATTTCATACATTTGCATCAATTCCACCAAAGAAACTATGCAATCGTTTCCTTACAGCTTACAGCGCATTTATGTATTCAGACTAACTTTATCATTCTGACAGGTGTAAACGTAACAACATTATCAACCATTACATTTACATTTAAATGTAATTGGATTTTTATTTACAGCCAGTATTAATTATTAATAGCAGTAGTGAAACGTAATTTATACAAGTTGCAGTAATATTGCTTGAAGGAAAAGAAGTTATTGACATAAGGTGGAAATTATTAATAACCAGAAAGAGAGAGAATCATATAAAACAGAATTCAAATATAATTTGAATTACAGACTCATATTGTGTGATTCAATTTATTTTAATTATCTTTATTTATACATTTCGATATATTGGTATTTCTCAAGTAGCTCAAAAAATTAAATGCGGAGAAAAAACGAGGACAAATGGTTATTTTCTTTATTTTTAATTTTAGATCTACAGTTACAGTTGCGTGCAAAAGTTTGGAGCCAAACAGATTTTTAAACCATATTATATAGTTATTGTAAAGGTGCGTGATACAAAAATCAAACATTTATATTTATATTATAAACCAGAAACTATGTAAATAAACTTATGTAGTAACGAAAAAATTTTTCGTGCTGTTCAAAAATATTGCGCCAAAGATATACCACTAAAATCGGTTTAATCTTTTTACCTTCCGCTACCAGGTATAGGGATCGTGTAAAAATCGCATGTCGACATTTTGGTAAATGACCACTTTTTAAGGACCCTAGAATAGAATCCAATTTTAACATTTTCACGATAATGTATGTATGTGTGTGTGTCAACTCTCTAACTCAAATACTATAATTCAGAAAATTTTGAAACCTTGCATTTGTACCTTAATCTAATATGAAAAGAAACCATTTGACTTTGATGTAAATCGGGTAACCGGAAATGACATTTTACTTGAAGCTCAAAATAGTTTTTCTTCGAAAAATACCTATAATTGTATTTTTTGCGATTTATGTTATTATAAGAATCAAAGATTATTAAATTTTCTATAGGTATGTATTTGTAATTTCTCTCTATATTTTATAGATAAATGTATAAAATAATCTATTTTATAAATTCCGGAACCTATGTTTTAAGTTTCCAGATAAATGTCACTGTCAAAGAACCTATTATTTCAAATAATTAATGGTAACTTTTTTTTTTAAAAAATTTTAATTGTAAATAAAACAATATTTATATTACACAAATGGAAAGGAACGTAATATAGTGTCCAGCATCAATAAATATGTAGGTATGTATTTAAATTAATAAAAGTTGAAAAAAGTAACACTCGGTTTAGATTAGCAAGAGAAAAATATTTTTATTTTATTACGTGTGATGTACTCCATATTTAGTTTTATTATTCCTTTTGATACAATGATTGCAACACACCGCCGAGTCATTGATTTAATTGAATATGTAAAACTGTCTTGATGTATAATTTGCCATTTAGTTTCTAAATGGTTCCATAATTCAGCCTTGTTTTTCTTGCCCGACGCGTATTTTTAATTTCTGACATAAATGTTTTACTGGATTTAAATCCGGAGAATGGGTTGGTTAAGCAAGAATTAGGACTTTTGTTGACCTACAAATTATTTTACTACTTTGGAAGTGTGTTTAGGATCGCTGTCCTGTTGAAAAACTTATCCCCGTGGCATATTTTTCCTCGCATAAGGAAGAATATGCTTTGCTTAAATATGTATATATATTAGAGAATTCATAGTACTGTTTATCACAACTAATGGGCCGACACATTAATGAAACATGCACAACATGAAATCAAATTTCCCACACCGTGCCTAACTCTAAGAATTTGGTATCTATAGTTGTATTTTGCACTTGTTGTTGAAAATACTTTGTGCCATTATTTAAAAAAATTAAATAATAAATAAAAATAAATTCTATACTAATAATGTATATTCACCGGGAGGTAAGAAATATTAAAAAAAAAATCATTGATTTAAATCAAGATAAATTAAATTTAATAATTTGAATTAAAAGTGAATAATTTTATTATTGTATATGTGTTTATTAAATTAACAATACAAACAAATCACAGCAAAAAAATAAAAACATGTTTTAATAAATCAAAAATATTTTAATATGAAAATAGAACAATTCAAATAACAGCCTTTTCAGTTCCTAATCGGTTTTTCAATTTTGAATGCACAAGTCCAAATGATGAAAAAACTCGCTCAACACAAGCTGAAGAAGTGGCGCATAAAAGTGATTTTAGAATTTTCAATATTATATCTTTATTTGGTCCTAATTCATCTTTTTGGGACACCCACCATTCAATACTTGAAACGTTGTTCAGAATTTCTTTTGAAAACATTACACTTGTAAAAGGTACAGATTTTGCTTGATATTTTATCAACAATGGCAGGAATCCTGTATCCGCGAAATTTTGTTGAGCAAATTCTAAAGCTGATTCTTTTTCTTGTGCATTGAGATATGTAATGTTCTTCTTAGGATCAACTATGTAAGCTAAAAAGTGTGCGGGAGTTATAGCTTGTTCATATCGTTTGTAAAAAAATGAAAATTGTTTTAAATTTAAATCAATATCTTTAAATGATATTTCTAACTGTTTCCAAGCTTCTACTGCATCAGGTAAGGGCGAAAATTTAATTTAAAATACCTACCCGTTTTTACGCACTTAAAAATAATTTAAAAAAATCTAATTTAAATCAAAAAAATCTGATTTAAATCATAAAAATCAGATAAATAATCGATTTTTTTGATTTTTTTTTTAAAATCACGATTTTTATCCACCCTGGTACTTTTCATCCTGTAAAATTGTTTTCCTAATAATAATATATCAATAGTTGAAGATGGGCTTGCATTAAGCCCGAAACATCCGCAATTAATAATTTACAACAATTTAAGTCTTTTCATTCCACTTTTAAACTACTCAACGGTTGGTTCTTCCATCCCTTCAACAATGTAAACATTTTCCAAAAATCTTTCCCAGTTTGTCGTTTACAAATCGTGTAAAACCCTTTGCTAATTAATCATGTTGGTTTAATTGAAATGATTTGGGCTGCGAAGACGGCTATGAAAAAATGTTTCTAGACCATACCTAACCTCCCTCAAGTCTGAGACGGTGGCAAGTGATTAATCGGCGGTGTTTAAAGGGCGTTTTATGATTTAACCGCCAGCCAGGCGCTGCGCTGGCTGTAGACGTAGACGCAAGGTGGAGAATTAATTGATGTGCGGTAAAGGAGCCTGCTGTATTTGCGTGTTTGCGGATTTAGGGCTATTATTCTTTCGCAAGATATGTAGAGGTTAACTTTCGACAAATTGGACCTGTTTATGGCTTATTTTATAAGTGACATGTCAGATAAGTGCTCCTTCACAACAAGATTAATTAACACAGCTTTTTCAGGTTTACTTCAGTTTTTTCTTTTTATCTTTGTCAGTCATCAGGAGGTCTATTCTAAATTCATAGCCACATGTGCTATCCGCTATCCGCAATATAAGTTCCACTACTAGCCAATAGATGGATTCCAGTCGGATAGCCACATGTGCTATCCGCTATCCGCTGTATAAGTTCCACTACTAGCCAACAGATGGATTTAAGTCTCATAGCCACATGTGTTATTTGTTAGAATTATAAATAATTATTATAATTTAAATAGGTAATATATAGATTTTAATCAAATATTATTGATATAACACAGGAACACAAGTATTTGATCACAAAATTGAAAAGCCGAACTACTTGTCAACTTGATATCTGGCAATATTAATAAGTTCCACTGCTAGCCAACAGATGGATTCAAGTCAGATAGCGGGATGGCGACCCCCATCTTTTGGCTAGTAGTGGAACTTATATAGCGGATAGCGGATAGCACATGTGGCTATGAATTAGAATAGACCCCCTGAGCATTTGTAGAGAACTACACTGTAAAATTTTGACGTAGCTGTAACTACCAAGGTTAAACAATTTTTCCTTTTTAAAAGGTCGCTGTACCAAACTCTGTTTAGGGTAGGAAAACCTGTCTCCGCCAAGAATAGACATGAAGTGACCCTTAAAACGATCCTACTGTAAATCTGAGGTAGAGAATCATAACAAATTGATGAATTGAAGGTAGCGCGAAGTAGAGATGCATTTGGGCGGGCCGGAACAGGCTTTGAGGTTTGGATCGACTCGGCCCGAAAATAAAAATTGCCGGCCCGAAGATCAACTCGACAAAAAATTAGTTGGCCTGGCTCGAAAATTGACTCGAAATCGGGCCGGGCTTCGGGCCGGGCGGGCCAAAGCTCGAAATGCATCCGACATTCCTAATTTTGATTTTTTTATGTGAGGCGAAATGTTTCACTTTTTTGTGCCAAATTTATAAAAATACCTCTACATCCTTATAACTTCCGACATTAGTTAACATAAGTAGTTAAAAAAAAGAGAGATACTTAAATCTTATACAAAAAGATATCATTTACATAAGGATTTTTTTATTTAACTTTATTTCTACTCAGAAATAAGACATGAAATCATTATAGTAGAAATAAAAATCACTTTTATTTAAGTATACGAATAGTAACAATAGTAATAATAACAACATGACAATAGCATTATTATGCTTTAATGAATAACCTTGAATTTTTGAAATAAAATAACATTTTTATTATTAAGATGTGAAGTATGTTGTTATTAAATCATTTTGACCCTTTTCAACTTCATCCATTTTCATTAAAATTTTAAGGAAACTGTGCATTTGATTGAACTATAAGATTTTTCGGGCCGCCCGAAAAGCTCGAATTTTCGGGTCGGGCCAACACCAAAAGTCCGACTCGCCTCAACTTTTGCAAATGATTAGCTCGATTCGGCCCGATAAAAAATTTCTTCGGCCCGGCTCGATGATCGACTCGAAATCGAGGCGGGCTTCGGGCCGGGCCGGGCTAAAGCTCGAGATCGAGTGCATCTCTAGCACGAAGACTGTACTATTGAACTATAAGCGCAAATTAATAACAATTCTAGAAAATAGTGTTTATCGCGCGAAACTTCTCAGCCTCTATTTCTAGGAATTTGGGTATAATTTTTTAGTATGTTATTAACATAAAACCAATTACAATATGTTCTAAATAAAATTTTACATAGGACTGATGATATCAGTTATCAAAAGTAGCTATTTTTCAAGTAGTCAAAACTTGATTCCTAAAGAAAATTTTTAAAAAGTGTACGGTTAGATTTTAGATCATACTTTCTTCTTTCAAAATAATATGTATAGTTTGTAATATGTAAGTAACCCAATCTCATACTTTGCATCATTTTTAGGACTGCTATAGAATCGTCTTAATATAGGTAGTAGTAGTATATATTTTATTCGTGCCAAAAATGGCTTTGAAAATACATTTCAACTGTGCATATTTGTTAATTACATTTTATATTTACATATTATTTATTATTTATTCCCGTGGCCTCGTGCCTGAGTGTCTGGTCGCGAACCTGGGGGTACCAGGTTCGATCCTGACCGACGCCAAATATTTCGAATTTTAAATGGCATAAAAGTGACCCTTGTGGTGCACTCTCCACGCCAGCAATGAGTGCCCGTGAGGTGACGCCTGGTAAGCACCCGCACGGTACAAATATGTCATCATCATTACCGACATCTGCGATAAAGCAGATTGGCACACCCAGAAATGGGTAATATGCCGTGATGATATATTTATTTATTTATTTTATATTATTTATTCAAATATTTACATTTTTCTTCTTTTTAATATTCTTCTCATCCATTCTTCTCCTGTCCTTGTATCATCCAATATCTCGTTCATGCTTCTTTCTTCCTTTGATCCATCACATTCATACGCCAAGTGCCATAATGTTTTTTTTCTTATTGTTGCAGATTCGGCATTTTTGTTCCTCTTCTGTTTTCCATTTTTTGTTACCATTCTCTTCATTTCCGCATCTAAATCGCGCAATTAATTTTAATCTTTCCCTTTTTCCTTCTTCCGTTCGAATCGTCTTAATATAGTGGGATGCAAAAATGTTTTAAAGTGATTTGGAATTTACCTCTAAATGCCTATAGGGTTATTAACAACTCTTTGTGTTTATTTATTTGAAACCCTACATAAGGACATTGCAAATTCCTTGAAAAGTATATAGTCCAGTCAATAGAGGTTTTTACCGTACAAAAGGTGGGGAAAAAATGTTTTTAACATATATTGTTTGGGTCGAGACGGGGATGAAAAATTCAAATTTGAGACCTTGGGGAGGCTTGGCGTGAGCCGCCATCTTGGATCAAAAGTACAAAAAATGAGTTTTTTGCTATTATCTTGAAAACAGTGGCCCGTATCAAAGTTTTACAAGAATACAAATTTCGTTACTTTTTGTATAAAAAGTTTTCTTGTATTTTTGACCTAGGATGAACTCTCAAAGAGTTATATTCAAAAATAGGTAACCAGAACCAGAGCTGGGCAAGTTACTTTTAAAATGTAACTAGTTACAGTTACAGTTACCTCCAAAAAAAAGTAACTAAGTTACTTAAGTTCCAGTTACTTTTGTGAAAGAACTAAGTTATTTACTAAGTTATTTAAAAGTAACTTAGTTACTTTGAGTTACTTTCTAACTACTTTTAATGGCGTGAAGTGTAGACTTAGACTGTTGACTTAGTTATTGTGTAGGATACATATCAGGGAGTTTTTGCACTAATTACGTTAACCTAAATTTTAACGTTATTGCTTGGCAACACCCAATCAGATTATTATTGTTAATGTCAACGGACCTACAGGGCCTTATTACCGCCTAGGCCCACGAGGCTACGGCCTAGGGTCCGCTTAGACAAGGGGCCCGCAGGGCCCGGTTGCTGTGATTTTTTAAAAATTTATTAATTTATTTTTCAATTTTGATTTCTTATACCAAGATATAAAGAATCTACTTTCTTTCTAACATGACATGACCATTATAATGTATAAAACATGCAGACATTATTTCCTACCTAGACTTATTAGTGGATAATGATTAATTTATTGGAAACCTCGGATCAGACGTCGATTTTCAATCTGAGGCCCCGCGCTCACATATATAAGAAATTTTGATGAAAAAGTATCTTTTTATAAATATTTGGGGCCCCGCTACGCTAATAACATATTCCCAAGAACCGGCAAAATCGTCAACCGTCCCTAGAAAGGAGTAACAAAATATTACGCTAAAATTTCACCTCAAACTAGAATCGAGCATGCGGTACTGTATAATTGATCAGCTTTTCTCTCAGCAGGCAATTTTATTTTTTTCTTTAATAAATAAACTTACATTATAATTATACAAATATTTGTACGTACTTGTTTTTTACTATAAAGAGGGAGGGGGGCCCGAAAAAAAATTTGTCCTAGGGCCCAAAAATCTGATAAAAAGGCCCTGCGGACCTACATTATAATATAACATAAAAATTAAAAGTGACATTTTATCTTGTGAGAAGGGAATTTGCAAATTTGAGACGAATTCAAGTCTTGTAACCCTTAGAACAACGAACAAAATACACTATATTTTGTATAACCTGAAAATTGGAATAATTTTGTTGATTTAGTGGCAGCTTAATTATAATTTATTAAAATGTATCATTTGTAAGCGAGGAAAATATTTGAAAATAATATATTTTATAAGTCAAATTTAATATTTAGTGACTTTTTAATTCTAGAATTAAAAGTTAAAATAATGTGTTATTTTTAGTTTTTCTGTTTACCGTACAAAAACTCTATTATTTACGAATGTAATTATTTTATTATCTATTATGGCTTGAAATCAATCAACAATAATATTGAATTTAATTATTACATACATTTATTTAAAACAAAACAGTTTTAGTTAGTGTTTCTAAAAAAGGCATCAGCCTCAACAAAATATTTCTTAGAAATTTAAATCCCCCCGTTACTTTTTATGGCTAAGTTACATTCCACTTTTTAAGTTACTTTGACTAACTTAAGTTACATTCTAGTAACTTAAGTTACTCAAGTAACTAGTAACTAAAACCGGAAAGTTACCAACTACTTTACCGCAGCAAGTTAAGTTACAGTTACAGTTACCATATTTTAAAAAGTAACTAAGTTACGTTACAAGTTACGTAAAAGTAACTAGTTAGTAACTAAGTTACTAAAGTAACTAGTTACTGCCCAGCTCTGACCAGAACAACAATTTATGAAAGAAGATTTAATTACTCAAAATATACATAATATTAATTTTTTAATACTTTATCTAATAGATTTTGTTATTTGTAACAGTTTACATTTGTCGTGGCATCAAAAGAAGTAAATTATCGATGATTTTTAAATAATTTTTCTCAGTTTGGAATTCTCCTTCATGTCAATGCGATGGCTTAACTGTAATACCGCGTAAGTGAATAATACCTAGTTTTGCAGGAGAGCAAAAAAACTGTTTTATTTTTAATTTGTTTTAATATATAATATGTTAATACATAGATATGATTTAAGCCCGCTCAAATTTTCTTTGCATACTAGGTATTGTTCATTCGAAGCGCACAATGATTCTACGCACAGTGGTGTAAATAACTAAAAAATTCAAAAAATGTCAGATACGTGGTATTGCAGTTAAGCCATCGTACATGTTAAACGATTTTTGCTCCGATGAGCGGTTAACGAATTATTAACAATTTAAACTTTTGTGAAATTTCACTAAAAGTTTAAACATTGCTGTTCTGGTTACCTATTTTTGAACATAACTCTTTGAGAGTTCATCCTAGGTCAAAAATGCAAAAACCTCTTTTGTACAAAAATTAACGAGCTTTAAATTTGTATTCTTGTAAAATTCATTTTTTGCACCTTTGATCCAAGAAGGCGGCTCGAGCCGAGCCTCCCCAAAGTCACAAATTTAAATTTTTCATCCCCGTCTCGACCCAAACAACATATGATAAAATCATTTTTCCCCATCTTCTGTAAGGCAAAGGTCTTTTTTGGTCTCCATTGACTGGACATAATACGTTTTATCTTTGATGTGACTGCTGGAAAACGCCCACACGGTACGATTATGTCATCAACCTTTCCGATATCCGCGAAAAAAGCAGATTGACACACCCAGTAACGGGTAATATGTCGTGATTAGACGATATTTATTTTATTTATACATAAAATAAAGTATGCATTAAAAAAATTACTTTCACTGTATGTAGTTTTCACATATGTATGTACGTATTTAAATGAAATTCTTAAATCTAATTTTGTAAATTAAATCCATTAAAACTATCCTCTAGTTATAGCAATATGTAATGAATTAATTTGATAGATATTGACACATATGTATATGAAGGAATTCTAATAACTGCAACATTTCCCAGACTAAATGTGGTAAATCTATTTGTATTAGTTCGAGCTTAATCAAACACAGAATAGTAATACATCATTGAACTATTTAATTTACACTCCTGCTCTGCCATAACACAATCTGTTATAATCGAATGATTAGGTATATAAATGTATCAACTACAAAACGTACATAATTGGCGATGCTATTAAAAACAACTGCATGTATAGAATCACTTGTTATTTAATTATACTAATTCGTTATACACGCTCGAACCTGTTTACAAATTATATTAAATAATATTAAACTAGAGGGCTGTGTGTTTGTTCAGAACAAATAAAACACTGCGGCGTTAATAGACTGTGCACTATCTGCATTATTTTAATCCATTATCGTACAATGATACACCGTTCTATTGCAGATAAATCAAATTAGCCGGTAATTAAAATCACAAATAATATTTTTAATTCGGTTTTGCGCACAATCAATGGCTGCCCTTTGCTACAACATAAATTTGTTGCTAATAAACTCGATTAAAATTTCATATACATGCAGAATGTTTCCACCAAATTTATTGATTCCATTGGGATGTTTTTCTATATAGCCGATTGGCAAAGCGAAAGTTAATGTTTTATGTTGGGCTATAAATATAATAGAGTATGATTTATTAATCGATTAATGTTTTGTCAATCTTGACAAAGGGGCTACTGGCACACACTTGAAAGGAAATATGGCCTTGACTTTACTTTTTATTCCTTCGAAAATTCCTAATACTCTAGACATGGTACGTGGGTCATGCTAGAATTAATGAGAGTAGGACCCGATATTTTCATCTCTGGTTAAACTGCTGGTTAAGTAATTACGGTTATAAGAACAATGTGGCATCGAAAAATTGACATATGTGTAATTTTTACAATTTAGGCTATAATATTGATGCAGTGTTTTTAGTGTTTTTCTTTTAACGGCCTAAGACGTATGATTCATATTTTCTAAAATTTTATTTTAAATATGTTCAAAGGAGTTCCCTTCAACAATAAAATAACTTCATTAGTCTGTTCTTTCATTGTTTAACCCTGTAGAACACGTATTAAATTTTTCATGTTTTATTTAGTGTTGGTAATAAAATACTATTTCTTTGCCTAATACACAAAATTAGAACTACGGGTTATCCACAATATTTAATTAATAAATTAAAATTTAAGAATAATGTATATACCCTAAGAGGCAATGATTTATACGCTGTACCTTCTTTTAATAAGGTAAAATATAAAAACTCTTTTTCTTATTTGGCTCCTAAACTTTATAATTCGTTACCATTTGAGCTTAAAGAATGCTCTTACAATTCTTTTAAAAACAACGTGAAAAGTGTGCTCCATACCTTCAAATAATTATTTTTATTTTTTGCTCTAAATTAAATTAATTTTCATTTATACCCTGTTACTATTACTATTACTAATTACTATTACTATTATTAATACTTTAGTTTTGTATTTTTAAATTTGTTTAACTTTACGGCTTATTCTTCTACAATTTGTGTTTGTTTATATATATATTTCGTGAAATTACTAATTAGTTAAGTTCACTAGATTTTTGGAACATATTTATGTGTGTATATATATTTATCATAGCTTAAATTAATAACTTAATTTAGTTTAGTTTATTCTTTGTTATACGGTATTGTATGAATTTTTGAATCTTTGTTTCATAATTGTTTTTGGAATATTTTTGTAATTTTTTGGTTAGGTGGTAGAACAGCCTTGGCTGAACCTCGCCTTTGACGTTTGTCAATGTAGTTTTTTTATTATTATTATTATTATTATTATTATTATTATTATTATTATTATTGGGTATTTGCTATAGCAATGTTGATACGGAGTTTGTAAATTTATTTTTGCCCTCCTGAAGTGTAATGGGAACTTTACAATTGTATACACAGCAAGTGTAATCTACATTTTACGCTTACTGTGTTGTAACTTGTCTAACTATGCGGTAAAATAATCAAAATACACTGGACGTTTATGGGCTTTAGAAAAGAAATCATCTTTACTATAATAAAGTTCATGTAAAAAAGTACTATCTACTTAAGTTATTTTTTTACTTTAACATTTCCTGTATTTAAAATTAATTTATATAAACCAAACTCACGGTAGCGACATCTGTCATTATTGTAAAAATCCGCCGTTACCGACATAGTCACCGATCGATATACCTGTCAAATACGCGAGCATTGCTGAAATGTCAAATATCGACACCTACCTATTATTTATTACGAAGAAAAAATGAGCAAATAAATATATTATCAGTCATAAACAACAAAATGGCTGAAGAATATGATATGTCGAGGAATCGCTGAGAAACAATATGAACTTTTTTATCACTTTAATTATAAGTATTCTTATCGTCATTACCAATATGTAAGTCTGCTATTTTATAATATGTTATTAAATATAAACTGTTTATATTTCAATTTGTATATTATCAATTCAAATTTGACAGCTGTTGGAGGTTTTTAGTAACTTTATTTTTAGGTTATCTAGTGCAACTTGGGGCGATATTACAGGTTTCTGTTTTATTAGTCCCTTCTTATTCGCTCATTTTATATAGTTGCTATGGATATTTATTTATTTCATTTCTACTCCGGCGGCGTAGAAATTAACTATTTCTACTCCGGTGGCGTAGAAATGAAACTTCAACCTTGTGAATCAAGTCACAAAAGATGCCATTTTTATGACGTTTGAAAAGAAAGAATATTACACAACTGACAACTGATAAAAAAAAAGAAACAAGAATATATAATAATGATTTCTTTAATATCTATGTATGAATTATTGATTTGCACCCAATTCTTCTACACCGGAATGAAGATCTATACGGGTTTTACATGACATAAACATTAAAAAATTAAATACATTTATTTTCACGGCAACGCTTTGGTCATAGACCATATACACTACTCTTAGCTGTGGTCAATGATTTTGAAATATGTCTATTGAGCTGTCGTAGAAAAACTTAGAATTTTAAGTATTTTAAAATTATTTTAGCGGAATTAGATAAAAATTTGTACATAATACGTTATGAAAACGTGATATTTACCTTTATTCTGTACCTCAGTCGATAATATTTATCGATCGATAATAATTTTTGACAAATAGAAACAAATGTATCATCTGTCAGTTTCAGTTTTTATTCAGTGTCTGCTGTAACTATTGGCTACAATTTATTATCGATCGATAAAAGTTATCGATTGTGTTACAGAATATGGGTGATTATCTGTTACTGTTTCCGAGCAGTGCCAATTACTTTCTACCGTGGTTCTAGATTCTATGACTGAACTCTTGAATTTAACAAGAATCTCATTACTATTACGCCGACGTAATACCTCTTTTTGGGAACGTTCGCTATTGAATCCATCTATAAGAGTAAACCTTTACTATACCATTTCAACAACTTTGTTAGGCGACAATATACTCTACAATAAACAAGACAAAGTAAAACTGTAACTTCATACACAAAAAGACAGGTTACGATTAAAAAACTTTACAACTTAAGTACATAGTGAAGTAGTGTACTCTTTTAAAAGTACACTTTCACGTTTCTTTTGAAGTAGGTGGTAAGTGTAGACCAAAGCTCTTTTCCTCCGTAGTCTGTAATATTTTTATTCTTTATGTGTTGGCGGTGTTATCTGGCAGTATTCAAATAATGGAATTATAGTCTACGCGGTGGAAATTACTCGGATTAAAGTGTCGTAATGTTCGTTTCTTGTGGCCGTGACGAACTACGTTGTATTTCTTACACCCACGCACTTTACATGCGATAAAGCGGTGGTAGTAAATAACCCCTGTTTTTATGCGCTGCAAAAAATAGTCCGACCACGTATTAAATATAACTACATGAGTGTTAGCAAATTCTTACATTTCAAGCTAAATAGATTACGGGAAATATGTTTTTTTAATTACAAATTGCGTATCGCGGAATCTTGGAATGTGAACTTGGATAACAAATATTAATTCTCTTTTGTCGTGAAAATGTAAAAGAAATGCAATGTTTCCAAGAAATGTAATATCTGTTCTTGAAGTATTATGTTATTTCTTATAACTCATTTGGTTATCGGGACATCGAGGGTTTCCACCATAATCAAAATAGTGAAAAATAACACTATTACACTAAAATATATTATAAAACATTTATAAAAACACTAGCTAAATGGTTAAATATTTTTTCATTTTTTTTTTCGCGATCGCCCAGAAAATGAGCTCTTTCTGATCACTATTTAGACCGGAAAGTCCTTCTTTGCTGAGCTAGCTCAGTTGTCTATAAGGGATCGGAAAGTACTTTACCGATCCCGGGACCGGTAAAGCTAAATGTTTCCATGGAGATCAGTTGTTTATTTATTTCTTATTTGTTCGCAGTAAAAAATAAAATAATTCTTTTTTATTCTTTTTTCAGGATTGCAAAAAAAATATTGTACCCAACACGACCTGAAAGTGTCTATACTGGGCTCACAAGCTTCCAAAGCTCGCCTACGGCTCGCTCCGGAATATACTTGCTCACCCAGTATCACTTTCAGGTCTTGTTACGTAAATTACTATTAAATGCTTGAAAATATTACACTGCTTTCGAAACGCGCCGATTGTAGGTCGGACTGTGACGGAATATGCCGGATCGAGTGTACAGAGTGTTTAATTTTCGATGTTTTTTTAGGGTATCTCGGGAAATATTACTGATAGAGCTAAATTGTTTGCACATTCCAAGGTCAACTTTTTGAGAAAAGTTTAATAGTTACCACAGGAATTTTCGATCTTCTTTTGTTTCTGAGTTACAGGCAAAAACTTGTTTTTCGCTCATTTTGAAAATATCTCTTAACTTATTTATTACGGTAGTTAGAGAAAAATTGATTAAACAAATTTTGTACCGTTTTTTAGGTAAAATAAAATCTGGAGAATTATGAAGTTTTCAAAAAATCGAATTACACCATTTTATTTTACCTAAAAGCGGTACAAAATTTGTTTAAACAATTTTTTTTAACTACCATAATAAATAAGTTATGAGATATTTTCGAAATGAGCGAAAAACAAGTTTTAGCCTGTAGCTCAGAAACAAAAGAAGATCGAAAATTCCTGTGTGACTATTAAACTTTTCTCAAAAAATTGACCTTGGAATGTGCGAACGATTTTGAAACAAAAATTAAAAATAATGAAAACCCCCATTGCTACATAATAGTTATTTATGTACCTAGGACAAAAAATTGCATATTACAGCAGAGCTTAAGTTTGCTTTCCGAGGCGAAGCCGAGGTAAAGCAAACAAGCGAGGCCATAATATGCATTTTTTGCCGAGGTACATATTACATTTTTCTGTCTACCTTACTCTACATAATAGATCTAGAAAAAAATACACGTTTTTTTAAATTCGTAAAATCTTATTATTTATTATATGAATAATGATTGGATAATATATATCTTCTGCCATTTTCACAAAATTTTAATTCTTAGCTCTGTTTTAGTTTGAAGGAAGACACACTACACTCACAGACACATCAACACTATTTGACAGGTGAAACTAAACAAAACCAACAAAATAACCTCGAAAACAACTCTATCCAGCGGCATCTTAGATTAACAATTAGTCATGTCAAAATTAATAATTTTTAGTATAGTTAATTTCATTATTAATTGCGCACATATTTAAATTAAATTTATCATTAAAATAATATTTTTATTTGCTCGTTTGATATTTGTTATTTACAACTCCGGTGATACACACAATTGAAATAATCATAAAATCGTAGTAGGCTTAGCGTACGAAAAAGGTTTGCGGACGAAAAAGGTTTCCGGACGAAAAGTGATAACGTTCTGAAAAATGTCATTTTTCGTCCGAAAATAAGTACGTAAAATTTCACTTTTCGTATAGGTAGACAGAAAAATATATTATTTCATACTTTATAAGTGATCTTGATAACTTTTTTTTATTTACGAACTTATAAAATAAGATTGTGAAAATATGAACCGTTTATTTCATTGTTAATATTTATTTCTAGTGTAGCCCTCGTATTTATTTTTCAAAAGGGATTATGTTAAAATGACAAATTGTCAAATTGAAAAATATATTTATGTTTTGGTGTAAAAAAGTTGATTAATTATTCACCAATCAGGAGTGTAGATCGTACAAGGATATTTTAAATTTGATCATCCTAATGAGAAAAATGTCACACTGAAAAATTGACATGTTTATTTTTTGAACCTATGCTATTATATCGATGCGTCATATTTCTTATGACTCACATTTAAATTAACAGAGAGTTTTAACCGCAGAGATAATACCGGGTCCAATAAGTAGTATAAAATAATAATAATATTTTTATTTATTTACATACTTTCTGATGAATTTGCTGAATAAAAGTGGTGATTCTATAGAGAAGAGACTGTTTTTCGTTACACCTTTTTAAAACTTTCCATCATTTTATACGTCGCTGATAAACATGAAATTGTGAAAGATACATACACAACATCCATGCCTTGCCCGGTATTCGAACCCGGGACTTCGTGAGACGGTCTCAGAGCATATAATAATATGTAAATAAAAATAACAAACTAAACTAGAATTTGACAGGAAATATTAATCGATTTATAACAGCTGATTCGAATCATTTTTGGCAACATAAATTATCAGCCTTTAACTTTTTGACTAATAGACTGACCAAATTCCCGTTAAAAAAAAAACACCTTTTGAAAATGAACTAAAATATATTAAAGAAATAGCTATATATAATGGGTTACCAGTTAAAATCATTGATAAACTCGTCCATAAATTTAAAAATCGTCAATCCGTATTTGATTTCACAACTCTAACGCCAACTTCTAATAATAAAAATAATAATAAAAATAATAATAAATATATAACAATACCATATGATAATACTACCAAAAGTTTAAACAAAATTTGTAAAAATCAAAATTTAACGGTAACTTATAAATCAAATAACAATATTAAATCATTATTAGGTAATCTTAAAGATAAAGTAGATGATAATAAAAATCCGAGGTTTATAAAATTGAGTGTAAGGATTGTAATAAAGTTTACATCGGGCAAATAAAAGACACATTGATACTCGGTTTGAAGAATATTTCTATCATTTAGAAACCGGGTAATCCTGAAAATCTAGCGTAGCACAACATATGTTTATTAACAATCATAAATTTGACAATTCTAATAAAGAATTATTATGTTGATAAAAATAAATATTCAGACGCACACGAGAGTTTGATAATACATAAATTTAAAGATAAATTTATGAACGCGGACATAGGTACCATCCCAAATTCTAAATTATATGAATTAATATATGTCACTTTGTCTAATCTTAGTTACTCAATTACCTATACTCACCTATGACTCCTCTCCTTATATAATCCAAGTTCCTTCCTTTATTCCTTAGAGGTGTTTTGACATCTGGCTTGGTTTACATGCAGAGTAATCTTAACTTCTCTGCCTTATTATTTTGTAGTTTCTGCTGATGATGAGAATGTAGTTCTCGAAATGCGTATATAGTTTTTAAATTAATTTTAAGATTAAAAGATTTTTACCTCTAACTATAAGAGAGGTATTGGATTCATACTAAAAATCGCATATTCAGATTTTAGTGAATAAGCACATTTTAAGGTTCCTAGAATTAACATTTTTACGATGATGTCTGTTTGTGTGTGTGTGTGTGTCTGGATGTTGGAAGGACGACTCCTCAAAATCTATAACACGTAAGACATGTTTAGCTACGTATTACTCAATCTGAAAAGGTTTTGGTAACAATTGGACAACCGGAAGTAGTAGTTTCTTAGAAAAAAAATTTTTTTGCAAACAAATATTGAAGACCGTAAAATTCTCCATCTAATACACTTAAATTTTTTATTATATCTTCTATAGATTTAGAAATAAAGACACTATAATATATAGAATAATCGGGTGTAATAAATCGCAGAGGCTACACCAAGGAAACCAGCTTACAAATTCAAATGTTTGTAAAATCAACAGTTTCAGTGACATTCTGAAAGCTTTTTATGGGAAGTACATTTTATCTTTCTAATTGTTTTATTAATTAAATATTTAAAATTATAGGTAAAATGTATAAATCCATCAGAAATAATGCCAATCTTGTTAATGAATAGGAAGAATCTCTGACATTTAAGAACTTCCTCATACAATGAAAATTAGATATAATTAGAATGTTTGTGTGCAGAAGACATGTTAAATATAACAAAAAACAATATTTGGGTAAAGTTCTGTAATGTTTTTACCTTCCGCTACCCTAGGCAAGGGATGTATAGGGATCGTGCTAAAAATCACATATAGAGATTTTAGTGAATAACTTTAAATATTGAATTATAAAATAATATCTTTTTGTACATCACTTTGCCTCTGCGTCAAACAAAAACAATACTTTAATAACAAATTTGACATATTGAAACAAATGTCACTGTCACGAAGAAATTACATTAAAATTAATAATGAAACCGCGTTAAGAGGAATTTAGTAATTTAAATATTATTGTAATGAAATTAAGGTTTGTAAAAATAATATATTTTCCATCATACATAAATATTAGAAATACAGGATAATTCGATTTTAGTTTGATGTTTGCAGCATTATATATCAAACAGCTCTCATAAGAACGTGATTTCAAAGTGTCAAATAATTGCAACTACACATTTACGAAATGGATCATGTATGGCGAAGAATTTACACAGATTGCGCTTTAGAGCATATAAGGAAGTTGGTGCTGATTTTGACAATAATGTGTGTCTGACGATTTTTTCTTAAAATATATTAATGATCCAAAACTTCGCAAAGTTGGTATTTGCTCACAGATTTTTCAGGAAAAACAACAAAATATAATCCAAAATTTCGTATTACAAACTTTTCTATTTATTGGAACAACAAAGTAGATTTTGTTTACAAACGATCACTCGGAAGTGATACTTTACTTAAAACTCATTGCTATTTTAAACATGGAATTGGCGGTAGGTCATGTGCTGGCCACAACAGATTTTTTATTAAAAAAAGACGTTTCGACAGCGAAGTGCAATACAATACTTATATAGCATAAAATGTAAATGGCGAGAGGAATTGCGCTGGCAACAACAAATTTTCTTTTTTAGTGATTTATGCCCGTATTCACAAACACTCGTAAAGTTTCAAAACGGCTCGTTAAAATTTTGGACAAATAGAATCAAACTTGACAGATTATATTTCGATCTATGTCAACTGTTTTTATTGGATAAAAATTATAACGAACTGTTTAATTTTTTACGAGTGTTTATGAATATGGGCATTAGTCTGATATAATTTTACTGAAAATCTCTATCATTGTCAGTATAATAATAGTAATAGCATATTTTGACAAAACGATTTGTTATACTCGTCAGACAAATACAAATTACTACTTCTGATTCGCTGGGTTAGAATTTCAGTATTGAAACGAAGTGAACGGTTATTGACGGTAACCATATCAGCCATACGGAACCAATTACAGAACGTTCAATTATCCTAATGATACGGGAGTCACGCGAACCACAGCGGTATGGTTACTTACCCCATTATGAAAATTTTAAACTATCAGACATCTCTCAATTTCCATACTCTAAATGCGCCAGATATAATTACAAAAGCATCACGTACTTCAATTTTCAAACTAGGATATTGGAAAATATAGAGCAATTAAAAGAATTACGGCGAACAAGCCGCAATTTCCAGGATAAATACGGATAGAAGTATACATACATCAATTTATGATGTGAGATAGTACATAAACAAGAAAATAAGCTTAACACAACATTACACGTTCAGCGATCATAAAATGGTAATAAGTTTGAAAATAAATTTTCATGTGATATAATAAAACTTTTAATGAGAATATATGGTTGCGTTTGGATTATATTGAGAAAGTTTAATGATATGATTATTCATAAAAAGCTAGTGCGAGGGTTACTGTCACTGTAGTTATTACTATTATTATTATTTTATTATTGTTATTTTATTATTATTATTTTTATTATTAATAGCTTTGTTCGATGACATGTACTAGGCCGCCCTAGTGTTAACTTTCTTACACTAACATGCTCTATGAGAAACGGGCAGCTTCTGGCAGGCTGTTCGATGACAAAAATTTTAAGAACTAGTGCTCACGTTTCTGACCTGAGTCGCGAGGTGGTGTAGAAAGTGCAGAGTAGGAGTGGGGGGTAACTAAATGTTGTTCGGTAGACATTTTAATTCTATCCTATCTACACATCTGTTTATTAACCTAAAATTTTACACATTGAGAAAAAAAAAATAGTATATTCTCTTTGTTTTGTTATATAAAGAATTAATTAATATATCTGTCTCTGAATCTGAGGAAGAATCAAGTGATGATCCGTCAGAATCGTTTATCAGTTCAAACATTATGCTCTTTAAAACAGACATTTCTGCAGTCACTTCTTTGCAGCTTTATGATATGACTGTGTTTATAAACAACCTAACCTTTTACACCTTTGGCTACGCTTGGCTTGATTACTCACAGCTGAGCAAACTTGCCCAAATATACACTAGTGTGTTTTATGAAACCACAAGAATTAGACTGTACTAGTGTACACTACACTGCACTGCACTATTCTGTTCTGCACTTCAAGCACTTCTCATCGAACAGAGCTATTATATCGCTCGTTTTCACGCTAGCTCAACATCGGTGGGTATCATTGACCTGTTTCAGTATTCTCCAATATGAAATTGGAACAACAAATGATAAAGCCTGTTTTACATTTACTATTTTTTATATAATTTCTGTATTAGATTGTTTTTTGGGTAAAAACAGGGCAATAAAAGAAAAAATAACGGTTAATTGCAAGGCATCAAACGCGCCAAAAACTGGGTTCGGTTAGGTTCAGATTATTGTTTTTTGACAGATGGGTCCATGTAATGTGCTGGTTCAAGCGTTAATAAAATTTGCGGTTTTGTTCCGGATTCAGGTACTGGGGGTTCGGTTCGACCTAATGAAAATTGAATTGTTTTTTGAATAATATTTTTATACATAAATAATTGAAATGCTTTTCGGAATTTATGATGAAAGAGAACACAAGAACAATTTCATGAATAGTCGACGCAGGCAGCAACGTAGTCGCCGAAGGCGTCGACGATCGGCAGTATTACGATTACGCTTATATTTCGAGCTGAAAATGAACCTGAAACGGAGCTGAACTCTGAACGGGAATTTTAATATTCGGTTCAGTTCCAACTCGGGTTCAATTGAAAAATATATATGAAGTTCGGTTCTAGGTTTGGGTGGGTAAAATGTTACGGCTTGATTCCGGTTTTGGTTCGGTTCAGGTTCGGGTTCGATATCCTGGTTAATTGTTAACCGACATGTACTTACAACGTAATTATGAAAACCTTTAAATAAACGGGTATAGACAAATAATTCGAGAGAAAATTTTAATTAATTTTAGTGTAAAAAGTAGTTACTTATGCCACAATTAACAAGAAACGAAACTAGTGAAAAAAGTATGTTTCTCGTTCTTTTCAATAATTGGTTTTGTTACCAGTTTTTTATAAAATAAAATACCGGTTTCGTTTCAAAATATTGTTTATCGCACATGACGTATTTCCGAACAATATCTAGTGCAAAAATAGCATCATTTCGCAACAATATACATAAGTAGATACTTTGTTGAATAAATTAAAACATAAAAATGGAAGTTAAATTTAATTGTTTTTGAATACTTTAGTTTTTGCTATTAAAAGCATGTCATAGAATATATTTTCTCATGTTAAACTTGTATGTTACTAATGAATTGGTTACACATTTTTTAAAAAAATATTTTAAATGAAAGTTTATGTAACATTTATCACAGTAACAACAAAAATAATAATAATTTAGTGTTATTTTCGTAAATAATTAAATAAAAAGATTGGCGCCAGAAATAGTCATGAAAACCCCCAACTCCTACACGTCATTCGTAGCTAATATGAAAACAGTTTACGTTATTTATATAAATAAAAGTAGGTGATTCTGTTTGAGATTAAGTGACTTTTTCAAAATATTACACAAATTTCAATATTTAATTGGAAACTGTCTAATAGATATTTCGTGATATTTTCAAATTTGAGGCTCTTTAAGGAACAATGGGTCGAATTCAGCACTCTTCTTTACCTAAAGCAACTTCTCTAAAAATAACAAAATAAAGATAGACATATGCATTGATACATTCATAAGAAAAAAAATACAAGCTATTTCCATAGTTACTAGAGATGATCTCTACATTAATGAAGTGCTGAATTCGGCCCAGTATCTTTTGAAATTTAGTACTTAGAAGTCATATAAAAAATTTTGCAACAGTCATATTTTCATCATATTGGTCATATATTACCTATATGGAATTGGGTAATTCATTAACGTAGAATTGAGGGTTTAGTTAATAGGAAATGCATAATATCTATTCAATCTCTATTAATTACTTATTAATATTGAAGTTGGGTATATCCTGTTAATAGAACATGTAGCCACCTGCCCAAATTACTAATTAAATTTATTATATCAGCATTTTCTAAATCTTAGTTATAATTTTTTACAGTTTATATTTATTTATATGTCATGAAATAGGTTTTTGTTTTTCTCATTAGAAATTATTAATTGGTTGTCAAAAGTTTAACTATTATTTTAAGGTTAACAACACTCTGAATAAAACAATAATCGTAAAGGTGAAAATTGGTGGTAATCGCACAAGCTTAGCGATAAACTCCATTAATTACACAATAAACACGTATGCATTAAAACGGTTTATAAATCGATAAAATCTAACCCTTATTAACATCATTAAAACAAGAAACAAAAGAAAACACCCATAAACAATTCACATATGGCGATATCGTGCTTAAGCTCTTTGTTTCATTTCTAACCAGTGGACGTTAACATTTAAACAAATTACAAATACATGGAAGATTGACTCAAAAACAACATTCTTTTGTAATTCATAAGTTAAATTGATGAAATTTATTTCACCCCCTTCACAAACGCGAAAGAACTATTAGCTTTCAACAAAAAGGACCTTATAATTATGATAGGTCATTGGTCTCTGAAATACTATCTATGTAAGATTGGTGTAGAAGAGGACGACGAAACTTCGGAACACATCGTACGTGAATGTCCAGCTGTGGATGTAACTAGACTTAACCATCTAGGTAAAGATTAAATTAATATTTTTGATATTTTTAAAGTATATCAAATTTAGTATTTATGTGAATACTAACCAGATAAATTATAAATATGAGAGAAAAATCAGTTGACGCCGGGATTTGAACACTAGAGATGTGGTGGTCCCGGGTTCAAATGCCGGCGTCGACTGATTTTTCTCTCATATTTATAATCTAGGTAAAGGATCCCTCACGGCAAATGAGATCAGGAAACTAACACCTGGAACAATAACTTTCAGAAAAAGCCTTTATATACTAACAATAATATTAATGTGGTAATTTATATAATAATAGTACAATAGCGAACTCTAGGCTCTAGGTGAAACAATATTTAATAAAATATTATATTTAATTTTATATTATTATTTCAATAGCTGCCAGTGCTTTTTGGCGATTCTTCGATAGATGGCTCTGTATGTGGGTACATTCCCCTCTTAAGTCAACTATCTTTTATGAGATGTTTATATCTTTCGCCATGGTCAGTTGGGAATTCTCTGCAAAGAGATGGTAGTTATACCATACTGATACTCTAACAAGAGTGAAACGCGTCTATGGTTACTAGCTGAGCATGGCCGGTGTCTGATGATGGCCGAAAGGTTGATTCAAACGCTGAAATCTTGTTAAACATGGCGAGTGTTTTCTTCATATTTTATTAAATATAATATTTTATGGTAATTTATATTGAAAAATCTGTAAATCTATTGATAATATAGAAAGATATTGATTGAATTATAATATGAACTATTTTCTGCAAAATGATCGAAAACTGCATTCTTAACCTCATTATCAACCAAAATTTTCCACTTTTCGAATCTTTTTTTTAAGTTTTGAGAACGTAAATTCCTGAGGTGACCATTTGCTGAATTACAAAATATGCAACTAATTGCTAAATTTTCAGTATGTGTGCGTAATTTGAAACTGGTTTCAAACTGACTGGAGATATTTGGGTTTTGAAGTGAACAGAAAGGTTTTTATCTTATGTTGATTGTTGATGGCATTTTTCTTTGTCACAATGATATTGTAATCTTGCTTTATTAAATTCAATAGATTTCACTGTCGATTCTCGTTGAAATATTTTAATAAAAAATAAAAAATGAACACTAGAAGAATCATTCTTCTGTTATGGTCTAGTCGACCGAAATACGTATAGTAAATATAACTTTATTTTTGAAATTTACTTAGTGTTAATTTTTTATTTCTTGCTTTATTGTTTAAAATTTAATTCTTGCATTTATTTCTGGTACTCTTAAATTTACACTCATGAATCTAGGTACATGACAATATAGCAAATGTTTAGCGGTTTGAAAGAATTTATAATAAATTTTAATATTCCTATTTTCTGGCTTTGACTAGTACAAATGCATGCAGGCACAACAATGCTCGCTAATAGCCAGAAGTTTCAATGGCATACCACAAATTAAAAATTTCTTTAAAATCCTCAGACTATTCTGACGATTGGCCACTTACCTAGGATCGAAATATTTTGCTGAACGACTAAATGGTTTTTAATCGCAGATTTAAAATTTCTGTTGTGCTAACATTTTTAAAATGATGAGCATGCTCAGAATTATAGATGCACTCTATTTCGAGCTTTGGCCCGGCCCGAAGCCCGCCTCGATTTCGAGTTGATCATGGAGCCGGGTCGAAGATATTTTTTATCGGGCCGAATCGGGCTAATCATTTTCAAAAATCGAGGCGTGTCGGATTTTTGATTTTGGCCCGGCCCGAAAATTCGAGCTTTTCGGGTCAGCCCGAAAAATCTTATAGTTCAATCAAATGCACAGTTTCCTTAATATTTTAATGAAAATGGATGAAGTTAAAAAGGATCAAAATGATTTAATAACAACACACCTCACATATTAATAAATAAAAATGTATTATTTTACTTCAAGAATTCAAGGTTATTAATTAAACATAATAATTATATTGTGATGTTGCTGTTATTATTGTTATTACTCGTATACTTAAATAAAAGTGATTTTTGTTCCTATCATAATGATTTCTTGTCCTATTTTTGAGCAGAAACAAAGTTAGATAAAAAATCCTTATATAAATTAAAATTATATTTTTACCTCTCGCTAAGAGAGGTATTGGATTCATGCTAAAATTCGCATATCCAGATTTTATTGAATAAGCACGATTTAAGGTCCCTACAATCCGATTATAACATTTTTAAAATGATGTCTGTGTGTGTGTGTGTGTGGATGTATGTGTGTGTGTGTGTGTGTGTATGTATGTATGTCTGGATGTTGTAGTCACGATTCCTCAAAAACTATAAGACTTAAAAAATATTTAACTGCAGTTTCCTCAATCTGATATTCCTGGGAAGAGCTGAAAAGGTTTTGGTAACAATTGAACAACCGGAAGTAGTAGTTTCTTAGAAAAATTCTTCTAAATATAATTTTTTGGGAGTTTTTTTTATTAAATATTGAAGAACATAAAATTCTCCATCTAATACACTTAAAAATTTTATTATATCTTGTATAGATTTAGAGATAAAGACTCTATAATTTATAGAGTATACTAATCGCAGAGGCCAAGGCACTAAGGAAACCAGTTGACAAATTCCAATGTTTATAACATGACATATGTCATTGTCAAATATCAACAGTTTTAGTGACATTCTGATAGCTTTTCCTGGGAAGTATATTTAACTTTTCTTATTCTTTTATTAATTAAATATTTGAAATTATAGGTAAAATTGTGGTAAAATGCATATATCTATCAGAAATACCGCCAATCTGGTTAATGAATTGGAACAATATTTGACATTTAGAAACTTCCTCATACAATGAAAAATAGATATAATTTGAATTATATGTGTGCAGAAGACATGCTAAATATAGTAAGAAACAATATTTGGGTAATGTTCTGTAAGATTTTGTTATAAAACGACGGTTGGAAAGCGAAGTGCAATACAATACTTATATAGCCTAATATGGAAATGGCGAGAGGTCTTGTGCTGGCCACAACAGATTTTTTTATATAGGATTTGTGAAAAAGTTGTTTAAATTCTTTGGTAAACAAAGTGTTAAATACTCGTAGTTCTGTAATTTTTATAACAAACTTACACTAGAAGGGTCTCTTTTTTAACTACTTATGTTAATTAATGTTGAAAGTTATAAGAATGTAAAGGTTTTTTATAAGTTTGACACGAAAAAAGTTAAACATTTCGCCTTAACACAAAAATCAACATTAGGAATGCCGGATGCACCCAATTTCGAGCTTTGGCCCGGACTGGCCCTAAGCCCGGCCTGATTTCGAGTCAATTTTCTAGCCGGGCTAGCTAATTTTTTTGTCGAGTCGATCTTCGAATCGGGCCGGTAATTTTTATTTTCGGGCCGAGTCGATTCAAACCTCAAAGCCCGGCCCCGGCTCGAATGCATCTCTACTCAGAATGGTTTGTGACTATTTCTGACTGTTATGCGAACAAACCTAATGAATCACCCTCGATATAAAATCAAATTTTAATTCCGTGTTACACTAAGTAATTATTCTAGAGTAAATAACTTCTATTTCTGCATACAGTGCTAACTGATCCATCCGATATTTAATGACGTTCTCATGCAATATGCAGGTTTATGCACCGCAACACTGTTGCTGCTATGGTGAGTTGTCGAGCGAGCTGCTGACAGGCCTGTCGTCTCATAACGTGAATATGATTGATCAGGTTTTTGCCGCGAGCTTGATTGAGGTAAATGCTTGTCACTGCCACAGCTTTTTGCACCACATTGCTCATGAACCGTGAATGAGGGAAGGTCGATGTTTTGCACACAATAAATACCAAACACCAACACCAGGTAGATGCAGATAGATGGGGTTGTTATCCCTATCCTATCTGTTGATAATGGAGGTGGGATTGTCGCTAATAAGAAAAACTTGTTCCTAAAATACTATTTTATATTGCAAACCAGACAAAATGGTTTTTACTGCTGAAAGAAGGAAATGTTCGGCGAGCCGAGTAATAAAATGGTTACCTGGCGTGTATTGATTTTATTTATCTCACTTATAAAGCAAATTTAAAATTATAATCAAAACTTGTAAGTTGCAAATGACACTTATTTTAAATATGTATGGCGGTAATAAAATATTATTTTCAAATGTCAACAACGTTACTAACGTGGTTACAACAAATTAGCTTTCAATTTTGCAAGTTAGTAACTAGTAAGGTTAATTTTCAAAGGTAGTAGGCGGTGTCAATAAATGAAGATTACAAATAAGTGACAATTAATTTCTTTTATTTATTAATTTAATTATTTTAAATTTTTCTGTAGGTTTGACTTTTTGAAATCTCCAGTCCAAAATTATTTGACTGCAACTATAGTTGTATTGTACTTATGTACGATCGAAATTAGAATATTGTATTCAAGTTTGGAATCCAATTTATAACAAATATGTTGATTTAATTGAATCTATCCAACGTAAATTTGCAAGATTTTTATATTTGAAACTTAATAAACAGTATCCTACTTTTGATTTTGATCACAACGTCTTACTTCGTGAACAGCATCTTTTACTCGTAGAAAAATTCATTCCTGTATTTATCTGTACAAACTACTGCACAACAGCATCAATGACCCAGTCACTCTCGCTTCAATTTCTATATTTGTACCTAGAATAACTTCTAGGAACACCCGTACATTTTACTGTAGTACATCACGTACAAATTATGAACAAAAATCTACCGGTGTGAAGTTAGCGATGATTTTTCAGCGACGAAAATAATCTCCGTTCATGTTGCAAGGAGGCGGAACATGTGGTACTTATATATGCGGAGGGCCAGCGACGGATTCATATTATATGTAAGATACGTTTGCGTGTAAGGAGTAAAAAGTTTTGTAACAGAACCAAACTCACAGAAATTAAATTACATAACGTACTGATTTATAATAAATAGAAATTTTTGCTTTTATCAGGGGTGGCATGGGTAAAAAGGTTTGTGACAGAACCAAACTCACAGAAATTAAATTACATAAAGTACTGATTTATAATAAATAGAAATTTTTGCTTTTATCAGGGGTGGCATGGGTAAAAAGGTTTGTGACAGAACCAAACTCACAGAAATTAAATTGCATAAAGTACTGATTTATAATAAATAGAAATTTTTGCTTTTATCAGGGGTGGCATGGGTAAAAAGGTTTGTGACAGAACCAAACTCACAGAAATTAAATTACATACGTAATGATTTATAATAAATAGAAATTTTTACTTTTATCAGGGGTGGCATGGGTAAAAAGGTTTGTGACAGAACCAAACTCACAGAAATTAAATTACATAACGCACTGATTTATAATAAATAGAAATTTTTCTTTTTAATTTCTGTGAGTTTGGTTCTGTCACAAACCTTGTTACACATTCCAACCCTGATAAAAGGGAAATTTCCTATTTATTATAAATCAGTACGCTATGTAATTTAATTTCTGTGAGTTTGGTTCTGTCACAAACCTTGTTACACATTCCAACCCTGATAAAAGGGAAATTTCCTATTTATTATAAATCAGTACGCTATGTAATTTAATTTCTGTGAGTTTGGTTCTGTCACAAACCTTTTTACCCATGCCACCCCTGATAAAAGCAAAAATTTCTATTTATTATAAATCAGTACTTTATGCAATTTAATTTCTGTGAGTTTGGTTCTGTCACAAACCTTTTTACCCATGCCACCCCTGATAAAAGCAAAAATTTCTATTTATTATAAATCAGTACTTTATGCAATTTAATTTCTGTGAGTTTGGTTCTGTCACAAACCTTTTTACCCATGCCACCCCTGATAAAAGGAAAACTTTCTACTTATTATAAATCAGTACGTTATGTAATTTAATTTCTGTGAGTTTGGTTCTGTCACAAACCTTTTTACCCATGCTACCCCTGATAAAAGGAAAAATTTCTACTTATTATAAATCAGTACTTTATGTAATTTAATTTCTGTGAGTTTGGTTCTGTCACAAACCTTTTTACCCATGCCACCCCTGATAAAAGCAAAAATTTCTATTTATTATAAATCAGTACTTTATGTAATTTAATTTCTGTGAGTTTGGTTCTGTCACAAACCTTTTTACCCATGCCACCCCTGATAAAAGCAAAATTTCTATTTATTATAAATCAGTACGTTATGTAATTTAATTTCTGTGAGTTTGGTTCTGTCACAAACCTTTTTACCCATGCCACCCCTGATAAAAGCAAAAATTTCTATTTATTATAAATCAGTACTTTATGTAATTTAATTTCTGTGAGTTTGGTTCTGTCACAAACCTTTTTACCCATGCCACCCCTGATAAAAGCAAAAATTTCTATTTATTATAAATCAGTACGTTATGTAATTTAATTTCTGTGAGTTTGGTTCTGTCACAAACCTTTTTACCCATGCCACCCCTGATAAAAGCAAAAATTTCTATTTATTATAAATCAGTACTTTATGCAATTTAATTTCTGTGAGTTTGGTTCTGTCACAAACCTTTTTACCCATGCCACCCCTGATAAAAGGAAAACTTTCTACTTATTATAAATCAGTACGTTATGTAATTTAATTTCTGTGAGTTTGGTTCTGTTACAAACCTTTTTACCCATGCCACCCCTGATAAAAGGAAAAATTTCTACTTATTATAAATCAGTACTTTATGCAATTTAATTTCTGTGAGTTTGGTTCTGTCACAAACCTTTTTACCCATGCCACCCCTGATAAAAGGAAAACTTTCTACTTATTATAAATCAGTACGTTATGTAATTTAATTTCTGTGAGTTTGGTTCTGTCACAAACCTTTTTACCCATGCTACCCCTGATAAAAGGAAAAATTTCTACTTATTATAAATCAGTACTTTATGTAATTTAATTTCTGTGAGTTTGGTTCTGTTACAAACCTTTTTACCCATGCCACCCCTGATAAAAGGAAAACTTTCTACTTATTATAAATCAGTACGTTATGTAATTTAATTTCTGTGAGTTTGGTTCTGTCACAAACCTTTTTACCCATGCTACCCCTGATAAAAGGAAAAATTTCTACTTATTATAAATCAGTACGTTATGTAATTTAATTTCTGTGAGTTTGGTTCTGTCACAAACCTTTTTACCCATGCTACCCCTGATAAAAGGAAAACTTTCTACTTATTATAAATCAGTACGTTATGTAATTTAATTTCTGTGAGTTTGGTTCTGTCACAAACCTTTTTACCCATGCTACCCCTGATAAAAGGAAAAATTTCTACTTATTACAAATCAGTACGTTATGTAATTTAATTTCTGTGAGTTTGGTTCTGTCACAAACCTTTTTACCCATGCTACCCCTGATAAAAGGAAAAATTTCTACTTATTATAAATCAGTACGTTATGTAATTTAATTTCTGTGAGTTTGGTTCTGTCACAAACCTTTTTACCCATGCTACCCCTGATAAAAGGAAAAATTTCTACTTATTACAAATCAGTACGTTATGTAATTTAATTTCTGTGAGTTTGGTTCTGTCACAAACCTTTTTACCCATGCCACCCCTGATAAAAGCAAAAATTTCTATTTATTATAAATCAGTACGTTATGTAATTTAATTTCTGTGAGTTTGGTTCTGTCACAAACCTTTTTACCCATGCCACCCCTGATAAAAGCAAAAATTTCTATTTATTATAAATCAGTACTTTATGCAATTTAATTTCTGTGAGTTTGGTTCTGTCACAAACCTTTTTACCCATGCCACCCCTGATAAAAGGAAAACTATCTACTTATTATAAATCAGTACGTTATGTAATTTAATTTCTGTGAGTTTGGTTCTGTCACAAACCTTTTTACCCATGCCACCCCTGATAAAAGCAAAAATTTCTATTTATTATAAATCAGTACTTTATGTAATTTAATTTCTGTGAGTTTGGTTCTGTCACAAACCTTTTTACCCATGCCACCCCTGATAAAAGCAAAAATTTCTATTTATTATAAATCAGTACGTTATGTAATTTAATTTCTGTGAGTTTGGTTCTGTTACAAAACTTTTTACTTCTTACACGCAAAGGTATCTTACATATAATAAGAATCCGTCGCTGGCCCTCCGCATATATAAGTACCACATGTTCCGCCTCCTTGCAACATGAACGGAGATTATTTTCGTCGCTGAAAAATCATCGCTAACTTCACACCGGTCAAAAATCTCCTATAAAAACTATGTGTTCTACTTTCAATACTGTCTCTAGTACTCTTGACATCTTTGGTGACTGCATGGCTAAATTTAAAAGTGGCTTAATTCAGCAATTATTATTAATGCAATAAATGGTGTCTTCTGTTTAAATACTGTTTCATTTAAGCAATTATTATGTATTTGTAATTTGGAACAACATACTTCTTTATTATTTGTATTATTTGTATGTTTACATTAAGTGTTCTTTCGTGCTTGTGACAATTTTTGTTATAATTGTGTGTATTTAAAACCGACCTGTAATTGGGATCTTAGTATCCTGTTGGTCTTGGTTAATTAAATAAATAAATAAATAGTCTTCATAATTTTGGCGCATAATCACTATTGTTAAATAATATCAAAATGTTGAAATGAAATACTTACTACATTCTAAATTTTTGGTACCTAGTGGAAATTAGGATGTACTGTGTATTAAAACTGCTCAAGTAAATAGTGAAACAGTTATTTAATAAAAAATAATTTTTAAAGACAAACCTTTTTAAAAACATGCTCACTGAAGTCTGAAGTGCACAAAAATGGTCATTAAAAGTTCAGAAATTAGGACTAACGATTCATGTAAATGCAGTGTTTCCAACCGTAAGATAATTATTGTACGTGTAATATAATTTAGGCAGGTGTACGATGTACAATACTAAATTTGAACGTAAAATAACAAAAAATATGTGCAAGAAGAACAATGAACTAAATAATTCCGATGAAGAAGTTTGAGATAAAACATAACTAAAGAAAAAACCCCTTAACCTTAACAATAAATTTAAAAACTATATACGTATTTCGAGAACTAAGTTGTCATCATCAGTAGAAACTACAAATTAAAAACAGAGAAGTTCAGATTACTCAGCATGTAAACCATACCAGAGGTCAAAACAGCTCAGAGCTCAGTTCTCTGTTTTTACTTTGTAGTTTCTACTGATGATGACAACTTAGTTCTCGAAATACGTATATAGTTTTTAAATTTATTGTTAAGGTTAAGGGGTTTTTTCTTAGTTATAACTTTACCTTAAGACTCCATTTTAGTTTTATAATTGAGATAAAACACATATTTTCTTCAACGTCAGAGTCCGAGATTAGCAACAATGAGTGCCAGACTGACAGATTATGACCTATAAAAATAAATATTCCTTTCATTTTTACTAGTGTTGCCGTCTAGACAAGACTTAATTAAGTCCAAGTCTAGATTAAAAAGTCTGGTTAAAGTCTTGTCTAGATATCAAGACTCTAGATTGTTTCAAGACTCTAGATTAACCTGCGCATGCGCATTAGACAAGGACTGAGGTAATTCTTCGGCATTTTTTCGCTATTTTCCCCTGTATTTGGTTCATATTTTTGAACTGTAACGCATTTTTAATTTTAAAAAATAATAAATTAGCTTTTTTTACATTGTATATTATGTTTTTCTTATATTACCTTACCTATCTATACCATCTATAGTTTTTTGTTTTTGTTAGCATTAGATTATCACAATTGAAGTGTATTTTTTGATATAACAATTATACCTACTACTACTAGTTAATCTAGAGTCTTGAAATTTGTCTAGAATTTTGTCAAGAGTCTTGATCTAGAATAGGCAAGTCTTGTCTTGTCTTGAAATTTCAAGACAAGACTTTTGCCAGTCTAGTCTTGATAATCTAGACAAGACAAGACAAGACAAGAGTCTAGAAAGTCTATATCTAGACGGTATCACTAATTTTTACAAATTTTTGATTTCAAATAAAGTGTAATATGCACCTCAGCACTGAGGTTCCTTTTTATCATATATATGGTTTATTTTCCTCTCCCCTACCGACCTTGGCATATCATAAAAAATTGTACTTCAGTGAATTGATACATAAATAACTATTTCATGACAATATTGTATTGTCGTCGTTAATGAGATGTCTACATGTGTTATAGATACTGGCACACCCAGTAATGGGTAATATGCCGTGATGATACATTTTATATTTATTTTATCGTTAATTGGAATTACCTATAAGCAAAGTCGATCAGATTTTTGGAAGTGAGACAAAATTGTATAACAAAATTTAACCGTAACTAACTATCAGCTAACTAACAAACAAGTGAAGTTGAATAAAATCTTGTGAAAATAAATTCAATAACATTCAAAATATAAATGAATAAACACTTATTTCTTTTATTTTTTTATTATGGCGCACTTCCGGATACATTTACTGTATATAAGTGGTGAATGGTGATATTATGGGGATGAGACAGTTTTCGTTGCTTGTTTTGTAACTTTTTTATTATTTATAAGTTGCTGATGTAGATGAAACTGTGAAAGAGACATACACAACATCCATGCCTTACCCGGGATTCGAACCCGGAACCCTTGGGTCGAGAGTTGACTGCGTTGTCCACTACAACACCGGGGTCGGTTGAATGAACACTTATATTCCATGCTATTGTTGCATAGAGTTATAAAATATATATACACATAGGCTCGTACCACGATCACGGTTCTAAGACCGGTATTAGTTAAAACCTTGACGACGACTTGACACATACTTCAGGGTTATCAACAAAAATCAGTGATGCCACTATACTGATTAAACCGAAAATGTACTGACAGGCATATTCAATACATTTGGCTTCAATATTCTAAATAATTTATCTTAAAAACAAGTCCAGAGACAAATCATATTAAACAATTTAAAATAATGAAGCCAAATGTATTAAATATGCCTATCGGTACATTTTCGGTTTAATTAGTACAGTGGCATCACTGATTTTCTTTATAACCCTGAAGTATGTGTCAAATAGTTAGCACGGTTCTAGCTAACACCAATGTTAGAACCGTGATCGTGGTACGAGCCATTGAGGGCGCCTAAACACTCAAAGCTGATGTCATGCAGGGTAAGCTTGTGTTTGTACGGCGGCCATCTTGGGAAGATCAAGTGTATATAAGCGTTCTCTGGTTATTTGATTATTTTACGTTAATAATCGATTTTAATTTGTGTTATTTGAATGTGAAACGTTTGTAATTACATGTCAACGACTTGTGCCTTCGGTTGTAATAACCGAATGTCCGTAAAAACTTTAAAACAAGAAAAAGAAAAGGAAAAAGCGATGACAATTCACAAGTAAGTATTATTTTACTTATACATATTATTAATGTTTAGTTCATATAATTTATTGTAATTTTTTACATATTTCATGTAAAAATATTAACTTATTTTTTGTAATAAATATGTTTGTACTTCGTATTTATTTGTATTGTAAACATCATAAATATATATTTTTATATGAAATTTCTAGCCTCAAATTATTTGCCTATTCGGTAAGTAGTTTCTATCTCAATCATTACAATTGTCATAAAATTCGAACAGTTTAATTTCTATAAAAAATATTTTATTAAAGTTTAATCGCAATACACTTCAAATTGAAGATTTTTACAATTTTTTGGTTCTTTCAAATTTAAATTTAATTAATTTTAATACATTTCTTACTGAATTAAAGCTTGCTAATTACAAATAGCTTCAATTTCTGTTACGTTATTGTATTTTTGTAACAAAACTGAAGAAAGCGCGCTTAAATACATTATAACGTTGATCGTCCCAAGATGGCGGCCACGAGATTCCCCTTCCGTCTCATGGCGACAAAAACTCTGGCCACATCTGTACTTTACGCTCTCTCTAGTCCTATGCTATACTCTAAGTATTGTTGAGTGTGGATTTTAGCACTCAATTTTAAATAGTTTAATAAGTAAAGAAAAGTTAATAATTTGAAGAAAAACTTTGAAATAATAACATAATAATTAAAGCTTCACTTCTGGATTATTCAATAATGTAAAGGTGGTTTTAAAAATGTCTTTATTAGAATTCTTGGTAATCTCGTTTATATTAATTGGCAAATAATTTTAATCCCGTAGGCAGCTTACTTCCGTTGAGGGGGAGATATAATTAATTCTTATTTAATGATTTTGTAAGTTGTTTAAACAATACACCTTAATTACATTTGTCTTGGAGGAATAGCACGATATTCCCCTGACAATGTATTGATCAAGTTCGTTAAACATTTTAGCAAATTGCTGTCATTATTGAAGGGCTGCGTCGTGTATGACAGAAGGCGTACTCTGGTAATAAAAACCTGCAGAATTTGATTGGCTAAAAGGATGATGTGGTTTCATCCCTATACACGCGAGGGCGTGGTAAGACGTATTGGCGCATTGATGCAATTCTCAGAAAGGACGATATTTCTACTATTTTTCTTTATCAATAGATAGAGAAGAGTTATTCGCGTTCTAAAATTTTATACACTATAATCTTGAAACCTAGTATTATTGTTTTTTATACGAGTATTCTGTATCTTTTGTATCAGACCATGCGCGATGTACTCATTTAATCATACTAAAAGAAAACATTAGTTGTAAAAAGGTCATCTGAGATATATTATTCAACTAGATATCTTTTAAATTCGCTTCTACATTTATAAAACAATTGAAATATTCTAGGATGAGTAAGGCAGGTGGTAGAATCTCAAGTTAAAAAATTTGTTGTGTGACCTCTCGCCGATTCCATTTTAGGCTACTTATATAAGTACATGTTTACACATTTCTGGTACACACACAGAAATTCTAATTACACCTATTATTAATATATTTTTATATTTTTTAATTCATTCTATAAATAAGTTTCCTCCAGGTATTTGTTAACTACTGGATGGAGCAAGTGTATATCGATATATGTATTTCTTGTGTACTCGGCTAGATTAAGAGAGAACACAGGTAGTGTGAATGAGAAAGATATAGATAATTCCACTTTAGACAAGTGAATTTGATATTCATATCTGTCATATTTACATCTGTCAAATTCATGTCAAAAATTAATTGTGTTTAAGTATATTTGATCATGAAACGTGAAATAAGTACGAATACATCTAATGCTAAATTAGAACTCCTATTAGAATATAAGTCGTTTATTTGAACCATTCTCATAATTCATAACCTAAAATCTGTCAAACAAAATATTTGACAAGTAACGGAAACAAAGACAACAAATCGGAATTATGTATGACTATCTCTGTCGATCTGGTCGGGTACATGGTAAAGGTTCACTCGCTCTATCCAGTAGTTAACAAATCCCTGGTTTCCTCCTGCTCTTGTAAATGTTCGAGATTGTTCATATTCATTGACGAGCTGACGGTATTTCTGATGCGTATATATAATATATGTATCTATAATTTTAAATATTTAATTAATAATGAAATAAGAAATATTAAATGTACCTCCCAGAAAAAGCATTCAGTAATGTATTCAGATTTTTGACACTGATATTTTTTTGTCAATTACAAACATTTTAATTTTTCAACTGGTTTCCATGGAGTTATTTTGGCTGCGAGATTCGTTACAACGGATTATTTTATATCTCTAAATCTATAGAAGATATAATAAAAATGTTCAATGTATCAGATAGAAAATTTTATATTCTTTAGTATTTGTAAAAACATAAATTTCATAAAATAATATTTAAAAGATTTTTATTTAAGAAAATACTACTTCCGTTTGTCTAATTGTTATCAAAACCTTTACAGCTCTTCGTGTCAGATTAAGGAATATGTAGTTAAGTTGGTCTTTAGTATTATAGAATTTGAGAAACCGTTCCTCTAACATCCAGGCACACACACACACACACACACACACACACACACACACACACACACACACTGATACACACAAACTCACACACAGACACTCACACACAGACACACATACACAGATACACATACACAGACACACACATACACACACACATACACACACACAGACACACACACACAGACACACACACACACAGACACACACACACATCATTTTAAAACTGTTAAAATCGGATTCTGGTGATCTTAAAATGTTCTTATTCACTAAAATCTGAATATGCGATTTTTAGCATTAATCCAATACCTCTCCTAACGAGAAGTAAAAAGTCACCCAGCAAATTTTTCCGATTGATAAGCTGGGGAGGCTAATTGGACATTAAATAATTTTTGATTTTTGTTATTGATTGCTGATCAGTGTGCCTTCAGTAGCCCGCATCTTATCAAGATACAAGGCAGGTTATTAGTGTTGTGTCTAGTATACTCTTCTGGAGAATCAACTTGAATCAATACGAATATTCTGTAATTGTAATTTGAAAAATGAGGTAACGCTGCTCACTACATCACCGGGGGTCGGATGAGAAATAAAGCCAGAAATATCGAAAATAATTTTATTCACAATTTGGCAATATTTACTCGTTCTTAATATCTGCGATTGTGATTAAAAAAGGTACACAAACCTCGTTGGAATGGTAATAAAACACTTTGCACCCTCGTTAGTAATGAATTATTATTTCAATGGGTTAGTAATATTTGCGTTTTTAGCCTACCTAACAATTGCGAATTGATTCAATGTTTATTGTAGTTTCCAGACATGCTCCAGTTTTAAAATTATTAAAAAGACACTAAGGTGCTATTGCCACTAGAATTACAGAATTAAAATACATGTGCGTAGTGTGTAGTAATAAGTTACACATAATGAAAGCAAAACTGGCTATACAACCTTTGAACTTTAATTTATATCTTACTGGTTCTTTTTTTTAAATTATTTCGACTCATACGTCGGCATATCATGATTTTTAACAAAAGAAGAAACATGAATCATTATTGTTCCTAGCAAAAAACATTTGTATAATATAAGAATGGCACTTAGATTTTTTTTTATTTAAATGCTTCAAGTAGAAATCATCGAAAAATTGCCATTTTAGTCCCATGAAAAAATATGTATTTTTATAATTTCAACAAATAATTAATATTTGAAATTACTTGTTTTTTTTATTAAGTTTTCAAAAAATTGTTTTGTAATTGAAACTAGTAAAACATTACCCTTTGTAAATTAATTACCCTTCTAACAAAGACTAAGTACATATTGGACAAACCACTACAAATATCATATTCAGGTCATCCTTGCACGAGATAGTAATATGAGACAATTCAAAAGCGTCTAAGTAGATGAGAACCGACATATGGACATTACGGACTATTGATAATGGCGGACACAACTGCATTATTAATATACAAAGAAAAAATTCATAGATATCATCCCGTACCGATTCGTCCCAAGGGAAACAGTTGTGTCTTTTAGGGGATGAATTATGCATAAGATGGAGGGTAGATATTTTCTTTGAAATTTGATATTTTAGAAGGTAATTATTGTAGTACATTAAAGTGAAAGTTAAATAAAAAGTTTTTGTTTGTAGGGTCATGTTTCACACGAATTCTAAATAAGTAAGTGCTTTGATTTAAATAATGTAAATTTGTTGTTCAGGCTATCAAATGGCCGTCTCAAATGTCACTAAAATTACTAATATCAAAATTACAGATTGAGTACGTTAAGTGGCGCCACGGCATGAAGTAACGTTGTACTATTTAGAAAAATAATCTGTTAAAATAAATATTGAATTTTAATATTTAAATTTTGAAGTATTATATTTACTTTTAATAAACTGACAACATGTTTTGCACACCTGAATTTCATCGACAGGACAACAGGGACTAAGGAGGTCCAGGGATACCGACACTATCCCCTTAATTCAAAGAAAAATATCTAGATGTCACCATTGTCCGTACCGAACTGTAAAAAATTGGCGATAAAATTTTATATGGGAAAACAACGATTGAAGCGGCCATAATAAGCGCAGCGCAGTTGAATGAAGTTAGCCATGATACAGCCAAGCTAATATGGAATAAGAACCTATCATATATACCTCGTTCAGATTTCATTTGAACAAATGACTTTTAAATCCTCTGTGTTACTCCTAATCTTTGCTACTGTGAATATTTTTACGTTTCACGCAAATATAGTTTCTTCTCAAAGTACATTATATGTCTATGAAGGTTGAAAATTGCTTGTAACTATTTAAAAGGGGAAAAGTTTTATTGGGGTATAACTTAATACAATCCTGTACCTCGTGCATATTTACATTTTAGCACTACCAGTTGCTCAATTCTGTAATGAGCGTTCATTGTTAAAGCAAGCATAACATCTTGGATAAGAATTTTACAAGTCAACCATGGTTCTCTGGAACCCCAATAAAACTTTTCCCCTTTTAAATAGTTACAAACAATTTTCAACTTTCATAGACATATAATGTACTTTGAGAAGAAACTATATTTGCGTGAAACGTAAAAACATTCACAGTAGCAAAGATTAGGATTAACAGAGGATTTAAAAGTCATTTGTTCAAATGAAATCTGGACGAGGTATACCAACGATAGTTCCATAAAATATCACCAGATGTCATATTGTTAATATTCACTCATATTTTTACCTCCCGCTACCCTTGGTAAGGGAGGTATAGGGATCGTGCTAAAAATCACTTATCGAGATTTTAGTAAATGACCACGTTTTAAGGTCCCTAGAATCCAATTTTAACATATTCACGATGATGTCTGTATGTGTGTATGTGTGTATGTGTGTATGTGTATGGATTTTGTCTTCGCTCTAACTCAAATACTATCATTCAGAAAACTCTGAAACCTTGTATTTCTACCCTATTCTAATACGAAACGAAGCCATTAGATTTTGGTATAAATCAGGTAACCGGAAATGGCACTTTACCTGAAGCTCATAATGGGTTTTCTTCAAAAAATACATTTAAATGCCATTTTTTCGCATTTTATGTCTTATGAAAATTAAAGATTATTCAATTTTCTACAGGAATACATTAATACTTTTTCAGTATATTTTACAGAAAAATTTAAAAATATTTTTTTTATTAGTCGCGAAGCCTAAGATAAACACAATTCAGTCACTGTCAAAAAACTAATCACTTCAAATTAATAATAATGACATTTTAAAAAGAAAATAGTAAATAAAGCAATAGTTTTCTCCAATGGAACAGTTTGCAGCGTTCGTAAATACGTAGGTATGTATTTAAATTAATAAAAACTAAATAGCGGGAGGTTTTGTGTTGGCCACATCAGGTTTTTTTTTTAATTTTAAAAAGTTTTATATATTTATATTTCTTAAAAAAAAAAACGATACAAATATCATGATAAATTGATAATAAACCATTAAAATTTCACAGTTTTGAAAAATTAATAACTAGGTTCATCACCGTAAAATTAATTTAAATTATTTTTGAAAAAAGTAAAAATAAACGTATCATTCCATTTAATAAATAAACGATCAGCGAAACCGGAAGTAGAATTCAAGACCTTTCCACACATTAAATTTATGTTTTTGTATCACTTTCTGTATACATACAAGGTTTTTAAACTTTTACGTTATAATAAATTTTATAACCTTTATATATCAGATTGAACACAGAAAAAGAAAAAAAAAACATTAAACCACTACCCTACATAACATTTTTCCAGTTGGTTCGTAATTTATAAAGTCACAATTCCTGATATTTGTTTAACAAGTTGATAAGACATAGTAAAACAATAGGTTAGTAAGCAGTACATATTACACCCTCTTGTTCTTGGGGTTGGGTTGCGCAACCCTTACCTCGGCCTCATGGCCTAACTTCACGCGACACAGCCACAATGTAATCTCATACATCAAGCCACATATTCATGTACTTCAGGCGACCTGCCACTCAACAAAGCAGGCTCGGACTCGACAAAGGAAAATCATATTTTGAATATAGAAGTATTTGTACGAACTCGACCAGACACTCAGGCACGCGGCCACGGGGGGAACCGGGTTCGATCCTGACAGACGCCAAATATTTCCAATTTTAAATGGCACAAAAGTGACCCCTGTGGTGCACTCTCCAAGCCAGCTATGAGTGCCCGTGAGGTGACGCCTGGTAAGTGCCCACACGGTAAAATATATCGTCATCATTACCGATGTCTACATGTGTTGTAGATACTGGCACACCCGGAAATGGGTAATATGCCGTGATGATATATTTATTTATTTTATTTTGTACGAACTCAATAATAAGGTTCTTACCCCCTAATTATATTTCCAAAAATTCTTTAACAGATTTGAGAGTGGGCATAATTTTTAACTCTCGCTAAGAGAGATATTGGATTGATGTTAAAAATCGGATATCGAGATTTCAGTGAATAAGCACGTTATAAGGTCACTAGAATCCAATTTAAACATTTTTACAATGATGTCTGCGTGTGTAGATGTATGTGTGGATGTTGGACGGACGGTTTCTCAAATTCTATAAGACAAAAGACCAATTTAACTACGTATTCCTTTATTTGACATTAATGGGAAGAGCTGAGAAGGTTTTAACAATTGGACATTCAGAAGTAGTAGTTCCTTAAAAAAATCTTCTGCATATTATTTCTTGAAAATTTACGTTATTAGAAATATTAAAAAATATAATATTCTCTATCCGATGCAATGAACATTTTTATTATATCTTCTATAGATTTCGAGATAGAGAATTATAAATATATAATTGGTTGGAGTTGAAGGATCAAGTTCAAATCTTTTATATATTCGATGAAAGGCCTTAATGATCCCAGACAATTTTTAAATTAAAAATTTGTTTATTCAGGACGTTTCGAGCACAAGTGGCCCATCATCAGCTTCACATGGTAAAACAATTATGTAAAAATTCTTGTAATAATAATGTCGATGTAAATGTTTAAATATCAAGTTTAAAATATAATAAAACGTGGTACTCCATTTTGTTTTTATTATGGAGTACCAGGTTTTATTATAATTTAAACTTGATATTTAAACATTTACATCGACATTATTATTACAAGAATTTTTACATAATTATTTTACTATGTGAAGCTGATGATGGGCCACTTGTGCTCGAAACGTCCTGAATACACAAATTTTTAATTTAAAAATTGTCTGGGATCATTAAGGCCTTTCTTCGAATATATATATAAATATATAAAATAATCCGTTGTAATGAAAATCATAACCCAAATACATAACACCGTGAAAACCAGTTGAAAGATTAAAATGTTTGTGTCGGCCACAACAGATTTTTTTCCATATAATTCACAAAGAATCAAATGAAAATATAAATGCTGATAGAAATGGCACTACGTAGGCTGCGAGTGGTAAACCTATGTAACATTGCTAGTAACAGATAAACATATTGACCAGTAGTATTTACTCTTAAACAGGGGTGATTAAGCGTTGACTAAAGTAACAAATTCATTTGTTTTTTAATCACCCCAATGTATTTCTAAGTAGTAGTCATGGTAATTAGTTAGTCAGGGTGATTAAAATTTTGAGTAAATATTACCGGTCTTTATAATCAGCAGCAAGTCAGACGATGTATGGAAACAATCACGTTTCTAATCAACGGACAGAAGCCGAAGAACACACCATGCATTTTTTTTGTCATTCCTCAATTAGTTTATGTTTTGAACCCGTTCATAGGAAATGATTAAATTGGTGTACCAGCTGTAGGCCTCCCACTGCGAGAGTCATCTTCAGTGCTTCCTCTCTCACATACATGATCCTTTTCCTGTGGCCAATCCATGTTTGGGGTTGACTGTCACTTTGCGTTGGTGAAAATTTGAATCTTAGTGTTCTACGGGTGTATCTATCAAACTGACCTTTAAAAAGTTAGGTTGTTTCTTTCTATTCGCTTAAAGTTTTGTTATGTTTTTATTTTGCTCCATGTTTTTTGACTCTTTTATGCTCATATTCATAAACACTCGTAAAGTTTCAAAACGGCTCGTTATAATTTTTGACAAATAGAATCAAACTTGACAAATAAAATATTGATTTTTCTTTCAATGTCGACTGTTTTTATTGGATAAATATTATAACGAACCGTTTAAAATTTTTACGAGTGTTTATGAATACGGGCATTAGTGTTTTTTGTTTATTGTTCTTTTAATTTTTACTGCTGTTTTGAACTTATTTAATATTTATTGGATTTGTGTTGTATATAATATTTTGTGTTTTGCTGGATTATACAGGTGCCCATTTTATCTGTTCCCGTCTGAAAATTCATGAATAGGCAACTCATTTTGCTTTTCATAAGTGACTGCTGATTATGTTAGAAAAAAAATTGGAAGTGGCTAGTGAAATGTCTGTATTGTGTGATTTTGACTTTTTAAGTAAAGCATGCCCCGTGTAGTGGACGAGTGTGACAACTGGCCTTATGAAACATGTTTTCTTTTCTATTGAGGTAATTTTATAATTCTTTAAAATACGACTTGTCAAAAATATGTCTTGGTCTTTTCTATTAGTTATGGTGGGAGCGCTTCCCACTAACTTCACACATGACTGACAACAATTTGAGGTTATATGTCATGTATTTGTCAGTTCCACCACAAAAAGCGCCAAAAATAGTGCGTTTGTAGATCTTTTGAACGATGTGTTTTCAGTACTTTTATAGACTCATAACCATAAGAACAACTAAATAGAAAAAAAATCTGTAGTGAGTATTAATCTGCGCTTGTAAGAAATTACAGAAAAAGCTTTGGAACAATTCTTTGAAAATTCCTGAATGTTAGCTACAATTTATTGTTTCCTTATTTAAAAAAAAAGTCTAAAAAATATTCCCATTCCCACCCTGTGAATTAGGAAACATAAGAAAGCTAGCCATACGTCATCGGTCACCCCGTGGCGTTAGTGTTTACCCCCTGCTGACAATTTATAAGCACGAGAACTACCCCGTGTAAAAATTACTAAAATTCACTCGGCCGTCAATCACAGTATCATAACCCTGTGTAAGCACGCAAAGTAAAAATAGAACCAGCAGCGCCGTACTGCGACTACCGGACAAACTAACAACCACCAAGAATTATTTTAATTAATGCAACCCCTATTCATAGATTAGATTTACGAGACTTTTTATTTGATTACAGCAGGTTTTTTGAAACTTATGTGACGTAGCTTAACTGATTGTTGTAAAAATAGATTAACCAGCCTTAATTTTATATCTAGGCTCAATTATTCTATAAAAATGTCGACATACATTTCCAGACAAATTATATTTACATTAGGTGTTGGAATATTTAATATTTCAAGTTAATTTCATATTTCATTAAACTAACAAATCGAAAAAACGGTTTTATGGTAGAAAATTACATTAAGGTAATGTTTCGTTGATAATTGCCATATCTTACTCTGTACGAGAAATTGTATAATAGCCTGTTCGTGACATTTTAGATATTAAGAAAAACAACAAGTTTTAACACGCACATTCATATAATTAAAACAAAATATTTTTACCTCCAAATTAAAAACTGGTTCACTTTTTACTATATCCCGTTGCCAAATCTGGAATTAAATATAAAAGTTTTTATTTAATTATACAATAATCTATACTTTTAATAAGCCCATTGCGTTAGGTATGTACAGATGTAAATTGAAAAGTGTGACATAGGTGTTTAACATAGGAAATAATTTTTTCTTTGCGTTATCTCATTATTTTATGCAAAAATGCTTCGAGCAAAATAGAGATTTAATTTCTGCATCTAAATCATATGAAAGTTTACTCTAGCTCATTATATAAACGTAAAAATTAATTATAAAGTTACAATTTTTATGAGATTTATATCTAAATTTGCGTTAGAGCTGTAAATTAACACAAAACACAGAAAGGTGAAATGTTTTAATTGCAATATCCTTTGGAAACCTTCATAGGATTCGATGTCGAATAATTTCAGGTCTTAATGTTCGCTATATTTATTTCAAAAATGTATAAAAATGTTTTGTTCGAAAAACATTTTTGTACATTTTTGATATAAATATATGGAACATTTAAGACCTGAAATTATTCGACATCGTAAAATGTTTTAATTCTAATTGATAGTTAAAAACAATGCATTTGTTTAGTTTTTGTCACAAATCTATGGCTGCCTTGACTAAAAGCTTATAAAAACTGTAACTTTATAATTAATTTTTACGTTTATATGAAGAGGTAGAACACTCGTTTTATATAGATGCAAAATTTAAATATCTGTAATTTTTATTTGAAGTTTTTTTTGCATAAAATAATTAGATAACGTTTGCGCAAAGAAAATCTGAATTCCCATGTTAGACGCCTATGTCTCACTTTTCAATTTACACACTGTACAATGGTGGACAGAAAAAAATAGGACACGTCGAAAAATCAAGTATACTTCTATGAGATTTAGTTGCTTGAATTTGGCTTTATAATTATGACATTTATCAATCACTTTGATTTGTTCAAAACTGAATTGTCGAAGCGAAGTAAAAAATGCCTCGAATTAGCGATATTGTGAAGTGAAAGAAGAAAAGCCGATTAGACAAATTGCCCAACGATATAATATTAATAAAAATTTTGTCATTAGCATTTTAAATAAGTGGAAACATGACGGCAGAATAAGAAAGAATCCAGGATCAGGGCGACACAGAGTATGAACTGAAGAAGAAGATAGAAGATTAATTGAGATACTAAGAACTGCTAGAAATAGATGAGAATGCATATGGGAAAATGATACTGTCGTATATTGTAGGAATTAGATTAATTTCATGCCACACAGACTGACCGAAGTTATTAATCAAAATGTTGCAATGACCAACTATTAGAAAAGTTTCAGTTTTTAAATAATTTCATTAAATCGTTTCCTAAATTAAATTATTTTATATAATATTGCTCAATTATTTACTTGCCTTCAAATTACAACACTTCTCGGATTGCCAAGGATCAGTTTATACTAGAAAAAAATACTGTCCTATTTTTTTCCGTCACTGTAGATCAAGTTACTGGTACTTAACTTAAAAGTGGAGCAAATGATTTAAGACTTGTACCGAACCAAAATTGGACATACCTAACTGTTTTGCACATCATAGAAAACAAGTATGCATTGCCCATATCAGAAAGATCCATTTCGTAAGAAACTTGCAAATATTTGCAACAAAAATTATTCTGGGGTGACATTAAATTATAAATTTTATGTATATTCAATTTTTGGTTCTCTTCTATACAGTTTTTTTTAACCATCGCCGCTTTGTTAAACAAATGGACACATAGGAAGAACTCTGGTTAATTATTTGAAAGAAGACTGTTAATAATAAATAAATCCTTTAGGACCTATTTTGAAATAATTTTATTGCTAATTATTTATTTAATCGTGTCAGAAGCAATACATCATGATTTAATCAGACTTTACTAAGACACATTTCCATATGGTCGATGTAGTCTCTCAGCTAACAAACGAGTCCCTTGGACTTCTGGTCTTCTCTGGCTCTGGGTACCATCTCTATGGGTCTCTTGACAAAGATCCTATAACAATTCCTTTTTGCACGTGGGCAGACCTTCGATTTTTACTTCCTTGTACGAAGTAAAGGAAGTATTGTAATCGCGAAAAATTTCGGTTTCCAGATTTCAACGGAAATATCCATTTTGAGCATCCCTGAATCCACTTTGACTAATTTCGTCGTGACGTCTGTACGTACGTACGTATCTCGCATAACTGAAAAACGGGAAGCCGTAGAAAGTTAAAATTTTGCATTTAGAACTATTATAACATCTAGTTGTGCACCTCCCTTTTTGGTCATTACATAACTTGTGGAAGTGGTACTTTACTTGAAGCCTGTAATAGATTTTAATGAAAAACTATATTAAAATATAAACCAAAACTTTTCAAGTTTGGTATATAAGACTTTTATATCAATGGGAATAACATAATAGATTTTAGTTAAAATGGTCTATCTGGAAGTGGTACTTTACTTGAAGCCTATAATAGATTTTAGAGAAAAACTGTATTAAAATATAATGCAAAACTTTTCAAATTTGGTATATAAGACTTTTATATCAATGGGAATAACATAGTAGATTTTAGTTAAAATTGTTTACCCGGAAGTGGTACTTTACTTGAAGCCTGTAATAGATTTTAATGAAAAACTATATTAAAATATAATCTAAAACTTTTCAAATTTGATATATAAGACTTTTATGTCAATGGGAATAACATAATAGATTTTAGTTAAAATGGTCTACCCGGAAGTGGTACTTTACTTGAAGCCTATAATAGATTTTAATGAAAAACTATATTAAAATATAATCCCAAACTTTTCAAATTTGGTATGTAATACTTTTATATCAATGGGAATAACATAATAGATTTTGGTTAAAATAGTCTAACCGGAAGTGATACTTTACCTGATGATGTTATCAGTTTTTCTTGAAAAAAATGGTGTTATTTTGATTTTAGTAATAAATGCTTCAAATAAAAGTTTTAGAGAATTGAATTCTGCGTCGAAAACATCAATTATGATTAAATTAGCTCTTTGTATTTTGTAATTAAGTTTGCTATGGATTAGGACAAAAAATTACAAAAAAATAAAAAAATTAATGTTGATGTCAAATTATGTCAAATACGTGCAATTTTATGATTGGGTCTGTTATAATACATATTTTAATTATTAACAAAATATGTATAGTGTAACAGGCGTACAAGGAAGTCATGTGGTGTCCACATCAGATATTTATATAAATAATAGTAAATGCTGGTCCTGAAAAGGACCTTTTTGATGTGAACACTTCTGTCCATACGCTTTTTATACTTCTGGTATGAAAGGATTTGCCGGCTAAGCCGTTGTCCGAGGGACGCCCGAATGCATTAACTGCATTCTTCGAGGAGGCTCCTTTCGTGTCTAATTATTTATTCGATGAGGAACTTATGATATTATTGTATTTTTGTAGCAAATTGCAGCAGTGTTCAATTTTCAAACTAATAAATATATCTATTATAATTTTTCCATTTACTGTTGACGAACACTAAATAAAGCTGCAATGAGTAGTCATCATATAACAAAACAAAGCGAAAGAGGTTATGTTGATCGACACACTCGATAATCAACCATAGTCAGTAAACTCGAGAAATGATAAATAACTGCACGGTTGACGAACATTAAATAACAGCAATGAGCAACCGTCATCATCAATCACAAACCATTACGAAAGAGGTTCTAATAATCAAACTGCAAAATTTAGTGATAATTCATACTCGCGTAAATAATAAATAATAAGCAAATTTAATTAATTTCACGCGTACTTTATTTTTTAGTGAATAAATTATGAAAGATTAATATTGAAACCATTAAAAATTTTATGAGCCTATTTTGGCTCTGCGTAAATATAAATATTATTTAATTATATCTTGATAGCCAATTAATTCCCGTTTCAAAATATTTATTAAACAAATTGCTGTAAATTTGATGTTAATATAGCAATTAATAATGAATTTAGTTCATTTCTAGTACATTAATAAATAATGCAATGATGACCATACCCGGCTTCAAAGATTTTAAAAATAAAACCAAGAAATTAATGTATTATGTTTATATCGAGAACTTCAATCATACTCGTATCTTGAAAATATGTTTAGAAAGTAAGGTAAATTATTAATTCATTTTTCTTTATCTATCTCTGACATTTTTATTAACTACTTCTTAAATTCATTTTCATACTTAGGAGACTTTATATCTGTAATGTCTATTATTTTGTGATAATGAAATCATTAATCAGGTGTTATTAAATGTTTCTTATTTCTATTATTTTTTTAATAGTTTTAATATCCAACCGGTATATTTTTATCATAAGCTTTGTTCGATGACATGTACTAGGTCGCCCTAGTGTTAACTTTCTTGCACTAACATGTTTTATGAGAAACGGGCAGCTTCTGGCAGGCTGTTTGATGACAAAAAATTTAAGAACTAGTGCTCACTTTTCTGACCTGACTCGCGAGGTAGTGTACAAAGTGCAGACTAGGAGTGGGGGTAGCTAAATGTTGTTCGGTAGATATTTTAATTCTATCCTTTCTACACATCTGTTTATTTAACCTAAAATTTTGTTTTGCTATATAAAGAATTAATTAATATATCTGTTTCTGAATCTGATGAAGAATCAAGTGATGATTGATCTTCGTCAGAATCGTTTATTAGTTCACTATGCTCTTTAAAACAGACATTTCTGCAGTCACTTTTTTGCAGCTTTATGATATGACTGTTTATAAACAACCTAACCTTTTACACCTTTGGCTATGCTTGGCTTGATTACTCACACCTGAGCAAACTTGCCCAAATATACACTAGTGTGTTTTATGAAACCACAAGAATTAGACTGTACTAGTGTACACTACACTGCACTGCACTATTCTGCTCTACACTTCAAGCACTTCTCATCAAACAGAGCTATTATAACCATCCTTCCAGGGTAATTATATAACAAATAATGCCCAAGGGCACTGTGAGTTGTTGCTATGGTAAAATAGTCAAGAAATTGGTATTGCCACTGGTATGTAGCATAAAACACAAGAAAAAGCATTCATAGCCTACCTACTTCGTAAATTTTATTAAAACTTTCTGATTTATAATCCGTGAAATATTAAAAAAAAATAATAAGACATTAAACGTTAAAGGCACCACGGAAATTAAACGTAACAATAATGCCACAGGTCAACATTGTACTTTTCGAGGGTCTTTGCTGTAAATTGCTAATTTTAATTTGCGTTTTTCTCGTGCGTGATTGAGATTAATTTTATTATTTTAGTCTCATATTGCGTTGTTTTTAATTCTAAACAACTTCTTATTTACAAATTTTCTTTTTTTTTTTCAATGCAAGAGGTCAGTACCTACAGCAGACCTCGTATAACAAAAAAGAATAGCGCATTCCTGAGCTAATTTTGAACAAAAAATGTCATATGAAGGTATGTCCGGAAACTTCTCGTTAAAGAGTTACAGGCCTTTTAAAGTGCACCTCATCCAGCACATTTTTATTAATAACTCTGATACTACTTGCATTAAAATTTTGAAACTTGATACGAGGATACTACTTATTGAGATGCATGGTTATACTTTCTTTTGTTTCTATATCTCAACCAGACGCGTCTCATAATGGGGAAGCCATGAAGGTTTTTTTATTGTTATTTTTTTGACCTATTAACATTTTTTCAACTTTACCTATAAAATATTACATACAATACAAAAATACACAAAAAGTACTCTCGATAAAATTTGATAAACGCAGTAGTTTTTAAGATATTTTAATTTTTAGAAAAAATCAAGTACCTATGCAAAAAAAATTAGGTAACAGTGAAGAAACAATGAAATTTACACAAATTCATTCTTTGTTATATTAATATTGAAAATAAGGTAATTAAACAATAGTTATAAACAGATTTTGTGTCGCTTTTCTATTTTGTTCTATTTTCTATGGTAAATTGGTTGATTTTTAACTGAACTAAATATTTTGGATCCGTGACATTTTCTAAAAGTTAAAATATCTCAAAGTGAATTTTTTCACTCGATAACCTTCAGATTTTCGTTTCAAAAATGCGCATCGCAGGTTACTATGATTACATTATAATACCTGACATTGTACAAATTTCTTCATTCTCACTATCTAAATTCATGTTTTTAATTCAACTTACATAGATATATTATTTTGACATTGGAAATACAATTATAACATAATATGAACATTTTTCTGAGGCAAAGCATACTTGATAATATTGCAATTTTGAGTAATGGATGATTGTGATTGGTCCTCTCGTATCAATAAGTGAAACTTCACGGCCCGTGAGTAATATGTTGTATTGTTTAATAAAAAATATATATAAAATGGTTGCGGAAATATATATATATAGTGGCTCATGCATTTTTCTCAAATAAGAACCACGAAATTAATCTACTAGCGTTTAAATAATATTTTACATTTCATCATTTTTAGTATTTTTGATGTCAGCTATATTTTTAACATGAAACACTACTTCCCTTATCGTCAATGATTCATTAAAAAATATAACTCATAAAATATATAAAAGCCAGTGGTCGTATAGTTCATCATAACCATAACCGCTGACTGCACTGGCACTATCGCGTTAATTAAATAAGAGTGAAATAATTGAAGTAAGTAATGAGATGTGTGGTGAGTTATCGTTGAGGTCACATCAGGACAGATGTCTCCACTTAGCGCTTTATAACCGGATATTATTAGCCATAAACTGACGCGTAGAGTAGTTTTTAGATTAGAATTAATTTTTCTAATGAGGGTATGCTATCACCGTTTTTATTAAAAAAGTAAAGGGTTGGACACCATTACAAAATTTAAAACTCGTAATATTTTTATATCTAGATGAAGAATTTCTTTGTTTTGTATAGGTTTTAGTATCACATAAGTTGACCCACATAGAGATGCACTCGATTTCGAGCTTTGGCCTGGCCCGACCCGAAGCCCACCTCGATTTCGAGTCGATCATCGAGCCGGGCCGAAGATATTTTTTATCGGGCCGAATCGGGCTAATCATTTTCAAAAATCGAGGCGAGTCGGACTTTTGATTTTGGCCCGGCCCGAATATTCGAGCTTTTCGGGCCGGCCCGAAAAATCTTATAGTTCAATCAAATGCACAGTTTCCTTAATATTTTAATGAAAATGGATGAAGTTAAAAGGATCAAAATGATTTAATAACAACACACTTCACATATTAATAAATAAAATTGTATTATTTTACTTCAAGAATTCAAGGTTATTCATTAAAGCATAAAAATTATATTGTGATGTTGCTATTATTATTGTTATTACTCGTATACTTAAATAAAAGTGATTTTTGTTCCTACCATAATGTTCTATTTTTGAGCAGAAATAAAGTTAGATAAAAAATCCTTATGTAAATTATAATTATATTTTTTACCTCCCGCTACCCTTGGTAAGGGAGGTATAGGGATCGTGCTAAAAATCACGTATCGAGATTTTAGTAAATGACCACGTTTTAAGGTCCCTAGAATCCAATTTTCACATTTTCACGATGATGTCTGTATGTGTGTATGTGTGTGTGTATGTGTGTGTGTATGTATGTATGTATGTATGTATGTATGTATGTGTGTGTGTGTGTGTGTATGTGTAGGGATTTTGTCTTCGCTCTAACTCAAATACTATCATTCAGAAAATTCTGAAACCTTGTATTTCTATCCTATTCTAATATGAAAAGAAGCCATTAGATTTTGGTGTAAATCGGATAACCGGAAATGGCACTTTACCTGAAGCTCATAATGGTTTTTCTTCAAAAAATATCATTAAATGCCATTTTTTCGCATTTTATGTCGTATGAAAATTAAAGATTATTGAATTTTGTACAGGCACATATTAATACTTTTTCTATATATTTTGCAGATAAATTTAAAACTAATTTTTTTTATTAGTCCCGAAGCCTAAGATAAATAAAATTCCTTTGTTCATATTTCAAATGAATGTAACTTACAGTAAATGTCACTGTCAAAAAACTAATCACTTCAAATTAATAATAGTGACATTTTAAAAAGAAAATAGTAAATAAATCAATAGTTTTATGCAATGGAACAGTTTGCAGCGTTAGTAAATACGTAAGTATGTATTTAAATTAATAAAAATGGATAGGAAAGTAAAGCGAAGGAAGATTGTTGCGTAACTATTATTGTGGTCCGGATGGGGTTATTCGTTATCGAAAATCGGTCACTTTAATATGTTCTTATGTATGAATGCTATGATGATTGTGGACAAGGCGAAAGAAGAATATTGTTAAAGAGTGAAGTGAGTCAGCTGAGCTCTTACTCTTATCCCTTTTCTTATTGTTACTATTGTTTCCGGGTATTTGCTAACCCCCTAAGTGGGAATCGCGTGATTTTATGTACGTAGGAAAGTATGTAAAAATTAAATAGCGGGAGGTTTTGTGTTGGCCACATCAGATTTTTTATATAAAATTTGTGAAAAAGTTGTTTAAATTCTTTGGTAAACAAAGTGTTAAATACTCGTAGGTCTGTAATTTTTATAACAAACTTACACTAGAAGGGTCTCTTTTTCAACTACTTTTGTTAACTAATGTTGAAAGTTATAAGAATGTAGAGGTTTTTATAAGTTTGACACGAAAAAAGTTAAACATTTTGCCTTAACATAAAAATCAACTTTAAGAATGCCGGATGCACCCAATTTCGAGCTTTGGCCCGGCCCGACCCGAAGCCCGGCCCGATTTCGAGTCAATTTTCGAGCCGGGCTAGCTAATTTTTTTGTCGAGTCGATCTTCGAGTCGGGCCAGTAATTTTTATTTTCGGGCCGAGTCGATCCAAACCTCAAAGCCCGGCCCGGCCCGACCCGAATGCATCTCTAGACCCACATTTCAAAAACAAATTCATTGTGACAAAAATTAGATTAAAGAGATTGATTGTTTTTTTTTAATAGGGTAGTGAAAATATTGGACAAAGCAAAAAAATCTCAACAATACTGACATTTGGATTCTACTAATTCATTTTCAGAGTTATGTTGATTATATATATATATATATATATATATATATATATATATATATATATATATATATATATATATATATATATATATATATATATAATATGGGTAGAGGAAAACTACTGGAATTTAAGTCAATGGTTGAAAATTATATTTTGGGCCTCAACTAGTTTCGGCATCACATCTACCTTCTTCAGGAGGTGAAAGAAGGTACATGTGGTGCCGAAACTAGTTGAGAGAGATTAACTTTCATAAATCAGCCAGCTTTGTTTTAATAATGGACACAGCTGATATATTCAAATAATTCTAACTGACAAATGTCAGTATCAAGTGCAATTTACATAATGTATGTGCGTGTTACAATTTTATTGCAAAATCTTTTCCAAGGAACTTTCAGTATGGAATTTGTAGAAAATAGTATATTTACGTTCGTGTTATAATTTTACTGGATATACAGGGTGTTATGTAAGTAAGTGATCAACGCTTAAGCCATGGTAGAACTTACCCCAAAGATAGTAAATCTGGCAATAATTCCTGTTTAACATACTTTCTACAAGAACTAGAGGCCTTTAAAACTGACCAATCACGTCATAGTTCAAAACTTTATAGAAAAGTAAAAATCAATGTGTTCTCTGGAAAAAATATTGATTGTCAATCTGACGTTAAATGTGTTTTTGCATAGACGTACAATTTATATTCTGTTTTTTTTTTTTATATTCTCAAAATACCATTTACCTTCACCAACCAAGAGTATGCAGACATGCATATGGTTTATATCGAGACATTACAAAATAGTCGTGCTGTTGCAAGACGGTACAGAGAGTTATTTCCAAATAGATGCCAATGATTTTGTCATTTGTGACAGGTATCACATTTTTTCCAAAGAACACATTATTTTTACTTTTTTATAAAGTTTTGAACTATGACGTGATTGGTCAGTTTTAAAGGCCTCTAGGTTCTTGTAGAAAGTATGTTAAACAAAAATTATTGCCAGATTTATTATGTTTGGGGCCAGTTCTACCATTGGTTCAGCGTTGATTACTTACTTACATAACACTCTGTATAGAATCATTTCCAACGAACTTTTGGTATGGACGAAATATGTACATAGAATTCACGGAAGGTAATGTGCTGGCCACATCAGATTTTTATTCTGGAGTTAGAATCAGATGTGGCATTTATCGAACTGTCAGCTTCTTAACACCAAGATGTTAATGCAGTATATTATTCACCGCGGAGGATTCAGTGTGCAGTTCCTGCTGAATCTTCCGGTGTGTTATATTTCAGGTTAAAATCATTTTCTAAGAAACCGTTTCTGTAAGTCTTTCTGTTCAACCAATAACCAATGGTTCATAAAAACGGGGCAGTGTTATGACTGTTTGAAAAATAGTAATTTTTGATAGCTGATATTATCAGTCCTTTGCAAATTTTCAAAATTTTGTTTGGAACATATTGTTTGGTTTTATGTTAATAACATACAAAAATTTATACTCAAATTTCTGGAAACAGAGGCTGAGGACTTTCGCGCGATAAGCACTATTTACTAGAATTTTTGTCTATTTGCGCTCAAAGTTCAGTGGTACAGTCTTAGTTACGCAATACCTTTACTTGGTTACTTTTCTCTACCTCAGATGTACAGTAAGGGACGTATCAGAAGTGTGTCTTCTGAACTGTAGTTGCCTCGTCTCTATAGGATTGTCTAAAGTTTTTGAATTCGTACAAAATCGTGGCACGAAAGGCTATTCGAGGCATTTCCATTCTGATTCCGTTTACTCTTGTTCTACTCAAGGATAAATAATTCCAATTTTTTTGCGTGTTAATTAGATCTTGCCAAAAATATTACTAATAAATCTCAAAAGAAGAACATTTGTAAAAACATTTTTTGGATTTTGCATTCATAATGAAGTCATTGCGATTCGCAATTTTTGTTTTAGAAGGTTGGTACTAGATGACATTTACTTTTACCTTTTTTACATAATTTATTTTTAAATAAATAAATAAATATATCATCACGGCATATTACCCATTTCTGAGTATGTCAATCTGCTTTATCGCAGATATCGGTAATGATGATGACATATTTGTACCGTGCGGGCGCTTACCAGGCGTCACCTCACGGGCACTCATTGCTGGCGTGGAGAGTGCGCCACAGGGGTCAATTGATTTTTAGGAAGTATATTATTTTTAGTGGTCTGAGCTATAGGTATATTACGTAACTCAGGCCGAGTGCAATTTATTTCATCGTCCTTGATTACATTATATTCACTTAAATTTTTAAAATTTTTCTCGCTTAAATTTGTTCGTAAATATGAAATGACATTAACCTTTAAATAATAATTGAATGTGGTCAATTTAGTGTTACGAACTACATTTCAGTTACAAATTTCCCTAAATTAACTCGGTTTAATATTAACAGTTTTTTAAAAATATTTATTTATTTATATATATATATATATATATATATATATATATATATATATAAATACTTTTTTCGCATCTGTCAATTAGAAAACTCGCCAAGGCTCGTTTTCTAAACTTTGACGCGTCCGCAAAAAAAAACATGTCTTATAAAACTTGTTTTTTAATAAGTATACTATTTTCGACTATCACTTCCAGGGCCTAAATTTCAGAACAGTCCTGGTAGTCATTATCATACATTAAGTTTTAATTTTAATATAATTGTTCAATTTTCTAATTTGTTATTATTGTGGAGGACCTCATTGCAGTATATGTTGGTTTGAAGATTTGAACCATTGTGTGCACGCCTATAAAATTATTTTCATGTTTATATTTAGTTTAATTTTACATTGTTTACATAAACTCGTTGCTTCTAATGCTTATTGCATGTTGTGTTTAAAAGTGTAGGAACTTTGCGGTGACACAAGTAAAAACAAACTTTCATAATGTTTTAATGTTTTATATAAAAAAGTCATCATCATGAAAGTGGTTTACTAATGTGGCAACTATTGCCTAATTCCAGCAACTAGGTATCTTTTGTAATCCCCGCACAGCGCAATACGTTGCATCCAAACTAATTAGTTTTTAAGTTGTAATCCATGTCCCCAAATACTTCCATTTACACTCGCATTAAAAAAAATATGAACTAAATTCACTTCATTACGTTTCCATGTTCGTAAGTAACTTTCCATAAAAGTTAAAAGCCAGCAAGTAGCTTTTACCTTTAGCGCTGCAGCGAATGAAAAATAAAAATTATATCCAGAGGTCGGGCGGTCATAGTCTCAATTAGAGCGCATTTCCGTCGCAGTAATAAGGTGGCGACACTTGCGACCCCCGTGGCGGGGTCTCGTACTAAGACAGGAACAAAGTTCCTCTAGGAACTGTATTTCACTGTTCTATTCATTTATTGCAATTGCATTTACAACAAAAAAAATCGTACAGGTAATATTTCTTTGAGGAGAAGAATGAAATAAGATGTTCAGCAAAAAGAACAATTCTTTGATAAAAGCAGTTTTGGTTTTAGTTTTGTTTTATTGCACTTTTCTTACATAGAAACTTCTATATTTAAAAGGGAAATAATAATGTGAATCTGAAGAAGGTTGTAATTAATTTTAAGAATAGGCCAAGAACCAGATGAGGCTGCGTGTGTGTCTTATCGAAACCCAAAAGATCGCAATAAACAGCTTAAATACACGAATACTACAAAAATACAAAGGAACAGTTTAGTGCGGTGTACCGGATTTTTCTTTAGGTTTCTCACAATACTTGCATTTCCCAGAGTTGGAGGAAAAAAATTAATTACATATGAGACAATACACTTATGTAATCCATAATCCTACTCAAAGATGTAAATATACTTACTGCAAAAATAAGAAATTATTATTGTTGTATTACTATAGTTCGAATTTAAGGAAATTAGCCTGGATTAATATATCCAGTTTTGAGTGTAAATTATACTAACGACATATCTTAATTTTCATATATACTTAAGAAACTGGTAAAGTTTACAAACTAAACTAGGGCTGTCAAAAGTATTCGGTTAACCGGTTAACCGTAAACCGGTTTTTCAATAATGAAATATTCGGCTAGCCGGTTAACCGGTTTGTAGCCGGCTTATAATCGGTTTATAGCCGGTTTTTGACCGGTTAATAGCCGGCTTTTAACCGATCAATAGCCGGTTTTTAACCGGTCAATAGCCGGTTTTTAATCGGTCAATAGCCGGTTTTTAACCGGTTAATAGCCGGTTTTAACCGGTTTATAGCCGGTTTTTAATCGGTTTCAAACCGGTTCATAGCCACTTTTTTTTAAAAAAATTAACTATAACCTAACGCCTAATAAGCACTTGACAAAATGCCATATATCAAAATAAATAAATTTCAAATGCTTATTGAAACTGTCAATGTTACCAACCTTAATATGTTATTATTTCTTTTAATAATATTTTTGAAATAAAAATAAATTACATCGAAATAGGAAATAATTCATTACTCACGTGATAAGTTGTATTAGACACGATGATCTATATGAGCAAAATCGAAAACAATTTTAAATACAGCATTTCAACGACCTTCCGAATCAATACGGAGTTGGTGAAATATTAATAATAATAGAAGATACTGCTCGCATACCATATATACGTATATCATATACCATTGCTAAACAATAAATTGTAAAAATTTTAGTGCACACAGGGAAACTTTGCAAAGTTTACCGAAATTTATTTCCCAAAGAAGAAGTACGATGTTTCCAAAAAGTTAACGGCGCCCTTAAAACTCGATACGTTTTGAGGAAACTTTTGAACATGCACCAAATTAAAGGTTATAAACCGGTTTTCTGACCGGTTAAAAACTTGTTTTCCGACCGGTTAAAAACCGGTTTTTTGACCGGTTAAAGACCGGTTTTCTGACCGGTTAAAAACCTTTTTTCCGACCGGTTAAAAACCGGTTTTTTGACCGGTTAAAAACCGGTTTTTCTGACCGGTTAAGAACCGGCCGGTTATTAACTTGAAACCGGTTATTCGGTTTTTCGGTTAACCGGTCTGTAAACCGACGGTTAACCGGTTAGCAATTTCAGCCGATTTTGACAGCCCTAAACTAAACCAACTAACCCGAATTAAATTTTCCCCTACTATATCATACTTACCCCATTTAAAAACATTATAAGAAAAATTTAGTTTTGATACAACTTCTCTACTAATAGAGTTAACAATATATTTTTTTAAAAAACATGTGGCAACCGTGTGCTTCAAATGATGGTGACAAAGCTAGTGCAAGTGATAATGTTTGTGAACTGGACGTTTCTGTGAGAAAATTCAAAGTTTGACACTGAAACAAAAGAAGATACGACTGAAGTGGGACATCACAATGAAGTTACCGTACTCTATCTCTGAAACTACTCTAAGAATGTGTATGTCGTCAGTGAGTGTTAGCTGAACAACATAATCGAATATTATTAAAATTGATCTTCATTTTCTTGAGTTATTTTAAAATATTTGTAATATTGTTTTCCTTTTTTAAGAAATATGCATAAGAATTTTTAAACAATTTAAGCATTTTTGTCAAAAAATAAAAAGTTAAAAAAATTAATTAATAGATATTTACACACCAAGTGAGCTAAGGCAATGTTTATTCATGAGAAGAAAGTTTAGCTCACAAGTTAATTTCTTCAAGTGAATTAACATTCTTAGCTCACGTGGTTTGTACAATATTTTATTCATTTTTGACGAAATAATAATAAAAACCATTATAATATTTAATTTTGACAAAATAAAAAATTGATCAATGAGTAGGCTGAGCATGACAATCGTTGCTGATAGACGTCAAGTCATGTATTTAAAATGCTTTATTGTCTGTCATTTGTGCCGTGAAAAATAATGAAAATGGCTGATAATGTCTAATAAATATTATGATGAGTGTTATTTTCGTATCTGATGTTATTTTAAATGCATTATTTGTTGCAGAGTGAGTTAAAATTTTGTGAGAGTGATTTAATTTTTTTTTTAATTCACATGTGAAAAAAGTGTTACTTATAGTTGTTGTTATGGAGTTAATAATGACAGTTTAAAACGTCAAAATTGAATAAAATATTTTTAAAACCACGTCATTAATTTTCAAAATTTACATAATATATACACTCAGGCGAACCTGGGGAACCGGGTTCGATCACGACCGACACCAAATATTTCGAATTTTAAATGGCACAAAATTGACCCCTGTGGTGCACTCTCCACGCCAGCAATGAATGCCCGTGTGGTGACGCCTGGTAAACGCCCGCAAGGTTGAAATATGTCATTATCATTACCAAAATCTGTGTACAACGCAGATTAGCACACTCAGAAATGGGTAATATGCCGTGATGATATATTTATTTTTATTTATTTACATAATATATACTTCAATATTGCATAAAATGAATGAAATTGATCTTCAAATATATGAGTAATAATTTGTTTTTTTTTAAGAAAAAAACGCGTGCAAAATGTATAAAAGAATATATTTACTCTTTTGCTATAAACTTGGGAGTAATATTAATTATAAAAATCATTAAAAGTCAATACTAAAATCAAATATTATGAATGTAATTTTCTTGTTACTTGTATTATTTATTCTAAATCTTTATTAATCAATACAAAAAATATCCAGGTAATATTCTGATCGTCATATTTCTTCAAGTACAATAACATACTGTCCTTGAAGCTGCTTGATGTGTTATATTCTTATATGCTCTTCATCCCCCCCTATGCATCATCATATGTTAGTCTCCCTTGTGAGTAAAAAGCCTGTAAGAATCCTCATTATCTGGTGGCGGCTGGTGAAGTGGCCTCATTAGCGCTGTGTGTCACCCAGTTAATTTGTGTTGCTCCTTGCCGCCGTGCTCCATGCCGGTAATTAAGCTTTTCACTTCACAATCACAATGCACGTGACATCCCATAAACAAAGAAACAAGGCACAAACATGATAAACAATGAAGAAAATAGGCTATTCTCGATTTTACGAGGGTTAAGTTTTAAAATAAAAATAATTGTCAGTAATTTTAGGTCATGATGAAGTGTTAGTTTTATTTATTTGGGAGCTATATCAAATGCTTCAAAAAATTATTAACAATTAATTCGTATTCGATTTTTTTATAATTCTAACGTCAACTAATAGAGATGCATTCGGGCCGGGCCGGGCCGGGCGTTGAGGTTTGGATCGACTCGGCACGAAAATAAAAATTACCGGCCCGACTCGAAGATCGTCTCGACAAAAAAATTAGCTAGCCCGCCTCGAAAATTGACTCGAAATCGGACCGGGCTTCAGGCCGGGTCGGGCCAAACCTCGAAATTGGGTGCATCGGGCATTCCTAATGTTGATTTTTATGTTAAGGCGAAATGTTACTTATTTTCGTGTCAAACTTATAAAAAACCTCTACATTCTTATAACTTTTAACATTATTTAACATAAGTAGTTAAAAAAGAGACCCTGCTAGTGTAAGTTTGTTATAAAAATTCCAGACCTACGAGTATTTAACACTTTGTTTACCAAAGAATTTAAACAAATTTTTAACAAATCTTATATAAAAAATATATAATTTTAATTTTTTATCTAACTTTGTTTCTGCTCAAAAATAGGACAAGAAATCATTATGGTAGGAATAAAAATCACTTTAATTTAAGTATATGAGTAATAACAATAATAATAGCAACATCACAATATAATTATTATGCTTTAATGAATAACCTTGAATTCTTGAAGTAAAATAATACATTTTTATTTATTAATATGTGAAGCGTGTTGTTACTAAATCATTTTGATCCTTTTTAATTTCATCCATTTTCATTAAAATATTAAGGAAACTGTGCATTTGATTGAACTATAAGATTTTTCGGGCCGGCCCGAAAAGCTCGAATTTTCGGGCCGGGCCAAAATCAAAAGTCCGACTCGCCTCGATTTTTGAAAATGATTAGCCCGATTCGGCCCGATAAAAAATATCTTCGGCCCGGCTCGATCATCGACTCGAAATCGAGGCGGGCTTCGGGCCGGGCCGGGCCAACGCTCGAAATCGAGTGCATCTCTATCAACTAATAATAAAATAATAAAAATAATAATAAATATATAACATTACCATATGGTAATGCCACAAAATTAAAAAAATCAAAATTTAACGGTAACTTATATCAAATAACACTATTAATAACTATTAGGTAATCCAAAGGATAAAATAGACAATAATAAAAAATCCGGCGTTTATAAAATTGAGTGTAAAGAATGTAATAAATTTTATAACGTGCAAACGGTTTAATGAACATGTCTATCATTTAACAACCGGTAATCCTGATAAATCTAGCGTAGCACAACATATGTTTATTAACAATCCTAAAATTTACAATTCTAATATACAATTATTAAAACATGTTGATAATATGAGTAGTATATATTTAGACGTACTAAATTAAGGATCCACTCACCTATGACTCCTCACCTTATATAATCAGAGTTCTCTCCCTTATTTCTCAGAGCTGTTTTGAACTCTGGCATGGTTTACATGTAGAGTAATCTTAACTCCTCTGCCTTATTACCTTGTAGTTTCTACTGATGATGAGAACGTGGTTCTCGAAATACGTATATAGTTTTTAAATTATTGTTAAGGTTAAGGGATTTTTTACCTCTCGCTAAGAGAGGTATTGGATTCATGCTAAAAATCGAATATCCAGTTATAGTGAATAAGCACATTTTAAGGTCCCTAGAATCCGATTTGAACATTTTTGCGATGATGACTGTGTGTGTGTGTGTGTGTGTATGTGTGTGTCTGGATGTTGGAACGACGATTCTTCAAAAACTATAATACTTAAGACCTGTTTAATTATATATTCCTCAATCTGAAACTTCTCTGTCTTATTATTTTGTAGTTTCTATTGATAATGCGAAATAGGTGTACAGTTTTTTAAAAATTATTGTTAAGGTTAAGGGATTTTTCTTTTTTAGTCAACATACTTGGTAAATGTTTCACGGACTCTTTTTTTATCTTTCACTGTTAAGAACTATGCAATATATAAGCTTTTTTAATTAAAGAAACCTTTCTGGATAAAAAATGATAATAAAGTGCAAGACTTTTTTCAAGGATAGTAAAAAGCTGGATAAAAAGTAATTTTATGAAAAGAGTAGAAAGTTAAATGTTGATGCTTTAGAAAATGTTTAGTACACGATTTTTTACTTCAACTTAAGTCGTTAACTTTTGGCAAAGTTTTTGCCTTTAAAAAGACGATTGAAACATTCATTAAAACAAAAATATCATCTAGCAAACAAACTTTGAAACAGTTAAATACATCAAACTCTATTTAAAACAGTACTCATGACATATTCCAAAAATTTGGGGGTATTAGCTACTCAAAAGTACCACCATAATCCCTATTTCCCATTGTTCGTAAGATGCAACATAAAGCACTTACTTTTTCATATATGTTATATATTTTGTTATGCCATGTATCTAATATTTTCATAATTCGCATGTAAGTAATTTATATCTTTGTTATTTCTGACTTTTAAATTGTAATTTGTATTGTAAATATTGTTCAGCTCCTGAGGAAGGCTCATGTGGAGCTCGAAACCGGTCTACCCGAGAATTTAGCAAATAAAATTTGTGACTGCAATCCAGTAATTATTTATTACCTGATCAATACATCCAGTCAAGGAACCTTTTGTATTATTAGGCCAGATCATTAAAAATGTTAATCAGATAATAATTTTGTTAAATAATTAATATGACAATATCGACCTATATGTTACCATCTTGAAAATGTATTATAAATAGTCTACTTGTCAAATCTAATCTTCTTTCGTTTCATTGTCCAATGGCAGAAAGCTACTTTGCTTTAAATGATTTTTTTATTTTGTTAATACTTATCTTTAATTCAAGTAAATGTGTAAAGACTTTATTCGATTGATTGAAAAAAAAAATGTTTAGGATAAATGTTATGGCAGATAGTTTAAAGATTTTATAAATGTTTTACTTTCGAAAATCGATGGAGTGGTTATCAATAAATCTTGTTTTGAAATTTTTGATCGATCGTCATTTTGTCATTTGAACAAATAAAAAATAATTGTAAATGCAAATGTTTTCGAGAGACAATTTCGAATTTTATTCTTTTTGCGATAGTCCTTAAAATAAGGGACTTATGACGATTTTTCGAAAAACAAAAGAACTCCAATAACTACGAACCGGGGCACCAACCCCAAAGTTGGAACTAAGAAAAGTTTGTTTTAACCTCTAACCGACGAAGTGGGATAACTTAGTGACCCCAGGTATACATTTTACTTGATATTTCTTTGATTTTTTTTTTATGTTGAACTTTCATGTAATCATCTCTTTTGTCACCTACTCTCTGGTAACTTACCCACGAACTGTTAAAAAAATGGCATAGAGTAAAATAAAAATAAATAGAGCAATTCCACCACCCGCACCGCTAGCCGCCAATAGAAAAAGAGGTAGGTGTTTTCTCTGCACACGAAAGAATGATGGAAAATTACGCTCAGATGCTCAAAGTGTCGAAAGACACCTATAAATTAAAAAAATAAATATTTTTTTCTAAAAGCTGCGCCAATGCAGATTAATGTTTTCAGAGATTTTCTTTTCCTTTTCGAGTTTATGTTTTTACATACTACACAATAAATATGTTTAAGTTTATGAATGAAGCTTTAATTAATCTATAATCATATATTTTAGGTTCATATATGTACATATTAAGTAATTATTACATAGGGGGTTACTGAGTTATCCCACTTAGCAGTTTACGTCGAGTAGAAACACTCAGTTGGCTAAGGGTTAAGGAATTCTAATTACCATTTTCGGGTGTTACCACTTAAAATTAACACCCTGTATATCGACATTCACAAGTATTTATTACCTTCCCATATTTTTTGCTACTACTCCCTCCCGTTTGGAAATCATTTATCGGTTGTATGATTATTCGGTGATCCCTCGGTAATGACCGGAGCATGGGCGTGCCACTGGGGGTTACTACACTACAACCACGTTTATACATGCGAGCAATAACAATGGCCCAGTTGATTAACAAGCATTTGCATAACATTCGCCATTAGCAACAATGCCCCGCTTTGCTAACTGGCTTATTCATGCTAAGGAGGAATTTGCAGACTTACTAGATGCTAAAGCTATTTTAAAACTTGTGGAATACAAATAGTTTCATGTATTAATTTGATGTTAGTTGATTTTTTTGCGGGAAAAATATATGTGAGTATGAGTAATATAAAGTAAAAAATTTGTTGGGGCCAGCACAATACCTCTTGCCATTTCCACTTTATGTTATATAAGTATTGTATTGCACTTCGCTAGCGAACCGTCCTTTTATAACAAGAAAAGTACAGAACTTCATCCAAATATTGTTTTTTATTGTATTTAACATGTCTTCTGTACAAATAATTATATCTATTTTACATTGTATGAGGAAGTTCCTAAATATCAGAGATTCTTTCAATTTTAAATATTTAATTAATAAATCAATAAGAAAGATTAAATGTACTTCCCAGAAAAAGCTTCAGAACTAAAACTGTTGATTTTTGACAGTGACATCTGTCATATACAAACTATATTATAAACATTTGAATTTGTGAACTGGTTTCCTTAGTGCCTTAGCCTCTGCGATTAGATTATTCTATAAATTACAATGCCTTTATCTCTAAATCTATACAAGATATAATATTTTTTTTAAATGTATCAGATATAGAATTTTGTGTTCTTCAATAATAGTAATAACAGAAATTTTCAAAAGATAATATTTAGAAGATTTTTTTAAAGAAACTATTACTTTTGGTTGTCCAATTGTTACCAAAATCTAATCTGCTTTCCCAGATTGAGGAAACTGCAGTCAAATATTTTTAAGTCCTATAGTATTTGAGAAACCACACACACACAAACACACACACACACAAATACACACACACACGCATACATACGGACATCATCGTAAAATGTTATAATCGGATTATAGGGACCTTAAAACGTGCTTATCCACTAAAACCTGGATATGCGAATTTTAGCATGATTCCAATACCACTCTTAGCGAGAGGTAAAAAAATATATATTATATTGTTATAATCTGCAATTGTTACGGTTTATTTCAGATTAATAAATTAGAATAAAATATTAGGATAAAATCTTATATGAATAATGATAAAATTTTCAAAAAGAAAAATTTAATTAACTTTCATCTTGATATATCCTTAAATAATATAACCTCCACGGTCGGTCCTCGTTCCCAAATTCTTATATTTTATTATTAATTCTCATTATTCTCTTCATTTATTAACCTTTCCGCTGTCCTTGTAAATTTCGTTCACAATGATCAATATAGGAATTCCTTCTCCTTGTAGCATTAACGTACCGTATCCGTAAGAACATAACGAGGACCGCTGGGCTGATCGCCCGGGCCTGGCGCTGAAATGAAAGGACCCTGAGCTCAAGATCATTTCGCCCGAGTATGATGAAAGAGGAGAAAAAGAATTACGTGAAAGGGATGAGTAATTGAGATCATTTGGGTTTTAAGTGATACTTGCAAGCCAGACTGCTTGCACACTACCAGATATGATTATTCCGGTTTTTGCCTCTTTTTCAAATGAAACATTATTTGTGGATTAGAAAAAACTTAAAAGTTACACCAAAAGTTATACGTTCTTGAAATAAATCGTTAAACATTATTTTAACGAATGCAAAAATAGAACAAAATAGCTTTTTGTGTATTAAAAGCGCATTGATAGGCATTCTCTCGAAATCGACAATATCCATTTGCGCTCGAAATACACATAAGAGTTTTCTACAGTCGCCACAATGAGGTCCTCCACCATAACAAAAAAATCTGTTGTGGCCAGCACAAAACCTTCCGTCAATTTAATGTATTTTGTACAAATCCGATACCAAAAGTTCCTTGGAAAAGATTCTATATACCCTGTAAAATTGTAACACGAACACGCTATTTTTTACAAATTCCAAATTCCAAATTGCAAGTTCCTTTGAAAAGATTCTATAAATTCATTATAATTATAACACGAATGTACATTCTGTAAATTGCACTTCACACTTCCTCATTCCTATCCAACGTATCTTCTTCACACAGTTCTTCCTCTCTCAAATATTCTGCTACACAGTCCTTCCATCTTTGGCCTTCCTCGTAATCCCGGCTTTAAAACTGCAAGTCACTTGCGAGGGACACTCAGTCACTTATGTTACTTTGTGCTCCTATACTTTCCACTTTGATTTTGCACTTGACACTGACATCTATCAATTAGAATTTTTTGAATATATCTGCTGTTTCCATAATTTTTGCAATGCTGACTGATTTTTGAAAGTTAACCTCTTTTAATTTCTCTATAACTCTATATCTATTGAATATGAAGGAAAACGTATAATCAAATCGTATAGAGAATAAGATTTTCTTTCATAATAATGATCATAAAATGTCGAAAAATGATATTTAACTGCGTTTTTTCCAGAAAAACTGTTAAGAACTTTAAATAAGGGTACTTCCGGTTGACCAATTATAACCAAAATCTAATCAGCTCTTCACATGGTTGTAAAGAAGAGGAATACGAAAGAATCATAATTTTTAGAATTGTAGTTTTGAAGTTATCGTCGGAGAAAAATTTGTCACACACGGACACACACACACAGACACACACACGGACACACACACACACAAACAGACATCAATGTAAAATTAGTAAAATCGTATTCCAGGGATCTTAAAACGTGCTTATTCATGAAAAAATCACCACCGAATTTTTTGACCAATGACAATACCTTCCTTTTGACGGAAGGTAAAAATAAAATGTACACTTTGTCTTGTGGAGGTGGTAAATGTGTAAGTAACTACAGCGCCATTAGTTCCTGATTAAACCCATTAAGAAAGTAGAGAAGTGATATTTCTCAACATTTTATAGTTATAAATTCGGCCAGCGAGCGTTTTTCTATTTTGTTGCGCGTGAGCGGCAAAGTGACATTTTACGTTGACAAAACGAGCGCAAATGCCTACTTTGTACATAGACTGTAGAAAAATATGTTTTTCACTATTGCTTTTTAAACGCAGGTTGTATAACAAATGGAATTTCAATGGGGAAGTTTAGCGATTTTTTTAAAAAAATTTATTCCATGGGAAATGACTTGAAAAATGATGTAACATGTTTTATATATTTTCAAAAATGCCCAGATTTTCCGGAAAAGCTGATTTTAAACTGTGATGACGTCGGTAGAGGCTTGGCAGAACGTATGTCGACTTATACACTAACGTACGCGGTTGCGGTTACCAGTCACTTGAGACTGAGGTGTTGTTACGACCTACGTTCAACTGGTTCGATTTCACCGTTCTGTCTGAGTTTGCGCATAACTGACTTGTGACGTACTTACAGTTTACCCAAAAAATATTAATTATAAATAAATAGAGCAATAATTTTAATTTTTAATTTCAATTTCAGCAGTCATTTGTGTTATATTTGTGAGAAAATTGTATGTTATGTAGAATTTTTACCATGCTAAACTTCCCCATTAAAAAAGTTAATTGTTTGTTACATTATTATTATGGGGACCCGTGGCCGCGTGCCTGAGTGTCTGGTCGCGAACTTGGGGGAACCGGGTTCGATCCCGACAGACGCCAAATATTTCCAATTTTAAATGGCACAAAAGTGACCCTTGTGGTGCACCCTCCACACCAGCAATAAGTGCCCGCGAGGTGACGACTGGTAAGTGCCCACACGGTAAAATATAACGTCATCTTTACCGATGTCTACATCTGTTGTAGATACTGGCACACCCAGAAACGGGTTAATATACCGTGATGATATATTTATTTATTTATTTATTATTTCAATTTTTGAATATTTTCTGATGACGTTTATGACGGAATAATCCAAACTTGTGTATTTTTCACATATCAGCCTCTAGTATTTAATTCTGGCTTGGTCGCTTGGTGCCATTTTGCTTGAAATCCAGTCGAATGGAAATGAATTAAAAGTTTGAGCAAAAATATTTTAGCATAGTGTCTGGTTGCCAATCTGGTGACTCAGGTTCGATCCCTGCCAGTGTACACTTTTACTCGCACAAAAGCGATCCCTGTGGTGTATTCGTAACACCAGTTATGAGTGCCCGTGAGGTGATGCCTGGTAAGCGCCCACACGGTAAAAATATATCGTCATCATTACCGATGTCTACATGTATTGTAGATACTGGCACACCCAGTAATGGCTAATATGTCGTGATGATATATTTATTTATTTATTTATTTACAAATTACTGATGGGTAAATGATATGAATCACTTACAGATCAGATGACGGAGTCGGTAGGTACATAAAACCAACGATCTAAGGTTACTTCAGAAATGACAACTAAACATTTTTAATATGTCAAAATAATTTTCAAATCCTTTTAATTTTTTTAATTTTGTGTATCGATCTTGCAAAAAAAAAATAATAAGCGTTGCGGTCAGTATCTCCAAAATAATCCTCAACTAGTAGGAAACACATTCTGCCCTTAATACTTAAAAAACCGTTTTGCACGATCGGTTTTTAAAATATTTACCGATATGGTTTCTAAGGGTACGTATTATAATTTATCATATCCTATGTTTCAAAGATTATTTAACATAGATATTATTTTTTTAAGCTTAATTTGAATAGGGCTGTTGCAGGAATTTTTATATGACTTCTAAGTAGGTATTAAATTTTAAAAGATATTGTTCTTTAAAGAGCCTCAAATTTGAAAATATCACGAAATATCCTTTAGATATTTTACAATTAATTTTTGAAATTTGGATAAAATTTTGAATAAATCACGTGATCTGAAACAGAATGTGACGTCAGAGTACATACATCTTCAGCGGTTCTAATTGGTCCGTTTATAATGTAAAAATTTTTGTTTGGTGTCGAGCGTATTGTCAAAGTTATCAAACAAGTGTCAAATTTTTAAGATTGGTTCAAGTTGTATAATATGTAGGTAATAAAAAGTTCAAAATAAAATGAGTAATTTACGATATTGTATTGTGCCTTCTTACAAAAATACTGTTAGGAACAAACCTATTATAGAGTTTATAAATTTGTCAAGAATAGAAAATTGTGGCTAGAATCAGTAAGTCGAATAGCTGATAATTTGTCAGAAAAATCGTGTCTTCATGTTTGTGAAGATCATTTCAACTTTCATCCACCTTCAAGATAACAGTACATTTTTGTTGCTTCACTTTATGATTAGGGAAAACTTTACATCTGACTATACAGATATTTTTTTCTCGACATAGATCTTCATATCCTATAACAGATTCAATGTAAGAATCTCGACCAGAACTTTAAAGTGAAATATATTACCAATTTATATAGTAAATCCAGTTTTTATATTTTATTTCACCTCAACTTTTTAACATCCCTTATTTCGATAACAGTAAAACAATCGTTCTCTGATATAAATTCAGCCACCATCCAGCTATCGACCTTCGGTAAATTGTTCGACTTAGCTTGAGTGTAATTTGAATTAGCCATTATTACTTTATTATTCATTTAAATGAGCAATGTCAGCGTCAAATGTCAAATTAAAATATTTTTTATTAATATATGACAAACCATAGCCTACGTTTATTTATATAAATAATATGAATAAACGTAGGTGATGGAAAAACTATTTTCCTATTGGCTATTAATGACGTAATGTATGTGCTTCTACGTCACAGGAGTGGGGGGTAGTTTTTCAGGACGCCAATCTTTTTATTTAATTATTTCCATAAATAACAACAAATTATTAAAATAAAAATTATTACTAACAAAATCATTGCATAAACTTTCATTTAAAATAGTTTTTGAAAAATGTGAAACAGGCTCATTATGTTAATAAATATAATTTCTTTGTTGTAGGTAAGAATATGCAGAGCACTACAGACCATTTTAATCTATAAATAGTAAGTATATATTTTCGTAAATTTAATACTACCTCTTTTTCATGTTTGTCACATTTAGAAATTTTTATTTCAATAAAAAATAATTTAGCCTAAAAATATATGACAACCCAAATAGATAAGAGTGACAGTAATGCTTCCAAAATTAGAACTGTAAGCTTTTACATATTTAAAATTCAGCAGCAGAGCAGCACAAATGTATGAATAATTCCTCTTATTCCGGTTATGTTTGCAGTGGAAAAGGTTTAGCATATTTTCATAACAATATTTCATTACACTAAATAAATTTAAACAGTATTCATTTGTCGACCCATATTAAATTTATTAGCCGGAAATACAAACCTCTGCTCCGGGTGCTTCGGACAGACAACGCAGTCTACGTCCGGAGGTCCGGGATGTTTGCCGGCCCTTCATCACAATAATTATTATTCGAATTCAACGTAGATGGAGGAAATTATGGATTAGGGTAATGTGTTCTGTTCTTACTGTGTTCTACATATCGCTATTTACAAATGGAGAGGTCGTTGAAATACCCTAAAGCAGTGGTTCTCAACCAGTGTTCCGTAAAGTCTCATTCCCAGTTAATGTTTTAACGCGTAGTGAATACCGCATAGTGGTTAGTGTTAGTAGTTATGGTTAGTGGTCATAATTATTAATTGGAGATTGGGAAACAGCGTTCACAATGAAATTAACGTCTATCACTGTTAGTAAAATAACACACTTCATTCGTAATTTGGAGTAGTCTTCAAAATTATCACAGATGTCACAAACTTCGAAAATAGTTTTGGTAGTTGGAGCTGCTTTTTTTAATCTTTCGTACCATTTTGTACCTACGTGTGGTGTTCCTGAGTAAACAGAACAGAATATTTTTATGTAATTATTATATAACAATGGCAGAAGAAGCATTTAAAACCTTCATTGCAGAAAAGAAATGTTTGTATGATAAAAGTAATGGAAATTTTAAAAATGTGTATATAATAATTTTTTCTTCATTTGCAGATGATTTCTATTCATTTCAATTTCACTATTTTCATACAACACCTGTCAAAAAGACTCAGCCAGTGTCAAAACATATATCTTTTTCTATAATATATCCATCTCATTCTACCCTGTGCTGTGATTGGCTATTTCTGTTAACCACTAACCAAAAAGTTTGGCGTTTATAAATTCTTGTGCTAACTGAACTTAGCGTAGACCTACGCTGCCCTATTTTCGTTATTGTGAACGATGTAGTACAACTACGTATGTCAAAGTTTCTGCCCTAACCATAACTACTAACACTAACCACTAATTTCGTGTTGTGAATCATGCTTAAAAGCTTGTGCAATGGTACAGCACAGAAGCATTCCCTGTTGGTAGGTGGTGCGTAATGTATAAACGTAATGCACAATAAAGATGAAATGAAATGCTTGCGTTTGTGTATGCATTAGTTAAGTAGTTGGGAATGAGGCTTAAGCACTCCGAAAATGCTAGCGACGCCACTGTATGTTTCTTGAATTACCATCGTTTTACTTCAAATTTTCACCTGAATTATTTCAGTGCTGTTGAATATGCAGATATGAATGATTTAATTTATGGATTTGTAATGGTGAACATAACAACCTGCTGAATTTTGCTGGTGGCTATTTCGTCAAACTTGTTCTTTGTTATGGTTTATTGAGTTATTTTGTGTTTTGTAGCGCATCTCATGTTCTGTTCAATTACGACTAATATTAATTTGAAATTAACTGTAATTTTAAAATTTTGATTTTTTTATTTGGGATCAGTACTTACATGAGATCTCTTACTCAAAATGGCGGATGGAATAAGTTGTCAGTGTTTGTTATATTCGTTATAAATCAACCTGTATTGCTAGATTTCATCTTGTAGTTTAATAACCAATGCCAACCAAATGCTACCTAGCTAAGGGAGCTATTTTTTATGGAGTACAATTTTATTATGTTAATTATGGATCTTGCATGGTTATTGATAAAAATATCTGCTTCAATGTGAAAAGTGAGGTTAATTAATAATACGAATTAATAATTATCGAATATAGTTCTTCATATTTTAAAATAATTAAAGGGTCCGTACATGCTATGAATAGATCTAGGGAAAATTGTATTACAATAGAATATCTGTAACAATTATAATAGACTATTGTATTGATACATGTCAAAACTTTAGTTATTCAACTATTACCATACCTACTACATAAAACTAATACACTAACTAAATTTGAAATTGTACTAGGTGTCTGTGAATAATATTATAGCATTATACAATTTTGTAATTTAAAATTTATTTCGGCGTAAACTCATTGATATAACACAAATTTGTAGGAAAACTGTGGTACCTATCTAGAAACAAGAAAAATAATAATAGACAATAAAAGAATTGGAATATATTTTGTTTCAAAAAAGTGGAATGCTGTATATTGCGAGGTGGTTTTTATTAGAATTTTGTATCCCTTAAAACTTAAAAATCTGATATTACCTTCCGTCAATTCTATGTTTTTTGCATAAATCCTTTACCGAAAGTTCCTTTAAAAGATTCTATGTATTCAGTAAAATTGTAACACGAACATATACTAAGTAGATTGCACTTGATACTGACATCTGTCAATTAGAATATTTTAATATATCACCAGATTCCATGGTTATAGCATAGCTGACTGATTTATGAAAGTTAATCCCTTTAAAATTCTTTAACTCTATATCTATTCAATATGAAGGAAAATGTGTAATCAAACCGTATAGACAAGACATTCTTTCTTTTTTCTAATAACATAAAATGTAAAAAAATATTTAACTGCGTTTTTAAGAAAAACTGTAAAAAACTGCAAATACGGATACTTCCGGTTGACCAGTTATATGTCGGAGTTATCGTCGCTGTAGGGTCACAGACACATACATGCCTTAGTAAAATTAGTAAATCCTATTCTAGGGACCCTAAAACATGCTTATTCAATAAAAACTCACCATTGAATTTTTTGATCTGCCGTATGTAAAAATGACGGAAATTAATAAAATGCAGAGTAATTTATAATCATTTTATTATTTATTTTTATTAGTACTTATTAAATTGGATTATATTTAGAAAAATAAACTAGTAGTGTTTTTTTTTTTCATATAAGTATTTGAAAGACGGACATGTTGCAATAATATCAAATAAATCTCATTATTTGACTTTTGTGCTTAGGTACACCAAGCTTAGAATTATTTCCGTATCTAATAGACTTTTTCAATTTATTACGAGCCCTAATCCACATTAGTTTGCCTATTTGTGGAATTCATTCATCGTGATTCAAATAGTATTATTTCTAATAATAATGGAGGAAGTTTTTATTTTTTATTTAAAGTATGCCCACATTTTAAATTATATTTCTAGCTAAACATAAAAATTTAACAGCATAATAATAACTCAAATTTATTAGTAAATTTCTATGATTTATCAAGATTGGATAATTCGCCAATGGGGTCCTACATAAATTAATGAGTATTAGTGAAATATTTTTGTTTAAATATTGATTAAGTCACAAACTACAAGCGATTGAAGCTGATTACTAATTGGGTATGACGCGTTAGGTATTAAGAATTTGATTGGTTGCCTGATTTTAAAAAGGAGATTCGCGCGTCTTCAGCGGTCACCTTTAAAACATTATGAAATGTCATGTTGATATATAACCTAACAAAACATTTAACAATTTTGTGTTTGATGTTTTTGTTTAATTATAACGTCTGGTACTATTAACAATAATAATGTATTTATAATTAAATCAATTTGTAATATTAATTAAATTAATAATAATATTAATTAAATTAATATTGAAATTTCAAAACAGACAAACACTAGCGCCATCCTTCGTCATACTTTGTGTCATAATATTGTCAAACTGTTTCAAAGTTCTATAATTTATTAGCAAAGAAAAATGCTTATTATTTATGTTATTTATACTTAATAATAATTTCTTCATGAATCTTACATATAAGTTTTTATATGAAAACATTTCAGTTATGCATACATGAAAAATATTGTTCCCTCTATAACTACGTCACGCACCAAATTCTTAAATTTTAAAAATTCATATCTCGCTTATTACGTAAAATTTTTAAGCCGCGTTTGCACTAAATTTCTATTTTCATCCTGTTCTTACAGAAAAAGTAAATAAAAAAATGGTATAGGACCTCAATATTCTTAAAAATTGCCGTAATTTTTTATGGTGTCTTATTTTTGAACTAATATGGATTAGAGGTCATAGTTTTTTCTATCTCTGCACATATTAGTAATTAGTAAAACGGCGCCTGTAATTGCAAGGATGTCATGGCGGAGAATTACGTTTGACTAAATAAACAATTTTAAAATATTGTGAGTTTATAAAATAAAATATAATTTTAAGTTTGGTATGGGACATGAATCAAAATTTAAAAGTTTATTTTTAAATGTTGTATTATTATTATTATTATTATTATTATTATTATATTTATTCTTGCCTAACCGGCTTAGAATCTACATATTATATATATTTTACAATAAATTAACCCCCCGTTTCTCGATGACTTCCTTCATCCAATCTTGCCCCGACCCTATATCGTCTAACAGAACCGTTTCTTTTCTTCCTTCTCTCTTAACTTCCCTGCACGAAATCCTTAAATGCCTGTTAGTTTCCTCTTCCCTCCCGCACAGCTTGCAACTCCTCTCATCACTTGATAGCCAGTATTTATTGTTCCTCTCTAAATGTTGTATTAGAATACTTCCATAAGCATCCAAATTTTGTCAAATAAATTTTAGGTTAGATTTTGTATCTTTATGATTACTTTCGAATTACATATAAGATTGACTTTATTACCTTAAATAATATTTAGATATCTCCAGAAATACCTGGAATTATATCGATATTGTGATACGCCCTGAATTTCACATATTTATTTATACCGATTTTTTAAAGGAATATAGAGTATTGTGTTAGTTGTGAGTTATGTCCGTGGTAGAAACATTGAACAAGCACGTATGCTCTATGAAGCAGACGTGCAAATATAAATCCATCAGGGGATGCAGGTGACAGAGCATGACGATATGGAGCAGGTCGGGTTGTTTACCGCTTGTACATCATTGTGACATCTTCCACGAACCTCCAGCCCAGCCAAGCAAATACGTCTAGCTGGAATACATTCGTCTAGGATTTACCTACCTACCAGAAACTAATGCTTTCTGAATATAGGTCAATGAATTTAATCAAGAAAATTTACTGTAATTACAACAGGAGAATAGTTATTCGCGCTTCAAATTTATACGTATATAGCATACTATAATATTTCTCAGGGAATATCTTAGGAATATATGTTTCCTTCAAATTACATCTTAAAACAATAAAAAAAATCTGTTGTGGCCAGCACAAGACCTTCCGTCAATTCCATGTATTTTGTACAAATCCCATACCAAAAGGTCCTTGGATCAGATTCTATATACTATCATGTAAAATCGAACACGAACACATACTATTTTTTACAAATTCCATACCAAAAGTTCATTTGAAAAGGTTCTATAAATCCAATAAAATTATAACATAAACTACACTAAGTAATGTCCTTCCATCTTCTCTTTGGCCTTTCTCTGCGTGTCACTTGCGAGCAACACTATGACATACCAATTTTAGATCCTATACTTTTTTCCATATTTGGTTTTGCACTTGCAACTGACATCTGTCAATTAATTTTTTTTGAATAATTATGTCAGCTGTTTCCATGATAAATAACAAAGCTGACTAATTTTTGAAAATTAATTTCTTTGTAATGCTTTAACTATACATCTATTGAATATGAAGGAAAATGAATAATCAAACCATATAGAGAAGAGTATTTTCTTTAATAAATATAATAAGAAAATGTGAAAAAATAATATTTAACTGCATTTTTTTAAGAAAAACTGTTAAAAACTTCAAATAAGGGTACTTCCGGTTGACCAATTATAACCAAAATCTAATCAGCTCTTCATATGGTTGTAAAGAAGAGGAATATGAAAGAATCATAATTTTTAGAATTGTAGTTTTGGAGATATCGTCGGAGAAAAATTTGTCACACACACACACACAGACACACACACACACACACACAGACACACACACACACACACACAGACACACACACAGACACACACACGGACACACATACACACATACAGACATCATCTTAAAAATAGTACATTCGTATTGTAGGGACCCTAAAACGTGCTTATACATTAAAAACTCACCACCGAATTTTTTGACCAAAAACAATACCTTCCTTTTGACGGAAGGTAAAAAGATTATATGAACGTAAATAAATAAATAAATAAATATATCATTACGGCATTACCCATTACTGGGTGTGCCAGTAACCACAACACATGTAGATATCGGTAATGATGACAATATATTTTACCGTGTGGGCTCTTACTAGGCGTCACCTCACGGGCACTAATATCTGACGTGGAGAGTGCACCACAGGTATTACTTTTATGTGATTAAAAGTCTGCACTGTATTTTCATCCTTAAAATAAAATTATAGTGGTTGTAACAATGAAAATAATCAATAATGTATTATAAAAAATCTGTTGTGGCCAGCATTATACCTCCCGTCACTACTTCTAATGATATCGCAACTGGCGAAATTATACAATAAAGTAAAAATATGCTTTTCTTGTGAAACTAAACCGAGTGTTATTATTTCTTAACTTTTATCAATTTAAATACACACCTACATATTTATTGATGTTATAAATTATATTATGTTCCTTTGCATTCGTATAATAATAACTACTGTTTTATTCACTATTGCAATTTTCTTTTTAAAACGTTATCATTAATAATTCGAAATTATAGGTTCTTTGATAGTGACATTTATTTGTCAGTTATATACATTTGAAATCTGAACTGTGTAACTAAGGAATTGTCTTTATCTTTAAAACATAGGATCCGGGATTTATAAAATATATTATTTTAAGTATTTATCTATAAAATGTATAGAAAAAGTATGAATGCATACCTGCAGAAAATTTAAGAATCTTTAATTTTTATAATAACATAAAACGCGAAAAAATTATATTTAAAGGTATTTTGAGCTTAAAGTAAAGTACCATTTTCGGTTATCTGATTTTACACCAAAATCTAATGGCTTCTTTCCGTATTAGAACGAAATAGAAATGCAAGGTTCAGAATTTTCTGAATGATAGTATTTGAGTAAAAGGTAAAAATATGGAACAAAGTAGATACCTACTTAAACATTTTGACAATAAATGACGATAGTGATTATTCATAAAAATTATAACGATTATTAATATTGCTAAAAAATATGTATAAATATTACACATTTTCGAAAGACTAAAAACGAAGAAAATATATAAATAAAAATAAAAATTTGAAATGTCAATTTTATTTATGTATAAATATTTACATTGCTTTTCTTATTCAATATAAGCCCAAGCTTTTATTTGTCGAGGAAGAAATCCTAAGAAAATTTCTTTTTTTCTTTTTTAATATGAGTACGTTTTAATAAAAGCAAGTTAAATGTTTATATATCTTTCATTAATATTTCTTTCGCTTTGTTTTTTAAGCACTGTTGAGCTAATGTTTTGTTATATCTATAGACCTATATTTAATGTCTTTCGAAGAATAGTTTTGATTTTATGGCCATTATAGCCACGCGAGTAGAAACGACGCGACTTCTTAAAGGTTTAATCTGTAATACATTAGGAGTTGCATCGGAATATCGACTAAAACTCCGTTCAAAGTATTCAACAAATTTATGATTGAAGTAGGTCCTTTATGTGTATGGATGCTCTGTAACAGTTTGATGAAAAGAATTTTCTAATCTCATCGATTAATTGCAACTTTCTTCTTTTGAGAGGCACTTGAACTCTGCAATTTAAAGCAAAGTCTTTTTCTTTTAATTTGAATGTTCAGTGGCTGTAGCCCTTGGCAAGAGCCACATAAATTCCATTCGATTTGAAATATATCTACTCCTTTTTAACAAGTTCCCGTTTTGTAACTTAACAATAAAATATATTTTACGACTTGTGCTTGGACACTTTAGCCAATATACGCCTGAGTTTTTTGAAAAACACAGGATTTATTCGATATAATAAGAATGTATGGAATAAGGTACGCGGTCTAAAAGGATATAGATATTCCTTTAATGAGACAATAAATTCCCGTGCGCATATATCTGTCGAATAGAGATTTATCATAGAGGGCGACGTGGCTTGGAGAACGGATCCGGAAACCAATTTGCAGGCAAAAACAAAACCTACGAACAAGAGGATCCAATTAATATTATTACATATTTCATGAATCACAAACTATTGGATGGAATGGAATGAAATGGAATGTTTGTTGAGGACGATTACATATGAGAAATAGTTTAAGGTTTTGGCTTATAAAATGCTTCATCTTGGTCTGTAATATACTCCGTTACGGATGCTATATATTCCTCGTGTTTTTGAAGTGAAAACATTTTTAGGCGCATCTTGCACACTTTTTCCTGGACAGTGAACAAGGCTGATCCATCACGCGTGACGCATTATGGTTATTCGAGTAAACTCGGGGGGGAGCCAAATGTGACGTCACGTTAATTCGGGTCATAGCCTACGTTACGTTATAAATCCAAGACCGGGAACATCACAATATCTGTCAAAAATAAACTCTAGCTCAAAACTCGACATTTTGTCGTTACTTATTCCTGCTGTCATTACCGATATCTGTGTACAAAGCAGATTGGCACACCCAGCAATGAGTAATATGCCGTGATATATTTATTTCGTTGTTTATAAAAGTAAAAAAATCTGTTGTGGCCAGCACAAGACCTCTCGCCATTTCCAAATTAGGCTATATAAGTATTGTATTGCACTTCGAACCGTCGTTTTATAACAAAAAATTACAGAACTTTTTAATTAATAAAACAATAAGAAATGTTAAATATACTTCCCAGAAAAAGCTATCAGAATGTCACTAAAACTGTTGATATTTGACAATGACAGGTGTCATGTTTTAAATATTGGAATTTGTCAAGTGGTTTCCTTAGTGCCTTGGCCTCTGCGATTAGTGTACTCTATAAATTATAGTGTCTTTATCTCTAAATCTATGCAAGATATAATAAAATTTTTAAGTGTATTAGATGGAGAATTTTATGTTCTTCAATATTTAATAAAAAAAACTCCCAAAAAATTATATTTAGAAGAATTTTTCTAAGAAACTACTACTTCCGGTTGTTCAATTGTTACCAAAACCTTTTCAGCTCTTCCCAGGAATGTCAGATTGAAGAAACTGCAGTTAAATATTTTTTAAGTCTTATAGTTTTTGAGGAATCGTCCCTCCAACATCCATACATGCACACACACACACACACACACACACACACACACATACATACACACATTCACATGCACACACAGACATCATTTTAAAAATGTTATAATCGGATTCTAGGGACCTGAAATCGTGCTTATTCAATAAAATCTGAGTATGCGAATTTTAGCATGAATCCAATACCTCTCTTAGCTAGAGGTAAAAAAGATTATAATATTAATTAATTGCTATCCTGCCTACAAGTTTAACTTATAGAAATGGTCTTATTGAATCTCACTAGATATGAGAAAGTCTAGGGTTCAAATCCCTGCGAGATCAATGTATTTTTCAAAATTCTTTCTTCGTGTATATAAATTCTCCCTGATCCAATAAGCCCATTTCTATATGTTAAACTTATAAATAAAAAAAAATACTTACATTTGTATTTGTTGTAGATTTTATTTGTTTATAATTTTGAAAAACCGTATTAGCAGTGCTATAACGTGATTACAACTTACACCCGTTAAATTGATTTTTTGAAAATGTAAAAATGACATTTTAAATGACAACGGGAAAAATCGCACACTCATCACCGGTTTTAAAACTAAGATTTTTGGGGTTTTTGGTCATATTTTAAAATAAATGTTTCCCAGCTTTCTCCCAACAAAATTAAAATTCTTCCTTGAAAATTTTGTTAGAATTTGGTTAGAATGCACACAGGATTTTGATATTTTATAAAAAAAAAATATGAATGTAAGCCCAGCACACGTCAAGACATGGCATTGTTCTACGATCCAAATGTCAACCATTTGTTTCTTAACCCTGAGGAACATTCAAAAACCAGTTTACCGGTTCCGCTGAAACGAATAGTATGGTCCTAGTCTAAAAGAGCAGCAAGTCGAACGATGTTTGGACAAGAACACGTTTCTGATCAACCGCCAAAAGCCAGGAGACTCATCTTGTAGTAATTTTATATCATTCGGTCTGCAGTTAAAAATAAATTCAATACTTGTTGCGTAAGAATTTTTTTCTAGATATGGATGGAACAAATTTGAATTTAGTTTGCACATATTTTACCATACAATACTAATCGCTTGCTTATGTGTTCCTCTGTTCGATCCTCTGCAATATCAATTCCAAATTAGTGATTTCGTCCTGCCTGGCCTGGTAATTATATCGTTAGCTAAGTTTGATTAGATTGGTGTGATATTATTTAGTAATAACCTCATACGTCTGTACTATGCACCGCACACACAAAGGCTCCTTAACCGGAGCCGATCAGCGTCCTGAACGCTCTGAACGCTCTGGACACCCTGGACACTCTGTTCTGCTCTGCTGGACTTCAGTTATAACTATGTAAAGCGGCCCTTTGTCATGCTAATGCCATTGAGGGCTTTGCCAGACACATGCACTTGTAGGAATCGAGCTACGATAGATGATTCCAAATTTGGTATTTGGTAGAGATGAATCGCTAGTTGTACAAGATGGTTTTTAATATCCAGTAATTACGACTGTATTATTTATTAAATTATATACCAATAAGAATGCGTGATTTTTCTTAGTTACCACGTATTACAGCGGTTATTATCAAGTAACTTTTGTATATTCGAATATACCACATCGTATAGAGTACGATCTTTTTTCAAATACAGTACCTACTACATAAATGAATCTGTAGTTTGACTTTGAGGAGAAAAATCATGCTTTTTGTGCTTTAAAAAGACATCTGAAATGAAACTGACAGCTTCGAATGCACTGAAACCTTAGAGTAGAGAATAGGACCAGAGAAAGCATAAAGTATAGAGGTGAGTTTTTGTCGCCATGAGACGTAAGGGGAATCTCGTGGCCGCCATCTTGGGACGATCTACATTATAATGTATTTAAGTGCACGTTCTTCAGTTTTGTTACGAAAATACTATAAAGTAACAGAAAATGAAGCTATTTGTAATTAGCAAGCATTAATTCAGTCAGAAATGTATTCAAATTAATTCAATTTAAATTTGAAAGACCCAAAAAATTGTAAAATTTTCAATTTAAAGTGAATTGCGATTAAACTTTAATAAAACATTTATAGAAATTGAATGAATAATGAATAAAATTGTTCCAATTTTATGACAATTGTAATGATTAAAATAGAAACTTACAAAAACTAGGTACCGAATAGGCAAATAATTTAAGGCTAGAAATTTCATATAAAAATATATATTTATGATGTTTACAAAAATAAGTTAATATTTTTACATGAAATATTTAAAGAATACAATAAAATATATGAACTAAACATTAAAAATATGTAGAAGTAAAATAATACTTGTGGACTGTGATCACTTTTTCCTTTTCTTTTTCTTGTTGTTTTAAAGTTTTTACGGACTGTCGGCTATTACAACCGAAGGCACAACACGTTGGCATGTTATTACAAATGTTTCACTCCCAAGTAACACAAATTAAAGTCGATTATTAACGTAAAATAATCAAATAACCATAGAACGCTTGTATACACTAGCTCTTCCCAAGATCATGATCAGCTTTGAGTGTTTAGAATCCCTCTATATGATGTTATATATATATATATATTATAACTCTATGACCGAAACGAATAATTAAACGCACCTATGTTATTGAAAATTGCAGAAAAAATCTTGTTTTGCAACACATGCAGAAAACGTGATTCTAAAATTTCTATATTAAAATTAAATTAAAATTGGCCATTATTGTCTATAAGGTTTAATAAAGATAATAATTAAATTAAATTTAAACAAAAATATATTCTTTGTCCGTCCATTGACATTAAAAGTGCGATTTTTTTGACAGCTAACAGTATGTAAAATGTCACTTTTACGTTTAGTCAGTAAAAATATTTTTAGTGCCTGTTGCTGCTATTTAGATAGCAACCGCTCAACAAACGCATAGCAGATGTTCAATAAAACGCATGGCAACATAATTTGATGGCGATAATAGGTATTAAAAATAATCACTAAATTAATATTAATTTTAAAATCGACAAAAAAATATGTGTTCAACTCGGCACTAAACACAGATTTACAGCCTCGGCAATGAAACGGCAGCCTCTGTTGTACAAGGTATTTTAGTGCTTAGTTAAATAAAATCTATTTTCTTAAGTCTTTGACAGTTCAAAATTATCAAAAATATTTATGATACATCAGGTAACCGTCAAAATATTTTCCCAAGCAAAGAAGGTATAACAAATAATACGTATAAAAGATTCATTACTTTGAAAATTAATAATTAACTTAAATTTTTTATAATAATGTATATATTTGACTTTATTCTAAAGCTAATTAAAATTGCTTTCAAAAAACATAAAAATAAATAAATCATTCAAAAAATAATTGGTGATATGAAGTAGAATTCACAATATTTTTACGCTAATAAGTGGTACATATTTGACTTCGCTCTTCGCTCCCAACTTTCAATTTAAACCATACGTTAAAAATTAATAATAAGAAAAATAGCCATTTGTCCTCACTTTTTCAATCAGCTGTCTTTAACATAAAATAATGAATTTAGAAAGTAGTTATAAGTAAAGAAAAACTTTGATGATACCATAAAAGCCTTATAATAAAGTCACCGTTAACTACTGTTAATTGTTCTAATTAAAATTTGATTATATAAAAAAGTGTTTTATAATTACCGTGCTTAATTTTCAGCGATTTTTAGTAAATGTATTAAACTAGATTCGCTGCAATCAAATACAACTCTTCCGTAATTAAAATTTTAATGATGCCATAAATTATAATTATGCAAATGTGTTTCTCGATAACTAGAGTAAGTTTTTGTGCTTTTTGTTCGGGCCGAGGATGGGATGGGACGTAATGAATAAAAATATAAATTGCCAGAGAGGCGTCGTCGTCGAGCTGCATTCGATCGCAGCCCGTTATTAATTGAACGTAAATATTTACTTTTCCATGAGAAACTGCCGTCACGGGAAATTTTAAATTTGAGAAATTGTGTGTATCTTTACTTGGCGTGAAATATAAACATAAGTTGTAACGAATCTATTGCAGATAATAAACAACTTCATTTAATCCATACTGACATGTTTGTAACAAATTAAAAATAAAGCAGAGAATTTATTTTTATATGAAACAGAGAGGTACTATTTGTTGGAACATATAGATGAATTAATAACTACATCTCAGATTTTAACAATTGTTTGTCTTATATACAGGTATCCGTTTTTCGAGGCCTCCTAGCAACTACTCGTAGCAACTATAGCTTATTTAAATTCTAATTCGCTATAATAAAAGATAAATACATTTATCTAGATATTTTGGCCGAAGCTGATAAGGCGAAGAACAATTTATTGTTCAAAAATAATTTTGATTTTGAAGGTAAAATTTTAAAGTTCGTAAAAAATTATTGCTTTAGAAACCACTACGGTAAAAAAAATATATCTGCTGACGTAAATTAATGAAGGAATAAAATTTCTATTATTTGGTATTGCACCAAGAAATTTAAATCTAAAAAATCAGGTATTCTGTTTTTCATTTGTTCGGCAGCATATACATAGGTAAACATAATTAAAAAATCTGTTGTGGCCAGCACAAGACCTCTCGCCATTTCCATATTAGGCTATATAAGTATTGTACTGCACTTCGCTTTCGAACCGTCGTTTTATAACGAAACTAGCTGTACCCGTTGCAAATATTTGCAACAAAAATATGGGGTAACGTTATTCATTCATTTCATTTTATAACGTAAATAATTTATAGTCACCAACAAATATTGTTATTGTTGTAATCAACGTGTTTCATTTATGATTTCAAGTTCAATTATTGTAGTAGGTAATAATGGCTGTTTTATTGTCCACAAAAATTTTATGCATTATTGTAATCTATGAGGGATTAACGTGTTTCTATTATGCAAATTAACATCTTTATTCGGTTTAAAACAATATGCATAATCATTGCATGTCTATACCTTTTACAGTATGATTTCACACTTTTGAAATTCTATTTCACGTTTACAAAATATGATTTCACATTAACGAACCTTGATTTCACACAAAGGAAACTTGAATTCACAGTAACGAAAACTAATTTGTCACTCCCGAATACCGATTTTGTAACAATGAAAACAGAATTCACAATTTTAAACACCAGTTTCAACTAAATGAAAACAGATTTTATATAGGAACTTTAAATGGACACCTCCAAGGAAGGGCAGAAGAGACAGTAGCCACCTCTTGGAGAGGCGAAAAAATAAAGCATTTTTATTGTCTCTAAAATATATTAAAATGTCTTTTTGTCCTTATAAAATATTAAATAAATAACGAATAGCATTTTTCAGAAACTTAACAACAATAATGAAAGTTGATTACAACAATGATAAAAGTTTATTACAACAATGTTAGCTACGTTAGAAGCGAGAATATGTAACCCGACTGTTTAAAATCTGTTTTCTTTAGTTAAAATTAGTTTCCATTGGTGTGAATTCAGTTTTTTTTTTCCCTGAAACCAGTTTTCGTTAATGTGAAATCATATTTCGTTACTGGGAATTCACTTTTCATTTGTGTGAAATTCGTTTTCGTTAATGTGAGTTCATATTTTGTTAACTTGAAATTAGTTTCAAAAGTGTGAAAACATATTGTAAAAGATAGCATTAAGGGGTAACGTTTAAGAGCGGGAAAATAGGGTTATCCAACTGGTTGATTATAATATAATACTCTTTTGTATTTAATGATTTCGTTATTTAAAAACCTGTAAATGTACACCTATCTCTTGTGCATTTTTAAATAGGTAATAATGCTGTATTTTAGATAAAAGATATATAATTCAATAATTTTTTAAAATTTAGGTTAAAAAAAAAAATATTACAAAATATGTATCTCTATTAATTTTGCTCAATATTATTAAATTACTTACCATATTTAAATTAATGAATTAACTATTATATTTATTAATTTTTGAGGGAAAAAATTCCTTCTCATGTTTTCATTGTAAGTTGACATGTTGACATATTTATCTGTCATTTAAGGTCAACTTTTGACTTTGGTATTATAAAAGCTTTGCATGATTTAAGATATATACCTGTTAAATTATTTAACTTTGCATTAATAAACCAGCCCTAAATAATGCAAAATATTATTTTGTAGCAGTTTTCATAAATTGTATGTATTCTAAATCATTTTCTTCTTCTTCATGTTGCTCAGTGCTGCCATCTATCGGTTGACAGCGGTACTTAATAAAAAATCTTTAAGGCCAGGCCCGGGAAACGCAAATGGGAGATACCGGGATAGCATTTTTAGTTTTGCTTCCATACACTAGATATGGCGACACCAGTATCGTTAGTGTGTCAATTTTTTTCATTTTTTCTTTTGCGCGAATTTTGACATTTGTCATTTTCATTTGAAACAATTCTGACTGTCATTGTGAATATATTTTTTGTATTATAAGTAGTTATTTGTGTGAAAAAACTTGTAAATATTTAAGAAGACAAGAATAAAGTGTTGTGTACCAAATTGTACTGCTACCGGAAAGTGAAAATGTATTTTTATATAATTGTATTATTTTATACCAGTGAAACATATTACAAAATCGTATTCTAGAGATAACAAACTATAGATTTCGACAGTCTCGAACTTATCGGGATTTATTTTTCAAGTGGTTGGAAGTTTTAAACATGGATGAATGCTATTAAGTATTGTATCTTTCCTAAATGAAATTACAGTGTTTTCAAAAATGCATTATTTTTACTCATTTTATGTAATCTTTGTAAGACTGAATTGTAGCTGAAGTAGATTTTTCATAAAATACTACGCAATGATAGTATTTTGTGAAAGAAATGCTTCAACTACAAATTAGGGGTAATTAATAAACCGAATATACCAATATTAATTCTAGGTAATGATAATACCGACCGAGTTTTATATTTACTTTTGCTTCCATACACCAGATGGCGACATTGATGTGGTATCGATGCTTAACATGTACGTTTCCAATCTAAAATAGTGTATATGGTCTGTGTTTAAGGCCTTATAAAAAATAGACGGAATCAAAACTGTAACATTTTAGATTTTTGTGCACATCTACATGCTAATAGCTTTCATTTAAAAAAAGAATCATTAAAATCGGTTCGGTAGAAGTCCATAACTAAGGCCCCAAAGAAAAACCTTATTTTTTTATATATATAGATATTATAGAACTTTACCCAAATATTGTTTTTTATTGTATTTAACATGTCTTCTGCACACATATAATTCTAATTATATATATTTTTCATTGTATGAGGAAGTTTATAAATGTAGAGATTGTTCCAATTCATTAACCAGATTGGCGGTATTTCTGATGGATATATGTATTTACCACAATTTTACCTATAATTTCAAATATTTAATTAATAAAACAATAAGAAAAATTAAATATACTTCCCAGAAAAAGCTATCAGAATGTCACTAAAACTGTTGATATTTGACAATGACATGTGTCATGTTATAAACATTGGAATTTGTCAACTGGTTTCCTTAGTGCCTTAGCCTCTGCGATAAGTGTACTCTATAAATTATAGTGTCTTTATCTCTAAATCTATGCAAGATATAATAAAATTTTTAAGTGTATTACATGGAGAATTTTATGTTCTTCAATATTTAATAAAAAAAAATCCCAAAAAATTGTATTTAGAATAATTTTTCTAAGAAACTACTACTTCCGGTTGTTCAATTGTTACCAAAATCTAATCAGCTCTTCCCAGGAATGTCAGATTGAGGAAACTGCAGTTAAATATTTTTTAAGTCTTATAGTTTTTGAGCAATCGTGTCTACAACATCCAGACATACACACATACACACATACACACATACACACATACACACATACACACATACACACATACACACATACACACATCCACACACACACACAGACATCATTTTAAAAATGTTATAATCGGATTGTAGGGACCTTAAATCGTGCTTATTCAATAAAATCTGGATATGCGAATTTTAGCATGAATCCAATACCTCTCTTAGCGAGAGGTAAAAAGCTGTTTTAAGAAAAAATTATCGCATGTATGCAGGCGTAACTAGAACGTGTATGTTGTTATTTTTGTAATCATTTATGTTTTATTATCGGAGCTGTGAACCCTAACAAAAAAGCCTTAATTATAATTTATTAATCAAGCTTTGATCAGATCTTTGAATCCAAATTTTCACATTTATAGCTATGTCAGAATTCTGGCTGTTGTACTCATTTGTAATTTTGATTCATGCGTCTTCTCTATCTTTATTTAAAACCACAAAGGATTCATTATTTTTAAATATACTTTTAGTTCTTTCATTTTCCCTATATTTAAGAACATTCCTTTAATAGAATCTGTGTAAATTTCTACCTACATCAAAATAAAAATATAATATTATTATAGAAAAATTATAAAATATATTTTACAAATAAATTAAAAACTTACATATTAATACTTTTTAATGGAAAGTACAATTACCACGAATAAAATTATATGACAGTTACATTAACTGTCAAAAACCAAAACAAAACTGTGAATCTGTTGATTATGATTTCTTTGTACAGAAATCAAGTTGGTGAATTAAAACAATCGTTGATTTACGAATCAGCTTGATTCCCTAATCAGTTGATCATTAATCAACGGAATAATGGTGAATTCGGCCGTAAAAGTACTATTGCAGTATAAGGTAGGTATGTAAATAAAACATTTATTTAAATAAATACCAAACCAAACAATCAAGGTTCCAAACTAAACCGGTTGATCTCGACTGTCGTATCCGTGAAACTGTGTCATCAGCCGTTGAAATACTCGTATTTGAAATTAAAAACAACTTTTAAAAATCATATCTCTGTTTATAAGGACTTGTAAGGTGAAAAACATACACCTACTTATTTAATTTGACCTATTCTTTGAAGAAAAAAATAAATCGGAAAATGTGAAATGACCTCATTATTGCTGATACTGATAAGTAAATGCTTATAGGTACTTACTTATAAGTATTTATTTATGTTTATTAATACCACCCAATATATCAAAATACTATTGAAAACAATTCACTTTTGTGCAGTTTACTTTTTTCATATTGTACCCCAAACTAGTCTACTGGTATCGTAAAAAGTCGCATTGGCATTTCCATGTTGAATACAATGTGGTTATCCGCATGTCGTTATGTTTTGTTTTGGTCGTTTTATTGTCGCTGACCACCACCAGGGGCTGGTACCTAGATCAGCGACAATGATCCCTCATTGGAAAATAGAAAAACATCGTCACGTCGCCACATGACGGATTATCCTTGTCCCGAACACATACACTTGCGTTGCATGTTGTCACAAACACAAACGTCCAAGGGTGGTCACCACAATTTTTCTCTTGATATTAAAATATACGGATGGTATTCACAGGGGGCTTTTTATATCTTCTGGATACATTAAAGGGAAATATGGTCTGCTCAAAGAATATTAGGTGAAGGTTTTCAGACAACCTAGAATCAAATAAAGAACCGGTTGAAAAAATAGGCAACAGCTGGGCGACGGATAATTGGGCGATAATTAACTGGGCGATGATTAAGTCGGCGACGTTCATCTAGGTGACAGAAAAATAAAAACTTTACCCGCTCAGTATCACGGGGTATAAATATAAAAGCTGTGACAACCGCTCAATTTTTGTTGACATATTGATGTTGGCGATTAGTAGGCCGAGTCGCAGCGTCTTTACAATTTGCCGTTCCACATAACATTCTGGAACTAACATGACAAATGACAAGTTAACTGTCAATCGTGTTGTCAATATTTAATTCAGGCCTAATGTACAGGGTGTAAATCGAAAAACGAGACATAGGCGTTTAATATGGGAATTTAGTTTTTCTTACCTAATTATTTTATGCAAAAATGCTTCAAGTAAAAGTTATAGAGATTTAAATTCTGCATCTAAATCATGTGAAACGTTTTTAGTCTAGGCACCCATGGATTTATGACAAAAAATACACAAATGCATTGTTTTAACTGTCAATTAAAAGTAAAACATTTAACTTTTTCGTTTCTTGTGTTAATTTACTGCTCTAATTCAAATTTAGTTTTAAATGACAGTTAAAAACAGTGAATTTGTTTATTTTTTGTCATAAATCCATGGCTGCCTAGACTAAAAACTCATAAAAACTGTAACTTTATAATTAATTTTTACGTTTATTTGAAGAACTAGAATAATCGTTTCACATGATTTAGATGCGAAATTTAAATCTCTATAACTTACAGTTAAAGCATTTTTGCATAAAATAATAAGGTAACGGTTGTGCAAAGAAAAACTGAATTCCCATGTTAAACGCTTATGTCTCGTTTTTAGATTTACACCCTGTACATAACTGCATCAAAATAACAACTCTATGATGATATCCCTACTGAAATTTGAAAATAATTTACAATTTTCAAATAGCGCAAACCATAGTATGTCCGGTGAAAAGTTGTACCTTCTTCAGGTAATAAAATCTTTGGTACCAAATACGGTATTTGTCATAAACATTTTAAAGATGTAGATATTTCATAAGAATGAGAATCTGGATGTTGAACGTATTTTAAACAATTAATTATATCATCAGGGCTTATTACCCATTTCTGGATGTATCAATCCGCTTCTATTCGTAAATTTCAATTGACGACGTACAGTTCAGAACATTTACTGGGCTCTGAAAGCTGTCGTGGAAAGTGTACTACATTATGTATTTGAAATCCGTTATAAATTAGGAAAGTTTGTATTTCATAAATTTATTATATACCTATACATATTTTATAGTGTGACAATATATTTTAAAGTAAAAAATTAATAAGCTATTACAAGTTAGTGAACACTTTATTATTTCGTAAATTTGTTATTAAGTACTTCACAAAGTTTTATAGGTTAGTTAAATTCACGTTTCTTTTTTTTAAAATTTTTAATAATATTACATCATTTATAAATAACATCATTACTATTTAATATGTATTGAATGGTCTCGATGTACTTTTGTTGATACTTAAATGAGCGGGTTTCACTTTTTTAAAAAGTATTTTAAAAAAAGTTTATGCAATATTTTTTCACAGTAATGAAAAGTTTATAATAATTTATTGTTATTTTAGTAAATAATTAAATAAAAAGATTGGCACCAGAAACAATCATGAAAAACAATCCCCCCACTCCTAAGACGACGGAGAACATACAGCACGTCATTCATAGCCAATAGGAAAACAATTTACGTTATTTATATAAATAAAAGTTGACGATAGTTTGTTACATGTTAAGCTGTATGTACTTTGACGTCACATTCCGTTTCAGATTACGTGACTTTTTCAAAATGTTACAGAAATTTCAATATTTCATTGTAACATATCTAATAGATATATTTTGACATTTTCAAATTTGTTGCTCTTTAAAGCAGGGATCTGGACCTGAACCAAAACGTACACATTTATGGATCAGGTTCGGTTCAGATTCAGGAAATAAATACCGGTTTAGGGTAAGTTACGGTCAAATAAAAGAAAATATAACGTTTCATCGGTTTTGGTTTCGGGTTCGAATTTTGGTTCAGGACACAAAAGATGGTAATAATTATTATTTTTAAAATCATATTAATAATTCAATTTGAATTTACAATTTTTTATTATATATTTAGTAATTCTGTAGTGGCGACATTCACTTTAGAATTCTATAATAGAAAACAGGCGAATGCGATTTTACTTTACGAATCTTGGTAGCATGCACTTTAGAATTCTATACTCGTTTTTTGTTTTGGAAATTTTCGGGTTTTATAATATTAAGATAGAAAATATTGTGACAGTTGTATATAATAAATATATAAATTACAGTATTGGCCATAAAGATAGCAACTTAAAAAAAATTCAATTGCTCCAATGTAAAAAATGGGATTTCAGAAATAAATTACTGCAGTATTAGTGTCTTGAACCAAGTTTAATTTACATTAAAATAATTTGCATTATATTAACAAAAATTGATTCACTTGATAACAATTGGAGATTTTATCAATCGAAACTTTGTGTAACTCAAAAAAAAAATAAAGACAATGAAAGTTCGAAATACTTCTTTTATTCTTAAAAATTGATTTATGTGCAAAAAAATATTTTTTATTTGGACATAAAAATAAAAATAGCAACTTTTATAAAATTAATATAAAAACTAAATTTTCTAATATTTAGTGTAATAACCGGAACCATGAGAATTTATTACTTCTAACTAATATTCTTCTTCCCTGTCTTAAAGATATTTTATCTTTAACATTACTTAGTAGAAAGCCTAAAATTTTCTTTGATGATAACAACGGATTTTTAACGATATGTGTTTTATCATTCTGTAGCTTCGGTTTGATGTTTTTTTTTTGTCTACTAGAAATTGTAGAAGGCTCAATATTACCCTTCCTTCGAAAATGGATTATTATTCGTGCTATTGTAGATTTATGCAAATTAAAGTTCTTCGACATTTTATTCCGCGAAGCACCATTTTCATATGATTTAATTATTAAATTGCGAAATTCTTTAGTCAAAGTCTTATTACGACCCATAATTTTGAAGTACTAATTTATATTTTTTAAACAATTATATGATATAAACGTTGAAATTGAGAAAATAAAGACATTCATTATGTAGTTGCTATTTTTATGTCCAGACAAAAGTAATAATTATGCAAATTAAATAAATTCTATAAATTTAATATAAATTATTTTAACATAAAATAAACTTATTGTAAGAGGTTATTCTTTATGTAATTTATTTTCAATATTCTTATGTTCACTTCAGAGAAATAGAATTTTTTTAAAAGTTGCTATCTTTATGGCCAATTCTGTATATATAAATCGGCTTTGAAGTGAATTGTGACAAAATAATGACGTTAGTTCAATACGTACGCTTGCAGGCGAATATTTTGAGAGACGCATGCTAATTTAAAACGGTACAATTCGGTTAAATTTTCTAGACCTTGACAAATAAAGGTTAGGTTCGGGTTCCGGTTTATCAATAATTCGGGTTTTCGGTTCAGGTTTCAGTTCAGTTTCGGGTTTAAAGATCAATATCTTTTAAAATATAGTACTTAGAAGTCATATAAAAATTCTTGCAATAGCCCTGTTGTGCAATATTCTGTTATTATAAATACACGTACACGTTCCTCGTTCGACTCGAAAACCGAGTGGACTACGTTTAATTTTAGTAAAAATATTAAATATTGGAATAAGCTGATCCAGAGCATTGTGGCGTATAGTTTGGGAATAATAATAATAATAATAATAATAATCTTTATTGATAATGATCAAAAGGCGAGGTTCAGCCGTGGCTGTTCTTCCACCTAACCATACAATAATGTTTTAACAAAAATATGTATCAGATAAACAATGATAAATGGATAAAGTTTTACAAAAATTTATAATAATAAATACATGTAGTTAAATGTTGAATGTAAGTAATGACAGATAGAAAATAAAACTATACGAAGTACAAAAACATAATTAATTACTTGTGAGTGTATGGTGTGTTACAATCTATAATTATTTATATTCCTATTAATATCTACTATAAAAATATAAAAACTGAGAAGATATACATATTAAATACAAATAAATAGCTACATTAATATTCTGAAGGAATATATTACAGTTTTTTAAGTGCAAAAAAAACGTAGGTAACTAATACATACGCACGCTTTTTAGCAGCGCTGCGCAGCTTCATACAGGTAAATAAACATGATGGAAGCAATTGTTTACATTTGTATTCATTGATCTGATCAAATCTATACCACAGTCGAGAAATTTATTCATATTTCAACCAGATCTTTCTTTGAGACATGTCTAGGGACAATCTTCGTCGGACAAAACCGCCGTCCGGTGACTCAGCGTCGCCGGAAGCGGTCGCTCAGAGGAGATAAGCGTCGCGACGCCTTGTGGCTTGACCGCCACCTGTCCGTTCCTTCCCCCCTTCACACCCCTGCACTTGTCCGCGGCTTTTTGTCGGGGAGTTTCAGACACTGCTCAACAACTTGTCGCCAACAACAACAACAATGCATGTTACAGGTGATGTGATAAAAGATTTATTTTGATTTTTTTTTATGAAGCACGTTGAATAAGTTATGAATTTTGTAAACATGAAGATAATATTTCTTTTTAATAAAATGAATTGACGTCAAACTTGAAAATTTCCAATTTACAAATAGCACTGAAATTAGGTTTACTATATTCAGAGCGAAGCAGACACTTTTGCGAATGTGTAATGTATTGTAAATTATGTGAATATCATGGTTTGTAAAAATCTCTTGAACAAAAATTTTTATACTGACCGGCAAAAAAAAACAATCCAATTAAAAATATCCATATATTTTCAGATTTGAGATATTAAATCTGTGCCGTTTTGACCACATTGCCTGGTAGCACAAGCCTTGTTTTAAACAAAACGCTGTTTTAACAAATGTCTAATTTCATTATTTAATAAAAACAAATAATAAAAATCTGTTGTGGCACAAGACCTCTCGCCATTTCCATATTAAGCTATATAAGTATTGTATTGCACTTCGCTATCGAACCGTCGTTTTATAACAAAAAATTACAGAACTTTACCCAAATATTGTTTTTATTGTATTTAACATATCTTCTGCACACATACAATTCTAATTATGTATATCTATTTTTCATTGTATGAGAAGGTTCCTAAATGTCAAAGATTCTTCCAATTCATTAGCAAGATTGGCGGTATATCTTATGGATATATGCATTTTACCTACAATTTTAAATATTTAATTAATAAAGCAATAAGAAATGTTAAACTTACTTCTCAGAAAAAGCTTTCAGAATGTCCCTAAAACTGTTGATTTTTGACAGTGACATCTGTCATATACAAACTATGTTAGAGACATTTGAATTTGTCAACTGATTTCCTTAGTGCCGTAACCTCTGCGATTGGATTATTATATATATTTCAGTGCCTTTATCTCTAAATCTATAGGTACAAGATATAATAAAAATTTTAAATATATCAGATGTACAATATTATGTTTTTCAATAATAGTAATAACAGAAATTTTCAAGAAATAATATTTAGAAGATTTTTTTAAAAGAAATTATTACTTGCGGCTGTTCAATTGTTACCAAAATCTAATCAGCTCTTCCCAGGAATGTCAGATTGAGGAAACTGCAGCTAAATATTTTTTAAGTTTTATAGTATTTGAGAAACCGTGGCTCCAACATCCACACATCAACACACACACACACACACACACACACACACACACACACACACACACGGACACACGGACACACACGGACATCATCGTAAAAATGTTTTAATCGGATTATAGGGACCTTAAAACGTGCTTATCCACTAAAATCTGTATATGCGAATTTTAGCATGAATCCAATACCTCTCTTAGCGAGAGGTAAAAAAGGAGATGGTGGGTAAGACCCATTAATAATATAACTGTTTTACCGATCCTCTTTATTAATTATTCACTAAATGTCACTACTAACTCAAACCGAAAACTAAACGTTATTTGTGAATGCTACTCCAATTAACTGTAAAACAAAACCTAACACAAGAACTAATTTTGATTTGTGAATGAGGCTTTAATATACGTAACTCATGTGTTAATTTGTTAGTATTGTGCTTCTCCATTCTCCAATTTACTAAAGCGTTGTCGATCTTCCTTCATATTACGTTATTTAATCAATGATATTACCCTAATTAAAAATAAGTAATTATTTATGCAACACGTTTAAAATGTAGAAATTTCCCTACTGTAGGACCGGATTAAGGTATTTTCGGGCCTGAGGCGCTAACAATTTTTGGGCCCCTAGAATAACATATAAGACCCCAAAAATATAATTTATTTCAAAAATCAAACAGAAAAACAATTACAACAGAAATAAACTTATAAAGTAAATAAAATATAACTCTAAAAAAATAAAAATTTGACAAAATGGTGCCGTATCCGGGCCCCTAACAGGCCCGGGCCCTGAGGCGCGCGCCTCATGCGCCTCGTGGTTAATCTAGCACTGCCCTACTGAAATAATATTTTATATAACGCAACACAAGACCAGAATCGTCAGTCATCATACTGCACCTGTTTCCATATTACTATTTCCACAATTATTATTACAACCCTCATTTCATTCTGAAAACTCCTGAATCATGTTATAAAATTGTTGCAGTGTGTCCTAATCCAACAGTTAAGGGTAGCTCGCGTGCTTGCTATGATAATTAAATTCAATATTCATCAGTTAGTGGCAAAGCACACACCGATGTCTGGCTCTGGGACACCCTTTTTCGCCTTCATTGTTCTGGGGGATAATTCATCGTTTATTTATGCTTTCTACACCCCCTGTCATTCATATAACACCTTTATCAAAAAGTGTATCAAAAATAAGCACAAAAATCGATCTTCGCTACTGTTTTTACTTTCTATTAGGTTTCTTTGTTGTAAATATACATATACAATTACGGTTGAAAAAATCCTGGATATACAGTCAAAATTTGATTTATTTTCGGCCTTGACCGGTTTCGGCACCACTTATGCCATCATCAGGAGCTGGATGAAATTTACAAAAATTAACAATTGTGTAATATTTAACAAAGTAAAACTTTTGTGAAAAATTATAAAAAAGAGGTGTAATAACATTTACAATTCAATAAGTATAAATGTAATAGAAAACACATTATATTTGATCTGTAATTATAATATACAATAATATACAATATAGACACAATTTTAATTTCAATGATGTCAAAATATTGGATACTGAATACAACTTACACTAACCCTCGAGATGTTACACATAAATAATGATAAAAATAATGTAAATTTCAAAACAGATACTGCACACATCAAAAAAATAAAATATATATTCGTACAAATTAACATAAAACAAGTTCTTTTAAAATTATAATAAACCTAACCTAACCTTCGGAACTCTGCAAGTTATAATTATTTTTAATTTCTTAGGGAGCAATATTTCCACATTTTTCAAAATAATTTTATCAAGAGACATCAATGTTTTTATTTAATTTTGCCGTTTTAAACTGTCATTTACTAACACTTTTTTCACAAGTGAATTAAATTTTTTTAAATCACTCTCACTTTTTTAATTCACTCTGCAACAAATAATGTATTTAAAATAACATCAGGCAGGAAATTAACACTCACCATAGTATTTATCTGATATTATCAGCCATTTTAATTATTTTTCACGGCACAAATGGCAGACAATAAAGCTTTTTAAATAGATGACTTGACGCCTATCATCGACGATTGTCATGCACTAACTGATTAGTTTTTTGTTTTGCCAAAATTAAATATTATAATTTGAAATTGAATAAAATATTGTACAAACCACGTGAGCTAAGAAAGTTTGTTCACTCTAAGAAATTAACTCACTTGCCCTTACGGGCTTGTGAGCTATACTTTCTTCTCATGAATAAACGGTACCTGAGCTCACTTGGTGTGTAAATATCGATTATTTATTGTTTTAAATTTTAACGGTCATTGTGATATGTTTTTTATTACGTTTATACTTATTGAATTGTAAATGATTTTATACCACGTTTTTATAATTTTTCACATAAGTTTTACTTTGTTATGTTATACAGTTATCAATTTTTCTAAATTTCATTCAGCTCCTGATGAAGGGGTAAGTGGTGCTGAAACCGGTCGAGGTCGAAAATAAGTAAAATTTTGACTGCACATCCAGGAATTTTTTCAACCCTAATTACCATTCCAGTCAAGAAGAACCCTCACAGATATTAACTTTTTTTTGAGTTTATTTTCATTATTGTTATCAAATTTTTCGAACAAATCCAATGCAGTGTCTATTGGCAGACAGTACCAACATAAGCGAAAATATTATTATTAAGTTCGTAATACTTCATTCTTTGTCCTGATTTTGAAAATATTTTCCATATTTCGCGGAAAACAAAAAAAATCATATACGTATGCATGTACATTATTGTTGTCATTATTTTTTAAAACGTCTATTATTTGTAATAAAATATTTAGAATTTATGCTTTTGGTCCAGTTTTATGTAAAAAGACTAAAAATATAGTGTAGTGAATCTGCGGCTGGGACAGAATAAAAGATACACCTAGTAAAACATGTAAAAAGCTCAGGACAAACCGAGCTTTCACAGTAGCTTTTGCTTGTGCTACAGAACAGAACCCACCTCTGCTCGGCCCAAATAAATTTTAATTTCGTCGTTGATGCTCTGTTTTTTCTTTTTTATCGCCTCGGTTTTTTCCTTGCCCGTTGTGTTGCCTTTTATTTCGAGTGTTATTATTTTTTTGCGGTCGAATGAAGCTTGATTTTATTACGAGCCCTGCACAGCGCAGCCTGTACGGGCGTTATCTAATTTGTTAGGGCTGGATTTTTTGCTCTGATGGTGCTTTATGTGGGCAATTACTGATAATTTAAGAGAATTAGGGTTTACACTTCCGTATTAATAACTCCGCAGAGACAATGTTTTATCACGAAATTACACTCATATTAACGGAATTTTACTTTTACAATCATTTTGTGTTTGGATTACCCTCCAAACACAAAATGAACACTGAACACTGAATCCATTTTTAATTATTATTTCTTTTGCAAGATTCTCTAATCAAGTTCATTAAAATCTGGTTATTTCAGCGTAAAATTTAAATATTTTAATTATGAAAAGAATTTTTTGTGAATAACATGCTACCGGTAGATATCTACTTTTTTCCTTAACGTAGGAAATGCAATATTAAATTTTTCAATTAGCGATATCTGCTTACTTATTAATTTTATTTAATTAATTAATTTGTTTAGAATTAAAGTTATCAAAATTATTGTTTTAATATCTTTGTATACCGTGAGTATTTTTTAACGTGAAACATTGGGTTTGTCATATCCATGTTTACGACTCGATATTTGATTGACAGCAATGTATTTGCCTGTCCTATTTAAAATGAAACATAGGGAACGAATTTGAGATAAGTATTATAATATATTTAAATATTGCAAGTAAATTAGCCAAGTCAGAAAACCACTCGAGAGCACTAAACATATTTCGGGCATAAAGTGCACATAATATTTTTTTACAGCTAAATTTAATTTTTAGGAAACGTATAATTATTTAAACAAAATTAACATCTAATGACATATTGTCAATATGACAGATAACCGTTGAATTTTCCTATAAGTTACGACTTGACATTTGGTTGACAGCAATGTATTTGCCTGTCTCATTTAAAATGAAACATAGGGAATGAATTTGATAGAAGTATTATATTTAAATATTGTAAGATATTTGGCCGTCAGAAAATCACTCGGGCATAAAGCAGGTATAATTATTTAAACAAAATTAACCTCTATTGAGGTCTTGTCAAATGTCAAATTCATTGCCTATGTTTCATTTTAAATGGGACACACAAATACATTGCTGTTAATCAAATGACAAGTCGTAACCATGGATATAACAAATCATATGTTTCACGTTAAAAAATACTCACGGTATTGTGAAAAATACTAAATAATTTAATAATTTTCAAATAATTTTCAGTGTCATGGGAAATAAAATAAATTAAAATAAAAAATTTTATACTTTGTTTTAGCGTAGGTTCTTGTCATCATCATCATCATCATCATCATCATCATCATCAAATGTAACCATTCGCCTTTCCAAATTTATATTATATTGACAGTAGGTCGGTAAACAAAAATTTAAATATTGTCATCTACAAACTTTAGTTTGTGTTTTAGGTATCTTACTCTGCAAAATAAACTTCTTCGGAGCAAGTTCACCCCTTGTAATCCAATATTTTGATTGTTCTTTCGTCTTAGAAGTATAATGGTGCATCCCCAGTATCATCAAAAGTAAGAAAAATTGATGCAAAAATCCAGCTTGTTTCACTTAAATCTCACCAAGTGGTCTGTTAAATAATAAAATGAGTGTATCTATATAGATTGTTTCGAAAATTACAATATGAAATCGTTAGAAAATATATACCCGACTTAAAGAGCAAGGAACACAGGACCGATTTCCAGGAAGTCCTGAACACTGAAACTTAGGGACATGGGAATACCAGAGCAATAGCTGAGGAACACTGGAACACTGCAGTCGGAGCTCAGAAACACCGGAGTACTGGCGCGATGGTTCGGTCTCAATGTAGGCCACTGGTTCGATGCGGAGAAGACTATTCTGATTGCTTCAGAATGTTAACAGCAAAACTAGCGCAATGCTTGCATAAAAGTCACTAACGTGGAGGTGAAGACTATTCTGATTTATGTTTACATTAAACGACATGTATGTATACATATATGAATTTGTGTTTATGAATCTGTATGGTCTTACTTATCTTGATGACCGTGTAAAGGAACCGAAATATCTGTTTTATAAATTCTGTGTGAGATTTCTTGTAATTGTTAAATGCGTAAAACACCAATACCATATTTACAATACTGCAATTAAGGTACTGTTTTCTTGAAATAGTACAAAAATGAAAATAATAAATTTTCTCCTATTCATATTTCGAGAAACCTGTTTAGTAGGAATGACGATGGGTACCCGGGTACTCGGAACCTACCCGATAATAATGTATCTGGGTATAAAATTTCTTACCCGATTACCCGAAATATACCCGCTGCTCGTTAATTAACCGATATCCTTTAATTACCCGAACAGTTTTCAGCTGCCGGAAAGATTGTATCTAAAAGAAGAGCTTTTTATTACCATCCCTTAGGTAATTAATATAATTTATGTTAAGTTTTTTATAGAGGTACAATATATTATTTATTTGTATTACTTTTTATTTAATACATATATCTAAACAATAATTATGAATTTTATTAAAAAGTAAACTGCTAATAATTAACAAATTATGTATATGTACTTAAAGGATAATGGGTAATTAAAGGGTATCGGGTAATTAACGGGTAAAGGGTACTATCCGGGTAGTTGTTTCGGGTACTCTGGTACCAAAATGATCGGAATTCGTAATTCGTACTGTTTAGTTTATATTGTGTATATTTATTGCAGGGTACTGATAATCAAACGATTGAAACTTTGTTGTATGAATAATTAATAAGTTTTTCAAGATCAAGATCTCGTCTCTTCTTGTCGAGATTTCAAGTATGTAATCTCGCCTTGACCGAGAATTTATCTTGAAATTTATTTGTATCTTGATATCGAAATGACGGCGACAACGCCATAGTTCTCGTCACTAAAAATCGAGGGACAGTCATAAACAGCTTAACTGGCCCTATACTATCGAACTATAGAAAGGATCGAGTTTTGTGTATAAAAGTGACAGTATTCAGTCTTATTATTTATGGTAGGCAGAAGTTTTAGGTTTCTTTGTGAACCGAAGTGATGAGCGGCTAAGCTGTTTATGACCGTCCCTCGATTTTTGGTGACGAGAACTACAATAACATCTACATGTTGAGGCTAAAAACTTATGAATAGCTCCTCGTATGAATTATTTAATTTGAAAGAGCTATGAACTTCATTTCTTTGTAACTATTCATTTTTATTTTTATATTCATATCTTTCGATATATCCATAAATATCTGACGAACTAAATATTTCTTTACGTGAAATCTGAAATATTTGTTATACATTTTTGTGTAGTGAACAATGTGTAATATTCCAAGAATGCGTTTGGAACGTATAAGAAACTCCACTCGTAAATATTTCCAAGCTTGAAGAAGGCAGGTCAACGATCGTAAGCATCGAATTTGAAGCGGTATTGATACGAGAACTAACTTTATTCTCCAGTGTTGATCTTCGGAGATATTTTAATAAAGGCTGCACAGGGATGATAGCAAAACGAGGTGATATATCAAAATGCAGAAACCACAAATAATTAATGTATTCGGGAAATTCGTTTTTCGAGGTAACTCCACTAGCTATAATTCAAACTTTGCCCGGGAGTCAATGCGTAGTCCGTGTAATTATTTTTCCATGCGAGCGGGCCAGCCGGCACACTCAGCAACGGAGGCACAGATTTTTTTGAATAGGAAAATAAGAGAGTTAAAACATAGAAAAAGTAGTTACTAGGTTTTTGAAAGTTATTTAATAACTCACTTTATTTTCTCCACATTAAAAATGAAGTGGACACTTTAAGCTTGATTCTAAATCAAGAAAGTCTTATAATTGTTTTGAAAGTTTTAGTGTTACAGCATTCTCAGTGGAGTCTTCTACTATTTTTCTAATTATTTATTTTATGAAACTTTGTATACGAGTAAATTCAAAGCGATCTGCTGTTTTCGAAAGTCTTTTTATTCGTTAAGCTGTAATAATTTTTACCTCTCGCTAAGAGAGGTATTGGATTCATGCTAAAATTCGCATATCCAGATTTTATTGAATAAGCACGATTTAAGGTTCCTAGAATCCGATTATAACATTTTTAAAATGATATCTGTGTGTGTGTGGATGTGTGGATGTGTGTATGTATGTGTGTCTGGATGTTGGAGGAACGATTCCTCAAAAACTATAAGACTTAAAAAATATTTAACTGCAGTTTCCTCAATTTGACATTCATGAGAAGAGCTGAAAAGGTTTGGTAACAATTGGACAACCGGAAGTAGTAGTTTCTTAGAAAAATTCTTCTAATTATATTTTTTTGGAAATTTTTGTTATGACAAATATTGAAGATCAAAATTCTCCATCTAATACACTTAAAATTTTTATTATATCTTGTATAGATTTAGAGATAGACATTATAATATATATAATATTCTAATCGCAGAGGCTAAGGCACTAAGGAAACCACTTGACATCTTCAAATGTTTATAATATAGTTTGTAAATGACATACGTATGTTAGTGTCAAAAATCAACAGTTTTAGTGACATTCTGATGGTTTTTTCTGGGAAGTATATTTAATCTTCCTTATTGTTTTAATGGGGTCCCATGGCCGCGTGCCTGAGTGTCTGGTCGCGAACCTGGGGGAACCGGGTTCGATCCCGATAGACGCCAAATATTTCCAATTTTAAATGGCACAAAAGTGACCCCTGTGGTGCACTCTACACACCAGCTATGAGTGCCCGTGAGGTGACGCCTGGTAAGCGCCCGCACGGTAAAATATATCGTCATCATTACCGATGTCTACATGTGTTGTAGATACTGGCACACCCAGAAATGGGTAATATGCCGTGATGATATATTATTTTATTATTATTATTATTTTAATAATAAAATCTTTGAATTATAGGTAAAATGCATATATCCATCAGAAATACCGCCAATCTGATTAATGAATTGGAAGAATCTCTGAAATTTGGGAATTTCTACATTCAATGAAAAATAAATTTAATTTGAATTATATATGTGTGCAGAAGACATGTTAAGTACAATAAAAAAAAAAAACAATATTTGGGTCAAGTTCTGTGATATTTTGTTATAAAACGACGGTTCGAGAGGAAAGTGCAATACAATACTTATATAGCCTAATATGGAAATGGCGAGAGGTGTTGTGCTGGCCACAACAGATTTTTTCGTAATACTATACTGTTACTATGATATAACAGGACTAAAAACAAAAGTGAAAAGATAAAAATAACGGTTATTTTTTGTACCATTCGTCTACAATTAAGGATAACGTGTTCTTAAAAAAACACAATATCTTGATAGATCGTTGTCAAGGAGAATTTATAAATCAACAAAAAAGTTGTTCAGTATGACAGGAAAATAAGAATTTTATTATTCCTAAATGTTTAAATTTTATGTTATTAAGAAAATTTTTGAACGAACTCGGTTGATTATAAACCTCAGCCGCGTCCGTTATTTGTCTAGTATCGGCCTAAAGACGTTATAACTATTTTATTTTAGTATTCTACAACGTAGTTGTTAAACTCATTGGCTGGTAGCACAAGCGTGGTTCTAACACCGGTGTTTACTAGAACCGTGTCAACGATTTGACACATACAAGTGTTGCCAATATATTGATCCAGTTGAAAATTTACTGACAGTTATATTCAATAAATTTGACCTCGTTATTTAAAACTGTTTTTCCTAGAAACAAGTTAAAAAACAAATCAAATTAAATAATTTTAAATAGTGTCGTCAAATTTATTGAATATGGCTGTAAGTAAATTTTCAGCTTGATCAATATATTGGCAACACTTGTTTTGTTAACAAACCTGAAGTATATGTCAAGTCGTTGACACGGTTCTAGTTAACACCGGTGTTAGAACCACGCTTGTGCTACTTGCCATTGTGTTCTCAAACAAATTGATATTTCGAAATGACATATCTTCACCCACAATAAATCGTAATATTAACCTAATTCTAATTTAAAAATACGTCATGTGGATTACTGAGTTTGGGGTTATGAAACGAAATTATAGTCTTGTATGTAATATATTAATCGTAGATAATGTACATTAGGTATATTCCTACATGTAAAACTATGTAATGTGTGTAAAGAAATGCTTTACATAAGAGCAGTAGGACTTTAATGTAAATTGTATAATGTTATTGTTCTCATGGTATTAATACTATGTTATGTATATTTATTTAGGATTAGTAGATATTGTAAACACAGAAATCCTTTCATTAATTAGATTATTTAAACAGGGTATTACATTACTATACATATTTGTAAATTATTATTATGGAATCAAAGATTAACACAGAATTATTCGCATTATTTTCATACTGCTTATAATATTACTAGGATAAAATATGACGGGTACGTAGAATACAAAATTAGGGCAAACAAATGAATGTTTGTGCAAACAAATTTCATTTTAGCTAGCAAACATACACTTTAGATTTTAGATAGATTATTTCTGCAACATTAATTAAATATTCTGAGCTTGGTCTTCATATAAAACAGAAAACTATTTGTAGGTATTTGCAGTAATTCTTTATTTGTAGCTTGGTGTACATACATATTTACATAATAGTTAGTTATTACAATATATGTGCAGTGGCGGGCAAAAGTATGGAATCTTTTAAATATTTTTCTCGCAAATTTGAATCTTATTTTTTAAAGTCAGTATATCGAAGAATAAATTCACAAGAAATCTTTTGATATTGGCTGTTCGATTTAATTGAAATAGCATATACGTGTTTTTTCGATCAGCAAAAGTAAGAAACAATATTAAAAATATAATTTCAATGGTCTTACTCTCAGTAATATTTTGTCATTTATTTAGTGACTTGATGTTAAGATGGGTAAAAATAAATATTTTTCGGACGACTTACAAGAAAAGGTAGCACAGCTCTATAAAGATGGCGTGAAGCAGTGTAATATTTTTAAAACTTTAAAAATTCAAGATTAAAAAAAATCTTTCTATGAGAGTGTTAAAACTAATATAAAAGTCGGTCGTCCAAGAAAAACCAGTGCTAGAATTTAAAAAAAATCTTGCTATGGGAGTGTTAAAACTAATATAAAAGTCGGTCGTCCAAGACATACCAGTGCTAGAATTGTCTAAAACATTCGGAGTTTACCGGTAAGTGATCCTACTTTATCATCAAGTGAGCCATAAAATCTAGTTCAAAATATTTGGTTTCGACGGGAGTCAATATGTTAGACGTCCCGTGGGTAAGAGATATGATTAAAAATATTAAAAATCTACTAAATATGGAGGAAATAATATCATGGTGTGGGGATGTTTTTCTCGCTCTGGCACGGGACCAGTTATAAGAATAGTACCAAAAGTGATCCGGTTTTACCTCTGGCTAAGAGAGGTATTGGAATTATGCTAAAAATCACATATCCAAATTTTAGTGAATAAGCACGTTTTAAGGTCCTTATAATCCGATTATAACTTTTTTAGGATGATGTCCGTGTGTGTGTTGTGTGTGTGTGTGTGTGCACGCGTGTGTGCGTGCGTGTGGATGTGTGAATGTTGGAACCACGGTTTCTCAAATACTGTTAAGATTTAAAAAATATTTTACTGCAATTTCCTCAATCTTACATTCCTGGGATGAGCTGATCAGATTTTGGTAACAATTAGACAACCGGAAGTAATAGTTTCTTTAAAAAAATCTTCTAAATATTATTTTTTGAAAAGTTTTTGTCATTACTAATATTAAAGAATTTAAAAATCTCTATCCGATACATTTAAAATTTTTAATATATCTTCTATGGAGTTAAAGATAGGTACATATAAATATATGAAATAATAAGTTGTAAATTAATCTCGCAGCCCATGGAAAAATTAAAATGTTTGTAATTGACAGATAAATGCGAGTGTCAAAAGCCAAAGACATTACTAAAAACTTTTTCTGGGAAGTACATTTAATATTTCTTATTTTATTATTAATTAAATATAAATACATATATAACATATACCCTGCAGAAATACCGCCAATCTCATCAATGAATTGGAAGAATCTCGAACATTAAAAGAAGAAGAGTGAATATAAACAATTAAAAAATATGAAAACATATAAAGAAGATACGTATTTTTGTGTGTATCAGAAATGTCAAATATGTACAATACTTATACAGGCTGTCCCATTTAAGGTACGAATGCATTGGTATCTCGAGAACCGTAAGAGCTACGAGGTTGGTTAAATTAGACAAAAGTTGCCCCATTAGGAGGCTATTTTAATGGTGTTTTGTTATTTGCGAAAAAATGCATAGGTCACTAGATACAGGTGAAAATGTAAATTTCGCGATTTTCTTTTTATGCTTATAACTTTGTTATATGAAATAATACGAGATTCTGGTTTACACTTTCTTAGGGCACTTTTGTATGGTGAATTTTCAGAAGTACTCAAATTTTTTTTATATCTAACCATTTACGAGTTACCGATAGCAACTTTCATTTTTCATATGGAGTTCATATTAAGCTATGGCATTTTTAAATAGAGATTTTTTTTAGCTTTACAATGATATTAAACAATAATAATTTATTTTTATAATTAAAAGAAAAATTAATAAAAATTGTTATTTATACTAAACTTAAATTGAAAAAATCTGTTGTGGCCAGCACAAGACCTCTCGCCATTTCCATATTAGGCTATATAAGTATTGTATTGCACTTCGCTTTCCAACCGTCGTTTTATAACAAAATCTTACAGAACATTACCCAAATATTGTTTCTTACTATATTTAGCATGTCTTCTGCACACATATAATTCAAATTATATCTATTTTTCATTGTATGAGGAAGTTTCTAAATGTCAAATATTGTTCCAATTCATTAACCAGATTGGCGGTATTTCTGATAGATATATGCATTTTATCACAATTTTACCTATAATTTCAAATATTTAATTAATAAAAGAATAAGAAAAGTTAAATATACTTCCCAGGAAAAGCTATCAGAATGTCACTAAAACTGTTGATATTTGACAATGACATATGTCATGTTATAAACATTGGAATTTGTCAACTGGTTTCCTTAGTGCCTTGGCCTCTGCGATTAGTATACTCTATAAATTATAGAGTCTTTATCTCTAAATCTATACAAGATATAATAAAATTTTTAAGTGTATTAGATGGAGAATTTTATGTTCTTCAATATTTAATAAAAAAAACTCCCAAAAAATTATATTTAGAAGAATTTTTCTAAGAAACTACTAATTCCGGTTGTTCAATTGTTACCAAAACCTTTTCAGCTCTTCCCAGGAATGTCAGATTGAGGAAACTGCAGTTAAATATTTTTTAAGTCTTATAGTTTTTGAGGAATCGTGACTACAACATCCAGACATACATACATACATACACACACACACACATACATCCACACACACACACACAGACATCATTTTAAAAATGTTATAATCGGATTGTAGAGACCTTAAATCGTGCTTATTCAATAAAATCTGGATATGCGAATTTTAGCATGAATCCAATACCTCTCTTAGCGAGAGGTAAAAAGTAAATCGAAGGCTGCTATGGAAACAACAAAAAAGTGCAACAATTGAATTTCTGAATTTTACTTGACAATAGTAGATTATTACGAGTAATAAACGAACTTTGACAACGAATGTAACAACTCAACATATCATATTTTTCCCAACGAGAAAAATTCATTTTTATTACTCGTAATAATCTACTATTGTCAAGTAAAATTCAGAAATTCAATTGTTGCACTTTTTTGTTGTTTGTTGTTTCCATAGCAGTCTTCGATTTACTTTTTTCAATTTAATTTTACTATAAATAACAATTTTTATTAATTTTTCTGTTAATTATAAAAATAAATTATTATTGTTTTATATCATTGTAAAGCTAAAAAAAATCTCTATTTAAAAATGCCATAGCTTAATATGACCTCCATATGAAAAATGAAAGTTGCTATCAGTAACTCGTAAATGGTTAGATATAAAAAAAATTTGAGTACTTCTGAAAATTCACCATACAAAAGTGCCTTAAGAAAGTGTAAACCAGAATCTCGTATTATTTCATATAACAAAGTTATAAGCAAAAAAAGAAAATCGCGAAATTTACATTTTCACCTGTATCTAGTGACCTATGCATTTTTTCTCAAATAACAAAACACCATTAAAATAGCCTCCTAATGGGGCAACTTTTGTCTAATTTAACCAACCTCGTAGCTCTTACGGTTCTCGAGATACCAATGCATTCGTACCTTAAATAGGACACGCTGTATAGCTTAATACGGAAATGGCGAGAGGTCTTGTGCTGGCCACAACAGATTTTTTTTATGTCGGGATATATTGGAGAAGGTATTAATACCATTTGCTGATGAAGAAATGCGTTTGCGTTTTTGTTTTGAGCGGGACAACGATCCGAAGCATTCATCAAAGTTTGTTAAAGAATTGGTTTTAGAGAAGAAATTGATGTTTCAAAATGACCTTCTCAATCTTCAGACTTGAATCCTATATAGCATCTTTGGTCGACAAATTCAGAAAAAAATTAAAAAATGCCAATTAATTGTGGGAGTCATTAAAAAATGAATGGCAAAGGATTCCTGCAGACATATGCAGGAAATTAATGGACTCAGTTCCCCGAAGATGTAATGGCTTCATATAAGTGTTGCAAAGAATTAAATTCTACTTTCAATTCAGTAATAATATTATTTGGCATGTTTTAACTGAGCAAATTGAATTTAAAATTTTATAAAAGTAGTACTTTTTATAGTGTTAGCCATGGAAATGAAACAAAATCACAAACAAATGTAATAAAGTTTTATTTGTCTGAAAAAATTGAAAATTATAAAATATAAGCATCATAATAATACTGCTAATAATTTGTAACTTTTCTTCGAATGAATAATTCTCCAATATCAATAATAATAACTCAAAAAGAGCGTTTCCACTGAGCCCTTCATTTGTAAACGAATATTCCGCCGCCACTGTCTGTCCTTATTCATACGGTTGTCAAATATCCCATTTTACACTTTCGATTTATTACTCTTTATCTTTTTACACGATTCATAAAATATATGTGTTTCGCACGCCAGTTTAATATTAATCATGTTCTATCCTTTGTATTGTGCTTTTTCTTTCTTTTTACTTGTATACAAATACATGTGTCCTACTAAAATATTATTGGCACACATTCCTCAAGGCTCTCTTAATCATATACGCACGCAAAGAAGACAGAAATATATAGAGAATTGTATTCGTATATTTGAAAATTTGGAACGATAAAAGTTGAATATGTTGATATTAATTTAAAATGCCATGTAAAATGATATTTTTAATTGCTCGTTCTCATAATAGATGGTAAACAGTAATAATATACTTGTTTCTTAGTAAAAATTTAGTTAGTTTAAACGAGAAATAATTTTCATAAATAAAAACGTACATGTATGAATAAACACACGCAATTTTTTAATGTGTAAAATTAATTATTCAATATTTTATTTCAAAAATATTGTTTATCTTCTTTACAAATATCTAATGTGATTCACGTAGTGAAAGTAAAATCCATCGCACATTATATACAGAGTGTTTCACAACTTCTTGATAAAAATAAAACGGAAGATACTACACGATGTGCTGATCACGAATCAAAAGGAATTTTTTGAAAATTCAAAAAATTAGTTGCACTTATAATGGAGGGTGCATTTTTAGTGCCACTGGTTTATTTACTAATTTGTAATATGACATTAGCTTTGTTCGATGACATGTACTAGGCCGCCCTAGTGTTAACTTTCTTACACTAACATGTTTTATGAGAAACGGGCAGCTTCTGGCAGGCTGTTCGATGACAAAAATTTTAAGAACTAGTGCTCACGTTTCTGACCTGACTCGCGAGGTGGTGTAGAACGTGCAGAGCAGGAGTGGGGGTAACTAAATGTTGTTCGATAGACATTTTAATTCTATCTTATCTACACATCTGTTTATTAACCTAAAATTTTACACATTGAGAAAATAAAATAATGGATTCAGATATAGTATATTCTCTTTATTTTGTTATATAAAGAATTAATTAATATATCTGTCTCTGAATCTGATGAAGAATCAAGTGATGATTGATCTTCGTCAGAATCGTTTATTAGTTCAAACATTATGCTCTTTAAAACAGACATTTCTACAGTCACTTCTTTGCAGCTTTATGATATGACTGTGTTTATACACAACCTAACCTTTTACACCTTTGGCTACGCTTGGCTTGATTACTCACAACTGAGCAAACTTGCCCAAATATACACTAGTGTGTTTTATGAAACCACAAGAATTAGACTGAACTAGTGTACACTACACTGCACTGCACTATTCTGCTCTGCACTTCAAGCACTTCTCATCGAACAGAGCTATTATGTTTCACTTTTACTTTAAATAATTCCTTTCTTTTAATCAATTTGTTTCATTAGAGTCGGTGCCTCTGTTAAACTTTACGCAATATTAAAGTTTTTAATTTAATATGAATTATTTTTATTTGATACCAGTGGCACTAAAAATGTACTCTCCATTATAAGTGCAACTAATTTTTCGAATTTTTAAAAAATTCTTATTGATTCGTGATGAGCACATCGTGTAGTATCTGTCATTTTATTTTTATCCAGAAGTTGTGACACACCCTTTGTACATCGTTTCAGTTAAAGAATGGAACAAATAGCATTTGAGAGCTTACTGTTTTTAATTATGAAATAAGGAAATTATATTCGTTAAATCGAACTTTGAACGTACTACATATTTTTATTCATTCAAATTTACACATTATATATTTATTCATTTAATTAAATACATATTTTTCTCGATATTTACCAATGCTATGACAAGTGTCTTAGTTTCTTTCAATTTAATTATTATTCTAATTTTCAATGTATTTTGAATACAATACTTATTCGTCCCCAAAATCTTACCGTTTGTGCAGACATCAAATGAAAAAAATTAGAACCTTAAAACTGTGTGTTAAAAACTATCAAAGTTTTAAAAAAAGTGATTAGTTTTTAAATATTTAATCAAGTTTTTAATGCAATTTCCTCATTTCTATATCTACGACAAACATTTACTCTATTCCAAATTATCACTACTTTCAAATCTTTTGCTATCGTGAAAGATATGTTGAATGACACACAAGTACATAGGTTACTATTGGTAATCAAAACTTGGACTAAAATATGTTTTTTTTTTTAAATTAATTATTTCATTTCAATTATGTTATGTGACTCCAATTATTAGCGAAGTCCGCTGTTTGAGAACAAAATAATCTCTAAATCGAGTAACAATAAAGACTTTCTAAACCTACAAATCGCTTTCAGTTTAGATGAGATTCACATCTTGACAATGACAACACAGATTTTGGTATGAACAAAGTTGATTTTTCTCAAATATCATCTCGAGAATTTTGAGTTTTATGTCTTTTTTCTAAAAGAATAAAACGAAGAAATGGATTTTTATTCCTTAAAAGAAATATTCATTTATTTAATAAAAATTTAATATCTCTAGAAACGGTTTTATTCTATTTTCAAAAGAATTCCTTTTATACTGTTTGTATGTTAACATCACAATGTGAATACTGATGTTAATGTAAACATGCATATGGGTGCTGTTTTAATAGAGTTTGTTTTATGTTGATGCTGTAAAAAACAGCGTCATAAATACATACCGAATTTTTTATAATTTATTCAAAAAGAACTACAAATGAACTAAAAACCACACTATAAATGTTTAGTAAATATAAAAAGCAATTACGATGTTAGTTGTTAGTCTTACAGATCCATTGGTTTGTATGGCAACACTTTAGAACAACAAAAATGAATTATACAATTTGATTTAATTTGATGCTTCAGATTAAATGTTAATATTATATATAATAAAATAGAAGCTAAGAAGGAATTCTTTGACAGTAAATTTGATGTTTTGTACAAATTATAGCAACGAACATGATTTGTTTAATTAGTGCGCGTCAACTTCAATGCGTAGTATGCTCCTGCAAAACCCTAAAATCTAATTTCTAATATCCTAAATAATGACTAGATTTAGGGCATATAAATTTAGGATTTAGATATTAGTGTGATAAAAGTGTAACATCGGACACAGCCTTAGAGCACAGCACCTATCTACTAGTATTAGTAATACTTTACATTTAGCATTTACTGTGTTACGAAATGCTATTTGCTCTGTACCTATAATTTATGTTAATTACAATTGAAAATAACCGCTTGGTTAGGTATTTGTCGCAACTATTTGTTACACAGTGTGGAGTGTTCGTAATCTAATTTTGTTATCTTGTTGCAGGTGAGTGGAGTGTCAAGCATAAGTCTCCCCAAACACTCAAGTATCTGGGAAATGTAAGTAATTTAGCCCGTTTGCATAAACTCTAATTTAATGCGAGTTCTTAACATACTTTATCAGTTCGCGCAATTAATTCCACCTAGGAAACCGAATAAAATAATATCCTCTTTATTACGGCTATTTATCTCTTTGCCCGTCTACTTAGCTCATGATAAAATGCGTCATATTAAATGTTATTTAAGAAAGATGATCGCGGCGCGGAATGAAATTTTTTAATAAAATTTGCATTTGATTAATGGGGACGTGGGACCGAGAAGCAACGCAGCAGCAGCAACCCTTCTAGGCATAAATCGCGACTATTTCATAGACCAGGTTTAGAGCAGTTTAGTTGCGCACTCAGAATAAATTCCTATGAATTTATGGTTATTGCCATGTTAGACCGAAATATTCTTTCTACTGGAAAATCTTTACTTTTAATACTAACCACAATTTACATTTTACATTTTAAATATTCTAATGAATTTTATATAAATCTTCCAAGTTTTATTTAAGAATAAAACAAAGAACTTATATATTTTCTTTCTGGATAAAAGTCCACTTAGAATACATAATTGGGCGAAATAAAATTGAATTGTTCACTACTATAAATTTTGCTTTAAGCAAACAAATTGTGCTATTTTAAAATTGCAAATAAGTCACCCATGCATACAGCCACACAACTACATGATTTTTTGAAGTGAAAACTTCTATAGGGACACCTTTACACTTTTTTCCTGGGCAGTGAACCAAGCTAATTCGTCACGCGTTACGGTTTCGGGTAAAATAGGAGAGGGCTGAACGTGACGTCACGTCAATTCGGGTCATAGCCTACGTTATTAATGCAAGGGCGGGAAACATCACAATGTTCAAAACAGATTAGCACACACAGCAATGGATAGAATGCCGTGATATATTTATTTAGTTATTTATATAACTAAATATATCTTACTTTGTATTTATTGTAGATTTTATTTGTACATAATTTTGAAAAACAGTATTAACAGCGTTATAACCGAGACAGACGACAAAAATTAATGATCATTAACGGTTAAATATAGTATACACACGTGAACTTGAGACTATTGACAGATGTCAAAATTGCGTCTATTAACAAACCAGAAAATATTGAATGTAGTAAGCTCATGCTACTTATTGTATTGTACTCATACAGTACAAAACAATAAGTAACACGTACATACTACAGTCAATATTTTCTGGTTTGTTAATAGACGCAATTTTGACATCTGTCAATAGTCTCAAGTTCACGTGTGCATACTATATTTAACCGTTAATGATCATTAATTTTTGTCGTCTGTCTCGGCTATTATACTCGCCATCAAATGATTATGGACTGATGTTCAACTTTTAACTTTTTCCGCACCCTGTCCCTTGCCCAGCGGTGTTGCCGCTTGTAACTTGACATGACCAGGAATGAACGCAAATGGCATATAATACATTTAAAACTAATTAAAATTTTTAATACATCGTAAATGAAGAAAATATTATAACAAATAAGTAAGGTAAGACAGTAATACGTAATATAAAATATAAAAATTATCTCTGTGGAAAATTTATATTTTGACCAAAGTGTCCACACAAGCTTCAAGGTCGCGTTTGCGTTAAAATACGATAACCGGCGAAATCTAAATAAAAGGTAAGAATAATTGATTATTAGGTGAACAGTAGATCTGCCAACACAACATGCTTCTTCAAAACCAAAGATTTTTTGAAAAAATTGTGTACATTGGCAATAATCGTTTTTGCCTGCCCATTTAAATTTTGTTTTCCTAAACGTTTTTTATAAGAACCAGAACTATTTAATTCATGAGTTTCAGTCATTTTCTTTTCAAAAGTCCAAATATAATGCAATTTATAGGATTGGGAATAAAAAGCGCACGCAAGTACTAACGAAAATGTCAGAATATAAAATGACATTGACAGATTACAGATATTTGTTCAGGTAGACACTTAAAAAATTTGGCATCAGTGTAGAAATCTCCAGTCCATAATTATTTGACGGCAAGTATACAATGTGGTTACAACAGCTAAATGATTCTTAAATATAATAAAGGAACTAAATAGCAACGATATCTAATAAAAAGTGATTATTACGATCAAAAGAAATGTCTTACAAAGGATTCTACGCTATTAATTTATGAAAAATAGTTCCAGATTGCTGTTGGACATAATGATCCATTTCTGTGTTTCTGTAAAGAGTGCCGTGGAACAAATGAAGAATAAACATCAACAACTCTTAGCGGAGAGTATTCCCATTCATCTGCACTATCGAGAAACTTTTTCTTAGAGCGTTTTGTGTTTTTGTTGGGAATAAGACAGATGACGTTAGTAATTTGTAAAGGACTTTGGTGACTTCTCGCACAACGTCGCCAGCCAGATGAATAAAAGACAAATGCGCGACTGTATCATAGTCAATTGTTTGTGGAGATCTCTTTCTCTCTTTAATAGAAACTTCCACCGAATATCATATTTTCATTCACCGCCACAGAAATAAAATTTACTATGATGAAATAAGTTTCGGATAAGTATTTGAATTTACAAAGAATACAATTATACTGTCACAGTAGTCATTTTCATCATCATTATCAGTGATACGATAGTTGGGTTCAGACTTGAAGTAGGTATCGTAGATATAGTATAAGTCACCAGAAGTCGAGGGATCATAATAACCGTTTATACACCCCTTAATTAAGTTCACAAAGAAATCTTAAATTGGTTAGTTACTGGTTTCTTAAGTTTGGCACAGATGTCCTACAAAAAATAAGAAATAATATATGAATTAAATTATAGATCTTTTTAACCTGTTACAACAATATGTCATCACCATTACCGATATCTGTGTACAAAATTGGATAATATACCGTGGTGATATATTTATTTATTTATCTTTGAGAGAACATTTAAGAAGTAACGGAGAAATTGTTACAGATTTTTTTTAAATATAAATAAAAAGTAAATTTACAAAATCATTTTATTATTGAAATAATTTAATATTATGAAACTTATAGGGCAATTCTGAACAAATCTGTAAGTCTTACAGATCTGTAAATCTGTAAAAACCTGATTAAAACGCATCTATTTTTGTTTATTAATATAAAATGAGCCTGTTTCACATTTTTCAAAAACTATTTTAAATGAAAGTTTATGGAATGATTTTCTTAGTAATAATTTTTATTTTAATAATTTGTTGTTATTTGTGGAAATAATTAAATAAAAAGATTGGCGTCCTGAAAAACTACCCCCCACTCCTGTGACGTAGAAGCACATACATTATATCATTAATAGCCAATAGGAAAATAGTTTTTCCATCACCTACGTTTATTCATATTATTTATATAAATAAACGTAGGCTAAAGTTTGTCACATGTTAATAACAAAATATTTTAATTTGACATTTGACGCTGACATTGCTCATTGTAAATGAATAATAAAATAATAATGGCTAATTCAAATTACACTCAAGCTAAATCGGATAATTAACCGAAGGTCGATAGCTGGATGATGGCTGAATTTATATCAGAACGATTGTTTTACTGCTACCGAAATAAGGGGTGTTAAAGAGTTATTTATTTATTTATTTATTATATAAATTGATAATATATTTTAATTTAAAGTTCTGGACGTGATTCTTATTGGACACTTGTTTGACAACTTTGACAATACACTTGACACTTTAGAACCGCTGAAGATGTATGTACTCTGACGTCACATTCTGTTTCAGATCACGTGACTTATTTAAAATTTTATCCAAATTTCAAAAAATAATTGTAAAATATCTAAAGGATATTTCGTGATATTTTCAAATTTGAGGCTCTTTAAAGAACAATATCTTTTCAAATTTAATACTTAGTAGTCATATAAAAATTCTTGCAACAGCCCTATTATACATTAGGGTGGCAACTTTCGTTGCGATTTTGTTCATTTATTTACAGATTTACAGATCTGTAAGACTTACAGATTTGTTCAGAATTGACCCATTATTTGTTTAAATTAATATTAGCATTTGTTAAAAGATACATAGGTTACTTATCTTTACCCATTGACAGCTGTCATCTACGGCTAATAAAACGAAAACGAGTTAGTGGTTACTAGCTTCGGAATTAACTTCAACGATGCTGCTTATGTTTTAAAGGAATGTTCTCATTTTCAAATATTTTAATTCATTTTTCTTTCAAATAATTCCCAATGAAAGACAATAATTATTGCAGCAAATATTTTTCAATAACAATGTAAAAAAAAACCGTTACAACCATTCAATGGCTACTTTATAATTTAAAATAGTATATCATTGACATTTCTGGTACACACGAACAATTCTAATTACATTTCTTCTTTGTATATTTTCATATTTTTTAATTCATTCTATGAACAATTTTTTCTTGTAAAAGTTCATGATGCTTCCAATTCATTGCTAAGATTGGCGGTATATATGTACCTATAATTTTAAATAATTAAATAGTAATAAAATAAGAAATATTAAATGTACTTTCCAGAAAAAGTTTTGAGTAATGTCTCTGGATTTTTGACACTATATATTTATTTGTCATTTATACATTTTACTATGCATTTTAATTTTTCGACTGCTTTGTTTGGGCTATGAAATTTATTGCAGCATATCTTATATATATTTCTCTAGCTTTAAATCTATCTCTATCTCTAAATCTATAGAAGAAATATTTTTTTTAAATGCGTCGGATAGAGATTTGTATATTCTTTAATATTTGTAATAACATGAATTTAAAAAAAATATATTTATATTTTTTTTAAGAGACTAGTAGGTACTTATGGTTGTCCAATTGTTGCCATAATCTGATCAGATCTTCCCATTAATATCAGATTGAGGAAACCGTGGATAAACATTCTTTTGAGAAACGCACACGCACGCACACACACACACACACACACACACACACACACACACACACACACACACACACACACACGCGCGCGCGCGCGCGCGGACATTATCGTAAAAATGTTAAAATCGGATTGTAGGGACCTCAAAACGTGCTTATTTAATAAAATCTAGATATGTTTATTATATTTTTAGAATCCAATACTTCTCTTATTAAGAGGTAAAAATGTTAAAATCAATTAATAACTTTTCAGTCTGTTGGTTTGACAAGTAAACCTTTTGCTTTGTAAATTTATCTTTGGAATAATTGGCCTATTACCGGCGCGTCAATATATTTTTCCAATCATTCATTCTTAAGATAAAAAAGGTACTTATTAGTATTTCCAAACGTCAATAATTTTGCAAAAAATGCCTTCGTTATCCATAATAGTATCCGAAATATTATCTTCATTTCAATGATCACCCTAATTTCAGAAATATACGTTTGTTTTCAGGACGTTTTCTGCAAATTTATATAGAACTACTGTGACACAAATGAAGTGAACACTATTGCTAGTGATAATAAAACGAAACTGTACCATTAGACCTCCTTAATACCTCCTAACGAGAACGATATTCCTTCATAAAGTGGAATAAAATTCAAATTATTGCAGCATCCCGAATCGTTAGCACCAGAGCCATCTACACTGGTCTCAATTACCACGTGTATTATTGCGCCGACGTTGTTTCTCCGCCACAACAATTAACCCTTGTTCACAAGCTGCACGCTCATTGCCGCAGCTATGTCTTAAATATAAAGCCGAGTGTACACGGTAAACAAGCATCGAAGAGCATCTACATGAGAGAGGAACATGACTGTTATTTAATCTAAATGAATTGGATTCTGTTGGAATTATAATGAAAAGCGTGATGCTTTCGGATAGCATACTTATTCAATTATGGATTATTATAGAAGCATATGATATCGAGTATAGTAATCATACATATATATTTTTTGTTAGTCAAAAAAGTGCAACGGTCGGAATGTTCAGTGGCAAAGGCATCTTTCTGTCGATACATTTACTATTTAATACTAAAAATAATTAAAAAGCGGGCAACAGGCGTTTAACATGGGAAATCAGTATTTCCTTGCGTTAAACTTCCCACTTAAATTTATACAAAAATGTTTCAAATAAATGTTGTAGATAATTAAATTTATATCTAAAGCCCGTTTGACATTATACTATTTTCGTCTATTTTCATACTATATTTCTAGACAGATTTTTGATCGAGTTCCATACAATTTCCATGCTTTCAAGTCGTGTATAATCGGAAATCTTCGGAATGCATCGTATTTTAAATCAAAATAAATGAGTACCAACCTAACAAATTTGTACAGTTAACTTATTTTTGAAATGGATAAAATACAAAAAATTAGGAGTTACACAAATTCATTTTAAATGTGTCTGTGTCATATTAGATATTTTATATTAATGTTATTGAAATGTTATTTATAACTTCACACTTTGTAAAATAAATAACATATAACAAAAGTTGGCAACTGTTGATATTACGACTTCGCGCATGCGAATTAACGACCTAGTACGAAACCGTATTTCTAGTATAGAAATATACGCCCGGCCGTATATTTCTATACTAAAATCTCGGATGAAAATTTCTGATTTACATTATACTAGATTTGTCTAGAAATTTATCGGAAGGATCTTGTACTAGAATCTATACAAAAAAGTATAATGTAAAATAGTCTTAAATCATTAATCAGATTTTATTTTACATATGTAATAAGCCGTAAAATCCAATTTAAAATTTTATAAATATTGCTCATTTGTACAGATAACCATAGAATTTAAACAAAATACATATCATTTGTATTGTCAGAATTTCGATTTTTCATGATACAAAATAAAAATAAATAAATTCTCTGTAGTAATTTAGATGTAGATTATGAAAACTTAGGTGTAGAATATAATTATCTGTAATTATTATTTGAAAATTGAATTTCTGACAGTTCAGACGATATGCTTTCTTTGTAATTTTGTTTAAATTCCATGGCTATCAGTACAAATGAGCAATATTTATAAAATTTCAAATTGGATTTTACAAGTTACTAAATATGCAAAATAAAATCTGATTAGTGATTCAGGTGATTTAACTTGATTCTCCACATTTTTATCTTAAAATTGCGCAAGGAAAAACTCATTTCGAATTTTAAACGCATATGGCCCGCTTTTTAATTAACACCCCGTATATATATCGGGATCATCCTCAGGAAGAAATAAATTAATTTTAAACTATTACATTTGTGTTTTACATTTATTGAAGGGCATTCATAATTTAAAATAATTATGTCAATAATAAAATCATTTTAAATTATGAATACCCTTTACGGCAATAAATGTAAAACAACTGTCACAGATAAAAATTAATTTATTTCTTCCTGAGGATGATCCTGGTAGGGTCGAAACGTTGAATAGATAATAAAAAAAATTACATGACTGCATCCCAGAATAATTTACTTTCCTAACTATCCAATCCAGTTACGAAACTACTTTCCTTCATTAAAAATGGAACTAGAACATTAGTACATAATCTTTAATTTTAAAGTAGAAAAGTTAAATTGTATTTATCGTTAGACCATTTCTGAGGGGGCTTACGCCCTCCCTGTTTAATTTTTCGCCCCCTCTCCCTGTTCAATTTTGCACCCCTCAGTTTTTCATTTAAATAAAAAATCATTCTGAATGTTATTTTTTATGCACTTCAAGTATCATACATTTTACCCCATCTTACGTAGAATCATAGCTGAGTTAGAGAGTAGATTTTCCAATGAAAATTATAACATATGTATATGAAGCAATTCATGCCTTTACCCAAATTCTCAGTAATGATTTTCTTCTTCCCCTGATTACACATTATCATATATCTGAGAATATTAAACATGAATGCATTATTGCTAAAAAAAATACAAATTGTGTTGGATATACATTCTTTATTAAAATCATTTATTAAAATTTACAATTTACACACTTTTGAAATTGGAAATAATATTACCTATTAGTTCATGTTCACGAGAGCTATCATTCAGTGTATTAAAACGATTAAAATCTTATATTAGATCCACGATGAACCAGGAGCGACTTAGCGCAATAGCCCTAATGTCAATTGAGGGTGTCGGTGATATTAATGTAGATGAAATTATAGATAAAATTGCTCGTAGAACTAATAGCAGAAATGAGCTAATATTGCCTAATAATAAGTAATGTATTTAATATAATATTAAATCAAAATTTGGCTATTTATTATATAAATAGTAAATTACTGTATCATATTTTTTTACCTCTCGCTAAGAGAGGTATTGGATTCATGCTAAAATTCGCATATCCAGATTTTATTGGATAAGCACGATTTAAGGTCCCTAGAATCCGATTATAACATTTTTAAAATGATGTCTGTGTGTGTGTGTGGATGTGTGTATGTGTGTATGTGTGGATGTGTGGATGTGTGTATGTGTGTATGTCTGGATGTTGTAGCCACGATTTCTCAAAAACTATAGATTCCTCAACCTGACATTCCTGGGAAGAGCTGAAAAGGTTTTTTGTAACAATTGAACAACCGGAAGTAGTAGTTTTTAAAAGAAATTCTTCCAAATATTAATTTTTGAAAATTTTTGATATTACTAATTTTGAAGAACAAATTTCTACACCTGATACATTTAAATTTTTTATTATATCTTCTATAAATTTAGAGATAAAGCCGCTATAATATATAGAATATCGGGATATAACAAGTCGAGTAGTCGAAACTACACTAAGGAAACCAGTTGACAAATTCAAATGTTTATAATATAATTTGTAAATGACAGATTTCAGTGTCAAAAATCAAGAGTTTTAGTGACATTTTGATAGCTTTTTCTGGGAAGTACATTTAATCTTTCTTATTGTTTTATTAATTAAATATTTGACATTATAGGTAATATGCATATATCCATCAGAAATACCGCCAATCTGGTTAATGACTTGGAAGAATCTGTGACATTTAGAAACTTCCTCATACAGTGAAAAATAGATATAATTAGAATTATATGTGTGCAGAAGACATGTTAAATACAATAAAAAACAGTATTTGGGTAAAGTTCTGTATTTTTTTGTCATAAAACGACGGTTCGAAAGGGAAGTGCAATTCAATACTAATATAGCCTAATATGCTGGCCACAACAGATTTTTTTTCTATAGTAGTACATTTTATGTTTCTGGTTTATGTAGAGCTTTTTTTTATAATAAAATTATATATTAATTTATTAAATGTCATTTTTAATTATTTCGTTCTAAAAGTGCGCCCTGCTGCGTTCTCCCTGTTAAAAATTCCTAATGACGCCCCTGTCAGGAGTATGTATTTTCTAAAGTTCTTTTGTATTTATTCCTTCAAATATAAATTAATGGGTAAACTAAACATATAAATAAAATAAATTAATTAATTCAAAATGTAGAAACAAAACTTTTCGTGTAATACAATACAATAAATGTTATGTTACAATTTCCGTAGTTTGAACTCTTATTCCTCTCGTACAAATTCTCTCTCATCGAAACGCTTTAGTGCAAGTCGTGCATTGCATTTGCATAACATGTGCAGGTGCAACTGAGCCAACTGGGATAATATTCGGTATTTATGATACTTTGTAGCTGTCTACATCTGTGCTGATGGTTCCTCCAGCTCCTAAATTGGATTTAGACACTTGAGAGTGTGAAGTTGCTGCGGGCATTAGCTCTCGGGGAATTATCACACTCACTCTGCTCTGCTATGCTGCTGTTTGTTTAGGAATGATGGAAATCAAGTTACCTGGGTATAGGGATCATTTATACCGGCGAAACATTTCCACAGATATCAAATTCTATAGGGAATTCCCACGCAAAATTTAAATTATTGAACAAGATGGGAGATGAAAACTACTTCATTAAACATTGCTGAAAATTGTAACGTTTCTAACACGACGTGTTTGTAAAATTAGACTCTCTTCAAATGCAAACAAAAATTATTTACATTAAAGGGGTCTTCCATTACAGTAATAAATTTAAAAAATTGTTACTTTTAATAAAACTAGACTTTAACAGGCAGATTCATCAAAAGAATTAAATTCGGAGTTCGTTAATCTCATTTTTATTCAGAACTAAATTTTTTGGCATTGGAGCTATTCACGAAACAGAATAAGGTTGGAGTTAAATTTAATACTAAATTATGTATAAAGTTAATTCATTTTATAGTTATTTACAGTAATAAATGTTAATTAGACACATCTAATGGATTCAGCCTATCTCTAAAAACTCTTGGCTTAATGCGTCTACGTTCATTTTGCTCGTCATGAAATTGTAAAAAACGAAACATATTCAACTAAAATAAATAAATAAAAGTTGTGATTTACTGCACGATATTAAAGTAAAGGTTATCTGTGAAGTGTAACAATATATCTTTATCCACAACTAACAAATATTATGTATATTATTATGAACAAGTTTCAATATAATTAGTATAAAATTATACTTACAATTTGCCAAAAAATCTTGAAAATATTTATTTATTTATTTTATTTATTTATTTACAATCTGGGCTGCACAACAGGAAAAATCCCAATAACAGTACAGCACTAGGAGAATTTAAACATAATAATTACAAAGTTATCAGACAAAAATAATACATATACTGAAAATGAAATAAAGTAGATAAGAATAATTACGAGATTGTGGGAAAAAAAAATTAAATACATATATTATAAAGAAAAGATTTAAATGTTCTGAGAGAACAACTAAATATGTCAGGAAAATTTGGCACACTTGACAATTTATTATACGTAGATATCATTCTGAGAAAGGGAGCATTACTGGCAGAATTCGTTCTACAACTCGCCAATGCGAACAACATTTGTGATCTAGTGGAATATGTTGGTATTCTGAGTGATATTTTGTTCAGCAGTACTGGACAATCAATTTTGTTATTTAAAAGTTTAAACAAAAAAGTTAAATCTAATATCACACGGCGAATTCGCAAAGCAACTAATGAAATAGAACGATTAGGGAATTTAATGTTCATGATGAAAATAAATTTACGTTGAATACCTTCGACTCGATATAATCCAATTTCATTTCAAATTCCCGTAACAATTTCTAACTTATAATCAGCTGTGAACAATAGCCACGGACCTATAAGATTCTTCTTATTAATCTTGCCACGTGCGCACTTTTCTGCTTAGTAAGTGTGTTTTAATTCTGCCTACATAGTAGAATTAGTTTTGGAACAAAAAAATAGGACTAAAGGTGCAAATTCGGATTAGCTGCTAATTCTTTTCGTGAATTACTAAAGGAGATAAAAATGGAACTAAAAGTGGAATTAGCGGCTAATTCTTTTGATGAATCTGCCTGTTAAACTTTATAGAACTCTTTTAAGAAAACTATTAATTTTTAAAATATTCAAGTGTTTAGTGCCACATCTACGTTATTCCAAATTCTTACTAATTTCAAGCCTTCTGCTATCGCCGTAATGAAATTCGAAATTCATTTTGAAATAACGAAACAACAAAAGTAAACCAAATAACTCTTGATTGAATTTATGATGCCACATCTGATAGAAAACACCAATAATTGACTTTCTTGGTACTTACAGTTAGAGAGATTGTATAGTAGCTTTCAAAGTCCTATGAAATGTCAAAGAATTAAGAAATAGCAATTTACGTAACAAGACTTGAAAGAAAGTGATACTTTATTTGGTGAGCAAGCATATTCCAGCGCGAAACGAAGGCGAGCTTTAGAAGCTTCTGAACCCATTAAAGAAACTTTCTGGTCATGTTGAGATCATTATTTTTTTCACGGTCCTGAAAAAAAAATATTTTATTTTTTATTACAAGGAACTAGGAAATAAATAAAGAAACAATAATTGATCGCTATGGAAACATTCATTATAGACAATTATTCGAGCTAGCTCAGTAAAGAAGGATTTGCCGATCTAAAAAGTGATTAGAAGAAACTTATTTTCTGGACGATTGCGACAAAAATAATTTGTATTTATACTTAATTTAATTTATTGTGTATTAAATCTTAGTCAGTTGGAGATAATCAATTGACACATGAGATTTATAAAAAAGATTATTTTTTAAAATTATCTGTAAAACATAGAAAAAGTAGTAATGCAAACCTGTAGAAAATTCAATAGTCTTTAATTTTTTGACATAAAATCCGAAAAAATTAACATTTAATGGTATTATTTGAAGAAAAACCACTATTATCTTCATGTAAGTTGCCATTTCCGGTTATCTGATGTACACTACAATATAATGGTTTCTTTCCATATTAGAGTAGGATCGAAATATAAGGCTTCAGAATTTTCTGAATTGATTGAGAGCGGAGACAAAATTCATACATACATACACATACACACACACACATACATACACACACACATACACATACACACATACATACATACACACACATACACATACATACACACACATACTCGCATACAGACATCATCGTGAAAATGTTAAAATTGGATTATAGGGACTTTAAAATGTGGTCATTTACTAAAATCTCTATATCCGATTTTTAGCACGATTCCTATACCTCCCTTACCAAGGATAGCGGGAGGTAAAAATTGACAAAAAAAGTATGTGTAAAATATTTGAATATAAAAATTAAAATTTATTTAAAAATTCTCTGAATTGTGTTATATTTACTTAGAGAGCATAAAGAAATACAAATAAAGTCGCTTTATTGATTAGATTTATGATTTATTCGACCTTCTAGCTCCGTGTGTTTTCATGGAAATATAAATTGAAAATATCTAATAAACACTTCTGTAATACCTAAAGATAAAGTTTTCAAACAGTCTCGTATTTTATCTGATATGCAGTAAACTAGGATTAAATCCTGAAGTGTTTTGTATTAAATTTTCACAGCTGTAAAGAAAAATACAGAGTTTTACAATGAATAACCAAAGTTACAACATTTGTGAAGGCTGGAAAACTTAGCTAATAACCGGATATATTACTCGCTTTACGGCTGTAACATTTTATTAATACTTGTGAGTTTCTACAAACATTCTTTATTGCATTTACTGCACGCGATTTTGTACAGAGTGGGAATTTCACAGCATCAACCGATTGAGACTTAACGGCTTCTAACTATAATTCAATTTTAACTATCTTTCCAGTAAAGCGATCTCTTAGTTCTTAAATGTTTATACAATAAATTTAGAATTACGTAATGATTATCTTTTTTTAAATTCTTTTGTTCACAATTGTCAACTAATATAATCATAATTCAACCAATTTTTATCAATTAATGACCTTCATTACTGGTGCTAATTGAATAATATTGAGAATTCGATGAAATAATATTATTCAATCATTATGTCAAATTCAAATTTTCCCTACCTTTCAAACAGTACAAACACAATTACCTTTTTCTTTAGTAGATGTTAAAGTATGCTTTTATCTACTCAAAATAGTAGACAAAGTAGCACTTTAGCCGCAAGTAGTATTTTAACTGCAAACTGCAAGGGTTGATAAAATACGTTAATTCTTATTTAAATATATTTTCTTACAAAATCCATAATAGTACCTACATGGGATTTTAAAATTGTCTTTAATTAATAATAACATTTATATTTGGTATTTTTTATTTTTACTTCCTTGTACAAAGTAAAGGAAGTATTGTAATCGCGAAAAATTTAGGTTTCCAGATTTTAAAGGAAATATCCATTTTGACTAATTTCGTCGTGACATCTCTACTTTGTACGTATCTCGCATAACTGAAAAACGGCAAGCCTTAGAAAGTTGAAATTTTGTATTTAGGACTGTTATAATATCTAGTTGTGCACCACCTTTTTTGGTCATTACATAACTTCCGGAAGCGGTACTTTACTTGATATGTATAATAGATTTTAATGAAAAACTATATTAAAATATAATCCAAAACTTTTCAAATTTAGTATATAAGACTATTATATCAGTGGGAATAACATAATAGATTTTAGTTAAAGTGGTCTAACCGGAAGTGATACTTTACTTGAAGCTCTTTTCAGTTTTTCTTGAAAAAGAATGGTGTTATTTTGATTGTAGAAATAAATGCTTCAATTAATAGTTTTATATCCGTATTCACCAACATCAAATAAATCTTTGAATAGCTTATTCATTGAATAAGAGAAAAATATCGCATCAAAATATGACAGCTAGAATAAATACCTTCATTTGTGTTATGGTATCGATGCGATATTTTTCTCTTATTCAATGAATAAGCTATTCGAAGATTTATTTGATGTTGGTGAATACGGGCATTAGAGAATTAAATTCTGCGTCTAAAACATCAACTATGATTAAATTAGCTTTTTGTATAAGCGAGATATGTAAATTTAAAAATTATGTACTTTTTTGTTTTTGTAATTAAGTTTGCTATGGATTAGGACAAAAAATAACAAAAAAATAAAGAATTTAATATCAATGTCAAATTATGTCAAATACGTGCAATTTTATGATTGGGTCTGTTATAATATATATTTTAATTAATAACAAAATATGTATAGTTTAACAGGCGTGCAAGGAAGTCATGTGGTGTCCACATTATATTTTTTAAAATGCCATCTAAACAAAACGAATTAATATAAGCACGAACTAATAATTGCATAGTAAGTAAAACGTCATATTTTATTAATATGACAGTAGAAAATCGCTTTTATAAATATCCAAGTTTTTATCTGTACTATTATAAATTCTGTTTGATTTTTTTTTATCATAGTACCAACTTAATGTTATCCATACCTGTGGGATATACGAGGGGATATAGGTTTTGTGCAACAAGGCGGATATATGAAATCATCTTGCTGACTATGCACAGCAGTGGGCAAGGCAAGGAGGCTATGCAACCGAGATCGTCTACGACCGCGACTTCCATTTAGCGATTTATATCCTTTGCCGATGCATTCAACCGAGCGTTATTTGCGAGACCAAGCCCTGGCCAACTTATATTTTATGCGCTCCCGAAAAAATCTAAGCTCGATCACAGCACAGGAACTAGTCTTTGAGCAGAGGATTTTCTCTGGAATGCTATTACACCAGATTCTTTTCAGGCACAATCGCCGCTTTTATTTATATCTATGAAGCATTAAAATCACTTCGCCAATATTAAATACATTTATCAGCATTATAAAATCCGTTGCATATCATATATTGCAGATATTATGCTTTAATAACCAGAATATATGATCAAGTCCAGAAATCGTTATTGTCATTATTAATCTAATAGCGTCCTTTGTTAAAAGTCGAGTTCTATAGAATAATAAAATAATGTAATATTACTGTTCTATTTACGCATAACTCCCATTACAAAAGCAAATGGGGGCATTAACCTTATATGATTTTATTAAAATTGATTATTTCATATCTAAACACGAGTAGTATAAGAAAATACCTAAATAAATAAATAAATATATCATCACGGCATATTAACCATTTCTGGGTTTGCCACTATCTACAACACATATAGACATCGGTAATGATGATATATTTTACCGTGTGGGCGCTTACCAGGCCTCACCTCACGGGCAATCATAGCTGGTGTGGAGAGTGCACCACAGGGGTCACTTTTATGCCATTTAAAATTGGAAATATTTGGCGTCTGTGGGGATCGAACCCGGTTCCCCCAGGTTCGCGACCAGACACTCAGGCACGCGGCTACGGGACCCCATAAGAAAATACCTACAATCCAATAAGTTGTTTTGTTTACTTTTACTTAACATCTTCACTGTGTTTGGGGATAATTTTGTTCTTTCTTATATGAGCCACTAGTCCACTTGTTAAAAATTTGTAATTTTATTTGTAATACAAACATTTTGCTTCCGTTCAGTCATGTACATATTATAGATTTAAATTTTTCAGGTTCTGAAACTCACAGCGACCATTCTGATAAAAACATTGACACGGTCAAGAAAATTTACTACAATATTACTATAATTTGTAAATTTATGTAGGTACTTAAAAGTTTTAAAAATATCCTTCAATATAATCTTGTAACTCGTGTACATTTATATTTTGGCATTACCAGGTGCTCAGTTAAGTAATGAGCGTTCATTGTTAAAAAATCATAACATATTGGATAAAACATTTACTTTGCAACTACGGTCCTTCGGAAGCCCAATAAAACTTATGCCTATTTAAATTGTTTCAAGCAATTTCAGCTTTAATAGACTGAAAGACTGAAAAGAAACTATATTTGCGTGAAAAGCCAAAATTTTCATAGTAGGAACGATTGGTATTATTACGGAGGATTTAAAAGTCATTTGTTCAAATGAGCTGGAGGAGCTATAACAGTGATTGATATTTATTTTTTACTTCATATCATTGATAGGTCCTTTGGAAATAATATATACATACTTTATTTGGAATTCATTAAAGAAGTACTTTATACCATCCAAATGACGTACATATTAAACAACCAAAAAAATTTGTTTTCACATTTTCATTTTTACCTTCCGTCACCTTTAGGTAAGGAAGGTATTGTCTTTGGTCAAAAAATTCGGTGGTGAGTTTTTAATAAATGAGCACGTTTTAGGGTCCTTACAATACGAATATACCATTTTTAAGATGATGTGTGTGTGTGTGTGTGTGTGTGTGTGTGTGTGTGTGTGTCCGTGTGTGACAAATTTTTCTCCGACGATAACTCCAATACTACAATTCTAAAAATTATAATTCTTTCGTATTCCTCTTCTGTACATCCATATGAAGAGTTGATTAGATTTTAGTTATAATCGATCCACCGGAAGTACCCTTTTTTGAAGTTTTTAACAATTTTTCTTAAAAAAACGCAGTTAAATATTAGTTTTTGACATTTTGTTATTATATATATTAAAGAAAATACTCTTCCCTATACGGTTTAATTATACATTTTTCTTCATATTCAATAGATGTAAATTTGAAGCATTATAAAGAAATTCATTTTCAAAAATTAGTTTTTTTTTTTAGATTTGCAATTAATCATGGAAACAGCTGACATAATTATTCAAAAAAAATTAATTGACAGATGGCAGTTACAAGTGCAAAACTAAATATGGACAGTATAGGATCTAAAATTGGTATGTCATATTGTTACTCGCAAGTGACATGCAGAGAAAGGCCAAAGAGAAGATGGAAGGACATTAGTGTAGTTTATGTTATACCTATAATTTTATTGGATTTAAAGAACCTTTTCAAATGAACTTTTAGTATGGAATTTGTAAAAAATAGTATGTGTTCTTGTTCGATTTTACATTATATTGTACAGAATCTGTTCCAAGGACCTTTTGGTATGGGATTTGTACAAAATACATCGAATTGACGGAAGGTCTTGTGCTGGCCACAACGGATTTTTTTTTTATTTATTTACATTGAGGGAAGCTGACAGTTACCCAATAATGAGCTTCCACATATTAATAATTAGTTAGCAAACATTAATTATTGCATTATTACAATTTATACACAGTTAAGGTAATACAAACGTAAAATATGTTAATGAAGTGACATAAAAAGAAAAAATAATTAGTATAGTGATAGATAAGTGTTTTATAAAGTCTAATTCCTAAGCAAACTTTTAACTTGACTTAAAGTTACACTAAAGAAGTCCAAATGCTGGTAATGATTGTTGTAAGTTATCATAGCTCTTATTAACGGAGAGTTTTTATAAGAGTTAGATTTGATTAAAGGAATGTAGAATAAGCTATTATTTCTTGTTGATTTATTTGGAACACAAAAACAAAGATTTTCAATGAATAATTCCGTATTAATAACATTATTCAGTATTTTGTGGAGTAATATCATATCAGCATTTGTTCTTCTTTGTGCGAGAGTTGCCAGATTGAAACTGGGCAAGATTTCTTCATAACTAGTGTAGGTTATATTAAATTTATAACAGAGCATATTGATATTTTTTTTCTGAATGGACTCAATTCTAGCTTTATGATTAAAATATTGAGGATTCCATATTACTGTGGCATATTCTAATTGTGACCTCACGGTGGAAGTGTATAACATAAACTTTAAACTCTTATGGCCGGTTTTTCGTGTTACACCCTGTATATCTATCACTGTTAGTAACAAAGTATGTATATTTTTATAGAATATGCATAAGTTGATATCACTATCGTACGATATGACCGGATTTTACCTTTAATACAACACTTCCTTTGAAACAAATTAAAAAGGAATTCTTCTCTTGGAATGGGGTATTCCACCATAACAACAAAATTAAGAAAATTTCGATTTAACATAAAGTATGGCTCAATAAATAATAGTTAAAACAATGAAAACATTTTTTAAATAATTACTTTACGAGATATTTCACATTTGCTAAAAGGGAAAATTGACGTCATACAATTGTTATCCTTCTCTCGCAGCGTACTCAGAGCAGTGTGTGTGAGAAAGACAAGTATAGAGGAAATGTGACGTTACACTGATTTCTCGAAAATAAAATACTCTGAAACTAGGAACAATTAAGATTTTTTAATACTATGAATTGCTTCAAAACTGAATGAAGTTTTATTTAAAATAATAAAAAAAATTAAGTGGAATACCCCATTACCTCGATATGAGGAAAAAGAATAAATATGGATCTTCTATTTCTTATGTTTCAAAAAATAAAATAAAAATTGAGAATATTTCACCATCATTGAATAACGGCACACTTCATCAACAAGCGGAGGTATCTAATTTAGTTATTTTGGATTTTTTGCTAAGCACTCTTTACAGTAATAATTATTTATAGTACAAGTGAGTAAAGACAAATTTTGCGAAAAGTTTAGCACGTGTATTCCATTTCAATCCCATACCGACCTCTGAGTGTGAATATTTTGCCTACTTTGTTATATATTTCATATGTGTTTTAAATAGGTCAGATTTTAATTCCTCCCAAAGCCAACGCAGATAAAATAATTTGTATGTGCAATTAAATCTATGTTTTACGCTGCAATGTCTTTTATTTTTATGTTGTTTGGATTGAGAGAGTTTAAGGCTGCGGTATTTTGAGATGGAAGTTTTACTGCCACCAGCGGTTGTTGTGAAAATTAGGCTAAAGCACTGTTTACGGCACGTATCACAACGTTAATTCTCGCTGAAGTGATGCTGTTTTAATTACCCCGTCGGCAGTTATACTGCAATGCTAAATAAATTTATTTGCCTTTCTTGACTTAGCAAGATATTAGTGCTTATTATTTTACAGCGCACAATGCTTTTAGTTTATGAAGGATGTTTGTAAGCGTATCTAGAGATGTACTGTTTCTTGCAAGAATTTCATCTCTGTGCTAGGAAGTTAATTTGAAAGACAATTATGGAAAGTAACACAACGAAAATGTGTCCTATGTGTGACTTGTTGGTGTAGTCCAGTCATTTGGTAGAAAAATAAGGGTTTATTCTACAAAAGGTCGGGTATTTTTGATTTTTGGATATGTTATATATTTAGAGATCTCAACAAAAAATGCAAGTTTTCCCCCTCGGAGGCCTTCAGGAAGCCCCGCCAATTCAAATTTTAAAACCGCATCATCGTATCTTTAACAAGATCAGAGTGGTGGATGAAAAACTAAAAAATTGCAGGAAAACGTTAACAATTTTTATAAAACAATTATCGATAACTTACTTCTTTCGATGCCACGTCGAATGTAAACTGTTGTAAATAGTGAAGCTAATTAGACTAAGTATCAAATACTTAATATTGTTTGTTTTTTTGAATAATTTAAATATTTTCATAATTGTTTTACGCTAATGGTCATAAACCTGAATATGCCGCCATTTGTCCAAATTGGCGGGAGGTTCCCATGCTCCGATTTCGGGAAAATATTGATATGTTATACAGCGCACTTTTCTGGGACTGAATTCCGTTAAAAAGCTTTTGTTGTAATTACTTTAAGGTAAAATCATAAATTTGCTGGACTATAAAAAATCTTATAATGAAAAAAAAAACTATAAACAATAATTAATATTTACATATATTAGTTAAATAATAATAATTAATGATTGTCAAAATTAATTTGTAAAAAAACGTAAAAAAAATATAATAAAATATTATTTAAATGAAGCATTCATGTAATTTTCAAAAAATTTGCTCTGTTTGAAGCACTGTAGCTCGCTATCTATTAATTATAGAAAAAAATGTTTTAGATAAAAGTTATAGAGAATTTTATAGTCAACAAATGAGGTAATAACTATTTTTGTCTAATGCAAATAAGTGAAGAGATATTTAGAAAAAACCGCTTTTTTGCGCCTTTTTTCTCAAGTTGGCGGTGCTTCCCGAAGGCCCCCGAGGGGGAAAACTTGCATTTTTTGTTGAGACCTCTAAATATATAACATATCCAAAAATCAAAAATACCCGACCTTTTGCAGGGTAACTCTACCTAATGACTGGACTAGTGTTCTGATATACTAATTTTTGTTTTTGTACGAGTGTCACTCTAAAATAAACAAGCGACCACATACTGCCAAACTGTTAAAAACATGTCTAGATTTGACGAAATTTGCGATCTTAATAAACATATTCTGCGACTAACAAACAATAGTGAAAAAATCTGTTGTGGCCAGCACAAAACCTTCCGTCAATTCAATTTATTTGTACAAATCAGATACCAAAAGTTCCTTGGAAAAGATTCTGTATATCCTGTAAAATTGTAACACGAACACACTATTTTTTACAAATTCCATATTGCAAGTTCCTTTGAAAAGATTTTGTAAATCCAATATAATTATTACACGAATGTACATTCTGTAAATTGTACTTCACACTTCCTCATTCTTTTCCAACGCATCTTTTTCACACAGTTCTTCCTCTCTCAAATATTCTGCTACACAGTCCTTCCATCTTCTCTTTGGCCTTCCTCGTACTCCCAGCATTGAAACTGCAAGTCACTTGCGAAGGACACTCTGTCACTTATGTTACTTTCTGATCCTATACTTTCCACTTTGGTTTTGCACTTGACACTGACATCTGTCAATTAGAATTTTTTGAATATATCTGCTTTTTCCATAATTTTTGCAAAGCAGACTGATTTTTGAAAGTTAACCTCTCTTAATCTCTTTATAACTCTATATTTATTGAATATGAAGGAAAATGTATAATCAAATCGTACAGAGAATAAGATTTTCTTTCTTATTAATGATCATAAAATGTTGAAAAATTATATTTAACTGCGTTTTTTCCAGAAAAACTCTTAAGATCTTCAAATAAGGGTACTTCCGGTTGACCAATTATAACCAAAATCTAATCAGCTCTTCATATGGTTGTAAAGAAGAGGAATACGAAAGAATCATAATTTTTAGAATTGTAGTTTTTGAGTCGGAGAAAAATTTGTCACACACACACACGGACACACACACAGACACACAGGGACACACACACAGACACACAGGGACACACACACATACAGACATCAATGTAAAATTAGTAAAATCGTATTCTAGGGATCTTAAAACGTGCTTATTCATTAAAAACTCACCACCGATTTTTTTGACCAAAGACAATACCTTCCTTTTGACGGAAGGTAATAAAAACTGAGATGTCAGTGAATTGTATTCTTGATCATTACGAACAAGTTAAAGTTTCGAAAACTTTTGTCCTGAAGGGTTTTACGCATATTAGCTTTATACCGCCGCAGTGTTCGGTGTGACATTTAGGCACAGAATATGATTGGGCTGTATTTTTTACCTCTCGCTAAGAGACGTATTGGAATCATGCTGAAAATCGCATATCCAGATTTTAGTGTGTAAGCACGTTTTAAGTTCCCTCTAATCCGATTATAACATTTTTACGATGATCTGATGTCTCTGTGTGTGTGTGTGTTTCTCAAATACTATAAAACTTAAAAAATATTTAAAGAGCTGATTGGTTTTGGTAATAATTGGACGACTTGAAGTAATAGTTTCTTTAAAAAAATGTTCTAAATATTATTTTTTGAAAATTTCTGTTATTACTAATATTAAATAAATAAAATAAATATATCATCACGGCGTATTACCCATTTCTGGGTGTGCCAGTATCTACAACACATGTAAACATCGGTAATGATGACTATATATTTTACCGTGTGGGCGCTTACCAGGCGTCACCTCACGGGCACTAATAGCTTGTGTGGAAAGTGCACCACAGGGGTCACTTTTATGCCATTTAAAATTGGAAATATTTGGCGTCTGTCGGGATCGAACCCGGTTCACCCATGTTCGCGACCAGACACTAAGGCACGCGGCCACGGGACCCCAAGCAGATTGGCACACCTAGAAATAGGTGATATGCCGTGTTGATATATTTTATATTACTAATATTAAAGAATATAAAAATCTCTATCCGATACATTTAAATTTTTTATTAAAATATCTTCTATGGAGTTAAAGATAGAAACATATAAATATATAAAATTATTAACTATAGATACATATATTACATATATCCTTCAGAAATACCGCCAATCTCATTAATGAATTGGAAGAATCTCGAACATTAGAAGAATAAGAGTGAATAGAATGAATTAAAAAATATAAAAATATATAAAGAAGATATGTGTTTTTGTGTGTATCAGAAATGTCAAATTTGTATAATACTTATATAGGCTAATATGTACATGACGAAAGGTCTCGTGCTGGCCACAACAGATTTTCTGAAAACCAAGTTCAATCAGTTTTGTCACTGATGAAAACTATCGACAGATGATGTAAAATTTTTTGGTTTTAAAGACAGAATGATTGGCGAGAGGTTCTAACAAGATGATGCCACGCTTCTTATATAACAATACCAATTTTAAAGGATATGGTTCCTGCGGTCGTTTAATTTTACGTTGTGGTGATTTCAACTGGCTTTCTCCTAATATGACTGCACCCGACTTTTTTTTATAGGGGTATTTAAAGGAAAAGTGTATGTGAATAAACCTGAAACATTTCAGTAACATAAGGATAACATGCCTAATGAAATCGCTAGAAATACAAAACGAAGTTATGTAAAATGTGGTAAAAAAAAGCTGAACATTAATTGCATAGCTGCTCGCGGCTCACACTTATCCGACATTTATTTCAAAACATGATAAAATTAATTTTCAATCTTTATTGTAACACAAAAAAATCTTTTTTTATTTACAACAAAAGTTATTTAAAACGAAAATGGAGACATGACACTTGCCGCAACCTGTACAAATAGAATGGGACTTTTATTTTGTACTATATTTGGGTTCTATGTTCCTATTCACAGACCTCCATTTGTTAAATGTAGGTTCAAGTTAATTTGACTTATATTTATTTATGCGTACATAACAAAAGACCAATATTATACATAAGTGTTTTGTGAATATGGGTGTTCGTATTTTTGACGAACATTTGCTAAACAATATTTATCAATTATCAACTCATCTATTACAAATAATCAGACAGAAACTATTCTTCATAATTGAGTATTATTAGTTGTGTCAGAGTGAAATGAATAATAATTTGGAATGTATATTGAAATTTCCTTTGCTATCCATCGTACTCGTCTCGTATGTAACGTTGGAAGTATATAACATTCTGCGAAGCAATATTATCTTGATCGGCTCGTCCCAGTTACAGGAATCGATCATGTCCAATTACGGATGAAAGAGAATACTCAAATAGGATTCGTTGTATATTTTATGGAGTCGCTGATTGGATACGAAATTTCAGTTCTCGTGCGTTTGCTTGCTACTTCTCAAAGGAGGACAAATTCGCAAATTGTTAGCCGTCATTAAACTATATGAGGCTTAGGAACCAACTCAACTCCATCCTGCCTCTCTAGAATTGAAGTCGGAAGAATATTTTTTCAGATAAAGAGGAAATTTTACGCTTTTTATGTAAAACAGGAGGAATTCCAAGTGTTTAGCGACAAAGTAAGGGAGATAATGTTCTCAAGAAGTGATTGAAAGTTTATTGGTGTTTTACGTATGTAAATTACTAAGAACACAATGAAAAATAAAATATTACTATATGAAAACCGTGTAACTGCAAACTGCTGAAATGATTGTAATAAAACTTTACATGCAATAATACAGGATAAATATATACATAATAACATTGAGGAAAATATTAAATACCCTCGCTATTTTATTCTGGTTTGAATTAAATGGAAAATAAAAATTTTATGTGTCTACAAGAATTTCTTTTTATGCATATTCTTAATTTGTGTAATATTTTTATTTCAAATTAAATTTTCATTTCTTTATAAATGTTTTAAGCAACATTTTGTTCATTTTTACTTCTCGCTGAGAGGTATTGGATTCATGCTAAAAATTGCATATCCAGATTTTAGTGAATAAGCACGTTTTAAGGTCAGTGGAATCCGATTTTAACATTTTTACAATAATGACTAATTTATGTGGATATTCGAGGGACGTTTAACTCAATGTGATATTTATGGGAAGAGCTGAAATGGTTTTGATAACAATTGGACATCCGGAAGTAGTAGTTTCTTAAAAAATCTTCTAAATATTATTTTTTGAAATTTTTTGTCATTACAAATATTGAAGAACATAAAATTATCCACCTAATACATTTAAAAATTTTATATCTTCTATATATTTAGAGCTAAAGAAATTATATATATATATATATATATATATATATATATATATATATATATATATATATATGTCCAGACCACATCAAGGAAACCAGTTGTCAAATTCAAATGTTTGTAATTGACTAATAAATGGCAGTGTCAAAAATTCACATACATTACTGAAGGGATTTTTCTGAGAAGTACATTCAATATTTCTTATTTTATTACTAATTAAATATTTAAAATTACAGATACATATACCTATTACAAGTACGCATCAGAAATGTCGCCAATCCCGTGTGGGGGAAAGTTATTTATAGAATGAATTAAAAAATATATTAATAATAGATGTAATTAGAATTTTTGTGTGTGTACCACAAATGTTATATACAATATTTACTTTTATAGAAATGGCGAGAGGTTTTGTGCTGGCCACAACAGATTTTTTTTTTAATTGTATATTTGCCTACTTTTCCTTAATATTATTGGTTATATATAAATGAGGATTAAACGGAACAACTATTTGCAGAAAATAATGAGATAAACTTAATTTAAAAATAGTAAAATATATTTTTGTAAGTTTGGTTCTTAAATGGAGTTTTGTCAAGTATTTTAATTTTAATGTGATATGGGCATACATATGTTTACTTCGTAATATATTATGTTCATTAGCAGCATTGTATTATATTTTTAGTACGATCATTAAACAAAATATGTACAATATTTTTGATGAGGGCTATACATGTAATATATTTTAGGCATTGTAATTTCAGAATATAAATTTAATTAACTAAAAATACTTGATAAAATATGAAATTTTCATTCATATATAACGTTTGGAATATAAAATTTTCATGTAATTTTACAATTAAAATCTTCTGCATTCTTTGTTACTGTCATATACATGTCGTTCTCTTTTAAAACAGCCCTAGCTCAGTTAATTACAAAATGAAATAACGCAGGATGTTTCGTGTCGCAGCAAATGTAAAACTTTTTATTATTATTACGTTCCATATCTCACAGGTAAAATAAATACATTACGTAATGTATAATTTTCGCACTACAATGTAGCAACGTAATACATTTTCCGAGACTTTTTCACAAACATTATCAAAAAGAGTAGTGGATAGTACAACAAGCGGTGCTGACATATTTATTCAGATTTTTCGTATAGATTTTCTTATAACTCAGTGAAATTCAAATGAAGAGCATCAATAAAAATCTGTTGTGGGCAGCACAATACCTCTCGCCATTTCCGTTTTGTTACATTAGTATCGAATTTAACATTTGTTATAGGTACGCAGAAATAATTCTAATCATATCAATGAGTGTCTGCGAGGTGACGCCTGGTACAAATATGTCATCAACATTACCAATATTTGTGACAAAGCAGATTGGTAAACCTAGAAGGGTAATATGCCGTGATAATGAATTTATTACCTACCTACTATTTTAAATATTTAATTAATAATTCAATAAAAAATATAAAATATACTTCCCAGAAGAAGCTTTCAGTAATGTCGGTAAAACTGTTGATCTTTGACGCTGACATTTATCTGTCAATTACAAACATTTGAATTTGACAACTGGTTTTCTTGGTGTAGTCTGGACTGTGTGATTTATTACAACATATTGTTATATATTATATTTTTTGTATCTGTAAATCTATAGAAGATATAATTCAAATTTTAAGTGTATTACATTGAAAATTTTGTGTTTTTTCAATACTTTTAATAACTTAATTTCCAAAATTATATTTAGATGATTTCTTTTTAAGAAACTACTACTTCCGGTTATCCAATTGTTCACAGAACCTTTTCAGCTCTTCCCATTAATGCCAGATTAATTGGCCCTCCAACATCTACACACAGACATACATACACACATCTAAACAAATAGGCATCATCGTAAAAATGTTATAATTGGATTCCAGGGACCTTAAAACGTGCTTATTCACTAAACTTCGGATTTATAATTTTTAGCATGAATCCAATACCTCTCTTAGCGAGAGGTAAAAATGCAAAATCAAGTCTAGTTTACTATGCTGATCAATAATTCAATCAGCTGAAGAATAATCCAATTTACAGATCAACATCAGTTGATTATAATTGTATCCCCAATTACTATTCATCGAGAAAACAAACATAAATAAAACAGTAATTAAATTATTAGCGCATCGATGCAAACCACGTGCCGCAACCGCACTGCAATATTTACCAACTCGGCAGCTATCTTTCTCTGATATCTATTTATCGCTCTCCCTCCGATTGCCGAGCTGTCGGCCGCAATAAGGAAACGTTTGCATAAAGAAGCGCTCTAAGAATAATTAGCTAGCGCCCTCCTCTACAAGTTAAATTTAATTTACTAGAACATTCTTTTTACATTTGCATTCGACTTGTTTTATAGGCGCTGGGAAATGTTGCCGAGTAAAAGGATTTGGGAAATTGCATTGATGAAGTTCACTACAGAAGGGAGGAGTTTTTAAAACATGAAATAATTTATTTTGATTATCATTCTAAAAAGTAATTAAATTCTCATTAAAAATTAAATTAAAAATATCTTACGACAGCACCAAAGAAGTATTTATCCATTGCTTGTACTACAGCAGACCTCAAAATGATGTAAAACGTGAGATTTACGCGAAACGCTACAGTCCGCACTATCACTAGCTTTGTTCGATGACATGTACTAGGCCGCCCTAGTGTTAACTTTCTTACACTAACATGTTTTATGAGAAACGGGCAGCTTCTGGCAGGCTATTCGATGACAAAAATTTTGAGAACTAGTGTTCACGTTTCTGACCTGACTCGCCAGGTGGTGTAGAAAGTGCAGAGTAGGAGTGGGGTTAACTAAATGTTGTTCGGTAAACATTTTAATTCTATCCTATCTACACATCTGTTCATTAACCTAAAATTTTACATATTGAGAAAATAAAATAATGGATTCAGATATAGTATATTCTCTTTATTTTGTTATATAAAGAATTAATTAATATATCTGTCTCTAAATTTGATGAAGAATCAAGTGATGATTGATCTTCGTCAGAATCGTTTATTAGCTATTTAAAACAGACATTTCTGCAGTCACTTCTTTGCAGCTTTATGATATGACTGTGTTTATAAACAACCTAACCTTTTACACCTTTCGCTACGCTTGGCTTGATTACTCACAGCTGAGCAAACTTGCCCAAATATACACTAGTGTGCTTTATGAAACCACAAGAATTAGACTGTACTAGTGTACACTACACTGCACTGCACTATTCTGCTCTGCACTTCAAGCACTTCTCATCGAACAGAGCTACTGGTACGATATTACCGTGTACGTACTGTACGTGTGTATTCGAGTCTGGTGACCATAGATAAAATAATACTATAAGAGATGTGCGGATTATGTAGAAAATGTTGGCAACAAGTTTCGCTTGTAGCGCACCATTGTTAAATGAGAGAACTATTTTAAAATTTGGCGCGCATTATTTTTCCCACTTTGAAATAGAAGTAAGGTGATTAATAATTTATAGTTGATTTGTAGAAACGAAATTAAAATATGAATTGAACATTTAATTATATCTCTAAAAAAAAAGAATCAATTTAGGTAATAAAATTCAGAATTAAATCTTACATTCGTTTCCACAAATTGATCTTAACTAAAAAAGACAAATTGTATCACAAACTATTTATGTAATGGACAATTATCTTGACATTGTATATCTGTAAAATATAGAAACAAACTATTTTAATACATATAAAAAAATGTTGTCTCTGGAAAACTGTTGAAACTATGGGAAATTAATTTCTTCTGGTTATAAATATTTATTGCTAGTATAATTCACAAAATCTATAACCAAAGATTTAAATATCATTGCAAATCAAATAATAATGACAATATACATACATGAATGTGGAAACAAACAATAAACAATGAGTATTTATTATCCCAATACTTTTAACTGTGTTACCCTTTGCTTTATATTGTATGCCATTTTTATAACGTTTGAAGAAAAACACTATTTTCTAGAATTCTTATTAATTTGCAGTAGTACAGTAGTTAAGCAGCTACGCGTTACCTTCACTTCGTTACGCTTTTCTACCTCAGATATACAGTAGGGGATGTATCAATAATGTGTCTTCTGGGCTGTAGATGAATCATCTGCATATTTTTCAGCGAAGCAATTGCCTCGCCGCTATAGGATCATCTTAAGGCACAATATAAGTATATGAGGATATTTTTAGAAATAATCTTTCCAAAAATATTTTTTCTTTGCATTTTAATATTTTGTTATTTATTATTTCTTGGAGAAATTGGTCCCTATTATAGATCAAGAAGCATATTTATGAGAAGACAAATTCATCTTCTGATTTTGATTTCTTTTTGTATGTTAATCCTGAAGAAAAATAATAGACTGCTCTTTTCGTTTTTTTATATTTTTCAAATAAATTAAAATATGTAAACGAGAAAAGTTTTTGAACAATACTCTGACGTCATAAATACAAAACAAAGGAGATAGGTTATAAATAACAAAGATGGTAGAGTGAGAATAGCTTCAAGGGAAAACTATTTTCATTAATTTATCTTCCTATTTTAAAATAATTTCAATAATGCTAACAATTGTTGTGTTTATGAGCTTATATGCACTGCAATTATTATTATTTGCATTCTTACATTTTATGTAGAAACCAGATGATCAAATCTGTCTTTTAATATGTACTCATTTTTTAAATAAATGTTGCGTGATTTTTTTGGGTTGTTATTATGATAAGTATACATATATAGATATCCAAAATTCATCCTTTTCCAATATAACGCAAATGTAAGTTTGAATTTGAGGTTGTTTTTTTTTTTTTTTTTTGTTAATTGATGACAATCGATGTCACATGCCCACAAAAATGTGTAATTAAAATTCCACTCATTCTGTCATCTAATGAAATCGCAAAATTTTGCTTTTGACCCAATTTAACATTTGTACAAGCTACAATATTAGTGAATTTATTTTTATTTTTAAAAAGGGAATAATCATTATTTTTCGTTGAATTGTCAAGCTAAATACCATTCGTGACTGATTTTCCTTAGAAATTTTATGAAGATCGTTTCTGGTTGATGCTTAAGAAAATCTACTATGCTGTTTCACTTGTATAGATTTTCGTCACAAGAAGCAATATTCATCTTGCTGGCAAAAATCTGTGGTACACGAAAATCATATTATATAATAAATATTATTATTGCTAAGATTATTTATTTGTAGAATGCCCGGGAAAGGTAGTGTGTTTTTTTTACCTCTCGCTAAGAAAGGTATTGGATTCATGCTAAAAATCACATTTCCAGATTTTAGTGAATAAGCACGTTTTAAGGTCCGTAGGATCAGATTATAATATTTTTACAATGCTGTCTTTCTCTCTCTGAATTAATAATCATTTGTCAATATTTCAAAGCTAACTAAAATCATGTTAGATTCAATGTAATAACTGTATTATTAGGAGGACAAAATACGAAAAAACGTTAAAAAGAACCTTACATTAATTAAAAGTTTTAATAACTGAAACATGCGTTTTAATTCAAGCAAAAAATTTTTTTTCCTTGACATTTTTTCGTAAAATCTTTTTCCTCTTGTAAACTCAATCCGGGGACATACTGTATATACCTTAAGAAATAGCGCCAATCCTGTCAATGAATTGGAACCATCTTGAACATTTTAGAAGAATAGGACAAGATTCCTTATAGAATGAAAGATTAGAATTAGAATTTTTGGATTTATAAGAATTGTAAATTCGACACTTATGTAACAAAACGGAAATGGCGAGAGGTATGGTGCTGGTCACAACAGATTTTATAATTTTCTCTTTAACCTACATCAGATTTTTTAAATGAATGTTTACATTTAATTTTATATAAGTTAATCTGAAAGATGAAATAGAGTAGTGATGTTTTTATGTATTTCCATTTCTACAGGATGATGAGGATAAAAATAAATAAAACATATTTAATATATGCATTGATGCACTTAGAGTAATCACAGTTCTCCGCATAGAAATAACTTCTCGCATTTTATTACACAGTATGCACTTGAAAATATTTACGAAAGTACTTTTTAAAAATTCCACTTGCTTGCCAAAGTAATCCACTTAACTCATACAGCATTTCTTTTTCTCATATTGAACCAGCAAATCATAACCTAAGTAGCATATCTCTCATCATCAACATAACCTCAACCCTTTGGAGATGGAGTTAATAATTTGGTTCGCTAGATTGAAAATTCTACTCCGTTGACGCGTAAGTTTGCGACCATCTGTTACTCACATATATTCAAATGTAACTGTATCGTAGTAAAGTTTCCAGTGTTGTTGCTTACAATTCATGTAGAAACTTTTCATAATAAACGTAGTCTTTTCCGGTAAGCGCGAGAGAAAGGGGAATTTGTTCTCGATTTGCGCCCTCGTTTCCGACTGTTTGTTGTTTTTATATTTTGTTTCCTGACTTGTTATAATTATGTTTTTAATAAGTTGCGAATAAACGTCTTGTAGGTTTCATTTTGTTTTTAATGTTTCTTATTCAGTGAACATTTTTTAACACTGCTAGGATTTCAATTACGCTATGTAATTGCTTTTTACATTTCAGCAAGAAGCTTTTTAAAAAATATTTAAAATTTTATATTTTGTTTAAAATCGACTTTTTATGCTATGTAAAATGTGAAGTAGCAATTCCATCTGCGTGAGTGACAGTTTTTGTTGAGAAATTATTCGCGCTCGGAAATTTTGTAGACCACAATTCCAATATTTTATATTTCGCATGGAATACTTTATATTTCCCTATAATACAAGTCAAATACGTTTGGAATACCTACTTATTTCTCTCGATATCATTTATTTTGTGCTATCATATTTTTCCTAAGGAATACCCATATTTCCAAGATACGAAAGTGATTCAAAAAGTAACATCGTTCTAGAAAAAGATCTCAAACTTCCATAAGTACGTTATATGTAAGAGACATTCAAACATTATTGTAGATACAATATCTAAAATAACACTTGGCATGTTTCACTCAACCTCCTAGAGGCTTCAGTGCATCATACTGATGAGCTCCAAAGAGAGCGAAATGCGTCTGTGGTTCTTCTTGAGTGGGCAAGTCTCTGATAAATGACGGAGAGGTTGATCCAGAGAGTAAAATCATGTGAAACATGTCAAGTGTTATTTTTAAATAATATGTTAGAACAGTTCACCAAATGTAGCAATTGTAACAAGGTGAGCATGGTGCAATAACAAGTAAATAACTTTATTATAAACTCTTCTAAATTATAGTTTCAATATCAACATTTTAACTTTGTTATCTTTGTAAGTCAAAATTCTTTTTAGATATAATAATCATTTTTCCTAGATCTCTGTTTAGTCTAGATGTCAACTCCTCAGACATAAATGCCCATATTCATAAACACTCGTAAAGTTTCAAAACGATTCGTTGTAATTTTTGACAAATAGAATCAAACTTGACAAATAAAATTTCAATTTTTCTTTCAATGTTGACTGTTTTTATTGGATAAAAATTATAACGAACCGTTGAAATTTTTTACGAGTGTTTATGAATACGGGCATTATTGTGTTCACAATTAACTATATAACTTATTGCCTATGCTACGTGCAATGTTGTTATTTAGCTATGTAGTCTGGGATAAGCTCTGCACCGCTCATCATCGTGCCGACACGATTAAAGACAAACAATATTATGTATTTAATATGTGTCAAAGTGGTTGATGAGAAATTGAGAAATGAGCCGATTTTCAGATGTTTAAAATCTTAGAAGAATTTCATGTGAGTTTAATTTGTTAGTAACTCGCAAATTGCTCATCGGAAAATATTGTGTAATACTTTATGTTAAAGAGAATTTCATGCTGAATTAAGATTTTCAAACCGCGTTATCGTATCTTTAACAAGATCAGAGTGGTAGATGAAAAAATAAAAAATTGCAGGAAAACATTGGCAATTATTATAAAAAAGGCATCAATAATTTACTTCTCTCGATGCCACTACGAATGTAAACTGTTATAAATAGTGAAATCTATTAGACTATGTAATATTGTTTGTTTTTTAAGTAATTTTAATATCTTTCATTATTGTTTTGAGCAAATGGCCAAAAACATAAATATGCCGCCATTTTTCCCAATTGGCGGGAGGTTCCGGTGTTTCGATTTCCGGAATTTTTTTATATGTTATTCAGCGCATTTTCTGGATAGGATTCCGTTTAAAAGCTTTTCTTGTAATTACTTTGATGTAAAATCATAAATTTCCTGGACTATAAAACGTCTTTAGAATGAAAATAAAACAATAAACAACTAATATGTATGTATAGTAGTTAAATACTAATAGTTAATGAATAATAGATAATAATTTGAATTTTTTTTTTAAATATAATAAAATATGATTTATATGAAGTATTAGGGCAATTTTCAAAAATTAGTTTTGTTTGAAGCTCTGTACCTCGCTATCTATTGGTTATAGAAAAAATGTATTAGATGAAAGTTGTAGGGAATTTTAGTGTCAACAAATTGAAAAATATCTATTTTTACCCCCGAGGGGGAAAACTTGCATTTTTTATCAGGACCCCTAAATATGTATACCTTTTTCAGGGTAAATCTACCTAATGACTGGACTATAAGGTTATGGAGTAAAGTGTTAGTTTTGTCTCGAATTCTGCGTAACGCGAGTACTTAGGCTTAAAGGTGCATTGGCATCTTTAGGATTTAGTTATTAGTAATGTTCAATCTAATTAATTATCAATAATAATGAATTAGTTTAATTTAAATATGTAATTATGTCAATAAAAATTAGTATAAAAGTATAAAGTCTGTCGTCATCCAGCATATATGTTCATCGTCAATCATTCACCAGTTCAAGTGTTAAGTGTCAGGGTGTCAGTGAGTGTAAGCGTGTTCCATCCCGTCTCAATAAACCCGTAGTCCTCAGTAAAGTGGTGGGCGAGCCAGCAAGCGTCCACCAGTGAGATAAAGTGACATCGTTGGCTGGGTAAGAGAAGTAAACAGCAGCTTCGTCGAAGACCCCCCCGTGTCACACAATTGATTTTATAAATTATTTATAAACGTCAAACGTAAACCTAACGTATGGAAAGTAAATCACGTATTCTTTTATAACTATTGTCAACATAATATATCTTTATGATACACTTGTTTTTCATAATGTCATAAGTCATGGCCATTATTACTATACTTGCCGTCAAATAAATACGGACTGGAGATTTCTACACTGTTGCCAATCCGTTGGTTATGTTGGAAAAGCTAAGTTATGAAGAAGCGGCAACACCGCAGGACAAGGTGGGGAGAAGGGAAAAAGTTGAGTATCAGTCCATATTTATTTAAGGGCAAGTATAAATGACGAAAATTTTTAAATATCTTTTTAAAATTATGGTGACACCAAACACATAAAACACATTTGTGTGCAACTTTTAATTCTGTAAAAATTTGCAGGCTACAGTTTTTATCGAAATATGACCAGGAAAGCAAGAAATTGTGTAAAATTAAAAGCCCTTATTAAATTCCTATGTTCTCTCCTAATAGCCAACACCTTGTATATTTTGCCTCTTAAAAATAATAATAAAAAGAATATCTAATCTAGTTCTTGTAAGTTAGTAGCTCATTTGGAAATGGATCAGTTGATATGATCAAAAAGTAGGTTTAATTTGATCTTTAATAAAGATTATCATTAAATGATACCACCTGATAATAAATATCATTTCAATAAGAGTTTTATCTTGTACCTTGAATTACCAGAGATTTATAATAAAAAATATTTCAATAAAGGAAAAAACAGGCCGTAGGTTCCAATAATTATGACTAGCAATCATAATTGTCTTTATTTAAAAACTAGGACGTTTCGGACAATATTTGTCAATCTTCAGCAGTTACATAGTATTTGTTTTAATATTGTATAAAATTTCTTTATTAGTTACACATTTTTGCGAATGCCGAATCCAATGCTCAACTTGTCGCCCTAGTGGAAACATGTCTTTTTCAACTATCAAAGACTTTTTGTTAGAATTCTGGACAGATTTGGCCATTCACAAAAATGTGTAACTAATAAAGAAATTTTATACAATATTAAAACAAATACTATGTAACTGCTGAAGATGGACAAATATTGTCCGAAACGTCCTAGTTTTTAAATAAAGACAATTATGACTGCTAGTCATAATTATTGGAACCTACGGCCTATTTTTTCCTTTATTGAAACTTTTGCAACGTTCCCGAATCATCCATTTCTAAAAAAATATTTCATCAAGATTTATACTAAACTAATGGAAATGTATTCTGTTTGGTAAATAATGAATCAATCAACGCTAATGAATTTATCCTAAGTAGCGATTCTTTAAAACTTTTGTGCTGTTGAAAAAATTGAATCTAATTTTTCTTTGAGCTGTTTGTGTTTTTGCTGGTCTGTTGAAGTGAAAGAATGTTAAATGAGTGCGAACAATTATAAAAATCAAGTGAAACACTTGGACAAGCGAATTAATGCCTGTGAATCATTTCGTATTCTTTGTTGACATTTCGAATTAATCGCTAGAATAATTCCATCGGTAGAAGAGTCAGTCACGCGACTCGTTATAAAAATCCTCGACACACAAAATCAATACGAGCGGGGCTTCGCCAGCTATGCTAAACCAGAGGCTGAAGCTGAACTGATGTATAAGTAAGTTGATCAGTCATCTTTTGTCTCTATTTTTCAAATAATTCGCTTGTGAAAATTTCACGGGACAATGGAAATCCACTTCTCGGCCGCCTTGATTATTCAGATGCAAAAAGAAACAATTAAGAGTCGCGTAGTAGCGGCTGAATTATGCCCGATTCAAGGGAAAATGAATTATCAGAAAGAGAAAACGAAACAAAATTTGCGACTATGTTTACTCGAGCGACTCTGGTTTTATTAATTCGAAAATTTCCCGTTTTTCGCTCCGAAACAGAAATCTTCATTAAGTTATTTAAACGTCAGGAGATTGCGACATGTTTTGCTCTAATTCGTGTTGCAGTGCAACCTCAGTCAAGCTTCGGAGGTGAACTGCAAACTACAAGCAAGATTTCCTTTGTACCCCGCGAGGTCTTGCACTTTATCATTAACCCAGATATTACAATTCACCAATATTATTTCACTTTTCACTATGAAAATAAAAGGAAAATTGGATTTTTTCTTCTAATATGGCATTTGAATAGTTTTCCTTCAAATTAAATTATATTTCTTCAGTCCTCCTCCATATTTTGGAAATACTTGTCATATATACCTTCTAGATTTGTTAGCGAAGCCTTAAGGTTCTATTTTTGTATTTATTAATCAAAAATTGGTACATAATGGATGTTTTAGGCAATCAATGGCCCATCATCAGCTGAAATATTACATAGTTACATTCAAATATAAACATAAAACATTTCATCCCAAAGACAGTAATAAAAATAAAAAGTCTGTTGTGGCCAGCACAAGACCTCTCGCTATTTCCATATTAGGCTATATACAGAGAATTTATTTTAAAATGCAACATTATGGTTCATCACTTCCACTCACTATTGTGAAAAACTGACAGTAATGTAATATTTGTCCATTTTAAAATGCAACATTATAAATAGTATTGCAGCACAGGAGATATTTCCAGAACACATCACAAATGGTATCAATCTATCAATTCTTATTACGACCGACTAGGATATTGCCTCAGTGTGAATGGGGGTATTTTCTTAATATTTATTACATGAAAGTTATGAATTTTTGTAAGCTAAAGTTTCTTAAGATGTGCAACATTCATGTTTTGATTTCTTGTAAATCGTATGTAGGCTAATTTAGTGTAAATTAGTTTTGATAATACAAAACTACAAATTTTGTATGTTGCATTTTAAAATGGACAAATATTACATTGCTGTCATTTTTTGACAATAGTGAGTAACCATGGAAGTGAATGACCATTATGTTGCATGTTAAAATAAATTCCCTGTAATTATACAGGGTGTCTCAGGACGAGCTTACGCTATCTATATTTTAAATACTATTTAATATAATTTAACGAAATTTGGTATCTAGGGGTTATCCAACATGCCTGTTTCAACTAAAATATTTTCAAAGCAGTAGCACTTCCGGTTTGACCGGAAATTGACCTCAACTTTCTTATTTTAAATGGAATACGCTATATTTTATTTTACCATTGAATGCAGCGGAAAATTTTACATATGAAGCAATAAAAACATTTTACTCATGATCAACTATTCCCGGCGTTATTCAACCTTTTTTGATTTTTTGTCTGAAATCCGGCACATTTTCAAAACTCTGTATATCGGGAACGAGATCGAATTTTTATAATCTGAAAAAAGCCTTTTATAAAGGAGACTTTCAGCTACATTATCCATGGAAGAATCCTCGATTATTTAGAAAAATGTGACGGGTACGTTACACCAAAATTACAGTTGACAAACTTCAAAAAAGACAATTTTTTAAATGGAACCTCCCCTTTTTTATTACAAAAATGTGTACTACGACAAAAAATAAGGGTACTTTATGTAACATCTCTTTTGTTGAAAGTTGATAGAATTTCAGTAAATTAAAAAAACATGTAATCTGGGTATAATTATTACCCTGTATATTGTATTTAACATTTCTGGTACACACACAAAAATTCTAATTACATCTATTATTAATATATTTTTATATTTTTTAATTCATTCTTTAAATAAGTTTCCTCCTACTCTTCCAAATGTTAGAGATTTTTTAAATTCATTGACGAAATTGGCAGTATTTCTGATGGGTATATGTAATATAGCCGGAAATACGGCAGTGAGGTTAGAGTGTCAGCTTTGTAATCGGCAAGTCCGAGCAGGCTACACAGCAGCGATATGTTGGATGGCTGAACGCTCAGAAACAAAAAAATTATCACACTGTGGCTCAGTGCGTCCGGCACCCTTACACCGAAAGGTACTAAAAGGGTTACAGATTATATATAATTTTAAATATATTTCAATAATAAAATAAGAAATATTAAATGTACTTCCCAGAAAAAGCCTTCAGTAATATATCCGGGTTTTTGACACTGATATTTTTCTGTCAATTAAAAACATTTTAATTTTTCAACTGGTTTCCCTGAAGTTATTTGGGCTGTAAAATTCATTACAATGGATTATTTTATATATTTATAATTCTCTATTTCTAATTCTATAGAAGACATAATAAAAATATGAAATGTATCGGATAGAGAATTTTATATTCTTTAGTCCTTGTAATAACAAATTTCCAAAAAAAAAAAAATATTCTCTCCCTTGTTCCTCTGAGCTGTTTTGACCTCTGACATGGTTTACATGCTAAATAATCTTAACTTTTTTGTCGTATTATTTTGTAGTTTCTTCTGATGATGAGAACGTAGTTCCCGAAATACGTATTATATACAGTTTTTTAAAATTTATTGTTAAGGTTATGGGATTTTTCTTTTTTAGTTATTTCTTATTTAGTTTAAATTTTTGTAAAAGAAGCTGCTATATTATTCAGTTAAGCGTTAAGCAACGTCATGTAGAAATAGACACGGGCTCTTCAACACCGCCTGGGCTCTTTTCCTTAAATCCGCCGCTGATAATGAGAGCAAGTGAGCACTTTAAAGCTCACATCCATTGCACTGGAACATAAAATATTACTATCTTATTATTTAATTACTTTACGGTAGGTCTTTAACATTATGAGTTTCGTCAACCTCATATAATTTTATGGCAAGCATAAGTGTATTAATAATATGGTTTACAGCGATATATCTTTCATACGAAATAAGGACCATGCTGTAAGAAGAAGAAGAAGAAACAAAGAAGAAACAAGTCACTTATGTAGTCTGTTGGATAAGAGAAATTTCAGGACTATAGTGCATACTTTTCTGAACTAACATTAGAGGGGTATAATATTAATACAATCCATGTTATTTATATTTTAACAATGCGTTACAATATGAAACTAAAAAAAATTGTTGTGGCAGCACAAGACCTCTCGCCATTTCCATATTAGGCTATATAAGTATTGTATTGCACTTCGCTTTCGAACCGTCGTTTTATAAAAATATATTACAGAACTTTACCCAAATATTGTTTTTTATTGTATTTAACATGCCTTCTGCACACATATAATTCTAATTATACCTATTTTTCATTGTATGAGGAAGTTTTTAAATGTTAGAGATTCTTCCAATTCATTAACCAGATTGGCGGTATTTCTGATGGATATATGCATTTTACCACAATTTTGCCTACAATTTCAAATATTTAATTAATAAAACAATAAGAAATATTAAATATACTTCCCAGAAAAAGCTAGCAGAATGTCACTAAAACTGTTGATTTTTGACATTGACATGTGTCATTTACAAACTATGTTATAAACATTGGATTTTGTCAACTGGTTTCCTTAGTGCCCTAGCCTCTGCGATTAGTTTACTCTATAAATTATAGTGTCTTTATCTCTAAATCTATACAAGATATAACAAAAATTTTAAACGTATTAGATGGAGAATTTTATGTTCTTCAATATTTAATAAAAAAGAACTCCCAAAAAATTATATTTAGAAGAATTTTTCTAAGAAACTACTACTTTTGGTTGTTCAATTGTTACCAAAACCTTTTCAGCTCTTCCCAGGAATGTCAGATTGAGGAAACTGCAGTTAAATATTTTTTAAGTCTTATAGTTTTTGAGGAATCGTCCCTCCAACATCCATACATACACACACACACACACACACAGACATCATTTTAAAAATGTTATAATCGGATTCTAGGGACCTTAAATCGTGCTTATTCAATAAAATCTCGATATGCGAATTTTAGCGTGAATCCAATCTCTTAGCGAGAGGTAAAAAGAATTAACGCGTACAAGAAACTCTTGTGAATTATGGTGATATTTTTTTCGCTGTAAAGTTACAGTAATTTCTTACAGTACTTTAGCAACTAGCGAATTTAAGAACGTACAGAATAGCATTTTTACTAGCATATTATATTAGGTTTTCGTGCTTACAAGCTTATAGAAGTGTACAGAATAGAGGCATAAGCTTCATTGCACTGCATTGTACTTTCATGACTTGTTACTACTCTACTTAAATTTATTGTCCGTTATTTCGCACTCAAATTTTCTATAAAAACCAAGATTATTTCTTTCCATTTTTATAAAAATCACTTATTTGATTTGTCTCGTGTATTTAACTCACATTTATCGTTCACTTTAAAATAAAATCATCAAATATTAGAAAAAATCTAGATATTTTTTCTTTATACAAATACGGAGTCTGGTTTCTTGGCAGAGGATGAGCAAGAAAGATACAGTTTCTCCCCAAATGCAGTTCCTTGCTGACGCTTGTAGAGAATGTACCACTTGCCCTACTTACTGCGAAAGCTTGCAGTACAATTGTCCTACGACACTGTAAACGTCGCTGGCTCGTAAAATTTCTATTTATTCTTCGTTTGCTCAGCAAATGCACTTACTTTTACTTTAAATACTTACTCACAAGTTTACAAATAAATTACACTTACCAACCAACATTCATTTCCTACATTCAAGAATTTAGCGAGCGAGAAAATCTAGCTGCGGATATTAGAAAATTTAATTATAACATACATTAAATAATTCATTCATGTTTGAAATTCTCTGGTGTAGGGTATTTTTTATAACAGAAACCAATTTTGTAAACAATACTTTGTTGTCAGATACAAGTTTTCAATTTGTCTTTTCAAGAAAAAATATCTAAAAATACCTACTTCCATCTTATTCTATTCTTGGAGTATTATTTCATACCCATCTTCTTATATCTTGAACGAGGAAAAAGATTTATTTCTTATAGATTTAATATTGCAATAAAAGAATGAAATATAATGTTTTTCCGACAGGTTGTGAATTTGCTTACAAAATACAGAAGAGTCTGTAAATTTCTTTAGCAGTCCTCAAAATGATGAAAACATGAGATTTGCTCGAAAAGGTACAGCTCGCATTATTTAGCCATTTATTACAAAATATACATACTCGTATTATGAAAAAAGAAAGTATGATCTGCAAATAAACCATACACTTTTTGAAATTTTCTTTATGGGCCAAGTTATGTCTACTTCAAAAATAGTTATTTTTGATAGCTGATGTTAATAACATACAAAAAAATTATACTCAAATTCCTAGAAATAGAGGCGGATGAGTTTCTCTATTGTCTAGAATTCTTTTTAATTTACCCTCGTAGTTCAGTAATATGGTCTTAGCTACGCTACCTTCAATTCGTTACGCTTCTCTACGTCAGATATACAGTAAAGGACGTATCAATGTCTTCTAGCCTGTGGTGAATCATAGGCATATTTTTGAGCGCAGTAATTGTCTCGTCGCTATAGGATTGTTTTAATCCTTTGCTACTGCAGGGACATTCATATCTTATTGTTGTCCCAAAACTGTAGGCCACTTGTAGTAGTTTTACTTGTATTAACCGAGCTCAAACGCAATGGGATTCAATAAGAAAGTAACAATTAACAAATCAGGACATAGGTGATTTATATTAAAACTATATCAACCATAGAACTGTGATAGCGACCATCAAAGTTTAAAAAGCTCTTAGTTTAAAAAATATCGAATTTTTAATGCCCTTAACCTCGTTTTAATATCTATGTTATAAATATAGTTTTTTTCCATATTCCTACTACGTTCAAGCCTGCTGCTATTTCTTTTTCGAAATCCGTAATCTATTTCAAGTAAAAGAATGCAAAAAATAACGAAAAAACTAAAAAAAAATAGAAAACATGCCATGTTCCACAATATTTCAGCCGTGCCCAGGTAGTAACCAAAGACGCGTTTCGCTGTTATTGCAGCTCATCATTGTGATGTAACTGCCATCTCTTTACAGAGACGATCCACCAACTGGACACAAAAACAAAATTACACTAGGGAACTCAAGGTGAAATTATCTAATAAAGAATTAGAAAATACTCGCCAATGTACATATCTCTCGCTGTGCCCAGTTGGTGATTTGTTCCTGCAAAGAGACGGCAGTTACACCGCACTGACGAGTCGCAATAACAGTGAAACGCGTCTGTGGTTACTAGCTGGGTACGGTCGGCATCTGAGGTGACCGAAGTGTTGATTCAGATGCTGAAATTTTGTGAAACATGGCGAGTGTTTTCTAATCCTTTATCAGACATTGTTTCACCTAGAGTTTGTTATTGTACTTTTGAAAAAACTGAAGTAAACCATAGATATTTACACACCAAGTGAGCTAAGGTAATGTTTATTCATGAGAAGAAAGTTTAGCTCATGAGCCCATAAGGGCGAGTGAGTTAAATTCTTCGAGTGAATAATAGTTATTTACGTTATAAGGATCATAATGTCAATAATTATGGTACTAGTCGTGAAGATTATCATACGAGGCAAAGCCGAGTTTGATAACACGGCGTGTACCATAATGTTTGACATTATGATCCGTATAACATACAAAATTTTATATGCTGGCGTAAATCAATGAGAAAATAAAATACATTATTTTTTTGACGTCCCAAAAAATTAAATCTAAAAAATCAGATATGCTGATTTTGATGTTCTCTTTATATGGAGTTATGGTAACCACATAGTAACAAATTACTTGTTTACAAATAAACAAGGTTTGACAATAGTGTATGTATATGGTCTGTGATTTTCGGCAAAAAATGAGTGATTCTGAAGAAAGTTTGCCTTCTGATATAGAAAATTCAGCGCAAAATGTTGTTTTAGCACTTTTACCACAAAAATCTAAAGCAACTTACGAAATGACGTTCAACCGTTACGAAGAATGGTGTATAAAGAAGAAGGTGAAAAATATTACAAATGAGAAAGTGTTACTGGCATATTTTGAAGAGTTGGCCAAAAACAGAAAATCCTCGTCCCTTTGGTCGTATTACTCCATGTTACGAAGTGTTTTGTCAATTAAGAAGAACATTGATATCAGCAAATATATACACCTGGTCGCATTTTTGAAGCGGAAATCCGAAGGCTATAGAGCTAAGAAGTCCAGAATTTTTACCAAAGAAGACATCGCAAAGTTTTTGTTAGATGCAGATGATAAACAGTTTTTAATGATAAAGGTAAAAAAAATCAATCAAAATAATATTTTTTTCTATTATTTAATCAATCTTTTATATTTATGTAGTGTTCATCATTGGATTAAGTGGAGCATGTAGAAGGGAAGAACTGAAGGATTTACTTGTAGAAAATGTAACTGATCAAGATCAAGTTTTTAGAATTGTTATTCCTAACACTAAAACTAAAATTGCTCGGGAATTTTTTGTTACATCTGGAAGTGTTGAAGGTGTGAATATGGTAGAACTTACTAGGAAATATGCCGCCTTGCGTCCAAAGCATGCCGCCCATTCTCGTTTTTTTGTGTCATATAGAAACAATAAATGTACAACGCTCCCAGTAGGAATTCACACATTTGGAAATATGCCTAAACTCATCGCTACGTTTCTTAAGCTTCCTAACCCGGAGGAATACACTGGCCACTCCTTTAGAAGATCTTCCGCCTTCTTGTTAGCAGATTCCGGAGCAGATATTCAAACTGTTAAACGTCACGGAGGATGGAGAAGTAATACAGTTGCAGAAGGATACATAGAAAGTTCCGCAGAGAATAAGAAAAAAATATCTGCAGCAATTCTGGGTAAAAGAATATACCAATGCAGCAGAATATTCAAAACAATGTTCAAATTAGTAATCAAACAAATGAAACACTTTCGACTTCTTTGCGTGGTGTTACGCTTACCAATTGTAGAAAATGTATTATAAATATTTACAATAATTAAATTGTAATTAAATAATTCTGCGAATTTCGTTGTTACATTTTTACATAATTTCATTATGATACTGAGTACCATAATGGTTTCATTATGGTACTGAGTACTATAATGAAAGCCATTAGAGTACTGAAACTGAGGTTTATAATGTTCTTATTATTATACGCCAGCATATAAACATTCTTAGCTCACCTGATTTGTACAATATTTTATTCAATTTTGACGAAATACTAATAAAAACCATTATAATATTTAATTTTGACAAAATAAAAAAGTGATCAGTTAGTAGGCTGCGCATATGACAATCGTCGATGGTAGACGTCAAGTCATGTATTTAAAATGCTTTATTGCATGTCATTTGTGCCGTGAAAAATAATGAAAATGGCTGATAATGTGTGCTAAATATTATGGTGAGTGTTATTTTCGTACCTGATGTTATTTTAAATAAATTATTTGTTATAGAGTGATTTAAATTTTTGTGAGAGTGATTTAAAATTTTTTTTAATTCACTTGTGAAAAAAGTGTTAATTATAGTTGTTGCTATGGAGTTAATAATGACAGTTTAAAACGTCAAAATTGAATAAAATAATTTATTAAATTTAAGATGCCATACTAGAATTATTTTGTTACGTTTGTAAGTGAATGCAAGTTATATTGAATAACTGGGACTATTTACGTAATTTTTTATTGAATATTTTATTAAATTGATTATAATTTACGTATTACGCATATTTTCAATTTGTGAGTACCGAAGTTATTTTAAACATAATGGGATATTCCACCATAACAAAAAAATTAAAAAATTCAATTTAACTTAAAGTATGGCTCAATAAATAATTGTTAAAACAATGAAAACATTTTTTAAATAATTACTTTACGAGATATTTCACATTTGCTAAAAGAAAAAATTGACGTCATACAATTGTTATCTTTCTCTCGTAGCGTACCTACTCAGTGCAGTGTGTGTGAGAAAGACAAGTATAGGGGGAATGTGACGTTACACTGATTTCTCGAAAATAAAATATTGTTAAACTAGGAACAATTAAGAGTTTTTAATACTATGAACTGCTTCAAAACGAATGAAGTTTTATTTAAAATAATAAAAAAAATTGAGTGGAATACCCCATTGTACCAAAAATTTAAATTAGTTGTTTATGTATTCAGCCACAGATTCACATGTCTAAAATGCGCATATGGTCTTCATTAGTTTGTATTATAACCCTTATTTTACAACTAAACTAACCCCAAGAAATCTTAGCAGAGTTTCCGTCCTGGGAAAAAGTGGGGTTAGCAAACAAGTTAATCGTTTGTGTATCCTCACATTAAGACATATAAAGTTGTTGTGAACAAATGAGCAAGCAACCAAACTTGCAGAAATTTCAATCTGGTTCACGAGCCTGCGGTGAACCACTTGGAAGGTTAGTTGTTCAGTTGGCAAGTTTAGTTAACCGTTAACCATCAGCTACGCTACAGGGGTGTGGGGGTGTCTGTCGGACCCGATACTCAGCCCGTGTAGAGATAGCTGTCTTAATGGAACCCATAATACAGATGTCCTACGACAACCGCAACTTCACAACTGCAATCAATTATTGCCGAATACACCTTGCGGTGAATTTCAATCACAGAGGAATGAGAAAATAGTGAAATAATTTTGAACTTCAAAAGATAAACTGCAAACAGTAGCAATCAAAAGATACCGGTCAATATTTTGGTTTATATGTACATGTCAAATAAAATATTTAATTAATAAAAAAGTCTATGTAAATGCATGATGTATGGCAATCTTATTGTAGCCATATTTTAATCAAATTAGTATAAAACTTTATATGCATTTTTCTCAAAAAAATCGTTATGTAAGGGTATTAAAGTATTATATCAATGAATTTAGAATTAAATTCTCTAACGGACGAGGAAATTATATATATATATATATATATATATATATATATATATATATATATATATATATATATATATACAGTCATACAAAAAAGTCTCCGTACGACAGTAGTTTTAATGTATTTTAGGAAAAATAGCAGTCTAAAACACAATATATTTAATTTCCTTTTAATCCAAAATGAAACGCAGTATATTACGTTACTATTAATATAAAATAAACAAATAATTTATTTAATTTATTTATGTTATGGGGTAAGCATTGAAAGTATTCATAATTTCATGACAAAAAAGTCTCCGTAGGATAACCAAAACATTTAAATAATAAACCATTTATTTATGTTTCATAAAGAAATATAATATTTGGAGGGTTTTCCTTTAATTCTTCCACCAGTAACTAAGCGATGAGTCATTGAATCTACCAAATTTTTGGTCACTGATGGCATTCTATTCTGCCATTTTACTTGTAAAAACCCTCCAAATATTATATTTCTTTATGAAACATAAATAAATGGTTTATTATTTAAATGTTTTGGTTATCGTACGGATACTTTTTTTGTCATGAAATTATGAATACTTTCAATGTTTACCCCATAATATAAATAAATTAAATAAATTATTTGTTTATTTTATATTTATAATAACGTAATATAATGCGTTTTATTTTGGATTAAAAGAAAATGAAATATATTAGGTTTTAGACTGCTATTTTTCCTAAAATACATTAAAACTATTGTCGTACGGAAACTTTTTTGTATGACTGTATGTATATATATTCTTATTTAAAATTAAAAAAATTGGGTCCCATATTTTGAGAACCACTAGTCGAAAAAATATTTTCTTTCTTTAAATTTGTCGTGCGAAATAGAAAAAGTTTGGTAACATTAATTTGCGATTTTATTCTGTCGTTGCCAAGATAATTGTGCAGTCATACCAATCCCAAATAACAAAATGTTACCAAAAATTATTTAAGAATGAAGCTTCCAGCAACAATATGCGTGCTACAATAGGTCAACTAATTACGAAATAGAGGAAAAAATGTACAAAAACTCGGTAGAATACTCCATTTTGTAATGAAAAGTTTGTATAAGAAAATGTCAGTCAAACCATACGTAAAGTTCAAATTGATGTAGGGCAAATAAAATGGTATGCTAAATTTAATATCAAAAAGTTCGTATCAATCAATTTTAATTAGCGAAATAGACATATTAGATAATTATGTAACCGTGTATAATGTCAATGTTGAAATTTACTGTATATTAGATGTGCCTAATACATTTAGGACAGCATTATATTATTCCAACTCTCGGTTTACATCGGTTTCTAATTTGTGTTTAATAGCGTCACTAAATCTGTCCGGCTGTTTATAGATCTGTCTCTGAAATCGACACTTTGATGAATATTTCATTCCATTATTATAATAAGCTTTAAAACCGCTATTTTGTAGGTGATTTTGTTATGGAATTTTAATGGACAGGTCGATTTGGGTACTTTGTAATTCGATCAGATGTAAATTTTCGTGAAATATATCTGTGCATTTAATATTCTATTTGAAATTTAAAATGCAGAGATATAGGTTAGAATATTGCGATGAAATTGATGGAGGGAAATAAGGTGCTTATGTAAAATGTTTGGAAATACAAATTATATATATGTATCAAAAGATATTTCAAAAAATTCTCTAATTGTTACTTAGGACTTATTCTCACTTCAAAAGTTTTTTTTTTTTTTGTCATGTAAAGCAAATATGTACTTAATATTTCCCAGACAGTACGTCATATTTACCATAATACTTATGCAGCAGTATTTCTACTTTTTACCTTCCGTTACCTTTAGGTAAGGAAGGTATTGTTTTTGGTCAAAAAATTCGATGGTGAGTTTTAAATGAATAAACACGTTTTAGGGTCCCTACAATACGATTTTACTGGTTTTACAATGATGTCTGTATGTGTGTCCGTGTGTGTGGCTGTGTGTGTATCCGTGTGTGTGTCCGTGTGTGTGTGTGACAAATTTTTCTCTGACGATAACTCCAAAACTACAATTCTAAAAATTATGATTCTTTCGTATTCCTCTTCCTTGCACCCATATGAAGAGCTAATTAGATTTTGGTTATAATTGGTCAACCGGAAATACCCTTATTTGAAGTTCTTAACAGTTTTTCTTGAAAAAACGCAGTTAAATATCATTTTTCGACATTATGTGATTATCAATATGAAAGAATATCTTATTCTCTATATGGTTTTATTATACATTTTCCTTCATATTAAATAGATATAGAGTTATAGAGAATTAAGAGAGATTAACTTTCAAAAATCAGTCAGCTTTGCTAAAATTATGAAATCAGCAGATATTCAAAAAAATTTAATTGACAGATGTCAGTGTCAAGTGCAAAACCAAAGTGGAAAGTATAGGATCTGGAAGTGATATGTGACAGTGTCCCTCGCAAGTGACTTGCAGTTGCGGCCTCGCCTGAAAATAGAAACTTATAATGCCGGGAGTACGAGAAAGGCCAAAGAGAAGATGGAAGGACTATATAGCAGAAGATTTGAGAGGGGAAAATCTGAGTCAAGAAGATGCGTTGGACAGGAATGAGTAGAAAAGAAGAGTAAGAAACAGCGACCCCTAATAAAATAGGGAAAAGTTGAAGGAGGAAGTGTTAATTTACGAGTACATAATGTACGTTCGTGTTATAATTTTATTGGATTTTAGAATATTTCCAAAGGAACTTTCGGTATGGAATTTATAAAAAATAGTGTGTTTGTGTTATAATTTTACAGGATATATAGAATCTTTTTCAAGGACCTTTTGGTATGAGATTTGTACAAAATACATCGAATTGACGGAAGGTTTTGTGCTGGCCACAACAGATTTTTTAATATTGGTAAAACTATCGGATAACGGGGGTCCCAAGAAACTGGCTCTTCCCTTAAAAAGTAATATTTAAATCAATACCGTTTATATTATACTCGTTTACCGCATGTGTACCGAAAACCGGAATATGAGAGTTAATATGTGATTTGAAATAAGTGAGAAAATTGGCAATTCTGTAAATTTATAGCAAAATTACTAGAACAAAAAGTTGTTTAAAATTAAATTTTGCATTACAAATGTTTTAATTCGATGTATCAGTTGATCTGCAGCATCGGATATTTCAGAAATGAAATGTTACAAGAATCAGGCGGCCCTGGAAATAAAAGACAATGGTCGCGCTCAGTCACATCTAGCAGCTAGTTTGCTAACCTAGCGAACTTTGGTGAACAGTCCGCTGAATAATCGCTAGGTTTTAGCGCTAGTCTAGCGGACTAGCGAAAACAAATTCCCTTATACTTTGCTTGTTTATCCCTTTGCAAATTAGTTGGTTAACTTTTCGGCTTTGACTTACAGCACGACACGCATCATAAGATAGCTCTTATATCTTTGCCTCTACTATACTGAGTGGTGGCGATTAGGAGTGAATATAGTGATTTAACGTGGGTTACGTTTTAAGGAATTTTCTGTTGTCCTGTTTATTTTACTCTAAAAACTGTAAAGTGCAATATTCAAAACGATTTTTATCTTTTTTATTATGTTTATAGTTTCTTCACAATTATAGAAATGCTATTCTGTTGTCGAATTTGAGAGTATACTGATGTGGATGTGCTTTTTATGAATTTTTGAACGATGTAAAAAAAACTGGATGTAAATACTATGTATTTTGTGTACAGGGTGGAACAAATATATGAAAAATTTTCTTATTAAGCACGCTACAAAAAATTGATGTAGGTCTTTATGGCCCAATTTTTTGAGACAACTTTAATAGGCACCACAGAAATTTTCTATCGTCTTTTGTTTTTGAGCTCAAGGCTAAAACTTGTTTTTCCCATATTTTGAAAATATCTCATATCTCGCTCATTATAAGAATAAATATAAAAATGTATAGATAATTTTTATTTGATTTTTTTTACGTAGGATAACATGGTGTAATTAGATTTTTTCAAAACTTAATAATTCTCGAGAAATAATACAAACAATATTTTTTAAATGGGAACATACTCGTAAATTGAAAATAGCCTCATATTTTTAATTATTTTATAAGCTTTTCAACGACATATAACAAGTCTACATTCTGAAGTCAACAAATGATAAAAACAATTGCAGATTGTTTTGTTTATTTCTAATACTATTTTCATTATTTTTACTCATTTTCCTAATTTATATATTTTAAACAGCATATTTTTAACATTTTTGGAATAGTGTCAAAGCCAACTACTACGCTGTTAAAAAATAATTTAACTAATCCGAAAATAATTGATTAAAAAGAATTTTTTAAATATAATTAATAGATATATAATCAAAAAAACAAATGATGATCTGTGGTTGATTTTTTTTTTCACCCCAAAAAATTAATATTTCGAGTTTTATTATATTATATTATACATCGTTGAAATGATTATGAAATAAGTAAAAAGATGAGACTATTTTCAATATGTGTCCCTATTTAAAAAATATTATGTTTGTATTATATCACGAGAATTACTAAATTTTGAAAAAATATAATTTCATTACGTCATTCTACGTAAAAAACAGTATAAAAATTATATGAACACTTATAATAAGCAAGATATGAGGTATTTTCAAAATAAGCGGAAACCAAGTTCTTGTTTGTAGCTCAAAAACAAAAGACGATAGAAAAATCATGTGGTGCCTATTAAAATTTTCTCAAAAAGTTGGCCCATAAAGACCATACGTCAATTTTCTGTTGCGTTTTTCATATAAGGAACTCGAATTTGTTCTAGCCTGTACATAAAGAGTAATAGTGTGTAAATTTTTTTACGCACAACTGTATTGTAATTGTTTGTTTACATTTTAGTTACCATGGCGGAAAATGAAAGATTACACCCTGCGGGCGGTAAAGTGTAAAGCAAACGCCCGCCGGGCGGTAAAAATATGACAAAAAAAACAAATAACGGTAAATAATATTTATTTGTGGATATTTATAATACAGTTGGATCTATTATTCAACGAAATTCCCTCCAAATGAATTGTCTCTGAAGATTTCTTTAACTGGAGATTCAACTGATTTCTGTCTTTTTATCACCATACCTTTTCATTGATATAAACGAGCGACAACAGTTTCGTTTAAAATTGTCACTTTTTTTTCTGTCAACCAGGCTTGCAACACATGGTATTCGTTTTGATATCGGTCCTTTGACTTACCAGGACATAAATCCGCTAAAGCTTCATTAGCTTCTAGCAAATTTTTTTCAGAAATTTCAGTATCATATTCAGGTTGAAGCTCCATGCTTGACATTGATTGACATTTTTAATTATTTGTTTACACAAAACAAATGGTTACCAATACAACGCATCGCCTAAATGTTTCTTGGTATAGCTATATGGCCATCTAATATTTTTTACATAACAAGCTTTTAGTAATGCAATTAAAAATTACGTTTCATTTGGTTTCAGTTGTGCGTAAAACGTTGTACGTACCTCAGGCCGAAAGAGGTTTACGCCCTTGGACGAATAATTTCGTCCGCAGGCGTAAACCCATTCTTTCGGCCCTCTATACGTAAATAACTAGTAAGATCTTACTTATCCAGATAAAGGTAAAAGAGTGTAGCGAAATGTCGGTTGTGTAAGAATATAAATGCTGCATGACTGAGAATTCGAGTAGTTGTCAACACCTAGTGTAGGATTTTCTTTGTTAATTTGCAGCGTTTTCTCTATGTTCAATAAATCTGAGAAACATAACTAGCAATATATTTTCCAAAGCATGATTATATAAATAGCAATTTGCAAAGTTTATCCAAACGATGCAAACATTAAATGAAAGCTCATTTAATCGTTATTCGTAAAAAGCAGTATAGCGCACAGGTTAGTCGTTACGATGGTTTGAGCTATAAGATCATCTGCAGAGAACGAGCCTGTAAATAGTAACGGTCTGAAAAACAGGTGCGGCAAATTCTCGCAGCGAAATCTCTTCCAGCTTCGAGCGTTGTTCTTGTTCTTACAGGTGTTGGGATATTTAATGTTATTGTAACGACGCGCAGAACTCAAAGTTACACCTTTTGTTCGCCCGTGTTCATTAGAATTTCGAGGGCGAACTTTAAAGAAGCTTCATAATGTTTTTTATAAGTTTTATCTTTTTTACGTTCTTTCTCTACGGTCGCTTTATTCTTTTACGGATACATTACATGAAATCTGATTATTTTCAATTACATATAAGCATTACGTCGTCGTTACGGATATTACACGACCCGAGTGAGCCACAGGGAACGCTCCACTTCTTTTTGTGTTGTAAGGATTCTTGTGTTCCATACAAAAAGGAAATGTTAACGTTTATATCATATGTACTTGTGATATTTGAATGGAGCTACTGTATTTCAGACTTTTTTATTTCTTAATGCTATTGAAAAGCATAAAACGAAGGTGCTTATCTTATTACGCCAACGCAGTTCTACACTCTATGAAATTTTAGCCGTGTAAAAACTGATTTGGTAAACGGTGAAATATATTATTGTAAAAATCAATATTAAATTTGTAATTGTAATTAATAAAATGTAGTAAAAACTGTGTTAAATAATTTATAAAATTTCTACACTATTTATAGTAATAACTTAAAGAAATTTCATTCTACACTCTGATTAGTGCTGTAGTGTTCCTAATGAACCAAGTTAAAAGTCGCACGGTAGTTAGTTTCGGGTATTAAATGATATTGTACAAACTAACATTTAAAGTGAAATACAAAACTTCGTGTAAATGTATGAATATATATAGTGGGTTAGCAAAAACCCGAAAACAATAAGAAAATGGATGTCCAAAATCATCATAACATTCATACAAAGACATATTAAAGTTACCGATTTTCGGTAGCGAATAGCCGCATGCGGACTATAATAATAGTTACGCAACAATCATCCTTCGCCACACATTCCTATCCATGCACACTCCTTTCACCTCAGCCACATTCATAAACGTATTCATACATAATAACATATTAAAGTGACCGATTTTCGGTAGCGTATAACCGCATCCGGATCACAATAATAGTTACACAAAAATCATCTTTCGCTACACATTCCTGTACAAACATACTTCGTTCATCTCGTCCACATAAAAGTTCAGCTGTCTCTCCATTCTCATAAAACATTCTTACTAACCATATATCATCACACCACAATAATTACGAAACAATCATGCTTCGCCACACACTTCTTTCGCCTCAGCCACATTCATAATCGTATTCATACATGCTCTTCTTCTCTTTCCACTCGGAAACTTACGCTCTTTCAAAACTCTACCAATCACATCCATCCACTTACACACGCCACGCAATCGAACACCCTCAACTTTATCAACATATATGCGTTTTACTAGTCGTTCATTCTCTCCACATGACCAAACCATCTCAACTGACTCACTCCAACTCTCTTAACAACATTCTTCCTAACCATACATTCTTCATACACCAAATTATTCCTAACGCGATCCCGTCTTGTATACCCACAAACACCACGTAAATACCTCATTTCCACGGCAGTCACTCTCCTTTTATGCTTTCTCGTCCATGCCCAACATTCACTTCCATACATCAAAGCAGTTACCAGCACTCCATTATATACACTTAACCGATCCTCTCTAGATACGTTTACGTTACGAGCAAACGTACCCAGAGCACCCATTACCTTACATCCCGCACTCACCCTCCTATCAATTTGACGGTCAATTCGTCCATCCCTCTACATCATGCTACCCAAATATACAAACTCATTCACCTGCTCCAGTTTCACTCCATTCACCAACACATTGCACTCAGTCACCAATTCACTCCTTTCAAATACTAACACCTTAGATATATCAACATTCAACATTAAATTCATACTTCTTCCAACTTCGTTTATTCTCTCTATCATTCTTCTCAGTTGCTCTTCATTTTCACTTAAAACAAGATTTGTAAGACAAGATTTTAGCGCAAGCGATTCTGTTAGAAACGAGCGGCTTGCCGCGAGTTTTCTTAGGCACAAGTGTGCTAAAATGTCTTATGAAACGTGTATTTTATACAATTTTTTCTATTTTGGTTCTCTTGTCAAAAAATATTTTAAAAAATTCATTATATCATTTTCTAATTTATGAACAGTGATTAAGAATATTAATTTTTTTATTTGTTTGTTGGTGACAGTGATTGACATATACTTATATTATTACTTCATTTTAATAGTAGGTATTCTAGAAATAATATTTACTTAAGTAGGTTTAAGTTCTTTATGACATCCAAATGAGTTTCATAAAATACACATTAAACAACCAAAATAGAAAAATGAGATTTTTAAACATAATGGCCCGAATTCAGCACTCTTCACTAGTGTAGTGATCGTCTCTAGTAACTATGGAAACAGTTTGCATCTTTCTCGAATAAATGTATCAATACTTAATTATGACTCTCTTTGTTATTTTTAGAGAAGCTTCTTTCGTTAAAGAAGATTGCAGAGTTCGACCCATTGTTTTTATTTATTTATTTATTTATTTATGATACTTATATTCATACATAGGTACGAGTACATAAGCTCTGTTCGATGAGAAGTGCTTGAAGTGCAGAGCAGAATAGTGCAGTGCAGTGTAGTGTACACTAGTACAGTATAATTCTTGTGGTTTCATAAATCACACTAGTGTATATTTTGGCAAGTTTGCTCAGCTGTGAGTAATCAAGCCAATCGTAGCCAAAGGTGTAAAAGGTTAGGTTGTTTATAAACACAAGTCATATCATAAAGCTGCAAAGAAGTGACTGCAGAAATGTCTGTTTTAAAGAACAAATGTTTGAACTAATAAACGATTCTGATGAAGATAAATCATCACTTGATTCTTCATCAGATTCAAAGACAGATATATTAATTAATTTTTTATATAACAAAATAAAGAAAATATACTATATCTGAATCCATTATTTTATTTTCTCAATGTGTAAAATTTTAGGTTAATAAACAGATGTGTAGATAGGATAGAATTAAAATGTCTACCGAACAACATTTAGTTACCCCCACTCCTACTCTGCGCTTTCTACACCACCTCGCGAGTCAGGTCAGAAACGTGAGCACTAGTTCTTAAAATTTTTCTCTTCGAACAGCCTGCCAGAAGCTGCCCGTTTCTCATAAAACATGTTAGTGTAAGAAAGTTAACATTAAGGCGGCCTAGTACATGTCATCGAACAAAGCTATAGATATATGTATGTATCTCGTAACATCATTGCATAATTAAAATACATTAGTTGATTCAACGTGTACTTTTATACCAAATTTGTAAGTGGTTAAATTTACACAACTTGGTGTGGACCTATATGACCCAATTTTAGTGTGTATTTTAAACAAGAATTTCTTGGAGTGTGTAATTATCATCCCTAACTTGTTTTGTTTGTCTGATGCAGTTACACTATAAAATAAATTCTGTATTTCTCAAATACATTTTAAATGAAGTTTAAATAGAATTACATCCTGAATCATTTAATGTTGATAAAATTTATTCTAGATAGGGTTTATAAATTAAATAGAGGATTAAAAATTTAAAGTGTTTGGCTTAACTACGACCAAGTACATAAATGTTAAATGATTTATAAATAAAATGTATTTACTGGGGCACATTCCATGTGTTTACTAGCACAGTGTAGGTAACTGCAGTGAATGGATTTTTATTCCTTGGAAAATTCAGAAAAATTAATAGGTACATTGATTTTGCAGGAAAAGTATTGTTTTTTTTTTGCCTTCCTTAATTTGGGTGCAGGTTGTCTTTGTCTCCAGAAGTACACTTCCACGTTAGCTCAATTCGGTTTCTGTAGCGGTGACACAGTTTTCTTATAATCGTTTTTTGTTACTTGTTGATGAAGATGATATGATATATCTGATGATAAATAAGTAGGTCTTGAAGTTATTTAGGTAACAAAATCATATTCGGACGTTTCGGGCCCAATTCGCCCATCATCAGCTGATAATATTTAGTAAATATACATTAATAAATGATAACAAGTTTACAGTCTAAACTTACCCTACTATTTTAGATAAAAATTCGATATGATATAGAAACACACAAGCATCGATACCTCACCGCGATTTGAACGAGAGAACTTCAGTTTATGATGTGGCAATTCTATCGTTTCCACTCGATGATATCATTTGTTAAACAATATCTATTTTTCATTTCATTTCAAATTGTTAATGGTAACGTTTAAAAAAGAAAATTGCAATAGTAAATAAAAACAATAATTATATTATACGTAAGCAAAGGTACATAATATAATTTCCAGCATCAAAAAATATGTAGGTATGTATTTAAATTAATAAAAGTTTAAAAAAATAATATCACTCGGTTTAATTTCACAAGTATATTTTTACTTCATTGTACAATTTCGCCAGTTGCGACATAATCAGAAGTACTGACGGAAAGTATAGTGCTAGTAATTCAGGTTATCAAAATATAATTTTAGTATGGCAGAAAACATTTTTTTGAAGCTTAGTAAATACTGTCCTCCTGTAATGCGAATTTTACAATTGTTTACTCAGGAAGTGTAGCCTACTTTTTACGCTTACTATGTTGTAACTTGTCTAACTATGCGGTAAAATAATCAAAAAAAACACTGGGCATTTAAAAAATCATCTTTACTATAATAAAGTTCATGTAATCTACATAATTTATTTTTTTATTTTAACATTTTCTATATTTAAAACTAATTTATATAAACCAAAATCACGTCAGCGACATCCGTCATTATTGTAAAAATCCGCCGTTACCAACATAGTCATCGATCGATATACCTGTCAAATACGCCATGCGAACACTGCTCAAATGTCAAATATCGACACCTACCTATTATTTATTACGAAGATATCATGAGCATATAAATATATTATCAATCATAAACAACGTCTATTATTACAAATAAATTTTCGCTAGGAGAACTCTAATGAAGGTAAGTAAAATCAAATTTGGAAATTGACAACCCTAGTATTTTAAACTATCTCTTTTCAAAAGTACAATCTATCTCATTAAAAAAAGTGATTTACATTATCGTTGGCCGAAAAGTTTGATACAATTCCCGTGCAGAAAGTATTTTACAGCGCTCCGGTTAATAAGAAGCTGTCGCGCTGTAAAATACAACGCTCTCGAATGCAAGTAGCTATTTTGTAATAGTACGTAATTTATAAATAATTTATTATTTATCTATTGTGCTCAACTAATTTAAAGGTAAGTTAAGCAATACTTAAAATTGTCTAAAAAAGTTGGAGCACATTGTGGCTGGCTGGAAACTTGAATGCTACTTTGTAAGTGTTATTTTATTTTCATTTACAGTACTATTATAGCAATATTGTGAATTCAAAAGAAAATTTAATATTTCTATCTTGTTTACATTTTGCAACCGTAATATTATTATTATTACTCCTACAATAAAGCTTAGGAAAAATTTCCCTGCGGGTTGGTAATTTCTTCAAGAATAAATACTCGTATTCTAATATAATTTACATAAATTTGTTTGCATACTGAGCTACAGTAAGTTATAATAATTGCTGGCAGTTTATACAAATAATAACAAAATTAAAGTAAACTTTAGAATTATAATTCTAGGTAGGAGGAAAACATGCTTGGACAGGTGTGCGAAAGGGCGCAAATGTCAGAACATTGTTGAAAGTTCCTCCCCCTCCCTCGTATGTGAAATCACAAGTGTGAAACTTCCAAGGCCCACGTTGATGAAGGGCTGCCAGAAAGATTAGCAAGTTTTTCCAACAGGTATAAATCTTATTTCAGGTTCAGACAATTGTTGAAGCTTTCAGATTTATTTTGGGTTAATAGCGGAACAGCTACTGTAATATAATAATTTATGTAAGTTACTGTAACTGTTCCGGGTAATGCTCGAGACCTATAAACTTGAAATAGGTCAAAGTTCCAAGTAATATCATATTTCATTAATTTTGATAGGAGCTGATTAAGTAACCAAAAATAGATACCATTGTTCGATATTACCACCGGAGAGATTATATTCTCTTAGCTAAATTTTACAAATAAACTTACCAAATTATTTTAATAAATTCTAAAGTTTGAGTTACATTAAAATTATTTTCATCTGCATGTTAGTTGAAATAGCTATTTGCGCAAAATTAGTTATTTGTTGATTGAGATGTTCATTTGCGCTCGAAATACACACAAGATTTTTTCTATAGTCGCCACAATGGGATCCCCCACCATAACAAAAAATAATAAAATATACACTTTATACTTACAGTACTACTCAATAAATAACGATTATATATTTTAATTTATCGTTATTTTCCATTCTTATTGAGCTATTGTTTCAATATAATGTAAGCATTTTTTACTTTCGTTTTTGTAAACGAATGTCCTATTTATTTCTGTATTTCTTTGCACAGCAGTACGGAATTTTGTTTGGTTAAGTAATATATCGAGAGAGCAGTCATATGTCAGATTGACCTGTGGTGGTGGTAAATGTGTAAATAACTGTCGGGCATGAGCGGCAAATGACATTTTGCATTGGAAAAAGCGAGCGCAAATGCCTACTTTGATTGTAGAAAAATATATTTTCTTTACAATTTTTGACAAACATACGTCTTTCTCCTAGTCTGCATTTATAATGGCAGTCATAGAACTTTTTTGCACGATAGGTTTTTTTTACATGTTTATTGTTTACCGATAGGGTTTCCAAACTGGTTTTATTTGCTGATCACAATTTGTTTGCTAAAATAACAAAGGCAATAAATTGTAAAAAAAGCCCATGGGCGATAAGTGAATAAATAAATTGTATATCACATTAGCTTTAGACTAAATACAAATCATAGTTGCCATTAGTAATAACTGCTTGTAGTGTCAACTTTGACAATATTTTTAATTTTATTCGATCAGCTATATTAAAATACTACAAAATGTCCGAACGTGCAAAAGATATTAACCTTATACCCTCAATTTCACCAAAATAATATATACACTTCTCAAACAGTTCACTCGTCATTTTCTGTACAAGACAAAACCATCTTAAATGTCGCTCTCTCATAACAATATTCTTCCTATCCATACATTATATAGTGTGAAAAAAAAAACCTAATCAGAGTAGGTCTTTTTCACATAAATACAACTCCGAATGACACACTATATCCATTAGTTTGTATGGCAACACTTTAGAACAACAAAAATGAATTATACTATTCGATTCAATTTGATGCGTGAGAGTACATGTTAATATTGTATTTCATAAAACAGAAACTAAGAAGCTAATCATTGACATTAAATTTGACGTTTTGTACAATTATAGCAACGAATATGATTTGATTAATTAATACGCGTCAACGTTAAGGCATAGTGTGCTGCTGCAAAACCCTAAAATCTAATTCCTAAAATCCTAAATAATCAGTAGATTTGGAGCATATAAATTTAGGATTTAGATATTTAAAGCAGTCATTCAATTCCAGAACAAAATATCCGTCAAATCATTTATGAATGAAATTCTTTCTTATATTACTAAAAAAAAAAAATTGTCATTGCTATTTTAATGAATCAAATGTAATCAATATTTATTTTAGATAGTTATTAATCTAGTGCTTTGTCATTAAAATATAAAAATTGTGGAGTTATTTGATTTGGCATGTGAATGATTCAAATGTTTTAGTGTTAACAACCGAGCTCCGAATTCGTCTAATAAATTTGCCAACCAATGCTTCAGGTTATGACTAGTTCATAAACTGCACCATCATAATAAAAGTAAAATTTACTATGAAATAGTTATTCTTTTTATGTCAGAGTGAAGAGCAATCTTATGTTACTTTGTCAGCTAATTTGTTACTTACACTATACGATTTTTTTTAAAAGTAAGTAGCTATTAAAATGATTTAACTGTAATTGAAAAACTGTCTTGTTCTTAATAAAGCTATTTTAAATGTAGCTATCGTTTTAAAACACCCTTATATTCGTAAATTCTCGAATAGATTAAAATCTTTAATTAACATTTAGCATTTGAAAGAAAATTACAATTTTTAAATAGGGTTCTCCCAGTTGAATAAGTTTCAGTAGAGAAAGAAGTTATTAAATTTTATTTTAATATCTTCCGCATTTATTTACTGCAAAAGTAAGACATTCTATTTCTACTCTCAAATGGTTATTCATTGTACTCAGAATGACAATAAGATCACAGAATAAAATTATGGCTTTATTTTATAAATAGCAAATGACGTATTTGCAATAATAAGACGAGTTTGTAATAAGATTTCTTTTGTCAATGGATGTTACGCTACAAAAGATATTTACATTGTTTCTTCATAACTTTTACTCTTGACCTTTGCACAGTTGGAAATGTTTTACATTTCTTTTAATTTATTTTAAACTTGGAATACATTTTCAGAACAAGGAATCTAGTGGGATTAAGATTTCAACTACAGCATGGACATTATTGTTTCGTACCTATGTATATTGGCAAAACTGGAATCCTAATGTGTGATAACCTTTGATTACTATGTATTGCAATAAAGGCAAAAATAAGAATACTCTCTAATGTCTAATGTGGAATCAAGCTTGCATGCATATGAATCGAGCATTGTTGATGTCTACAGTATGTCCCCGGATTGAGTTTACAAAAAAAAAATCTTATTTTTGATTTTACGAAAAAAATACCAAGGGAATAAAAATTTTTGCTTGAATTAAAACGTATGTTCAGGGGCGGATTGTCCTATCGGGCGATCGGGCAAATCCCGAAGGGCCGAGTGGTCCAAAGGGCCGGTTGGCCGCCTTCAATTAAATAATGTAGTCAGAATATATTTCTTATAATTTAAAAATGTAAATTTTGAACAATTATTCTTATATTTGGAAAACATGTTGTAATTTTTTCGTATGCCAGAAAAAAATTCGCTTTATCAAAAAAAGTAAAAATTTTTCTTCTTGCACATATAAATTTTTCGTCAAGTTTCAAACTTCCAATTCAAACCAAATAAAAAGAACTAGGAATTTCTCCAAAATATTCGACTTAACGAAGTTCTGTATCTGATGGATTCCAGTTTTCGATTTAAGTTACCAAGAATTTCGAGTAATTTTAAAGTCGAGTTATCAAAAATATATTATATACATTTTTTACCCCAGACAATATTGCTAATGTATTTCGTTCCAAATATTAAATACTAGGGTTTTTTATGTTGGTATCATGGGAAAATTTGAATTTCAAAGCCAATCCTATAGGCCTAAGCCGGTAACGTGTTTCTGGACAATTTTGAAATACATTATATACAATTACTTACCGGATGGAGACACTAAAATATATATATATATATATATATATATATATATATATATATATATATATATATAAAACAGTGTGATAATTTTCATAAATAAAAATTATTATACACTGATGGATAAAAAAATCAAACACTTTGATTTTTAATTTTTATTTTTGTTATTATCTCGAGACCTATAAGAGGTACGAAGTCGGTTAATTAGGTTCTATATTTGGATGCCATTTTAGCAATGTATTATTTTGTTTGGTAGTGTAGCGCAAAATACAGTAGTGACAAAAAAATTAATATCGCCATTCGAAAGAGCTTTAAAAAGTGTCCTATAGAAGTGCAAATCAAAATCTGGAATCATTTCATTCTTAAAAGTTTTTCAAAAACAAAAAAAAACTATAAAATTTACATATTTGTCTGTATCTAATGACCTATGCATTTCTTCTGAATAAACAATACATTGCTAAAATGGCATTCAAATATAGGACAACTTTCGTCTAATTAACCGACTTCGTAGCTCTTATTGTTCTCGAAATAATAACAAAAATAAAAATTTATAAAACCAAGTGTCCGATTTTTTTTCCAGCAGTGTACATATACGGCCATGTGTTATATCCTTTTCACTCTGAAGAGGGCCGGCCTAAGAATAATCGCCCGGGCCGATTTACTTCTCCAATCCGCCCCTGCGTATGTTTTAGTTATTAAAACTTTTAATTAATTCAAGTTCTTTTATTATAACGTTTTTTCGTATTTTGTCCTCTTAATAATATAGTTATTACATGAATTTAACATTATTTTAGTTAGCTTTGAAATTTTGACAAATGATTAAATGTCAAAAGTATTTCTTATTATTATAAAGTAGGAAGGTAGGTATTATTCAAAATAGAGAGAATTTGTTAAAGAAATGTTAACTTTAAAACAAGAAAAAAGAGAGTTAATTGAATAAAATAAAATGTATTTTTATTGTCGCTGTTTCTTTTTATTTGTAATTAGAATTAATAATCATTTGTCATTATTTCAAAGCTAACTAAAATAACGTTAGATTCAATGCAATAACTGTGTTATTAGGAAGAAAAAATACGAAAAAACGTTATAATAAAAGAACATTGCATTAATTAAATGTTTTAATAACTAAAACATGCGTTTTAATTCAAGCAAAAAAAATTTCCCTTGGCATTTTTTCATAAAATCAAATATAAGAATTTTTTTCCTTTTGTAAACTCAATCCGGGGACATACTGTATGTCTCTTAAGTATACATACTTACAAAAATTTGTTACCAGAATGGAAATAATTATTGCCCAAGTATGAAAATAGTAAAATTTGGAATTCTTTCACAAAAAAATAATAGTGTAACTAAATCGTTGATATTGGCTATAAATCAATACCTTTCCCGAAGTACCTTAATTTGTTTCAATATTTAATGCCCAGTTGCATCGCTGATAAATTTTAAAAGAAGTTTAAATAAAAAAACTTCAAATCGAAATTTTGCAGCAGTAAATTCCTCATTTGCCATTTTGTTTTGATGCGTTATTATCAATTTAAGGAAAGCTTACAATTTAAGTGTGAGTGACTGGCATAAGTATTTTTAATTATTAATTCAAAACTATTGCTTCTTCAATTTATATCTTTTTTCGCGATCGCCCAGAAAATGAGCTCTTTCTGATCACTATTTAGACCGGAAAGTCCTTCTTTGCTGAGCTAGCTCGGAAAGTTGTCTATAAGGGATCGGAAAGTACTTTACCGATCCCGGGACCGGTAAAGCTAAATGTTTCCATGGAGATCAGTTGTTTATTTATTTCTTATTTCCTCGCAGTAAAAAATAAAATAATACTTTTTTATTCTTTTTTCAGGATCGCAAAAAAAAGGAACCCAACATGACCTGAAAGTGTCTATACTGGGTTCACTATAAAAATCTGTATTATCGACACGTTGTCAAATAAAAGCAATAAATAAAAAGCCGAATTTCAACGAAACATACCGAAATTTGTTAAATGGTTAGAAATCTTATCTTTGGCGTTTATTATAAATCATAGATTTTTTGTTTGCGTTACCGGTCATGTTGTGCCGATGCGTTGCATTTAACGTTACTTCATTATAAATAAGCCTTAAATGACAAAATCGCAACGAAAGTTGCCACTCTTTTGTTTAATTTTATATTAATCAAGAAAAGTAGATATGTTTTTGTAAGGTTTTCTACAGATTTATACCTAGTTTGAAATAAATGGGAAAGAGAATATTGGTCTTACTATTTCGATTTGCATTTTTTTTTTCAAGCTTACTTAAAATTTATATGTCAGCATTGCAAATGGTCATTAGATTATTGATGATAATACGGCCATAAGTAATATACGAGTAAAATATGCAGTTTATGAGACACTCAAGAATTTATGTATAAAATTGTCTGCTATTATATTAAAAATAGGACTGATCTCTTTTTTCGTTTTCTGTTTAAGTGGAAAACCAAGTTCGTTGCATTATTTAATTCCCTTCCTTCATTTTCTCTTATTACCTCAATTACGTCTCTTAGCTGTAGAATTTTTGGACAAGAGCCTAAGAATGTTTTTTGTTTCACATTTTCTGCGATCAGGTGCCGTTCAGTTCCTCTCAATATTTAATTATCGGTTAATCATATTCACTATACGTGCTAGCTCTATCTCCACGTGACTTGCCAGTATCTAATGGAGCTTCTATTCTTGCTGAGCTCAAAAAAATTAGCGGTTGTGGAAGCAAGAGCGAGAAGCGGGATCGATGTGCGGACCCGTTGGGATTATAAATTATTGAAGTGGTGTTAGTAGGAGTGTATTTAGCACGTGTGCCCGTACCGGCCCTAATTTATAGCGGATGAAGCGCCAAAAGTTAGCCAAGCTGCCCAAGATGTGTTTAATTCAGACTGACGGGCCATCGACGTGTGTGGAAAACAAGAAGAGGAAGATAGCAAGGATGTTTAAAATTGGATGTCCAATGAACAAGTTTGATCTCACAAGAATTTTTTTATATATGCAAGCTTTGTACATATTTAAGAGTTAACAATCTAAACTCTGTTTTCACCCATCGACCTTTAAACTAATGGACCAAGTGTCTCCTATTCTTTTATTGTTAGAATAATGCTCCAACATAAAAGGATAGAAATATATATATTCTGTCCTTCAACAATACGGAAGTTCTCAGTTAAAGTATACTGCGCATACGTTCGTACTCATTGTACATCTTTTTCAGCCATATGTAAACCTCTATACATCGCTCTCTATCACTAAATAGTTGTCAAAATCTACATTTGACGTTTCGTGACTGTTTGTGTATTACTTACTTTTTTTTTTGGAGAACATTTACAATTATTTCTGTCAACACATACGTATATGTATTGTGAGGTGTGTATGCGACAAAATAATGGGGAAACGGTGTATTTCGTGCAATCAGCAGTACGTACGCGGTTCAGCTATGTCATTTCATATGTGAGTTCTTATTAATTATTACTTGTTCCTTATAATATAATATGTATATAATATATTGTATTAAAAATATATAATAAAATTAATTATACACAAAAAAATTAAATCTATACTCAGCGATTATGCACTAAGTATAACAAGTTAGGGACAAATCAATCTTTTTATTTTGCCACGTTTTCTTAACTTCCGTACTGTTGAAGGATAGAGATACTGTGTCTGCACCGTTATGGCGGGACAAGCGTTTTGCTCGTACGCTGCATCTATTAGTTTAAAGGTCGATGGTTTTCACCACTTGATACATACTTCATCATTCATAAACATATACGAGAGTTGTACAGGTGTCTCATTTTCGATGTTTTTATAGGGTATCTCGGGAAATATCAATTATAGAGCGAGCAAAATCGTTTGCACATTCCAGGGTCAACTTTTTGAGAAAAGTTTAATAGTCACCACAGGAATTATCGATCTTCTTTTGTTTCTGAGCTACAGACAAAATCTTGTTTTTCGCTCAATTCGAAAATATATCATAACTTATTTATTATGGTAGTAAGAGAAAAATTGTTTTAAAATTTTTTGTACCGTCTTTTAGGTAAAATAAAATAGCGTAATTAGATTTTTTGAAAACTTCATAATTCTCGAGATATAACACAAACTTATGATTTTTAAATGGCAACCTATGTTGAATATAGTTTCATATAACAAGTCTACATTCTTTTGTTTTGCACACGAATAAAAGATGATTTATTACATTTTTGGGATGACAAAATTTAAAATTATTAAGAAACAAATAAAAAAAAACTATTTTATTTCTTCATTTGTTTATTTATAATATTATTTGCTTCAATTTTACACATATTTTAAATTTATTTGTTTTAAAAGCATATTAAACCTTTTTTTTTCGAATTGTGTCAAAGCCAAGGCCAAAGCCAACTGTGACGTCGATAAATAAGAATTTAACTATATCCAAAAATAATTGGTTTAGAATAATTTTGAAAACATAATTAATAGAGATGGAATCAAAATAAACAAATGATAAATAATTATAGTTTCTTTTATAAAATAAGCAAAAAGACGAGACTATTTTCAATATAAGTTGCTGTTTAAAAAATCATAAGTTTGTGTTATATCTCGAGAATTATGAAGTTTTCAAAAAATCTAATTACGTCATTTTATTTTGCCTAAAAACGGTGCAAAATTTTTTAAAACAACTTTTCTCTAACTACCGTAATAAATAAGTTGTGAGATATTTTCGAAATGAGTGAAAAACAAGTTTTTGCCTGTAGCTCAGAAACAAAAGAAGATCGAAAATTCCTGTGGTGTCTATTAAACTTTTCTCAAAAAGTTGACCCTGGAATGTGCAAACGATTTGCTCTATCAGTAATATTTCCCGAGATACCTTAAAAAAATAACGAAAATGAGACACCCTGTACAGTATTTATTGTGCCTAACATAGTAAGCTTTGAAATATTATCTTCATAACAACAGCAATTATTTATTGTTTATCTGTCAAACGAAGTGCCAAATTTGATTATTCTGTAGTGGTAGCACTCACTTTAGAATTCTATCAAATGAGGCATTTGTTTTCACTTTTCGCCATGAAGCGAAAATTTGGTAGCATGCGTCTCTCAAAATATTCGCCTGCAAGCGAACGACTCGAGGCGAAAGTGTCAAAGTAATGTCATTATTTTGTCAAAATTCCACTCAAAGCCAATTTATATATAACTTATACATTTATTATATACAAATGTTATAATATTTTTTATTTTAATAGCATAAAATCCGATAATTCCCGAAACAAAAAGTGAATATAGAATTCTAAAGTGCATGCTACCAAGATTCGTAAAAGTAAAATCGCATTCGCCTGCTTCCTATGATAGAATTATAAAGTGCGTGCTACCACTACTGGTGTTAATAATTTACAAGGCTTAAGATGTCAGCAAGATGGGTACCCCGAATATTGGCGCCCGAACAAAAACGAGAGAGAGAGTCACCTCCACAGAAGCCAATTTTGCGTTGCTTAATCAAAATCCAGCTTTTTGGCTTGTTTTGTTACAATTAATGAAACGTGGATTTACCATTTGGATCACGAGTCGAAATTTCAAAGTATGGAATGGCGACATCGAGGATCTTCTCCACCTCGCAAATTAAGGGTCCAGTTAGATTATGGCTACTGCATTTTGAGATACTGAGGGAATTTTAATGATTGATTATCTGGAATGTAACCTCACAATCACTGGTCAGTATTAGGCAACATTAATTCCTAAAATTCGTGTTTGTATTAGAGAAAAGAGAAAAGAAAATTTTCGCTTGGAATTCTGTCTCATAAAAGTCTTGTTTCCATGAACGCAATTCACGATGTCGGTTCCAGACTGATGTTATATCCACCGTATTCATCTGACCTAACGCCTAGTGCTTTTTATTTATTTTCCAAGCTAAATGAAAGTATACGAGGAAGAAATTTTGAATCCGACGAAGCTGTTATGGCAGCAGTTCAGAACTTCATCTGCGATAAAGACTTCGAGTTTTTTTTAAAAAAGGTGTTACTATGTTAGAACACAGGTGAAATAAGTGTCTTCAAGTATACGGTGATTATGTTGAAAAATAAATTTGCTTTATGTATGTATTAGGGACAATAAATACTCGTAGTTCAAAATTGACGTCATGTTATCGATTAACGAATATATTTTGCGTATACCGTGAGTATTTTTTAACGTGAAACATTGGGTTTGTCATATCCATGGTAATGATTCCGACTTGACATTTGATTGATAGCAATGTATTTGCCCGTTCCATTTAAAATGAAACATAGTGAACGAATTTGACATTTGTTAGGACGTCAATAGAGGTTAATTTTGTTTAAATAATTATACCTGCATTCTAAATTAAAATTAGTTGTAGAAAAAATATAGTGTGCGCGCCTTATGCCCGAGTGGTTTTTCTGATTCGGCTAAATTTCTTACAATATTTAAATATAATACTTCTGTCAAATTCATTCCCCATGTGTCATTTTAAATGAAACAGACAAATACATTGCTGTCAATCAAATGTCAAATCATAACTTATAGGAAAGGGCGAGTTTCTTTATTCAACAACTATTCATCCGCTGAATTCCATCAGAAATTGAAAATGACGTCACGATGAATAACTGATGGATCCGATGGATAGCCGCTGCGACCGAATAAAGAAACGGGTTGCTGAAAAGTGCGCAGAATCTCCTAACCTTAAATATCAACTGACAGTTAATCACCAATTAACAGATATGGAAAGTTTTATAGTTAAAAGAACCGTCGCTATATTGCAATCATCAGATTCTTCATTGTTCGATGAAGATATGGAAGTTATAATGATAGTAAATATCATCTACATCTATAACCATCTCCTTTCCGTTGTGAACGAGATATAATGTTTTCTTATTTGAATCATGCATTAGGTTTCTTTGCATAATCTTACACCCGCAAGCATGAAACAAACACAAATGTCAAAAATATAACCTAAAAACATTTCGTTAGACCCCCCACTACCGATCCATCGGAAATCGTATAATCTATCGGTAGTCAAAGCCGATGCATGCGATGAATTTACGATGGATAGTGCGTGGTAATTAAAAACGGTATGATGAATCTCATCTGCAACTCAGCAGTGAATAAAGAAACGATGTGATGAATTTACGATTCATACGTGTTAATGCGCACTAGTCATCGGTGAATAAAGAAACTCGCCCAAAATTCAATGTTATCTGTCATATTGACAAGATGTCATTAGAGGTTAATTTTTTAAATAATTATACCTGTTTTCTAAAAATTAAATTTAGATGTACAAAAAAAAAAAACTGTGTGCACCTTGTATCCGAAATATGTTTAGTGCTCTCGAGTGACTTTCTGACTCCGCTAAATTTCTTACAATATTTAAATATAATACTTCTGTCAGATTCGTTCCCTATGTTTCATTTTAAATGGAACGGGCAAATACATTGCTGTCAATCAAATGTCAAGTCGGAACCACGTCGGAACCATTACCATGGATATGACAAACTCAATGTTTCACCTTAAAAAATACTCACGGCATGAGAATAACTATGTTTTTATTTTGCGTACATGAGTTTTTGTAAAGTCTGACATGTAAATATGATAATGTCCATGTTGTTGTATGAGTGTAAATATTTATATGAATAGTCCCATCAGATAAAAGTACAGCAGTGTACCGAAACGTCAGTTGTGTTAGAGAATAAATACCGTTTTACTGAGATTTCGAGTAATTATTAATATATAATCTATTTCCCACATTTGCATTTAAATTTTTGGGTATGAAGGTAAATTTTTGAATAACAACTACTATAGCAGAAACCTTTTAATAGAATGTAGTTTGTAGTTAGTACAATGCGAGTAAAATATCTCGATTGTGCTGTAGATTAGAGGTTAAAAATAGTTAGAAACGTGTGGTCTGCTGTTGATTTTGGGAGTCAACAGATTCGTATATGCTTTTTGCGAATTTTTTGATAAACCTGGGAGATTTTTGCGTTGTTGCATGCTCAGGATTATTAGTTTTTATAACTATAAATCTACCTTTTGCAATTCTTTTACGATCTTTTATCACAAAAAATGTAGTCTTTTATACCTTTCCTTTCTCATAATGCTTTTTATTTTAACTAGCTTATCCACTCTTTTTCCACTAAAACAATTCCAAATTACCACTTCGCCGTATATTTCAAATAAAGTTCTTTAGACTTTAGCTGTTTTAAAACGTTAAAAGTGTTTTTGTATGAAGGAAAGGGATCTTCACGTTAATTTTTAAATAAAAAAATCTGCTGTGATCAACACAATACTTCCCACCATTTCCATTTGATAGTATAAATATCGTATAACATTTTATGCAAAGAAATATTTGTAAGTATAATACCATTAAATATTATTTTCTGACAAAATTACACTTCTTACTTCAAACAAACTTATAAACGAGCTTAATAAACTAATTTTGATATTTGGCGTTGACATCTATCTGTTATTAACCAAATAAACATAATTTAAAGACGTGGTAAAAACAGATTTAGCATGTATTTTTATTTATTAATTTTTTTTTTTTTCAAGATACGAGCTTTGTTAATTTTCAGATATTTAGTTTTTGACAAAGTTTGACAGATATTCGACGTTCATTTCTTGAAATAAAAGTATATGAATCTTTAAATTAAGTTTACTTGGGTTAAAAGGTACTCATTAAGTTTTTCGGGGCAGGCAATATTTGAAAAAAACTAATTTGTCATATTAAGTAACTTATGCTCGGATTCACCAGCATTAAATATATCTTCGAATAGCTTATTCGTCGAATAAGAGAAAAATATCGCATCGAAACCATAACAAAAATGAAAATATTTATTCTAGTTGTCATATTTTGATGCAATATTTTTCACGTGTTCGATAAAAAATAAGTTATTCGAAGATTTATTTGATGTTGGTGAAACCGGGTATGTGCCATGAATTGTTGTTTTCGATCTTTAAGGCTGGTAGCACAAGCGTGGTTCTAAGACCGGTGTTAACTAGAACCATGTCAACGACTTGACACATACTTCAGTTAAGAAAACAAGTGTTGCCAATATATTGATCAAGTTGAACATTTACTGACAGCCATATTCAATAAATCTGCCAACACTATTTAAAATTATTTAATATGATTTGTTTTTATACTTGTTTCTAGAAAAAACAGTTTTAAATAATGAGGTTAAATTTATTGAATATGGCTGTCAGTACATTTCGACTTACTTCAGTATATTGGCAACTCTTATTTTGTTAACAACCCTGAAGTATGTACCAAGTCATTGACACGGTTCTAGTTAATACCGGTATTAGAACCACGCTTGTGCTACCAGCCTAAATGTACAAACACAAATATTTAGATACATACATTCCAAACCATAAATTGAAAAAATCGGATTCATGAAAAACATAAAAATATGGATCGGTAAGTCAATGTTTCAAAATGTTCGATTTGTGAGTTATTTAAAATTAAAATAATACGTTTCCTGGTGGATATCTTGTAAAGTTAAGTTTCTTTTTGATGACTTTATTCGCCTACCCAAGGTGATTCTTTAGTAGATACCTTTTCTTTACTATTTTAATTGGACGTTTCAAGAATCCAACCGACTCTTATCTTCAGCAAGATTACATGTTTAAGGCAAGATTTACTTTTTTGAATTATTTTGGACACTATGTTATCTCATAAAACTGCGAATGACCGAAGGATGGAGATGAAGACCTTCGCGCCACGGTCAATAACCTTTGGTAGGCAAATAGAAATAAAGTCATCAAAACAAAAATTAAAATATAATGAATTTTGTTTAAGTTTCTAATAAGAATTATAAAAGACTAAATTAAAGTTCTCTTAAAATAAATAGGTAATATTTAATAATTTAGACCAACAGCGTAGATATCATGCAAAAGTTAAAATGTCAAATTTCTCTCATTCTCTTCTCTTTCGCTTTTCTGTCTGAAATTAAAATACATATCCCCGTTACGCGGTGTAGTTTTCCCCTACGTCTTCACTTGTTCGGGTGACTTGTCGCTCCCTCGACGCACCTGCCACCTGGCGACTGCCACCTGCGACACTTGCCTGATTTTTCGAACCAACCGCGACATAAAGCTACTCCGGGAACTCGGAGAACTTTTCCCCCGATTCAGACAAAGACAAAGTTTAATTATTTTAATGGGGGACGTATGTATGTAAAAGTTCGTGGAATTTCGTGTATGACACAATGGTGAATTTGATTAAAGAAAATAAGATTTATTTTTAGAAATCTGTATAAAACAGAGATTACATATTTCACACTGCCGTCCATCAGGATCTGACTAATGAACTGGAGATTAGAAAAAAAATTGCGAAAATGATATCCAAAAATCTCACTCCTCAGCAAAAAAAAAAATCTGATGTGGCCAGTAGGTACATTATACCTTCCGTCAATTTTATGTATTTTGTACAAATCCCATACCAAACGTTCTTTGGAACTCAATTAAAACGATTTGAATATATCAACTAATTCCATGATTATAGCAAAGCTCGATGATTTATAAAAGTTAATTTCTTTATTATTCTTTAACTTTATATCTACTGAATATGGGGGAAAATGTATAATCAAACCGTAAGATATTGGAATAATACTACCTTTTTAGTTTAAGTTCTGTATTTTTTATTATTTAAACCCAACGTATCGGCACCGTAACTGGTGCCTTCTTCAGGGGAAATTGACATAAATATGGGAAAAAACAAAAACAACAAGTAACCAAGGTAACATGAAAAGTACGTAAATGTTACCTTTTTTATGTATACAAATTTTCTAGACAATATATGCATGCCCGGCAATAACTTGGACGGCGAACATGCATCTTCTCAGGAAAACTCTCTTTTTGTCAGAGGAAAAATCGTGCCAAAAACTGGCAGAGATAATAAGATATTATTTTTTGTTGATAATCACATAAAATTTAGAAAATGATATTTAAATGGGGTTTTTCAAGAAAAACTGTTAAGAACTTCGAATAAGTGAACTTTCGGTTGACCAATTATAAGAAAAATCTAATCAGATATTCATGTGAATGTGAAGAATAGGAATGCGAAAGATTTATAATTTTTAGAATTGTAGTATTGGAGTTATCGTTGAAGAAATTTTTGCCACACACACATATAAACATAATCGTAAAACTAGTAAAATCGTGTTCTAGGAACCCTAAAACGTGCTAATTCATTGAAAACTCAGCACCGAATTTTTGACCAAAGATTATCTTCATTTCGTATTGTTGACGGAAGGTAAAAACGGCAGATAACTTAAAAGCGATTATAACTGACCAGCTGAAGCCCATTCCGGTTTTTCGGATCTAGCAGCTACGAAAACTGTAAACAACGACTCAGGCGTTGTACGACTTTCCGAAGGGTCTATTTTGAAGGAGACAGAATTGAAGTGTAGTTAAATTATAAATAAATGTTCGTCTTGAAAAAGTCTCATTACTTTATTTACGGACCTCGTATAGCGAGTAACACCTCATTGGTATGTACTTTTAATATACATTTTTTTACAAAAATGTTTTGTCTTAGAAATCTTCCATATATCGTCCGCTGATTATTGGAATTCGGTTTCCCGGTACTTTTTTTGTACCATGGCCAGTAGAAAGAACATCAAATTCAATGCTTCTTGTACTTTAACAGACTTAGAATTTTGTACCAGGTCCCTTAAAATTACATACATTAAGAATTGAAGGATACAGGGGAAAAAGGCGGTTTGTCACTAAAAATTTGAAATTAGGATTTTCATGCCATCTTGTAGGTAAATACCGAATCTTTTACGTGGAATATTCCTTTTAGGCAAAAACACGGTAGGTCAGAAGTTATTACCATTGGAAAATTTGTCGTACAGAGAAAGAAGACGGGTATGTCCATGCGGTACCAACCAAAAAGGTGGATTGTCCACTCTTATGTATCAAGAAAGTTGATGAGTACAGGGTAAAAAGCGGTTTGTCAAAAAATGTAAAGTTTGGAGGAGACAGTTTTAAGATTTTAAGATCGTGTTATTTTTTGGATAATACCTTCAGCTATGCACAATTTTGATGCAAGATTCTTTACTGTTTTCTAAATGAGTGCCACAAATTAGAAAACTTGTCTGGCATCCTATTTTGGTGAAAATTTCGACTTTTTATTTTGGTGTCAAATTAATAAACCGAAATTTCCCCCGAAATAGGATGCCAGACAAGTATTCTAATTTGACGTACTCATTTACAAAACAGTAATGAATCCTGCATCAAAATTGTACCTAGCTGAAGGCATTATCCAAAAAATGACACGATCTTAAAATCTTATAAACTGCCGCCTACAAAATTTACATTTTTTGACAAACCACCTTCTTCCCCTGTACCATTCAATTGTTTTGAGTCAAGTCCAGAGCCAATCAGATTTGATAATTCTGTCACATGCTTCTGGACATAGTACAGTAAAAATAATAATAAAAAGTGTGGACATGGTACAAAAAGTTTCTTTATTGGATTTTTTTTATAAATTTACTATGCTATTTTGAACCACGTCCAACAAGGTCCTTTTATATTTCGAAAATATTTAAAAATTATAATAACTATACAAACAAAAAAATTTCAACATGTCCATTCATTAACCATTCTTTACAATAAAATTTTAAACGTTTAAACCAGTTTTTATCGAAAGTAATATTTGTGGACATAGTACAATCCAATAGTCGGCCGACGATATGTCACGCACAAGGTCAAATGATTTTATGGAAAACCTGCAAAGTAAACCTTGCAACTTGTAGAAATGCAAGGGAGAATAAAAAGTAGAATAGGATATTTGGTTATTCTATTTAACTATACAGTTCTTGTTAAGTACACAGAAATCAAACTTGCAAAAATCTTCTCCATATTCAGCGTTGAAATCCTCGCTAGAATAAAACCAGGAAATTTTATTATTTCCCAAAAGGAATATGAAATGTTTATGCCAAGTTTTCCAACCCGTTTATCTAAGATTAAGTCGTAATGATATGTATGTATTTTGTATTTCCTTGTCTGTATTTCCATAAATAAATTTTTAGGAATGGAAACAATCTCCCTTCCGATTCGCGACAGATTTGAGTTCCTCTCGACGATATTTCAAAACTGACCCAAATATAAGCATAACGCGGCTTCATTGTCTGAAGGCATGACTATTGCAGATTTATCCTGTTCTGAAGAGCAGCAGAGTGCTTGGCTACTAGCCAGCTCCATCTGCAAACCAAATATTTAATTCAGTGTAATCCAATATCGGTCGAAATGTCTTATCAAAGTTGCAATAGTTTGCTGAGGTGAGGTTAAACATTAACAGTGATTGCCCGTCTGAATTCTACCTGCAACGGGTCTGTCTTACATGATACTGCTACTGCAGTATCATGAGAAACCAACGGAAGTATATTGGTATAGAAGGATCAGTGTAAGATATTTTATAGCTCTTTATGTTGCTATAAATTTCAAGACTGAAAAATAAAATTTTGTGGTCTTGGAAATGGGAGATCAAATGTTGTTAAACATTATATAAAATGTAAAGTATGTATTTGATATATTTTATTTAAGAAATCCGCAGCTTATTGCAAGAACAAATAATGTAAACTTTTTTGATTAAAATGAAATTGCCTCTTGAGCCTCTCGTAATTCCCCTTTCCTTAATATCTGTTAACAATCTAAATTTTCTTCCTCCTCTTTCCCTGCTCGCATGTATATTTATTTTCTTCAATTATAATTGCCTGGATACAATTCCGCTTTTATATGTGTTATGTGTTTTTCACGTTTGTGAATGTGGCTGACGTGATAGAAGTGTGCATGGATAGGAATGTATGGCGAAGGATGATTGTTATGTAACTATTATTGTGGTCCGGATTCGGTTATTCGCTACCGAAAATCGGTCACATTAATATGTTCTTATGTAGGAATGCTATGATGATTGTGGATAAGGCGAGAGAAAAATATTGTTTAAGAGTGAAGTGAGTCAGCTGAGCTCTTACTCTTATCCCTTTTCCTATTGTTAATATTGTTTTCGGGTTTTTGCTAACCCACTAAGTGGGATACGCGTGATTTTATGTATGTATGTATGTATGTATGTATGTGTTTTCTCTCTCAAAATTCTTCTCTTCTCCAATCCTTGTCAACACGGTATTCCTAATTCTCTATATTCGTCGCTCCAACCACATCTTAACACTTTCTACGTACTTATTCTTCTTCCTCCTCAAGGACCATGTTTCGCAACCATAGATGTAGCGAAACGCACCATGTAAGAATATCTAAAAATATAAAAATTGGAGATTAGAATTTTTTTACAAAAATTGATTGTATACAGCTTTTTTTGAGATTTTGTACAAAAATTTGGAGATATATCAACCTAGCAAAATGATTAATATAAATATAGCAATTTTTAGAATTTTAAAAATGATCAAGTTACTTTTTAAAATGATAATACAAGGACAAATATTAAACATATTCAATCCAAAAATATGAATGTTGTCATATCATAATTATATTTATTAAGTTATTTATAGTATACAGCGTGTAACAGAAATAAGTACATTAATTTTAACCAGTGATAGAACTCGTCGAGCTCATCAATATTTCTTAGTAATTTTTATTTTTTGTTAACCCTCTAAATATTATGTTGAATATCTTCCAAGTTTTGTGAAAATAGCTATTTGTGTATTAAGAGCGCAAAATGGGATATTGTCGATTGAGAGGTTGTTGCCGCGCATTCTCTCGAAATCGACAATGTCCATTTGCGCTCGAAACACACACGAACGTTTTTTCTACTTTGTTGCACATGAGCGGCAATGTGACATTTTGCATTGACAAAAGCGAGCGCAAATGCCTACTTTGTATATAGACTGTAGAAAAAAATTATTACCTGTTTTAAAATATTTAAACCGGGTTCGATCCCGACCAACGCCAAATATTTCGAATTTTAAATGGCACAAAAGTGACCCTTGTGGTGCACTCTCCACGTCAACAATGAGTGCCCGTGAGGTGACGCCTGGCAAACGCCCGCACGGTAAAATAGATCGTCATCATTACCGATGTCTCGATGTGTTGTAGATACTGGTACACTCAGTAATGGATAATATGCCGTGATGTGATATATATATATATATATATATATATATATATATATATATATATATATATATTTAAATTGAGAATTAAAAAAAAATGTTGCCTTCCACGAGTTCTATCAATGTCACACACTTATTTCTGTTTCACCAAATGTCTCGAAATTCAAAATACTTTTTCCAAAAAATTAATTGGGATTTCGAAAAAGTTACTAAAAATATTGTTGCTCTTACCGGGTTCTATCACTGGTTAAATTTAATGTACCTACTTATTTCTGTTAAAAATGAATGGTTTTCTTATATCTTCCCATTAAATTATTGTTTGACGGATTAACATTTTTTCAAAATGAAACTTACAATACTACTACTGTTTCTTAATAAAGTCGTTGATTTATTTTTATTTTCGCACTTCACACTTTACCTTAACCTACTAGAATAAAATCTTTACAAAGTAAAGAAATTTCCTCGTGTTGAATTGATTTTTTAAGACTTCGTGTAATGTTATCATTAATGTCGGGCGTGCGATAATATATTTACAATTATAAATTACCTGTACGTCTGTTTTCATAAATCTTACTCTAGCTCTAGATCAATACAGTATGATATGATCCATTGTGAAAAAATGAATTGTTTGTTGTTTACATACAAATTCAAACATTAACATTTACATTTTGTTTAATGTGTCGCAAAGTATTGCCTCAAATGGATTTTGTTTTATTACATTTAGCCGAAATGACGAATATATTATTAAAATATCATTAAATTACCATTTAATGTATGCGGTACGTAATAGCAGGACATGCTTTTTAAATTTAATCAATATGCTGTGTACTTGTTCTATTTATATTCATGAATTAAGAACGGCAAAAACCATTATAGTTAAGCAAAAATGTTAAAACTTTTTCTTCTGTGTTGTAATATCGATACAGTTTAAATATTCAAAACTTGTATGCAAACTTTGTTTTTGTACCTTTTTCAAAAAAATTAGTATTAAGAAAAATAAACAACGAAGGTAGAAACGGAATATAAATAAATATATCGTTAAGATAAATACAGTGTTTCTAACTCGGAGTATGCTATGAACAAGAAAACATATGTCAATTTATAAGTATTTATTAAATGACAATTAGACACGAAATATTGTCGAAAATGTTATTTTAAGAAATCAAAGCTTTTCTTCTTGAATCCTTACTTTAGAAATAGAAATTAATTAAAAAACGGTGAATGGCAATATTATGTATCCCTCTATATTATCTATTTTCCTTAGAATTACATTTTACGATCAATTTTGACAACTTGACTTTTGAATTCGAATTAAGTTTTTTTTTAAACACACTGTATACAGAAAATATTTTTGGAGTCGTTGATGACTGACACTTTTCTATATTTTGTATTCGTATTCATAAATAAATATGTTTTTTAATTCCCAACATGCACTGGTGTTAAATTTTTTAAAAAACATAGTAATATTGGGTTTTCTTCCAGTTAAATTTATTATTATTATTATTATTATTATTATTATTATTATTATTGTCGGGAGGTGTTTCATTCTTGCCCCTGTACTGCGACCTTTCTGGTCTATTGTACCCTCCGTGTTTCCTCCTATTCTAGGAGCCCTGTATGTTTTGTAAACTCCAAGATTTTCTTTAGACTAATGTCCTTTAGTGTCTCAGTGTGCAATTTCTTTGCTCCTAAAAGACTATGTCTGCTTGCCATAAATGCTTCGCAGTGACATATTAAGTGTTCAGAGGTTTCATCCTCTTCTCCACATCCTCTGCATGTTGATTCTTGTTTGAGGCCCAACCTATGCAAATGTTTATTTAATTGACAGTGTCCTGTTACCAGTCCTGTTATTAGTCTGATATCTTGCTTGCTCATTACAAGTAAGTTGTCTGTTCTTTTCTTGGATGGCTCATTCAGGAAGAGCTTGGAATGTCTTTGGCCTGATGTGGCTGTCCAATGCCGTTTGTGCCATTGCCAAAGCAAAGTATTAAGTTCTTGCTTAACTGTTTGCGCAGTTATTCCTTTGAAGCAGGTTCTGGTCCTATAAAAGGTTTACTTTCACAATAAATTAAAAAAAAACTGAATAAATACTACGCTATTTTTTGACTGTAATGAATTTAATGTCATAAGAACATGGAAACTTAAGCCTCATTTCCACCGATTGTCCTAATGCGTAAGAGCAATAATTAATAACTAAACGCAATGCGTAAAAATGTTTATCATATGACAACGTTTACTACCATTTCCAGCTTTGCATAAGGCTTAATGCTTAAGAACTAAGAGCAATGCGTAAAAACAAATGATTGAAAAATTCTAACCTGAACTGTCAACTCTCAGTCTATTTTATAATTATTAACTTTTAATTAATTTTTCGGTATCGATATAAATACAGAAAATTGTGTGTAGGTATAACATATTAAAAAAAGAAGAATTGCTGCTGCAATGGCAGTCTACTAAACAACAAGTAATTCGGGAAAAAGATATGACATTTCTGTTGAATTGTCACTAAACAAAATAGCTGGAAATGGTATCCTAGTAAATTGTTATAATTCATTAAGCCTTATGTATTAAGCATTAAGACATTCGGTGGAAATGAGGCTTTATTCGAATTAGTTCATATAATGAAATTTACTTTGGAAGTAAATTTAACTGAACGTTTATGAAAGCGGCCCTTAGTTGAATTCATATATATATATGGAAAAAGATTATTACTCCCGGGTATACGAGTAGATAAAGAATATTTTATCAGGGTGTAATTTTAATTATGTCATTAATATTATTCTTTTCTTTTCAGGTGAGTTCAAGAATTTTTCATTTCGCTTATCTGCGTATACAAAGTGCTGTATCAAAGGTAATTTTTATGTCTTCACATTTATAATTTGCACCTTTCTTCCACCGAACTTGTTGCTCTCAAAAGTTTTGCTCACCATAATACCCATACCCATATTTATTTCTGCTAAGTAATACCGATATTTCGTATTATATTCTGTTTTGTAATCCTTAGGAATTTCTATACCGGGTGTCCCATGCAAACCTTGACATAGGCGTTTAACATGAGAAAATAATTTTGTAAATAAAAAGCGTCGGGGCAGAAAATTAAGCCATGATATTGAACATGATATCCCATTTTGCGCTCTTAATATTAATTTAATATTATTGCAAAAATTTTCAAATAAATAATTGTTTTACTTTTTTATTATGCAATATGAAAAGAATTTCAAATATCAGCGAGGCGCATTAGTTTGCACAACTGCCTGAAACTTCATATTGGAGTTCGATTCCCCATTAGGGTTTTTATTTTATATTTTTACTCAAAAATTGTTGAACTTTTAAAAATCTATTTTATATTTTCTATTACATATTTTTTTATTTAAAAATAATATTGTAATAAATAAAGAGAAAATAATTGTCAATATTGATTACAATAATCAAAATATTGATATAATAACAATGCATTGTATTTTCTTTTAATATTAATAAAAATAGCTGAACATAATAAATTTTTGTAATTATTTTTTTTTATTCAATTTTGACGTTTCAAAGTGTCATATTAACTCCATAGCAGCAACTATAAGTAACATTTTATTAGCAAGAAATTTTTATCATACACACATACAGACATATACATACAGTGTGTTGATTAAAAACCTGACCATAGGCGTTTAACATGGGAAAACAGTTTTTCTTTGCGCAAAAGTCCCCAATTAATTTTAGACAAAAATGTTTCAAATAAATGTTGTAGATAATTATATTCTACGCCTAAATCAGTAAACAGTTTTAATTTTGCACGTTTAGTAACTTGTAAAATCTAATTTGAAATTGTACAAATATTGCTCATTTCTAGCGATACCCATGAAATTGAAACAAAATTACAAAGAAATTCATATCGTTCGAACTTTCAGAAATTTAGTTTTATAGTTTACAGAATGTAAAAATATAATAATAATAAAAGTTATTTAAGTGTTAGATTTTAAAAATAATACCTGTGTAGTGATTTGGGTGCAGAATTGAATTATGTGTTACTTTTAATTGAATACTGAATTTCTGACAGTTCAAACGATACACATTTCTTTGTAACTTTCAATTTCATGGATATCGCTAGAAATGAGCAATATTTTTATAGAATTTCAAATTAGATTTTACAAGTTACCAAACGTGCAAAATTAAAACTGTTACTGATTTAGGCGTGGGATATAATTATCTACAACATTTAATTGAAACATTTTGTCTAAAATTAATTGGGGACTTTTGCGCAAAGAAATCTGTTTTCCCATGTTAAACGCCTATGGCCAGATTTTTAATTAACACACTGTATATACACATACACAGACATCATCGTACAAGTAGTAGAATCATACTCTAGGGACCTTAAAACGTGCTTATTCATTAAAAACTCACCACCGAATTTGTTGACCAAAAGGTGACGAAAGATAAAAATAGTCACCCCATTATATTACACTGAATTTGAATTTAAATTGTTAAAAGCAAATGTATTATGATTTACGTATAGCTACTATACTATAACATAACTAATTAATGAAGTAGCATTTTATGAGATTACTATACTTTGTCTTCTACAGAGTATTCAAAATAAAAAATAACCCTGTTTCTACCAAGTTCTGCACGGAATTTACACTCCACACTTTGTCTGAGGGTGCAAACTTAATGCATATTTATAAAAGAAAATTAAACGTCATGGATAACTCTTAGGGTGGAATTCATAGTCAGTCCTCCACTCATCCTTCTCCTCGACTCAATTTCAAAGTGACGTTTTCAAATTTATAAACATTTGAGGAAGCCTTATACCTCGACTCACACTCGACTCATACTCGACTTACACTCCACTCATACTCGACTCATACTCCACTCAAAATGACAGTTCGGAATTCATAGAAATTTGAAGGCTACCTTATACTTACAATATAAGTATACTTTGAGGAAAATTTCGAGTGGAGCATATTAATACCTCCAATTTTCCTTAACATTTAAATAATTTTAAAATGGACGACAATTTTGATTTTTATGAATTCATCGATTATGTTAATGAAGAAGACGTTTATTTATATATTCCAAAGTAAGATATTTATTATAATATAATACACTGAAATTATTTATGACAATATCTTGTTGTATGTAGACGTTACATTAGAGACCAAAATAACCCACTAGAAATATATTCTAATACAGAGTTAAAAGAAAGATTTAGATTTTCTGGAGAAACTATTCAGAATATTCTACTACCATTAGTTTACGGAAATAGAGAAAATCCGAATCATCGTGGTTTACCCATTCCTCCCATATTAAAATTATGTACAGCTCTACGTTTTTATGCAACCGGCAGCTATCAGGTAATATAATACCTAAGACCTAAGGATTATATTAAGAGTTAATTTAATGTATTATTTTAATATTAGAGAGTTTCCGGAGATTTAATATCAATCAGTCAGTCGTCCACATGCAGAATTATTAAGGAAGTTTCAATAATTCTATCTAATAAATTTCGGCAATTTATAAAATTTCCTCCTAATGATGCAAATCGTACAAACCGACAAATATTTTATGAAAAAGCTGGCTTTCCTGGAGTTACTGGTTGTATTGATTGCACCCATATACCTATAATTAATCCAGGGGATGAGAATGCAGAGGTATACCGAAATAGGAAAGGATGGATGTCTATCAATGTGCAAGCAATTGTTGGACCGCGGGGGGAAATATTTGATTTAGTTATACGATGGCGATATTGCAAGAGCTGCATTTATAGAAAGACACTTCCAATAATAAAATGAATGGTTTGAAAAGAAATGAATTTATTTTACTTTTAAAAATTTATTAAATCTAACGGTAATAAAATTAATTATAAGCTTAAAATAATTCTTTAATTTAACCTTATTAAAAAATGTACAAATTTAATTAAAGTACAGCTAATAAAATTATTTCTAAACTTAAACTATTTCTTTAATTTCATCTTCATTTAAATTTTTAAGTAAAATCTTTGTTTTAATTTTCTCTTGTAATAAGAGCTCTTTTGCAACGGAAATTTTTATAAGTTGTTCTTCAACTTTTAGCTTATGCAGTTCTTCATCATATTCCATTAATTTATTATTTCTTTGCAATCTCGTTTCTAATTCTTGTTCAATTGCTGTTCTTCGCGGTAAATAGATTTTTTCGCAGTACTTTCGGATGTATTCTTTTCAATCTTTTCTGGATAACTGGTTTTACTAATTATTTCAGTAATTTCATCTGCATGGTAATCATTCGTATTCGTCGCATGTGCATCTATAATAATTATTTTAAATATTCGGTGTTATTCTTTAGCTTTATCATTATCTGTTATCGATCGACAAATTAACGACGTTAGTTTATTTTTAATGATCACATTCCGCTAAACACCCGAGAAATATTTTAAATATAGGTCAAAAAGTCACTAATTCATTATTGCTATAAATCGGTTAACATTATTCTAACCCGGTTCTATTAAAAAAAATTTTGATTACAACAAAGAAATGTTTGATTATAATCAAGCATTCTTTTTACTGTAGGTATACCTACAGTAAAAATAATTTAATTTTGATTTCAATAAAGAAAATGACCAATCACACAAAATATCATCAAAAGTGAGTTAATTTAATGAAATTATGCTACTCTAATTATATCCCTACAAAGTTTTTTAAAAAGATTTTTGATTACAAGCAAGCAATACTTGATTACAACAAAGAAAATTTGATTACAATAATTTAATAAGACTAAAAAGGCAAAAAACTGGTCCAATATGAGTATTTTCACAGTTTATTGTAAATATTAGGAATTTTTTGTTTTTTATTTTTTCTTGTAGTGTTATAAATCTGTTATCCATCAGTACTATTTCAGTGTGTTGACTATCGTTAACCAATTTCAATGATCAAGTGACTTTTAGAACCCAATTTGAATTGCAATCAACCACTATCTCGTTAATAATCGATAAATGATAATAATTGAGTTAAAGAATAGCCATAATACTTTCTATTTATATAATACTAAAAGTTAAAGTTAATAATTGCTGACTCATCATTATAAGTTATAATGATCTGTATTTTCACATGTATTTTCTTTGGTAAGTTTATAGACTTATTTATTCTGTTAATTTAGATAGATTAAAAAATACAATTAGATTATATATTTACTGTTCGCATTTGTAAAATTTGTATGCTGATTGTGAAATTTTGTCCAAAACAGAATCTTGAGGAAGGTATAATAAATACCGAAACGTTGATGAAAAAGAAAAATTAAATTTATTTAATTCCTGGACCGACATCCCCAACAATTGTTTTTCCTTAAATCTACATTGACGGTCGAGAAATTATTTTCAAAGTTTTAATAATATTATACTTTGCAATGTGCAGATATTATCGTTGACTGTTTCGTTTAGTGTCCTGGTGTTTTCATTCTCAATCTCAAATGTGTCGCTATCTAACACATTTTTAATTTCTATATTGACGGTTTCTAATTTGTCGTCAATATCATCGTTTTTTGGAGGAGATCGTGATGGACCTCCTCCAGTAGCCATCATAAATCTTTTATTGGTTGCCAATTCTTGCTTCCTTCGCGTCTTCATGTTATCCCAACATTTTTTTAACTGTTCTGTACTTCTCTATAAATTTAATCATATATTAAACATGTAATATTGCACTCATACTTACGGCAAAAATACTTACTCGTGTATTTATACTAAATGAATTAAACTCATTGGTAATTTGAGCCCATGTTTTCTTTTTTTGTGACTGATTAATAAAATCGGTTTTTTTATTTTCAATAATCGCTTGGTATTTCTTTATCAGATTTTTTAAATTCATTTTCTCCTCTGAAGTAAATATTTGTCTATTTATTTTACTCATTTTTAACAATAATAATTCTACACTACTGCACTGCTGTATTAAACGTCACAATCAAGACACAGACAACAGATACTATTAAGATAGTCAACTACAATGATAAAGTAGTAGGCATTCATGCCCTGCAACACTAGCGCTCGATGTCGTAAGACATAACTAAAATCAGTATGGCGGGTAGTATCAGGGATAGTCTGCATCAGGGAATACTCGTCTGCATCCCGCATTACTATTGAGAATATATTCATTCTTTTTTATTAATACAGTAATACACAGAAAAGAACAAAATATATATTTGACAAGAAATAGAACGCATATTTATTTCTTAAAATTACATAAGGAAAATATAAAAATATAGTCAGACATCCTTTTACCATAAGGTGTACGGTATACAAATACATTTAGTTGTGAATAAATTTCGCCCATTGCTTCTTATTCTTTGCCATCTTTCTAGCGTTTTGAATCGTCGTATTTTTCTTCTCCAAGATCTTCAATATTAACTTAACCCAGTTGTCTTTAGGTCTCCCTCGGTCTGTTTTTTTTTTTTTCATCCATATTTGTCTCCGAGGTCTAGCTTTGTTCATTCTGATCATGTGGCCCCACCAAGCTAGCTCTCTCTGGTCAATGAAGTTCAACACAGACTTACATTATAATTTTCTCTAATCATTTCATTTCTTGTTTTATCTTGTATTTGAATGAGCTACTCGTTCAATCCAAATTTCGTAAATTTCTTCTTCATAAACAGGAAAATGTTTTGTTGTATTTTCAACATCACAACCCGGCACACAACAACCTCTTGGCATTTTGCAGAAGCAAATAAACAGAACAATATAAAATAACACAATAATGAAGAATAACACTTCACGAAAATACAATTTCAAATTTGAATTGTCAGTATGACTTGCCGCTAAGCCGCCACGATTTTAAAATCACCGAACATCCGAACATTTACGAATTTTAACGAATTAATCCGAACAAAGCACTACTAGCGCTAAGTGTCGTAATACATAACTAACCGAAAGTCTCAAGGTCATGCTATATAGTTGACACGGCCAGCAATCAAGATGATCAAGATTACAATACAATATTTTGTCAGAATAGCTAAGCCAACTACTCAGTTTTCCTCAAAAAAAAAGAAGTCTCCTCCTCGACTCATACTCCACTCAGACTTGAGTGAGTGACTCAGTATTGACGTTTATGAATTTCGTTTATGAATAAAGGCTTCACTCAACCTCGACTCATCCTTAGAAAAGGATGAGTGGAGGATGAGTCGAGGAAGTGTCTATGAATTCCACCCTTAATGACAGTCATTTTTTGTCCTAGAAATGTTTTTATCGAATCAAATAGAATATTAAAGTTCCAACTTTTCAAACCAGTGGGTGTTTCGTTTCTCTGGGAGTTTTATTATTTAATAGGAACGTTCACACAACATTTATTAAAAACTTTGGTTATTACCTCGTTTATGCTAGCCCATTATCTGTCTAGCTTAGTACTGAATAATTCAGAGACGATATATTTCAGTTAGGTCGCTGAACCATATGAGCACGTGATCATATATGAGATTAGTTCTCTCAACTTATGTGTGATGAATTGGAAGTACACTTGACTTGCATTTTAGTGGTAATGTTTTCAGCTATAATATCCCGAGGACATTGATAATTACGAAATAATTTTATGACAGTTACTGAAAGCGCGTTGCTCGGTAACCGCCCGACGCCGAAGGCGGAGGGGTGTTACCTAAAAGCAACGTGCTTGAAGAAGTTATGATAAAATTATAAGTATTTATCAATAATCGATGGGTATTCGGTGGGATTTTTTTTCTAATTTTAATTAAATTTACGAAGAATTTTATTTATTAAAAATTTATTACATAATATTAAACACTAGTAACTGTTATGTAGCAAAATTCAAAGCGATGTGACAAATTTAAATTTGAATTATTTTAATGTTTATTTTATGTAATGTGATATTATGGTATGTGTAAATACTATTAATATTAATTATTTCGCTTGTAGTATACGCACAATTTAATATACTTGTTTAAAATCTAGTTTTGTTACAATTTATATTATGTTTATTGGTACCGAGTCGCGGGTAGAAATTGTTGCTATCATTGTGAACCAAATGCACTAAATGCATGATTTTCAAATTAAATTTTATTCAATATTCCACCATTTTTGCTTATTACTACGAGTATTAACCGAAAAAGACTGAGAAACTTTTTTATTAGAAATATTGGGTGCAATTCAGTGGGTTGTATTAGGCTGTTTTAAGATCTGTATTAAGAGTGGTATTAAAAAACCTGATTCAGTGGCTTGTATTAGACTGTTTTAGAGTGTTTATTTTAATACATGTGTATTAGTTGCCTAGGAAATAAAAATACTTCTTAGAATGGGTTATATCTGTTTTAAGTATTGTATTAACTTTAATTCATAATGTCAAATATGAAATATTGAAGTAAAATTATATATTTGACTCTTCATAAAGTATACTAAAGCAAATATTCAACTTAAAATGATATAATAAAAGAGAAAATGAATAATTTAAAAAATTGAGGTTAATATGAATAATTTCAGGCAAGTTACAACAATTATTTATATGTTGTTTATTTTCTGAGTTTGTTTAAGTAAAATGGTAACACAATACGTGCCTTTGAAAGAGTTGAGCATGTTTGGCGTGTTGTTGATTGTAGAGACGAAGAAGGATATACAGAAGACGAAAAACTATGACAATACTCTCTCCGAAAGTGATACCGATTATCAAAAAATGTATTTCAGCATGTAATAAATTTGATTCGCATTGACATATCTGTGTTTGGCGGTGATGTACCTCCACCAGTTTTAGTTTTTCTTTTAAATAATGCGCAATTTCACTCTTTGAGTTGCATTTCAATCAGTGCCGGATTACCCATTAGGCAGAGTAGTTAATTGCCTATGGGCCCCGCTACATTGAATTAAAATAATATTGATTTGATTTTGATTTTTTTTATTACAAATAAAGAAATCCTTAAAGAAATTTTGATTACAACAAAGAAATGCTTATTTACAATAATGGAAACTTGATTACAATAATAAAAAATATCAATCAGCACAAACATCACTTTTATTTCTTTGGACATTCCAATTTACCACTTCAAAATGATGCAGCTTTTTTATTTTTCATTGTTTTAATGTCATTTCCCTTATTTTCAATAATATCGTTCCGTTTAGTAATTGCCTCTTATTAAAATAATCTTTTCTTCATTAAACCAATCGGTTCTGTAATTCTTTTTCCTGATATTTTAATATGCTAAAATTTAAAATATAGGTCATAAAGTTGTGTAACATAACCTATAACAACACAAATACAAAATATTGACGTTTCAAATGCCGCCAATTTCGCACTTTGACAGTTATTACAGTGTTGCCAAGTGTAATTTTGTGTTTTAAGTAAAACAGCTTAATACAGACCACTGAATCACCTTTGTTTTAAAATGTGTTTTAAGCTAATACAGTGTTTTAGTTAATACAAGTGTTAGTACAGACGTTAATATAACCCACTGAATCGCACCCATAGTTTTTTAAGAATTACTTTAGAAATAGGAGTGTTTTTTCCTAAATTTCTCACCCACTTATCTGGCGGAGACTTGGGAAATAGACGTTTCGGGCGTTGCTTAGACCACGCGAAACAATACATTTCAGTGCATGAGTACAAAATATTTATTGCGAATAACAAGTTTTTATATCTACAGATTGATTTCACTTATGATGAAATGTCATAAAATAATTAAAGTAGAGGATATCATTGAACGTACATTTAACAAAAATGGTAGTCGTTGAATACTGGCCTTTGCCTTTGTCTGTATCGATTCTTTTTAATTATATTTGGATGTATCAGTCTTCTTTAAACAAATATTAAATTCTCTTTACAGTAGAAGTCAATTTTCTGATACCATCACTGTAATGGAAATTTTTGTGCGATAAATAATTGATTTCTGTCGAATTGAAATTGAGGTTGTCAGAATCATAACTGGTGCATTTTTAGAAATGATGATTTAAATATTCTTCTAAAATGTGTCGTTCATTGAGTATGTCAATTTGATATGGCAAATATAAATTTAATAACTGGAAATTTGTGTATAAATTGTGTCGTATAATTCGCGATATGAATAAATATTGACATATAATAATCCAAGGTTTTTTTTTTATATAATAATGTGTGCAATTCAGGTTACTACTCTATTTTCATATTATAATACATTTTATGTTAACGGGGGTAAATGTGAAACATAAAAATATGGAAGTAAATATGAAACGCTGTTATTCATTCATTCATTCATTCTGGTTTGAATAGAATGGAAAATAAAATATTATATAGGTACTTAATAAAATGAACTCATAATATCTTAAAAAAATCAATTGTGGCCAGCACAAGACCTTCCGTCAATTCGATGTATTTTGCACAAATCCAATACCAAAAGGACCGTGGAACAGTTTCTATATAATATCATGTAAAATCGAACACGAACACATACTATTTTTTACAAATTTCATACCAAAAGTTCATTTGAAAAGGTTCTATAAATCCAATAAAATTATGACATAAACATACACTAAGTAAAATGCACTTGACACATTTTACTTTCTGCTTCAGCTTTCCCCTATTTTATTAGGGGTCGCTGTTTCCTCTTCTCTTCTACTCATTCCTGTCCAACGCATCTTCTTCATACAGTCCTTTCTTTCTCAAGTCTTCTGCGATACAGTCCTTCCATCTTCTCTTTAGCCTTTCACTGCATGACCACTATGAAATACTAATTTTTGATCCCATACTTTCCATATTTGGTTTTGCACTTGTAACACACATTTGTCAATTAGAATTTTTTGAATGTATCAGCTATTTCCATGATAAATAGCAAAGCTGACTAATTTTTGAAAATTAATTTCTTTATTATTATTTCCCCATTAACTCTACATCTATTGAATATGAAGGAAAATGAATAATCAAACCAGATAAATATAATAACAAAATGTCAAAAATAATATTAAACTGCGTTTTTTTAAGAAAAACTGTCAAAAACTTCAAATAAGGGTACTTCCGGTGGATCAATTATAACCAAAATCTAATCAACTCTTCATATGGATGTACAGAAGAGGAATACGAAAGAATTATAATTTTTAGAATTATAGTATTGGAGTTATCGCCGGAGAAAAATTTGTCACACACGGACACACATACACACACACGGACACACACACATACACACACACATACACACAAACACACACATACACACAGACATCATCTTAAAAATAGTAAATTCGTATTGTAGGGACCTAAAAAGTGCTTATTCATTAAAAACTCACCATCGAATTTTTTGACAAAAGACAATACCTTATTTACCTAAAGGTGACGGAAGGTAAAAATTTAAATCAAATATCTTAAACACAAAATTTTTTCGTGCCTTAAAACAGTGCTTGTGTAGGTTGTGCTTTCCTGCACTTGTAAATAACTGTATATCTAATTTAAAGTGTTTGTTCATAAGAAATGAAAAGTGATTGTTAAAAACTTCATAAACTTAATCTTTCTATATACGATATCCTCGTCAGCTTTTCGAGGTAGCGTGGTAGGTAATTACACCGTTTGAAAATTAAAGAAATAACATTAAAAGTTTCCCCTCTATAACTAGCACTAACATCTACCTTTATGAAGTCCCTGGGGTTGAAGTTTTCCTCTGTCAGGTCAAAGCAGCTATGTTTTACGCCCTACATCAAATTCCCTCTTTAATGCTGGCAGTTAAGTGGCAGGATTGCATTTAGGAGACACGTTCAACACATCAAGACGTTAGCGGACTGTGCGCTGTATATAAATTATTTAATTAAGACGCAGTCCCGAATTAAGTGCCAACAGCAACTTGACCGACTCGTGGATAGTTAATGAGACAATACAGACGCCTGATTATTATATGTGCACACATGGTTTACCGCCTAAGTGAAATATATCCCTGCTAAATTATTCAAGACCGTGCCGGGATAATGGCTGGTGATGGTGAATGAAGGAACGGAGTAAGTACCGAGCGACAGGTTGGAGGTTCATGTCTTAACTATAAAGGTTTTCAACGCACAACATTATCCTTCTTAGATTTTAATGACAATTATGTACCTCCTACGTTAAGAGTGTCCATAAAATATTTGTAAAAATAAACTATACAGGATGTAAAAGGTATAGTGTAAAATTAGTTATTTACGATACAAGTACGTAAAACGTCTTTAGTCACGGTTCATATTTGGTCCGTTGCGAAAAATATTCTATGGTTAGAAGGAGAGAATGTAGGACAACAGGACAAGTAAGCTCCTTCTAATATCTTCGATGTTGAAAGTATTGTAACTTGGAATGGCAATGGTAAGGAAGAGATTAGAAGCAGAATCGCCGAGGATAAGACTGTCTACTAAAATTCAGGAATTGCCAAAGCAATGCGCATCAACATAAAATTATGGAAAAGATTTGGAAAATGCTTCATATGGACTATAGTGCTATATAGATGTAAAACAAGGGCCTTGAGGAAGAAGGAAGAATATAAAGAAATAAGGTGAAGAAAAGAGAAAATTTTTGTGTGAAATAAGAAAAAGGAAGAGCAATGGGATTGAACACATTTTAAAGAGGGATTGTCTTCAGAAAATTATAGTTGAAGGAAAAACGTATGAGAGAAAAGGCAGAAGGAAGTTAGGAATGTTAAAAGACTTTAAGAGCGTAGAGAATTACGAGGGGCTGACCCGTGCGGAGGCAACATTTCCTCTGAGACGTTGATGGTAAGTAACGCATAATAGTCTTCTGAAGTTGATAGATATATTTAGTTCAGTTTTTGGAATATTAATAGGTTATTAATAGTAGTCATTTGGGTCTTGCAAAAAATAGGACGTTTCGGACAATATTTGTCCATCTTCAGCAATTACATAGTATTTGTTTTAATATTGTATAAAATTTCTTTATTAGTTACACATTTTTGTGCATTCACAAAATTCATAATTATTGGAACCTACGGCCTGTTTTTTCCTTTATTGATGCATTATCTTTACTTATTTAATGAAAGACACAACTCTGTGACAGCTTGTCACAATGAGTACAAAATATTTGTTTAGTTAGTTACACATGTCAAAATGTAACGAGATCGTAAATAATTTGTCTGTAACACGGCTTGTTACAAATATGTATTCAGAATTGGCTAATCTGTAAATCTGCAAGGTGTACAGTTACAAATTTATCGGAGCCTACAGATTTACGAATTTATAGCTTTACAGATAAATGTTAAAAATTGACCTGTTAACTTGTTTAAAAATTTTAATCACTCGTGCTCGGCAACCCCAATCTTGTTCCCAAAACAACCTTTTTTCAAACAACTAAACCTCAATTTTACGCACTATCGTAGATAAAATTTAATAGCATATTGCTCAAATCATTTTGAGTAAAACATGTTCTATCAATTTTTTTACCTCTCGCTACCCTTGGTAAGGGAGGTATAGGGATCGTGCTAAAAATCACATATCGAGATTTTAGTAAATGACCAAGTTTTAAGGTCTCTAGAATCCAATTATAACATTTTCACGATGATGTCTGTATGTGTGTAAGTATGTGTATGTGTGTATGTATGTATGTATGTGTGTATATGTATGGATTTTGTCCTCGCTCTAACTCAAATATGTACTATCATTCAGAAACCTTGTATTTCTATCCTATTCTAATATGAAAAGAAGCCATTAGATTTTGGTGTAAATCGGATAACCGGAAATGGCACTTTAAATGCCATTTTTTCGCATTTTATGTCTTATGAAAATTAAAGATTATTGAATTTTCTACAGGAATACATTAAAACTTTTTCTATATATCTTACAGATAAATAATTTTCTTTATTAGTCGCGAAGCCTAAGATAAACACAATTCCTTTGTTTATATTTCAAATTAATGTAACTGACAGTAAATGTCACTGTCAAAAAACTAATCACTTCAAATTAATAATAGTGACATTTTAAAAAGAAAATAGTAAATAAAGCAATAGTTTTCTGCAATGGAACAGTTTGCAGCGTTCGTAAATACGTAGGTATGTATTTAAATTAATAAAAATTAAATAGCGGGAGGTTTGTGTTGGCCACATCAGATTTTTTGGCTACGGAAATACAATCAAGATACCTACTTTTAAAATAAAAGAACAAAATACGGAAATATTAAATGTATTAATTCAATTTTGACGTTTTAAACTATCATTATTAACTCTATAGCAACAACTATAAGTAACACTTTTTTCACATGTGAATTAAAATTTTTTTAAATCACTCTCACAAAATTTTAATTCACTCTGCAACAAAAAATGCATTTAAAAATAAAATCAAGAACGAAAACACTCACCACATTATTTATTAGACATTATCAGCCCTTTTCATTATTTTTTGACATAAATGACAGACAATAAAGCTTTTTTAAAATATATGACTTGACATCTATCAGCGACGATTGTCATGCTCAGCCTACTAACTGATCAGTTTTTTACTTTGTCAAAATTAAATATTATAATGGTTTTTATTATTATTTCGTCAAAATTGAATAAAATATTGTACAAACCACGTGCAAGCTGACAATGACGAATCAAAGAATTATGAATTCTAAAAATTGTTTTCCGCAGCAATAACCCCGTTTATTTTACAATAAATTAATTAAGGAATCAAGCTGATTCGTAAATCATCCTGCGCTCTAATTTACCTACTTGATTCCTGAATGAAGGAAGTTATGATCAACAGATTTACAAAATCATTTAAAATCAGTCACATTTTCATAATATAACAAAATATATGCATTTTTTTTTACTATCGAAAAGGATAAGGATCACGTCGATATCTCTTCTCGTTGGAGTTAGTTTCTTCGATATTGTAATAATGTAGATATGTATAAACAGTATAATGATATATACAGAGGAAACCTTCTATTTATTCGTAATGAAATATTATTCCGGCTTTGCATGATAATGATAATCCACATTTCACACGTCCTAGTCCTAGCATACCACAGGAGAAGTAGGTGTTAGATCCGAACGCAAATGTAATCTGATCCGGTCGAGAAACATTAGTGTTGCCTGCCTCGTATTTGGCTAATATAAATTTAGCTAAAGACGCAATATGTGATGTATGCAAATGTATGTATATGAAGCTGTAGCTGCATATGTGAACCACATTATTAAGTTGAATTACAGCGGCTGTTTGAATTAGGTTACGGCTACACAGTGAAATAGGGTCAGTGCTGTTAAAGCAAATATCTGCTGTTGCTGGATGCGCCAATCTCTGCCAAAAAATCTACCCGGCAAATTACGACGAATTGTGATGGAATGCGATGAACGCTGCCGCTAATGGGATTGTGGGATGTGCCAGATTTGTATGAGCAAATGTAATGTGTTAATCCTACACACATAAAGAAAGAAAAATGGTCTAACGTTCAAGCTTTCCTTACAGAAATTTGTAGTTATTAATACAGTAATATCTTTTCTTTTATATGTCAGCTGAAGTTGTATCTGCAATTAAAGATATTTTATCAAAGTTAGCAATTTTTTTAACTGAAGAAGAAAAAACTAAATAAAAAGAAATACGTAGCTTGATGCATTAATAGAAAAATATACAGGCTATTTTAATAGTTACCTACTGGAGACGGTCGCTACGCTAATCTTTATTATAAATTATAAATAAAGTAGCTTTGAAAAGCTATATCGGTTAAATTAGACAAAATTGGCATTTTAGTGTAGTATTTATTTCTTTTAAATAGAAGTGAAATTTTAAAACTATCATTAATTGATGAATCAGTTTAGACCTTTAGACTAATTGTTTCCTTATTATTAATTTTATTCATTATTTCTTTAAAATTACTTTTAATTCCGGTAAGAAAATTTAATTTGCTGTCATTAACTTTTTAGTATAAATTCTTTTAATACATCTTTTTTGAACTGAAGTATGCATCTTTTCTTAAAATTGTAAAATAGAACATTATGCTGTTAACAAAACGGAGTTAACACGTAAGTAAATTCATGAAGACAATGTAAATAATAGTTTGGGAACATTTTGTATTTCACACACAATGGCCTGTAGCTGTTCCCAGTGAAGACAACATCAATTCAAAAGATGACAGAGGCTGTTCATGTCCTTCAAATATGGGCTTTCCGGCTTCTGAAAGTTAATCAGAAATGTGTTGGATTCCTACGTACAAAAAATCGAGATTTTCTGGATGGCTCAAATATATATGTATATATATATACAGGGAATTTATTTTAACATGCAACATATGGCGAATCACTTCCATGGTTACTCACTACTGTCAAAAATGACAGCAATGTAATATTTGTCCATTTTAAAATGCAACATACAAAAATAATCGAAACATGAATGTTGTACATCTTAACAAACTTTACCTTACAAAAATTCTTAACTTTCATGTAATAAATGTTAAAAAATACCCCCAATCACACTGAGGCATCATTGCCATAGTTACGGTATGAATGTTTGACAGCAATGTATTGAAGCGTTTATTTTATGAGTAAACATTGGCGTTTAACATGGGAAGCAGTTTTTTGTAAATACAAAGTGTTCGACAAAATATCAAGCCATGCTATTGAACACGATAATAGTACATTACATCTTGTACATTATTTAATATTAATTACTTTAATAATATTGCAAAAATTGCAATAAATTACAGAAATTGTCAAATAAATAATTTTTTACTCATAAAATAAACGCTTCAATAAATTGCTGTCAAACATTCATACCGTAACTATGGCAATGATATACCTTATGTTTACTGATAAAATAAACTCTCGGTATATATTGTGACACAAGAGGATAATTAAAGTAATTCATAAATAAGCAAGCTCCTCCTACCTGTACGTGTACACTCATAAAATTTGCTCCGGCTAGCTGAAACGCAAAGCGGTGGCTGGGTCTAGGGTTTTGTAATTTATTTCGAGATACAGGTATTCGCGACAGAATTAAATTTAATAAATAAGTACAATTCAATTTGGAAAAGTGAAAAACGAGCTTTTCTCGAAAGAAATTAGTGGGCGCCAGACCTTATAAGCAGGGAAAGTTTAGAGTAAGGTCAACTCTAATAAGTAAAGTAAAGTTTTTTTTTTTATAAAAAATATTTAATATCATAACACAATTCACGCTGGAGCTAAGTGAACTCTCAATTACCAGTTTAGTATAATAAAACCAAAAAGACAACTGGGTCCTTTCCGGCATCCGGAAGGAGAAGGACTGAGGTCAGCGCTCCTGCGAACGGCGACGGCACCGACGAATAATAAAAAAAAACAACTCGTTACCTGACTCTCTTGAAGTAACGTCGAAACGTCGTATCCCGTTGTTTCACGCCGGTGAACGGGTTTCGTCAGAGTCAACGGAGTAGAAGTAAATTCTCCAGTCCAATTCGGGGCTCTGGTTATGACGACGTCAGAATGTACCGCCTAGGCCTCAGCACGGCTAGGGTTTTTAGTCAACGGCGAAACTTGTTTTCCTCGGAGATTGTCGGGCGAAATATTCCACTTCGGCAGATAACAAAAGCCAGTAGGATCAACTGCAGTAAGGGCTGCCTTCCTCAGTCGCTTCTCAATCCCAATCCCGGAAAAAAACCTTGTAAGTCCTTGACTATGTTCCCTAAAAAAAAATCTGGCCAGCAAAAATATCTCTACTGAGATTTACAAAGTGCCTTAAGGGCTTTAGACTGTACATGAAATTTTAAGGCCCTAAACGAGAGCTCCAGACGCGAATGTACCACAAAACAAAAATTTACAAATTACAAAATTATTTACAAAAGTGCACCTAGGTTTTTAAATAACACTAAAAATTTTTGATAAAAGCTAGAACGGCCGCATGCAAAAGAAGAAATTAGAGAAAGAGTGAAGAGGAAAAACGTAGAGTGAAAAAATGTGACTAACGGTAATCTTAAGGGCGCAGCAGTTAACCCGATAATAAAGCCAAAAGGGCTTACAAACCACAAAAAAAAATGCAGCGCGAAAAGATTAATAACCGGACAAAAACTTCGTCGAGTCGAATGTAGCGCACAAACAGTTACAAATTATCACAAAAAAAAAATTTGCAGCTACTACGGTAATTTAGAGGTAAATAACGATAAAAAAAATTGACTCTAAGAAGTCGACTATTAAAGCGGAAAAACCGAGCCGAAAATTTGTCTAGTCCAAAATTGTATAGTCACGTCATGTACTCACACCCTACATTCGCCTACATTCATTCCAGGGTATAGGAGAGGAAAGGTGTGGTTCGGTAGGATACTTTTAATAATTTTGAATTCCCGAAATAATTTTTAAATCCCAAAAATTTTACAAAAAAAAATACCCTTAAATAATTTAGCCCAACCAATAAATTACTAATGACGCAGAATTACTAATACTGTGGTATACAAGCAAAATTTGAATGCGAATCCCTTCCGCAAATAACCGGTCGAGTCAAGGTACAACTCGAGCATAAAAAGGTTAAAACAGAATTACTGAGTTACTTAAATGGAAAAAATACAAGAAGGAAGGCGTACTCCGTACGCGGGGGGCCGAACAAGTCAAGGTACGACTTGAGCACGGGATTTACGTCGTATAAAAGTTTTACAAATTTGGCCCAACTACCATACCAAAAAAAAATCTAAGAATTTTGAAATCGAGACGGAATTTGGTACTAGCCTTGTGGCATTAAATCGAAACTCAAAATTTTGATCAACCGAAAAGAGGCTAGGCCTTTGAGACAAATTAGACGTTCCCAAGTTGCAACGAAATCGCTGGAAAATTTAAGTAAGCATTTCCCCAACTACACGGACAAAACCGCACGGTATGAAATCTAACGTGACTCATCAAAAATACAATTCGAGTAAATACAACGCTAAATAGGTACAACAAAAGGTAGTGAAATGCTTACCTCGTTTTCCACTAGCGAGGATCGAACACTAGAGACTAATACTCAATTTTCCATCATAGAAAAAATCACAAGTTAACGAAAAAAAAACGTGTACAACCAAAGAATGTCTGATCTCTCTCAATGTCTAACCGGAAAGAGCAAATGAATCAACTCCTCCGCCCTATTCAGTGTGCACCATCATATACACAAAAAAAATTACCACGTCGCATGAAAACTATCCTAATTTAATTTTTAAAAATTAAATAAATGCAGAAAAAGAGATAATCCAACATCGCATGACTTTAAAAATATCTATCCAAATTTAAACAATTTAAATAAATAAAGTTATTGGAAGTTAGTGACTTTTATTAGTTACTAAAAAACTCTCAACATCAACTGTCAGTGAACAACTGTTTAACACTTCTAACCAAAAAGATAATAACAACAATACTATGTAATTATAAAGAGAAAATTGATTAAAAAAATGAATAAAAGTCAGTCTTGAGGTAAGGTATAGTAACTATAGTTTACGTAAGTCACATGCCACAATTTTTAGGTGTAGAAAGGATAGCCTGCAACGGGAATTTAAACAGGATGACAATAATAAAATAGGCGTAGCAACAACGATTTTGTTACAATATATATATATATATATATATATATATATATATATATATATATATATATATATATCAAATGCATAATTTTCCTGATATTATAATTAAAATGGATGGTTTTATATATGATCAAAATAATTTAATAACAAAACCCTTAGGTCTCAGTAAAAAATGAAATTATTATAGAACACATTTATTTACAACTGTTTTGTTCACAATTCAATAACTGATTGACTAGTGAATATTCAGCTAGTCAAAATCAACTCAATTTAATTAGATGAAAAATAGTAAAATAAATAAACACATAAAAGTCACTAGATGTATCAGAAATATCAAGTTATTTTACTTCACAGAAAGTTAAAATTATAACCAATTAAACCGCATATTTGTTAATGTATAAAATTTCAATCCTTTTCGGCAAAAAATTGTTCTATACTTGTAGGTCTGTAATTCTCAGTGGTATAATTAGAGAGTGAGAATAAATTGAAAATAATTAGACAGATTTTTCGAAAACTTGTTGCCAGGCAGTAGTCACGAAAGCCTGTAGCGCTTGAGTAGCTATTGCCAAATGGCAGCACGTTTGAGAAAGACACTGGAGAATTATTTTCTAGCATATTGAATTCTCGAATTATGTTTAATTAGATTATTTTTTGATCTACAAATTTGTTTCAAACAACGGAAAGCCACTGTCTTGCTATTTGTCGCCATCTACTGTCGTAATTAACTAGCTTCATTTATTTACATGGTACATTTGGCAAGTCTGTTTTGACAACTACAATATAACTTTCACAGAGTAAAATAAATATAAATAATTGCCTTCGTACCGAGTAATTATTAATTACGGTGTTTCCAAAATTGGTTTTTATAATTTATTTCATTATCAGAAATATCACTAAATCGGTGTTTTTTGTTCATTTTATTTATGTGTTGATAACTATCTGACAAAACAAATGCTACGGAGATTATTCCTGGGAATAATTTCTAGAGCTTTATTCTTACTTATAATGGCAGGATTGGTTAAAACGCTGACACGTGACAGGTAATGAAATATTTAATTGGTTTTAAGCAATGTAAAAAAATAATCATAAGGAAAAAATTTCTTACTAAAAATCTTACAGCAGAAACGTCTTATTTATAACAACTTTTGCTAACAAATATTTAATTATCTAACGAAGTCAAATTTTATTCTGTTGCTCAATTCCTAAAGAAGCGTTAACATGTACAGTGCCACAATCTTGTAAACTGTTTTTCTTTTTATATTGGATCATCGATTCGGGCCTGCATATTTTTTTCCTTGGGCTGAGTCAAGCTAAACCTTAAAGTATGATGGTCTAACCCGAGCGGCCCGAATACTTATATATTAATTTCCATCTTCAACATAATTTGGTCCTGTTTTGTACACCCCTACCGTTGTCGTGTTAATTTCACCCCACCTTATTCAGGCGAAAGGGGCAGTGGTTTTTATTATTTTATTTTTTGTGTTTCCCTCTGGATAATTGTATTCCCCTGGTTCGTGAAGTAATTTCACAGGCCACTAGATATAATGACAGGGAATAATTTTTTCTTTGTTAATTTAATTTGTTTATTTGCATTTGAAAATTACGCATTAAATTAATGCAAAGAAGGTATCTGAATTCTGCTGACTTTGCGTTTCCAAATAAAAAGTTGGGAAAATAAATGTGCAGTGAATTTCAGTAGGAAAATGTTATTACTGTATAATTTTTGTTATAAAATGGTTGAAATGTGCGGTCTTTTGCAGAACAAATGTTATTACGATGTATATAGAAAACGTAGCACCATTTTGAAACACGGGATTCAAATAAAAGTTTTTGTGTCGTGTGAAAATATTACAGAAGGAGAATTTTTTAAATTTTTCTTTTGTACAAGTACATTTTTGATTTCATATTTAAAGGCCTATTTATAATGAAGTAACGTAAAACGCAACGCAACGACGCAACGTAATCAGTAACGCAAACACAAAATATGTGATTTATAATAACGCCGAAGATAGCACTTCTAACCAATCAAAAGAATTCTGTATACATCGTTGAAATTCAACTCGCTTATTTAGTCTTTATGACACATGACATATAAATAAGTTTATGAAATTATTTGAATCGAAATGGACAGTGACGACGATATAGCAGCGGCAATGTTCTTCCTGACTCAGTAATTCTCGATTAATTCGATTGATTTTCTATCATCCATAATTATTCTTCGTATCGCTTTGAAAATCTAATCGGGTCTAACCAGAAAATGTAGAATTTATTATGTAATTTTGACAGTTCACGAACATGTCGATCATGTCGATAATACAGATTTTTCTAGTAAAACTGTAACACTGAATTCTGATTGGCTAGCGGTACAAAAGTAAGGTAGAAAGATGAAAGTTGGTCAGCTTTGGCGTTGCGTTGCGTTACGTTACTTCTGCGGCTCTGCGTTGCGTTTCATTATAAAACGGTATATGCTGTACCTTACATTTATCTTTTGCGTTACTTTACTGCAACTGCGTTACCGCTTGCGTTACTTCATTATAAATAGGCCTTTATTCCGATTTTATTTTAATATTGCACAGTAATATTGTACAGGACGTAAATCGAAAAGTGAGACATAGCCGTTTAACATGGAAATTCAGTTTTTCTTTGCGCAGACGTTACCCAATTATTTTGCTCCTAGTAAAAGTTATGCAGATTTAAATTCGGAATCTAAATCATGTGAACCGATTATTCTAGTTTTTCATATAAACATAAAAATTAATTATAAAGTTATAAGCTTAGGTTATGGCAAAAAATAAACAAAAAATATTTTGTGCACCTTATGCTCGAAATATGTTTAGGGTTCTCGAATGATTTTTCGACTCGTCTAACATTGCTCTTAATTATATGTCAAGTCGTAACTACGGATATGACAACTCCAATGTTTCACTTTAAAAATACTCACGGTATTAGTAATTAAAGAAAATTCGTCGCTTCTCCTGTGGGCATCGTGGCTAAACTCTGGTGACTAATATGTTCATTCTATACTTGTGTAATAAATAACTATTAAATATCCTTCCATATAAATTCTTATTCTTGTACTCCGTTTTCTTGATAATCCTTAACTGACACTTTCTATATCAACCTCATTTGGTCGGTGTGAAAGGTAGAACTTGCGCGATCTCAGGTGTAATTTGTAAAAGCAGCGACTCATGAGAAATTCACTGACATTTAGTGAATTCTCAAAGTCGCTCCCCAACCTAGCAATAAAACGCAGCTCAGTTCCTTGAACTTACCAGCGATACTGTTATTCTTGATTTAAATTAGAATTTGAGCCGTGTCTTGGGACTCGCTAACAGCTTGATTTATGCAAAGTTTGTCGTGAGATGAACTTTAGAAATTTTGTTATTGTTTGGATTATGCTATGCTCGTGTGCTTGGGTACGAGGAATTTAACACAAGTTTTTAATTCTTAAAAATTTCTATCTTAGTAATACAGTAAAAGCTCTACTAAGTGGACATTTCTGTAGGGACCAACCTAATACATCAGTTTTCGTAATGAAGTAATCTCTGTTAAACGGACATTTATGCAAACGGTTATGGACAAAATTTTTCCAATTGGATCAAAAAGCTGTATTGTGCGTGTACGACGCTCTGGTCAACGGTACGCAGGACACCAGGGTATCATTCAAAATTTCAAACTGTTTTATAGACAATCTATTTTGAGACTTATTTTGTCTACAATAGATAAAGTTAAATATGCGAGCGAACTTTTATCGATACAACAAATCGCGGAACACAATTCGAATCATCATTTTTCCATCAATTACTTAAACTTATTGACTCCACAAGACTAAGTACAACATCTTACCACCCGGAAACAAACGGTCTAAGAGAACGATTCCATAGACAACTTAAAACAGCATTAAAATCCTGTGATCTTCCTGATCAGTGGAATGATAATTTACCTTTCGTACTTTTAGGAATTAGAACTGCTTTTAAGGAACCTTTACAATGTAGCTGCGCCGAAAAGTCGTTACAAACTTTTAAAAATCAGTAGGTATACTGAAGGTAATCCATTGCATAAATAATTCCTGGCAAAATGTATCCCCAGAAACAATAAAAATTGATTTCTGAAAGCAAGGTTCAAAAAATATATTGATTCAGTATACGATGTACAATTTGATGAAAAAGATGATTTGCCCTTAATCGATACTCTACTCTGTTTTTTTAGCTAGGAGTAAATGTATAGTGTTTTGGCGTTGTCATTTGTTTATAAATTATTTTAGAGAAAAAAATTCAAATAACTGTTATAGAAAATATAATTGTACGTAACTTTCATTTGAAATATTTTTCTCTAAAATAATCAAACATTAATTGACAGCACTAAAACACTGCACCTTTATTTCTAGTTAGAAACAGAGTAAAGTAGAAATGCATAAGAATGTACTACAAGGAACTTGGTTCATCCCCGAGAAAATCTATGATTGATATTGTAAATATTGATCAAAATTGGGCAACAGAACTGATATTTTGACTATTAAATATGTCTGATTATGGTGTGGAAGAACATGAAGAATCAGAAGATAATTTAGAGATTGAAGAAAAAGGAGATCAGAACATGAATTCTTTTGAAATAGCTTTGAAAGTCAGTTGATTAAAAAAAATTAAGATGATTTCGTTGCTTTTTAATTAGTAAAAAATGTAGAAATATATTTTGAGAACGTTTCTTTTATCATAAAACCAGTTATAAATGAGTTAATCTAGTTTTTTAAATTTTTTAATATTGTAAATTAACGTTGAACCCTTTATATTAGCTTGGTTTATTATTATTTGATACAATAAAAAGTAAATTCAAAGATTATATGTTTATTAATATTTCACTAATAATCTGTCTTAAAGGAACGACCTTTGAACGAACAAAATATGGGCAATCGTTGATGTCCGCTCAAAAAGAACTTTTACTATATTTCTACTTTCACTTCAGCAGACAAAGCTATTATTGTTTTCGTATACTTACGTTTGGGGGTCCAAGTAACGGGTCTGGTGGGTGGTTATAAATCACCGCCGCTGTGACGTTGTATTTATCCACAATGTGTGTGGAGGTGCTGACTGAGACAACATGGGTGTATTTGGCTGCTTACAAGTTCTGTTACACTGTGTCAGTTTTTTTTTTTATTACTACCTCTAGTTAATGTCCACCTATTAACTAGCTATGCTGTACTGATGAGCTCTAATAAGAGCGAAACACGTGTCTACAGCTGCATTTGAGCGATAACCCTAGGAAAAAAGAATTGTTTGCTATTATTAATATTTTTCCTCCAGATTTCAAATTGTAATCCGGGAAGAATTATCCACTTTTCTACAATTTTACTATTATCTCCAGATTTTATTACCTGAACTATATATAATTTTTCATAGAATTATCCTATAAGAGTCGTTTTCAATTATCTAATTATTAATTATATGTTGACTACCATACAAAATATCATTACCATTATGTAATTACATACATTTTCGTGTCCTTTTCCATTAATAGCTAGTAAAACTACTGAGAACCCTAAATTTACGTCCCATTAAAATCCCACTACTGCATTTTTAATGCGTTCAGTCATACAATAATTATTTCTTCCCTATTTTGTCCAGCCCTTGTTCGCGCTTTGCATGTCGCTAGTCCATTCAAGTCGAGCACATAAATTAAGCTTTTTGGTGGAATTTATTAGCGGGCGAAGACAGGCCGACAATTAAAAACTGTTGGCTAAACACACAGCGTGGCGGTCGCTGGGCGTTAGGCCACTCAGCTCATCTCGCCTCAGTGTCAATTATGCAACGATTTAGTAGCTGTGATGCACGCTATCAGACAGGTATAAATAGACGTGATCCACAATGAGAATCACCTACATAAAAGGTGGTGATGAGTAGTAATTCTAGTTAACAAGTTGTTATGTCCAAAAAGATTTAAAGTCTATTTTTATGTTTTAAAACTATTTAGGAAGAAATTGCTGCAGAAAGCAACACGAGGGATGAACAAGTTTTTATGTCCAAAAAGATCTAAAGTCTATTTTTATGTTTTAAAACTATTTAGAAAGAAATTGATGCAGAAAACAACACGAGGGATGTGTCCCAACTTCTAAGAAATGTGTTACATCTGGATTTTGGGGGTCACTTCTGTAAAGCACTTTTTCTTGCTCTTTCGTATGGCTGGGCTTGTTTTTACCTCCCGCTACCCTAGGTAAGGGAGGTATAGGGATCGTGCTAAAAATAGCATATAGAGATTTTATATAATAAGCACGTTTTGATGTCTCCAGAATCCGATTTTAACATTTTTACTATGATGTCTGTAGGTATGTATGTGTGTGTGTGTGTGTGTCTGTGTGTGTGTATGTGTGTGTGTCTGTGTGTGTGTGTCTGTGTGTGTGTGTGTCTGTGTGTGTGTCTGTGTGTGTATGTCTGTGTGTGTGTCTGTGTGTGTGTGTGGATCTTGTGGACACGATTACTCAAATACTATCAATCAGAAAAATTTGAAATTTTGTACACCCATTCTATACTAATATGGGAAGTGCTCATTAGTTTTTAGTGTATATCGGATAACCGGAAATATCATTTATACAAGCTTTTAACAGTTTTTCTTGTAAAAAATTCATTGAATATAATTTTTTAGCAACTTTTACTAATTAAAATGGAATATAATGGTTTAATCTTCAATTCTACGATAATAACATTTAGTAAATAACTCTAAATAACTTTAAATATGAATATATAATATAATTTATTTCCATGTATCACCTAGTCTATGCGTCAAACAAAATCATAATTTTAATGACAGGTTTGACATATTTAAACAAATGTCACTGACGGCAGCAATTATATTAAAATTAATAATGAGACCGTGTTAATGAGAATATAATAGTAAAATATTTTATTAAGGTTTGTAAAAATAATATATTTTCCATCATACATAAATGTTAGATGTACAGGATGATCTGATTTAAATTTGCTAATTGCTATTTTTGCAGCACTATGAATTAATATTAATTTACAACTACACATTTACGAATTGGATTATGTACGGCGAAGAATTTACAAAGATTGCGTTTTAGAGCACCTGATGATGCTGAGTTTTATAAGAATGTACGTGTGTGACGATTTTTCCTTCAAGCCTATTAAAATATGATCCAAAACTTCTCAAATTTGGTATTTAATAATAATAATAATAATAATAAATAATAAATACCTTTATTGGCGAATATTCAGCAATAGCTGTTCTTCCATATTAACCTTACATCAAAAATGTTAATACATGAAAAGAAATATAAAAAAAATATATACATAGCGAATGGACAGTTATATAATTAATCTGAATTAGAAACGAGAAACTAAAATAAGAAATCAATACAGAATAAAATAATACAGTGGAAATGAACATAAGGATTTCAAAGGAGTGATATGTCATTTTGTAGTAATAATTTTTTTACATTTTTAGCGAATGTAACAGGTTTCAGAGAAATGAGTGTGGATGAAATTTTATTAAGAGTCGTTGGGATAGTGTAAGAAAATGAGCGTTTGTACAATGCAGAATTAAACTTTTGGATGTGATATTGCAAATTATTCCTTAAGTTACGGTTATGATGATATGTACGCATAGTTAATTTATTATAAAGATAAGAGGGAGATTTGTTTTGAATTACGCGATGTGCCAAAGAAGCTATATGCAAAAATCTAGTCTGTTTCATATCTAACCAACTGAGCTCTTTTAAATAAGGCGAAACGTGTTCACGTCTTTGCAAACCATAAATGAATCTAACACAGCAGTTCTGCACTTTTTGAATTCTGTTGGCATCAAATAGAGTGATGTGTGGTCCATAAACTGTGTCACAATAATTGAATATAGATAATACAATACAATACATTTAAAACTCATATATAATTTGAATAAACATATTAGATTTTAACTATATATGATAAATCGGATGTAGTACTTAATTTGGAGCTCTAACAAATTTTTGAGGGAAAACATAAAACAATCCAAAATTTCGTATTACAGACTTTTCTATTTATTGGACAACAAATTAGATTTTATTTACAAACGATTAACCGGTAATGATACTTTACTTAAAGCTCACTGCTATTTTAAACATGGAATTGGCGGGAGGTCATGTGTTGGCCACATCAGATTTTTTTTTATCACTTTTGGATTGCGAGTTACGATATCGTTTTAAATGGAAGTCATATTGAAATAGTACATTATGTTCCAAGTTAAGAAAAGTGAAAGTTTACCAGACGAGTATGGCATACGAGTACAGTAAAATAATTTTTCTGACGTGGTGTGTACACTATTTTTTCGTATTTTATATTATGACAAAAACCGTTGCTATGCAGTAAGGGTTGCTAAGTGTACCCATTACCGTTCAATTTTGAGTATATTAACATAGTACCTTACTGGACAAAATACGAAAAAGATATTTTTTACCTTTCCAACGATGTGTAATTTGTCTATACTCATTTGTTTCGAACAGCAGAAGTGCAATAATTATTAAATATATTGCTTAAAAACAACGGGCCGAATTATATTAATAAAGAATTAGAAAACACTCACCAAGTTTCACAAGACTTCAGCATCTGAATAAACCTTTCGAGCATTATCAGATACCGGCCGAGCCTAGCTGTTTTTCGCTGTTATTGCAGCTCATCAGTGTGGTGTCCAATTTTGAGGACTGCTATAGAATCGTCTTAGAGAAGAATGCTGGATTCAACCCACTGAGTGTAGTAATAAAACAAATGGCTTAACGATTAACAATTAAGACTTTCTATAACTTCAGTTCGTTTTCAATTTAGAGAAGATTTCATAAAAAAATGAAAATTGTGGAGAATTATAACAATTTTGTTTAAGGCCAATCAATAAACATCTATTGATCAGCTCATCAATTTTATCACGTTTACAGAAAGGAATGGACATCATATTACAACACATGTATGCACATAATAGCAAAAAGTATTAATATGTTTTGATTGTGTAAAATAAGCAAACATGTATAGTTTTGTCCAAATATACATAAGCTCTATTCAGGCTTTGTATTTATTGTGTACTAACATTAGATTCACAAAACATTCGAAACGCCCCTCGTATCTCTATATTAGATTTGTTTACTCAACAAAATATGCAACTAAATCTCAATTTTTCAGTACGCGTGCGTAGTTAGAAATTTGTTTCAAACTGATTGAAAATTATTGGCTCTGCAAACAGAATTAAAGATTATTGTTATTACTACTATCTCGAGTGAACACAAAGGTTTTTTTTTATCTTATATTGATTGTTGTTGTTGTTGGTATTTGGTATTGTCACATAATGAAAATATAATCTTACTTTATTATTTAATATTTACTTCCTGCGTTTTTTTGTTTTACTAAATTTACAGCGAGAAGCTAAATGGCAATATAACAAATATTTAGTGGTTTGCAAGAATTTATAATAAATGTTAATATTCCTTTTCTCTCGCTTTGGCTAGTACAAGTACAAGTGCATGTTATGTAGGTACAACAATGCTCGCTAATAGCGAGAAGTTCAGGTCCGCATGGCACAAATTAAAAATTTCTTTAAGCTGTGTTTATGTTGGAGCTGCGATAAACGATAAGAGCGGCGATACTAGCGAAGCAGTGCGAATGAATCCATATATTTAAATGTAGGTGTTTACATTAGAGCAGCGCGCAAAGCTATACGCTTAGGAGCTGAGCAGCGATAAGAGCGTCGAGAACGAATTGAATGTATTTCTACGCTCTGATCGAGGCAAGACAAGTGATGCAGCGATATCTCGATTTTTTTTATATTACATAAATATTATACAAAAAAAATATTTGTCGGTATAAATAAATATTTTAATTGCCACTTCATTTTCATTCATATTTACTTATTAATTTTTGATTTATTGGGTTTTAGTAAGAAGAAAATGCTATATAATTCAAACACCAGACTTAGTAAAATAATGTTTTAATCAGTGGTACCCGTTTATTATATTCATGTTGCTTGTAATGTTAATTTAGTTACTATTTCTAATTATCAATTCGAGAAATTCGAGACTCGAGTCCAGATCGAGAGAAAGTAGGGAAAAATATGACGAGACGAGTGTGGAATGTTTCTCGACATATCTCGTTTCGCGGCAACACTAGGCAAGACGCTACGCTAGAGATGGAGGTGGACAAATTAATTAGCGAAGTATTTGTTAGATCTCCATTATGGGATCAAACAAATAAAAACCATCACAACAGATATATGTTGGATATATTGTGGGATGAAGTGGCGAGTAATTTAAACTCAACAAGTGGATGTTTATTTATATTAATTGCAGGTTACAGTACTTTTTGTCAAAAATTATATGTCATTTACAATAGGATTGTGACACAAGTAAGTTTTAAATAAATCACGAATATTTTGTGCAACCAGGGTTGGTCCTACCATTATTAGTTGTGGTATTTGGTTGTTTTGTAATATTTAATGTATCTTCTAAATGATGTTCAATGCCTTCCATGTCAATGATTGTGTTATGTATTACACAAATAGTTTTAAAAATATTGTCAACAACATTTATATCAGTTTCTATCGCTGCTCTTATCGTCGCTCTTATAGCTTTCATCGCAGCTCCAACATAAACACATCAAAGAAAGATAGATTTGATTCGCTTTTATCGCTGCTCTTATCGTCGCTCTTATAGCTTTTATCGCAGCTCCAACATATTCACACCCTTAGAATCCGCGGACTATTCTGACAGTTGGAAACTGATCAGGGATTGAGATATTTTGCTAAACGAACAAATGATTTTTAATCGTAGATTTAAAATTTCCGTTGTACGAACATTTTTAAATTAATGCTGAGAATGGTTTGTGACGATTTCTGGCTGTTGTGCGAACAAACTTATTGTTCTTTTAAAATATTGTAGCATAATGAGGTTTTTGGCACAAAATTAAAATTATACTATGTAACATTATTCTCCCAGAGTTACTGTAAAATTAATTATATTCTCCCACATTTGTTTCTATTATTTAGTACACAGTTGCCCAAATATTAGTCTCGTACAAACAAAGAAACTTTTATTCCCCTTATTCACATTTATCATCTAACACTAAATTAAATTCCCAAAATTGGCCCATAGTTAAAATCAAATCAACATTAACTTCCACATCCCTTATGCCTTTGCAAATAATTACAGTGACGTCAGTTGTCACGCCATAACCTCACTTCTCACAGCACATAACCTAAATAACTATAAATCACTTGACTAGGGATAAGGATACCCTATGTGGAATAGTCCTCGGTTCGTGGCCATAACAATAAGCGCAATCAAATCAAGGGAAGTTGTGGCTGCGACAGTCTTTTGTCGAGGGTGGGGGAGTGTGTGTACGTGTCCCAGGTGACGCAGCACGTGTGTGGTGAGTTCGCACGGGTATCGGTGACTACCCGAAGGGCGTTTGTCATACGATGAGAAAATAAGAAAAGATGGGGAGTTATGTTTGTTTAGTTCAGTTCAAGAAGAGTTATATGAGAACTACGCTTTCCTCTGTAAGATACGAGGGGTCGTTTATAAATATATTCATTTTTTATATTGTTTTTAATCACATATACCTTGGTTACAAAACAATTGCAGCATCAGTTTTAATATCTGTCAGTTTGTGTTGTCACGCAAAGTGTCCTGTTACTCCACAACAATGCACCAGGCCCACAAGTCAAGACTTTCAAAAGATGCGTTGCTGAATGTGTCTTCGTAGAAATTGACCATCCTAGTCAAGCTCCCTGTGGCTATTTCTTGTTTCCAAATCTCAAAAAAACACTAAGGCCCAGTTGCACCAACAAAATTTAAATTTTAATCTACGTTTAGACAAATAAATGTAAATCGAAATTTTGACAGCAATGTATTATAATTCATTGGACATTTCATTTCGATGCAATATTGTCAGTTTAAACCATGTTTAATATTTAAGATACGTTGGTGCAATCGGCCATAAATGAAACAAAATTTGGGGACGATAACGAAATTACAGCGACTGATGAAAGACATTTTGCCGGCACATCAAAGGAATGTTTTTATAACGGATTAAATATGTTTTTGAAATGATGTAATACTTGTACCAAAAACAAGGGGCCTATATTGAAAAATAAATTGTTGTTGCTTCTCTAATCATTTCTTTTCATGTCTAGTCCGGAAATATAAAAACAACCCCTCATATATACCATTACTATTTATATTTACATTATTACAATAAAGAAGATACTTACTCCAAACATAAGACATAGCGAATTGGTCTTTATTCTTTAATTTTTCCTTATACATTATTAGATATTCTAATAGAGTTTCCAAATATAGGACCATAAGTTATTTTTACAAACCGTTTTACTACAGTGCAGTAAAGCAAATATTTCTAGAAAAAATACTTCTCTTGATCGACCAATGGGGGAGTTCACTTATATTAAATTTGTAGATAAGATTTATTTATAACTGTTTCTAATCGTATTAGTGTATTATTAAATATAAAAAAATATACTTTTATTGTAACACTTTTTTTTTAATTACGTAAAAGTGTAGCATACATTTAAATCGTCCGCCAATGACGTCACGGGATTCAAAGGTGCTACTTCCTTTTGTGCAGATGACGCTGTTGTCTTAATAAATGTAAAGTCACTAGATATATAAAGTACCGCAATTGGCCGCCATATTGTGTCGAGCTTCGGCGCCAAATTTAAAATGGATTATATTGAAACGAGTGCGTTATTACAAAGAAAAATAATCGGCAGTGAAATAAATCTATGAAGGAATTAATTAATGTTGATTTTATGTTCATAATTTTTATAATATGCATACATATAAATACAAAGCATAACTGATCAAAATTATAAAGAAAATAATAAAATATAAGTACAATTAAGGTTAATTTTCTTCAGGTCGTTTGACATGATGACAGCATTGACGCTAAAGTCCCCAGATATAGTGTCTTTTATAGGCACAGCCAACTACAACTAGACCCTGATTGGCCTGATTCCGCCATATTGTGTCTAAAAAACGTTCTTCTCTCTCTAACACATTGGTACAATGAATTGCGGTACTTTATATATCTAGTGACTTTAAATAAATGACATTTGAACAAACATAAACACAAACATAACCTTTGAATTAAATGTCATGCCTGTATGTTTTTATTACATTGTTTTTTAATTGTTCCGAAGGGCGTTTTACATAGTAAGTATTATAAAATACTTTAGATTATTTACAATAAATAATACTGTTATAATTAAATTTTTATTATATTTATTGTTTTTTGTAGTCATTAATGTCAAAAATGGATGAAGGTTTCGAGAAAGGTACCAATTTACCTGCAGTGTATAAACACAAGAACATAACCTCTGATGACGTATGACAGTATTGACAGTAGCACGTATACAGAAACAGAACAAGTAAGTTAAGACATACGGACATATATTTGTCTTTATTAATGCATGCTCTATACATCGATGATATCACTGGCACCGGAAGTGAGGTCGGTGACGTCACAATTGCGGGAACGGTCGTAGTAAAATAGTCGCCGCTATTTATGTCTGATTTGAAGCCGAATTTTCAAGAAAAAAAAATCGGCCGTTATTTTTTATAACGGTCTCCTACAATTAAGGATCAGATGTTCCCAAAAAAATAATAGCATATTGATGGACTGTGTCTAGGAGAATTTATAAATTAACCATAAAGTTGTTCAGTATGACAGATATAGAAGAATTTAATATTCCTAAATGTTTCAATTTTATGTTATTACGAAAAATCTTGAACGTCACACGGCCGATATGCAAATAACGAACTATAAACCTCAATCGCGTCCGTTATTTGCCTCATATCGGCCTAATGACGTTAATAACTATATCGTTCAAATTCTTTATATAGTTCTTGTCATCAAAAATCGAAAGATGGTCACTAACAGGAACAGGTTAACCGCTCCTATACTATAAAACTAGAATAGGATAGTTTAGCACGGTACACCGCAAATTGCTGTAGCTTTGTGTGCAAAACAGTGATAGTATTTTCAATTTATTTATTATTAAGTATTTTCTTATTATTTACGATGGACAAAAGTTTTTGGTTTCTTTGTGAGCTTTAGTGATGGGCGCTTAAGCTGTTTAATGATTGTCCCTCGATATTTGATGACAAAGAATATAGCAGTAAATTGTAGGTAAAGAAGGCGCTTGTTCATTGAAAACTTAAAAACCTTTTTCGAAATCAAAATAAACCATGATTTGAAAATGCATTTTGGTTAATTCCATATTTTAATTGACAATGATACTTTAAAAAATTTATTAACTAAGTTTTAATTAATTTTTGCAATATACATAATTTCAAATTACAAATAAATAACTGTTTTTGCACGATCTTTTTGTTTAATGTTTACCGATAAAGTTTCCAAGGCTGTAGGTTTTATTTACAAATTACTGATCGGTAAGTGATGCGAATCACTTGCCGATCAGAAGGCGGAGGTGATAAGTAAATAAAAACATTGATTAAAGTTTATTTTAAATATGACAACCAAAAATGTTTTATATGTCAAAATAATTTTCAAATATTATTAAACGTAATAAGCATTGCGGTAAGTAAGTGCTTCTAGCGGAATAAGATGTATTGGAGTTGGAGTTCGAGACCCCCAACCGGTAGGAAGCTAGGAAGCACTTACTGCCCTTAATACTTTAATAACTATTAAAAATGAAAGCGTAAAGTTTATTTTGTTAGTCTCAGTTATTCTCGATCATTTTTTGCAGACTCTTGCTCCCCGTTTCAAGTAACAATTGTTGAGGTATCGGTACCAATAGAAAGATAAAAAAAATTATTAACAAATTCAACAAATACGTGCGGTATTTTAGTTGATATGATATCAAGTATTAAATTGTAAAAGTTATTCTTCATTAAAGCGCCTCCAATTTGAAAATATCACGAAATATCCATTAGATATTTTACAATTAGTTATTGAAATTTGTATATTTTGAAGTCACGTGATCTGAAGCAGAATGTGACATCAGAGTCATGACAATTTATGGTGCCAATATTTTTATTTAATTATTTATGAAAATAAAAAACTATTATTATTTTTATTACTATGGAAAATATTGCAAAAACTTTCATTTAAAATATTTTTTAAAACATGTGAAACCGGCTCATTCGTTAGCTATGATTTTTACCTCTCGCTAAGAGAGGTATTGGATTCATGCTAAAATTCGCATATCCAGATTTTATTAAATAAGCACGATTTAAGGTCCCTAGAATTCGATTATAACATTTTTAAAATGATGTCTGTGTGTGTGCGTGTGTATGTGTGTATGTATGTATGTTTGGATGTTGTAGACACGATTCCTCAAAAACTATAAGACTTAAAAAATATTTAACTGCAGTTTTCTCAATCTGGCATTCCTGGGAAGAGCTGAAAAGGTTTTGGTAACAATTGAACAACCGGAAGTAGTAGTTTCTTAGAAAAATTCTTCTAAATATAATTTTTTGGGAATTTTTTTTAATAAATATTGAAGAACGTAAAATTATCCATCTACTACACTTAAAATTTTTATTATATTTTGTACAGATTTAGAGATAAAGACACTATAAATTTATAGAGTAATCTAATCGCAGAGGCTAAGGCACTAAGGAAACCAGTTGACAAATTCCAATGTTTATAATATAGTTTGTAAATGACACATGTCAGTGTCAAAAATCAACAGATAGCTTTTTCTGGGAAGTGTATTTAATCTTTCTTATTGTTTTATTAATTAAATATTTGAAATTATAGGTAAAATTGTGGTAAAATGCATATATCCATCAGAAATACTGCCAATCTGGTTAATGAATTGGAAGAATCTCTGGCATTTAGAAACTTCCTCATACAATGAAAAATAGATATAATTAGAATTATATGTGTGCAGAAGACATATTAAATACAATAAAAAACAATATTTGGGTAAAGTTTTGTTATAAAACGACGGTTCGAAAGCGAAGTGCAATACAATACTTATATAGCCTAATATGAAAATGGCGAGAGGTCTTGTGCTGGATACAACAGATTTTTTTGTTTATTGAAGTGCTTGAAAAATTAAATTAATAAATCCTGAAATAATAAATTTACACAAGTTATATATTATAACGTATTTATTGTCATCTGATGCAGATTTTTTTACTTTTTATTATTACCACAACCACTGTTGTCAGAAATAGGGAACAGCAGTATGCCAAAAACGATTATCCCGCGTTATTGGATTAAGTTCGGGTTTCAATTATTCACTCGGTATATTTTTGTTAGAAATTGTTCGGAAACTCATTTGCTACACAGGAAACAATTAAATTCACAACACCCTTTAATGTTATCCGTCAATAATTACCTTGATCCTTTTAGAACACGTATCCATTCTCCCACATATTCTGTCTTTCCTCGATTGTCACCCCATATCTGTAACAAAATCTGCCGAATCCAATCTGCCGTTGATCTGTTATTTAATTGAGCAGACACGGGGATATCTGTGTAATTTCTTCGGCTGGACCACATAATGAGCAGTGTCAATCACTTTGGCCCTTGCTTCACACGAATAGCCAGTAGATGGCAGCTGCAGAACGCGTGGAAAACTTCCGCAAATCTGTTTGTCTTTCGGACGGAAGAGAATGGAGTATTTAACCCTATTGTAACTCGCGGAATTGTGTGCTTATTGGATTTTTTGGGGTCATTCCAGGGTGGATTAGGTATTAGGGTTCAAGGAGTGTTAAGGGTTAGTTTGTTGTGAGGAGGATTATGTATAAATGACAATTCTAGTTACACTCAAATGTATCGGAGGGTTCAACAATGCTGGTTTTATATTTGTGGTTACATGCCAAAAGCAGATACACTTTTTAGCTCTCGCTAAGAGAGGTATTGGATTCATGCTAAAAATCGTAATTTTGGATTTTAGTGAATAAGCATAATCCGATTTTAACATTTTTACAATAATGTGTGTATGTGTGTGTGTGTGTGTGTGTGTGTGTGTGTGTGTGTGTATGTTATTACAAATATTAAAGAATATAAAATTTTCTGTCCGATACATTGAACATTTTTATTATATCATCTATTGATTTAGAGATAGAGAATTATAAATATATAAAATAATCCGTTATTGAATCTCACAGCCCAAATAACTCCAGGGAAATCAGTTGAAAAATTAAAATATTTGTAACTGACAGAAAGATGTCATTGTCAAAAATCCAGATAGGTACATTATTGAAAATTGAATTTTTTTTTACAAGTCCCGAAGCCTAAGAAAAACACAATTCCTTTGTTACATAGTTCATATTTCAAATTAATGTAACTGACAGTAAATGTCACTGTCAAAAAAATAATCACTTCAAATTAATAATAGTGACATTTTAAAAAGAAAATAATAAACAAAGCAATAGTTTTATGCAATGGAACAGTTTGCAGCGTTAGTAAATCCGTAGGTATGTATTTAAATTAATAAAAATTAAATAACGGGAGGTTTTGTGTTGGCCACATCAGATTTCTACCTCTCGCTAAGAGAGGTGTTGGATTCATGCTAAGATTCGCATATCCAGATTTTATTGAATAAGCACGATTTAAGGTCCATAGAATCCGATTATAACATTTTTAAAATGATGTCTGTGTGTGTCTGTGTGTGGGTGTGTGTGTATGTATGTATGTATGTATGTATGTGTGTGTGTGTGTGTGTGTGTGTGTGTGTGTGTGTGTGTGTGTGTGTGGGTGTCTGTATGTCTGGATGTTGTAAACACGATTCCTCAAAAACTATAAAACTTAAAAAATATTTAGCTGCAGTTTCCTCAATCTGACATTCCTGGGAAGAGCTAAAAAGGTTTTGGTAACAATTGAACAACCGGAATTTTTTGGGAGTTTTTTTTTTATTAAATATTGAAGAACATAAAATTCTCCATCTAATACACTTAAAATTTTTATTATATCTTGTATGGATTTAGAGATAAAGACACTATAATTTATGGAGTAAACTAATCGCAGAGGCTAAGGCACTAAGGAAACCAGTTGACAAATTCCAATGTTTATAACATAGTTTGTAAATGACACATGTCATTGTCAAGTATCAACAGTTTTAGTGACATTCTGATAGATTTTTCTGGGAAGTACATTTAATTTTTCTTATTGTTTTATTAATTAAATATTTGAAATTATAGGTAAAATTGTGGTAAAATGCATATATCCATCAGAAATACCGCCAATCTAGTTAATGAATTGGAGCAATCTCTGACATTTAGAAACTTCCTCATACAATGAAAAATAGATATAATTAGAATTTATGTGTGGAGAAGACATGTTAAACACAATAAAAAACAATATTTGGGTGAAGTTCTGTAATATTTTGTTATAAAACGACGGTTCGAAAGCGTAGTGCAATACAATACTTATATAGCCTAATATGGAAATGGCGAGAGGTCTTCTGCTGGCCACAACAGATTTTTTATATGGGAACAATATTTTCTGCCACCACATTTTATGTTGTCATCAAATCATATCCTCTAATTAATCGATAGATCTCTACGAATTATTTTTCTTCATAGATTAATTAGAAGTAACGCTGCTCCAATAATAAAAACATGAATATCTCTGAAACAAAACATTCATCAACATTTGCTCAAATGATTTTGTTTCCTTATTTTTATAGTTTTAAGTTACGCCGTTTAAATCTGGGACATTCTGCATAATTCTACTTCAAAATTAATGAAAACAAATTTATAATTACCTGCTATATCTATTAATTAAATGAACGTAATTACAATATCACTGTGTAACATGCAGTTCAAAAAATAATAAAAGTACAATAAAGTGTAATCAATTGCTACACTTTGTGAAACTGTTTATCATCTCTCCGCCAACCTTACTCAGTGCCTCTTAGAGGTGTCAATACACCACACTGAAGAGTTCCAATAAGAGCGAAACGCGTCCGTTATTCTTTTTGAGTAGGCCAGTCTCTGATAAATGACCGAGAGGATCATTCAGAGACTGAAATCTTGTCAAACATGTCAAATGTTATTTTTTATATATTTTATACAGTTCAAATATTTATTTAATTTATCTTTAATTATACCTCATAATAACTTAATAATGTTTTTATTTTATTCAATATAAATTACATATTATATTTCTTTTGTTTCAGGTGAGTTTGTTACTTCTTTTTTATATGAGTAAGTACCTACTTTGTTTTATTATTGAAATAATAGGTATATTCTGTACGTAAATAACTAATATTCCTAAAACAACACAATTTTTTCATATTACAATATTACTACATTAACATATGTATATTCATGAAAATAAATTATGAGAAATAAGAAGCTAATTGCTTTTTATATATCTAAAAAATTGTACAAATATTATTTATGGCAATATAAAATGGAATATCAACATCATTAACAATACAGAAAGACTCATTAGGAACTTATTTCGTTATTTAAATAAGTATAATATCCAGCACATTATTAATGAAATACTTTTTTGTTAATCATACATTATTTCTTACTAGCCTTAATTATTATCTGATCAAGCCATAATATCAAATATAAATATTTAATTTCACGTATCAGCAGGTTATAACAGCATACCTACTACAAAATTCATAAGAGTAACAATAGAATTGTATGCATATCCATGCCCCTAAATGCAAATAATGATAATGTTCACGATTTTTTCCGAAATACATCTATAATATAACTCATTAATGATAAACCAATTATTATCAATTGGGCTATACTCCAAATTTAACTTTTATTATTTTAAATACGTACCTTCATATTTATTAAGTTTCTTTGTATTTCATATAACTACAGCTCCTCGAAGCAAACATTTGGTCCGGAAAAAATGTGAAATAAATTTGTAGAGGTAAATCTATATTTAATCAGGACAACAGAATTGTGATTATGAATGTACACACATTGTCAAAATCATTTATGGTGACTGGACTACGAGATTTCTGAATTATTAAGTCAGTTTGTAAAACAGTCTTCGTCAGTACTACTTTGACCAGTTTTTAAAGAAAAACGGTATGTAGCTATTTTGTTTATAAAAACTTAACTGATTTTACAATGCATAACCTCAAAACTACTTTTTACTCTTAGTGTACCGTAGAAACATACGAGTGTGTGTAGCGACCTCAGGTTACGTCCCTTCAGGGACATTATATACGTCGGCGCACTGTATAACTATTATTTTATTATCTGCTTTCTTTTTAAAATCATTATTAATTTCAAATGATAGTTTATCTTTGACAGTATCTCTCAGTTACATATAAAATCGGATTTTAAGGACACACAAAATGGCAATTTCGGAAAATCTCTATATGCGATTTTTAGTAGGATCCCTATACCTCCCTTGCCAAGGGTAGCGGGAGGTAAAAATAAAAGTTTCTTTAATTATTTCAGCTCTTACATGGTGAAACTTATTTCAATATATAATAATAAAAATAAAAGTACCGTAGGTAGTGTGCTAATAACATGACTTTAGTTTGGTTAGAGTTACTAATAAGTGTGATTTCATTATGGATTATAAGTAAGCAGATGTCGTACTCCATTGTTTATTTATAAAAATGTTTCTTACATTAGACTCGATATAAATATTAACTTGTACATATTAATTATAAATATGATGGTAGTACGATCAGTACTCTGTAAGTCATAATAAAATGAATTTTTTTTAACTTAAATAAAATAATGTTAGCATGTAAATTAATAACTTAAATTTAGATGTTACTTGAGACCACTTATAATCGAATTTACTTAATTATTTATTTATTAACCATAAAAAATAATGTCATTTAACTAGAGTATTTTTTTTGCGAAAATAAATCTAGCGTGGATCTGGCAACAGCGCATCGCAAATGGCGGATACCAGCACTTGTTAGCGCAGTTGGCGCGAATTTTGACATTATTTGTCATTTTGAATTGGAACGATTCAGACCATTTAGACAATTATTGAGTTTATGTTTTGTGTTTATTGTCTTTTGTAGTTCTTGTATGTGTTAAAAACCCCTCAGATAGTTATTGTGTTCACGTTTTCTTCATCCGACGTTGCCAAACGTTCACTAGTCGGATATGTCATTTATTTGTCAGTATGGCTGACAGATATTTTAATGAATTTGCAGTTACTTATATTCAAATATCTTCAGAACTGCACGTCAGAATACATTGTTGTAATTTTTACATAATCTATGATAGTTGATTAATACAAATTACAGTTTTTTGTATCTTTATCTATAGCAGTTGTAGTTAAATTATATAAAAAATGTGAGTCTGACACGAGATTCCCTACTGACTACATGTTAAATATCCAATTTTCAAAAATTAATTACTCAAAAACTACACGTCAGGTCTCTCTCAAAAAATTAATTTTTATGTAAATCTCAGCTTCTTATACATTGCTTTAATGATCGTACTACCTTAAAACCACTTTTAACATTGATATCTGTATGATCTGATAGAATCAAATCCTTATTTTTTTGATAAAAATGTCATTCAGTATTTCAAGTAGTTAACAACCTCGATTAATACAATACCCCTCTTCTGTTGAATAATTATAATAGCACACGGTAACGTTCCGTTACGCACCGTAACGTTATCGTGTGTATATTTCCTAGCGTCAGAGCAATTCCTTTTTCTGTTTTTTACGTTTATCTGACATTTACCTGATTAAACTTGGATTTTCGTGCTTAGAGCACATAAAGCAGCCAGTAATAGGCCAGTAACTGAAATTTATGTCATTAATCGGCGTTATTTATATTTATTATATATGTGTGCATGATTTAAATACTATAAAGGGACCAAAGAAGATTCCAGGGTTTTGTTTAACCCAGTTAATGAAGTTTTGTAATTTTTAATAAGTTATTTCATGCGAAAAGTTTAATGTTTGTTTACAGACAGAACAAGTTTTACTTGAAGCTTAGTTTTCCTCATTAGTGTTGAAATGTACATGATAAATGTTTGTCAAATCGAACAATTCATATTTTAGACTTTTAGGTTAATATCATTTATAACATAATAGAGAAATATATTGGATATAGACTAGAGTAATATTCGGATGATGAATTATGTATGTATCTGAATTCGGTGAAGTACAGATTGGTATACCAAGAAATGGGCAATGAGATGTGGATTTATATGGGAAATTAGTTTAACGGTTGTTTTTTATTTACGTAGTTCGAAGGCGTCTCGAAGCAAGCAGGTGCATAAGCATATTCTAAATTTTATTAGTAACTTTATTTGATTTCATTAAACTCTTTTACTTTTACTTATTTAATATTGTAATTACATTAAGTTCTGTCTCAACACCAAAACCCACATCTATTTAAAAATTTACGAATATTTATATCGCATCATATTAAAATATATTTAGGAGGCGCATTACGATATAATATTTATATAAATTAACAGTAGTAAAAATATGATAGAAGATTTAAATTTGCTTGTAATTTTACATTTTACTAGTTAAATAATTTACAACATAATTACAAATTGTGTATGTGTAAGCAAAAAATCTGTTGTGGCCAGTACAGTACCTCTTTCCATTTCTATTTTATATTACATAAGAATAGAATTTAACATATCTTGTACACATAAATAATTATAATTGTAGCTATTCTTTCGAATTAGAAGGAATTTTGTTCTACTCTTCTAATATGTTTAAGATTTTTCAAATTCATTGACGGTATTAGCGGCATTTCTTACAGATAATTATATGTAACAAATAGTAATATAGGTACCTACAATTTTAAAGTTTTAACATACTTTCTAGAACGAGCTTTCAGTATTGTCAGCAAAATTGTTGATTTTTGATACTGACATTTTGAATTTATCTGTTAATTACAAACATTTTAATATTTGAACTGGTTTTCATGGAGTTGTTTGTGCAACGAGATTTATTACAACAGATTATTCTATAAATTATATACTTTATCTTTAAATCAATAGAATATATAATAAAAATTCTAAATATGAGAATTTAATGTTCTTGATTAAATGTATAATAACTAGATTTTCAAAAAATAATATTTAGAAGGATTTTTTTAAGAAACTACTACGTCCTTTTCTTATACCAAACTTAATCAGCTCTTCTCATTAATGTTCGATTGAGGAATTCATAGTTATACACGTTTTAAGACTTAGTATTTGAGAAAGCGTACACGCACGCACGCACGCACGGATGCATGCACACACACATACATACACACACACACATCATAGTAAAAATGTTATAATTGGATTCTAGGACCCTTAAAATGTACTTATTCATTAAAATCTGGATATGCGATATTTAGCATGAATACAATCAATACCTCTCTTAGTGCGAGGCAAAAATAGTATCGCTCCTATTTTTGTTATAATCCCTGTAAAATTAAATCGCATATTTCTCTCATTTTATATTTCCATAAATTTGAATTACCTCTAAAATGTGATGTGACAATTGTTTACTCATCTAATAACAATATAATTAAATATTTTATTTAAACGACATATTTGACCTACTTTTCTGATTAAATTTATGTGAATTAATAATAAGTAATAAAAAGGTTTTGTGTTTAATTTCAACACACATGGTAGTAATTTATAAAATAATTAATGGTTATTGTATTTTCCAAAATCAAAATGAAACATAATTAACTGGGAGAAAGGAAATCAACATTTTGAGGGTATGGAAATTCATTATTTATTGAAATTAATTTGACACATTTCAATTCTTACCATCAGCCTGATGGGATATTCATATGTTATACAAGAAGACGATTGAAAATTCTCATTTATACGATACATAACCTACATATATTTTTAAATATGGCCGTATGTAAAATTATATTGAAATGCTCGTATTTCAAAATAAACTCGCACTAGTAAAGCCACAGCGCAGTTCTAGGCTATAGATTAAATAATTATATGTTTATTTGCCAAATGTTAAATTTCAATAATGGCTTACTGTCAAGTAATAGGTGCATACAATTATTCAGGGAATACCCAATTATTCATTTTGGTGCACTTGGAGCTGTCATTGTCATTTCAGATATATACTAAAAGCACACGAAGCATGTTTTTTCTCCTCAAAGTCAAACTACATATCTATTCATTTATGTAGTCGATACTGTGTTCTATACGATCTGTAAATAGAAATCAAAATGATATAGAACAAAATAACCAAACGTATACACCGATTTTTCACACTTGACCGTTACGTCATAGTTTGATGTTCGTATATTAGATACGTATCGAAGACAGAATGTAGGAATTCATAAGTAAGACAGAGATAAATATACAATTACTTGTTATTTTGCTGTTCAGCAATTAATAACGCAACGGTCAAGTATGAAAAATCGGTGTTTACCTAACAAATATACGAAGGTTTATTATATTCGAATATACAAAATTTTGTATATTCGTTTGGCATGGTTACTTAATAATAACTTCTGTGCTATTACTCGGTTTTGTCTTGTTTATACTCGGATTATGAGCGTCCCCAAATATAGTTATTTGTGTACCAAGACCAAAAAGTGATTTTTTTTCGGCCGAGTTTGATCTTAAAGAAGAAAGCAGACGAAGACGAAATAACACTTTTTGGCAGTGGTACACACAAAATTTTTTCAACCTTCTTTATAAAATTTACAAATTTCTTTGATTTTTATTTATTTATTATTTTCTAGGTAGCAAATCTAACCTAGCAGCGTCGGCTTCGTTTATTACTTTGGGAGGGATGTTGAATCTTTCCACATCACTTTCGTTACTGTTGAACATGTTTATCAACAATAATTATTAGAAAATTCCACTACCAATACGTATTTATTACAGTTTACACCAAAAGTGATAGTTTGTTTAACTCACAGATCATTTACACTCTTTGTTTTATTCACAGATATTCTGACATTGTCGATAATGCCGGAATCATGATGTAAAGTAGAAAATTATCAATAGATGGCGTTACCTTAAAGCGGACAAAAAAGTAAGCGGACGAGAAACGTTTACTTTTCGTCCGTATTTGAATACTAAAAATTCAATTTTTTTGTTAAGATCGACTAAAGAAGTATTTTTTTTGTTTTAATAATTATTATTTTTTGACGATGTCTATAGAAAAAGCATTTTTTCCCTTGCCCCTCATCTCATAATTAGTGTCCTCACTATACATCTATTCTTGTTTTCAAAGCATTCCGCTTCTTGACGTTAATATCTCAACCTCTTTTGAGTTTCTTTGGGTCAGGAAGTATTTGTTTTAAAGTAATTCTATCTGTACTATGTTGCAGATATAACTTCGTTCCTACTTTGTTTCTGTACTATCTCGAAAATGGACAACAATAGCTAAAATTAATATAAGAAAGAAATAGAATATGGTTGATAGAACCTAGGCATACAAAAATCTCATTTTACTAAAAACTTGCATTTATAATAACATTGATTTTAGACCTCACATTGGAAATAATGTTACAAATGACTCCAGTCGAATTCGAACCCGGATCCTTGGAACTACAAATGGTCAGATAACGCTCTGAAATACGAAACTTCTATCTAATACCCGTATTCCAAGAAGTCAGTTTGTAAAAAATGTATTTTTACGAGTAATACAGTTTTTGTTGTAATGATTTTGTCCGTGTCGAATAATACGATTAGAGCGCCAGAAGTACGGAGAATTTTTCTGTCTTGAAGTAGCAACTTGGGACTTGCAGTGCGGTCTGAAAAATCACCATCGAACCTTCTAATAAGTAAACGTTCAATTTGCAATTTAGCTGAATTTTAAACAGGGAAAATTGAGTTTCTTTCCACGCGCAGAGAACGAAAAATATTTGACCAATCGATTGGATTTTTCTCATTTTTTCGCGTCGGCCGCGTCTGTGCAATTAACTGACTGAGGGACATTACCGTTAATTGGCAAATAAATGCGGCTGCTGGCTCTCTAATTATCAGCATCCCCCGGAATAAATTTAAATTTTGCATTCCGGGAATCGCTTCTTAATTCCCGGGGTAAGAGAATATTCCAAGGAAGCAGCAAATGATAAACCGCATCAATAAAGTGGCCCAGTTTTTAGTCGTACCACCAAGAATACATCATTCAAATTTTAATTCACAATTATAAAATATTTTCAAGCGGTGAACAAATGGAACAAATATATGATTTGTGATCTTTATGTTCTGAACAAAATTATACGTATTTGATATCTTTATTTCGCACATCTAAGAGCTTAATTTTTGAGTTAACAGGCCTTTTAGAAAGTTAGGAAAAAAACATCGCGGACTAACAAAGTTTGGGAAACAATGGGTATAGAGCATGTTTATAAAAACTAAAATTAAAGATATTTTTTACATTCATATTTAATTTTCACTAATTTAAATTTGTTAGTTACCATTGATTCATATTTATAGTTGTATGAAGCGATCTAGGGAACTGACTTATGCAGGGTTTACAACCTTTTATAGAGGGTTGGGTAGCTTAGTGGTCCGGATTCATAAATTATTCGAACTTGCAGGCTAAGAAATGCGCCATACTAAAATAATGCATATAATAAAATATTTACATATTACAAAAGAATAATACATTTTAAGAAAGAAATAGAGACAATACAGAGTAAAGTTCAGTCAGATTTAGAAAAAATATGTATTTACATATGACAAAAAAACAATTCTCAATAACTTACTACAGCTGTTTTTCACCTTTGCTTTTTATTTTATTAAATGTATTTAATAGATATTTACTCACCAAGTGAGCTAAGATAATGTTTATTCATGAGAAGAAAGTTAAATTCTTCGAGTGAATAAACATTCTTAGCTCACGTGATTTGTGCAATATTTTATTCAATTTTGACGAAATAATAAAAATCATTATGAATGCAACAACCCACTAACAGTTGAACACATAATTCTACAATGCAGAAAGTACGAGGAAAAACGACGAGAACATCAAATACCGCAGACATTGAGAGAAGCACTAGACAGCAACCACTCCCATGAAACAATACAATATATCATAGACATAGGCTTACTAAAAGAATTGTAAATAAAAGTCATGTTACTGTAAATGAAAATGTAAATACCTGTAATTAATAGTGCTAATACTCTTAGAGTGAAGCACTTATTTGTAAATAAAAAAAAAAAAAAAAATCATTATAATATTTAATTTTGACAAAATAAATAACTGATCAGATAGTAGGGTAAGCATGACAATCGTCGCTGATAGATGTCAAATCATCTATTTAAAATGCTTTATTGTCTGTCATTTGTGCCGTGAAAAATAATGAAAATGGCTGATAATGTGTAATAAATATTATGGTGTTAATTTCGTACTTGATGTTATTCTAAATGCATTATTTGTTGCAGAGTGAGTTGAAATTTTGTGAGAGTGATTTAATTTTTTTTAATTCACTTGTGAATAAAGCGTTACTTATAATTGTTGCTATGGAGTTAATAAAGACAGTTTAAAACGTCAAAATTGAATAAAATGATTTTTTTCTGATCGTAGGATAAAATTTTGCGTTTCTGAATTTCGTCGAAAACATCGATGGTTGATTTGGTACATCTTCTGTTGGCTTTTGAACTATTTCTTCTGCAATGTTGCTTTCACCATCAATTACGTCTACATAAATAAATATATTCACAGTGTCTCCGCAACCTTTGCGCGCTAGCTAGCTAGCTACGGCGTACATAAAATATCTGCTTAGGTGTCTAGGAAGAAAGATTATTTATTTTGATAGCAATGTTAATACTATAAAACTTAAACCTTAGTTGTAATATTTTTGCGCTGAACTGTCCTACACGCGAACGCCGTCACTCCGTCACTGGCACAGCCGGGCGTACTGGAGTACGCCCATTCTCCTTGCGTTACCTTTCCCTGGTATAAGTTTACGCACACATAGCCATGAGCACGCGGACGGCAATACATACAACAGTGCCGCTTCTGTTGACGTTAGTCATATATATTCTGTGATACCGTGTCTTCTGATTTCTAGGTGAATCATCTGCATATTTTAGAGCGCAGTACTTGTCTCGTCGCTATATAGGATCGTCTTAATATTGAATAATTAAATATTTTAATAGTTTTCTAATATTTAAAAACGATTGTCAAGTATTACTGGCCCAGGCTGTAAAGACAGCACCAAACGCGTTGCTAAGCTAGGAGAGACAGTTGGTACCAGTTCAGGCAGTTACTGAACAAAAAATAAATTTATAATTAATTCTTAACCAATTAACCAATTTTTAGAACTACGAATAAATTGCTTTTGTCAATTGACCAAATCAGTTTAAACAGATTCGAGCAAATTTGCTAAAGTAAGGTTGAGCTATCCACTTGTCTTGTCCGCAAGGGAAGGAAATAGATTTTAATTATCGTAATAGTGCAAGTGAAGTACTCTTGAAGTGCAAATGGGTTAGGAATCCGGTGTTCTGCGTGTGAGCAAAGCGTTTGTATGGGATCTTCGATAAAATAGTGAAATATGTTTTAATCAAGATAATGTCCGGTGGATCCCAGCTGCATCAGGCTGCTCACTATATCACTTTAATTCATAGCTTCTTTTCAAACTCAGAAGGCTCCGAAGAATTTATGCGAGCATATATTTCGGGGATTTTAATGGTGTCCTGGCAGAGAAAATTTTATATGCGCCCATAACTCACTCTACTTTAGGTATAATCGATAACCAAATAATAAATTCAATCATACTCTAAGAACAAAATAAAAAAATAAAAAATAAGGTGGCTACTCCAGGAACACTGCACTTTCTTCTGGGTAGGTAAGATCTTACATAATATTTTATCTCGTGTACACAAGATATATTCGTTTTTTACATTCAGTTTTACAATATTGTACAAAAATTCATAAAGAGCACATACTCATCAACTTGCTCTTTTTGAATTTTACTGTAAACATGAATATAAAGGACGAATGTATTTTGTGTGCAAGAGATGTAAATAATATTGCATAAGACCTTACCTACCCAGAAGAAGGTGCAAGTGTCCACCGAAAAGTCGGTGTTGTAAAAATAAATGCTGTTCGACTGAGATTTCGAGTAATAGGGGATTCCACGATTGTTTGATGTTTACATGTTATAGTATAATTAAATTCAGAAATTCCCTATTTTTACTTTTTTTAAAATTTTGCCGCTTGTGGAAGAAAAAAAGGTAAATATTTGATATCCAACGCACAGAAAAAAAAAGATTTTAAATTTTGTGTAATTATAATTAGATATTATTTTATTAGGCAATATGTCTAATAATTTAGTATAATTTAAAAATCTTAATTTGGCATTTTAACTAACCCGAAATAGATAATAAATATTTTGTAAAAAATCGTTAATTTAAATATGTAAATAGTTATTTTAATTATTTATTTTATTTAATTTTACTATATTTTGGCTTCATTATTTTTGTCCTTCAATTATCGGTGATTTATCTAATGAATTAGGTAAGTAAATAGAAAATTTAAATATGTATTTAGTTAATTTCTTTATTTATTTTTAGTTCAATACTAAATGTAGTCATTTAATCTAATTTTGTATTTAATTTTACTATATTTTGTTATTATAAATTTAGAAAATTTAACTAAATCAACATAATTTAATGAAAACATATTAGAAAGCTGAAAATCACAGATTTATTTAGTTAATTTAACTACAATTTAGAAGGTTTGTTTTTTCTGTGCGTTTCCACCCATTGATGGAGAGCAATGGCATTATATCGTGCTTTCTCTCTCAACCGCTTCTGTCTTAGCTACTGTTTCCAAAAGTCATATACCATCTGTCAGTGTTATGCGGCTAAAGCTATATCGTCTGCTTTATTATTAAATTATACTTGCATAATGAATAATATTCTGCTGTCTTAATCAAATAATAATACAAAACTGGAAAATGACGTTTAGCCGTGTAGCGCTTATAACCACTATAAACAAACACTCTAGTGGAACAGTCTGGCAATCACTGGCTTGTTGGTGGGAACGTCCACTTGTAGTGTCGGCCAATAAAAGAGAACGGGTTCGGTAGCGTCATCGAGCCCGGAGGAAACCCAAGCGTTTTGAAAGTATATAATACATTTTAGATTTTTTTATAAAAGTGATAAAATATATATATAAGAGAAATCTGCATCAATAACACAGTTATATGGGAAGAAATAATTACACATAGTTTATATAAAAATTCAATATGAATGGAATACTCTATTGTTAACACATAATCATCATCATCTATGGCACAACAGCCCTTGTAGGGCCAAAGCCTAAAGTACTGTAGGTAGTCGTTTCGTGACCGATAGTACTAGAGCAGTGGGTGTACTTAATCCGTGGGACAACAACTGATTGCTACGCAACCAGTGCGGCAGCGGAAATACTCCTTCTACAGCTGGCACCATCTATCTTTAACATGGACAACTGGTCAGTTTGTCGCATGCGAGTGCGATTAATGCCTGATATTGTGGCATTTTAAGGACTACGCACTTAGCCGGCCGGTAGATTCGAACCGAGGAACCCCAGATACGATCAGAACATGTAGAAACATAGCTCTTTTAGAGATGCACTCGATTTCGAGCTTTGGCCCGGCCCGGCCCGAAGCCCGCCTCGATTTCGAGTCGATCATCGATCCGGGCCGAAAATATTTTTTATCGGGCTGAATCGGGCTAATCATTTTTAAAAATCGAGGCGAGTCGGACTTTTGATTTTGGCCCGGCCCGAAGATTCGAGCTTTTCGGGCCGGCCCGAAAAATCTTATAGTTCAATCAAATGCACAGTTTCCTTAATCTGGATGAAGTTAAAAGGATTAAAATGATTTAATAACAACACACTTCACATATTAATAAATAAAAATGTATTATTTGACTTCAAGAATTCAAGGTTATTCCTTAAAGCATAATAATTATATTGTGATGTTGCTATTATTATTGTTATTACTCGTATACTTAAATAAAAGTGATTTTTGAGCAGAAACAAAGTTAGATAAAAAATCCTTATGTAAATTAAATTATATTTTATTATATAAGATTTGTGAAAAAGTTGTTTGAATTTTTTGGTAAACAAAGTGTTAAATACTCGTAGGTCTGTAATTTTTATAACAAACTTACAATAGAAGGGTCTCTTTTTTAACTACTTATGTTAACTAATGTTGAAAGTTATAAGAATATAGATTTTTACCTCCCGCTACCCTTGGTAAGGGAGGTATAGGGATCGTGCTAAAAATCTCATATCGAGATTTTAGTAAATGACCACGTTTTAAGTTCCCTAGAATCCATTTTTAACATTTTCACGATGATGTCTGTATGTGTGTATGTGTGTATGTGTGTGTGTATGTGTGTATGTATGTGTGTATGTGTAGGGATTTTGTCTTCACTCTAACTCAAATACTATCATTCAGAAAATTCTGAAACCTTGTATTTCCATCCCATTCTAATATGAATAGAAGCCATTAGATTTTGGTGTAAATCGGATAACCGGAAATGACACTTTACCTGAAGCTCATAATGGTTTTTCTTCAAAAAATACCATTAAATGCCATTTTTTCGCATTTTATGTCTTATGAAAATTAAAGATTATTGAATTTTCTACTGGAATACATTAATACTTTTTCTATATAATTTACACATAAATTTAAAAATAATTTTTTTTATTAGTCGCGAAGCCTAAGACACAATAATTCGTTTGTTACACAGTTCATATTTCAAATGAATGTAACTGACAGTTAATGTCACTGTCAAAAAACTAATCACTTCAAATTAATAATAGTGACATTTTAAAAAGAAAATAGTAAATAAAGCAATAGTTTTCTGCAATGGAACAGTTTGCAGCGGTAGTAAATACGTAAGTATGTATTTAAATTAATAAAAATTCAATAGCGGGAGGTTTTGTGTTGGCCACATCAGATTTTTTTTATAAGTTTGACACGAAAAAAGTTAAACATTTCGTCTTAACATAAAAATCAACATTAGGAATGCCGGATGCACCCAATTTCGAGCTTTGGCCCGGCCCGGTCCGAAGCCCGGCCCTATTTCGAATCAATTTTCGAGCCGGGCTAGCTAATTTTTTTGTCGAGTCGATCTTCGAGTCGGGCCGGTAATTTTTATTTTCGGGCCGAGTCGATCCAAACCTCAAAGCCCGGCCCGGGCCCGAATGCATCTCTAAGCTCTTTAATGCACACGGCCACTACACCTAATAAATATACTATATTTGATAAATCTCCGAATTTCACAAGAAACATTTATAATTTTAGTTATATTGGGCCGAATTCAGCCCTCTTCTTTAACTAATGAAGCTATCTAAAAATAACAAAGTAAAGAGAGACTTATGTACTAATACATTAATAAGAAAAGGATGCAAGCTATTTCTATGGTTACTAGAGACGATCACTAAGCTAAAGAAGAGTGCTGAATTTGGCCCAATATGTTCTGTAAAAATTTAACAAAATTCAGTATATTGAAGTAAAAACAAAGTAGACTACTTACACATTTGTAAAGTAATTTGTAGTTTAACTGTTATCTGCTCTTAAATATTGAAATTTCTAGAAAATAAACGTTAAAACAAATCCGTTGCTTTGTTCCAAAGAAAAAGAAAAACCGGGTAATAATTCAAGGATCTAAAAATGGGAGTTAAATAATATGCAAAATAATTTAAATGGAAGAAAAGTTCCGCTAACTTTTTTGGAAGCTTGAATACTCCCAGTGCTGTAAATCTCTTAATTCATTAAATGCAAAAATAATCCAGAAGATATTTGTTCTTTGTTAAGTCGTACGCGTTTATTAAAAGCGAATTTAGGGCGACTGCAAACGGCACACTAGCACGCCTGCTGGATAAATGGCGAAATGTGACACGGCTGAACAAATTGACTGAAAACACTGAAATTGTAGTGAATCATGAAACACGCCCCGTTTCGTACAGACTTTAAAAATAACAGACATTTCTCCGGTGTACTGTAATCATAATCACACAAATTTCACATAAACTTCGGTTACTGCAATGTTAAACAAATTGCTGAAAGTTTCACGGAAATTATTAAACGTAAATTGAATATTGTCTTTTTCCATTACAATAAAGCAACTTTTTTAATGCTTGTAAATTTATTATAATTTAATGCTATAATATAAATTTATATTTGTTTTTTCATTTCTAATTTAAATAAGTGAAATGTGATATGGGTACATCATTTTTAAAATATGTGAAAATGTACTAATTACATTTAATTATAATTTATTCTAATTAACAAAATTAGAAGCAGTCTTTGCAATACAATGATGTACAGACGTAAACATATTATTATTGTATTGTTATTTACCTTGTTTGGTAATAAGGGCTGTTTTCATAATCAGGCACACTTCAAGGTTTTAATTAAAATTACTATAAACTTCAACTTTAATTTGAAATAATGCTTACTGCTCGCTAAAATGCTAAAGTTATATTTTGAAAACAAACACAACTTTAATTTAATTTAGGCTGTGTCCTTTGATGCACTTTTATCGCCCTAATATTTAAATCCTATATTTATATGCCCTAAATAATATCATTATTTAGGATTTTAGACATTTATTTGAAAAAAACCTATATCCTAAAATCTAGCAGCCCGATTCACAAAAAAGTTTAAGCTAATCCTCACTTTTTGATTAGTGAATTCTATTCTATTCCGGTATTTAAAATTTAATTTTCATGATATTACCAATAAAAGTAGATACTAGGAATAGACTAGACTATATTTTAAGTTATAATATGTATAAATTAGAGTAGAATTCGCAAATCAAAAAATGAGGATTAGCTTAAACTTTTTTGTGAATCGGACTGATTAAAGTAAATGTCAAAATGTGACATCGAACACAACCTTAAAGTGTTAAAGTCATCGACCTTTAAACTAATAGACGCAGCGTACGAGCAAAACGTTAGTCCCGCCATAACGGTGCAGACACAGTATCTCTATCCTTCAACAGTACGGAAGTTAAGAAATTAAGAAAACGCGGCAAAATAAAAAAATTGATTTGACAAGAGTATAGATTTAATTTTTTTGTGCCTAATTAGTTTTATTATATATTTTTAATACAATATATTATATACATATTATTTATAGGGGACAAGTAATAATTAAGAACTTACATATGAAATGACAAAGCTGAACCGCGTACGTACTGCTGACTGCACGAAATACACGGTTTCCCCATTATTTTGTCGCATACACACCTCACAACACGTATGTATTGACAGCAATAATTGTTAATGTTCTCCAAAAAAGTAAATAATACACAAACTGTCACGAAACGTCAAAAGTAGATTTTGACAACTATTTAGTGATAAAGAGCGATATATAGATGTTTATATATGGCTGAAAAAGATATACAATGGTTACGAACGCATGCGCAATATACTTTAACTGAGAACTTCCGTTCTGTTGAAGGATAGAATATATATTTCTATCCTTTTATGTTGGAGCATTATTCTAACAATAAAAGAATAGGAGACTCTTGGTCCATTAGTTTAAAGGTCGATGGTTAAAGTGAAGATAAAGTTTATTATAAAATCTGTCCTAATAACTATATTATTTAAACATACTAAGTGCAATTATATTTAATGCTCAACGAACTACATCAAACAGTTACGAATACATATTAATATATGTATATCAACCAAGTATACGTCTGTCAGTAATGTAAAATTTGACACCAGAAGTCTCAATCTTAATTTTTGTGACGAATATATGTATATTTTCATATTCTTTTTATCTGTACTTACTGTGTTTATTTAGTAAAGCATAAATAGAGATCACTGAACTTTGATGCTGCGAATAACGCAATGTCAATCTGACCATATTTATTAGTACAGTTATAAATGACAATTATGCAACTAGATTAGTCAGCAAATAATAATAGGAAAATGACAAATTGACATATTGTAAAATCGATATTACATATTTTGTATTAAAGGAATAGGAACATTTAAAAAGATTTTTGATTACGAAAATGCCATGGTATTTAACGGTTTAACATATTATACGCTGAGACATTTGGCGGATGCAAACTTCTGTTAATTTTAATAAGTTAGCATTTATACAACGTACTTTTTCTACAGTCTAAAGTTGCTATTTGCGCTCGCTTTTGTCAACGCAAAATGTTATTTTGCCGCTCAACTATAAAATGTTGAGAAATGTAACTTGTCTACATTCTTAGTGGAACGTTTAGTCAGAAACTAACGACGCTGTAGAGTTACTTACACATTTACCACATCCACTAGTCAATTTGTGTAAAGGAATATGGAAATAAAATAGGACATTCATTTACAAAAACGAAAGTAAAAAATGCTTAGATTAGATTGAAGCAATAGCTCAAGAAGAATGGAAAATAACGATAAATTAAAATTAAAAAATATAATCGTTATTTATCGAGTAATACTGTAAGTAAAAAGTGTACATTTTATTTTTTGTTATGGTGGAGGATCCCATTGTGGCGACTGTAGAAAAAATCTTGTGTTTGTTTTGAGCGCAAATAGACATTGTCGATTTCGAGAGAATGCAACAACCTCTCAATCGACAAATGACATGACTTCCTTGTACGCCTGTTAAACTTTACATATTTTGTTAATAATTAAAATATGTGTTATACCAGACCCAATCATAAAATTGCATGTATTTGACATAATTTGACATTGACATTAAATTCTTTATTTTTTTGTTATTTTTTGTCCTAATCCATAGCAAACTTAATTACAAAAATCCAAAAAATACATAATTTTTAAATTTACATATCTCGCTTATACAAAGAGCTAATTTAATAATACTTATAAGTATTTATTTCTAAAATCAAAATAACACAATTTTTTTCAAGAAAAACTGATAACAGATTCAAGTAAAGTATCACTTCCGGGTAGACCATTTAAAAAAAAATCTATTATGTTATTTCCATTGATGTAAAAGTCTTATATACCAAATTTGAAAAGTTTTGGATTATATTTTAATATAGTTTTTCACTAAAATATATTATACGCTTCAAGTAAAGTACCACTTCCGGAAGTAATGTAATGACCAAAAAGGGAAGTGCATAACTAGATGTTATAACAGTCTTACATATAACATTTTAACTTTCTACGGCTTCCCGTTTTTCAGTTATGCGAGATACGTACGTACGTACATATAGACTTCACGACGAAATAAGTCAAAATGGATTCAGGGATGGTCAAAATGGATATTTCCGTTTAAATCTGGAAACCGAAATTTTTCGCGATTACATTACTTCCTTTACTTCGTACAAGGAAATAAAAATAGTCCAATAAAATGAAAAAACTTATAATAACATACTTTTGGTCCAGGCAAAAGGTAGTATCAGAAAAAAAAGTTGAATACCGCATTACTACATAGTTGTATGGCAATGTAGGCATTTGATTCTGGAAATACTGTCCACAAAATACATTTAACTGAGATTACATTTATAACATTAGAAGGATAAGTTCGAAAGCAAAGGGAGCATTACATTACCGCAGAAAGTAATCGAACATTGAGCATAAATCTGTAGAGATACTCCCATCTTCTCGGTAGGATATTACCCAACTATCCACATAGCTTTTGTATCATGTACGGGATTTGCAGAGTTGGCGGTTATTAAATACAGGAGACCCAACTCGACTCCTTTCCCTTATCCTCCGCCTTCTTCTCGAGTATTCTCGCTCGTTCAGCCGAAATTAAAATTTTGTTTGCGGTAACTTCAAAAGAATGACGACGCGTTGTGCTCGGTTATTGTACGGAGGTAGAATCGCAGATATTACATGTTAAGTGATTCCAGCTAGTTTCCAAGCTGTGGATTTATGAAACATTTTCATTTCCACGTAACGAGATAGCAGGCTGTGAGCTGCGATACTGCTTTCCCAGATGTGTAATATCGGTTATTATTCCTTTTGAGAATGGCTCAAAGAAATACGCTTCCACTCTCCACGGTGGAAACTTGTTACGAAAAATTATTTACTTCAAAGAGATTGACGACAGTGATTACTAAGATTGGATGATACATTCTTAATTTAAAGAATCAGATTAATATCGTTTTTTGTAACGAAGATACATTTGGGATTATGAACAACATTTAATGTCTATCAGTATTATAAACATAATTACAAAATTTGTGATAATATGAAATACTCATAAAGTTATCAATAATAATTACGCCTCAAATGGCCGATAGTATAAAGGTCGGTTAAAAATGTGTTGAACTACAGTTAAGCAAACGAAGTTTATTTAGTGAACTTAAGTTAATTATATTTGGGTGGTATAACATTGAAATGAACTGGGGTCAAATGAACGTAGTTTATCCCTTACTCAATCGGTAATATTTCGTACAACTCACTTCATGTCATTCTATTTGTCAATTTGAACGAATGAATGTTCGCGGACCTATCGACCTACGAATATAAAATGAACAAAAAGTAGAGATCATTAATAGAAATAATGCAAGTATATTTAAACATTATTGAATTAACTATTTATGAATTATTCGTCCCGCAGTAGTTTTTTCTACATTAACTAAATCACCAGCTACATTTTCAAAAAACCTAGTTCCTACAAATCTTAAGATTATTAATATTTGATTTGTTCGTGGCAGGTTCTAGCCGAGGTCTCAAAATATGTAGAAATTTTAGAACCGTTCGTTTTTCAAAACGAAACCGTAATTTTTTGAAAGGATTTCTCCTTTCCCGAAATATTCGAGGGCGTCTATTCATTATGTATGCATTAATTATATTCTTGTCGTCACTATCAGGTCTTGAATCGTACATCAACATTTTTAATCTAGAATTTAAAAACAGCATGTAATTCAAATGAATTATAAAATATATGCTAAAGCACTAAACTTACCGAAATATTAATTATAATTAATAAACTTTTGTACGTAATTATTAACAACGTAGACACTTATAATTCTGAATGTTATTTAGAATATAAAAACGTCAATTATTATTTAAACTCAATTTGAACGGATGAAATCGGCCGCTCAAGTTAAGCGTAGTTTAAACTAAAGTCAAAAGCTGATTTTGTTGTATACTACAGAAATTTTATTTGAACCTAGTTCAGTATTAATTAAACTATGTTCAATAATTGAACTATGTTTATACTATCGGGCAAAATATGGCGTAATAACTAGAAAGTGCAAAAATACAAATTATAGATTTTTGTTTGATTTTGTAAACTGTTAGTAGTTTCTGTAATTCAAATTAACCCAGGATCATGTTTAACATATTAAAAATAGTTATTTGTATCACTAGGCCAGAAACTGAACATTTGCGAGAGCGAGTTTATTTTGACAAGCCTCACTTTCAGCTCGGCCTGCAAATTACGAGATCTCGCATAACAGTTTCTGGGTGTGTGATACACAAGATTTTTTGTGCCGGCTTCTCCATAAATTCTTCTTCTCTACACTATTCTATTTTTCATAACCTAAAAAAATGAACATATATTTTCAACGGTTTTGCATTGCAAGTTTAATTATAATTACTGATATTTGATCTTAAAATGCGTAATTATTTTGTATTTATTGAAAATATATCATACAAACATTAGTTATATATAATTTATATACTTTCGCATATTTTCAATGACGGATGGCGGAAACTCACGTGAAGTTAGTTGTACTTTGTAGTTACAAAACAAACTAGTCCTAAATTTGGAACTTATAATTAATTGATACAAGATGACAGTATATATATTATATTTTTTATGACAAAATTTATTTATATAAGTTACAATAATTAAAGATTTAGCCCTAAAATTTGTAAACATTTTGATAATTCTTGTGTTGAAAATAATCTTAAATTGACATATCACCAGAACAGTAATGCCAACTCCTTTTGCTGGCCTAGGTCAGCAATAGCGCATTTCTGAACGATTTTGAGTTCTGTAATACTATAGTCAAATTGGACGGAGGTACGAAATAGTTATTCAAATTCGAGTGTGTGTAAGTTGTATTTTGCAGCGCGACAGCTTTGTTTAAGGCACGAGCCTTTAAGGCGAGTGCCTTATTAGCAGGAGCGCTGTAAAATACTTCACACACGAGAATTGTATCAAATTTTTTGGCCGACGATAATGAAAATCACTTTTTTTAATGAGATAGGTTGTCCTTCTGAAAAGGGTTAGTTTAAAATACTGGGGTTAAGTCAATTTCCAAATTTGATTTTACTTACCTACCTTCATTAGAGTACTTCTTCTAGCAAAAATTTATTTGTAATAATAGACGTTTATGACTGATAATATATTTATTTGCTCATGTTTTCTTCGTAATAAATAATAGGTAGGTGTCGATATTTGACATTTCAGCAATTTTCGCCTCGCGTATTTGACAGGTATATTGATCGGTGACTATGTCATTAACGGCGGATTTTTACAATAATGATAGATGTCGCTGCCGTGATTTTGGTTTATATAAATTAATTTTAAATATAGGAAATGTTAAAGTAAAAAAATAACTTATGTAGGTAGTACTTTTTTACATGAACTTTATTACAGTAAAGATGATTTCTTTTCTAAATGCCCATAAACGTCCAGTGTATTTTGATTATTTTACCGCATAGTTAGACAAGTTACAACACAGTAAGCGTAAAATGTAGGTTACACTTGCTGTGTGTACAATTGTAAAGTTCCCATTACACTTCAGGAAGGAAAAATATATATTTACATATACCTGATGTTATGTAATAGAAAAACAAACATTGATGTGGCAATTAATTAATTTTTTTATAGGACATTGTTTTTGAACTAATTTGTAGTGTTACAGGCCATTATGTTTTGGCGACGCAGCTGTGACGTCAGAGGCGAAATTGGCTGAAATAGTTTCGAATGTTTTCAAACCGACCCGCTGGGCTCGTTTGAAACAATTTCGAAATATTTCGTAATTCAAAAATTAATAATTCTGGATGCTCCATTATATTTGAGAAAATAAAACGTTTGTACGTAAAAATAAATATTAAAATATAAAAATGTAGATTGTCAGATAATAATAATTGGTGCAGACAATGTACTAGTTTATTTTAGTCACATTGTATTGAATGGTTTTTATGTACACCACAAATTCAAACTTACTCAAACGTCCAATTTATATTTAACAATTTGAAATTTACACGTCATTAGTTCAACATACATTATTTTAGCGATAACCATATTTATGACGACATATACGAAATAGTTTTGAAAACATACCGAAATTGGTTCAACGCCAAAAAACGCCTAAAGTGGGTATCACATGTACACAGGTACCTGCAACTGATTTGACGCAACTTTTCAAAATACACAACTCTTGTTATGACACGTGCGCAAATTTTCATATATTTTAGGTCATTTACATATTTAATGTTGGTAACGTTTTTCTACTGGTCTTATATCCCATAACTCGGAAACATCTCCAATTAAATTAATCATTGTTTCAAAGTATGTATCCAAATTGTCTGAACACATTTTAAAATTTCACATCAACAAAATCAAAACGGAACAAAATATCAACACGTCTATTTAGGGACTTTTAAGTTCAACCGCGCATGCGTACATCGTTTGTACGCACGTATCTGCAACTTGTCTGCGAAGTTTTCAAACATGTTCGTAAACTAGTGCATGAAATCAGTCTCTTATCATACGCAAAAAGTTGCATGAAATAGACAAAGTTGCAGAAAATCTATGACAAGTTGCATGTATGTGCTTACTTGTGATACCCCCTTAATGTAATAAATTGTGACTAAGATACTTTTTGCCAGAAACAGTTATACCAAAATGTTAGGCATTCCTGAAAGTAGATGTTGCTATATATAACTCAAATTTACAAAATTTGGATTATGATTGTTTACATCAAAAGCTCCTCAATTATTCAGAATGTGTCCTCCAATATACGAACAAATTGAAACATGGATCATTTATTTTAAACGAAACCTTAAAACAGTATGAGGAGAACTATAAAAGTTTAAATAAGTTTACTCTATTAGTTTTTAAAATATTCGAGTTTTTAATAACCTGATCATCTATATCACACATACCTACATTTTTCCAAATTCTTAATACTTCTGCTATTGCCTGCTCTGGTATCTATTTTCAATTAAATGAACGCAGAAAATAACGAGTCTAATTGGTTGTTGTACTTAATTTTATTTTTAATGTTTCGACGAAAATATTCCATTCATGGATTTTATCTGTATTTGCAAAAGCGGAAGGAATTCCGAATCTGGATCAAGTTGGCATGGTGATTGACACGTGGAGTAACTTTGTTTTCCGGCGGAGTGAAATATTGGCCTCTGACGTGGTTTACACGCTTAGTAACCTCCGTTTTACAATTCCCTTTACTCGACGAGCCTACGGAAACTTACTTACAAATTTGACATGAACTTGAGTTTGTTGCCTAATACTTTCTAGAGGAATAAATAAAATGAAAGGAAAATCGAGTGAAAGAAATGAACGAATAATTTTTCGTTCCATTTATTTTTAAAAAATGTAAAGTACGGTAAATGGGAATATTTTTAATTCAAATTTAATTCCTCTAGCACAAGATTTTTATTCATGATTTTCTATTATCGTTCTTAATTTTTTTGTGCTTGAATTTCTTCCCGCATATTGTCCTTAAACTGCTGGATAGTCCTAAGATAATTAGATTAGACCAAAAGAAATGTCTATTGCTGTTAAAGAAACATGGAGGATAATAGGGTACTTCTAGGTCAAAATTTAACTCTCTTGGGGCCGATAGAATTAACGTCCATTTAAATTTAGTTCAATAGTAAATTTAATAGATTGAACAAATTCAAAACAATTTACAGATACTTATGACTTTTAAATCATTGCACTCAAAAATTTGCGTTACATTTGTTAATTTAATTAAATTTACTTTGTAACTAAACGACAGCAGATTTTTCGCTTTCTAAACGTTGTGAATAAGTGTTTATGTGTTACAAATAAAAATAATGGAAGTTCAACATAAATTCGTTTTAATCAAAATTCTGAACTTTAAACATTTATATCTCGCTTATTACGTAAGTCACATTGGCAATAAAATTCTTAATTTTTCCTGTTTTTGTAGAAAAAGAAAATGGTATGAAACCATAATGAAATCAGAATTTTATAGAAATTAATCACTCTTTGATATTCTGCTTTCGCAGCTGCATTGTGGCTGTATGACTAACTATCCCATCTGGCTGCCACCATGATTTCTCTAATGTAATTATATTGCCAGTTTTGCCCTCAAAAAATAAGGCCCGATTATATTTTCCAATGTTAAACTGCACCAAATTGTGACCTTTAGGTGCTGCAATTAATGTTGGTATAAGGCCATTGGTGTTCCAAAACTTATTATTCTTCTTATTTACAGAAGCATTCTAGTGAAAATGTGTTTCATCTCCCATGATCAAATGGTTAATAAAGTTATCTTCTTAAATACGTAATGAAATAAGATTTAATTGAAAGATTTTTACGTTCTGTTATATTTTTTTTCCATTATAAATTTCCAAGGAATATATTTTTAAAATTATAAACAAAAATTTTAAAATACATCGCAAAAAAAATAAATATTAAATTATTAAATGGTAAAGCGTAAACAACGCGTCGCTTATTTTTTTGTACTTGTTCTGCTTGTTCTCCTTATTTTGCTTTACAAATAAGTTTCGTAAAGTACTCTTTATGAGAACAAATCTTTGAGAAAATGTTGTAGTCATATACATTTCATCTTAGATAAAATTTCAATTCACTTCATACATTGGACGTTGCACTTTGGTTCATTATTATACACAAGTGTAAGTGCAGCAATTGGTATGCTTGAAAAATCGTAGTTTCTGATCCAGATTACTTAAAGTTTGTAGCATATAACCCGTTCACTTCTGCTGGAACTCTATCGGGATGCATTCAGGAATCGGGAACCAGGAGGCATTAACGTCACGGGATCGCCAAGCGGAAACACATGGCCAAGACTTTGGAGGATTCTTAATTCGACCCTTGAAAAATCATCCGTAGGAAAATTGTCCCAACTTTTAGAAAAAGAAAGCAACTAAATTACGCAACAGAAATTAAAATTAGCGTTCATGGTTGAAACACCAACAACCAACAATAATTGCTTCCAAAATTTCAAGGCTGTGAAAGAATGCCAATTAATACATTAACCGTATATACATTGAAAAATTTTAACAAAAAAATCTGTTGTGGCCAGCACAAAACCTTCCGTCAATTCAATGCTTTTGTACAAATCCGATACCAAAAGTTCTTTGGAAAAGATTCTATATATCCTGTAAACACGAACACACTATTTTTTACAAATTCCATATTGCACGTTCCTTTGAAAAGATTCTATAAATCCAGTATAATTATAACACGAATGCACATTCAGTAAATTGCACTTCACACTTCCTCATTCCTATCCAACGCATCTTCTTCACACATTTCTTCCTCTCTCAAATATTCTGCTACACAGTCCTTCCATCTTCTCTTTGGCCTTCCTCGTACTCCCGACATTGAAACTGCAAGTCACTTGCGAGGGACACTCTGTCACTTAGGTTACTTTCTGAACCTATACTTTCCACTTTGATTTTGCACTTGACACTGACAACTGTTAATTAGATTTTTTGAATATATGGAATATATCTACTGTTTCCATATTTTTTGCAAAGCTGACTGATTTTTGAAAGTTAACCTCTCTTAATTTCTCTATAACTCTATACCTATTGAATATGAAGGAAAACGTATAATCAAATCGTATAGAGAATTAGATTTTCTTTCATATTAATGTTCAAATAAAATGTCGAAAAATGATATTTAACTGCGTTTTTTCCAGAAAAACTGCTAAGAACTTCAAATAAGAGTACTTCCGGTTGAACCAAAATCTAATCAGCTCTTCATATGGTTGTAAAGAAGAGGAATACGAAAGAATAATAATTTTTAGAATTGTAGTTTTGAAGTTATCGTCGGAGAAAAATTTGTCACACACACACACACGGACACACACACAGACACACACACAGACACACACACGGACACACATACACACATACAGACATCAATGTAAAATTAGTAAAGGTAAAAATGTTCACATAAATATTTGCCTGATCTCTTCTCCTATAGAAGGGTGCCAACTTATGACTCAAGAGGTGCATACTTTGGTTTTTAATTTAAAAAAGGTTATACATAAAAAATTATTTTAATAGGATTTGTATAAACCACTGTAGAAACTATATAATAAAATATAGTAAATAGGACTTCAGTCTTGGAAAAGCTTTATTTATTTTTTTGTCGACGTTTCGGAAATCTTTTATTCCTTGTTCAGGACAACTACAATAAATATATAAAATACAATACTCAAATACAGAAATGAAATTTAAAATAATTACAAAAATTAATATAGGAAACGGATAGTTAGGATGATGGTCAAAAAGGAAAAGAAAGTAGAAAAATATTTTTAAAATATTTGGAAATGACGACGGCAATATTTTGACACAAAAATATAAAAATTATATTGTTGGAGTAACAATGATTGACTGGAAACTGATGTAGGAAAAAAGAAAATATTCGGAACTACAGTCTGGAAGATTTTATGTTCGAAATGTTGGTTTGAAATCAATAAAATCTTCCAGACTGCAGTTTTCTTTTTTCCTACATCAGTTTCCAGTCGATCATTGTTACTCCAACATTATAATTTTTATATTTTTTGTGTAAAAATATTGCCATCGTCATTTCCAAATATTTTTAAAATATTTTTCTACTTTCTTTTCCTTTTTGACCATCATTCTAATTTTTCGTTTATACATAAAAAATATAGTTAAATAGGCTTAGACTTTATTTACGTAATTTGCATATTCTGACATCCAAAAGAAAAACATAACAATGACAAAAGATTTTTTGCACTATCAAATGCCAATGGTTTGACAGAAAATTTAAAAAGATTACTGGAAAGAAAATTAGCTGTAAAAATTACATTAAAACTAGTAAAAACAATAAGACAAATTTTTAGCAAATTAAAAGATAAATTTAATTTTTCTGATAATAAAGACGTAATAGATCAAATTTTATGCGATTATTGTGGTAAGGCATATATTGGCCAGACAAAAAGAGAATTTTGGAATGCAAAAGAATTTTAAATAAACACCTAACAAATGGAAATTGTGCTTTGGCCAAGCATTGCATAAAATTTGATCATACTTTTTATTTTGATGGGGTCAATATTTTCGACAGGGAAAGTAATCAGTTTATCAAAAAGACATTTTTTGAGGCGATGCGTATTAAAATAATAGAAATAATGTAATTTCAGAACTAACATTCAAAATTTTGGTAGTATTTATAACAGAATTTGCAAATTACTTAAATAAAGTTTAAGCCTATTTAGCTATATTTTTTATCGTTCTGTTATTTAATGTCATTTTCAAATATTTTTAAAATGTATTTCTACTTACTTTTCTTTTTTGACCATCATTTTAATTTTCCGTTTCCTATATTAATTTTTGTATTTTAAGTTTCATTTTTGTATTTGATTATTGTATTTTATATATTTATTGTAGTTGCCCTAAAGAAGCAATAATAGATTTCCGAAACGTCGATAAAAAAAGAAATAAAGATTTTCCAAGACTGAAGTCCTATTTTTACCCCCCGCTACCCTTGGTAAGGGAGGTATAGGGATCGTGCTAAAAATCTCATATCGAGATTTTAGTAAATGACCACGTTTTAAGGTCCTTAGAATCCATTTTTAACATTTTCACGATGATGTCTGTATGTGTGTATGTGTGTGTGTGTGTGTGTGTGTGTGTGTATGTGTGTATGTGTGTATGTGTGTATGTGTAAGAATTTTGTTTGCATTCTAACTCAAATACTATCATTCAGAAAATTCTGAAACCTTGTATTTTTACCCTATTCTAATAGGAATAGAAGCCATTAGATTTTGGTGTAAATCGGATAAACGGAAATCGTACTTTACTTGAAGCTCATAATGGTTTTTCTTCAAAAAATACCATTAAATGTCATTTTTTCGAATTTTATGTCTAATAAAAATTAAAGATTATTGAATTTTCTACAAGAATACATTAATACTTTTTCTATATATTTTACAGATAAATTTAAAATTAATTTTTTTTATTAGTCGCGAAGCCTAAGATAAAAACTATTTCTTTGTTACACAGTTCATTTTTTAAATGAATGTAACTGACAGTAAATGTTACTGTCAGAAAACTTATCACTTCAAATTAATAATAGTGACATTTTCAAAAGAAAATAGTAAATAAAGCAATAGTTTTCTGCAATGGAACAGTTTGCAGCGTTAGTCAATAAGTAGGTAGGTATGTATTTAAATTAATAAAAATTAAATAGCGGGAGGTTTTGTGTTGGCCACATCAGATTTTATATATTTATGTTATACAACTTATTATATTTAATACATCAATGACATTATATTGTTATATTTTTAATATGTTTGCAACGATCCCTGATTGTTTACTTCATTGAACTCCTCTATTTGTAAAGTAGTTATTTGTTTAACTAGGCACTAAAATACCAGATTTACAGCAGAGGCTGCCCTTTCATTGACAAAGCTTCAAATTAGTAATTCTTATATCGCACGGCAGCTAAAAAAAATATTTTTGAAGTAACTAGTCATTAAAAACACATATAGGAGTGGAACATAATGTTTTTGACTGAATGAAATCATACATTTAGCTTTAACTAGGTTCAATTGTGATATCTTAATAGATTAGAGTTATTTTGATAAAAATAAAGTAGTTGAAATAACATTGAAGGAAATTTTAAAAAAGGAAGACAATACAACTTAGAAGAAAGTTATTATTTTAGATAAAATATATTGTAACAATTTTAGGAGAATGTTGAAATATATATGGATCCAGTTTGAATGTATATAACTGAATTGACTATCTTTCATATCAGAAGGTTGAAATTTCAGGAGTTGATATTGCAGTGTCTGAAAGATTCCCCCTGAAATGCACTCGCCAAGAGCTCGCTATTTTACAAATGCTGACTGGGCGGAGCCATAATACGAATTGGTATCGAGTGGAGAATTTTTATTGAGATAAGGAAACACAAACTTGCTTTCTGATTTCTAGATTGCTGTAATGCAAGAACTTTTCTACTTCAAAATTCTATTAGGGGGAATTGGAAAGGTGAATAACCGATTATATTTTCACTTATCGTCGCCAAACATCCAGAATTTAATTAAATAGGCAAATATGATAAGTCTAACCTTAAAATTGTTTTTATGAGTCATATACACGCATTTTAGATGTGTCATATTCAAATTAGAAAGTGTCGTGCCTATTGTACATAGAAGGAAATATTTTATCTTTACATTTTATATTACAACAAAAAATATTTCCCCCTTTTAAGCGTGTTAGGAATGTTTTATTTTATTTTAAAACGAAAGAAGAATCTATTTTATTTACCTGAATTGAATATAAAAAAATCTGTTATGGCCAGCACAAGACCTCTCGCTAATGTCATATTAGGCTATATAAGTACATACCGTGAGTATTTTTTAACGTGAAACATTGGGTTTGTCATATCCATGGTTACAACTTGACATTTGATTGACAGCAATGTATTTGCCCGTTCCATTTAAAATGAAACATAGAATTTGACATTTGATAAGATGTCAATAGAGGTTAATTTTGTTTAAATAATTTTACCTGCATTCTAAATTAAAATTAGTTATTGAAAAATATAGTGTGTACCTTGTGCCCGAGTGGTTTTCTGGCTCGGCTACATTTTTTACAATATTTAAATATAATGCTTCTGTCCAGTGTTGTATAAAATACTTGAAAAAACGTATTTCAAATAGAAAATACAAAATACTAAATAAAAGTATTTCATATGTTTGGTAAAATACAATTATTTTTTTAGTATTTCAAATATACCAATATTTCAAATACTTTCAAGTATTTCAAATATTTTTACTTTTATTATTTGAAATTAAATAAGATATGTTAGGTATTGTAATTTTTTTTTTCGTATTCAACTTATTCACATTTACATTAATATTAAAAAGAAACTCCTACATTAACATAAGCTAGTATTTATTTAAGAAAAAAATTAGAGAATTATTGGATGTTATATTACTATACTCGCCGTCAAATAAATACGGACTGGAGATTTCTACACTGTTGCCAATTCCATTGGTGATGTTGAAAGTGCTAACTTATGAAGAAGCGGCAACACCGCAGGGCAAGGGACAGGGTGGGGAGAAGGGAAAAATTGAGCATCACTCTATACTTATTTGACGGCGAGTATAACAGATGACATACGACGTAGGGCTTCTATTTCAAATACATAAATCAATTTCAAATACTTATGTATTTATATACAAAAAAGTATTTCAATTAAAAAATGTATTTCAAATATTGGAAAATAGTATTTCATACAAATAATAGTATTTTAATGTATTAAAATATAAAATACTTGTAAAAAGTATTTGATCTAAAAATACAAAATACTGTTATTTTTAAGTATTTCAAATAATGCCTTAAAATACTTTATCTAATTCAAATACTTATTTCAATTACTTATATTTCAAATACTATACAACACTGCTTCTGTCAAATTCAGTCTCCATGTGTCATTTTAAATGAGACAGACAAATACATTGCTGTCAATCAAATGTCAAATCATAACTTATAGGAAAATTCAACGGTTATCTATCATATTGACAAAATGTCATTAGATGTTAATTTTGTTTAAATAATTATATCTGTTTTCTAAAAATTAAATTTAGTTGTATAAAAAATACTGTGTGCACCTGTGCACCTTGTGTCCGAAATATGTATAGTGCTCTTCAGTGGTTTTCTGACTCCGCTAAATTTCTTACAATATGTAAATAGAACACTTCTGTCAGATTCGTTCCCTATGTTTAATTTTAAATGAAACGGGCAAATACATTGCTGTCAATCAAATATCAAGTCGTAACCATGGATATAACAAACCCAATGTTTCACGTTAAAAAATACTAACGGTATTCTATTTAACATTTCTAGTACACACACAAAATTTCTAATTACATCTATTATTAATATATATTTATATTTTTTCTATAAATAAGTTTCTTCCTACTCTTCTAAATGTTCGAGATTCTTCAAATTCATTGACGAGATTGGTTGTAGTCTGATGCGTATATGTAAAATATGTATCTATATTTTTAAATATTTAATTAATAATAAAATTAGAAATATTGAATATACTTCTCAGAAAAAACCTTCGGTAATGGATCTGGATTTCGGCACTAACATTTTTCTGTCAATTATAAACATTTGCATTTTTCAACTAGTTTATTTTATATATTTCTAATTCTCTATCTCTAAATCTGTAGAGGATATAATAAAAATGTTCAATGTGTCGGAGAGAGAATATTGTATTCTTTAAATTTGGAAGTAACGTAAATTTCCAAAAAAATAATATTTAGAAGATTTTTTGTTAGTAAAACTTTTCAGCTTTTCCCATTAATGTCAGATTAAGGAATACGTAGTATACACACACACACACACACCCACACACACACACACATATCATTATAAAAATGTTAAAATCGGGTTTTAGTGATCTTAAAACTTTGTTATTCAATAAAATCTGGATTTGCGGTTTTTAGCATGAATCCAATACCTCTCTTAACGAGAGGAAAAAAACTTGCATTTATAAACAAGGCGAACATTTATCAATTTGTTCATTCTCAATTCACTTTAGATTGTCGAACCATCATGATTTATTCTTGCTTTTCACTTTTAATTCTCATCCCTAATCAAATATGTTTCATACAGCAAAAAATGTGAACATAATATGTACAGAGTGGTCTAGAATGATTGAAGGTGACTCCTCGTTCTGAGTTTTTGTTTGCCACATCGTTGTAATAGTCAAATAGGATTGACAGATTGCATTGGCATACAGTGAATTTTTGAAAGGGGATGAACATAAGTATATTCAAGATATTTAAATTAAAATCAATTTATTTACGAAAACATGCTTCCAATATTAACTTGCGATGTTCTTCCGTAAACACTATTCTAACGTAACGATTTGATTAAATATACAGTTTAATTCTAAAAGATAAAAAGAACTGCATGTAAAAAAAAATTAAATATGTAACGCCGCTGACTTTTCAAAAATGTCGGTAATATAGTGGAAAATTTACCACTAGTCAAATTAATTATTGAAAAAGAGCTTTCATTTCATGAAATATGATAGTAGCATTTAATGTTAAACGTCAAATTTAATTGAATTATTTAATGCACATTTGGTGTTCCTACGTGTTCCGAAATAAACTGACAAATTCTATTAGTGCATTATACGTTGTATTTACTGTAAATCATCCAAATACCAAACTGCGATTTTGGAAATAGCCTCAAGTATACTTTGTTTAAAGTTCTTACATATCCTTTCTTGTAATAGAAAAGTCGTTGTAAATTTTATTTGACAATATTGTGTCAGTACTTGAACAAAATTTGAATGAAAAATTTGATGTGGCCAGCCCATAACACCACGTAGTATAAATAAAGCAATCATTATGTTCAAATAATAATAACAATCTTTATAAATTTCACAAATATTGACAAAACTAATAGAAAAACAACAAAAATCTAAATAGTACTCGCATCTTTACACAAAGTCTTTTCGGAGCCGTACCCTGGAAGACAATGAAGCAAATCAGTAGTACTTCTAATATTTAAGTATAATGCAAAATATATAATTTTTACAAATATTAATTTCATTAGAATCAATTATATTACCACCATCTTCTCCTTTACACGGTTTCATTATTAATTTGATAAACAGTGATATTTGTTTAAATATGTCAAAATTGTAATTAAATATATTTTTGTTTGACGCATTGGCAAAATAATGTACCTATAAAAATAAATTATTTTACCTATAAATTTATTTAAAATGATTTACTAAATGCTATTATCGAAGAATTGTAGATTGTACCATTATAATTAATTTTAATTAATAAAAGTTTCTGAAAAATTATATTCAAAAAATTTTTTACAAGAAAAACTATTAAAAGCTTGTATAAGTGATACTTCCGGTTATCCGATATACACTGAACACTAATGAGCTCTTCCCACATTAGTATAGAATGGGTATACAAAATTTCAAAATTTATGGTATTTGAGTAATCGTGTTCACACGATCCACACAGACAGACAGACAGACACACACACACACACACACACACACACACACACACACATATACATATATATATATATATATATATATATATATATATACATATACATACATACATACAGTGGTAGACAAAAGTATGGCATATCAAAGATTTTGAAAAAAAAATCGCAGTATAGAAGTGTTAAAATTAATATAAAAGTCGGTGGTCCAAGAAATCTAGTGCTAGAATTGACAAAAACCATTCGTCGTCTATCCGTAAGTGATCCTACTTTATCATCAAGTGAACGTTCTGCAAAAATTCGGGAACAATTTCATGTAGATTTGAGTGATCGCACCGTGATACGATGGCTATGTGATGTAGGATTACTAGGAAAAATAGCCGTTAAGAAACCTGTACTATCAAAGAAAAACAGGAGGGTCAGAATTGCATTTGCTTAGGAACACTCATCGTGCACCAGTGAAAAATGGCATACTGCCCTTTGGAGCACTGAAAGCAAGTTCAAGATGTCTAACATATTGACTCCAACCGGAACCAAATATTTTGAACTTGCTTTCATCGCTTCAAAGGACAGTATACCATTTTTCACTCGTCAATGATGAGTGTCCCTATGCAAATGCAGTTCTGGCCCTCCTGTTTTTCTTTGATAGTACAGGTTTCTTATGCGATTTTTAGCAAGATCCCTATACCTCCCTTACCTAGGGTAGCGGGAGGTAAAAAGTAAATTCTATATCGCCTTCAATATTTTTGTGTTCCTTGTTGTTTCTATGTAAGCCCCCTGTTAGTTTTAATTCATTGTATGTGGAACAATTTGGGCAAAAGTGGACTGGTGCAGAGTCTTGGCTGATGACCACATGGAGCGGATTACTCGGTATGAAGGAGCTTTAACACATATGCCGTGTGATCGAACGATATTGAATTGTGTCCGGGTGAGTGCAGATCGTACGGAGGATTCTAGGATCTAGCCTAGATGGGATGACATACTAGATTGGATTTCACCAAACTGGATTCCCGTCACTCAATTCCTAATTACATATGTTTTCCTACGGAATTACAACTGTAATTACTTTTACTAACAACTTAATAGTATAGCAAATTAATTCATTAAATAAATAAATAGCTCCATGTACATCGTGATTTAATTTAAGAATGAGATATCTGAGAACGAAATTTGAGCTAGTGACAGAGTTATCTGTTAGTTTTACACAAAAATGTTTCAAATAAAGGCTGTATACGAGGTGTGTTCAAAAAATATCGCGAATTTTGTGTTTTTTCAAAAATTATTTATTTATTCATGAATATCTATTTTGTCCCCTTCAAAGTAATCCCCATGAGATATTATACACTTGTGCTAACGGTTTTTCCAATCTTCAAAGCACTTCAAAAAATCATTTTTTTTTATCTTGTTCAGCTCCTCCTTCGATGCCGTCTTTATCTCGTCAAGCGTAGCGTAACGTCGTCCTTTCATGGGCCTCTTCAGTTTAGGGAACAAGAAAAAGTCACAGGGGGCCAGATCTGGGGAATACGGTGGCTGCGGCATCATTAGTGTGTTGTTTTTGGCTAAAAAGTCGCGCACAAGCAACGATGTGTGAGCAGGGGCGTTATCGTGGTGCAAAAGCCAATTTTTGTTCTTCCACAAATCCGGGCGTTTCTGGCGGATTGCTTCGCGCAAATTGCGCATAACTTGCAGGTAATATTCCTTATTGACCGTTCTACCCTGTGGCAAGAACTCATGATGCACCACGCCCCTGCAATCGAAGAAAACTGTCAGCAAAACTTTCACATTCGACCGAACTTGGCGCGCTTTTTTCGGTCTTGGTTCGTACGGCAGCTTCCATTGAGATGATTGAACTTTGGTTTCCACGTCATAACCATAAACCCACGATTCGTCACCAGTTATGACCCTCTGGAGCAAATTTGGGTCGTCGCGGACAGAGTCCAACATCTCATTAGCAATGTTCATGCGATGCTGTTTTTGGTCGCAATTGAGCAATTTTGGTACAAATTTCGCGGCGACCCGTCTCATGCCCAAATCATTGATAAAAATCGAATGGCACGAGCCAATCGATATGTTTAGGTCCTCATCAACTTCTCTAACGGTGATTCGACGATTGGCCAATATCATTTTCTCCACTTCATTAATTTTTTCGTCTGTTGTTGAAGTGCTCGGGCGTCCGGCACGCTTTTCGTCGTTCACATCTTCTCGGCCTTCTGAGAACATTTTGTACCACCGATAAACGTTGCTTTGGTCCAAGGTAGCTTCTCCGTATGCCACAGTCAACATTCGGAATGCATCCGCGCACTTAATTTCGTTTTTCACACAAAATTTGATACAGGTTCTTTGTTCCATTTTTTTGAATAGGTAAAAATCGAAGACGATCCAAAACACGTGCAAGCAAAGCAGCTGTCAACAATTAAGTGAACATTCAAAATGGCCGAGCTTGTCGACATAAGTGAGAGACATGAGTACCAACATAAAGCCACAAAAAGATCGAAATTCGAATATACGTAACCCGCGAAAATTCAAAATTCGCGATAGTTTTTGAACACACCTCGTATAATAAAATTTTATATGAAAATCAATAATAAGATTTAATTTTCCACGTTTTGTAAGATGTAAAATCTAATTTGAAATTTTATTAATCTTGCTAATTTGCAGTAATACTCAAGGAATTGACAAAAATTATAAATAAATGAATAATGTTTGAACTGTCAGAATAATTTCATTAACAGCCCGATTCACAAAAAAGTTTAAGCTAATCCTCATTTTTGGATTAGCGAATTCTACTCTAATTTTGACATTTTATGTCTTAAAATACAGTCTAATCTATTCCTAATATCTAGCTTTATTTATAATATCATGAAAATTAAATTATAATTACCGGAATGGAATAGAATTCATTAATCCTAAAATGAGGATTAGCTTAAACTTTTTTGTGAATCGGGCTATTAGCTTTTATTCTTGATAAAAACGTTCTATTTATAAACCAAGACACAAGATAGTAATATAATCATTAAGAAATTTCGTTTTTTAACATAAATAATATAAATTAATATCTAACCTAATGAACTAATTTTTCTGACAGTGTCAATCATTATGCATTTATTTGTAATTTCGCTGGTATCACTACAACTGAACTAGATTTATTAGATTTGAAATTAGATTTTACAGCTTACAAAACGTGTACAATAAATTCTGGTTAGTTATTTAGGTATAGAATTTTATTATCTACAACCTTTATTTGAAACATTTTTGCATTTAATTAACAGGTAACTAACTACAGAAAAATAAAAAAAATCACATTATATTCACTATAACGGATTTCAGGTAGACACTCGGTCAATATCATGTTAGAAGAAAACTATTTTCCCTTAAAGGAGAATATATGTCAAAAAATCATAAGAATTTTATATTATTTTCATAGGTCAATTGTCTAATATATGTTAATAGGCTACATCATACAACTTTTAAGAACTTGTTGGTAATAAGTTTAGAAAAGCTGCAGAAGCTAACAATTCCTTGGCGTTCTTCGTTCTTCTAAAGGTACTTCGCTGTATTCTTGTTATTCTATTTTAGAAAAAAAAAGAAAACGTCGAAGAACTCAAAATAATCAATATGAAATTTGAGAAAAAAAAGTTGTCAAAGTGTGAATTTCAAAGGCTACTAATTTCCTAAATTTATTGAATTGTCAAAGTGATAGAAGAATTTATCACAAACTCTATTTCTTAAAAATTTGAATTTTTGTGTTGTTTCTATTCCCGGTAGTGGAAAGAGAAATAGTGTACTTATATACCTACCAAAGGAGAGATTTCTACTTTTATCCCAGTGTTTTGTAGCCTTTGCTCACTACTTCAAATTATACCTTGAGAAAAATATGCATTTCTCTTCCTTAGGCTCGATATTTTCATCTCTGATTAAACTGCCGGTTAACTGTCGGTCATAAGAACAATGTGGCATCGAAAAATTAAGACATGTGTAATTTTTACAATTTACGCTATAATATCGATGCTGTGTTTTACTTTAACTGACAGTTAAATAATTAACACAGCGGTGATAAAAATACCGGGCCTTAAAGTATAATACACCATTACAACTAATTAATAATTACGGAACAGGAATTTGTACCAGTTGCTTCATTTTTTGCGAAACTAATCTGTATGAAATAAGAAATACAGCTATATTTTCTGTCGCAATTTTAATATAAAAGTAAGGACAATGAACATACGTCTATCGAAATATGATTCAAAACTTAAGGACCATAAATATTTTGTTCCAAATCTAATTGGGCTGACTGTACCCCCAACAACTATCTTTCTGAAAGGAGCCACCAATTTCATTATTAATTCTTATCTTAATTTCTCTGCACCGTCTTTGGCTCACTTCCACTTGAGCTAACAACCCAGCTTCAATACCCTGGTACAATGCACGTTAATGTATTCACATTGCATGCAAGCATGACTTCTATCGCATTTAAGTACCGAAGTCCAAACAAAGCTGTCCGAGGCTGTCTGGAGCGGTCAGTGGTTTGCGATATGAATTTCCTTCCAACCTACGCTAACCTTGGTAATCGCATTCCGACTCAGAATATGCACATGTATCGTCTCTAGATGCAACGCCAAATCCCTAATGAATTCATTCCGCATCAAGAAACACATATCGAACTAGGTCTCTACACTGATCAAAAGGAAAAGCGTTGTTAAAATTCAACCAAACCAAATAAAACATAACTTCAACTTACCGGGAAGGTATTCCTCAAATATTCTATGGGTACCTATTTACCGTGAGTTTCAGCTAAGATGCAATATTTATTATTCTGTCATTAATACAGATACCAGTTACACATACTGCAAGGTTCCAGATATAATGTAACATAGGTTGTTAAATGAATTTGTCATCATAATAATACTGATTTATAAATAACGTAAGAAAGTAATAAAAGCAGTATCTTAACTATTGATGATTTTGAAAATGACAAGAATCAAATTTGTCATCTTTTAATAATTTAAAAACAGAAGGTTTGCTAATATTTAATTCATTTTCCAAAACTTTTGTAGACAGCTGATATTTTTCTTTTATTGCACATTGTATATTATTTGTATTTTCTTTAGATCGTGAAGTTTTTGTTCTTTCCCTTTTCGTATGATTCTTATCTAAATATCCATTACTTTTAAATTTTGTTAATATTCTCAAAACTGTAAGATTTGGTCTAGGTCGTTCAGTAGACAAATTAGCAAACATATTACAAACATTTCTCAAACTATAACCAGCATTGTAACAAGTAACCATTAGATTTTTTTCTACTTAAGTAAATATCTTTAAAGCTTGATGTCAAGTTTATTTGACATTGAGAAATATGACAACGTATGTTGTATTTTATCTGGAACGGAGCAGTATGTGTAATTACTATCCCTAGTAATACATTAATGATAGAATAGTAAATATAAAATGCGGGCGTTTAACATGGGTAATCAGTTCTTCTTTGTGCAAAACGTCCCAATTAATTTTAGAATTGTTTCAAATAAAAGTTGTGGACTTTTAAATTCCACACTAAAATTGCTGACTAGATTTGATTTTGCACGTTTATTAACATGTAGAAACGAATGAATTTTATAAATATTTCTCATTTGTAGTCATATCCATGGAATTAGAAAAAAATTTGATGTGGCCAGCACATGACTCTATGTATTTGTAGAAATCTCATACCAAAAGTTCCTTGGAAAAGGTTTTATATATCCAGTAAAATTGTAACACGAATATATACTATTTTCTACAAATTCCGTACCGAAAGTTCCTTGGAAAAGATTCTATAAATCCAGGAAAATTATATTACGAACATATACTATGTAAATTGCATTTGACAATTAGAATTATTTGAATATATCAGCTATTTCCATGATTATAGCAAAGTTGGCTGTTTTATGAAAGTTAATTTTTATTCTCTTTATCTATAGAATATAAAGGAAAATGTATAATCAAATTTTATGGACAATAAGATACACTTTCCTACTGATAACCACATAAAATAAGGGAACTTCCGGTTGACTGATTATCGTCGGAGATATATTTGTCACAAACAAACACACACACACTCTCTCCACACACACACACACACACACACACACACGCATGCACACATACACGCATGCACACATACACGTACGCACGCACACACGCACATCCACACACCTACACACACATACACACACATACACACACATACACACACACACACACACACACACACACACACACACACACACACACACAGCCTCTGCTCATCGTAAATAATAATAATAATAATAATAATAATAATAATAATAATAATAACATTAATATTAATGTTTTCACACAAAATTAAAGCAATTTGGGTTGTACCGTGTAAATGTAAACTACGAGTATTCCATTCTAGTTTTATAGTATAGGGGCGATTAAGCTGTTTATAAATGTCCCTCGATTTTTGGTGACTAAAACTATACCTACTTTGTAGACCGTTGTATTAGCAATAGTCTGCAAATATTCAATTTCTGTAAACAAATGATGTTCGGAAAGCCAATTTTTTTATTACTCGGAGAAAAAACAATACTAGGATGTTTTCTGGTTGACCAGTTATAATCAAAAACTAATCACCTTTCATTTAAATGCACAAAAAATTGGAATTTTTAGATTTGTAACATTGGAGTTATTGAGGTACAAAAATTTGTCGCCAACATATACACATATGCAACATTTGATGAACAATTCAAAACTATATTGCTTTCCAATATTGTGTCCTTCCATTTGGAAACACATGCTGCAATGATCTAATTTTTAGCGGGCCTACATTTTATAAATGTACGTGTAATTTTACAAAATCCAAAACAAATTTTATAAAATGATTACGTATATTATCCGGTTACAGTTTAAGCGAATAAAAAAATTGGAGGATCAAAAATTAAAATGTTCTTATATCGGTTAATTTCATGAATTTTCATACATATGAATCATACAATAGTGTTATTTGTGTAACACAGCAAATAAGTAGCAGATTCACTACCTTCGCATTTCAAAGACGAAACAACAAGGCTACAGTTTAAATAATAAAGTTGGGGGAGAACTTTAATGCCATTTTGTACTTAAAAGTTCCTCTGATTTCGCTGGTAATGGCATCATCGTTTATTATTTAAATGAAATGATACATATTTGCATTTTTACCTCTCGCTGAGAGGTATTGGATTTATGCTAAAAATCGCATATCCAGATTTTAGTTGATAGCACGTTTTACAGTCACCAGTATCAGATTTTAACATTTTTACAATGATGTGTGTGTATGTGTGTGTCTGGATGTTGGAGCGCCGGTTTCTCAAATTCTATAAGACCAAAGACCAATTTAACTACGTATTCCTTAATCTGACATTAATGGGAAAAGCAGAAAAGGTTTTGGTAACAATAGGGTAGTTGCGCATTTTCCAATTTATTTTTTTTTCTGAAAGAATTGTTCAAGTTATTCACTTTAATACATATTTTATGTCTGGCAACTGTATATTTTTCAAAATATAATTTTAAAAAAAAAAAAAATCTTATTTCAAATTTTCCCGTGGTGACGTGTTTTATTAATACCAATCACAGTCTTTCTTGCCCTAGAGGTACACTCTCGGTTGTACACTCTGTACACAATACTACCATTTTTATTTGAAACGATTTATATGTTTGAGAGAAACACTATTTCAAAAGAAATTATTCATTTTCACACAAATTCATTAGTTTCATTACCTTTTTTTAAATCTGCTGATATAGAAAAGAAAAATAAAATATGATTTTAACACGTAAAACATAGGTCATGTCACTAAAAATGACATGTACATTTGCAGCCACCTGGTGGCAAAATTATGAAGTCTATATAAGAATTAAATATCTTGAAAATATCTGGTATTCAAGTAAATAATTATAAAATATACGTACTAATAAATAATACTTTTGTATCTGTTATTTTTCTTTTAGAATTATACTGTAAATATTTGTATGATACAATTAAATATAATTCAACATCTTCGCTTTGTCATGGTATTACTACAAGCTTGTATGAGTCATACAGACTTGGTCGACCTATATAATTATTAAAAGTCTACGTCACAAGAATTCCACCGCGAACTTTATTTATGGAAATTATGAATGAAAAGTTTTTTTTCTAATAATTTTTACATTAATATGTTTAGAATTAGTTTATATTTCATAATTAATAGGAAAAAATAACATTTATATTTTTCGCAACTACCCTATTGGACAACCGGATTTAGTAGTTTCTTAAAAAGAAACTTTGACACAATGTAGCATGAGACGTACAGATTTGTTATAATTTTTTTATTATTACTGATAAAGTTTTAAAGGTCTCTCATGTTCGCCGATTAGATCGTCATTGAAAAAAGCGTTAAAATATTTACGATTGAATTCTTTGAACGTAAATTGCTGTCATAGACAGAATAACACTGATATCTAACTGAAATTTATTGCGATATTTTATGAAACTGTTGCGAACTCTGTTCTACGGAATTAAATAGAAACGTCAATACTGCAACAAAGAGGCATTGAGCAAACTTGAACAATACATGCACTCAACCTTTGACAATATCAAAACAGCAATATTTCTGCACGTGTTCTGGTGCGCAATGCAATAAGTTCAGACGGTAAATACATTCACCTTTGACGATGTTATCTCTAGAACAATTCGGAATCTGACTTCAAAAAGAATCTTACAAGAATCAACACAAGTACTATACACTTTATAATGTTTTTCATCGTGAGAGAATGAAAATACCATAGTCTTTAGCAGGGCCGCATTAGGATAACCTGCCCCAGTAAACAATTGTTAAGAAAAGGTTTACGCCTGCGGACGAAATTCGTCCAAGGGTGTAAACTTCTTTAGGCCTGAGGTATGTACAACGTTTTACGCATTACTGCAATCAAACGAAATGTTTTCAAATTATTTTTACATTTATACATGCAAAGCTTGCTGCTATACAGTGTGTCCCATTTAGAGGTGCCACCATTGGGATCTCGAGAACTATAACAGATACGATGTCGGTTAAATGGAACTTTTTGTGCGCCTTTGGGAGGCCATCTCAGATGTGCTTTTATTTTTCCAAAAATTCTCATAGGGCACTAGATAATGACGAAAAACTGAATATTGTTGATTTTATCTTTTTCAAATAACTTCTAAACTATCAATAATTGAGAAAAAAGTTTCAAATATAAAAGATAGATATTTTTATTAACTAACCAGTGGCGTACGAAATAAATTTTTATATCCGTAAATTTTTGAGATATAACACAAACTTATATTTTTTTAAATGGAACCCATATCTGATTTTAGTCTCAAAAAAATCAATATTTTTTTTTCTTTTCAATGATGTAAGGGTTATTATGTTTTATATTTGTTTTGCCTTAAAAATTATTAATTTTTACTTATTTTGTATTAAATTCACAATTATTTTGAAAATATTGGTAGATTTCTATTTGGAAATACTCCTTGTATTTAAATAATTTATTTCGTTAAAAAAATTTGCTGAAAACTCGTATCAAATTAATTTTTATAATATTTTGTATCAGGTCGCCCCTGGCACATTATAATGTAATTTGTAACTATGAGTCTAGAATGAAAATATTAAGTAATAAAGGCATAAAATAAATTATATCGATGAAATACAATATAATTAATAAAAATAATAATGTTTTTTTGGGAAATAATAAGAAAATTCAGGAAAATAAAGATAAAAATTAAATTTTAGGAGCAAACCAAATTTAAACATAAATAACCCTTACATCATTGAAAAGAGAAAAAAATATTTATTTTTTTGAGACTAAAATCAGATATGGGTTCTATTTAAAAAAATATAAGTTTGTGTTATATCTCAAAAACTTACGGATATAAAAATTTATTTCGTACGCCACTGGTTAGTTAATAAAAATATCTATCTTTTATATTTGAAACGTTTTTCTCAACTACTAATAGTTTAGAAGTTATTTGAAATAGAAAAAATCAACAATATTCAGTTTTTCGTCATTATCTAGTGCCCTATGAGAATTTTTGGAAAAACAAAAGCACATCTGAGATAGCCTCCCAAAGGCGCACAAAAAGTTCCATTTAACCGACATCGTATCTCTTATAGTTCTCGAGATCCCAATGGTGGCACTTCTAAATGGGACACACTGTATAAAAATATTACGTGACCAGATTGATCATATTTTGTCGTTATATTATAAATAACTAAGAAAATACTTCTAAAATTCATATAATTAAATAAAGGTAAGTATGATTACCAGGCGTTTTGGCTTTTTTACGGGCGGTAAAACTGGCAAAAATCCCGGCGGGCGTAATGTTCAACTTTCCACCTTAGTAACTAAGATATAAACAATAGTTATTTGTGTACTACGGGTGCAAAATGCTACATTGTCGCACAAGCATGAAGTTTAAAGCTCGAAGCGCAGCTGAGAGCTTCAATGATGCGAGAGCGGCTCTGTCATTTTGCACTCGCTTTACACGCAATATTTTTCCTACAACTGTTCTATAATATTAAAATAAAATGAATGAATTAATATAAGTATAATATAATATAATCACACAAAAATTGATGTCTGTTAACTGTAAGTTAAAACAAAAAATATAGCTTCGAATTACAGCATAAGTTGTAAAAATTACACATTCTTACGTAAATTTTTCGAAGCAAGATTTTAGTTTTATTACTTGATTGTTAAATTAACACAGTTTAACTAGACAGGAAAATATGGGGTCATAGTATATGTTTTTCCTGTAATTCAGGCATATGTGCATATAAAGTACGGCAAAGACAATTTGATTACAATGAAAAAGACTAAAGCGTGCTTTACACGACGAAGTTTTTTCTTTTCAAGTGACTTGAAAAATGTCTTTATAAGTGACTTTACAAGTATATTTCCACGAACAAGTTTTTGCATGAATTAAAATATCCAAGTGTCAAAAGTTAAGTTACACCTTATTAAATTGTCATTGAATTTTCATCACTTGAATTTTTAGTATATAGTCATCAAGATTTCAATTACTTCTGTATCCAATTTTGCCATTTTTCAGTTTAATATCAGTCACTTATAACACCACACTTGTACATATCAAAAATATAAACTCAAATAATATTTGATAGTTATTTGACAGTCAAAACTTGTAGATACTTTTAAGAAAAAGTAGCGCATGTTCCAGTTTTTCATTGAAAGTTTTTCGTTAAAAGTCTATTCATCTGTTTTTCTTGCATTCATATCATTGTGCGTGATGGAAAACTTTCAAGTCACTTGGAAAGAAAAACTTCATCGTGTAACGCACACTTAACCAGTATTTTTAAAATAGCAAAATAAGCAAAATTGGATTATTCAATACTTCATTTCAAAATCAAAAGATATTTTGCTGAATGCCAATTTCATAAATATGATACTTACATGTTAAATATGATAATAAGAAAATAAAGCGTTCCGTCCAATTTGCCATTAATTTTAAAAATTTCGAAACATTTTTCCAAATTTATCGTCTTTAAAAATGTGCGTAGCCAACTGCTTACTCTGCTTAACTAATACAATACGGCATACAGCCATGGCCTTTAGTCGAAAATGGCACACGACACGAAACTGGAATAAAAGAAATCCAACTTATTGTTCTTGGCCATGCGAAAATTGACCCCTAGTCGGCTATCGATGCACGCGGGAACCTATAATTATTCACTATTTATCGCGATGAAATATTTAGTAACCAGTTAAAAATAGATAATCGACTAAAGTTTCTCCTAACTGGTGTACATGTTGCAACTAACTTGTGATGCATATTTGATAAGAATCTTTATAAGAGATGGGTTAGCAGACACTACTACGTTTTATGTTCATTTATACCATACAAAATTAAAAGGTAATTCGATCAGGTAAATAAATATTTGAAATTAAAAGTGTAATAAACTTTTAATGGCTATGCAACTAAGAGCGATTAGTCTATTTTATTTTACGAGTATATATCTTGCATAGAGTTTTAATCATATTTCAATACACTTTTTATTCACAGAAAAATTATATCATGGAATATTTTTTTTTTTTGAATTTTGAAATTTATTCAAAAGGAAGTCTTACTTCTTGTCATTCGATGAGCCACAATATTTAAAACAATTTTCTATTACGTAGATGTTACTCAGTTTATTTTGAAACAGTGATTCATTAATATAGTAATGTTTACTTATAAAATCCTCAGGTGACCGACAAAAATGGTTCGTTGTAAGTGAATTTCGTTGAAAGTGGGGAATTACAAAATTACTATGTATATGAATAAACTGTATGGATTTATGTAATGAACACATAAAAATGTGCATACATATATACTTACCACATAAAAAGTTAAGGTAATGGATAATTATATGGTAGTAATAATAATCTTACTTAAAAAATCATACAGTGTGGTGAAACACCGAAACATAGGACTTAACATGTCAAATCAGGTTTTTATAATTTTCTGCGTCATTAACTGTTTTATGTCATAAAGCTTCAAAACTTTTTCTTGTTCTGAATCAATAAGCATAATTAATATTGAATCCTTTGTGTCGGCGGATTAGGGATAAATATTCGAAAAACATCCCAACATAGCGATAGTCGTGGAATTAAAACAAAAAATTACCAAATGGTAAACGGTTTAGTGTAGAAGGCATTATTATTTTAAGTATTGTCAATATTTTTGCTGTTGATTTACTTAGTTCATTTTCGGAACAAATTTCACTTTGTTTTGTACATCTTTATAGTTGTTTTACAATATCATATTTAGTCTGAATTGTAAAAGATCTGCGTTCTTTTTTCGAAATTGTACCACTCATGTTTGTTTAAATTAGCTTACTGGGTTGTTAGGCAGCTCAACATCAAGTGAACGGAATGGTCGGATACAGTCCAATTTTGCATCTGGGATGACTTATTCGGGGAAGTACTTAGTTTTCTATTTATAAGTTCGCTACAATCGAAAACTTTTGAAATTCTGTATTCAAGAAAAGGTTCGTTTTATCCGAAAATTCTTTATAAACGGGTTCGTTCTTTTAGCGGAAAAAATACGTGATTCGTATGGGACTTTAGTTCGTACTCTCCAGATTGGTTCGTTACAACCGGAGGTTCATTGTTACATATATTGAACTAGTTAAGCTATTTTGCACAAAATGCTTTTTCTTTTTTGAAACATGAAAATGGCATATAAATCCTTTTAATTTTAAACGCTTTAATTGTCTTTCATTTATTAACATTATTGTCTCAAAATAAATAGGGTGATGTGGCGACCACTCAAGGCCACAACAAAAATCTTCCAACTTCGCTTTGGGTTCAGAATTCTTGGAACCAGCAATCACGCGATTGCCAGATGTTGAAACTGTGAAAATCCCTCTAACTCTAACATTTCATATTGTTTTCATATTTGTTGTCTTTATTATTATAGTTTAATAAATAATTAATAATACGACTAATATTCTTTTTAACACAAAACACCACAATAATTTAATTATTATACATTTTTACATAAAGGAAGTTTGGAAATAAAGGTACAAAATGTTTCACATTTTTGGAATAGTGGTATTTCTGTTATTCGAATTTAAGGAATTATTCCTAGGTTTTAATAAAATGTAAAAAAATTGAAATTTATTTTAATAAATGTTATTTATTCAGTAAGTTTCATATGAGTAATCTAAATATGTATGAATAATTTATGGTGTCACTTTCCGTGCTGATAGGGTAGAGCATTTTTACATTTTGTGCAGGTCCTAATACGCGTATGTATAATATACAGATCGTTATGATGATGTATGACCCATGATTACTACATTAGATTATGCATACACTTTTTAATATTAATTCACACATTGAATATTAATAGTTTAATGCCAACATGTCACAAAGTATGTCAAACTGATATGATATAGTAATTACCTACCTAAATACTAGTAGATCATTTGTTATCGTATAATGATGTGCGTAAACAAATATACTAATGGATCAGTTATAATTTAAACAACGAATGTACTTACGATGACTAAAAAATAAGTATTTTCCGATATGTCCATTTTATCTTTTTCCTTTGAGACTGTAACTGCTATAAAAACCAAAGCTGTTTTTTCTTAATCATTTATTCTCTTTCATTTTCAATATGTCTTCTATTTGACAAACTCCTCAGGATTATTTTTAATAAAACAACCGCAAAACCTTGCAAAATCGAACTCAAATCAAACTTTGTTCCAGTAGTCTTCATTTGGTACAACTGCTTTATCAAAATTTTTGTTATATTTGCAATTATGTTTATTCTGGAAAACCTGTTATAGATTTCTTTTTACCTTCCATCACCTTTAGGTAAGGAAGGTATTCCCTTTGGTCAAAAAATTCGTTGGTAAGTTTTTAATGAATAAGCACGTTTTAGAGGCCCTAGAATAAGAATTTACTATTTTTAAGATGATGTCTGTCCGTGTGTGTGACAGTGTGTGACAAATTTTTCTCCGACGATAACTCCAATACTACAATTCTAAAAATTATAAATCTTTCGTATTCCTCTTCTTTACATCCATATGAAGCGCTGATTAGATTTTTATTTGAAGTTTTTAACAGTTTTTCTTGAAAAAACGCAGTTAAATATCATTTTTCGATTATCAATATGAATGAATATGTTATTCTCTATACGGTTTGATTATACATTTTTCTTCATATTCAATAGATATAGAGTTATAGAGACATTAGGAGATATTAACTTACAAAAATCAGTCAGCTTTGCTAAAATTATGGAAACAGCAGATATTCCTCAAGATTGGAATTTTCAATGCCGGAAGTACGAGAAAGGCCAAAGAGAAGATGGAAAGACTGTGTAGCAGAAGATTTGAGAGAGGAAGAATTGTGTGAATAAGATGCGTTGGACATGAATGAGTAAAAGAGAAGAGTAATAAACAGCGACCCCTAATAAAACAGGGAAAGGAACTTTCGGTATGGAATTTGTAAAAAATAGTGTGTTCGTGTTACAATTTTACAGGATATACAGAATCTTTTTCAAGGAAATTCTGGTATAGGATATGTACAAAATACATCAAATTGACGGAAGGTTTTGTGCTGGCCACAACAGATCTTTTTAGATATGTCTAAAGCTTTGGATTGAGTCATGATAAATTAATTAATATTCGAGGTGATTTTGAAAAATTATTACATAAAAATGGTAGAAGAAGCATTTATAACTCTTATTTAAAAATAGAAATGTTTGTATAATGTATTGCAATTTTTAAAAATGGAATAGAAATGGTTGGGACAAGTATTCGAAATGCGCTAATTTCGTTATTGTGAACGATGTAGTACAACTACGTAAGCCATAACTACTACTAACTCTAACCACTAATTTCGTGTTGTGAATGAGGCTTAAAGGTTCATTCCATATAAGAATGCAGTAACCAGAAGACTGATTTACCACTGATCTCTATACATGACTGGATTGCGTATGAGATAGGATGGAGATGAGGCGTTTTGTGATTATTTGAAAGACGCCATTTTGGAAAAAAGTGTAGTCTGTCGGCCTGACGGTGTGTTGTTGTCTGCTCAGCTGTTCACCAAATGGTATTAAAATGTGTATATTATGGCAAAAAGAAAGAAAAGAACGCTAGTTTTCATAAGTAGGTTAATTATTAAATATATTATTGACATGTAAAGGAATTACACGTAATATCTATAATAAGGTTAAAGTAGACGTCGTAACATTAACTTTTTTTTTTGTACAAATATGAATTTATACTTGAATAACAATTATTTCTAATCGTCGTTGGGGATATATTATAGGTTTCCATTAAAGAATCGTAATTTATTATATCAATGGGTAAAAAAATATGAATCTTGGATTGCATTTTAAGCCAACTGCGTCAATGAGATTATGTGCTGAACATTTCTCAACTGATTTATTGAAGAAAGTCAATTCTGAAGAAGTTTTACTTCCTGGTAGTGCACCCACAATTTTTGGCATTTATAAGTCTGCTTGTGTGTCGTGTTACTTAAAGAAAAATTATGAAAAACAATGATCATTTCACATGTAAAATCATTATCTTTTCATTTATAATTTGCCATGTTATACAAAAAAAAACTATAATTTATAAATAAATAAATAAATAAATATATCATCACGGCATATTACCCATTTCTGGGTGTGCCAATCTGCTTTATCGCAGATATCGGTAATGATGATGACATATTTGTACCGTGCGGGCGCTTACCAGGCGTCACCTCACGGGCACTCATTGCACTATAATTTATGTGTTATTTTTCTTTAAAAATTAATATTATACATACAAGTGTCCATATTTTTTCATCATTTTTAATTATAAATTATTATATTTGCAATATTATTAAAAAAAATATCGTATTTTGTATATATCTTACTTTCCTGCTGAATATATATATATATATATATATATATATATATATATATATATATATATATATATATATATATATATAATACAAATCTATCAAATAGTAATTTGAATATCCCGCCGGAAATAGGCCGAGAGACTACACTTTTTCAAATATGGCGACGTTCAATTAATCACAAGAACTTAACATGGGATACGCGATCCAGTTATGTATAGAGATCAGTGGATTTACCCCATCCAAGTATGACTACTTACAACACCGTGAAAATATATTTATTAATTAATTTATTACCATTAGTTTTTGTGATCTCTACTTACAAGCAATCTGCCTACCCCTTTTATATTTAGGCATCTTGCGTATGAATAATTGACCGTACGCCCATGTCCTTCTCCAATGGCGTGTTGAGGGGTACTCGCACCGCACCTTTATTAAAATCATAAATTATGCACAAGCCAAATGCGACACGGTAACAGCTTTGATACTGGCTTGGCCGCTTTTAACCCGGCCAGTGAATTATGCTCAAAAATCGACTTTTTCCTACCACTTTGATGTACGAATTTTGAATCCGGGCTTTTAACACACTGACATTTGCGTGTTTTGTTTTAATATGATGCTTTACATAATTTGTGGAACTATGCCAGTGGATGTGTGTGTGATATGATGGTAATGTTAACATTTGTGTGGCAATGTTAATGGGAACTACTGCCTATATTTTCCTAAATTTTGTTCTGACATATAAAATATTTGTGGGTAATAACAATCACGCATATTTCACAAAATATAGCAAATGTTAAAGAAAAATCTGTTGTGACCAGCACAAAGCCTCTCGCCATGTCCATATTTGTACATAATATTGTATTTAACATTTCTGATACACACACAAAAATTCTAATTATATTTATTATTAATATATTTTTATGTTTTTTAATTCATTCTATAAATAATTTTCTTTCTGCTCTTCTAAATATGCGAGATTCTTCCATTTCATAGACGAGATTGCCGGTATGTCTGATAGGTATATATAATATAATGTATCTATAATTTTAATTATTTAATTAATAGTAAAATGAGAAATACTTCCCTGAAAAAGCCTTCAGTAATGTATCTGGATTTTTGATACTAATATTTTTCTCTCAATTACAAATATTTTAATTTTTACCTCTCGCTAAGAGAGGTATTGGATTCATGCTAAAATTCGCATATCCAGATTTTAGTGTATAAGCACGATTTAAGGTCCCTAGAATCCGATTATAACATTTTTAAAATTTCTGTGTGTGTGTGTTTGGATGTGTGTATGTGTGTGTATGTCTGGATGTTGTAGACACGATTCCTCAAAAACTATAAGACTTAAGAACTGTTTAACTATGGATTCCTCAATCTGACATTCCTGGGAAGAGCTGAAAAAGTTTTGGTAACAATGGAACAACCGGAAGTAGTAGTTTCTGAAAAAAATTCTTCTAAATATAATTTTTTGGAAATTTCTGTTATTAAATATTGAAGAACATAAAATTCTCCATCTAATACACTTAAAAATTTTATTATATCTTGTATAGATTTAGAGATAGACACTATAATATATAGAGTAATTTAATCGCAGAGGCTAAGGCACTAAGGAAACCAGTTGACAAATTCCAATGTTTATAACATAGTTTGTAAATGGCATATGTCAGTATCAAAAATCAACAGTTTTAGTGACATTCTGATAGCTTTTCTGGGAAGTAAATTTAATTTTTCTTATTGTTTTATTAATTAAATATTTGAAATTATAGGTAAAATGCATATACCCATCAGAAATACCGCCAATCTGGTTATGAATTGGAAGAATCTCTGACATTTAGAAACTTCCGCATACAATGAAAATAGATATAATTAGAATTATATGTGTGCAGAAGACATGTTAAATACAACAAAAAACAGTATTTGGGTAAAGTTCTGTATTTTTTTTTTGTTATAAAACAACGGTTCGAAAGGGAAGTGCAATACAATACATATATAGCCTAATATGGAAATGGCGAGAGGTCTTGTGCTGGCCATAACAGATTTTTCATCTGGTTTCCATGGAGTTATTTGGGCTGTGAGATTCATTACAAAGGATTATTTTATATATTTATAAATATATCATCAAGGCATATTTTCCATTTCTAGGTGTGCCAATATGCTTTATCACAGATATTGGTGATGATGATAACATATTTGTTCCGTGCGGGCGTTTACCAGATGTCACCTCACGGGCACTCATTGCTGGTGTGGAAAGTGTACCACGGGGATAATATTATTTATATATTTATAATTGTCTCTAAATTATATAGAAGATATAATAAAAATGTCAACTGTATCGGATAGAGAATTTTATATTTAAAATTTGTAATAACATAAACTTCCAAAAAATAATATTTAGAAGATTTTTCATGGAACCAGTCGAAAAATTAAAATGTTTGTAATTGATAAAATGTCAGTGTCAAAAATCCAGTTACATTACTGAAGGCTTTTTCTTGGAAGTACATTTATTATATCTTATTTTATTATTAATTAAACATATAAAATGGGGTATTCCGGTGATATGGAATTAATGCAAAATAATAACTTTTTTCTATAGTTTCCATGTTTATATAGTAGAAAAATATAATAAAACATGTTTAATAAAAAAATTTAATTCATAATTTAATGTTACAAAATTGGAATTTTTACAGCTCTAGAAACGTCCTTGAAATTTGTTACGTCAAGTTGATAATCTGTTGCTCATTTCAAAGTAAATATTTTCGTTTAAAAACACAGATGGTGCCAGTAGTTAACACGCGCGGGTATATTTCTTGTTTGACATTTCGTCCACTTTATAATTATTACTCCTATTTTTACCATAAACAAACACAGGACAAACACCGAAATACAAGTTACTACTAAAATCATATGTAAACAAGCAAATGGCTGAACATGTGAATTTAGGCGCTGAAGTTCGTTGCAGATGTCACCATCGAGTTGACGTCATAAGCGCGCCATGATAAGAAAATTTGAATTACGATAAATTTTTTTAAAATTCATATCTCATGTGATACATACATTTTCTTACTCAAAGTTACATATTCAGAGTCCTACTGGTCTGTACTAATGTAAAAAAATATTTTTAGAAAATGTTGGAATACCCCATTATAAAAACATAATATACTCGTATTACATATAGCCATCAGAAATACTGCCAATCTCGACAATGAATTTGAAGAATCTCGAACATTTAGAAGAGTAGAAGGAAACTTATTTATAAAATAAATTTAAAAATATATTAATAATAGATGTAATTTGAATTTTTGTGTGTACCAGAAATGTTAAATAGAATAGGTATGTACTTATATAACTTATTATGGAAATGTGCTTGCCACAACAGATTTTTTGAGAAATTGAAGAAAATGCTATCTAGTTCATACCATATTTTCACAAAACGATACAATAAAGAATTGATTAACTAATTTCTAATTGACTAAACTGTCGCAACTTTATTTCAAAGTATTCAATTTGTAAACAATTTGTTTTGTTCCTGTCCGAATGTAATCGACAGTAAAACAGTATTTGTCGTAAATGTTTCCAGTTAAATTTTATGGGGAAATAACATTTAAATCTAAATATGTATATAATACCTCTAAGCAAATGAATATTGTAGTTTCCTTGACTAAAACATATATATAATAGAAAATTAAACATGTTTACTTTGTCATTGTACCTACGTACATTAATTTGTAGGTAAATACGTTAATCGCCTTTCGATGGCCCTGTCTCCATTCTTTCTTTTGCTCGGTTCCTTTATAGTAAAGGTTCTTCTAACGAGCCCACGGCAGCCATAAAGAGAAAAGGAACTCGTCTGTTAATATCGTCTGTTTGTGATTCTTATTCGTTCTGTTAGTCGCTTGATTTGTCCGCGCGCATAATGGGATTTTTTCTTATTCATTGCCAGGAAGCGTGGTGTTCGCGAATGAGCGCAGGATAATCCTTTTAAGAGCTGCCGCTGGCGACTGGATTGAACAGCAATTTTATGGAGATTTTGATTTGTACGCGGTGAAAGCAATAACGGAAACGCGAATTCAAGAATGCCATTTACATTTTTATTGTGTATCACTGTAGAACTTACTCGGGAGATTTCAATAAATCTGGGGTTCATGCTCAATTACCACACAAAAGAAAGAGAAAATAAAGAGTGATTGCTTAGTCACTACTACATGACATTTATATACAGACAATTACTAAAACAATTTAAATTCGTTCATGTAAATTTCTTCGTTCGAATTTCAACCGACGTAAATTACTGACAAGGACGGTACTTTTTCAACACTGACATAAGATGAAAGGGAAAAATTTCAAGTTATCTGTCAAGATAATTGCAAATCCAGTGGAAATTAAAAATATATACGAGTACAGTTTAATTTTTAAACATGTCTGACCGAGAACATTTTTGAATTGTATGCGTTAAGAGATCCGTTTATTCTGTCAAATTCAGTAGTGCCGTTTACTTAGTTTTTATGTGGGTACCTAATATTCTACTAAAGTAAAAATATACTTTCCTTTTTTTTTTAAAAAAAAATTTTGATTTTTCTTTCAATGCCGACTGTTTTTATTGGATAATAATTATAACGAACCGTTTAAAAATTTTACGAGTGTTTATGAATACGGGCATAAGAGACGTTGCTCTAACCATTGAGCCACCGTAAAACTAAACCGAGTCTAATTTTTTTTAAAACTTTAATTAATTTAAATACATACCCATTTATTTATTGATGCTGTAAACTATCTTATGTTTTCTTGCATTCGTATAATAAAACTATTGTTTTATTTACTATTACTATTTTCTGTTTAAAGTGTTACCATTATTAATTTGAAATGATAGGTTTTTTGACCATTAATCTGTCAGTTACATACATTTGAAATCTGAAATTTGGAACTAAGGAATTGTGTTTAACATAGGGATTTATAAAATAGAATATTTTATATATTTATCTATAAAATATATAGAAGAAGTATTAATACATACCTGTAAAAAATTCAATAATCTTTAATTTTTATAATAACGAAAAAATTACAATTAAGTGTATTTTTCGTAAAATAAAAACTTTGAGCTTCAAGTAAAGTGCCATTTTCGGTTACCTGATTCTAATCTAATAGCTTCTTCCTATATTAGAATAAGTTAGAAATTCAAGGTTTCAGAATTTTCTTAATGAAAGTATTTCAATTAAAGCGTCGAGTAAATCTTTACACATACTCACATACAGACATCATCGTGAAAAATGTTAAAATCGGAATCTAGGGATCTTAAAATGTGGTCATTTACCAAAATCGCGGCATGCGATTTTTAGCACGATCCCTATACTTATGTATAAGTTAAAAACAAGAACAGTGTCATTGTCACTGTTATAATATAATGCTATACGTATAGCTATGATAGCGATCTATGCTATGAATCAATGCGAAATAATAAATGGACTTACATTACAGTGACAATATTGCCAAAACGAAAATCGTTTTAAAATGCATGTCGTAACTTAGCGGAATGCCGTATGAATTGTTGGAAGATAAGCTTGTTATATCCATCCTTTTGGTATGCGTTTCTTCTCATTGCAAATATGAGAGAGATAAATATATGTCAACTTGTTAATTCGTTCATGATACAGTTGACCTATATGCGATATCTTTTAAAAAAATGAAACTGTAGGCATTTCGAGAACAATGTTCTCATTTTCAGCAATAAAATTTTATGCTAAACAAGGGATGAAAGAGAAATTGATTATTTAACTTAACACGTCAACCTTGCCAGAGGTCCCAACCAGGGCTTCTAACCCGCCAAAAACTAGGTTCGGTTCAGAGTCTGCTTATTTTGTTTTTTGAGAGAAAAGTTCGGTTGCGGTTTTAGTTCAAGCATTAAAAAAAATTGTGGTTTTCTTCCGAGTTCAGGTATTGGGTTTAGGTTCGATTCGATCTAATCAGAATTGAGTTATTGTTTTTTTAAATAACAATATTTATATAGAAATTATTTAAAATGTAGACGAGATTTATAATACAAAGCAAGACAATACGAACGCAATTTTCACGAACATTGAACAAGAAATAACACAGACGCCAAAAGTCATGAATGATTGGCTGGATGTATTACGGTTACGTTTCGTATTGAAAATTAACCTGAACCGGAGCTGAAGTTTAAAGCCGAATTTTAATATCCGGTTCGGTTCCAATTCGGGTTCAATTGAAAAATATATCTGAGGTACGGTTTTGAGTTTGGGTTCGCTAAAATGTTACAGTTTGGTTCCGGTTTTGTTTCGGTTTTGATTCGGGTTCCATGCCCTGGTTCTAATATATTTTTCCCACAGAGTGGTTCAGATTATTCAACAAAATATGCGTAATGATACAACGATATGTAAATTAATAAAACAATCAGGCCTATTCTGTAACAAAGTGGATAATTTTTAACAACTGATTAAAAAAAAATAGCCAATAGGGATTGATTTGACTACTAAAAATCCAATTTTTTGATGTATATCAAAATACTTGATTGGTGAAATTTTTTAACCAGTTGTTAAAAATTAACCACTGAGTTACAGAATAGGCCCGAATATTAGATTCCCCACATTGTAATTCAACAATTGTCTTTCGTCACGTCTCCATGATCCACACTTCAATCCAAACACTAGGTAGAAACTGTCGCCTCATCCACATTCACAATTGTATTCATTCAAGTTCTGCTATACGTTACTGGGAACTTGAATCTCTTATTCTGTTTTATCTTAGTGCGGAAGATATTTTACAATTTTAATTGAGTTTGGGGGGAGAATAGAGAATTTATGTATGCAGTCTGTGAGAAGCAGCATCAGTAACGTTCGCTGTCTGCAATATTGTGCAACAAATTATCAAGTCTGAACTATGCAATGCAACATTTACGTCTCCCGCTGGAGCTACACTAAGATTCCGGATGGAACCACCGCTACCAAACTGCTTCATCATTGATGCTGCAATGCTGAATATCTGGAAGACGCCTCAAGATATACGTCTTCATTCAGAAACTAAATAGTGTCTTTTGAAATATTAAATTAAATTCATTTACACTGCCATACATTATTTAATATTTGTCCTGATTCCTGATTCATATTCCTATTTTTACCTTCCGACACTTTTAGGTAAGGAAGATATTATACTTAGTCAAAAATTTCGGTGGTGAGTTTTTATTAAAAAAATCTGATGTGGCCAACACATGACCTCCCGCTAATTCCATGTTTAAAATAGAAGTGAGCTTTAAGTAAAGTATCATTTCCGGTTAATCATTTGTAAATAAAATCTAATGTGTTGTCCAATAAATAGAAAAGTCTTCAATACGAAATTTTGGATTGTTTTATTATTTTACCTCAAAAATCTGTTAGAGCTCCAAATTAAGTACTACATCCGATTTATCATATATGGTTAAAATCTAATATGTTGTTTCAAATTATATAAAATATGAGTTTTAAATACCAAATTTGAAAAGTTTTGGGTCATATTTTAATAGGTTTTAAGGAAAAATCGTCACACACACACATTCTTATAAAAATTAGCATCATCTTCTAGGTGCTCTAAAACGCAATCTTTGTCAATTCTTCTCCGTACATTATCCATTTCGTAAATGTGTAGTTGTAAATTAATATTAATTTATAGTGCCGCAAAAATAGTAATTACCAAATTTAAATCAGATCATCCTGTACATCGAACATTTATGTATGATGGAAAATATATTATTTTTACAAACCTTAATTAAATATTTTACTATTATATTCTCCTTAACACGGTTTCTTTATTAATTTTAAAATAATTGCTTCCTGTCAATGACATTTGTTTAAATATGTCAAAACTGTCATTAAAATTATATTTTTGTTTGGCGCATAGGCTAAAATAAATTATATTATATATTCATATTTAAAATTATTTAGAGTTATTTACTAAATGTTATTCTCGTAGAATTGAAGATTGTACCATTATATTCAATTTTAATTAGTAAATGTTGCTAAAAAAATATATTCAATGAATTTTTTACAAGAAAAACTGTTAAAAGCTTGTATAAATGATACTTCCGGTTATCCGATATACACTAAAAACTAATGACCACTTCCCATATTAGTATAGAATGGGTATACAAAATTTCAAATTTTTCTGATTGATAGTATTTGAGTAATCGTGTCCACAAGATCTACACACACAGACACACACACACACACACACACACACACACACACACACACACACACACACACACACACACACACACACACACACACACACACACACAGACACACACACATACATACCTACAATGATCATTGTAAAAATGTTAAAGTCGGATTCTGGGGACATCAAAACGTGCTTATTCAATAAAATCTCTATATGCGATTTTTAACATGATCCCTATACCTCCCTTACTTAGGGTAGCGGGAGGTAAAAAGCACGTTTTAAGGTCCCTAGAATACGATTTTACTAGTTTTACGATAATGTCTGTATGTGTGTGTATGTGTGTCCGTGTGTATGGCTGTCTGTGACAAATTTTTCTCCGACGATAACTCCAATACTACAATTCTAATAATTATAAATCTTTCGTATTCCTCTTTTTTACATCCATTTGAGGAGCTTTGAGAACTTTCCTTATTTGAAGTTCTTAACAGTTCTTCTTGAAAAAACGCAGTTAAGTATTATTTTTTGACATTTTATGAGATTATCAATATGAAAGAATATCTCGTTGTCTATATGGTTTGATTATATATCTTTCTTCATGTTCAGTAGATATTGGGTTAAAGAATTATGAAGAGATTAATAGGGCTATTCTGTAAGCGATCGTTATGACATATCGAATCGTTATATCATTAAAATAACGATAATTGTTAAAGTGGTATTCTGTAAGCAAAAATTGAATTGTTCATAACGACAAAATGATAACGATTTTCGTAAAATCGTTATTTTTTAACGAAAAGAAAAAACTGGTCGTTATTTTAACGATTTGTTGCATTTCAATCACATTTCAATATTCTTGAAATATTAAATGCCATTATAATGAATGGTGATCCCGAATTATTATTACTTCTTTACTTTTTCGAGGAAAATAATCAAAGGTAATTATATATTTTAAAAATATGTCAGATTTTATTCCAACTTTACTATATTATATTTAACAGGAAAAATCTTCGAAAAATTCATAGGTGATCCTTTTACTATCCCAGAGGAAAATTTTAGAAAATTATTTCGATTATCAAGAGCCGCCGCAAGACATTTTACTGAACTGTTGCCATTTCTAGAAGCAAATACAAGAACAACTGCTATACCAAATCTCCTAAAAGTACTCTATATTAATCATACTTTTACATATGCTTTATTTTACTGACTGCATTTAATCCCCTAGCCAATTCAGCATATGCTTCTTCAATCTGATTTAGATATGGAATCTCTGGATAATATTTATTTGTTCTCAGAGCGACATTACTTGCAAGAAAGTCTACATAATATTCATATTGTTCTTTTGTAGTTTTTGAGTCCCTCGTTTTCTTATCCATACCTATTATAATAGAGAATAATAATAAATAGCCATTAATAAAATGAAATAATAATATAAATCTTCACCAACAATTTTCAAAATGAAATTTAAATGTCAGTTTTAATAGTGAATTGAGTAAACGATTTCGTTATCAATTAAATTTAACGATAATGTTTTAACGATCGATCTTACAGAATACAAAAATAAAGATTTTCGTAAAATACAAATAACGATTTTCATAACAATGATTTTCGTTATGATAACGATTCGTGAAGCGAATGTTTTACAGAACAGGCCTGTAACTTTCATAAATTAGACAGCTTTGCTATAATCATGGAATAAGATGTAAATATTCAAATAATTCTAAATAACAGATGTCAGTGTTAAGTGCAATTTACATAGTGCATGTTCGTGTTATAATTTTTGTCTTTTCCGAGGAACTTTCGGAATGGAATTTGTAGAAGATAGTATATGTTCGAATTACAATTTTACTGAATATATAGAATCTTTTTCCAGGAACTTTTGGTGTGAGATTTATACAAAATACATAGAATTGACGGAAAATAATGTGCTGGCAACATCAGATTTTTAAAATATATATTAAACATCGACGTTTGAGTCATTGAAACAATAGTTACTTATATGCAAAGAAACTTAATACATATACCCATATTACTAATGTGCTGACCACATTAGATTTTTCATATAAAATTAGTGATGATATTTGACATTTATGTTTCATTTTGATTGTTATTAACGTAAGTTTTGTTGGTTTCTATCAAGATTTCTTTACATAGGTACATATGTATGTATTTATACTTTACGTAAGCCGCCTCGGTGGTCGAGCGGTTATAGGTAGCGCTCAAGCGACCTTCACCGCTCGGCTCTTGGGGTCGTGGGTTCGATTCCCACCAGGGGCTTGGATGTTTGTGTATGTCCTAAATTATAACATTCTAATACATTGTCATTGGCCAATCGGCATCGTACCGAAGGCCATTTAAAAAAAAAAAATACTTTACGTAACTTGACATTGTAATTATTTTTTTCATGAACACAACTTCACATTGATGCTACTAATTAGTTTCGCAATCAAAATTATATGATATAAACATATTTAATTGGATATAGGTATGTCTGTAAATATTACAGAGTTTGATGATAAAATTATATACATATTTCATGCGGAACTAGGTACAGTTGTCAAACTTCTACAGATTCGCCCCAAAAAGTATCACTTTACCTCCTTATTAAATAATATACTATTTATTCATCCATCATTAAATTGTGCTTTAGTAACAACATTTTAATAGGTAAAGTGTAATATTAAATGTGTTAATCATTTTAGTGTTTCATCACATTTATATTGCATGCTTCCAAATTTTTGTAATATTATACTGCATATTGTCATATCTATTTTTATATTGTTACATTATTATTATTATTATTATTATTATTATTAATAATATTATTATTAAATTGTTGTTATAATTAAATTAAATCTATAAATAAATAAATAAATCACCAGCACAAAATGATCATAGTAGTTGCGTACGTGTTCAAAACATTTTTAATAACAATAGTAGTAAAATAAAAAAGAAGCTATTAGTAGTAATATTTATGCTTCATGGTTTATTATATATGGTGCGTTAAAACAATACCTCATACATCTCTCCTGTTCTATTGTTCGCAAATATGTTCATATATGCGTAATTCACATTCCAGGCTGCCTAAAAAACCTAATTAATTTTTACCGCGGGTATAATTATATTTCCACAGTGTAATCCATTGCATTACAGCCAATTTTAATCGACGCGGCGAATATTGAATATCAAAAACAATTTGAGCGCACGTTGTTGCGTATTTTTCATGCAAATTTGATTAATTTACTTGAATTAGAGATCGTAAATACGCGATTAAACATAAAAATGGCTCTCATAATTTAATTCGGGGGCCGGAAATTGAATCGCCAATAACAAAACGTGCGCGTGACGCGTGGTTCTCCGCGTGAGCTGCGAGTGGCCCGTGCGTGAATGCTTTACACAAGCGACAATTAATCACCAATGACACGTGATAAATATCTAAATAATTAGAAAATAATACCGTGCCAGTTTAATGCGTCGCTTTTCATTAATTATTAATTATTCTCTGCAGATGCATTCCCGCCCTAATGCACCCCTGATTCTAATCCCAAAAACAACAACAGTCTCATTTGCTCCATGCTGTTTTAGGAACAATGAATTCTATTGTTTGTGAGATAAAAGGTCTTACATTTTTTTTATAATATTTACCCGACAAATAAACCGTCAAGGGAAAGATCGTTTTCTTTTTGGATAATTTAGAAAATTCGAAAATCTGTTCTTAAATTTAATAACACAGTATTATATACAAAGATTAATACCGTGAGTATTTTTTAATGTGAAACATTGGGTTTTCTTGTCCATGGTTACGATTTGACATTTGATTGACAGCAATGTATTTGCGTGTCCCATTTAAAATGAAACATAGGGAACGAATTTGACAGATGTTAGCTAAGTCAGAAAACCACTCGAGAGCACTAAACATATTTCGGGCACACAATATTTTTTTTGCAACTAAATTTAATTTTTAGAAAAAAGATATAATTATTTAAACAAAATTAACCTCTAATGACGTCTTGTCAATATGACAGATAACCGCTAAATTTTCCTATAAGTTACGACTTGACATTTGATTGACAGTAATATATTATGGCCAACATAATATCTCCCGCTTTTTAATATTTATTCATTTAAATACATACCTACATTTAAATATATTAAGTTCTTTTGTTTATAACTATTGCTTCGTTTTCTTTTTAAAATGTCACCATTATTAATTTGAAGTGATTAGTTTTTTGACAGTGACATTTATTTGCCAGTTACATACATTTGAAAAATGAACTGTGTAACAAAGGAATTGTGTTTATCTTTAAAACATAGGCTCTGGGATTTATAACAAAGATTATTTTTTAATTTATCTGTAAAGTATATAGAAAAAGTATTAATGTATACCTAATCATTAATTTTTATAATGACAAAATGCGAAAAATGACATTTAATAGAATTTTTTTTAAGAAAAACCGTTATGAGCTTCAATTAAAGTGCTATTTCTGGTTACCCGATTTACACCAAAGTTAATGATTTTTTTCATGTTAGAATAGGGTCGAAATACAAGGTTTAAGAATTTTCTGAATGATAGTATATGAATTAGAGCGTACACAAAATCCATACACATACAGACATTACCGTTAAATGTTAAAATTGGATTCTAGGCAATTTAAAACGCGGTTATTTACTAAAATCTCGATATGCCATTTTTAGCACGATCCATATACCTCCCTTCAGATTAGCGAGAGTTAAAGACCTAAGGAAATATTAGAAATAATTTCTCGACCGTAAATGAAGATTTAAAGGAAACCAATTTCTTGGGAATATTGGTTCAGGGATTAAATAAATTTATATTTTCTTTTTCATCGACGTTTCGGTATTTTATTCTTATACCTTATTCATGATTCAAAGAAAATACTTGAAAAATACAAATCATTACAGTTTTATAATGATGTCAGTAATTAAAAATGAAAAGAGACTTTATATTTGATGTTTACTGTACAAAACTTGCACCGGAACTTAATCTCTGGATTAACATCCCCAACACATTGGTTTCTTTTAAAGAAATATAAGTTTTCAGAAGCTATTTCAGAAAACTTATTAGTTGAATAAAGAATTTAGATAAAACCAAGTTCAACTAAACTAGATAGTGGGAAAGTATTATTTCAATTTTGTACCTAGAATAAGAACAAGATTAAGTAGGTAATGGTTCAGTCATTTTTCAAGTTTCTTTTTATAAGGGAGTGTCTACTGCACGCCAGACAGAGGCAACAAAAAATATTAGTGAACTGTCGTACTAACGCAGATATGGATTTTGCGAAAATTCATATACTTGTTAATTGTTGCTTTTACTCACGTTTATATTTAGTTTTAATTTTTTTAGTTTTATATTCTGTATAATATGAAATTAATGTTCTAATCTAATTTGTGGACAATGCAGTAAACTATATATAAAGATATAGTAAAACTGATTATTGCGAAAAAATTAAAACGGAATAAATTATCAAGCCAAGTAATATGGTAAGAAGTAGGTAGGTATATAACAAATAATCGGCGCTTATTCCTAATAACACATACAAAATTTAAAATTTTATTTTCTAAAACTCTTTTACTGTATAAATAGTATTAAACAAAAACTCTCATGTTAAACACCTAAACGACAATCGTAACTATAATGAAGTCGATATATTTTCTAATGCCAGTCATAAACATAAACATTACATTAAAATAAAAAATCTTCGCAGAACAAAAATTTTAAATCTATGATTAAAAATCAGTTGTTCATTCAACAAAATATTTCAATCAGAGCATCGAACCCGCCAAAAATTGGGTTCGGTTTTGGTTCAGGTTAATTTGTTTCTTGAAAGATGGGTTTGGGTGCGGTTCTGGTTCAAGCATTAATAAAATTTTCGGTTTTGTTCGCGGTTCAGGTTCGAAATATTGTAAAATGAGAGCCGGAATTTATGCAAAACGCAACAAGAATCGAACACAATTTTCACGAAAACTCAGTCCAGACAGCAACGCAGACGCCTAAGACGTCGATTATCGGCTGTATTTACTTTTCGAACTAAAAATTAACCTGAACCGGAGTAGAACCCCGAACCTGAATTTTAAGACTCAGGTTCAATTAAAAATATATCTAAGGTTCAGTTCTCGGTTTGGGTTCCTTAAAATGTTACGGTTTGGTTCCGGTTTTGGTACGATTCAGGTTCGGGTTCGATGCCCTGATTTCAATCCCTGATCAGTTTCCAACCGTCAGAATAATCCGCGGATTCTAAAGAAACTTTAAGTTTGTGGAATGCGCACTGGAACTTCTAGCTATTAGCGAGCATTGTTATTCGTACATGTACATGTACTAACCAAAGCGAAAGAAAATAGATATTAACATTTATTATAATTCTTCCAACCTACTAAATATTTGCTATATTGTCATGTATATTCTGGAATATAAATTCAAGAGAACCAGAAGTAAACACAGGAAGTAAATTTTAAACAGTGAGATTATAATATTATTATGTGCCAATGATAAGTGCCAACAACAACAACAATCAACATAAGATGTGAACCTTTCTGTTCACTCCAGGTGATAGTAATAACTATAACCTTTTATTCTGTTCGCAGAACCTAAAAATTTCCAATTATTTTGAAACCATTTTCAAACTACGTACGCGTGATAAATTAGCAATTAGTTGCATATTTTGTTGTGCTAATAAATCCAATATGCAAACAAAAAAGATTTGTTAATGACGTAATTAATTTGCTTGGTTCTGCATTCAGCAGTGCGTCATACGTCTTGATACATATCATGTAATATTTTTCTTAAGAGTTCTTGATTATGAGTGTTGAATCTATTTGCTTTTGTTTTTTTAAGCGGGAACAGTTTTTTATAAATTATTCTCTACAGCTGTGTTACCGCCCAAAACGCCTATGATTTCTACCCCTATTTCATAAGGGATGAGAATGTATATTCTTTTGTTTCTACCATATGCAGGGGTTACATTCGTTCATACATATGGCGGGAATAAATTAAAATAAAATTAATGATAGTGCAGTGCGTTTAGCTCATTAAGCGGTATTGTTTCTTCTAATTAGTTTTTATTATTATTTTTAATTACTGCGTGAATATATTAATATTAATCACATAGATACACATACATATGTGCCTTATGGTGGGTTATCACGTTATCTGTTTTATTCATATGAGGGTGTTTAAATAGGGCGGTATATATTTTGAATAATTTATAAATAATTATAATAATTACTACACCGTGATTTGTTTCAGCTATTAAAACCAAAAATTGAATTGAATACATACAAATAAAGATAACAAACTTCATATATAAATATAACATAGGTACTTATAAGGAAAATTAACATGAAAATAATGTCAATAATTTGCAATAGCTTCTAAGGGCCGGTTTATCAAGCTCTACTCAAATTTTTAACTTCTTTTTTAAGTAAACAATAGTGCACCATTTTGTTGACAGCAATGATAAATCTGTCATTTAACATTTCGTTTCAATTTTGTTTATTTAACTCTTAGTTAAGTGCCACAACATAAAAGGATGACATATAAGGAACTTCATTTTGCTAACTTGCATTTCACTTCATCTCACTCTATAAAAGCGCTTTTATTATAAAAGTGCTCTCGTAATACGGGCCTATTTCTACCTGCTTTTTTTTCATTTTACCATAAAGTTATTAATTTTATTACATTCAAGAAAAAAAGCTTAAAATAGTAAAACGTGCAATATTCTCCATGCTTTAGAGAGGGATTACAAACCCGTTCTTATTCATTTGTTTTCGTTTATAGTGCCTTGTTTTGTTTGTAATTGAGAGTTTACCTAACTTTCGAGCTATTTTTTTAAATATATTTATTGACTAATTTATATATTAGTTTATCACAATATTTTTTCCGTTGTATTATACAAATAACTAATAGTTATATTTTAAAAATATATTAATTTACCGAAGAATATACTTTTGAAAACAATTGAAAATAGTTTTCATTACCTACATTTAAATCTTAAAATTGTCAATTTGTTTATCGAACTTTGTGTATAAACCATAAAAAATATTTATTTCCAAAGTCAATATTTTGATTTAAACGATATATAAAATACAGTAAAAGTCAAATTAGGTACGCTTAAACATGTTCGTCTGTGCTCGTAATTTATCGCAAATAATTGTCTTTTACATTCAATTCACATTTTGTTATTATTTCATAGCAATATTCAGTAAAAATGTGAACGTATTATGGATAAGTCATAGAACAAAGTATAATAGCGGTATATATCACAGTGTATTGTTATTGTGGAGTGTGTGTAGACTTTTATAATCAATATAAACAATATAAATTTACGGCAGGTGTATAAATGATACTATCTAATGAAAAAGAAAGGTTAGTAGAAATTATTCGTTAAAATAGGCATATAAATTATACTAATTGTGTTGTAATATTAATATTGTTATATTAGTTTGCTAAATAACTTCCATTGTATGAAATGACATTTAATGTGTACGATGAGTTCACGCGACCTTCAGGAATTATTTATTATTTTATAAAATTTGGTATCTAAACAAAATGTCCCTAATGAACTTAATAGATTTATAAATTAATACTAAAACATGCAATTTATACAAATTGGCTCGTAGTATGATCACGGTTTTAACTAAAACGCTGTTTTTAGAAATATCAAATTCAAATTTAAATATTTAATTTCGTATATTTAAAGAACGATTTTTTTAAAAATATTTGTTTGAATACAAACTATGTTCTGCTTTAAAATCATATTTTGATAAATTTCATATTATTTATTATTGTTATTAAATAATGAAATTTGACATTTCTTAAAACAGCGTTTTAGTTAAAATAGTGATCATACTACGAGCTATTGGCTGGGGTAGCACAAGCCTTGTTTTAACTAAAACACTGTTTTAAGAAATGTCAAATACAAATTTCAATATTTAATTTAACCCTTATGTTTGAAGAACGATTTTCTCTTAAATATTTGTTTGAATACAAACTATATTCTGCTTTAAAATCATATTTTGATAAATTTGATATTATTTATCTTTATTATTAAATAATGAAATTTGACATTTCTTAAAACAGCGTTTTAGTTAAAACAGCTCTATCTATAATTTTAAATATATAATTAATGATAAAATAAGAAATATTAAATTTGCTTCCGAGAAAAATCCGTTAGTAATGTCTCTGACACTGACATTTATGTCAATTACAAATATTTTAATTTTTCAACCTGGTTTCCACGGGCTATTTGGTTCATTATACAATGAATTATTTTATGTATTTATAATTCTTTATCTCTAAATCTATAGAAGATATAATAAAAATGTTCAATGTATTGGATAGAGAATTTTATATTCTTTCATATTTGTAATAACATAAATTTCAAAAAAATAATATTTAGAAGCTTTTTTTAAGAAACTACTACTTCCGGTTGTCCAATTGTTACCAAAACCTTTTCAGTTCTTCCCATTAATGTCAGATTAAGAAATACGTAGTTAAATTGGTCTTCAGTCTTAAAGAATTTGAGAAATCGTCCCTATCCACACGCACACACACACACACACGCATACACACACATACACACACACACCCACCCACACACATACACATACAGACATCATTTAAAAATGTTATAATCTGATTGTAGGGACCTTAAAACGTGCTTATTCACTAAAATCTAGATATGCGATTTTTTGCATGAATCCAATACCTCTCAGCAAAAGGTTTCTTTATAAAACTATTTTAGGAATTATATAAATTCGAATCCATTCTCTAGATATAGAGTAAAATAAAATTATAGAAACTCATGTCAAATGTTTGGGACTATTTTCATTTAAAATGAACATGTTGAAAAACCCCTAGACCCCAAATTTTATAAAATAATATTAAATAAATTTGAAAATAATTGTCTGGTGGGACACTTGTACATTATGTTACACTTTCATTTAAAAAAATAAAACAATAAATAAATGTTATGTATATAAAAGAACATTAAAATGTTGTATGATACAGAATGCAAAACAAACTTCTGTCGAGTTCTGTATTGTACGATCACAACCCTCTCTTTCTGATTCAAATGTTAAAGTTTTATTGTTGACTGTCGTAGCATCATGAAATAAACTAGCAGAAAATAACTTTATAATCACATATATTTTAAATTAAATTTGGACAGAGAAATGAAAAGGAGAAATGTGAAAAGTACGAATATTTAAAGAATTTATAACGCAACAATGTAGAAAGTTTCAGTGTTTTGCTGGATGCAAAATACTGAGTTTCCGGGTCATGCCCTAATGAAATCTAAACGCTGCTGATCCTGAAAGTTAATTTTCTTTGCCAGCTAAGGATAATTTTTATTTTAATTATTTTGTAAACGGCGAAAGTAAAATACTAATTTCGCGATCGTTGCCTGAAAGTGGCAGGAATAACAAAGAAGGCTGAGGGAAGTTTAGTTGGGGCCGTAATATAATATACTCTATGAAGGTGATGCAAAAAGTCACAAGTAATTCAACAATGAGCGATATAAAATTTACATAGTTACACCTAAATAAAAATGTTATTTTCTTTATGATATTTTTCTTTTGAACACACTTATCGAACCGCTATACTTACTTTTTTATTTATTATGAATAAAAATCTGTTGTGGCCAGCACAATACCCCTCGTCACATAAGTATCGAATTTAATATTTCTTGTACCTATAAATAATAGTTCTTTATGTATTAAGAGCGTAAGGAGGCTTTTATGGCCTGCGGCGGGATTTTGAGCCCGAGGCGTAAGCCGAGGGATAAAAACACGTAAAAGGCCATAAAAGCAAGTTACGCTCGTGATACATACAAAACTTTATGCACGGACGAAAATTTTCAAATTATGAGTGTTAGAAAAATTGTATCGAAAAGAATTTTTCCTCGTACATCCAGTATCTAGTATTGCTATGAATGCGGAAAACAACAGTTTATTGTATGTTTATTAGTTCTGTCATTTGAGTTTTATTTTGTGTATCTCCGTGCTTTCCATATAAATATCACAATATTAATTTTCATTTTTCATTAAAGAATATAAAATTTTTAGATTTGTTATAGAAACTTTTCATGTTGCCTGTTTAAATTGTTTATAAGGTAGGTTATAATTTGGTTTGACGTTTCATTATAGCCCGGCGGGCTATAATGAGTCCCGCGGGCTATAAAATGACGTTTATGTCAAAGACATTCATGTATAATTGTCAAATTATGATACGTCCGTGCATATAATATAATTATATCTAATCTTTCATTCTATAAGGAATCGTGTCTTACTCATCTATAATGTTCTAGATGGTACTATTTCATTGACGGGATTAGCAGTATTTCAAGGATATACAGGGAATTTATTTTAACATGCAACATATGGCGAATCACTTCCATGGTTACTCACTATTGTCAAAAAATGACAGCATTGTAATATTTGTCCATTTTAAAATGCAACATACAAAATTGTAGTTTTGTATTATTAAAACTAATTTCCAATAAATTAACCTACATACGATTAACAAATAATCAAAACATGAATGTTGTACATCTTAACAAACTTTAGCTTACAAAAATTCATAACTTTCAAGTAATAAATGTTGAGAAATACCCCCAATCACTCTGAGGCAATATTCTAGTCGGTCGTAATAAGAATTGACAACATTTGTGATGTTTTGGAGGTATCTCCCGTGCTGTAATATTATTTATAACGTTGCATTTTAAAATGGACAAATATTACATTGCTGTCATTTTTTGACAATAGTGAGTAACCATGGAAGTGATGAATCATAATGTTGCATTTTAAAATAAATTCTCTGTATGTATACTATTATTATTAACATAAGTACATACCTATTAACCTATAATTTTAAATATTTATTTAATAATTCAATACGAAGTATTAAATGTATTCTCCCAGAAAAAGCTTTCAGTAATTACAGTAAAACTGTTGATTGTTGACGCTGACTTTTATCTGTCAATTACAAACATTTGAATTTGACAACTGGTTTCGTTGTTGCGATTTATTCCATTATTCTATATATTATATTTTTTTATAAAATTATTAATATATCTTTCAGAACTCATATTATTAATTGGAATAATACTACCTTTTTTTTAGTTTAAGTACTGTATTTATTATTTAAACCCAACGTTTCGGCACCATAAACTGTTTCCTTCTTCAGGGGATACATTGACATAAATATGTGAAATAACAAAAACCCATATTTATGTCAATGTATCCCCTGAAGAAGGCACCAGTTTATGGGGCCGAAACGTTGGGTTTAAATAATAAATACAGAACTTAAACTAAAAAAAGGTCGTATTATTCCAAAATTTTTTATCTCTAAATCTACCTATAGAAGATATAATAAATTTTTTAAATGTAGTAGATGGATAATATTATGTTCTTCAATATTTGTAATGACAAAAATTTCCAGAAAATAATATTTAGAAGATTTTTTTTTAAAAACTACTACTTCTGGTTGTCCAATTGTTACCAACACCTTTTCAGCTCTTGCCATTAATGTCAAATTAAGGAATACGTAGTTAAATTGGTCTTTATTTTTATAGAATTTGAGCAACCGTCCTTCCAACATTTACACCATACACAAACACACACGCACACGCACATCATTGCAAAAATGTTAAAGCACTAAAATGTGGATATGCGATATTTAGTATGAATACATTTACCTCTCTTAGCGAGAGGTAAGATGTGATAAATTTATAATTATTTTATAAATATCTCTGAAATTGCTTTACAAAATGAGCATACCTACACAATATGAGACAATAGATGATTTTCCATATTTCAGTCGGAATTTATTCATTATGAAATGAAATATTACTATTGATGTACATATTATTATTATTTAAAATTATTAATAATAATTTATGAAATAATGAAATTATACAATATGGAAATGTAGATATCAGAATTAGCTGATTTAATTAGGCCAACGTACTGTTGTAATTAATTACAACAAAAAGTGGAGTTCAATAATTACATGGCAAAAAGAAAATAATTAGAGATAATAATAAACATTTCGTAAAAAAATATTCTGTTAATTACCTCTTAATTGTGGTGCTTTGGTTGTCACTGTTTTGTTTTGTTCGCCTTTTGTTTTTCTTGCGTCAAAGACCGCCGACAGAGGACAGGATATTTGCGTGGCCTTTTTGCACCTCTGAAACAAATTCGCAACACTTTTCATGTAAATCCCTCCACCGTCGCCGCCTTGTTTTACGTGTTGATAATTTTATCTGCCATCGTGTTTACAGTCTTTACGTCTTTATATTACCCGGGTTCAAATGACGAGATCTGTATTCATGCGGAATATAAATTTAGACATACTTGCAAACTTGATTTAAGATGCGAGATACTCAAAGTTTCCAGACTTTTTTGAATATTTCATGAAATTTTGCTCTTTGAAATTTTTGTTCAAAGAGATTCGTGTTCTACATTTCATCACAAAAGAATTTGTGTAAGCTTTTATCTGTGCTTAATACTGTGTTATTGATTATACATTTTCTTATTATTTAAAGAAACAAATCTGAATTATTATCCTTTTACTTTGATCGAAACCTAAATTACTGTGAGCAATTGACGTAATGCATTGTATATTTTCTTAATACATTTGTGGCTCAATGTCATGTGTGTTTCCAATAGTTTTTATTAATTTCTACTGATATAGAAAATAAAATAATACATTTATGTCAATGATAATATCTGTATGTTAAAAATTTTTACTTTATATTTTGCATTCATATTCATCCGTTTCTATTTAATAACTTTAGTATTTTTAACAAATCTATTGTGGCCAGCACAATACCTCTTGTCGTTTCCATATTAGGCTATATAAGTACTTATTGTATTTAACATTTCTGGTACATATAAAAAATTCTAATTACATTTGTTATTCACATATTTTTATATATTTTAATTAATTCTATAAATAACTGTCTTCCTACTCTTCTAAATTTTCGAGATTCTTGAAATTCATTGGCGGTATTTCTGATGGGTATATGTAATATATTTAACTGTAATTTTAACTATTTAATTAATAATAAAACCAGAAATATTAAATGTACGTACTTTCCAGAAAAAGCCTGCAGTAATATCTAGATTTTTGACACTGACATTTTTCTGTCAATTAAAAACATTTTAACTTTTCTGCTGTGAGATACATTACAACGGATTATATTATATACTAGCTGACCCGCCCCGGCTTCGCACGGGTAAAGGTAGAATAACGATTGCTACACGTGTACCAGTAATTTTTCACATTTACTTCAGAGACATGCGCTGCGTAGGGAGCCGGCAACCTGCCTCGCATCGTACATGTAACAGGCTCCGCCCACTGCCCACCCAATCCCCGCATCGCACCTAACAGCGCCCGTTTCTAAACATGTCTCGGGTACTATTACTTATGTAAGTACATATGATGTAAACTATCTCTCCGACAAATATCGAAAATGTACTAACGTTAAAACTTAACTATAGATGCAAAGATAAAAAATAATTGAAATCACCCCCTATTGTACCGCCTAGAGGGATGATGTTTGAAAAACGCTAAAACACTCTTTATTTCTTACCAAAAGCATAAAAAAGAATTTTTATATCCCTAACTTGAGAAATGACGGATTCTCCATACAAACTTTCATCCCCTATTTCACCCCTTTAAAGTTTTATTTTAGTGACGAAAGGTAGCCTATGTCCTTCTCCAAGTCCAATCTATCTCTATACCAAAATTCATCAAAATTGGTTCAGAGGAAGATATGATGAGTTCTCCATACAAACTTTCATCCCCTATTTCACCCCTTCAAGTATTATTTTCGCGACAAAAGGTAGCCTATGTCCTTCTCCAAGGTCCAATCTATCTCTATACCAAAATTCATCAAAATTGGTTCAGCGGAAGATATGATGGGTTCTCCATACAAACTTTCATCCCATATTTCACCCCTTCAAGTTTTACTTTCGCGACAAAAGGTAGCCTATGTCCTTCTGCAAGGTCCAATCTATCTCTATACCAAAATTCATCTAAATTTATTCAGCCGTTTAGTCGTGAAAACGTAACAGACACACAGACAGAGTTACTTTCGCATTTATTATATTACCTAGTATGGATTAATAACACTCGTACAAAACTAACAAATCGACATGTAACCTTTATTGGTTATATACTGACAGACAGCGGCAGGGGTGAGAACACGTTGTACTTTTACATTTCCATTATGTGGATAATGTCACTAAATTGGCTGCGTTCCACTATAATTAGAAAGAGCATAAAATCCTTAAAAGTAGTGTACTAATTTTTTTTTACGTAAATCGATATTTTAATAGTCATTCTGCTATTCGGGGCGGAGACGAATCCAACAAATCAGAGATCATCAAAATCGGTCCAGCCGTTCTTGAGTTATAAATGGTGTAACTAACCCGACTTTGTTTTATATATTAAGATTTATAATTATCTATCTCTAAATCTATAGAAGATATAATAAAAATGTTAAATGTATCGGGTAGGGAATTTTATATTCTTTAATCTTTGTAATAACATAAATTTCCAAAAAATAATACTTAGAAGATTTTTTTTTTAAACTACTACTTCCGATTAGCCAATTCTTACCAAAACCTTTTCAGCTCTTCCCATTAATGTCAGATTAAGGATTGTTGTCAAGTCTTATAGAATTTGAGAAACCGATCCTCTAACATCCACACATACATACATCCACACACACACACACACATACACACACGCACACTCACATCATTGTAAAAATGTTAAAATCGGATTCTAGTGATCTTAAAACGTGCTTTTTACTAAAATATCGATACGCCATTTTTAGCATTGATCCAATACTTCTCTTAGCGACTGGTAAAAATTGTATTTTTCTGTCGTAATATTTTAAATAACAATTGAAGACGGTACAACAAGGGGTCAGTTCCATTTTCTTAAATTATTCAGAAAGAAATAAAACACACTATACTTGCCGTTAAATAAGTATGGATTGAAGACTTCTATACCTACAGTAGTCAATTTGTGGACAATGTTGAGTATATCATTCACAAAAATTAAGATAGGCAAAGAGATATCGATAATTCAAATTTCCCACTATTTTATTTTTATTAATTTAAATACTTATCTACTAATGCTGCAAATTATATTATGTTCTAATATGGAAATGGCGAGAGGTCTTGACTATATTTTGTTCAATTGCATTTAACTATTGCTTTATTTACTATTTTCTTTTTAAAATGTCACTATTATTAATTTGAAGTGATTAGTTTTTTTGACAGTGACATTTATCAGTCAGTTATTTACATTTGAAACAAAGTGTGTAACAAAGGAATTGTGTTTATCTTAGGCTGCGGGATTTGTAAAAAAAGATTAATTGTTAAATTTATCTGTAAAATATAGAAAAAGTATTAATGTATACCTGTAGAAAATTCAATAATCTTTAATTTTCATAATGATATAAAATGCGAAAAATGGCAATTAATGGTATTTTTTTGAGAAAAACCATTATGAGTTTTAAGTATAGTGCCATTTCGGGTTATCCAATTTACACCAAAATCTGATTCATTCTTTCCATATTATTAGAATAGGGTCGAAATATAAGGTTTCGGAATTTTCTGATTGATATTATTTGAATTAGAGCGTAGACGAAATCCACACATACACATATATATATATATATATATATATATATATATATATATATATGTGCAATTAAACCGCTTTAAAATTTACCGCCCATTTCACATCCTGTACCAACATTACACCAAAACAAAAAATAACTTGTTGCGCAACTACAACGTACTTAAACATGTGATTTAGTCAAAATTAGTATAAGTTTTATTTTTGTAAATTTTAACTAAAATAATGTCAAAATTCTTCTGTTTTATAAAATCAATGACTTATAAACAACTTCACCAAAACGTAAGTTTTTTTAAAATCAAATTATTTTATACACTTGTAAAATTATTTGTATTTTTACTTCAGTGTCCTGATGATGTGTAAAAACTAAATACACGAAAGCTTGACAGATTTTAAAAGAATCAACTTTAATTAAAGCCCACAATCCACTGACACACCCACGATATTTTCCTCCTTAACTAATCGAAACAGTGACGATTACACTCCACATATATATATATATAGGTACATGCACACATACAGACATCATCGTAAAAATGTTAAAATAGTATTCTAGTGACCTTAAAAAGTGGTCATTTACTAAAATCTTGATATGTGATTTTTAGCACGATCCCTATACCTGTTTTACCAAGGATAGCGGGAGGTAAAAAAAAAAAACCCGGTATGTATTACAATAGTAGGTAATAAGAATAATAATAAAAATAAGACCTCACCAAACCCTCGTGAAAATAAATACAGCTTCTGCAACCTCCCTAAATAATACCATACATTATTCCTTCTTCCAACCCTTTGCGAATCCTTCGTAACTAACCTAGCATCATTTCCACCGTCTTTGGTTGGATGTGTGCGTGGGTCAGCGTCGGTTGTGTCCGACGCTCGAGTGAGGAATTTTGCGCTCATTACCCCGCGGTGCGTCCAGCCTGGCGCAATGTCCGGCCCGGAACGAGCGCTTCCGGCAGACCAAAGTCACCCTAATCCTCTCCTCGGAACTTGAGAAGAGAAGGGTGGAGAGGGAAACTCAAGTCGAGTGCGGTGGAGGAGGGAATAGTTTTTATACAGAAGATTTTTTATACGTGTGAGGAGATATTAATTTATTTTATGTCTTACTAGTATGTTATTGTTTTATAACAACCTCAACATTAGGTCTGTTATTGAGTAAATAATACCCTAGGCCGTATTAAGTTGCTATGGTAATGTTGACAACAAACTAAGGTTAATAATACTGATACTAACATAAAGTGCAGTTAAGGTTAAGAAGCATTGTGAATTGTAGTCGTTTATAATCATATTTGTTTCATCACAAATACAAACCAGCATACTTCTTATTCTTAGCAATAACATTGCTCGTCCATATTGACAGAAAAAATACCACAAGAAATATATTTTTTGTTTGAAAAAATGCTTTGTTTACAGAAACAAAATATTACCTACATACCGCATTCACAGGCTACTTTGTAAGTTGTATTAAAATTTTGTGATTTATTATTTTTGTTTGAAAAATTCTAGTCAGACAAAATGTTTATTAAGAATTTCTAGTAAGACATAAAACGTTGAAGGCACCACGGGTGTTAAACGACAATAATGCCTTCGGTCAAAGTACACTGTTGACCTCAGGCATTATTGTCTTTATAACAACCCTTGGTACCTTAATTACTATTACGCACAGCTGTATTAAAATTGTTTGTTTACATTTTAGTTACCAGGGCGAAAAATTGAACATTATCTCCGCCGGGCTTTTTGCCAGTTTTACTGCCGCCGGGCTGTAAAAAAGCCAAAACGCCCGGTAATGATACTAACCTTGATTTAATTATATGAATTTTAGCAGTATTTTTTTCATTATTTATAATATAACGACAAAATTAATTTCCAACTTTATGGTTTCAAATTTTGTAATTATTACGATGGATGTCTTATTCAACTATTCTAAAAATTAAAGAACAATCCACACTCTAGTTTCTTATAAAAACGCTTATGAAGTTAACGTTTCCAACGTTTCAATACCTACATAAACTCTAACAGCAGAAACATTTCCGTATATACTTTTTTTATTTGTTTTATATTGATCTTTCCAACTTTTATAATGCCTTTTTACCATTCAAATTAACCTGAAAATTAATATTAAACATTATGTTTTTATTTTTACATCGAAAGTAGCGGAATAGGTGAAGAAGACAGGCAACGTTGCACTCCCAGCTGATATAAAGGAAAAGGATTGGAGTATACTTTGTAGCTATTGAAAAATAAATTTAATATAATAATTTTAAAAGACGTGCTGTTGCTACATAACTTTCTTCGATCACATATGTTCAAGATACTGAAGTCATTTCAGTGCTTTTTTAAATTAAAAATTAACTATGTATTTATAGACTCAATACAAATTTATTAACTAAAATCATAAGTTTTTACAACTATTTTAGCAATTAAAGGAACAAAAAAATATAAATGTTATTTTCACTCATTAGTTCCGATGCAACCTCCTTAAAAGGAAATGAAAACATATTTGAACATTTAGTTATTGTTTTCATAAATGTATTATAATATATTTTACTGTAATAGTGTTATTTGTCACTATTTTTATTATTGCTTTGGTGACAACAAAACCAAAATTATTGTTTCAATAATTTCTCGCACAATTGGCTATATTTACCGCTCTCATTTTGAGTTTGAGAACATTTATTCGTCCCACAATTGTAGAAAAAACTGTCTAAGATTAAATAAAATTTAAAAACAAATAATTCTTTCTTTTAATTCTTTAGCAATTTAAAATAGCAATAATAAATTTGGTAGGGAAACGCCAAAATATTCAAACAAAAAAGGTGCAAAAAATGTCATGGCAACCGGATAATTTTTTTAAAATATTTAGGTTTTGTTTATGAAAATGCAGGTATATATTTCGCATTATTATGTAGTCAATTTAAATTACTTTCAGAAAATATAAAAACATACTTATTTCCCTTTAAAAAACCATGACTGATATAGCTTCCAGCGAAACCTGAAATAGACTTCAGCATCTTTGAACACCAAAAATTGGCATTTAATTTTGCTCCCAACTTTTTAATGTAAACTACAGGGTTAAAATTATTAATAAAGAAAATTGCTATTTGTCCTTATTTTTACTATGTACTACTATTTACTTTCTTTAGTCTACATTCTAAATTTTTTAAGTTAATGCCCTTATAATAGTTCAATTGCATACTATTGTATTGTGATTAACATGTCAATTTCATAATTTCGTGATGAATTTTATCTCTAAATGACAGCATTTAATCAGGTAATCATACTAATGACTTCATGATAATTTATGGATCAATATTATTATAGTGTTATTTGGTTATATAATCCAATAGGAGTACGGAGATATCTTAGAAAGCAAGTAACCCAGATTCTATTTGAACTAAGAAGTTATGTACAAAGTTTAGATATTGCACTGTTGCTCTCGAACTATACTGAGAGTAGCCCTGCATATAAATGCACTCATTTTCGATATACATAGACTATATTGCTTTGAATTTAATATTATTAAGTAGACTTTTATTATTTATGTATCAATTGTGGAAGTAAAGTCCACAAATAGTCGAAAATAAGTTATTAGAATCATTTTCGCAGCATGGGTTCATGAAACACAGATCTACATCTAGTAATCTTTATTCGTTTACTCACAATATTGCCACAGTTTTAGATAATCAAGGACAGATTGATGTTATCTACACAGACTTTGCCAAAGCTTTTGACAAAATAGATCACTCAATTATAATTCAAAAACTTAATAATTTTTCTGTTTCTACATCATTAATTAGTCTAATTTCTTCATATCTAGGCAACCGTACTTTTTATATACAAATTAATGGTTGTAAATCAAATGAATTTATGGCAACTTCTGGTGTACCCCAGGGGTCAAATTTGGGACCTCTTCTTTTTCTTATATTTATTAATGGCATTACTTCAGTAATTTCTAACAATATGTGTCTCTTTGCTGATGATCTGAAACTCTACAGACAAATTATTAATGATAAAGATTATGTCTCATTACAAAATGATCTGAATAATATTTCTCATTGGTGTGTTATTAATAGAATAAGTTTAAATTTGAATAAATGCAAAGTATTATCGTTTTCGCGCAAGCAATCGACAATTAATTTTAAATAATATTAATAATACTACTTTACTCAGAGATGTGACTATTACAGATTTGGGTGTTGTATTTGATGCTAAATTAACTTTTAATACACATGTTGATAATTTTCTGGCACAGGTGAATAAGTTGCTGGGTTTCATTATTAGAAATACTCGGAATTTCAATAATTTACAAGCAATATTTACTTTATATTACTCTCTTATTAGATCTAGATTGGAATACTGTACAATTATATGGTATCCAATTTATAATGTTCAAATTAAAGCCATTGAAGCAGTCCAGAAAAAATTCTTGATGTATATTTATTTTAAAATTATGAATTATTATCCTCCCAGAGATGTAACGTACAACATTTTATTAAATATATTTCAAATGAATAGTTTGGAACAACGTAGAATTAAAATTTGTATAATTCATTTTTATAAATTAATTCACTCTTGTATAGATGATCCTCTATCTCTTTCTTTCCTCAATTTTTGTGTACCGTACTCATCTACAAGAAATTATACTCCTTTTTATTTACCCTCCGTGCGCACAAATATTGCTTCACGCTCGCCTATCAACAACCTATGTAAAATTTACAACTCTTTATCTTCATCTTTTGATATTTTTGATAACAATGCTAGTAAGATTCTTTATTATATAAAAAATCTTAATTTATGATGTAATACTTAATGTAGTGTAACATTGTTATACATTGTATTTTGTTCTCATTATTTGTATGTATTTATATTCCTTGTCCAAGTAAGGGTTTGTAGCCTGTCGGGCATTGTATTTAAATAAATAAATAAATAAATAAATAAATATGCAAGGCCCTAACATCCATGAAGTCAGCTGTACGTAATTTTTTTTATTAATTATTTAATTTAATTCGACACCCTAAAAGGGTATAAAGGATCTGTGAAGAATTCAATTTCTTATTGTCCATTAATATTCCCAATTATTGACTAGTAAAGTCATTTTCAACAAATTTATGTATTTTTATAAGTTTTGAAATACAGAGTGAACACAAATAACTGACTCAGTTGGCAATACAATTCTGGGGATCTTTTTATTGACTCTGACAGCTAATAGGATTTCGAATGGAAATACTTTTAATGAAAAATTGTAGATGTACCTACTTAAATTTAAATTTACAAATATTACTATTAACAGTGTCAACAACAAGTATTAAATTTTAGTATCAATCTTATCAATTTCAAATATTTTTTTTTCTTACTGTTTAGATTCAAAATAAGATAAAAGCCTCATTTCCACAGAATGTTTTGAAGCTTAGTGTGTAATGATTAGTGCATAGGGCTTAATCCATTATGATAGTTTACTGGAATACACTTTCCATCTATTTTGTTCAGTGACTAATTTAACAGAAATGTCACAATTTTTCCGTTATTACTTGTCTAGCAAACTACCATTTCAGCAGCAATTATTCTTTTTTAATATGTTGTGTACATAATTTTCTGTATCCATATCCATAACGAAAAATAAAAAAAATATTAATTATAAAATAAAACTAACAGTTAATAATTCAGGTCATTAGTTTTTACACTTTTGTTCTTACGCATTGCTCTTAGTTCTTAATTATTAATCTTTATGTAAAACTGGAAATGGTAGTAAACGTTGCTATATGATAAACATTTTTACGCTTAGTTAACAGTTATAGCTCTTATGCCTTAGGACAATAGGGAGAAATGAGGCTTTATACAACTTAATAAGCCCAAACAACAAATTCAGTAATAAAAACAACTTAAAACTTTTGTTTAGAGACTAATTTAATAGAAATATCACAATTTTATCCGTTATTACTTGTTGTCTAACAGACTTCCATTTCAGCAGCAGTTCTTCTTGTATACATAATTTTCTGTATCTATATTCATATCGAAAAATTAAAAAAATTGATAATTATAAAATAGAATGACAGTTAACAGTTGAGGTTAGAAGCCTGCAATCTTTTGTTCTTACGCATTGCTCCTAGTTCTTAAGCACGAAGCCTTGTGCAAAGCTGGAAATGGTAGTAAATATTACTATGTGATAAATATTTTTTACTGTTTGCCCTTAGTTATTAATAATAGCTCGTAAGCATTAGGGCAATAGGTGGAAATGAAACTTACCAATACTTCGGCTTTCTAAAACTGTAGACTTATTTAGTTTGAAATATCTTTATAAACAAATGAAATTGTACTGTATTTAGTAGCGTGGGGCTAATGCCAGTTTATATTCTGCACAAGCTTCACCAATTTGTATTATTAGCATTTGTATTCAATATCAATCTTAATCTCAAGAACAGTAATTAAATTTGAAATTCGCACGAACTTCGCTGGCTATTACTCCTTAGTAACATCTTTCTGAAATTCAGATATTTCAAAATAAGGGAATAGGTATTGTTTTGTTCTGTTCAAATTCTAAATCCTCTTTAGGTAAACCATTGTTCAAATATGAGATCTTGTCACTTGTCTGGCGGTGTCGATGGTTGTTTGTCGTGTTTTGTTTTTCCAGGGCCTTGCGTGACACGGCCAGGATTACAGGTTATTATCCCCCGCAAGCCGCTTCCTGCTTCGGTTTTTATTCGGTAATTGGTCCCGATCCTGATACGCCGGAAATTGTCCTTTTACCACGAGAGTTGATGCTATCTCACGAATAGAGATGTTTTCAAAATTTCTGCGAACTATGAGATGTACATAATGGAAAATACTTACACGTACCTAACTATTTTAATATTTTTATAGCTCTAGCCTAGAAAAAATATAGCGTTGATTGTTAGCGCGAGATGCGTACTGAACGGTATTAGATTTAATGTTAAATTACTTAATCGAATATTACTACTTACTTACGTACTTATAACATCGAATTTAAAATGTAAACACAATGATGTGTGTGTGTGTGTGTCTGTGTGTGTATGTGTGTGTATGTATGTGTGTGTGTGTGTGTGTATGGATGTTGGAAGGACGGTTTTTCAAATTCTTTAAGAATAAAGACCAGTTTAACTACACGTACCTTAGTCTGACATTATTGGTAAAAATCTTCTAAATATTATTTTTTGGATATTTATGTTATTGCAAATATTAAAGAATATAAAATTCTATATCCGATACATTTAACATTTTTATTATATCGTCTATAGATGTAGAGATAAAGAATTATAGATATATAAAATAATCCGTTGCAATGAATCTCAGCATAAATAATTTCATGGGAACCAGTTGAAAAATTAAAATGTTTGTAATTGACAGAAAAATGTCAGTGCCAAACATCCAGATACATTGAAGGCCTTACCTGGAATATTTAATATATCTTATTTTATTATTAATTAAATATTTAAAATTATGGATACATATTATTAACATATACGCATCAGAAATACTTGACAATTTCGTCAATGAATTCGAAGAATCTGGAACATTTAGTAGGATGAAACTTAATAGAATTAATTAAAAAATATAAAAATATATTAATAATACATACATGTAATTATATTTTTTTTGTGTGTACCAGAAATGTTAAATACAATATGTACTTGTATAGTTTAATATGGAAATGACGAGAAGTCATGTGCTGGCCACAACAGATTTTTTAAATTATGAAACCGGTAAACTAAAATACGATTCTAGTAACTACTTACAGTAAACCTTATTTTCATTTTATAGTTTGTAGGTTTTCGAGGAAATTTTATAGCATACACAAGTACGTTCTGTACTATGTAACTAGCATAATTGTATATAATTTGCATTTACTGTTTGCTATGCTACATTTTTGCAATTACTGTCAAGAAAAAAGATAAAATTTTTGCTTCAACGTAAGTTAAAAGAAAAATGACGTAATTATTATTGTTTTATTTACTTATGGGAAGTAGGCACGCAATCACTTCCAATATTAGTATGTAGTCGTATAGTGCACATATTCAATCTATGTCAATCAATTTCTTTTTTTTTCACCTTTATTCAAATGTTATGTCGTTTTACTTTTTAATATAATTTTTTTTTTCATTTTACATGAAGTAAATAATAATTCTTTACATTATATTAAAACAATATTTCACAAAATAAATAAGTATTCTATTACAAGTTTTTTTATTCATTTGTTGATCGACATACTACACTGAATAAAAGTTGAAATCATTACCTACTATTAATTTATTGTTATTTACGATATATGTGAGTGAAAAAAGTAATTTATTCACAATAATTATAGTAATATACAGATTCCTAACCTTTTGGAGGTTGGAAAATACGTCATTCCTAACTTTAATGACAATCTCTTGGGTTGGACATAACAGATTTCACTTCCATCTCTTGGGTTGGAAATGTTTATGTAGGGGTTGCCTAGCAACATTGCCGTAGATCCCCATAATTAAGTAGGCTAAACAAATTTTAAGACAGCTGTCAAAATATTAATAAAATTAAAGGTTATAATTCATTCATTTATTTTGAAAAGTATTGATTTAAAATGAGGATGATTGTGAATAAAATAGTATACATAACCTCGGTGGGAGTTTCATAACGACCTCGCGCATTATCTCACCTCGAGGCTTCGCCTCTCGGTAATATACATAAGCCCTCGGCTGTAATGAAACATCTGCCACCTCGGATGTAATCTATTATCTATAATCTGAATTCTGAAAATATAACACACAGAACATGGTTCTAATTTTGAACATTTATTTTAAGTTGTTTTTATTACTGAATTTGTTGTTTTAGCTTGTTAAGTTGTAAAAAGCGTCATTTCCACCGATTGTCCTAATGCGTAAAAGCTATAACTGTTACCTAAGCGCAATGCGTAAAAATGTTTATCATATGGTAACGTGTACTACCATTTCCAGTTTTGCATAAGGAACTACTAAAGATCTAATAAATAGCAATGCGAAAGAACAAAAGTTTGCAAACTACTGACCTGAATTATCAACTCTGTTATATTTTACAATTATTAAATTTTTAATTTTTCGTTGTGGATATGGATACAGAAAATTATGTACATAACATATTGAAAAAGGAAGTATTGCTGCTGCTAGACAAAATAAGGGAAAAAAAATTGACATTTCTGTTGAATTAGTCACTAAACAAAGTAGCTGGAAATGGGATCGTAGTAAATTGTCAAATGCATATTAAACCTTATGCACCAATCATTATGCATTAAACATTGAAACATTCGGTATAAATGAGGCTTTGCACTGTTACCTTTTGTTTTTACTTCCTTGTACGAAGTAAAGGAAGTATTGTAATCACGAAAAATTTCGGTTTCCAGATTTCAACGGAAATATCCATTTTGATCATCCCTGAATCCATTTTGACTAATTTCGTCGTGACGTCTGTACGCATAACAGAAAAACGGGAAGCAGTAGAAAGTTAAAATTTTGTATTTAGTACTGTTATAATATCTAGTTATGCACCTTCCTTTTTGGTCATTACATAACTTTCGGAAATGGTACTTTACATAATAGATTTTAATGAAAAACTATATTAAAATATAATCCAAAACTATTCAAATTTGTATATAATACTTTTATATAAATGAGAATACCATAATAAATTTTAGCTAAAATGGTCTACCCGGAAGTGGTACTTTACTTGAAGCCTATAATAGATTTTAATAAAAAACTATATTAAAATATAATCCAAAACTATTCAAATTTGGTATATAATACTTTTATATTAATGGGAATAACATAATAGATTTAGGTTAAAATAGTGTAACCGGAAGTGATACTTTACTTGAAGCTGTTATCAGTTTTTCTTGAAAAAATGGTGTTATTTTGATTTTAATAATAAGTGCTTCAAATAAAAGTTTTAGAGAATTGAATTAAATTATGTCAAATACGTGCAATTTTATGATTGGGTCTGTTATAATACATATTTTAATTATTAACAAAATATGGATAGTGTAACAGGCGTACAAGGAAGTCATGTGGTGTCCACATCAGATTTTTTCTTTTCACATAGCCACCCAGAATATTTGAATAAAAATGATTTTTCATCCTTCTCAATTATCTAATTTTTTCAAATACATGCATTAATAAAAGGTAATACGTCATTGGAAAGACAAAAAAATGACGATTTATAGTTTAGTAAAATATTCACAAAATAATATTTGATAGTTTTATCTTGTAAACCTGACTTTATAAAAAATATCTCTCATCAAATATATTTAAAATAATAATACTTTTATATGACCCATTTTTATGTTACTTATAATAAAAAAAGTTCCAGGCTTACCCTGTATACCGGCTGTCGGTTTTCTGGAATCTTTATTATCTCACTGCATTCTCATTAGGTCTAGATAATTAAATGGCGGGAGTTATTGAGTTGAACATATCAAATGTTTCGTTGTTTATAGCAAATAATTATTTTCCAAAACTATTTCAGTTTAAACATTTGTTTTGTGAAACACGATTGTTATTTTATTAAACAAATAATTTACGAGGCAAAAATTCTAAATAGGCTGGTAGTGTTTTCATTTATTTATATGTAATTTGTGATTTATATTCATAAATTAGTAAATGCAATATTTCAATACACAATATACAACAATGAACGTAAATAAATGAATAAAATATGTGCCATTAGTATTAATAAATAATCATGCTACATACAAGTAGTATGATTTGATAGTATAATTTTGTTTTTCAAATATAATATGTGTTATATCTCATAATTCACATATGAATCACACTAGTACTTGAATAATATATTAATTTTTTAATGAATACGTGAGTTTAAAACATATTTGTTGCACTCGACATGAAATATTGTAATCCTGTATATTGCCATATTTATGTAAATGTAAAGTGTACAAGAAAAGAATGTATATGTGTAATTTATTGGACATTACAAACAGGTACGTACTAACAACAAGAACATTAATAATGTATTAAAATAAATTTCACCTGTTACTGTCTTGATATAATATTAATGTATTATTGATTATTTGTATATCGTAGATTATCAAAGAAATAAAAAAGGAGTGAAATAATAAAAATAGTCTTTGGTTGTTGTATGAAATAATACTGGAGAATGATAATATCTTTTATTGAAATGAAATGAATTAAATACAAGTGTAATCTACGCATTTGTAATTATATGAATTATTAGGTAGGTACGTTCAGTTGTAGGTGTTATACGATTAGTAATATGCTGACCTAAAAACAGTGGTAAATTTTGATCACAAATATTGCGCATGTGTCTGGCTATGATGTGAAATGTGTTATATTCACTGAAATATATACTACCTGGAACTCGCATACTCTACCTATCAGCGTACGCTGCACTGAAGCTCATTGAACAATAATGGCTGGTCCGGTTCGCGCACGTTCGTGCCGAACCGAACCTAGCCGAATAACTCGTATCATAGCTGATCGCTTTGTTTTCATATTATGCTTCATTTATTTAAACATGCGCCACACGAAATAATTTCCGTCTACTCACGAACTGTCTCGATGTTTGCCAACTACTCCAGCAGCAGGCTTCCGTCTACTCACGAACTGTCTCGATGCTTGCCGACTACTCCAGCAGCAGGCTTTCAATATGCTTCACAGTCACGGTTCGTACGCGCATTCCAGGTAGTATATATTTCAGTGGTTATATTAATAGTTGGTTGAAAGGGAATGAATTAGTTAATTCTGAATTTAGTCTTTTTTATAAACCTACCAGTCGTGGATTATTTTGTTTGTTGTTGACTAGCAATTTTTTTAAATAACAGTTTGCTACGAAGCTGCAAAATGTAATTGTTTGTCAATACGTTTACTTTACTAACATGATGTAATATATGAAATAAATATAAAAAAAAATAATCATTTGCATTTTTCTTATTGTCAGTAAGAAAATTTATGGATGCCTATGTGCAAACAGTACAGCTTGAGTATAAAGCCGTGGTCACACTGACCAATCAAAATCGATCGATAACGATCGAGTAAAAAAACAAACCTGAATTTATCAACGCACATGGTCACATTGCATGCATCGATGACAATCGAGTAAGATCGTGTACCGTCGACATGTTTGATATATCAAACTTGTTTGACGGTTTGTTCCAACCCCTCACTACTGATAGTTTATGACTGTCAGACACATGCGCAGTTCCAAAATAGTGTTCCAGGCGTACCACTGACAAGTTTGCAACTACTAGTTAGAAGTTTCAACGCATATTGTTGGACTGTCACAAACTAGTTGCTGTCAGTCTATACAGTCAGAACTTTTTCTGCTGACTAGAAGTCAGAGTCTGCGCATTGAATACAAATTCAATGTTTGTTTCTTTACGTCAATGTAATATGAATTTATACTTTTTAGTTTTAGACATTTTAGAATTAAGGCTCATTCACAACGCTGAAATTATACTTAGAAATTATAATTATATTTAAAAAATGTGTTGTGCCTGTGTCATACTTTAAAGTACACACTTACTGTCCCCTGATAAGCAAGTAATACAATTATTTGTGGTTTTAATACAATTCTTTCAATAATTTTATATTATTCATATCCATATTGCGCAAATTATGATAAATTTGACATGACGTGACAAATACATGTCATTTTTCTGTTAAATTTGATTGTCTCACTTATATTTATAATTATAAACTATAATTGAAAGTAAAATAAATGAAGTTTGTATAAAATCCATATTTTAAGTTATCTGTCAGATCACTGTAGATCATTGTTTGTTCGTTCCAACCATCGCATGTTTCCAACTTGTCAGCAACAAGTTTATCTTCACGCATGCGCATTAAAAAAATTAGAAACATGTAGCAAACTTGTCCAAAATTACCGACTTGGAACAAAGCTGGTTTGTACCGCGTTCGAAGCAACTCGATGGTAATAGACATGTGCAGTGCTCTTTCTCAGTGAATGAGTAAATTTTGACAGATTGTAACATTTAACACTCTAACCTACTCAGTTTCTTGCCAAAATAACAGAACAGTGAACTGTCAACGAAAATGACCAGTTAATAAATTTAGTTCGTTTCTATGAAAATCTCTATGATCAAAGCAGAGTGGGGTAAAGTAATGTAAATAATATTGACAAGTTATGGATGTTAATAGCAACAAAAATAGGAATTAAATGTTGTAAGTTGAGTTGACAACAAACGACGCAAGTAAAAATACCACCAACATTTATTGGAAAAGCCGCGGTAATTTTAAAAATAACATTTTATTTCTTACTAGTCGATACAGCAGTGTGACACTCACAAGAAAAAACGGTTGATGGTAATCGATGCACGTGGATCGATGAATATTGATCAATGCAGTGTGACGTTACCTAAGTCTACTAAAGACTCCGGTTCGGAAAGGTATTCTACTGTGTTAAGAAATAAGATGTTTTAAAATCACTACTCCACTTTTAACGCAGTGCGGCATCTAAGAAAAAGTATATATTTAACAAAGCGCAACCTAGGAACAGTGAACCGAACTGCATTCTTTTTGTTCGCCAAGTAAAATCGTCCAGACTATACTCTCTCTGAACGAAAAATAGATGATTTTTTTTTTCTTTCTACAAAAATTGTCTCCTTTAACTGTGGTATTCTAGTCTAAACATCCTTTTCATTTGGACCGTGGATTACAAAAAAAACCACTTTGTAATTTTTGGACAGTTGTCACTGTTAGACAAAGGCTATCCACCGGAGTTTAACTTCTAAATGAGTAAGAAGTGGTACCCAAACTTCTAGATTAAAATTTAAACGAACAGAGCCCAATCAAAACCTAAGCAAACTTCCTCGGAAACCTTGTAGTATCCATATTGCAGAAAACCAATTTCACAATCATTTTCATGAAAGGTAGAAATATTGATTGGGTCTTACCAGAATATTCTAAAAAAACTAATAAGAACTCCCTATATGGTTTTTGATTCATTCCATTTCTGCTGCGTCTTACATTTTTGTAACCCCATTTTCAAACAGAGCAATTCTTCAAATTCATCCTTCATCTTGGACTATTCACGGCTGCGTTGAGCTTACCTAGATGAGTCTAGGCTTTCGTTTTGCGTTGCAGGAGCATTTTTCCTGCGGAATGAAAACATTATTCCTGACACTTGTGCAGAGGGCGGCGCAAGAGCGTGAAAGCGCACACCGCTGCAGCAGAATGCAGTCAGGAAATCTCCTGCTCGTGCTCCGCCACGCTCCTGCTAAACATGTCACGTAACAGATGAATACAGAGTAGAAATTCTCTAAAGGGATGAATTAATTTTCAAAAAGGAAAAGATATTGTTTGTCGTGGTTTCATATAATAGTGTTTCATTTATACAAAAATGCATGATTTTAGGACAAGTAAAACGGTTGCCGGATAACGCGAAACGGAGTCTGACAATTTTACAAGTCTCAAATAAGCATTTTTTGCTTGAATGAAACATAATATTTTTTCGCCAGTCGTTTAGCTAAAGAATTTCATCAATTTAAAATATAGCATTATAACATTCAACTTATTTTAACTATGCAAATTTAAAAATTTAATGAAAACTGACATATGTCAATATGAACATTGAATTTGTTTCCACCATGACGACGACGACAATAACAAATATTTTATAAATATATTTTGTAAACGTCAAAATTCAACAGTATACCTTTTGAAGATAAATTTGCAAGAATTACATATTAAATAAAAAAATGGACAGTGATAGTGATACAGAATTATTTTATTATATCTAGTACGCCACCTGATGTATTAGATTCAGCAAATATTGCTACTCTTCAAATGTTACCGCAAAAATCGAGAGAAGTTTATCAGAATTGCTATAGATGGTTTATGGTATGGAAAAAGGAACAAAACGCCGCATTATATTCTGCAGTGCATATTTTTGTTATTTATTAATATAAATATATTTTCTGTCTACCTATACGAAAAGTGAAATTTTACGTACTTATTTTCGGAAGAAAAATGACACTTTTCTGAACGTTATCACTTTTCGTCCGCAAACCTTTTTCGTACGCTAAGCCTACTACGATTTTATGATTATTGTAATTGTGTGTACTACCGGAATTGTAAATAACAAATATCAAACGAGCAAATAAAAATATTATTTTAATGATAAATTTAATTTAAATATGTGCGCAATTAATAATGAAATTAACTTTACTAAAAAATATTAATTTTGACATGACTAATTGTTAATCTAAGATGCCGCTGGATAGAGTTGTTTTCGAGGTTATTTTGTTGGTTTTGTTTATTTTCACCTGTCAAATAGTGTTGATGTGTCTGTGAGTGTAGTGTGTTCCTTCAAACTAAAACAGAGCTAAGAATTAAAATTTTGTGAAAATGGCAGAAGATATATATTATCCTATCATTATTCATATAATAAATAATAAGATTTTACGAATTTAAAAAAAACGTGTATTTATTTCTAGATCTATTGCGTAAAGTAAGGTAGACAGAAAAATGTAATACGTACCTCGGCAAAAAATGCATATTATAGCCTCGCTTGTTTGCTTTACCTCGGCTTCGCGTCGGAAAGCAAACTCAAGCTCTGCTGTAATATGCATTTTTTTGTCCTAGGTACACAAATAACTATTTTCGCCAACCGTACGATATTGACGCTATTATGTCATCAATTTTTGTAAAAAAAGTGGGCTATTTAGGAATTGTTTATATCACTCTGGCAATTATACAAAAAGTAAATCATTTTTTGGACAGATTAAAAAGATTAAATTCCGGAATAACTTCATTAATAAAAATAAAACTAAAACGAAAACAGGAAGGTTAGTACTTTTTTATTAAACTTATTGCTACATAAATAATATTTGTGGCGGATAATTATAAAAAATTTATTGGGTGTTAACACATATTGGAAATCTCACAGAATTTATCTCATAAAATCGACCTATCGGTATACACATGGTAAGAACTTATAGATTCTTATAGATCCATATTTAATGTATTGCAATATTTGTTTTTTATTTCTATTATAATAATTCTAGGCCCAGCGGACCTAAGCACATTAGTCAAAAATGACCTTTATTTATCATTATTGCAACGTGTCCATTTTTCAAAAGCTCACAACCAAACTAAAGCATAAAGTCAACTTCACCTGTTGACCGACGAAGAAAACACATTTTATTTACATTAACTTTTTTACATTATATTATTTTACATTTATACAAAAATTATTTATTTTACTTATATTCAATTTAGCTAGCCTAGTTTATTGTACACAAATGCAGAAGAAAAGTTGCGATAACGTAACAGTTTGAAATTGTCTCGTGTTTACACCAATCAAAAGCCGGGAAATGTCTTTATATAATGCTTTACTTATGTGCTTAGGACCGCCGTCGATTATACTGTTCCATTTTTTATCATAAAAATAAATTGTGTAAAAAGTATCGTTATTATTAATAAATAATTATTACTAATCCCAATTATAATAATATAAAGTACTTTTGACGTCACGCAATATAAGATATATGTATATACAGATAATTTATTTTAAAATGCAACATTATGGTTCATCACTTCCATGGTTACTCACTATTGTCAAAAAATGACAGCAATGTAATATTTGTCCATTTTAAAATGCAACATTATAAATAGTATTGCAGCACAGGATATACCTCCAGAACACATCACTAGAATATTGCCAGAGTGTGAATGGGGATATTTTTTAACATTTGTTACATGAAAGTTATGAATTTTTGTAAGCTAAAGTTTGTTAAGATGTACAACATTCAGGTTTTGACTATTTGTTAATCGTATGTAGGCTAATTTATTGGAAATTAGTTTTGATAATACAAAACTACAAATTTTATATGTTGCATTTTAAAATGGACAAATATTACATTGCTGTCATTTTTTGACAAAAGTGAGTAACCATGGAAGTAATTGACTATATGTTGCATGTTAAAATAAATTCCCTGTATATACCGTGAGTATTTTTTAACGTGAAACATTGAAGTTATCATATTTATGGCTACGACTTGACATTTGATTGACATCAACGTATTTGCCTGTCCCATTTAAAATGAAACATAGGGAACGAATTTGACTTTTGACAAGACGTCAATGGAAGTTAATTTTGTTTGAAGAATTATATCTGCTGTCTATATTAAATTTAGTTGTAGAAAAAATATTGTGTGCACCTTGTGCCCGAGGATTTTCTGACTTAACTAAATTTCTTACAATATTTAAATATACCTATTACTTCTGTCAAACTCATTCCCTGTGTTTCATTTTGAATGAGACAGGTAAATACATTGCTGTCAATCAAATATCAAGTCGTAACTTATAGGAAAATTAATTTTGTTTTAAATAATTATACCTGTTTTCTAAAAATTAAATTTAGTAGTAGAAAAAATATTGTGCGCACCTTCTGCCCGAAATATGTTTAGTGCTCTCGAGTGGTTTTCTGACTAGGCTAAATTTTGACAATATTTAAATATAATACTTATGTCATATTCGTTCCCTATGTTTCATTTTAAATGGAACGGGCAAATACATTGCTGTCAATCAAATGTCGAGTCGCAACCATGGATATAACAAACCCTATGTTTCACGTTAACATATACTCACAGTATAAAACTCTAGCACATTAAAATGTTATAAACTACCCCCATTATTCGTTGCATATTTGGCTCGTATTCGAAATACAAACTCTGGCAATAAAACCCTTATATGAGCTCATGAATCCCTAATATAATAAGCAGAAAATAATGCCGATTTAAAAATAATTACCCCAGGATTAGCTCCGCTGGGACGCCTCTGGCAAGGATTATGAGTTTATGGGCATTAAAGGATTATCCGATTAATTCATATGCATTACTCTACTTTAAATTAAATTAAAAAGTAGCAAAGGGTAAATTTACTGACGATGCTTTTTTTATGGTTTATGTATGGAGTAGACTTTATACTGTGTTATAAATTAACCGCGAAAAAATTTAATGCTTTAAACTTTAAGATTACAATAATGACATATTAATTGAACTGTATTAGTTTTTAATTTACTGTTCGCGATGAATATACTTTATAGGGAATTAAGAAAATCGATTAGAAATTGGCTCGAATGTGCTTTTTTTTAAAACAAAGAATACATGCACTATTGACTACTTACGGCAGCTTATGTGTACATTTAACGTGACACGTGACAGTGATATTTATTTGAAGGTGACAACCAAAGTGACTGGTTATAAAATTATTTAGTATTACTTCAAAAAAAATTTTATTTTTCATAAAATTATGTATATCTGTAGAGTAACATATATTTTTCATAATCTCAGGTTAAATACATGACCCCATGGGTTGTTATATATTTTTAGACATTAACTTGTTTTTGTAATTAAAAACGAGTTGTCACAAATAAAATGTTCTCTCCAAGTCTTATAATTTAAACTTTAAATTTATCTCAACTTGAGATACGACAAGTAGTGAATCAAACCAGTAAATTCATTCTCATTCATCTTCAAACATGTATCAATAAACTTATAAGGTTAAAAGAAACTGTAAATATATTTGAAACAGTGCTGATATTTTACAATTAATTATTGAAGTACGTATAATATATTGAAAAAACGTGACGTGTAACAGAATGTGACGTAAAAGTTTATATAAATAATAACTGTATATTGATAACTGAATCTGTTTTGACATAAAAAATACAGAGCTTGCAGCACAGGAACAGGATGGATTAATTGATAATTATTTGATATGCAAATTTAGATATTAATGTTCAAGTTTTGTAGCATACTGCAGCAATGTTAAATTTGCTAATAGATAAATATAATAAAAATATACAATTTATAAAGAACAAAAATAAAAAAATTAGGAACTACAGTATCCATTTAATTGACCAGTTTATATCAGTAACGTAGCTGATGGATAAAACTGTTTTCCTATACTGTATAAGCCACGTGCTGTATGTTATTTGACGTCACAGAGGTGGGGGACGTTTTCTATGACTATTTCTGCCACCAATCTTTTTATTTAATTAATTATAAGGAATAGCGTAGTTGCGAAAAAAATAAATGTTATTTTTTCCTATTAATTATGAAATATAAACTAATTCTAAACATATTAATGTAAAAATTATTAGAAAATATAAAACTTTTCATTCATAATTTCCATAAGTTCGCGGTGGAATTCTTGTGACGTAGACTTTTAATAATTATATAGTCCGACCAAGTCTGTATGACTCATACAAGCTTGTTAGAATACCACGACAAAGCGAAGATGTTGAATTATATTTAATTGTATCGTACACGTATTTACAGTATAATTCTAAAAGAAAAATAACAGATACAAAAGTATTATTTAATAGTATGTATATTTTATAATTATTTACTTGAATACCAGATATTTTCAAGATATTTAATTCTTATATAGACAACTTCATAATTTTGCCACCAGGTGGTTGCACATTCCAGAGAATGTACATGTCATTTTTAGTGACATAACCTATGTTTTTCGTGTTAAAATCATATTTTTTTTTCTTTTCTATATCAGCAGATTTAAAACAAGGTAATGAAACTAATGAATTTGTGTGAAAATGAATAATTTCTTTTGAAATAGTGCTTCTCTCAAACATATAAATTGTTTCAAATAAAAATGGTACAGAGTGTACAACCGAGAGTGTACCGCTAGGGCAAGAAAAACTGTGATTGGTATTAATAACACTCGTCACCACGGGAAAATTTGAAATAAGAATTTATTTTAAAAAAATTATATTTTTTTATTGAACAATTCTTTCAGAAAAAAATAAATTGGAAAATGCGCAACTACCCTATTGTGTTTATCTTTAAAACATATGTTCCGAGATTAATAAAATATATTATTTTCTATAAAATATATAGAAAACGTATAAATACATACCTGCAGAAAATTCTTTTAATAACATAAATCGCGAAAAAATATATTTAAAGGTATTTTTCGAAGAGAACCTATTTTGACCTTCAAGTAATGTTCGATTTCTTTTTACCTGATTTATTTTTTTAATTGTCCTAAGTGCTGGAATTTAATCTTTAAATTTTGCGTGTTATGGTATTCATTTAATTTGTGTCCTGATCCAAGAAATATATACAAATATGTAATAATTTGGAAAACAATTTGAAGATGAAATTGACAGCTGTCAAGATTTAAATGTACTTTGAAATAGGCCATGCAGAAGCGTAATCGTCGCGGCCCTGGATACGGGTTTTTAATCAGTATCTACTAATTCTGCAACTACCAGCCAAGTAGAAATTATCAAAGAAGAAATATCAGTGGATGGCTGTATTTTACACTTTCGCTTTTGATATTACTTTTATACTCGTTTATACTACTTGTAATTCGTGGATAAAATCAAATAAATACCAAAATCTAATGGCTTCTTTTTATATTAGAACAAGGTAGAAATACAAGATTTCAAAATTTTATAAATAATAGATAGTATTTGAGTTAGAGCATTGACAAAATCCATACACATACACACACATACACATGCAGACATCATCGTGAAAATGTTAAAATCCGATTCTAGGGACCTTAAAACATGGTCATTTATCAAAATATCGATATGCGATTTTTTGCACCCCCCTTACCAAGGGTAGCAGGAGGTAAAAAAGCACGGATAATCGTTTGATGCGGCATGAAAGACAAATATTTATCACTAATAATATATTCCTACTTATGTTAATTTATGCGATGACGTTTCGGCAGAAAATAGAACAAATCAATATCGGCACTCCAGCGCCATCATTCACATTAAACTCTCCAGCACAAATTACTATCAGAAGGAGTTTCTAATTAATCGTTTTATAAAAGGAGGATCGTGTACAGATCTTGTCTAAGATTTCACCCTCAGTTTCCAAGTTCTAGGACTCTTACAATAGACTTGTTAAACAATCAAAACATTGTACAAGGTATGTTATAATAAACACCTTGTTATAACGTCATCTTAGTAATTAACTAGCTATTATAGTGCGAACAATGCGAAGGATATAGTACGTGCCCCATTTATCTTGTAGATTTTCAATACCTACTTCGGAATAATATCAGGTCGGTATGAGGGTTTCTATAGGGGATCGATAGCTGTCATTGAGAATTACGATATTGCATTGTGAACTCATCAACTAACTACGGAGAACTATTTCCACAGATATTTCCATACATACATACAGGAATTTGGAATTCATCATTCATGGGTCGTTTTTTTTTTTACTCGTAATCATCCATTCAAAGCTTTACTTTTATTTATTAAAGTTTCCGAATATAAAATACCAGTTATTCGTGAATTACTATGAAAGTGATTTATGAGCATAATCATATTTTGAAAAATACTATAGTACTGCTTTTCATTATGCTGAAGATAAAAAGTTAATTAATAAATTATTGGTTATTTTTACAACACCCTACATTTAATTTTTTCTGACGAAATCTCTTTAATAAAGCAACGCTTTAAAGATGTGTTTTCGAACGTTTTGGATATGGTGTGAAGCTAGCAACCACAAACATCTGCTTCATTAAGCACAGGCTAATGTTAGCTGCTGCAAATGACAGCTGTCATTCCGCAACGAAGTAACATGTAGACCTGTAGAAAATTTAATAATATACTTTTTCTACGACCACCATGAAAAGTTGACATTTGTGCTCTATTTTGTCATCGTAAAGTTGATGGTTACTAAGGAACGAGAAAAAAAATACTTTACCGCGTGTCTCCCATAGGAACGCGCGGTAAAGTGCTCAATTTGCTCGCTTAGATAAATACATATTTTTGCTGAAATCTTAATTTATTAAAATAATACTTACGAAATCTAAAATATAGGTTAGGTTCATTTTTACACTAGAAACGTGCTACAAACAACATACCTAAAGTTAGCTACATTACCAATTTAGTTAGGTTAGGTATTTAATTATATGTAATAATATAATAACAACTCTACTGGTGAATGTACATTGTATTACAACTTTAAATATTTAATAACACACATTTCATAATTAACAAATTTATTGGATTTAATTATTGGCGGATAATGTTAAAATTAAATGTGCACTTTTGGCAGTTTTGTATATTCATTCCAGAACTTGAAAACAGCTGACGAAGATAAATTAGATTCTGTGACTATGACACTCACTAGAGTTTCAGTTCTTAACTACTAGTGCATGTTGATTTTAGCATGGAGTAAATGGATCAAAGAGAAGATGATTTCATTAGATTTTTACAAAAAGTAAGCTAGTAAAACATTTTCACTGTAATTCTTGATTTTTTTAACTTACACCATTCAATGGAGAGGTTATAATTCTTTTCGTATAATGCTTTTGATTTTGCAGATAATAAATTCAAGGAAGTATTTTGCGCCGTTTCAAATATATCTGGAGGAGTGCAGCAAAAATCATCATCTTTTACTGACAGAATTTTGTATTTATTTACTTGGATACTCACATCGTCATGGTTACACATAACACAAAACAGAAATTGGTTGAGGTTGAATTGAACTTACTAAATAAGTATTATTATTTTTTTCTATTTTGGTTAGTAAAGTCGTAGAAAAAATTATGTGTGCATCTCTAGCGTAAAGTATCTTTATTGCTCTCGCTCGATTGTAGCGCTCGCTACGCTCGCGCTTCAATTTTCGAGCACGAGCAATAAAGATCCACTTTACGCTCTTGATACACAAATAACTAATTTCGTACTCACTGCCTAGAAACTAATGTTTTCACAGCCAACTCAATTTCCGAAAGGCCTTATTCCCGCGCTATTGTTTTACTTCCCGCACTAGTGTCTCAATGGAAACTACTTTGATCGAGTAGCTTAAAAGTGCTATTTTATTTGTTTTGTACATTGCAACAAATTTAATATAAGAACAATAATTTAGGAAAATTAGTTGAAAGAATAAAAATTATTTAAATAAAATCAGAATCATTGCTAATTTTGACATTTTAATACTACTAACGCCATCTATTAGAAACTAAAGAATCGAGAATGATGAACATGGCGGCCATACTGTATGCTGCACACAATATTATAGATAATACGTTAGTAGGTATTAATATACAATAAAAACAACATTATTATTATTATTATTATTATTATTATTATTATTATAATTATTATTATTATTAATAGGTATAAGAATATATTTTATTTAAAGATAATTTAATATGTATTTATACTTTTCTTTGTTTTAGGTAGTGATATGTTCCTAAATTTATAACCATACTACTATACATATGTACTATCAAAATAAAATAAGACCTTAAATTTAAGAAATTGTATACAGTTTTAAAAATGCTCCGTGGTATTGCAATAATTATTATACATATAAGTATATTTTGTATCTGACAATTAGTGAAATTGATGGTTCTATTTGACGCGACGACATGTTCTGCGTAACATCTATCGAAGGTAGAACTGTTTTATAATGAATTCGTTCGTTACAAAAAATCTTGTAAAATACTTATGCGGAAATCTCTTCCGTGCATTCGCCTAAATGAAATACTGGCTCAGGTTGCTCGCTCGTACTTCAAACAAAGGCTCATGCACGGAAGTTCATGTTTCCGCATTTGTATTGTAAATATCTATTTTTTAATTACATAAATACCGAGAAAAATATGTTTTGCAAGGAAAAAACTTCGAACTTAAATAAAGTGCGCTTTTTGTTTATTGATTAACACTATATTTCATTAGGTTCTTTCTATTTTTGGTAGAGTAGAAATACCAGTTTTAAAAATTTTATAATTGCAAAATTTGAGTACGACCGCAGACAGTGCCTAAGGATACAGATATATTCGGGTCTATTCTGTAACTTAATGGTTAATTTTTAACAAGTGGTTAATATATATTTACACACCAAGTGAGCTAAGGTAATGTTTATTCATGAGAAGAAAGTTTAGCTCACGAGCCCGTAATGGCGAGTGAGTTAATTTCTTCGAGTGAATAAACATTCTTAGCTCACGTGGTTTGTACAACATTTTATTCAATTTTGACGAAATAGTAATAAAAACCATTATAATAATTAATTTTGACAAAACAAAAAACTAATCAGTTAGTAGACTGTGCATGACAATCGTCGATGATAGATGTCAAGTCATCTATTTAAAAAACTTTATTGTCTGTCATTTGTGCCGTGAAAAATAATGAAAATGGCTGATAATGTCTGATAAATACTATGGTAAGTATTAATTTCATGCCTACTGTTATTTTAAATGCATTATTTGTTGCAGAGTGAATTAAAAAAAATGTGAGAGTGATTTAAAAATTTTTATATGCTGGCGTATCATAATAAGAACATTATAAACCTCAGTTTCAGTACTCTAATGGCTTTCATTATAGTACTCAGTACCATAATGAAACCATTATGGTACTCAGTATCATAATGAAATTATGTAAAAATGTAACAAAGAAATTCGCAGAATTATTTAATTACAATTTAATTATTGTAAATATTTATAATACATTTTCTACAATTGGTAAGCGTAACACCAGGCAAAGAAGTCGAAAGTGTTTCATTTGTTTGATTATTAATTTGAACATTGTTTTGAATATTCTGCTGCATTGGTATATTCTTTTTACCCAGAATTGCTGCAGATATTTTTTTCTTATTCTCTGCGGAATTTTCTATGTATCCTTCTGCAACTGTATTACTTCTCCATCCTCCGTGACGTTTAACAGTTTGAATATCTGCTCCGGAATCTGCTAACAAGGAGGCGGAAGATCTTCTAAAGGAGTGGCCAGTGTATTCCTCCGGGTTGGGAAGCTTAAGAAACGTAGCGATGAGTTTAGGCATATTTCCAAATGTGTGAATTCCTACTGGGAGCGTTGTACATTTATTGTTTCTATATGACACAAAAAACGAGAATGGGCGGCATGCTTTGGACGCAAGGCGGCATATTTCCTAGTAAGTTCTACCATATTCACACCTTCAACACTTCCAGATGTAACAAAAAATTCCCGAGCAATTTTAGTTTTAGTGTTAGGAATAACAATTCTAAAAACTTGATCTTGATCAGTTACATCTTCTACAAGTAAATCCTTCAGTTCTTCCCTTCTACATGCTCCACTTAATCCAATGATGAACACTACCTAAATATAAAAGATTGATTAAATAATAGAAAAAAATATTATTTTGATTGATTTTTTTTTACCTTTATCGTTAAAAACTGTTTATCATCTGCATCTAACAAAAACTTTGCGATGTCTTCTTTGGTAAAAATTCTAGACTTCTTAGCTCTATAGCCTTCGGATTTCCGCTTCAAAAATGCGACCAGGTGTATATATTTGCTGATATCAATGTTCTTCTTAATTGACAAAACACTTTGTAACATGGAGTAATACGACCAAAGGGACGAGGATTTTCTGTTTTTGGCCAACTCTTCAAAATATGCCAGTAACACTTTCTCATTTGTAATATTTTTCACCTTCTTCTTTATACACCATTCTTCGTAACGGTTGAACGTCATTTCGTAAGTTGCTTTAGATTCTTGTGGTAAAAGTGATGAAACAACATTTTGCGCTGAATTTTCTATATCAGAAGGCAAACTTTCTTCAGAATCACTCATTTTTTGCCGAAAATCACAGACCATATACATACACTATTGTCAAACCTTGTTTATTTGTAAAAAAGTAATTTGTTACTATGTGGTTACCATAACTCCATATAAAGAAAATATCAAAATCAGCATATCTGATTTTTTAGATTTAATTTTTTGGGACGTCAAAAAAATAATGTATTTTATTTTCTCATTGATTTACGCCAGCATATAAAATTTTGTATGTTATACGGATCATAATGTCAAACATTATGGTACACGCCGTGTTATCAAACTCGGCTTTGCCTCGTATGATAATCTTCACGACTAGTACCATAATTATTGACATTATGATCCTTATAACATAAATAACTATTAATTCACTTGTGAAAAAAGTGTTACTTATAATTGTTGCTATGGAGTTAATAATGACAGTTTAAAACGTCAAAATTGAATAAAAAAAAATAACACAATCAACTATGTTGACATATAACAAAAATTTGGAATATTAAATCAATATTTATTGGACTTTTTTAAAAATAGTTGTTAAAAATTAACCACTGATTTACAGAATAGGCCTAATTATCAGATGTACCACAAGCTTTGTTTTAAATCGCTGTTATTTTGATAAATTTATGTGATATTATTTAGTATTGTTATTTTTATGTAACATTTGACAGTTTTCAAAGCAGCGTTTAAAACATATGTTTGTCCGTGCTTGTGGTATCGGCCTTGTATTGGCACACCTACAAATGAGCAATAAGTCGTATTTATTCTTACATCTTTTAAGTGAAATGGACGTTAGGTTTATTAAAATTTAAAGTTGTGTTCTTTCTACTTAGGAAGTGAATCTTTATTATTATGGTGGAATAAAGATTATGAGCATTAATTCTTTCTGAAATTAAAAAACATTAATTAAAAATATTTAGGTTTCTTTACGATTCATAAAAGTAAATAATGATCTTCTTGATAATTTTATACACGTTTTATTTTCCTCGCTCCTTTTCGCGTTAAACTTCGTCGAAATAAATAATTGAATTCCTTCTCTGGCTGTAAACATGGCAATTTATCTGGGACTACAATTAAAAATGTAGCCATTTATACAGATAGCATGCATTTATGTAGCGCCGCGTAAAAACGCGCGTATCAGTGGAGATATCAAAAAATCTACTGGAAGAAAAAATAAATGGGCCGACATGATAAATTATCCGCACTTTTCAGCGGTGGAATGACGTCGGGCCGGAGAAAAAATCACAGATATGACGCGGGAATTGTGAGTGTTAATGTAGCTCACCCGCACAAAAACAAGAAGAAAATAAGATAAAGATTATATTTACCTATCTAGTCTATATCAAATTTATGATTATTTTATCAACAAACACTAAAAATTAGTAAAGAATTAGAAAACACTCGCTATGTGTCACACAATGAATTATGAAAAATTATAGATTTGAGCATCTGAATTAACCTTCCGGTCATCATCAGATGCTGGCCGTGCCAAGCCAGTAACCACAGACGCGTTTCGCTGTTCCTGCAGCTCACTAGTGTGGTGTAACTGCCATCTCTTTGCTGAGATAATCCACTAACTTTCATAATTCATTGTGTGAAACATGGCAAGTGTTTTCTAATTCTTTATTAGACATTCTTTCACTTTTAGTTCGCTATTCTACTTTTGTTTTCCCCTAAAAATTTGGCTTTTTAGTTGGTGTTTCACAGTTAAAATAGTTATTTTCTGCTGATAGTTGGTTAATGAATGGGTTCCATTAATGCATCGTTATTAATGATCGAAAATCGGTCACTTTAATGTGTTCTTAGGTATGAATGCTATGATGATTGTGGACAAGGCGAAAGAGGAATGTTGTTAAAGAGTGAAGTGAGTCAGCTGAGCTCTTACTCGTATCCCTTTTCTTATTGTTACTATTGTTTTCGGGTTTTTGCTAACCCACTAAGTGGGACACGCGTGATTTTATATATGTATGTATGTATATATGAATGTATTTTCTATTAAGAAATGAAAGATAGCACTGCTAAACAATAATTAAACTTTAGCTGCCAAATTACAGAAAATTAGTGATTCTGAAATCCTGCGCATTTTTCGCAATTTTGCATGAAGTTTTAAAAATTTAATGTTTTAATTATATTTCGCATTGCGGCAATTGGCTATTTACGGCACACATTTTGAGTTTGAAAGTACTTATTTCCACAAAATTGTAGAAAATAGTATATTCTACAAAAAGTAATGGAGTGGGTCATAGTCCACACGAGCAAAAAGTTTGCGAATGTAGATAATACTATTCCGTGCCGCGTTGTAGACTATACTTTCTCCAGCAAGATTATAGAAATTATACAAATATGTTGATTAGTTATGTATAATATGGTATTAAAAAATCAATTTGTTTTACACCAGTCCATGAATTGCTGATAAAACACAATTCATATCTATCTTTTCATTTTTTTGGAAATAACTGGTCTAGTGTATACTTAGTAAGTTTCCTTATTACGCCTGAGTTTATTTGCGATTAATATCAGTAATCAAAGAATTAATTGCCTTTATTTATTGGTGATTTTAATTATTATGGATATTGTGATTTAATGTAAATACATATCCATATCAACAAAGATATGCGTTGATAACTAAAAAAATGAAATATATTCATAATGTCGTATTTAATTCACAAATGTCATCTTTCATTTTATTCAAAATAGAGCTTAAAGATAGATGTCGAAAAAAACCATCGACATTTAAACTAATGGACCAAGTGTCTCCTATTCATTTATTGTTAGAATATTGTTCCAACATAAAAGGATAGAGATATATATTCTGTTCTTCAACAGTACGGAAGTTCTCAGTTAAAGTATACTGCGCATACGTTCGTACTCATTGTACATCTTTTTCAGCCATATGCAAACCTCTATACATCGTTCTCTATCACTAACTAGTTGTCAAAATCTACATTTGACGTTTCGTGACTGTTTGTGTATTATTTACTTTTTTGGAGAACATTTACAATTATTTCTGTCAATATATACGGAAATGTGTTGTGAGGTGTGTATGCGACAAAATAATGGGGTCAGTCAGCAATATGTACGCGGTTCAGCTGTGTCATTTCATATGTAAGTTCTTATTAATTATTACTTGTCCCCTATAATATATTTATATAATATATTATATTAAAAATATATAATGAAACTAATTATGCACAAAAAAAATAAAATCATACTCTTAGCGATTATGCACCAAGTATAACAAGTTAGGGACAAATCAATTTTTTTATTTTGCCGCGTTTTCTTAACTTCCGTACCGTTGAAGGATAGAGATACTGTGTCTGCACCGTTATGGCGGGACAAGCGTTTTGCTCGTACACTGCGTCTATTAGTTTAAAGGTCGATGAAAAAAACTGAATACTGCTGGACAGTAAAGATATTCAATCCCAGAATGCAACAAATTCGTGTGATAAACATTTCGTTTTGTGATTACTATATTTCATTACTCATTTGTAACATAAATAACTAATTTTTAATGTTTAATAAAGATTTATATGCGTATACAAAAATAGACAAATGATATCCCAAATGTAAGATACGTGTTAGATAAAATTTTGTTATAGAAAAACGTTTAGCATGTATTTGTTGTAGACATACACATTTATAATGACATTCATTATTAATTGTATATAAATTATAATGCTCTGTGAAATATATACTAATAATTTATTTTTTTGTTCTAGGTAAGTCAAACAATAAATTTCTAATGGTTCTGTTCTTATATCGTGGTAAGTTATATTCATTTAAATAATTTTGAACTAATTAGGGGAAAATAGAATTAAATCTTACCTAAACTAACCTAGCTATAACTTAACCTTATCAAATTATTAAAATATCTTTAATAATATAATGTATCAGCATTACGGGGTATTACCCTTTTCTGGGTGTGCCAGTCTGCTTTATCACAGATATCGGTAATGACGATGACATATTTGTACCGTGCGGGCGCTTACCAAGCGTCACCTCACGGGTACTCATTGCTGGCGTGAAGCGTGCACCACAGGGATCACGTTTGTGCCATTTAAAATTCGAAACATTTGACGTCGGTGGGGATCGAACCCGGTCATTTGCTTTTGTCAACGCAAAATGTCACTTTGTATAAAAACGGGCACTGTCCGAATTTCTAGCTATAAAATGTTGAGAAATGTCACTTGTCTACATTCTTAATGGGAACGTTTAATCAGGAACTAATGGCGCTGTAGTTACTTACACATTTACCGCCTCCACAAGTCAATCTGGCAAATAAAATAGGGCATTCATTTACAAAAACGAAAGTAAAAAATGTTAGATTAGATTGAAGCAATAGCTCAAGAAGAATTGAAAATTACGATAAATTAAAATTTAAAAATATAATCATTATTTATTGAGTAGTACTGTAAGTACAAAGTGTACATCTTATTATTTTTTGTTATGGTAAAGAACCCCGTTGAGACGATTGTAGATATATTTTTGTGTGTGTTTCAAGTGCAAATGGACATTGTCGATTACGAGAAAATGCCTCGCTCCTACTTCTCTACTTTATCGTTGAGTGCAACAGCCGTTCACGTATTGCCCCTTCATTTCAGAGTTACAAGCATATATGTGAATAGTCGCTTATAGTATTGGTGTGCGAAAACCGACTATGTTGCACATGTGAACTATATTTACTGACATCTTAAATAGGATCTTTTACTTCTTTTAGTTGTTTTTTCCAGTTACAATAGATGCCATGTCTATCTAGAAATTTTCATGTTAATAATTTTTAAAATGTTTCTCCTAATTATTTCGAAACTAATTTTTTGCACATGGACTGTTGTGGCATTAAGCCATTCAATTATTTGTATTGAGATATTTCACTACATATGGATGAGGTTATGTATCAACGTCAAACCTTTGACAAGAAAGCACTTTCGTTTAACTTCCATAAGCGTATCATTGCTGTCAATAGTTTTTCTTTGATTCTTTTTGTACTTTGACTTTTCTTTCAGTGTTTATTATTATTTTGGGTAGAGTATATATGCTTGTTTCCTGTTTTATTAATTGTAGTAGTAGATTAATTATTATTTTTCATTTTAAATACTTTTGTTAGTAGTTTCTAAGTTGTCTTCATATTTAGTTTCTTACTTAGGGCCAGTTTTATAATAAATATTAGATAATAGTAGTTTCATTAATTGTAAATATCAGTTCTGTTTTCCAATATTCAAACTGTTCGCGCTTATGTAAAAGCATACGAATAAAATAAAATTTCACCACCAGGTTCGCATTCTTATTTACATATCCTAATGGCTACTATTTTTTCATGTTTATCAATGTGAATACTTATTTTTACCTCTCGCTAAGAGAGGTATTGGATTAATGCTAAAATTCGCATATCCAGATTTTAGTGAATAAGCACAATTTAAGGTCCCTAGAATCCGATTATAACATTTTTAAAATTATGTCTGTGTGGATGTGTGTATGTGTGTGTGTGTATGTGCGCGCGTGTGTATGTATGTCTGGATGTTATAGACACGATTCCTCAAAAACTATAAGACTTAAAAAATATTTAACTGCAGTTTCTTCAGTCTGACATTCCTGGGAAAAACTGAAAAGGTTTTGGTAACAATTGAACAATCGGAAGTAGTAGTTTCTTAGAAAAATTCTTCTAAATATAATTTTTTGGAAGTTTTTTTTTCATTAAATATTGAAGAACATAAAATTCTCCATCTAATACACTTAAAATTTTTGTTATATCTTGTATAGATTTAGAGATAAAGACACTATAATATATAGAGTAATCTACGCGCAGAGGCTAAGGCACTAAGGAAACCAGTTGACAAATTCCAATGTTTATAACATAGTTTGTTAATGACATATGTCAGTGTCAAAAATCAACAGTTTTAGTGACATTCTGATAGCTTTTTCTGGGAAGTATATTTAATCTTTCTTATTGTATTATTGATTAAATATTTGAAATTATAGGTAAAATTGTGGTAAAATGCATATATCCATCAGCACCGCCAATCTGGTTAATGAATTGGAAGAATCTCTGACGTTTAGAAACTTCCTCATACAATGAAAAATAGATGTAATTAGATTTATACGTGTGCAGAAGACATGTTAAATACAATAAAAAACAATATTTGGGTAAAGTTCTGTAATATTTTGTTATAAAACGACGGTTCGAAAGCGAAGTGCAATACAATACTTACATAGTCTAATATGGAAATGGCGAGAGGTCTTGTGCTGGCCACAACAGATTTTTAGCATTTGGTATCACAAATTGTCGCCACTTGTGTTCATTACAACACTAATGTAGAAATATTTCCTCACAGTATGTCGAACTATTATTATTTTTAATTTATATTAGATTGCTGGAATAGATAAAAGTTTCACCATATCAATATGGAAAGCAATATAATTATTAAGTGCATTATCTTTATCCTTATTAGTTTTGGTCAAGCTCTCTTGTGCTTTAGTCGTCAGGCTCGTTGTCGTGGAAAGGATGAGCTTTGTTTCGTGCGGAGCTTTGCTTTGGCTACAGCTAAAGCCCTCGACTTGCAACACAACAGGATGATGTTCTGTGATTCCGACTCTTGTTGTGCTCTCCAAACAAATTGGTGCATTAAATTAATTTTAAGTGCTATTACCTCTCGTATACTACCATTTTGAGCACACTCCACGTAATTGAAACTGTTTTTATTATTTCCTTTGTATTACTGGTTAATAAATTTCATAGAATTAAACACTTTATTAAAAATTGTGGACTGCTATTTATAAATAGAGAAAATATTTTGTTTATAGTTTCAACTCTTCCAAACAGTATTGAGTCAGGAGCTAAAAATATCTGAAAGTAAATTATAATGCTGAAATATGAAGACATGTAAAATATCTAAGAAAACATGGAGATGAAAGTAGTGATGACATATTCACTTTTCAGAATTTTTGAAGCAAAATATTTCAAGTAAGATATTCCAAAGTGTTTTAAAAAATTGAAATACTCCACACTTTATGTATTTACAATTCTATTGCTAGGAAGAGTGAAATGAAAGATGTGTTACAATTTTTCCTATTTGGCTTTAATTTACTTTTTCCCTTGATTGTTTATTGTGTTTCTTTAGTGTTTTAGTGAATTCCATTATTAAATAACTTTGTTATTTGTGGTATCATAGGGCACTGGAATATTTTTATCTTCCGTCACCTTTAGGTAAGGAAGGTATTGTCTTTGGTCAAAAAATACTGTGGTGATAATGAATAAACACGTTTTAGGGTCTCTACAATTTTGCTAGTTTTACAATGATGTCTAAATGTGTGTGTATGTGCGTGTGATAAAAATTTCTCCGACGATAACTCCAATACTACAATTCTAAAAATTATAATTCTCTCGTATTCCTCTTCTTTACATCTATATGAAGAGCTGATCAGAATTTGGTTATAACCGGTCAGCCGGAAGTACCTTTATTTGATGTTCTTCTTGAAAAAACGCAGTTAAATATAATTTTTTGACATTTTATGTCATTATCAATATAAAACAATATTTTATGGTCTATACGGTTTGATTATACATTTTATTTCATAATCAATAGATATAGAGTTAAGGAATTATAAAAAGATTAACTTTCATAAATCATCCAGCTTTGCTATAATCATAGAAACAGTTCATAAATTCAAATAATTCTAATTGACAGATGTCAATATCAAGTGCAATTTCATAGTTTATATTCGTGTTATAATTTTATTGAATTTATAGAAGTCTCGGTATGGAATTTGTAGAAAATAGTATGTATGTTCTTGTTCCAATTTCACTGGATATATAGAATCTGTTCCAAGGAACTTTTGGTATTAGATTTGTACAAAATACATAGAATTGACGGAAGATAATGTAATGGCCACATCAATTTTTTATACAATTCAATTAATATTTAACAAATTTTGAAAAATACGGGTATATTATTAAAATTCTTCTTCTCGAAACCGTCAATAAAACTGAATACGTATTCAAGGCTATCTTGAGCCATGAAAGTTCTTGGATTATGTTAATCTCACAGGTTTCAAATCCTCGACTACGGTTCGTTTTGGAATATGCCTACTCATCCTGTAAGAAATCACTTTCCTCGCTTATAAAGTAAATTACTATTTTGTCATATTTGCGAAATGTGTTTTCAGGTAAAGTTCATTCTACTTTCTTCAATTCAATGCCATCAACAGAGTTAACTCTTTCGGCCACCTCTTTTAATTCCAGTATCATCAACTTTTATCCTATGCAATCCATTAGATGTGTCCGGTATCAGTGTGTTATTGCTATTGTGAATTGTTCGTGATGATTATCGTAGTATGCGTCACTACCACGAAAGCCTGGAGCAAGGGATTTAGCCGGAGCCGAGTCGGTCCGGATTCCAGAGCACAGCAAATGATATGTAAAGTTCCCTCTACGCCAACAACCCGTGTAATCACACAAACAACACTGAATGGACAGCTTAGAAAGATACGAAATTGGGGACAATACTCGGATAATAACTGGAACTTACATGGATACCGAAAATAATGCTTCCTAGTTATGATTTTGTATTACGTTATGGAGACTTTATTCACCTACCCAAGGTGATTTTTGTGGAAAAGGGAGAAACTTTTCTTTTTCTTTAATTTTTTAATTGAACGTTTCGGGAATCCAATAGACTCCCATCAGCAAATTTACATGCCTAAGGCAAGATTTACATTTTTTGGATTTTTTATAAACTGTATTGTCTCAAAAAATCCCGAATGATCGTGGCCCGAAGGTCTTCACCTCCAGTCTTGGATTCTGAGGTAGTAAGGCATGTGTGCAAGTTTAACCTTTTCAGTTCAAACCAAATCCTGCCATCATGCAGTCGAATTTAATTAGTGTTTTACAATTTTAATTTAAGAGCATTGCCGGTCGCTCGGCGAAATCAGTTTTGTAGCTAGTATGACACTAGTGTGGACAAACTTCTTACGTTCCCCCACTACTTTTAAGATTGCTAAGTTTATTTCTCTCTGTCTGCTTTTATATATGTTTGTCCTTGTTTAAACATAAGGGGAAAACTCAGCCCGTGTTGTGAAGCAAATTGTTGGAGTGAGAGAGGACATGTGTGTAGTAGAGGGGGAACATATTCTCCTAACACTTTCTCCTCCATAGTCTATCGTTCCGATATTTAAAATAAGCGGCAAAAAGGGGTTTAGTAGAAATCAAATCACAGCTAAACTAAAACAGATAATTTAGATTTTTTTTCACAGACTTACTACTAAAGGTGGGCGCTATGGGGGTGACCCAAACATTTTTTGTATAAAGTACAGTTATTGTGTTAAAAATAAATTTTAAAATAGCCATTTTTATGATGTTTTTTGAACTAAATTTAAATGCAATAGAAATTAATAATTATGCAAAATAATTGGTCAGCCCCATGCATTGATCTATCTACCATACAATGGTATCAAGTTTGAAGTTATAACTTAATATTTACGAGTGTAGTTTGATTTCTACTAAAGTGCTGTTTAGCGTAGCACCGGCAATCGCCTTAAAACTATTTAACAACACATGCCTTATTTCCTCAAAAACCAAGAATGGAGGTGAAGACCTTCGCGGCACCATCACTCTTAGTTTTATGAGATAATACAGTTTAAAAATCCAAAAATGTGCATATCAGTGATGGAAATGTTACATATAAACAAAGTTTTGTACGTGTTATATGTAAACAAACGAATAAAATTGTAAATAAGTATAAAATAAATCTGAAGAAATCAATATTTAAGGTTAGAAATCAAACTGACAATAGTGACAGTGCATGTGACAAATGAACAAACCTCGGTGAAAAGTAGCATTACTGTTCTATATCGAGTACTATTACGCTGTCTTAAAATTAAATTATAAATGTGGTGAATTCCACTACGATACTTTACATTTTTGTTATACATTTGCTAGTTTTTAGAGTACTGACTATGATAACAAAGATATCCAAATATATTATTTCAACATTTAAAAATTACCTAACAATAAAAGTAAACCTATGTCTTGCTCTAAAAAGAATTCAGGAATATATTTTTATTAAAATATAACAAAATTTATTGTGGGAAACGCTAGGATATCATGTTTCTCTTGGAGGAAAATCGATTAGATTGTAATATTAGGTAATAAAACCTCTTAACTTTTCATTAAAATATTGAAAAAGAAAATTTGGTACGCACTTTGCGTTTCTAAAGCTTGTTTCCAATCGTTAAGCATGAAAGAATTTTCCTGATACTGTGCCTTGCTATCCTGTATGGTGAAAGGAAAATCTGTATGGAAATATTAGAAAGCTTGCGAAGAATAAGAAGTTTTTTAAAATAGAAGCACCCTTTTATACTCAGTTGAAAATTTGTTAAACTTGCTTATGAAACTTTTAGGAAAAAATTCTCCGCCTAAGAAGAAAGTTTGTATTAAATTTTCCACAAGGTCGCATAAGGCTATTTGCATATGACACCACGGTGCTTTCATTTTCACACACTGCATTATTAATTTTAATTTCCAGACGTCTCGTTTAAATATGAAAAATGAATAAGCATGTTCGTGATAGATTCTTAATATATTTAGCACTGTTAAATTCTTCTAAAATTGTAACATGACATACTCTGATAAATGATATACCTACTGCTACAATTACCATTAAAATATTTATTCATAAGAATATAACCTCATATTTCACATCTCAAAATTAACAATGGCCTAATTGATGATCCAGATTGTTTTCTGCTCCTATTACATCTTTTTTCTAAACCTATTTACTTTTTTATTGATGAATACATTAATCAGTAACAATTAGTAATGGGAAATTCCCGGGAATTTATTTTTAGGAAATATTTCGTGAGAATATTCCTGTATTTCCATATTGGGAATTTTTATGGAAAATTTAATTTCTTTTATATTTTAATTTTATGTAGTAACTAGGTAGGTATCTATTAAAATATTTCATTGCATATCTTATTACTTTACTTTTAAATAATAACATGAGTTTATTTTGCATTATACGAGTACGTATATGTCTGCAATATTTGCATACAGCAGATTTTCCTTGACTTTTGAAATGTTTCCATACTGTAGCTTTGTTTCTTCCAATTTTTCTAAATTATAGTATACTATAGCACGTCGCACGTCCACTTTACACAAGTATCTCTAACACACTGACTCAAAAATACATGTTGGATGCTTGTTGCAGCATGTTTGTACAGTTGTACTTACAATATAATATTCCCACATAAATTCCCTTTTAAGGAAATATTCCCTTAGATCAGGAATAGAGGGGAGACAGGGCATGCTATGTATTTCGCCGTAAGAAGACTTTCCAAATCATCATAGCGACTTTCGACCTTATTGAAATGTCAAAGTCAGCTGCAATAGCCCAATCGACCAGATGTGTTACATACGTATGCAGTCGAACGAATAAGTTTTCAAAATCAACAAGCGTCACCCGACGTTATCAATCATTATTTTGACTTCTGACGTTCTTGAATACATACGTCTTTAGTTTGATTCATAGTTTTCTTAGTTTTAAATTGTTTTATTTATGTTATGGATAATCAAGTATTTATTTAGATTTGGTCAACTGTAATATAACAATATTTAACTGGGCGACTAGCTATTCCAGCTGATTGAATAAGGGTCAAAATCGCAGAGATGATTTGAAAATATACGCGTGAATATGCCCTGTCTCCAGTGCCGGATTAACCATGAGGCGCATGAGGCGCGCGCCTCAGGGCCCGGGCCTTTTAGGGGCCCGGATATGGCACCATTTTGTCGTGTTTTTATTTTTTTAGAGTTATATTTTATTTACTTTATGAGTTTATTTCTCTTGTAATTGTTTTTCTGTTTGATTTTTGAAATAAATTATATTTTTGGGGTCTTATATATTATTCTAGGGGCCCGAAAATTGTTAGCGCCTCAGGCCCGAAAATACCTTAATCCGGTCCTGCCTGTCTCCCCTCTATTCCTGGTCTAAGAATATTCCCGTTGGGAACTTTCCCACCTCCCATCACTAATAACAATTATATTAAAATAAAAATATTTACTTATTCATTAAACAGAAATTTCAATTTTCGTCTGTTTATTATAACTTTATAACTGACAATATTGAAAACATAAAAATTACCAATATTAACCACAAATAATTCAATTTTTAAAAGGAAGTTTAGAATGTATAATTAATTTGTAAATAATAAATACAAATATTGAATTAAATCATTTAATACGGCTCATTGATGTAATCCAACAATGCCATTTTTGCATTTAATTTTGTCATTGTTGTAATTTATTTTTTTGACGTACTTATTTATTTAATATTGTTTTAAAATTAATGGTAGAAATAAAAAATTTGATTCCTTCTGGCCCAAGGGGGTGGGGGGCGGAAATGTGACCCCCACCCCTAGCGGTGCCCATGGCTCCTGCCATTAAAACAAGATCCTCTTTTACTTTTTATCTTTCTTCAGCCCGTACAAATCTCTTGATGTCCTCTCCACTTTATCGCGTGCAGTCTTTACAATAATATTTTTTCTAGTGTAGATGTCTTTCTCCTTGATTTTAAGAGCTCCTTTAACGAAGTCCATAAAATGTGTAAATGAGATACATTTGTTTTTGTTGTAACCGTAATTATATCCTTCAATTTGTATTTTGCTTTTCGCTACCCTTTAAATAGGCTTTGTTTCTTGGGTACCGTATAATTTTAAATAAGTTAGAATTAATAATGTGCAATAAAAATAGCTCATTGAACTGTTCTAGAGTTTAATGACTGAGACCTTCCTCAAAACATTAATCATGTATAACAAATATTGACACTATATGTCTGAATAATCAATTTTCTCAAAAAAATAGCATTTCATAGTAAAATCTTTATAATTCGACGTTTATAACCTTTGATGGTGACTTTTTAATAAGTAAGCACGTTTTAGGGTCCCCAGAATACGATTTTACTACTTTTATGATTATGTGTGTGTGTGACAATTTTTTCTCCGATGATAACTCCAACACTACAATTCTAAAAATTACAATTCTTTCGTAATCCTCTTCTTTACATCCATATCAAGAGCTGATTAGATTTTGGTTATAATTATTCATTGGAAGTTCCCTTTTTTGAAGTTAAATATCGTTTGTTGACTAGTTATGTGATTATCAATATGAAAGAATATCTTATTGTCTATACGGTTGATTATACATTTTGATATTCAATAGATACAGAGTTAAAGAATTTTAACGAGAATAATTTTCGTAAATCAGCCAGCTTTGATTTAATCATGTAAACAGCTCCTATATTCAAATAATTCTAATTCACAGACGTCAGGATCAAGTAAAATTTACATAGTGTATGTTCGTGTTATAATTTTATTGGATTTATAAAATCTTTTCTAAGAAACTTTCGGTATGGAATTTGTAGAAAATACGAGTAATGTATGTTCGTGTTACAATATTACTGGATATATAGCATTTTTTCCTTGGAAAATTTGGAATGGGATTTGTAAAAAATACATAGAATTGACGGAAGGTAATGTGCTGGCCACATCAGATTTTTAGTGCTTAAAATAGTGTGGAACTGATAATATTTTAGCTGCAGTTAAGATATTCAAATATTACTAACTGGCATGTATCAGTGCATTTTACCTACTATTAAATTCGTGAAATAATTTTAGTGGAAATACTTCACGCATTTCAATCCAGAACCAGAAGAGGTAACCAGGACCTTATTTGCTGATCCAACCAGGGAGAAGATTTTTGATATTTTCAATTATTGTAATTTGGCATTAAAAATCTGAGCGTTTATACTCGTATTATATGTTAGAAATGTTTTATACCGTGAGTATTTTTTAACGTGAAACATTGGGTTTGTCATATCCATGGTTACGATTCGACATTTGATTGACAGCAATGTATTTGCGTGTCTCATTTAAAATGAAACATAGGGAACGAATTTGACATTTGATAAGACATCAATAGAGGTTAATTTTGTTTAAATAATTATACCTGCTTTCTAAATAAAATTTAGTGTACCTTGTGCTCGAGTGATTTTCTGAATTGGCCAAATTTCTTATAATGTTTAAATATAATACTCTGTCAAATTCATTCCCTATGTTTTAAATGAGATAGGCAAATATATTACTGTCAATCAAATGTCAAGTCGTAACATAGGAAAATTCAGCGGTTATCTGTCATATTGACAATACATCATTAGAGGTTAATTTTGTTTAAATAATTATACTTGCTTTCTAAAAATTTAATTTAGTTGCAGAAAAAATATTCTGTGCATCTTGAGCCCGAAATATGTTTAGTGCTCTCGAGTGGTTTTCTGACTTGGCTAAATTTCTTACATAATATAATACATCTGTCAAATTCGTTCCCTATGTTTCATTTTAAATGGGACACGCAAATACATTGCTGTCAATCAAATGTCAAATCGTAACCATGGACATGACAAACCCAATGTTTCACTTTAAAAAATACTCACGGTATGTAAAATGTTATCAATCTATTTGTAAGGAATATCTTAACAAATAAATTTATTATTATTATTATTATTATTATTATTATTATTATTATTTTAGTGGAAATATTGCAAGTAAATTAGATTTTTTTAATCACAGACATGCAGCTGCACTGGAAAAGTACTTGTCTATTTTCTCGAGCAATGCTTGTAAGCAAGAACCTCCAACACGTGTTCCATCTTTCAAAAAACCCATCCACTTTTCAAGATAAACAATCGTAAACAACCCTTTTCTTTTCACAACAAAAACCCTGCACCACTATCTCTCCTTGGAAATATTTATAGCCGTAAGTATTTTATCAGCGCGATTGAGTGACACACTATCAGCCATATAAAAACCATGGAGGCGTCGAAGCAAGGTCTCTCCAACAGGAAGAGCTACATTCACGAGGAGATACAAGCTGTGGAATATAAAAAGGCCGTCTGTCACCGGGGCAGGCGGGCGACAAGCGAGCCATCAAACTGTCATCGAAGGAAGAAACACCGAAGAAGAGTAGCTATGCAAGGGTGTGAGGAGTGATGACTAACTAATTTATAACAGGCCACACAGAAACTTGTGAATGGAATTTCACAATGAGGGAATTACAGATAAATATGTTCGCACTGTCTTTGAACAGTTTTTGTCAAAAACATTTTTTTCTATAAAAAAAGGTGTGAGTGATGTATGTCAACTTTGAAAAAGAAACATATAAAACTAGTGAAAGTTCTTATGAGTGTATAGTGTGTAAAATAAACATAAGAAATAAATTGCATTACGCATCGTTTAAAAATCAGACTAGACGTAGACGTACTGTGATCGTTGTTTTATGCTCTATTTCAGGGAACTTTTAAATTATCTAACTTACGGCAAAAACAAGCAAAATTCCTATTTTTTTTTCAATTTGGGTTTGCTATGGCATCTAATACTTTGTTACGAGAAGTTCCGATTGCCGCACACATAATTAAGCATTTTTATTATATCTTCTATAGATTTAGAGATAGAGAAATATATATATATATATATATATATATATATATATATATATAACATAATCCTTTGTAATGAATCTCAGGGCCCAAATAACTCCATAAAAACTAGTTGAAAAATTAAAATGTTTATTATATACATATATAACATAATCCTTTGTAATGAATCTTATAGCTCAAATAACTATGAAAACTAGTTGAAAAATTAAAATGTTTATAAATGCCAGAAAAATGTCAGTTGTCAGTGTCAAAAATCCAGATAAATTACTGAAGGCTTTTTCTGGTAAATACATTTAATATTTTTTTCCTACGACCACTGTTAAAAGTAGTCTTTTTAACGGTTGCTTAGCGAATTAAAAATAACAGTTTATAACACAGTGAATACTTTTAAATCTTTGTCATTGACAACGGATTAAAAGTAAAAAACAAATTTACTTTTAACACTAGTGTTAAAAAATCTGTTGTGGCCAGCACAAGACCTTCCGTCAATTCCATGGATTTTGTACAAATCCCATACCAAAAGGTCCTTGGAAGAGATTCTATATAATATCATGTAAAAACACATACTATTTTTACAAATTCCATACCCAAAGTTCATTTGAAAAGGTTCTATAAATCCAATAAAATTATAACATAAACTACACTAAGTAATGTCCTTCCATCTTCTCTTTGGCCTTTCTCTGCGTATCACTTGCGAGTAACACTATTACATACCAATTTTAGATCCTATACTTTTTTTGTCCATATTTGGTTTTGCACTTGCAACTGACATCTGTCAATTAAATTTTTTTGAATAATTATGTCAGCTGTTTCCATGATAAACAGCAAAGCTGACTAATTTATGAAAATTAATTTCTTTATAATGCTTTAAATTTACATCTATTGAATATGAAGGAAAATGTATAATCAAACTGTATAGAGAAGAGTATTTTCTTTAATATATATAATAACAAAATGTCAAAAAATAATATTTAACTGCGTTTTTTCAAGAAAAACTGTTAAGAACTTCAAATAAGGGTACTTCCGCTTGACAAATTATAACCAAAATCTAATCAGCTCTTCATATGGTTGTAAAGAAGAGGAATATGAAAGAATCATAATTTTTAGAATTGTAGTTTTGGAGTTATCGTCGGAGAAAATTTTGTCACACACACACACACGGACACACACACAGACACACACACAGACACACACACAGACACACACACAGACACACACACGGACACACATACACACATACAGACATCATCTTAAAAATAGTACATTCGTATTGTAGGGACCCTAAAACGTGCTTATACATTAAAAACTCACCACCGAATTTTTTGACCAAAAACAATACCTTCCTTTTGACGGAAGGTAAAAAGAACTAAATCTAGTTACATTTAGTGTTCATAAGTAAATGTAGTTTCATTTTATATTTATTTTTGTACAGAAATTATTTATATAGGTATTTTATTAGAAGTACACATTATTTTCAAACGTTTATTGTTATAGTACAATTATTACAATTGTTTGTAGTAATTCCTTGCAAGGCGCTTTAATAATTGAAATTTAAAACAATATTGTTGGAAGTAGAGGTTAGAATAAACAATTTTCAGTTGTTCATAGCAAATACATCATGACTTGTCATAAATGTCATTCAATAATTTTTAGTTTTTACTAATCCATGGAACTAGGGTCGTAGGAAAAATAGTAAATGATATTCGTGTTAAAAGTGATTTTATTTCGTTCGTGGGGTTATATAGCCTAATATGGAAATGGCGAGAGGTTTTTTCCTGACCACAAGAGATTTCTATTATTATTTTCTTTAACACAAACTTTTCAGTAGATCTGAAACTTTCTTTTTAGTCTCCTGCGATAGTCAATATTGACTTTTATTGTTTTATTCATGGACCCTTAAATGTTTTGTTTTATAAATAAATATTATTGGCCATTATATCTTCACTATTATTGACTTTAATTTTCGTATTATTATATTTAAGTACAAGTCCGGTTTTATTACCCTTGTAATCTCTATACAAGTTACTAGCTGTGAGGGTTTTATAGAGTTAGCGCCGGTATATATTGGCAAGCACTGTACATTTTATAACAATCAAGAAATCCCAGAACTGTGAAACGCGTATATCTACCGCGACGGGTAGGATTCGAACCCAGTACCCCGAGCCCACTCATGACTAAGAGGCGTTGCTCTAATCATTGAGAAATTTTAAAAAAACTTCAATGAACGATTTTCATTTTAATTTAATTTTTCAGAAAACCTCTACGTCGAAATATAAAATATAATCATCCCTTGTACTCATCCTTATATGTAGGTATATAGAAAAAACTTATTATGTTGATGTATAGATATATAGAAAAACAAAATGTTTCACAGGTGTAGCAGTCCGGAGTATGGGAAAAAGATGTTAAATAATACTCTTTAAAGTTACATGTCAAGCTTTCTGTGTTTTACTGTGTTTCACACGTGTTTTTACAACCTTGACTTCTGAACCTAATCGCTCTGATTTTGTGTTATTTAATGTGTGGACAATTTATTTTCTAAATTTAATTATAAATGTTTGTACTAATTATTCAAACAACTTTTACTGTTCTGATGACTGTTCTGTTTAAAATTTAAACCTTACAAAGTAGTAAGTACTGTGTTCAATTATTTACATTTTTCAAAATTGTAACATGAACTTGTTGTTGTACCTTCCAGCTGTCTTGAAGAAGGAATAAAGTAATTCCGAAAGCTTGACATGTAACTTTAAAGAGTATTATTTAACATCTTTTTCCCATACTCCGGACTGCTACACCTGTGAAACATTTTGTTTTTCTACTTAACTGATCAGTCGTGATCAAATCTAACTTCTATATATATATATAACTTATTACATTAAAAGCGAATATAAAGAACACATGAATATTTTGTTGGGATCTACATTAGCAAAGCTGTCATTCCCAGAGGCAAAATAAAAAGACGAGACGATACGTGTGTTTCGTTTAGTATTATTCTTAGCTTTTCGTATCTTGCAATCTATACTGCTTGTAAAAACAAAAATAAATATGTGTTTTATGTGACACGAAGAGTGAATGAAAATGTCAAAACAAAAACATTTGGAAATTGGATATATGTATATCAAAGATCTAGTACCAAACTACTTTAGTTCTGATGAGATAGACTCGAATCCGCCGTCATTTTTATTTATTTATTTAAATAGGTATTCATTATGTAACAATGTTGTCAAGAGTTTTTTAGCATTAGCACATAACTATTGTTTCAATTTTCAACGTACCTATTATCATATTCTTATCATTATAAAATAAATAAATAAAATATATCATCACGGCATATTACCCATTTCTGGGTGTGCCAGTATCTACAACACATGTAGACATCGGTAATGATGACGATATATTTTACCGTGTGGGCGCTTACCAGGCGTCACCTCTCGGGCACTCATAGCTGGTGTGGAGAGTGCACCACAGGGGTCACTTTCGTGCCATTTAAAATTGGAAATATTTGGCGTCATTATCATTATATTCTTTCAAATTTATTTTTTCTAGAATCGATATCTATACAAAGTAGACTCGCTTTTGTCAACGCAAAATGTCACTTTGCCGCTCATCCGCGACAAAGAAAAAACGCTCGCTGTCCGAATTTCTAACTATAAAATGTTGAGAAATGTCACTTGTCTACATTCTTAATGGGAATGTTTAGTAAGGAACTAATGACGCTGAAATTATTTACACTTTAACACCTCCACAAGGCAATCTGACATATGACTGCCGTACTGCTTTGTAAAGAAACAAATTCTTAGATTAGATTGAAGCAATAATTCAAAAAAAATGGAAAATAACGATGAATTTAAAAATATAATTGTTATTTATTGAGTAGTGCTGTAAGTACAAAGTGTACATTTTATTATTTTTATGGTGGAGGACCTCATTGTGGCGACTGTAGAAAAAATTTTGTCGCGCAAATAGACATTGTCGACAATATCGCATTTTGCGCTCTAATACATAAATAGCTTTTGCGATGACATTAATTTCTTATCAACTGCAAATCTATAAAAAAAATCAGGAATTAGTTAAGAGTTGTTGTACATGTAATGATTTTATTTAAATTGGATGGGTTTTGTAAATGATACACTGCGTAGATATAAATTTTAATATTCAACCATGATGAGTAAACTTATAACACATGCCAGAGCCAAAACAACAAATATCAAGTAATAATCATCGAAGGAAGACAACGACTCTGTTTTTATACAAAAGTCAGGTTCCGGAGTTGTTGCCAACTTCTTTTATATTTAATAATAAATTTCACTATTTATGTAACAGTACATGGCATAAATTTATAAGCCATACAATTTTCACTTAAATGTAAGCAGGGTCTGAAGTAATTGTGAATGTACCTTGATGCTAAACTTTTTGCTTGTAAGTAAAGTATGTCTTTACTGACTTGTACCATAAAAACCTAATATGTTTTCATCTCCCAATATTCCTTAATCATTTCCTCGCCATTGCACCAGCTTTATAATCTTGATAGCATTCTATTTTTGCGCTGCATAAACATTTCTTCACTGACAATCCGGCAATGTTGTGGTATTTTTAGCCATGCATTACTCGCTGGTGATGAGCGCAGCATAATAGGGGGGTTACCGGGTTAGTCTGGCTCAATTCCCTGCACGCCGCGCAAAGATACGTAATTTGTTATGCAAATGCTCGCGTGGAAATGCAACAGTGATTCCAGCAGATTGGCCCCAATAAATAACGGAATTTCCTCGCCCAGCTCAAGACAGCGAGATATAGCTGTCAGCCCAGAAAGCGATACACTGTATGCATCGAATAGTGGATACTCGATACTAAAGGTTTTTATGCAATACGTGATGAATAAGGATTAGAAAATTTACTCAAAGTTCGTAGGTTAAGAATAATTTATTTTGACATCCTATAAATATAAATGGACTAGCGACCACTCTGGCTACATCTGGAATAGTCAGACATATTTTTTAGGCTTGTAAATTTATTTTTTTACGTCTGTTAAAAAAAGTACACTTTTTTTATTAAAATGTATTTATAAAGCATGTCTTTTTTAATACAATAAAAGTGTGAAAAAAGTGTACTTTTTTAACGCTACGGAGTGAAATAATGTAACGTTACGGCACTTTTTTTCACACATTTGTTGCAGGTGTAAAAAAAATTGTATGTAACTCGAGTAAAAAATGTCTTATTTCACTCATAAGATTTAACGAACTCGCCTGTGGCTCGTTCAGTCAAACTTTCTTATTCGTGAAAAGAGGATACTTTTTACACTTGTTGCATAAATATCTATTTCCTACGACCACTGTTAAAAGTAGTCTTTTTAACGGTTGCTTAGCGAGTTAAAAATAACAGTTTATAACACAGTGAATACTTTTAAATCGTTGCTATTGACAATGGATTAAAAGTAAAAAACAAATTTACTTTTAATACTAGTGTTAAAAAGAACTAAATCTAGTTACATTTAGTGTTAAAAATATAACTAAATCTAGTTACATTTAGTGTTAATAAGTAAATGTAATTTCATTTTATATTTATTTTTGTACTGAAATTATTTATATAGGTATTTTATTAGAAGTACACATTATTTTGGAAAGTTTATTGTTATAATACAATTATTACAATTGTTTATAGAAATTCCTTGCAAGGCGCTTGTTGGAAGTAGAGGTTAGAATTTTGTTGGAAGTAGAGGTTAGAATATCATGACCTGTCACAAATTTTTTAGTTTTTACTAATACATAACTAGGGTCGTAGGAAAATTAGTGTATGATATTCGTGTTAAAAGTGATTTTACTCACTCATAAAATGTCACTTTTAACACTTATATCATAAATAACTATTTTTCTATTTTGCATCTGTAACAAAGCTATTACAGTACCCAAAGGAGTTCGTTAATAGCTCATTCGAGTGCAGTAAAAGACTAGTACAATTTATTTTTATAATGTTGGTGGCTAAGAATTTCAAAAATATCAAATGTCAAATCTCGTTAAATTAACTAACACAAACGATTGTTAAGAATTTTATTTACATATAATTTTGAATTTAAAACTAAGAATTAGAAGAGAAGAAATAGAGTAGTAAAGTTAGCATGAAATAGAAAATATCGTATTGTTTTACAAAAACAAGATTGGAGTTGTCAATTGAATTTTCAAACGCCACATTAATACCGCCAACCGACAAAATTCCCTAAATTTTGACATTACTATTTTTCATTTTAAAAAGGCATAGAAGTGCAAAATAGAAAAAAAGTATAAAGAACTCATGTCATAATTTGCGCACTTTTTTTAACCAGTTGTTAAAAATTAACCATTGAGTTACAGAATAGATCCGGTTGTCCCATATGTCTTACAAGAAAGGTTTTACGGTTCGCACTGATTTTTTACGAAGTTGTATTTCATATTACCCCAAAAATAAAGGGTCTCGATAGAAGATAAACCTGGACTAGAAGATGACGCTTTAAATGCCGGTACATTATTATCACCCGTTATTTGATCCACAGTTTTTGTAAGTTTAAAATATTGTAACGCTCATTTATTTGGGTGAAGTGTAAATATCAGAAAAATATCAATGATTAAAATAGTTTATTGGACAAGAATTAATTAAGAAAAAGCCTACCAAAAACTAAGAATACAAATATTCACTAAAAAGGAAAAATTCCTTAACCTTAACAATCATTTTAAATATATATATATATATATTATATTCCATTCTAATATAATAAATGCGAAAGTCTGTCTGTCTGTCTGTCTGTCTGTCTGTCTGTTACGTTTTCACGGCACGCCTGAACCGCAGAATCAATTTTGATGAATTTTGGTATATATATATATATATATATATATATATATATATATATATATTCGACTTTGGAGAAGGACATAGGCTACTTTTAATCGCAAAAATAAAACTTGAAGGGGTGAAATAGGGGATGAAAATTTGTATGGAAAACCCATCATTTCTCAAGTTAGGGATATGAAAATTCTTATTTATGCTTTTGGTAAGAAATAAAGTGTTTTAGCATTTTTGAAAAATCATCCCTCAAGGCGGTATCTATAGTTAAGTTTTAACCGTTAGCAGATTTTCGATATTTGTCGGAGAGATAGCTTGCATCATATGTAAATAAGTAAAAGTACCCGAGACATGTTTAGAAAAGGGCGCTGTTAGGTGCGGGGATCGGGTCGGCAGTGGGAGCAGCCTGTTAGATGTACGATGCGAGGCAGGTTGCCGGCTCCCTACGCAACGCATGTCTCCGAAGTAAATGTAAAAAAATAATGGTACACGTGTACCTAATCGTTATTCTAGCTTTACCCGTGCGAAGCCGGGGCAGGTCAGCTAGTATATATATACAGAGAATTTATTTTAAAATGCAACATTATACTTCATCACTTCCATGGTTACTCACTATTGTCAAAAAATGACAGCAATGTAATATTTGTCCATTTTAAAATGCAACATTATAAATAGTATTGCAGCAAAAGAGATACCTCCACAACACATCACAAATGGTGTCAATTCTTATTACGACCGACTAGAATATTGCCTTAGAGTGATTGGGGGTATTTTTTAACATTTATTACACGAAAGTTATGAATTTTTGTAAGCTAAAGTTTTTTAAGATGTACAACATTCATGTTTTGATGATTTGTTAATCGTATGTAGGCTAATTTATAGGAAATTAGTTTTGATAATACAAAACTACAAATTTTGTATGTTGCATTTTAAAATGGACAAATATTACATTGCTGTCATGTTTTAACAATAGTGACTAACCATGGAAGTGATTCGCCATATGTTGCATGTTAAAATAAATTACCTGTATATATATATATACGTATTACGAGAACTACGTTCCCAACATCAAAAGAACTATAGAATAATAAGACAGAGAAGTTAAGATTACCCAGAATGTAAATAATGTAGGAAATCAAAACAGCTCTGAGGAATAAGGGAGAGAACTCGGATTATATACGGAGAGGACTCATAGGTGAGTGGATATCTAATTGGGTGACTAAGATTAAACAAAGTAATTATCTTAAATTAACTCATATAATTTAGAATTTGGGATGGGACCTAGATCCGCATTCATCAATTTATTTTTAAATTTATGTATTATCAAACTCTTGTGCTACAGTATAAAAGTAATCGAAAGACATCCTAAAAATTCCTCCAGAAACAATATACTTTTAGACGTCATTAAAATTTATTCTTTCCAGGTAGAAATATTCATGATTTCTTGTTCAGTTTCAATATTTGAAGAGAGTTAAAAATGCAAGTCCTTTGAAAAGAGAGTTCATCGCACTGTACATGTGTACATCATTTATCAAGAAAACTTCCATCCCATTCGCGAGATGTCCGAGTATAAAAAAATCCCGGAGCAATCCTACTAGCGACAGCCGACCGTATTTATTTAGTGCGGGCGATCCACGCCGGGTTCCGGAGGAATCCGGGGGTTGCGGGGGGTGGGAGAAGGGGAAGGGTAGGTCAGGACGGCCGTGACCTCTGGGGAGCACTAGCAGGGAATTAGGTATCAAGTGATGGGGTTTGCACTTCCAACAGCCATGGGAAATTGGGTAAAGAAATGTTTTATTCTTCAAAATTGTTTTATAAATTCAAAAATATATATAATATCATCGAAAGACCGGTTTACCGAATTTCAGAAATCCGACTTAACACTTGTCGTATTCCTAGAATCGTTGCACAGTAATTTTTTTTTTTTTATAAAATCTGTTAATTTCTTGTCAGATATGTGTTTAACTATATTTTATTCTTGCAAAACGAATTGTACAGAATGTAACAGAATGATGTACATTAAATTTAACCAGTGTAGTACTGGTCGAGAGCAACAATATTTTTTTGTAACTTTTTTTCGACATTTCGATTTATATAAAAACACAATACCTCCCGCTATTTAATTTTTATTAATTTATATACAGTGTGTTAATTAAAAACCTGGCCATAGGCGTTTAACATGGGAAAACAGTTTTTCTTTGCGCAAAAGTCCCAAATTAATTTTAGACAAAAATGTTTCAAATAAATGTTGTAGATATTAATATTCTACGCTTAAATCACTAAACAGATTTAATTTTGCACGTTTAGTAACTTGTAAAATCTAATTTGAAATTGCACAAATATTGCTCATTTGTAGCGATACCCATGAAATTGAAACAAAATTAGAAAGAAATTCATATCGTTTGAACTGTCAGAAATTTAGTTTTATAGTTTACAGAATATAAAAATATAATAATAATAAAAGTTATTTAAGTGTTAGATTTTAAAAATAATACCTGTGTACTGATTTAGGTGCAGAATTGAATTATCTGTTACTTTTAATTGAAAACTGAATTTCTGACAGTTCAAACGATACACATTTCTTTGTAACTTTGTTTCAATTTCATGGGTATCGCTAAAAATGAGCAATATTTTTATGCAATTTCAAATTAGATTTTACAAGTTACTAAACGTGCAAAATTAAATCTGTTTAGTGATTTAAGCGTAGAATATTAATATCTACAACATTTAATTGAAACATTTTGTCTAAAATTAATTGGGGACTTTTGCGCAAAGAAAAACTGTTTTCCCATGTTAAACGCCTATGGCCAGATTTTTAATTAACACACTGTATATACTAATGCTATATTAAGTTCTTTTGCATATAACTATTGCTTTATTTACGATTTTCTTTTTAAAATGTCACTATTATTAATTTGAAATGATTAGTTTTTTGCAGTGACATTTATACATATGAAATATGAACTGTGTAACAAAGGAATTGTGTTTAACTTTAAAACAAAGGCTCCGGGATATATAAAAAAGATTATTTTTAATTTATCTGTAAAATATATAGAAAAAGTATTAATGTATTCAATAATCTTTAATATAACATAAAATGTGAAAAAATGTCATTTAATGGTATTTTTTGATGAAAAACCATTATGAGCTTCAAGAAAAATGCCATTTCCGGTATCCGATTTACATCAAAATTTAATGGTTTCTTTTCATTTTGGAATAGGGTTAAATACAAGGTTTTAGAATTTTATGAATGATAGTATTTGAGTTAGAGCGTAGGCAAAATGCATACACACACATCATCGTGAAAATGTTAAAATCGGATTCTAGGGACCTTAAAACGTGGTCATTTACCAAAATCTCGACATGCGAAGGGTAGCGGAATGTAAAAATGTTCACAGGGTTTTCTAGATTTTATAACTCTACGCTCGTGATATATGTATAATGTAAACCCAAAAAAATTGTGTGCATTTGTTATCATCACATTTCAAAATAAAACAACCCAATTTAAGATGTGGAAATTAAAATATTTTAATTGACCTAAATATTATTGCTAGCATCCCAAAAGTTTAGATTTGTTTAAAATCAGCTCAGGGATGTTGTTTATTTGCACATGTATTCAGTTGGCTGGTTCCAAGATCCCAGTGTGCCGTGGCCGTGTCCAAGGCGCAGACAAGAGACAATTGCGACTCTCGGCGGGATCGTGACTTCTCAACGAGCGAGGAGAATTGAAGTATGCTGCGCGGCTGAATATTATTACGCGTGGGATACCGACATTGGGATTTTTATTCTTCTTATGCGAGTATTTTACTCAAATTGAAACTAGCAATTTTAATAAAAGACAAAATGTGTTTGAACATTCTTTTGCTATATAAGAACACGTAACTTATAAATAGTTCAACAATAAATGTGAATTGCAAGAGGCAAGCAAGATATTTGGTAACCTCAAAGTTTATTCGATGAAAGAAATTAAACAATAATTTAAAAAATTCTATTATTACTTTGCACTTTTTACCTCTCGCTAAGTGAGGTATTGGATTTATGATAAAAATCACATATCCAGATTTTAGTGATGAAGCACGTCTTGTGGTCACCAGAATTCGATTATAACATTGTGTGTGTGTGTGTGTGTGTGTGTGTGTGTGTGTGAGCGCGCGCGCGTGTGTGTGTGTGTGTGTGTATGCCTGAATGTTGAAAGGACGATTCCTCAAAATCTATAATACTTAAGACCTGTTTAACTCAATTCCTCAATCTGACATTAATGGGAAGACCTGAAAAGGTTTTTGTAACTATTAAACAATCGGAAGTAGTAGTTTCTTAAAAAAAAAATTCTAAATATTATTTTTTGAAAATTTTTGTTATTTCATAAATATTGAAGAATTTAAAAATCTCCATCTAATACGCTTCAATTTTTAGTAAATCTTCTACAGATTTAGAGATAAAGAAAATATAATAAATTGAATAATATGTTGCAATAAATTGCACTGTTTATACTATACCAAGGAAACCAGTTGTCAAATTAAAATGTTTGTAATGGGGTCATGCCACATTTTCTGTTTTATTTTTTTCCTGGAAGTCTACCGGTCACAGTATACGTAAATAATATTTTCACGCCATTTGTGTGCATTGTTTTGTAGATATAATTTTTTAAAAATAGGGGTCAATTTCAAGTCTCAATGAGGTCACGTGAGCGCATACGTCATGTATTTGAACGATTCCAGTTCACCCTGGCGGACAAAATGTAAATTAAGATTGTTTATAAATAGTTTTTTTGGTTTTTTTTAATAAATTGTTTCCACAAGTTGGAACTGCACAGTTCTTCTTCACCATGTTTTATCATTATTATCATTATAAATATACAATTATTGCACTTTTTATGTATTAAATTATATATCAAGCACACAAACCTGCAATTAAAAATAATATTTCTCTAATGAAATAATTAAATCTTTATGAAACAAAAAAGATTGAATAGAGCGCACTTTTCCTCTCACAGCTTTATAAATATTTGGTTACTTTACTCTGATCTTACGTTTAACTTCGCGTTTGAAGTTTGTGACATTGTGACCTTCATGTACGTGTGATTAGTGTCGTTGTGTGAGTAGCCGATACATGACGTCACAGAAAATCGTAGCGCGAATATCTTTTAAGTAAATTATGAATGAAAAGTATTATATTTTGGGATGTTTTATGTTGCAATATGGATAATAAGTGTCATAGATTCTATTTTTATAAAAATATTAGCAACATTTTTTTTTTGGCATGACCCCATGGGCAAATAAATGTCTGTGTCAAAAATCAACAGTTTTATTGGCATTACTGAAACCTTTGGGAAGTACATTTAATATTTTTTATTGAATTATTAATTGAATAATTAAAATTGTAGGTAAGTATGTATATTGATAGTAATAGTAGGTACCAGAATAATTTTTAGGATTAACGGTATTGGCATGAGGCTAAAAACTTAATACTCTTGCATACGTGGAGTATGTAAATATTTTTAAAATAATAACTACAAAATTAATATAAGAAACAAAAATTTATTTCTTCTTTCTTCTTGTTAAAATGTAATATGATAATGGCTTCATTTTATTGTAGAAATATCCGTTATTTTATGCCGTATAACTCTAATCTAAATATCATGCTATTAAAGTTGCATAACTTATTGTTTAATTATTCGAAATCTTTGCAACTGTTCTAAATGGGAACAATTTCCAACTTGTCCTATATTTCAGCCTTTATATTCTCGTTCAGGTTTCCCAAGTTAATAACAGCGTTGCAGGTGAATCACCTTTGTGCTGTAAATTATACAACGGAGACAAATCTTAAATTTAAATTTAAAAAGTAACTCACAAGATTTCCTTCCATCTGACGTTTCGACATTTTTATAAATACTTATTAAATAATATAATTATAAATATGAGAGACTGAATCTGAAAATAAAAAGAGATTTTAATTTTTTTTATCTTGTCTTTTTGGGATGTCACATCGTACTGCTTGTGTACATAGCGAATGAACACCGATGTTTTAATGTAGGAATGATCTAAGTGACTTTTGAATTAAATATTTACATTTGTGTAATTGTTCCTTGTGAAAGCTGAGTGGAAGTGAATTACCCGCTACATTAGTTGTAGAATTAATGACAGTAATTATTTTTGAGGTGATTATGTTAAATATTACCAGTGCTTTTGTTCTTAACAGGAATCATGTAAAATAATGGCAGAGATACCCACGCTCCAAAAGACTTCATTTACTCGTATTTTATATGGATCTAACCAACTAAATTTAAGGAGTTGCAGTTTTATTTTGACATTATTATATCATTGTTAATAATGGACAGTTCTTTCAGAATATAAATATGTATTGCAAAGTTGTAACTAATGCTATAAGATCATAAACAATTTCAAATTTTAATATTATCTTCGAAACACCTCTCCAATTTTTATCTCCCGCCACCCTAGATAGAGTATAGGAATCAAATTAACTGCATAATAAAATATTAATTAATTAGCATGTTAAGGTCTTGAGAATTAGAATTTAATATTTTTACTTTAACATCGCCAAATCAAAATTTGTTAAGGACCACATATACAGGATGATGGCGATTAGGGGTCAACATAGGGATTCAATATGGGATTCTAGTTTTACGTAATTTCCTGCTCTCCTGTTTGTTTTATGGGGAAAACTGTAGGGTGAAAAGATTTACGAAATTAAAAGATGTATACAAAACTGTTTTTATGTTTTTTATTAAGTGTTTGGTTTCTTTACAATTTTAAAAAGACGTTAAAAAAATTCCGTCAATGGTCATGACTTGATATAAAAAAACAAAATTATTTCCTTCATGTCAAAAAAAGGTATAAATAAATTAAATATTCATGATTATACGAATGAGGAACGTGTCTTTATCATAAAGAAATATTATGGTGGAAATAGTTATAAACGAATACGGGATTTACTTTCCAACAATTAGGTTCAGTTAGGTTGACGTTTGACCTTTATAAATAATTTATAAAAACCAGAAAAAAGAAAACAAGTTCCATGACTGTTCTTGCTAATTAACGGCATTTATTTATTTTTTCTTTAAATTTTGAAGAAACCAAATACATGATAAAAAAATCTGTTGTGGCCAGCACAAGACCTTCCGTCAATTTCATATATTTTATACAAATCCCATACCAAAAGGACCTTGGAACAGTTTCTATATAGTATCATGTAAAATCGAACACGAACACATACTATTTTTTACAAATTCCATAAAATTATAACATAAACATACGCTAAGTAAAATGCACTTGACACTTCCTTCTTTCTGCTTCAGCTTTCCACTATTTTATTAGGGGTCGCTGTTTCCTCTTCTCTTCCACTCATTCTTGTCCAACGCATCTTCTTCACATAGTCCTTTCTTTCTCAAGTGTTCTGCGATACAGTTCTTCCATATTCTCGTTGGCCTTTCACTGCATGTCACTTGCGAGGAACACTATGACATATACTCGTACCAATGTTTGATCCTATACTTTCCATATTTGATTTTGCACTTGCAACAGACATCTGTCAATTATAATTTTTTGAATGTATCAGCTGTTTCCATGATAAATAGCAAAGCTGACTAATTTTTGAAAATTAATAGAGAAGAGTATTTTCTTTAATATATATAATAACAAAATTTCAAAAAATAATATTTAACTGCATTTTTTTTTAAGAAAAACTGTTAAAAACTTCAAATAAGGGTACTTCCGGTGGATAAATTATAACCAAAATCTAATCAACTCTTCATATGAATGTACAGAAGAGGAATACGAAAGAATTGTAGTATTGGAGTTATCGTCGGAGAAAAATTTGTCACACACGGACACACATACACACACACGGACACACACACACACATACATACAGACATCATCTTAAAAATAGTAAATTCGTATTGTAGGGACCCTAAAACGTGCTTATTCATTAAAAACTCATCACCGAATTTTTTGACCAAAGACAATACCTTCCTTACCTAAAGGTGATGGAAGGTAAAAACATGTAAAAACAGTTTTGTATGCAACTTTTAATTCTTTAATACTTATTTGTGCAACAAAAGTGTAAACCCAAGCTTTATGACATGAGGTCATTGCCGAATGACGAAAATTTTTGACTGAATGTCGTTAAGCTTTGTACACTTGAGTTGCATACAATAATTTTTTATACGACCTTAAAAAACATTCCTGAAATAAATTAGAAATTTACCAGACAACAATTTCAACACACCAAATGCCGAGTTCACATTTGACAGATAACAGATTTGAAGTTGAATTTTGCAGTTCTCACTGTTCTCAGTATATATTACCAATATGAATGTATAGAAAAAACTAAATTTAGGTAAGACAACTTAAATGCTTCACGTGTATTAATGGAGGCAGGTCTGTAATGTGTAAAGTAAATATAATACGAAAATCATTTACTTTACACACTGTCTGCAGTGCGTAAAGTATCAACTTTACACATCGGAGTATAAAAAACTTTTTACTCTACAGTTTTTCCAATGGACAGGAGAGCAGGAAATTGCGTAAAACTAGAAACCCTGTTAAATTTTTATGTTCACCCTTAACCGCCACCACCTGTAGAATTTAATATTTATTTATGATACCATTAGAACTTTTTTTCCTTTTTTATCTCTCGCTCAGAGAGGTATTGCATTCATGCTAAAATTCGCATATCCAGATTTTATTGAATAAGCACGATTTAAGGTTCCTAGAATCCGATTATAACTTTTTTAAAATGATCTCTCTCTCTCTCTCTCTGTGTATGTGTGTGTGTATGTATGTATGTGTGTGTGTATGTGTGTATGTGTGTATGTATGTGTGTCTGGATGTCGTAGACACGATTCCTCAAAAACTATAAGACTTAAAAAATATTTAACTGCAGTTTCTTCAATTCTTCTAAATATAATTTTTTGGGAGTTTTTTTAAATTAAATATTGAAGAACATAAAATTCTCCATCTAATATACTTAAAAAATTTATTATATCTTTTATAGATTTAAAGATAAAGACACTATAATTTATAAAGTAAACTAATCGCAGAGACCAAGGCACTAAGGAAACCAGTTGACAAATTCCAATGTTTATAACATGACACATGTCATTGTCAAATATCAACAGTTTTAGTGACATTCTGATATCTTTTTCTGGGAAGTATATTTAACTTTTCTTATTGTTTTATTAATTAAATATTTCAAATTATAGGTAAAATTGTGGTAAAACTTCCTCATAGAATGAAAAATAGATATAATTAGAATTATAAATGTGCAGAAGACATGTTAAATACAATAAAAAACAATATTTGAGTAAAGTTCTGTAATATTTTGTTATAAAACGACGGCTCGAAAGCGAATTGCAATACAATACTTATATGGCCTAATATGGAAATGACGAGAGGTCTTGTGCTGGCCACAACAGATTTTTCGTAAGGTCCACATGTCGCAGCCACACAGTACAATATTCAATATTTCATATAAGACATTTTGCAAATCTTTTTCGCAGTTCAATATTCATGCGTCTAGCTGATTATAAATCTTGTATTTTACTGAATGCTAGTAAAGGTGGATTTATGCAGCTTATTTTCTATTTTACTTTTTCTTTTCTTTTTCGCTTTTACTTATACTTTAAGTTTGGTACTTTATGCAGCTACTTTAAAGCCTTCTGTACACATGCGCAGATGTGATTTTTCTGGCATATCAGTTGACATAAATGTTGTTATAACCTATAAAAATGGACACAAATGTAATAATTTGTGCATCTGCTATATTACTTGTAACTTTACCCATTTTCTAATTTGTGCAATTTTACCAACACAAAAACAAATAAATACAAGATACGCTGACGTTTGTCACGTGAAGTGGTACACATGCGCAGTTGTGAAATTCTTTTACTTTAACAGTCTTAAGTTGAAAGTTGGCCAACTTTAGTTCTTAAAGTAAAATTAAAAGTGTGCACATAAAGTAGTACATTTATTAACACACCTTTAACTTTTGTAAAGTAAAATAAAAAGAAAAGGTAAAATAAAAAGTAGGCTGCATAAATCCACCTTAACATCACAAAATTGTAACGTTGTTAAGGGAGGTATAAAGATCGTGCTAAAATGCATGCACTATAATTAATTTGTTCATATTAGCTCCTCTGAATGTATATTTTAATTTAGTTAATGTTACCTCAAAGTCTCCTCTGTTAAGAAAACATTGTCGTTTCATCCAGACCAGATCCAGACGTTTATAAGCTTGGAAAATGTTCGCTAGGGCAAGCAATACGCGGTGTTGTCATGTGCGCTCTGCATATATAGCTGCAATATTTTATTTCCTGCACTTGCTTCCAGTTCATGGAGCCGGAACCAACGGAGGAACGTACAAGCTTTTATTTGCAGTTATATACGTAACCTAAGATGTTTTCCTCAAATCACGGACTAACGAAACTGTAATAAAGATGGAATTAGTTTCTTAAATATTTATATATATATTTTAAGATATAAGGTAGTATTAATAAAAATAAGTAAATGCGTATACCAACAGTTTTATAAGTAAGTACTTATATCCGTATTAATAAAGTTTCAGTAAAAGCTGATGCTATAAGAAAATAATTGTTTGGCAAAAGTATGTACTTAAGTAATTACTGCTGTACTGTAAAAACTGAATTAATAAAATGGAGTTGATTCTTATAGAATTAAGTATTTACCACTGAATATATACTAACTGGAACTGCACTGAAGCCCCATTGAACAATAATGGCTGGCCCTGTTCGCGCACGTTCGTGTCGAACCGAACCTAGCCGAATAATTCTTATCATAGCTGATCGCTTTATTTTCATGTTATGCTTCATTTATTTAAATCTGCGCCACACAAAATAATTTCCTTCTACTCACGAACTGTCCCGATGTTTGCCGACTACTCCAGCAACCAGCTTTCAATATGCCTTCACAGTCACGCTACGTACGCGTGTTCCAGTTAGTATATATTCCAGTGGTATTTACTTATAAATTTACAAATATGATATTTGTCATGTTTATGGGGGACAAACTAAAATTTTAAAAATTATATTAATTTAAAAAACATGTTCTACGCCGTACGAGCCTGTAAAGATTATAAAATTCTTAGGGAAAATTCCAGTAAACAAGACTTTGTGAAATAGTATCGGTTATCCGCGAAAGTGTGGAATGGCTCTCAGAACACTTTCTTGACATTCGCAATGAATCCAGAGGTGGTGCCGACCCTGGTATAGTAACATTAAAAAAGCCAAAAGCCGAAAAGTTGTATTACGTAGCATCCGGTCTTCAGATTGGTGTTGATGGATTTACATTAATATTATCGTTCTTGACGCAGCTTTCAAAACTAAATGTTTTTAAAATTTAAAAAACCTGTACAGGCTGTTTTAAAAAAAGTGTAAAAAAATTTAAGGGCATATGGTACTGACAAATGAATAAAAACAGCTTAATCAACATAGGTCTGATCTTCAACTCTTTGCGAGATGAAAATGAAAAATCGAATAAATATTGACAATGATAGTGATCGAACAAAATTTTGTCTGTCAGTAAATAGACTATATAAAAAAAAATTATATGAAACATTTTTCTCAATTTCTAATAGTAACGAAGTTATATGAAAATTAAATATTGGCCAATGTCGCCACAACATTTAACTTAGTACAATTATTTGATTTTTAAAAAAAAAAACGAAAGCATATCTAAAATGACCTCTGAAAGGTAAACAAAAAGTCTTATTTAATTAAAGTCGTAACTCTTATAGTTTTCAAGATAGCAGAGGTAAACCACGTAAAAACTCATTTTCACTGCCTCATATCTCGGAAACTATTGAAGATCGGACCCATATTGTTTAAACTTTTTTACTCAATTTGGTAAGTACTATATGTCCTTAAAAAAATTTACACTTATGTTGAAACACCCTGTATAGAACTGAATCACCCAATTCTGCAAGGAAGTTGTTAAGTATTAGTAACTTTGCTGAAAATTGTAACCAATAAACAAAAGTGAAAAGCCTGTCATTTTCATATTTTACTCAATGTTCGCAGTTATTATTGGTTATTTGCTAACAACTAACAACTTTCTTGCAGAATTGGGGACAATATCAGATCAGTTTAGTAACATTAAAAGTCTCTGAATTAAATTGAAATATAGTAGGTTATTCAAATTACTAGAAAGCACTAAAAAAATAAAGGAAAAATCGTATATGCTCCATTTCTAGCTTAAATGACTTGAAATTGACAGAAAAATTGACAAGTATAATACAAATATTTTTTTAGCTCAATTTCTAGAACTTATCCAAGTTTTTAAAATTGACGCAAAAATTGACAAAAGTGAAACGGGCATAACATTCTTTTAAAGTAAATAAATAATTTAGTTCCTTGGAATTTGCACTTGCTGATTTATTTTTGTTTGTTTCAGGTGAGTATTGCCGCAAGCAAGTGTTTCTCTTGAATACTGAATACATAAAGAACTATGGATTACTGTAAACTGTTCCTGCTGTCGCTTGGCGGACCTGGATTTACGCGCCGTTCAATCTCGATGTTCACTCTCGCGCATACAACGGCACTAATGGAGAGGATGTCTTATCGTCAAACAGAGAAATAAACTCCGCGGTTTATTAAACCGGATTTTTCAGGGAATGGTTTAGTCTTTAGTGTAATCATTGTTGAATTAAATATAAGTAAATGTGGAGCGGTAAGTCGTGAAAAGTTTAAGATTACATTTAATATAATATAAAGTTATAACTTGTTCCTAGAATGAAGGGATATTAAAATTAATGCTTCATTATATATACAGAGTGATCAAAAAGAAATTATGCAGTTGGCAATACAATTCTGGGGATTTTTTTTTTATTATATAGTTTGCATAACACCAGGTGAAGGAGGAATACTATTTCACATGGCATTTTGACAATAAATACAAAAAGGTTATGTCAGAGCAGGGGCCTGGCAGCTAACAGGATTTTGAGTGATTGAAATGCTTTAGATTATTGCTCTATGGGTAATGTAAGAAATAAAAGTAGGTAGATAAGGGAAACAACCAGTATTATAATAAAAACAATGGGCTACTTGCCTGGTACTGAAAATCCGATTTCTATCACTACATACGTAATGTTATGTTGAAAACATATAAAAATATAAATTTTATTTTAAAAAGAATATTTGTTTTTTAGTAAATTAAGAAAGAAAATTTACTGTGACGTCATTATATTGAATATGAGAAGGAAACCATGTTTAAAAATGTAATGTATAGATGGCATGGAGTGCGAGAAAGTTTTAATTTGATTTTGACATTAGTTCATTTTTCTCTCTCTCTCTGGGCTCTCAAATATATTAATTACTTCACAAATAAATACATAGGTAGTTACATGTAATTTAAAATATCGATACCAAAAAGACAAACTAAAATACTAACCTTCAAACTATTGTTGAAACATCAAACAGGAGATCTACATTACCCGCACAAACAAACGCTATGGCTTTACGACCATTCATTGGTGCGGCGTAATTCTACGTCATAGACGGCGGTAATTCAAATAATCAAATTTCATTTTTTTTTCTGGCTCATTAATAAAAATTTTGCCAAAAGAAAAAACATGGGTAGCAAGTTTTTACCTGCTCTTCAAAAATATTATATAAAAAGAAGGTATGCAAGTAGCCCATTGTAATTAATCCTAAATTTAAATTTTCAAATATCACTGCCAACTTTGTCAAAAATAAGAAATAAATTTATATATCAATTTTACCAATATCAAGCATTTCACAAGTATAGCCATTTGAATGAGTTATTTTTGAACACTCTGTAATATATTGAAACATGTTATTTCTTGAAGCAGATATTATTTTTATTGAACGTATAATAGGGTCCTCCACTATAACAGAAAATTGAGTAAAAAGTAATATTAAAAGTAGATAAGATAAAATCGTGATTGAGACGATAAAAGTTTTTTAAAATTGTTAGTTTTTAAAATATTAGTGATTTTAAGCATCTATACATCTACGTCACAACAATTTCTATCTTTCTCGCGCAGCCTGCTACAGAAACTGGTACGAGAAAGATAACTATAGGTTTCTTTAAAAATCAAATGCAGTTGAACTAAAAACAATAGGGTCCTCCACTGTAATTTTTTTATTATTTTAAATGAAAGTTTGTTTAATTTTGAAGCAATTAGTAGTATTAAAAAATTATAATTGTTTTTAGTTCAACTGCATTTGATTTTTAAAGAAACCTATAGCTATCTTTCTCGCACCAGTGTCTGTAGTAGGCTGCGCGAGAAAGATAGCAATCGTTGTGACGTAGATGTATAGATGCTTAAAATCACTAATATTTCAAAAACTAACAATTTTTAAAAAACTTTTATCGTCTCAATCATGATTTTATCTTATCTACTTTCAATATAACTAACTTTTTACTCAATTTTCTGTTATGGTGGAGGACCCTATTATGATTTTTTAATACTGTAAATTGCTTCAAAATTAAACAAACTTTTATTTAAAATAATAAAAAAATTATAGTGGAGGACCCTATTGTGTAAATATAAAGCTACGTTCAAAAAATACTGTGTAGTTCTAGAATCTTATAATTTTTTTACGACTCATCAAAGTCAAACAACAATAAACAAAACATATTTAAATAGTCAAAAAAAAACAACAAAACTTGAAATGAATATAAAGAAACAACAAAACTTTTTAAACAGAACACTATTATTTAAATTATCTTCAATTCATTGTCCTGCAAAGTGGCCCAAGCTAGAATTGGCCACAGAACAAGGATCACGCGTGAGCCCGGGATCCATACAATAATACTTGCTCGTGATCTACAAATATTCAAAAACAATGGTATAATAACAATAATGTTAGCATTGTCATACTTACAGGTCTTAGATTATAAAACTTAAAATCTTGTAGGTATTCATATATGTCCCAAGCAAATCGTGACATAGGCGTTTTTGTAAATAAAAAGTATCCGGCAGAAAATTAAGCCATTATATAGAACATGATAAATTGTAACATTATAAAATTTTAAATAAATAAATATAATATCACTGCATATTACCCATTTCTGAGTGTGCCAATCTGCGTTATACACAGATTTTGATAATGATGATATATTTCTCCCGTACGGGAGTTTCCCAGGCGTCACCTCACGGGCACTCATCGCTGGCGTGGAGAAGGGTGACTTTTATACCATTTAAAATTCGAAATATTTGGCGTCGGTCGGGATCGAACCCGGTTATCCATTTTCGCGACCACACACCAATCATGAGACCCGATAAATTTTATTAAATAAATAATTGTTTCACTTTTTACTATAGGTGCGTTCGGTAAATCATACGGAGTTGGAGTATTTACGGAGCGGTGTTGGAGTGGAGTGGGAGTAGAGCTGGTGTTGGAGTAGATCGAGGGAACAAGGTACACTCCTTTATTTGTGATTAACCGAGATAAAATTTTGGTGCACGAATATAATAACCTCCTTTTTTTGACAATCTTATATACTGCACTGCTAAAAAAATAAATAATGAACCATACAGAAGTTATTCAGTTTGGTATTATTCTTTAATGATTCTGAAGAAAGTATATATTAGGAAAGGTACAGAATTCTTACCATTCCGACATACTGTGCCTTGTTATATTACAGAACAATTTTATAAATATAAAATAATTGTGTATAATAAAATATTTCAACATAAAAATACAAAATGATCTGACAGATGTCAAATAAAACAAAAAAAAACTCCATGTATGCTTGCATATCGAGGTTGGGCTTATGGAGTTAACACTTTACACTCCACTTGACTCCATTCTGCATTTGCCGAACGCTCCATTTTAAGACGCTTATCACTCCATGTAATTACCGAACGGTGCTAGGAGTGTACAGAGTGAAAAGAGTGAACAGAACTCATTTGCCGAACGCACCTTATGCAATATGAAAAGATTTTCAGATGTCAGCGTGGCACATTTCCTAGCATCACTCTTCGAAATTTTCGATTCTCTATTAGGGTAATTATTTTGTTTTTCTACTCAAAAATTGTTGAACTTCAAATTTGTTTTATATATCCTATTAGTCATTTAAAAATAATAGTAATATGTCAAAATTATATTTCAATATTCCACAATTAATCAAAACTATACTCCATATATGATAAATGATGACAGGCGTATAACATTTGATTAACATCATTGCCGTATTTTGATTCATTTGATATTTGTTTCGGATGAGTATAAAGAAGACGGTTCTTGGGATTATTTTTATAACAACTTGCAAAATTCGAAATGTACATTCATGAAAATAGCAATTCAGTCATATTAACTAAGCGACATTTGTCAAAATTGTATGGAGCGGCACACGTCAGCCTTTTTAATCACTGTGTATAGATAAATACATTCGTTTTAAAATTAATTTTTTCAAACGTACAAACATTTTCAAAAAGCATATACACATCACTGTTGATTTTGAAAGCAAGTCCAATTACTTATACCTATTTCATAGCTAACTGCTAATTGTAATAGTTAATTTTATCTAAGGCCAGTAAGGCCTACTATCGCCATCTCTTAGGTGGAATTATGAACGCAACCACATTGTTACAAATAAAACTTCCTGTTGATTAAATTTAAAAATAACAGTATATTTCTTTTCAATTTGTAAATTAGGCAAACTTTATCTTCCGAAACCTGTCACTTGTCGATTGGTTGAATGGTGGAATCAATTTATCAAACTTTAACCTCTGTACTCACGTAATTTCTCCCAACATAAATCCTTCTTCCTTTTCTCTCGCTATTTTATCGTCCGTTCCCTAATATGTTCCGTTTATTTCACTTCTCCACGGTTGCTCGTCCTTACTCTGCCATTGTGTGAAATTTTATCTTGTTTCTTTTACGGTCCACTGTTATCAGCTACTGGTTACCGCTCCGTACTGAGCACTTGAAAATTATCGCCCGATTTTTGTTTATTTGCTTTCGTACACAAGAGATGTCGCGGAATGCAACCGTTTTTTGGGATGTTTAATTTAATTTTGTTTGTTTTATCTTTTAGTGATAGTTTTGTTATGTTGTTTGTTTTTCTGGAAAATACTCGTAAATAGAGGAAAATAGTTTTAATGGTAGATAAAGGAAATAAAATGTAACATTTGTGGTTAAGAATTGTTTTATAACTAAAAGTAAATATATTCGGGTCTACTGTAGTCTGTTGCATTTTAATTATGCGCTACCAAAGGCGGATTTACAATAAGATTTTTTGAACTGATAGGCCGAAGGATTTCGAATAAATAATAACAAACAATAATATATAGCAATAAATAGAAACGTATGTTTAAAAACAGATTTTTTATCAGGCATTACGTAGGGGCGGCAAGTTCAAATATCCGAAATACATACGTACTACAGGACTACATTAATCAATTTTCTCTATTTGTAATGGAACAGTTTCTTGTTGTAAGATGTGACGAGTGCAAAGCAATAACAAGCTGGAATTTTAATTATGACCTATTCTAAATTATGGTTCCAGGAACAATACAGTCAAACCTCTATTACTCGAAACTCACGAGACCGCGAAATTATTTCGAGTTAGATAAAATATACTTATTGCAAACAACTTTAATTTATTAAAGAAATACGTCATTCTAAAACATTTTTGAACATTCTTTATTGAACAAAAAAAGTTATTTTTTAAAATAATCAGTTATTAGTGATTGATGTTTGTTTAGTTTTTTGGCATGCTTAACTCATAAAATTTTCTTATTTTATTGAGCAAACTAAATATTTCATCTGTTGTATTTTCATTCTCAATAAAAAAAATCTGTTGTGGCCAGCACAAAACCTTCCGTCAATTCGATGTATTTTGTATATATCCCATACCAAAACTTCCTTGAAAAAGATTCTGTATATCCTATAAAATTGTAAAACGAACACACTATTTTTTACAAATTCTATACCGAAAGTTCCTTTTCCTATTTTATTAGAGGTCGCTAACTCTATATCTATTGAATATGAAGGAAACTGTCTAATCAAACCGTATAGAGAATAAGATATTCTTTCATATTGATAATCACAAAATGTCGAAAAATAATATTTAATTGCGTTTTTTCAAGAAAAACTGTTAAAAACTTCAAATAAGGGTACTTCCGGTGGATCAATTATAACCAAGATCTAATCAGCTCTTCATATGGATGTAAAGAAGAGGAATACGAAAGAATTATAATTTTTAGAATTGTAGTATTGGAGTTATCGTCGGAGAAAAATTTGTCACACACAGACACACGCACGGACACGGACACACATACACACACACACATACAGACATCATCTTAAAAATAGTAAATTCGTATTCTAGGGGCCCTAAAACGTGCTTATTCATTAAAAACTCACCAACGAATTTTTTGACCAAAGACAATACCTTTCTTACCTAAAAGTGACGGAAGGTAAAAAGTTGAATTGTTTCAAATGACACGCGAAGGTAAGCCCAGTGGCGTCTTAATCTTTTAACGTGCATAATATGAAGCAAAAAAAACATTTTGTGTCTGGAAATTCGAGTTATAGTGACTACAATGTTACTGGGGAATGTGAGTGGTTTCGAATTATGGAGATTTTCGAGTTACAGAAATTCGAATTAGAGAGGTCAAAATACATTGTAAATATATAAAATGAGCCGAGAACACAAGTAAATTTCGACTTACAGAGAGTTTCGAATTATGGAGGTTCGATTATATTTCAACTCAGTTTATCAAAAGTGAAAATTCTTATTATCTTTCTTATTTTTATTATCTATGTCTTTATTTATTGTGTTATTAATATTGACTTAAAATGAAGAAATCATTATCATTTCCTGCTTTTCTTTATGCTATAATAATTATATAATAACAACTAGGTAACGATACTTGACATGTATTATCATTGCACTAATTTAATTTCGATATGATATTGAACTTGATGGAATATTTATTACTACTGTCGCTGTTTCGGTGAATATTATAGATATTATATTAATAGAAAATAGAGATATAATATGACCTGCACATCAATTATTAGGTTGTAATTTACTAACCTATACATATTCGCTCATGAATACTTATAATGTAAATGGGAATAAACTACTCAACATAAATTGGTATGGCAAATCACAATAATTATTTTTGTTTGGAAATAAATACCTTGCACTATTTTTTTTAAATGTACGAGTATGTAAAATTTTATTTGTTTTTTTAAAATTTAAATATTTAATGGTTTTAAATTCAAAAATCTGAGTTCTAATTTAATCACTTTCAAATTATTTATTATATTCTGTTTTGCAATCTTTATAATTGCGTCGTAAGATAACATCTTAAACGTTATCTTCAAAAATAAAAATAAAGTCTGTTCAGAAAAATCTAATTCGGAGTAGGCTATGAACACAGAAACGTATTTGTGATCAATATTCAATTCAAAAGTTAAGTTGTCAAAATTGATCGTGAAATGTGATTTCAAGCAGAAAAGACCGTTTTTACATGTATTAAATAAATAATTTAAATTCATGAAACCAAACTTTGTACGAGTCCTGAATATAAAAATTATATAAAAACATGGTTAAATTTCACTTAATTCTGTAGATTTTATTTGATAAATTCAAACGACTAGTTTTTAACCAATCATGATGCAAAACACTTGGATATTCAACCAATGGGAACAGTATTATACTGATAAAACCCCGTTACCCCGATAATTTTCCGCTACCAAGTAAATAAACAGTTGTTATTGTTTATAACTGTCATTGTGACAATTAATATGTCAAATTTCATTTTGCGTTGTTTTTCGAATTTATCTCACTAAATACCACAGGACCTCTCAGATTTTCTCAGATAAACTTTTTTTCTTAAGCACTCATTATTTTTTGCTTTCAAGCTAAATCACTCAAGCAAACTGACTTTAGGTAAAACCCCTCCTCCTTCGGAGTCGGGATTTACCATGCAGTTTGCTTTCGTGTTTGTTGCTAAGCAAAAAAAAAATCGTGCAAAATAAAAATTTATCAATAAAATCAGTAGGTCTTGTGATATTACTTATGATAATTGACAGCTAACAAGTGATATTTTTTTCGCTTTTGTGAACCAGGTTAACTTTCTGACCAATCAAAGGATCAAAGGGAAGAATTTATATCTTTATCTAAACCAACGCTATTTTCTTACGTGAAATGAAGTATAGATAATAAAACAGAATATTGTCATTTGCTGTTTCTATTTCTAAAATAAGAATTCAAGAAGATTTCTTTAGATAACAATTTTGACAATATCTCGTGTCAAATTGACATTAAATTAATTACTTGCAAAATGACATAGGTACGTTTTTTTTGTTCATAGCCTACTCCGAGTTAGGATTTTTACAATATATTTTATTGTCAACTTCTGTAAACTATCTGTGCTGCTGATAGTAGTGTCGTAATACCGAAACAGCCAAAAAAAAAATATATATACAAATTTTTGCGATCAAAATTGCCAAAATCATATTATTTATTTAACATTATCTTGGATCTACTATTTCCTCAAAATGACATTGTGAATTTGAATTAAAATAAGTTTTTATTTTTTTTTATAATTTAAAATGTGAATCATAGATATTTACACACCAAGTGAGCTAAAGTAATGTTTATCCATGAGAAGAAAGTTTAGCTCACGAACCCGAAGGGCGAATGAGTTAAATTCTTCGAGTGAATAAACATTCTTAGCTCACGTGGTTTCTATAATATTTTATTCAATTTTGACAAAATAATAATAAAAACCATTATAATATTTAATTTTAATAAAATAAAAAATTGATCAATTAGTAGGCTAAGCATGACAATCGTCGCTGATAGACGTCAAGTCACATATTTAAAAAGCTTCATTGTCTGTCATTTATGTCCTAAAAAATAATGAAAAGGGCTGATAATGTCTGATAAATTATGTGGTAAGTGTTATTTTTGTTCTTGATGTTATTTTTAAATGCATTTGTTGTTGCAGAGTGCCAGAGTGAGTTAAAATTTTGTGAGAGTGATTTAAAAAAATTTTTAATTCACATGTGAAAAAAGTGTTACTTATAGTTGTTGCTACGGAGTTAATAATGACAGTTTAAAACGTCAAAATTGGTTGAAAAAATAAAACCGTACTTTCAAATATATCCCTGTTGGTTACACGTGTGTTCTTATTGATAACATGTTTAACAATACCTTAGGAGAATTATGTATTCCATGTGAAATCCTAGTCGTGTCATATTATCTTACCATTACGAGACTAATATACAAATTATCTACAATAATTATTTCACTAGGTAACATAGTTAATTAACTATCAGGATTACGCGGAAACTGGATCAGACGTAGAAATACACGTGCATTATATTAATTGAATCCTGTTGCAAAAGAGACAAAATCAACTATGATGCTCCCTTTCTGTCTTCGGTACAAAGACGTCAATTGCAAGTGCGTACCTATAGCATACAAGAATTTACTAACGAAGTGATGGTTTGGGTTAAAACAGAAAATAGACACCAATCAGAAAATATCTATCTAATAAATAATGTGCAATCAGTTAAAACGATAATAAAAAAAAACCTTTCGTCAGTTCAATGTATTTTGTACAAAAAAATTTGATGTGGCCAGCACATGACCCTTTGTCAATTCTATGTATTTTGTACAAATCCCATACCAAAAGTCCATTGGAAAAGATTCTATATATCCAGTAAAATTGTAACACTAATATACTGGGTGTAAACGAAAACCGGGACAGGCGTTTAATAAAAGAAATCAGATTTTCCGAGCTAGCTCAGCAAAGAAGGACTTCCGGTCTAAATAGTGATCAGAAAGAGCTCATTTTCTGGGCGATCGCGAAAAATAGCTATTTACGTAACAAGACCTGAAAGTGATACTTTACTGGGTGAGCAAGCATATTCCAGAGCGAGCCGTAGGCGAGCTTTGGAAGCTTGTGAGCTCAGTATAGACACTTTCAGGTCATGTTGGGTACAATATTTTTTTTGCGATCCTGAAAAAAGAATAAAAAAGTATTATTTTATTTTTTACTGCGAGCAAATAAGAAATAAATAAACAACTGATCTCCATGGAAACATTTAGCTTTACCCGTCCCGGGATCGGTAAAGTACTTTCCGATCCCTTATAGACAACTTTCCGAGCTAGCTCAGCAAAGAAGGAAATAGTGATCAGAAAGAGCTCATTTTTAATCTGGGATATTTATATTGTACCTACTTGTTCAAGTATTTTAACATTTTCAAAATCTGATATGTGACCAGTTTTGATTATATGTCTTGTCAAAGCTCTGTGGTTAGAGTTATTTCTGTAACTATGGTACTGAAGTTGATAAACTCTTTTATGTAAAGGTTGGGAATTTATCCAACATAACATTTGTTACACGCATTGCAATTGATCTGGTAAACGACGTTTTCTTTTTTTTTTAATTTAGGATCTATTGGGTCTTTTATAGGTGTTTAAAGCGAACTAGTACAATTCTAGTAGTGTTGGCTATTTTAATATTGGTGTCTTTTATAATATTCTGTATTCATTTATTTAAGGAGTGATCGAAGGGTTTTGTGGCATGTATTGTTTTCTCCTGAGGTAAAATCTCTCCATCTTCTCCATCAGGGCAAAGCAAGGCAATTAATATGGAAATTAAGATATGTTTGAGGATAACCGTTACTTTGAAGAGTATTATATATATATATATATATATATATGTAGGTACTCTATGTTCTGTTGATGATACATTGGATGAGCCAGTAAGATTGCCCTGTCGACCAGGGCGTATATTACACTTTTTTTATATTTTAAGTTTGTATAAGAATTGATATTTAAGTATCTGCCTGAAGAGGTTGGTTTTATGTACCAGTTTGTGAATATTTTGTTATTATTACGTATATTAAGGTAGTATCAAGGAAATTTATTGTGTTATTATTTTTTATTTCGATTGTATTCTACAATGAAAATCATTGAACTCGTTCAATATATCTCTGCGCAACACAGTCATTTCTTTTTATAGCTGATTTCAGAGCTCAACTCGTCGCTCTAGAGGCAACATGTATTTTCAAAATGTCGAAACACATAAATGTTGGGGTCACTAATCTTATTGTTGGATCAATCGCTATAATATTTCAAAACTAATCTTATTTAAATTGTATAACAATATAATTAACTATGAGACAAATTTAGAAAAATGTAGTTAAATGTATTAATTTATTAAATCGTGATAAATTTCAATGTTTTTTTATTAATAACTATTTTTATAAGCCAGAAAAATGCTAGGTTACATAAATGATCATGATATAAGAACATAACATAAACAAATAAAATGATATAATAGATATTTATATACCAAGTAAAGTAAGCTAAGATAATGTTTATCCATGACAAGAAAGTTTAGCTCACGAACCCGTAAGGGCGAGTGAGTTAAATTCTTCGAGTGAATATGAATAAACATTCTTAGCTCACGTGGTTTATAGAATATATTATTCAATTTTGACGAAGTAATAAGAAAAACCATTATAATATTTAATTTTGACAAAATAAAAAACTAATCAATTAGTTGGGTGTGTATGACAATCGTCGATTATAGACGTCAAGTCATCTATTTAAAAAAGCATTATTGTCTGTCATTTGTGTCGTGAAAAATAATGAAAATGGCTGATAATATCTAATAAATACTATGGTGGGTGTTATTTTCGTACCTGATGTTATTTTAAATGCATTATTTGTTGCAGAGTGAGTAAAAAAAATTGTGCTAGCGACTTAAAAAAAAATTATGTCTTACTAGTATGTTATTGTTTTATAACAACCTCGACATTAGGTCCGTTATTGAGTAAATAATACCCTAGGGCGTATTAAGTTACTATGGTAATGTTGACAACAAATTGAGGTTAATAATACTGATACTAACATAAAGTGCAGTTAAGGTTAAGAAGCATTGTGAATTGTAGTCGTTTATAATCATATTTGTTTCATCACAAATACAAACCAGCATACTTCTTATTCTTAGCAATAACATTACTCGTCTATATTGACAGAAAAATACCACAAGAAATATATTTTTTGTTTGAAAAAAATGCTTTGTTTACAGAAACAAAATATTACCTAGATACCGCATTCGCAGGCTACTTTGTAAGTTGTATTAAAATTTTGTGATTTATTATTTTTGTTTGATAAAATTCTAGTCAGACAAAATGTTTATTAAGAATTTCTAGTAAGACATAAAACGTTGAAGGTACCACGGGTGTTAAACGACAATAATGCCATCGGTCAACGTACTCGCCTCGGGCCAGAGGCCCTCGACAGTACACTGTTGACCTCAGGCATTATTGTCTTTATAACAACCCTTGGTACCTTAATTACTATAATTCACTTGTGAATAAAATGTTATATATAGTTGTTGCTATGGAGTTAATAATGACAGTTTAAAACGTCAAAATTGAATAAATAATAAATATAACATATGACATAAGAGTTCTTTACGTGAAGGTGACGGAAGGTAAAAATCATAATTAAGTACTGAAATATAGGAGTATATTTTTTGTAGTTGTTAGAGAATAACAATAATTATTTATATATTGTTGGTTTGTGATTTGATTACCATATCTGATTGTTATACTAATAAAGAAATTGAGATAGGTCGGATGGCTTTTGGGCCGCCTTTAGAATTGTGTTAAAAAGGAAGGCAGAATAGCTGGGCATGTGATTGATTTTATTTGCTCGTATTATCTGAAATATTTTCTTTCAGTGGTAGACAAAGCTGGCACAGTGAATAAGGGAAATCGAATAGCTATACGTCAATCTATCAATAGCATTTTCTGATAACGTCAAATATCCGAACCTATTTGTCATTCAAAATCAACTTTATTCAAAGAAAATACAACGTGCTATACTCGAATGTTTTCCCAGGGCCGACAGATATTTTTTGTTGAATATTTGTTCGAATGTTTGCAATGCAAGGAAAATTTGTTTACGGTCTTTTTAATGGAATAACAGAAAAATGTCAAAGCAAATACTGATGTTTCTTTGCTAAGGGCTGTTTACTTTCCATGTGTAACACATAATCTGTCACAATAAGATATATTTGTGTTTGATATCTCTACCCAGATTCACGATTCTGCTATGAAAATTTATCTCTTTCAATAATAACCTTTATATTTAAATAAATGATAATATATTCAGAAATGAGGCACGTTCTTCATTAGTTACTTAAATATTTATCAGCAATTTTTTATTTTGGGGTCCCGTGGCCGCATGCCTGAGTGTCTGGTCGCGAACCTGGGGAACCGGGTTCGATCCCGACAGACGCCAATTATTTACAATTTTAAATGGCATAAAAGTGACTCCTGTGGTGCACTCTCCACACCAGCTATGAATGCCCGTGAGGTGACGCCTGGTAAGCGCCCACACGGTAAAATATATCGTCATCATTACCGATGTCTACAAATGTTGTAGATACTGGCACACCCAGAAATGGGTAATATGCCGTGATGATATATTTATTTATTTATTTAATTTTGTCGTTCTAGTTCTATTTAGGACATATTTTTAAAAATATTTTTGTTGTTTTAATTTAAAAATTGATATACGAAAGTCTCTCTAGACTTATTGGCTCGTACCACGATCACGGTTTTAACTAAAACACTGTTTTAAGAAATGTCAAATTTCATTATTTAATACATACAACATACATAAAATCACGCGTTTCCCACTTAGTGGGTTAGCAAAAACCCGAAAACAATAAGAAAAGGGATGAAAGTAAGTGCTCCACTGAAACACTTAACTCTTTAAAAAAATTCTCCTTTCGCATTGTCCAAAATCATCATAACATTCATACAAAGAACATATTAATGTGACCGATTTTCGGTAGCTAATAACCGCATCCGGACCACAATAATAGTTACGCAACAATCATCCTTCACCACACATTCCTATCCATGCACACTTCTTTCACCTCGGCCACATTCTTAAACGTATTCATACATAATAACATGATAAATATTATCAAATTTATCAAAATATGATTTTAAAGCAGAACATAGTTTGTATTCAAACAAATATTTTTAATAAATCGAGCTTCTAATATGCGGGTGAAATTACATTTTGAAATTTGAATTTGACATTTCTTAAAACAGCGTTTTAGTTAAAACCGTGATCGTGGTACGAGCCAATGAGAATAAGAAATTCAGATAGGTCATGGAAAACGAAATTTGCGATATCAATTTTTAAACAGTTATACCGGGTATAACACGAAAACCGGGCGATATGCGTTTAACGTGATGATAACTTAAAGCATAGCGTTTCTGATAGGTAAAATTATAAATAAATAAATAAATAAATATGACATTTTACGTTGTCAGAAATGTATCTGTCAGATTGTGACATATTTTACCTGTCAGAAATGTACCTGTCATTTTGTAACATGTTTTACTTGTTAGAAAAACTCTGAGTTATCATTTTAGAAAATGCAGAATTATTCAGTGAAAAAGAAGATAAAAATCATTGAGTAGTATTATTTTGAAGAAAACTATATTTTATAATTTCTGACAGGCAAAATGTCATAAAATTTAATTGCGATTTTATTTCAATACCATGGCCAACACTATAAAGAAGTATCTTAAAAATTTTAAATTCAATTTCTTCGGTTAGGAAACATGCAAAAGAAACTGCGATTATTAATTTAGATGCAGAATTACATTTATTTGAAGCATTTTTGTCTAAAATTAATAAGCCACTTTTGCGCAAGGAAAAACTGATTTCCCATGTTAAACGCCTAGGAACCGGCTTTCGTGTTACAGCCTGTATATTTTTCATTTGAAATTAAGTTGCGAATATTCTTCCATGACACTCTTTGTGTAGACATATTTAAATAAAAATGATATTTAATTTTACATTTTTTAAATATTTCTTAAAACTAGGGTATTTCTTAGGGATATCGTTGAATTCAGAGAAAATACTGAATCAAATAAGCAAATAAATGTAGCAAGGTGAGCATGGTGAAATAACAAGTAATTAACTTTATTATAAACTTCTAAATTACAGTTTCAATAACTACATTTTAACTCTGTTATCTTTGTAACTCAAAATTCTGTTTAGAAATAATAATCATTATTCTCTCATATATCTGTTTAGTCTAGATGTCAACCGCGTAGACATTTATTGTTTGACAATTAACCATATAAGTTATTGCCTATGATACGTGCAGTTTTGTTATTTAGCTATGGATGCTACACCCTCACACCCTTCATCAGATATGCCTGAAGTGATAACCCTTTGTTTTTAAGGCAGTCGAGATTAAAGACTCAGACAGGGCAGATATGTAGTTGGCGGTTTAGTTTGGTGCGCGTACGCGAGTACGCGTAATTAGGGTTACAATATAATTATGTAACTGTTTAGTTTGTGTTCAGATAATCAATAATTATAAGTTAGTATTAATGTAAATATGTGTAAATAAAATTAGGAGTATAAAAATATTGTGCGTGCCATTCATCCAAATTATGTTCATAACTCTATCATCAAGTGTTAAGTGTTTAGTGATAGTGTGAGCGTAAGGGTGTTCCGTCTCAGTAAGTGGTGGGCAATCCAGCAAGTGTCCACCAGTGAGATAAAGTTAAAGAGAAAAAGTGTCATCGTTGGGTAAGAAAAGAAAGTAAGAAAGAAGAAGTAAACAGAATCTTGTCCCCCCGCCCCCCTGTTACGTAAATAAAACAATAGTTTGCCACTTAAACTAAGTAAGTCGCAGCCCGTATTTTGAGAACCACTGGTCTAGATATTTTTGCTAATGTAACCACCCTGTATATATATATATATATATATATATATATATATATATATATATATATATATATATATATATACAGCATATTTCTGATTCTGAAATGATTACAAATTTGTTACATGATATAGATATTAACATCTCCTATGCAAAATTTTCTAGAATTGGTAAATATGATAAAACTAAAACTGTATCAAGACCTATTAAAGTTCAGTTTTCAAATGCAGATGACGTGGCACTAATTATTAAAAAAACAAAAGATTTAAAATTGAATAAAAAATGGAATCACATATCTATATCTAGAGATAGAACTAAAATGCAAATTGAGCTTTACAAATCTGTTAAATCTGAGCTTAATTCACGAACTGCTGCGGGGGAAAATAATTTAAAAATTAAATATTTCAACAATATTCCGACAATTGTCTCATCGCAGCCTACTTTAAACTAAATTCTCCCAACATCTCACCATTTACTTTTAGTATTTATTACCAGAACACTAGAGGTCTTAATTCTAAATCACATTTATTTTATGTTAATTGCTGTTCGTCGTCTTATGACATAATAGTCCTAACCGAAACTTGGTTAAATAATTCTTTCAACAACTCTGAATTATTTCCCTCCTCCTATAATATTGTTCGAGATGATAGAAATTTTTCTATTACTGCACGTAGTAAAGGTGGAGGTGTTCTAATAGCCCTAAAAGATTCTCTCTGCTATACCGTAATTGATACGTCTAGTATAAAAAAATCAGTCCCGATAGTAGATATTGTTGCTTGTAAATGTCATCTTGCTAACATTACCTTTATACTGTGCGCCTTATATATTCCTCCCGATATTAATAAAAGTGATTTCGAAATTCTGGCCGATAAACTAGAACTTTTTCTTCTTAATGAAAAAATAATATTAATCGGTGATTTTAATTTACCTCAATTTAGCCATAATTCAACTATCTGTACAAAATCATTTTGTCTCCGCAATATTTGTGACGTTTTAAATCTTAGTCAATACAACACTGTATCTAATGTAAATGACAATATGTTAGATCTTGTCTTCTCTAATTTTTTAAATCTATGTATAGAGAAAGCTGATTATCCTTTGGTTCCCGAGGATCGTCATCATCCAGCTTTGATTGGCAATTGTGAATTACTTACCGATTCTAAATATTATTCAATTCCATCTGCAAATAATTACCGCTATAACTTTTCTAAAGCTAATTTTAATCTTTTGTATGATTACATGGTAAATATAAACTGGAATTCCTTAAATAGGTTTAGTGACGTAAATCTTGCTTTAAATGAATTTTACTCTATCCTGTATAAAGCTTTAGATATGTTCGTTCCAAAATATAAAAGTGGTTCTTCATCTTTTCCTCCGTGGTTCACTCCTGAGATCAAATATAACTTAAAGACTAAACGCTATTATAGAAAGAAATGGATTAAAACAAAACAAGCATACTATCTAAATGAATTTAAAAGGTTAAGATCTATCACTAAGACTCAAATTAATGATGCGTACAACCAGTACATACGGAGAGTTGAAAATAATATAAAACTTAACCCAAGTGAGTTTTGGAAATTTGTTCAATTAAAGAAAGGTCATTCACGAATTCCTGGAATCATTACTGACGATAATGGTTCGCACAGTAATCCTCAAGACATTGTCGATTCTTTTGCTAAAAATTTCTCTAATTATTTCACTCCTAGTTCATCTTTCATTGACCAAATAATTATTAATAATAATCTTACTTTCACTCTCAATCCTATTACTGAGACAGAACTTCTTCCATTAATGAATAAGCTACCAAATAAAATAAATAGTGGTGAAGATATGATTCCAGCTTTTTTTATAAGAGATTGTAGATCTGTTTTATCACTCCCCTTAACTATTATTATTAATTTAGCTATTGAAACCTCTACATTCCCTGAACGATGGAAAGAAACTCGTATCACCCCAATTTATAAGAAAGGTGACAAATCGGAAGTAAAGAATTATCGTCCTATATGTATCTTGAATAATTTCGCCAAACTATTTGAAAAAATAATTTACAACACAATTCTTATAAACACTAAATCCTTATTATCATTTGATCAGCATGGTTTCTTACCTGGTAGATCCACGGTAACAAATTTGGCTTGTTTCTCCCAATACACAGCTGAAGTGATAGATGATCGTGGTCAAGTAGATGTTGTGTACAGTGACTTTTCACGTGCTTTTGACTGTATCGATCATGGTTTATTGTTACATAAAATTTGTTCCGTCGGTGCCTCTACAACTTTAACATCACTTCTAGCTTCTTATCTTTCTAATCGTTGTTGTTATGTCTTCTACAATGGATTTTCTTCTTTCAAATTCTCTGCTTCTTCTGGTGTGCCCCAAGGCTCCAATTTAGGGCCACTACTATTTATATTATATATAAATGATCTCCTATTGTCTTTTACTTGTCCCGTCTTAGCCTATGCTGACGACATTAAGTTGTTCTACAAAATCTCTTCTGTTTCTGATGCAAAATTCCTTCAAGATAATATAGATATCCTTGTTTCCTGGTGTAAAGCAAACAAACTTCTCATTAATGCCGATAAATGTTTTATTGTAACTTACACCCGCAAAAATATTACCATCACGCATCCATACTCCATTAATAATACAATTCTTTTGCGTAAATCCTCTATTACAGACTTAGGAGTAACATTTTCTGCAAAATTTAATTTCAATGATCACATCATTAACATTTGTTTGTCTGCTAATAGGACCTTAGGATTTATATTTCGAATTTGTAAAAAATTTGCTGATATTACAGTTATTAAAATGTTATACTTCTCATTTGTTGTCAGTAAATTGGAATACGCTGCTCTAATTTGGTTTCCATATTATGCGAATCAGAATTTACACGTAGATAGAATACATCGTCGATTTTTGAAATATATTTCTTTCAAACAGGACAATGTTTATCCAGAAAGACATATAGATATGCATTCACTTTTACAGCGTCATGATATTCCATCGCTAGGTTCTAGGCGTGAGTCATCCTGTGCCAGGTTCCTTTGGATGCTACTCCACAATTCCATAGATTGTCCATTCCTCCTAGGTCGGATTCCATTCCATGTTCCCAGGACATCATCAAGGCATAACAGATCATTCCAACTTCCCACTGCACGTACAGATGCCTTACTACGATCCCCAATCCATGTGATGTGCCGTTGTGCAGATGCTACATACGAAGACATCTTACATTAAATTCTATTAAATTCTATTAAATTCATTTATATTATATATTTTTTTATTATATTTTTTTTGTAAATTTTACCCTGTAAATGGTGACTTGTTGGGTAATAAACATATTATTATAATTATTATTATTATTATTATTATTATAATTATAATTATATATATACTTTTCTTTTCTGTAATTTGATTTACAGTGTGACAGGCATAAAGGTGTAAAACTGATTTTCCCTTATTTAAAATTCCCGCGTTGCTTTCCATCTGTCACGTGACGGAGATAACCCAATACGTCCTGTCAGTCATCCTCTGTTGTCACATTTCCCTCTACTACAGCAAACACATACAGATAGCTACATGGCAACAGGGTTGATCCTTTATCCCTTACGTTACGTTCGCTTGTTGTACTTCACAGGGATTGCTGTACAGCGCAGGATAATACTATGAAGATATGTTTGTGTAAACTCAATACACGTTTTTTGAATCTCGTCTACTGACGAGGGTGATCAGTGACATGAAAAGGATTTGGATTGAAATAAGTTTTATGATGAATAAACTCTATTTAATTAATTTTATATATAATTTGATAACAAGGATTATAAAGTCTTTTATTATTTATTTATACAAGGGACAAGAATTTCAGAAATTTAACCTTTTTGATTGAATCGGTGAGTGGAAAATAATTCCAAAAACATAGGTTATGAGAAAAACGAAAAAACTCTTTAACATTCTTGTTTTTAATTTTTTATACAATATACAAGTTTTAATGCATACAATTAGGGATATAAATATTTAATTAAAGGGTACAGAAAATTCTTCCAGGAAAAACTGCATTAAAAAATAGTAGTTAGATATACATATTAAACTATATGTACAGTATGTCCCCGGATTGAGTTTGCAAAAGGAAAATAAATCTTATTTTTGATTTTATGAAACAATGCCAAAGAATGAAAAAAATTTTCTTGAATTAAAACGTATGTTTTAGTTATTAAAACTTTTAATTAATGCAAGGTTCTTTTATTATAACGCTTTTTCGTATTTTGTCCTCCTAATAATAAGTTATTACATTGAATTTAACATTAATTTAGTTAGCTTTGAAATATTGCCTGAGTGTCTGGTCGCGAACCTGGGGGAACAGGGTTCGATCCCGACTGACGCCAAATATTTCCAATTTTAAATAGCACAAAGTGACCCCTGTGGTGCACTCTCCACGCCAGCTATGAGTGCCCGTGAGGTGACGCCTGGTAAGCGCCAACACGGTAAAATATATCGTCATCATTACCGATGTCTACATGTGTTGTAGATACTGGCACACCCAGTTATGGGTAATATGCCGTGATTATATATTTATTTTATTTATTTATCAATATTCCAAAGCCAACTAAAATAACAGATTCAGTACAATGTTATTAGGAGAAAAAATACGAAAAAACGTTATAATAAAAGAACATTGCATTAATTGAAAGTTTTAATAACTGAAACATGCTTTTTAATTCAAGCAAAAAATTTTCTTCCCTTAGCATTTTTTCGTAAAATAAAATATAAGAATTTTTTTCCTTTTGTAAACTCAATCCGGGGACATACGGTATATTGGGCGAGTCATTTTGATGTATATCCGGAATAATTTCATTGCAGAGTTACAGCACTTTAAAAGTGCACCTCACCGTCTGGTTTGTCTTTAATTCTATATTTATTGATAATGAAGGAAAATGTATAATCAAACTGTATAGACAGTAAGATATTCTTTCTTATTTATAATCACATAAAATGTCAAAAAATTGTATTTAACTGCGTTTTTCAAGACGAATTGTTAAGAACTTCAAATAAAGGTTGACCATTTATAACCAAAATATAATCAGCTCTTTATATGGATGTAAGGAAGAGGAATACGGAGGAATTATAATTTTTAGAATTGTAGTATTGCAGTTATCGTCGGCAATTTTTTTGTCACGCATACACGCACACACGTACATACACAAACTGATATATAGGGTGCTTATTCATTAAAAACTCCCGATTTTTTTGGCCAAAGGTGATGGAAACGCTATGGACATTTTTACCTCTCGCTAAGAGAGGTATTGGATTCATGCTAAAATTCTCATATCCAGATTTCAGTGAATAAGCACGATTTAAGGTCCCTGGAATCCTATTATAACATTTTTAAAATGATGTCTGTGTGTGTGTGTGTGTGTGTGTGTGTGTGTGTGTGTGTGTGTGTGTGTGTGTGTGTGTGTGGATGTGTGTATGTGTGTATGAGAGTATGTGTATGTGTGTATGTCTGGATGTTGTAGACACGATTCCTCAAACGCCATAAGACTTAAGAATTGTTTAACTATGGATTCCTTAATCTTTTGGTAACAATTGAACAACCGGAAGTAGTAGTTTCTGAGAAAAATTCTTCTAAATATAATTTTTTGGAAATTTTTGTTATTAAATATTGAAGAACATAAAATTCTCCATCTAATACACTTAAATTTTTTATTATATCTTGTATAGATTTAGAGATAAAGACACTATAATATATAGAGTAATTTAATCGCAGAGGCCAAGGCACTAAGGAAACCAGTTGACAAATGTCAAAGTTTATAACAGAGTTTTTAAATGACACATGTCAGTGTCAAAAATCAACAGTTTTAGTGACATTCTGGCAGCTTTTTAAATTTAATCTTTCTTATTGTCTTATTAATTAAATATTTGAAATTATTGGTAAAATGTACGAGTATATACATCAGAAATACCGCCAATCTGGTTAATGAATTGGAAGAATCTGTGACATTTAGAAACTTCCTCATACAATGAAAAATAAATATAATTAGAATTATATGTGTGCAGAAGACATGTTAAATACAATAAAAAACAGTATTTGGGTAAAGTTCTGTATTTTTTTGTTATAAAACGACGGTTTCATAAGGAAAGTGCAATTCAATACTTATATAGCCTAATATGGAAATGACGAGAGGTCTTGTGCTGGTCACAACAGATTTTTTTTACTTTATTTAGCCAGTCTGTGTATTTATTTTTTCTAAAATCAATAATTTGTCAATTCTTTAATAGTAAATATACTCAGTTATTATTCATCTAAATGAGATTTTTAATGAAAATGAACAGTTTAATAAAAAACGTAAACTGAAAATATTTGTAGTTTATGCTCATATGTTAATAGAGAGCTAACAGTCTATATGGATGAAGTTTGTTAGATTTTGTTTTTTAGTAAATGAGAAAAAAGTTACATCGTTCTGAAATTTACTTTCAGTTGATGAAAATATTTATTTACACCTATACAACTGTATCGATGTTCAACTTTTTCAATTTGATGTCTTCCGGTTAGTGGCCTACTCCTGCCTTTTTGTCGAACTAATTTCGCGGAGTACTTTCCGTCATTTTTCTTCCTGCGGAGGAACGTATCACATCGCATACATCACAGAGTGCTCCAAGACCAAGACTGAAGTTATCTGTAGGAGGAACTGTCGCGGGAAATATTGAAATTCTAACTCAATTTCCTTTCCTTTCGCAATCCAGGCGGCCTTGAAATGGAAAATTGACAGTAGATCGCGTAAATAACTACGGATTGCAGGAATTAAAATGAGATGACAGCGTTGACAGGCTATTTTTAGAACACAGCCTGCTTGGATCTGTATTCTACAGGTGAAGGTTATTTTTAACTTAGTGAACCTATAAGTGAATTAATCTACGACGAAGAATCTATTGAAAACATTAGGCCAAATTCAATATTCTTAAAGAACTTATCTAAAAATAACATAATAAAAAGAGATAATGCATTAGTAAGAAAAAGAAAACAAGTTTTTACATGTTGCTAGAGACAACCACTAGACTAAAGAAGAGTGCTGAATTCGGCTCATTTTGAAAACTAAATAAAGATCCTAGACGAACCCTGAAAGCCTCATAATTCAGTAAAATGATGTTTACACTCGAAGAGTTTTCCACAAGAATCGATCAATTTAATATATTGAAGTTTCCAATTTTTGATGTCATGTGGATTTCGAAAAATTTAGAAATCAAACAAATTCAAATGTATAAATTATATTTTTTAATAAAAATTTAAAAAATCCTTTATTGTATATCGAGTTAAAATTAACATTTGATATATGGAGATTTATTTTTATACATATTTTTGTAATATTTTCATTTTGTTGATGGAGTTGAGAAAATAAAGTCACACACAAACAACTATAACTTCGGAATTCGAACCCGCAACTCTTGGGTTGTGAGTCAGCTAGGTTGTATACCAATGGAGTGAATATTTTTTTTAATAAATGATATATGTATCTATAAAAAAAATCAAACTGAACTCTGTTTTTGTGCCTATTATAGGAATATGTAGAGAAAAATTGCCATATACAAGGAAGAATTTTGAAACAAGTCCTTTTTGTTTCCTGAAAATTTGAATTTTTGGTGATGTTCGATTTTCGTAAAAAAAAACCTCGATTGAGAACTGGAATGTCAATGTTTTGCATTTTATTGAATCGTTGCTCTATCAGCGTACCTACATTGTTTTGAGAAATTTTGCAGAACTAACCCTGAATTTGAATTTGCGAAATGTTCAGTTAAGGATAGAAGAGATAGCGCTTGATAGATTTATATGCATTGAATAACAATTATTTGGTGCTCGAAGTTAATAAAGAAATACATATATTATCTACAATAGCTATTTGTGTATTAAGAGCGCAAAATGCGACATTGTCGATTGATAGGTTGTTCTCTCGAAATCGACAATGTCCATTTGCGCTCGAAACACACACAAGATTTTTTTCTACAGTCGCCACAATGGGGTCCTCCACCATAAAAAAAATAATAAAATGTACACTTTATACTTACAGTACTGCTCAATAAATAACAATTGGATAATACAAAAGATACGGTTTAAACTTAAAAAGGCTTTTAAATGATTAAATCGTTATATTAGCCATCTATTCCATAAAAAAAAACAAAATTAGAGCGTGGAAGCAAGGATTTGTGATGATTTGATGAGTTTTTGTAGCAAAATGTGTGGTTAGTTGTCACGCCTGTCACACTGAAAAAATTAACAAATGTTTCAAGGAATTTGTGATTATATAGACATGTATGTGCATTGACTGACTTCTCGCAATTATTTAAGTAACGAAATAACTAATAATTTTATTGTAATCAATATAAATAGTTAACTAGAGATCAGATGTCAGTACGACTCGCAACTATCCTACCGCCATCTGTGTACAATCATTCCTATTACTAAACATAACTGTTCACACAATATATTTTATATTTAATTTTATTTTCCATTCTTCTTGAGTTTTTATTATTATTATCTAATCTAAGCATTTTATACTTTTGTTTTTGTAAAGGAATGCCCTATTTCATTTTCACAGCAGTGTGGCATTTTGTTAGGTTATGTTAAATACCGACAGAACATATGTCAAATTGACTTGTGAACGTGATAAATGTGTAATTACAGTGCTATTAGTTCCTAACTAAACATTTTCATTAAGAATGTAGACAAGTGACATTTCTCAACATTGTATACTTAGAAATTTGGACAGCGAGCGTTTTTTCTATTTTGTCGCGCATGAGCGGCAAAGTGACATTTTGCGTTGACAAAAGAGAGCGCAAATGGCTACTTTCTATAGTGACTGTAGAAAAATTAGTTTTTTGACAGTGACCTTCATGTATAAACACTGTTAATATCTGAATACACAAGCTGTGTAACCAAAAATTTGTATTTATCTTCAAAGCAAAGATTTACAAAAATGGATTATTTTATAAATTGATCTATTAAAATGTACAGAAAAATATCAGTGCAAATAGAAAATTCAATAATCTATAATTTCTATGATTACAAATTGCGAAATTGATATATTTTTCAGGAACCTATTAGAAAAACCGAGGTAAATATTTTGTAATAGCAAACTTCTCATTTAATGGGATCTAGGTGATTACATGACTGGGGTGAATGATGAAAGATAACGATATTTTTGGATTTCAGTCAACTTTATTATCATACCCAACTAGTTTGAACAACACATGTGTATTCTTCAGGGGTTAAATTTGCAGAAAAAAATACTATTTATACCCCGAATTACAATAAAATACATTAGTTTCTTATTAAGTTGAATTATTTACATGATTTTTCTAAAAGTTTGTAACTAATGATGAAAAAGTTGAGTAGAATTACGGAATATGGAAATTATAGTTGTATATTTTGTTTTGTCTAAAACGAACAATATTTTTTATAGTTAAACAAATTTAACAAAGTCAAACAATAAAAATGTAACTTATACATAAAGCCATAAAAAATATAAAAATCTATGATGTCGTACCTTTAACAGATAACTTTCACTAAATAAAGTTTTCACCTGTAGAGTGAATTATACTAATTTTAAAAAAGTAATACTTTTTCTGGTACCTTGTTGTATGTAGATTATTTAAAGTTGACTTTTCTCGCCGACTCAAGGTGATGTGGAAAAGGAAATATAAAACTTTCTCTTTTACTTTTTATTTGGACGTGTCGGAGGTCCAAAGACCCCCATCTTCAGCAAATACATGTGTCGGCTACAATAATTTTAATATCTTAATTTCTGGTATAATTAAAATATATAGTTGAATAACTTACCAAGATTTACATTTTTTTAATAATTATGAAAACCCAGAGTCCTATGTCGCGAAGTCTTCACCTCAATCCTAAGAATGAAATATCACTTTTAATACTTATATTATAAATATCTTTTATTATTCTGATAAATCTTGAGTAATGTTACAAAGTTTCTTGATTATGTCGTGGAAAAAAGTACATATTAGAGAACAAACAAAACTAAAGTAAATATAAAGTATAATACTCCTATAGTACCTACTTGTGGACTAATAATTTAATTAATTTGGTTTAAACTTTCCAAAAGTAATAATATTTAATAAAGAATTAGAAAACACTCGCCATGTTTCACAAGACTACAGCATCTGAATCAATTTCCCAATCATCATCAGATGCCGGTCGAGATCAGCTAGTAACCACAGACGCATTTCGCTATTATTGCATCTCATCAGTGTGGTGTAACTGCCGTCTCTTTGCAGAGACAATTCACAAACTGGGCACTGCGAGAGTTATACATCTCATATAAGATAGATGGCTCATCTATTGAAGAGTCGTCGTAAAGCACGGGCAGCTCTTGAAAAACAAAAGTACAATAGCAAACTTTAGGAGAAACAATGTCTAATAAAGAATTAGAAAACACTCGCATTGTTTCAGCATCTGAATCGACCTCCCGGTCACCATCAGATGCTGGTCGAGCCCACCCAGTAACCACAGGCGCGTTTCATTGTTATTATACCTCATCAGTGTGTTGTAACTACCGTCTTTATGCAGACAATTCACCAACTGGGCACTACGAAAGATATACATCTCATATAAGATAAATAGCTTAAGAGAAAACTAACCTCATGTAGAACCATCTATCGAAGAGTCGTCGTAAAGCACGGGCAGCCCTTGAAAAACAAAACTGGCACTGAAATCTTGTGGTGAACATTGCGAATGTTTCCAATTCTTTATTAAAGTTTCACCTAGAGTTCGCTTTTGTACATCTGTAATAATATTTAACTACAGGTAATATGAATATTTCAAAAATACATCAGCATTCGTTTTGCCCTAGTTTGTAACAAAATAACTTACATGTAAATATGTATGTTGAAAACACATCACAAATATTTAATTTCAACAATGATTAATGTTATTTAATAGGTTTGTGTGCATATAGGATTTCATTCCGCCGTATTTATATTCAGTTATAGAATAAAACAGAAACGCAAACAATGTAAAACAGTTTGCATTCGCTATGTTGAACTCTGCAATTCGATTTAGTAACAGTTGTAAGTAAAGTTTGCGTCGATTCTTTGCAATTCAATACCTCTGCAAATTGAATGTTAATAAAGTTTGCAGTTTGAAAAATACGAGCTCTGGGTAATTGAATCTACATGTTTCCTGCGCGATGAGTTTCAATTTGTCTTCCTGTTGCAAGTTTCACGGTAGAGGGTGGAGTTCGACCGTTGATAAAATGCATCTTTAATGGATACTGATTAGACTACAGTGGTACCTGGGTCAGTTGCACCGCCATTTTTCATGCCAACAGAAGGCGAGGCAAGCGAAAGAGAGCAAACATTCAGATTTTTACAAATTATTATTCTGTTTATACCTTGAAATTTAGGCGACAATTTTTTTTTTTTTTAATTAATTGAATCATTTATTTTTGAGGGATATAAGTGACATAAATATATTACATAGGGTGGTGCATCATAGAGATTTTAATATTACTTTTGTTCAAATATTTTCTCATTGATTATTTATGATTCAGCAAAACAGTTACAGTTTTGTAAAATTCGCCGTTATTGTTATTGTAGAGAATATTTTGCTTTTTATGTTTTGATTGTATGCTTTTTCTATAATAATAATAATAATAAAAATAATAAATTTAAAGAAAACAATGCAAATAATACTCTATTTTGTTGTTATTAAAATAACAAATATATAATTTCATAGAAAAACTAATTATAATATTATAATATATAGTAAATAATAGAAACAAAAACAAATTTTAATTATTAATTATACTTATTACACAAAATTTTCATGGAATGCATATTTCATATATTATTCATTTAGTCCATAAATTAATTATGAAACAAATACAAATTTTCATTTTTACCTCTCGTTACAAAAAAAAAAATATGGAAAAATAAGTATTCTTTTTATTTGTCTATTATTATTTGTAAAATATATTCCACCAAGAACCGGCTACAAATACTCTCTCAATTATTACATAAATTCTCTGTTACATTTATACTTTATCGTATCTTTCACAGATTTGGAAATAAAAATATAGAAAATAATCATATTAATAGTTATTTATGCAACAAGTGTAAAAGTATAGTCAAAGACACTTTTTACTCGAGTTGCATACAATTGTTTTTTACGCCTGCAATAGAAGTGTGAAAAAAAGTGCCGTAACGTTTAATTATTTTACTGCGTAGTGTTAAAAAAGTGCACTTTTTTCACACTTTTATTGTGTTAAAAAAGACATACTTTATAAATCCATTTTAATGAAAAAAAAATTAATTTATTTAACAGACGTAAAGAAACAATTTTAAATAATGCTGCCAAATTTATTGAATATGACAACGCTGATTTTGTTAACAACCCTGAAGTATGCCCAAGTCGTTGACATGGTTCTATACTTGCCGTCAAATAATTATGGACTGGAGATTTCTGCACTGATGCCAAATTTTTTAAGTGTCTACCTGAACAAATATCTGTAACCTGTCAATGTCATTTTATATTCTGACATTTTCCTTAGTACTTTCGTGCACTTTTTATTCCCAATCCTATAAATTGCATTATATTTAGACTTTTGAAAAGAAAAAGTATGAAACTCATAAATTAAATAGTCCTAGTTCTTATAAAAAACGTTTAGGAAAACAAGATTTAGATGCGCAGGCAAAAACAATTATTGTCAATGTACACAATTTTTTCAAAAAATTGGCGTTACATCCTTGAAAAAAAATTATAATTTACTAAATAACAAGAAAACTTTGGATTTGACTGCAGAAGCATGTTGTGTTGGCAGGTCTACTGTTCACCTAATAATCAATTATTCTTACCTTTTATTTAGATTTCACTGATTATCGTATTTTAACGCAAACGCGATCTTAACTTGATGTGTGGAAACTTTGGTCAAAATATAAATATAAATTTTCCACGAGACAATTTTTATTTTTTATACCAAGTATTATTGTCTTACCTTACTTATTTGTTATAATATTTCCTTCATTTACGATGTATTAAAAGTTTCAATTAGTTTTAAATGTATTATATGACATTTGCGATTATTCCTGGTCATGTCAAGATACAAGCAGCAACACCGCTGGGCAAGGGACAGGGTGCGGAAAGGGATAAAAGTTGTATACCAGTCCATAATCATTTGACGGCGAGTATAGTTAACACTGGGGTTAGAACCACGCTCATGCTACCAGCCAAAAAGTGTAATACCGCCAGAAATTAATTTTATAATATATATTATTCTCTCATTATCATTAACGTGTTACTATGGATGCTAGTTGCACATACTTTACTGTATCGTTCCGGATAAAATGCAACTTAGGGTATCAATGAACTTGTCATCATAATTTACTGATTTATAAATAAAGTAAGAAAATAATAAGTACCTTAACTCTTGGTGATTTTGAAATTGATAGGAATGAAATTTTTGTCTTTCACTAATCTAAATACAGAAGTTTTGCTAATTGTAATTCATTTGCCAAAAAATTTAAACAGCTGATAATTTTCTTCTATAAATTATTTTTATTTTTTTCAGTTCGAGCAATTTTTGTTCTTGCCCTTATCATATGATTCTTATCTAAACATCCATCACTTTTAAATTTTGTAAATATTCTCGAAATAGTAGAAGGATTTTTTTGGACTAGGACGTTCAGGAGATAAATTAGCAAACATATCACAAACCTTTTTCAAACTATAAATAGCATTGTACCAAGTAATCAATCAAATTTTTTCTTCTTAGGGCCAGTTTTTCAATATCTGGTTAAAATTTTAACTGAGAGTTAAATAAACAAAATTGAAACGAAATGAACTGTCAAATGACAAATTTATCATTGCTGTTAACAAAACGATGCAATATTGTTTACTTAATTAGAAGTTAAAATTTTAACTAGAAGTTAAAATTTTAACCAAATATTGAAAAAACGGTCCTTAAGTATATTTAAAACGTGATGTCAAGTTCATTTGATATTGACAACTTTGACAACATATGTTGCATTTTATCTGGAACGGTACAATATGTATACGTAGTATCCACAGCAATACATTAATGACAGAGTAATAAATATTGCATCTTAGCTGAAACTCACGGTATAAATGTACAGTATGAACAAATTTTGGCTTCACGAATATAAATTCTTTATTTAATACTTTTAAAATAGATCAACTTTTAAGCAACATCTTACTCTATACTTAACTGAATCGAAGTACAATAGATACTTACGTATGTAAATAATATATTATCAAATTTTAAAATCCGCATTGATACAAATTCATATTTCGTTCAGTAAACTCTACCGTTTTATTATTTTTCCCTGCCATCTTGCGGATGAGCCGCGAACATTCCTATCAACACGTACAAACAAACCGGAAGTACGTGAAAAGGAAACGCGAAACGTGCAGCTCAAGAACGCAATCCAGTCCTTCCAATATCAGGATTCAAATCTCAACTTCCGCCTCTTTCAAACAACAACGGGGGAAAGGATAATTTTAAAACGACCAGATAAATATGGATACTTTTCAATGAATCTTTTCAGAATGTGACTGATGGTGAATGACAGATGCAGGCGGCTGAGTAGAAGTGATAATAGGAATGATTTGATTATAAATGAATACATATGTTGACAGTGCAAGGGAATTCAAAACGAATTTAAAAAATTCGTGAAACAAATTTTGCAAAAGCAGGCGAAGTTGTGATTTTTTTATTTTAAAGGTGTAAGATTCGAGTAAAAGGTATTTTGCAAACGAGACAGTTGGATCACACTCTTATTATTATAAAAAGTCAACTGAGCATATGTACATACAAAAACTTGCAATAAAATATACTATGCTATAACTTTTCTTAATAAATAGGGGGGTTTAGAATGTGTGGTTGAGTATTGTGTCTCCTTCTTTCTTCTCCCCGACTTCCATGGCTTTCTACTTCACTTCGCCCATTCTTTGGCTTCTTAGATACTGGTTCAAGTCTTCTTTTTCTGCTTCAACTACTCCTTTTATTATAATACTTCTTCGCTGAACATTAACTGCGGCTAACGTTAACCTCTCTTACTTTCTTTTTAATTTTCGCTTCCCTGTTCACTTACGCCGCTTGTGGCACGCACACTAACTATTAGATACAGGTCCGCACTGGCATATTACAATGTCGTTTAACAACTATTATAGTACCAAATATGAAATTATAATTTCCATGATTTCTTTTGGAATATTCGCATTTTTTTTTTAAGTAACCTAATTTACCTTATATTATTATTTGGTAATACTAATACTCCAGGAATTTTTGTGTTCGTATCTTTATCTCATCATCAAAGGGTTATTGTGTATTATATTTACTAACCCTTAAAATCTTGAATTTTTGATAATTTTTAGTGAGATATCTTATTTTCATGCCTACATACAATAGCTTTGTTCGATGACATGTACTAGGCTGCCCTAGTGTTAACTTTCTTACACTAACGTGTTTTATAAGAAACGGGCAGCTTCTGGCAGGCTGTCCGATGACAAAAATTTTAAGAACTAGTGCTCACGTTTCTGACCTGACTCGCGAGGTGGTGTAGAAAGTGCAGACTAGGAGTGGGGGTAACTAAATGTTCGGTAGATATTGTAATTCTATACTAAATAACTTTTAATGCACGTTCTCTTTGTTTTGTTATATAAAGAATTAATTAATATATCTGTCCCTGAATCTGATGAAGAATCAAGTGATGATTGATCTTCGTCAGAATCGTTTATTAGTTCAAACACTATGCTCTTTAAAACAGGCATTTCTGCAGTCACTTCTTTGTAGCTTTATGATATGACTGTTTATAAACAACCTAACCTTTTACACCTTTGGCTACGTTTGGCTTGATTACTCACAACTGAGCAAACTTGCCCAAATATACACTAGTGTATTTTATGAAATCACAAGAATTAGACTGTACTAGTGTACACTACACTGCGCTGCACTATTCTGCTCTACACTTCAAGCACTTCTCATCGAACAGAGCTAATAATAAAAGGATGTATAGATATCGCAAAATTTGAGTAAGGTTGTTAATTTATATTTAGAGACATATATAAGCCTAGTAACTCTTTGTCGTTTTATAGAACGCCTAGAACTTTTATAAACTGGCAGATTTTACAATTTGGTTATGAATTATTATACATAAACTGTCAATTAATGGAACAATAACTAGGAAATATTGCAAATTTGTACAAATGTGTCGTATGATTTATAGTATGCCTTGGCCTTGGTCATATATAAATTTAAATATTTTATTTTTTATTTAATTTAGAATAGAAATTACAAAAATTATAAGAATTTGATTTGTTCTAAGTTTGTTTTGCTCTTTTTTTCTGCATTTTCATTGAATGTACGATTCATTGTACTTATTTCTTATCTTTTCGTTTGACATAAGACTTATTTTCTTTAGTCTTTCTTTTTATTTAGAAAAAACCTAACCAATTTGAAAATATGTGCACATTTAAATTGTCAAGTAATTTCCCTAAAAGTTTAACTTTGTATTCAGCTCCTTCTAGCAATTTAAAACTGCTTCTATTCTTGTAAAACCAACAAAGGTAATCACCTCTTCTGGGTGAACATATCCTTATCACAAGTCGCCATCTTCTTCAGCAGTCAAACTGCCAATAACCGCCATTTTGCTCTGGATAACGCAGGTGTACCAACCATGCTATGTGCGAGGACTAAAAACACTAAATCGCATTTACTGCAAGCCGCGGCTCGAATGCGACACGTTTGCTTGCAGATGATGATTTCTACTATCGATTCAACAGTAAGGAATCGTAAGGATAAAGGACGCTAAAGGCACGTAGTTTTCGGATCGTTTTGATGGTGTCACGATTTTCTTTTTCCTACAATAGATGGCGCTGCTGAATGTGTACAATTGGTTTGATTTACGGAAGAAGGAATCCTTAAACGAGATTTCCGATTGTGCTGTGTCGGTGGAAGTAGATTTGATAATTTTTTAAACACAGTCTTTCTCCAATCGTTTTTATTTCTTAAGAATAAAACAGATACAAGAATCACATATTTAGATTTTTATGCATACACGTATATTAACTAAAGCATTTAAAATAAAAAGATCTATTTTTCTTTTTTTGGTTTTAAAGATATTTAACAAAACACTGAATCGCAATATTTTTCTATAATTTTTTTCACAAACAGTATAAATGCAACAATTATTGAATATATAAAAGTGGAAAACAGTGTCTTGGAGTTTGGACAATGAAACAAATTAAATCATCAGTTAATTATCAAATATTTGTTTTTTTTTAAACTTAATCAGTGCTCAAACGTTTTGTTTTGAACATGTCATTACCTCGTATGTCATCCATACAAAATTATTAATAATTAGTATTATTCTATTAGTATTAGAATACTGGCTAAATGGTACACTTTTCTGTAGAAGCAAGTTTGGTTAAATCGTCTTATTTTAGCCTCAGGAATTTATGGTTAAGCCATGTCCCCCTATTTGAGAATTGAGAGACACCCTGTAAATGTAGATAAATAAATAAATAAAGAAATTTTAGTTTCCAGGTAAAAAGGCAATATTAATTCGGACAGCAATAGTAAATTTGACAGTTAGTTCATTTCGTTTTAATTTTGTTTATTTACTGGAATTTTAACAGGATATTGTGAAATTGTCCCTGAATAAAAATTTTGATAAGTTAGGATGCATTGAAGACATTCTTTTGTAGACTTTCTATAAGCTAGAGATCTACAAATTTATAGAAATTTAAGAGAATGCCTAGAATCCCAGCACAAGTTTGTAAACGTCATAATGATTTGTACAGAATTTTTGTCCGAAAGTTTAATATGGCCACTCGCCAATATTATATTTATTATAAATAACAGGGTTTCACCAAGCCAAGCTGCTTGGCTTGAAATAAAAAGCTTGGCTTGGCTTGAAAATTCAAGGTTTTTTTTAATGTTAGGCTTGGTTTGGGCATGATGGAAACAAAGCTTGGCTTAGCTTGAAAACTTCAAGTTTTAAAAATGTTAAGCATGGCTTGATTTTCAAGCCAAGCTAATGAAATTAACAAAATAAATTTGATAATAAAAAAATCTTCTTTTAATGGTGTAAGTTTTTAATGTCATATAAACATAGTAATTTTGGTATCCTACATAACCCGAAATTCAATAGTGTTAAAAAACTGAGAATTGCCATTCGGAAGATCGTAAGAAATGCCCTTAAAAATTACAAACCAAAATCCAGTATTGTTTCATACTTGGAAGTAAGTTGCAAAAATAAAAAAAATCCAAATTTATATTTTGCCTTTGTTTATTATTCAATGATTTTTTCAGATAAACAATAAACCTTTAAAATGACCATCTTAATGGGGAAACTTTTCGAATTTAGCCGACTTCGTAACTCTTATAGTCCCTATTTCTCCAGATCCCCATGTTGGACATGTTATCTGGAATATTCTATACAAACATAATGAGTCAAAAATACTCTAATATCTTTTTTGTTGTAGGTGAGTCAGACAGTAAATTTCCTGTACCTACTTCTCGTTTTGGCGGTAAGTTTTTTTTTTATAAAAAATTAGAATATTTTGAATTAAAAGTGGAAAGGAAAGAAAACATGCTGACCGCACCCTATGATTATTTTTCTAATCTTTTTAATATGAAAAGTGCAGCTTACTAAGCTCATATCTATTTTGTTGTCGGTTGCTATAATTCTAGTAAAATTTCATTAAGGCCCTCTGGTTTCAATCTCGTTATTGTTCGTTCATTGTCTTATCATAATTCCGGGCAGGGCTGGTGCTGGTTTACGATCGCGGGTTCGTAAAGCATCTTGATTTAGTTTTAAAACGCGATCGCTGGGAGTTGTAACACTTGATCAAGTTATTAATTCCGCGGAGGGATGTAATCATGCCCGTAATGGAAATTGAATTGACCGGAAGATGAATAGGGAGAGCCTGATCAACCTTTCATATATTCAAATTGAGTCAGGCTCACTCATCCTACTTTTAATAACCAACTAAACTCATTATTTTTAGCTGTATTCAATTTCTACTAAATTTATTTCATTACAAGCACATTGTTAGAAAACTTTCCGCGGAACAATTTAATATTATTACAATGCTTTAAACTTTGAATTTAACAAAAATTCTAGCGAGAATATTTTAAGAATATATAGATGAGTAAGGTATTTTGATAAAAATTAATTTAAGATTAAAATCATATTGTAGTATTTTTCAAATGGGCCCGTAAACCAATTTTTAAAAATATTTTTAAATGAAAGTTCGTTTAATTTTGAAGCAATTCGTGGTATCAAAAAGTCATTGTTTTTTGTATAACTGCATTTGATTTTTAAACAAACCTATAGCTATCTTTCTCACACTAGTTTCTGTAGTAGGCTGCGCGAGAAAGATACCAATAGTGTGACGTCATCTATGGCTCTGGAAATAAATTCAAATATCTCGCAAAGTAATTATTAAAAAATGTTTTTTTTATCTTAATCGTTATATATTGAGTAGTACTTTAAGGATAAAGTGTACATTTTATTATTTTTTTGTTATGGTTTATGGGCTGATGCAAATAATATACTGTACTTATAAAAATACTATAAAAATTATAAACGCGATATAAGAAAATTAAAATAGATACATACGTAAGAAATGTGGCTTTCTGATATTTTGATTTTTTACATTCATCTTTAGGTAAAGAAGATATTGTCTTTGGTCAAAAAATTCGGTAGTGAGTTAACTAATAACACGCTTTAGGGTCCATAGAATAAGATTTTACTAGTTTTACGATGTGTGTCTGTGTGTGACAAAAATATCTCCGACGATGACTTCAATACTACAATTCTAAAAATTATAACTTTCGTATTTCTCTTCTTTACATCCATATGAAGAGCTGATTAGTTTTTGGTTATAACTGGTCAACCGGAAGTAATACCCGTATTTGAAGTTTTTAGCAGTTTTTCTTGAAAAAACACAGTTATATATTATTTTTGACATATTATGTTACAGGAATGAAATAATATCCTGTTGTTTATACGGTTTGATTACACATTTTTCTTAATATTCAGTACGTATAGAGTGAAAAAATTACAAAGAGATTAACTTTGATAAATCAGCCTTATGCCCATATTCATAAACATTCGTAAAGTCTCAAAACGATTCGTTATAATTTTTGACAAATAAAATTAAACTTGACAAATAAAATTTCGATTTTTCTTTCAATGTCGACTGTTTTATTGGATAAAAATTATAACGAACCGTTTAATTTTTTTACGAGTGTTTATGAATACGGGAATTAGTGTAATCATCGAAACAGCAGATATATTCAAATAATTCTAACTGACACTTTCGGTATAGAATTTGTATAAAATATTATATGTTCGTGTTACAATATTATTGGATATATAGAATATTTTCCAATGAACTTTTGGTATGGGTTTTCAACAAAATACATAGAATTGACGGAAGGTAATGTGCTGGCCATAACAGATTTTTTATTAATAATTTTATTAAATTGCTTATCCATGCATAGTTATTGAACGCGAAAGTTATTTTCACACATTTGTATATTTTTACGAGATAAATGTAGAAAAAAATATATGTCGTAGAATATTAAAGAAATTATTTCGGCTTTAAAAATAACAATATAGACTTTCTAGAACTATATATCGTTTTCAATTTAGGAGAAGTATTTTTCAGTTATATGTTAATCTGAATGAAATTTCCTGCCAGAACTGCAAGAATGAGAGCAAGGAAGAAGAAGAATTTTCATTATCTTTCTGATGTTGTATGAAATCTATTAGAATTTACTTTTCCCTATCTTGTATCTAACTCTTAATTGCGCCCTAATCCAGTCCTAGATACATCAAGTGGCGTGTATCTTCCGGAACCACAGGAACGAACTCCAGGCGTCATCCCGGAGTTTCCGGGACGTCATGCGTCACGCTGCATTCGCTCAGCGTGATACAGATCGTGCGATCATGAGTGCGAATGCAGAACTCCCATAAATTTTCAGAAAAAATTAGTTGTTTAATCATTTTTATTAATAATCCGATAAACAGGATGTCTCAGAGCTCGTGTAACAAAAAATAACGTACGGAAACTTTTCGTTACAGAGTTATTAAATTTTGAAACTTGGTATGACAATGCTACTTATTTAGATGCATAATTTTCCTTTCTTTTCTTTCTGTATCTCAACCAGAAACGTCTCATATGGGGAGTCATGAAGATTTTTTATCGTTATTTTTTGACCTATTAACATTTTTTTAATTCCTATAAAATAATACATACAATACAAAAAATACTCTTGTTAAAACTTGATAAACGCAGTAGTTGGTAGTAGTATTTTTGTGTATTTTTGTATTGCATGTAATATTTTATAAAATAAAAAAATGTTAATAGGTCAAAAAATAACAATTAAAAAATCATGTCTCCCCCATATGAGACGCCTCTGGTTGAGATACAGAAACAAAATAAAAGTATAAATATGCATCTAAATAAGTAGTATTCGCATACTAAGTTTCAAAATTTTAGTGCAACTAGTATCAAAGTTATTAATAAAAATGTGCTTGATGAGGTATACTTTTAAATGCCTGTAACTTTGTAACGAAAAATTTCCAGACATACTTTTCAGTGTTCAAGGTGTTCTCCGCACACCCAGAAGTAAGGAAAATAAAAAATAAATTAAAAATATTTTCTATTTATATGCATTTTATACTAAAACTAATTTTAAATAGAAAATATTACATATATACTTAGTTTTTATTTTGTGAACGCCTTATATGTATATCAAAAAAAAAGAAATTCTGACGACCAGTCTAGCTAACATTATGACATGCAGGGAGCGGGCGGCTAGTACCATGGTGGGGATACACTGGTAAAGCATGCGAGTGTTCAACTGAACATTTGAACCTATAATGGTGGAAGATATTAAAGTGTTAACTTATGCATTCTGCTACGCACGAAAGTATTTAAGTTGCAATTCTATAATTTATTTGGGTGGTTTGATTTAATTTATTTTCTTCGTTATTATTACACCCCATAATTCTTATTTTTATTTTATATGGGTCTATAAATTCAAATAGTTTTTAGAATTGTCTCTAATCAAACGGTAAAAAAATGTGTCTTATTTTGATTTAGTATTTTTTTTTTCTGCACACTGTACCAGAAAAGTCACGCTACGCCACTGACTTTCATATAACATTTTTTGCTCAAAAGGAATACGCTGTTCTTTTTTTTGTTACACGAACTCTGATACATCCTGTATAAAATTATAGTGTAGGTATTTTAAAATTTAAATGAAATATATTTTGAACTAAAACCGTTGAAAATATCATAATCCTATTTATTTGTTGTAATAATTGAAAAAAATGTGTGTAGCGCAAAAAGTAAACGAATAGAAAAAAGCGTGTTTAATATGTTTGCTAGTACTGTTTACTAAATAAAAATAACAAACACTGAAAAACATGTTCCACTTTTAACTGGTAAATAGAGAAAATATAAACATTGTTAGCGAAATCGTATTTTGTCGTTCTCGTTCAAATGTTATGTTGGCTGCCTCTTTAAAAATACATCGCTGCAATTCTTCTAAAAGCAGAAATTGCCTTACTATACCGTGTTTATCTTTTTTCAGAATATGGGATTTTTAATATGAAAATTATCATTTAACAGTATCCCTTAGAGTCAAAAAGATAGAAAAAGAGAATTAAAAACTGCATATACATAAATTTTAATAATTCAGTTCATACAAAACGTCTTAAGTTGGCACCTATAGTAACACTCAAATATTTTGTTAATCAATAAAACCAATAAAGAGTTACAACAATACTTCGAAAGTAAATAAGAAATTTCATCTTGAAAAACATTTTCCTCATTAGGAGAGTAAAGAACCTTTTTCCATCTGTCTTGAATTCTTTTGACACGTTATCTATCTGTTGGAGGCATTCGTGCGGAGCTGTCACCACGTCATCTCTCACTTCTGTCTCAGATAGGAAGTGCACAGTAGCCAGTCGGTGGTCGCGGTTTACTCCAGTTTCTCGCTGCCTCGTCGACTTCGGACAGCCAGATGGCAGCAGCGCTGATTTCATCTCTGAAGGATCTGGTCAGCATTTTGTTGTGATTTAGTATCGTGATATGAAGGACGAGAATTGATTTATTAGAACAAAGAAAATTTGACACGCAGATCCTAAATATATAGAGATAAATTATAGTTTCAATAAAGATATTCATGAAACACTTTCCTTGAAATATTAAATTAATGATTATAGAATATTTATTAAAATTTATTCAAAAACAGACTAAATAATGGTCTCGTCTCGTGGCCGCATGCCTGAGTATCTGGTCGGAATCTGGGGAACCGGGTTTGATCCCGATTGACGCTAAATATATATATAGGGTGTTAAACAATAAGTGTAACAAATTTTTGTTTCCGAGTAAAAATATGAGATTTTTTGGGATTTACCTCTGCTATCTCGAAAACTATTACGACTTTGATTAAACGAGACTTTTGTTTACCTTTCAAAGGTCATCTTAGATATGTTTTTGTTTTTCAAAAAAAAAAAAAAAATCGAATAGTTGTACAAAGACAAATGCTAGTTCGACCTTGGCCAATATTTACTTTTCAAATAACTTCGTAAATGTTTTATATAAAATTTTATTGTTTGTTATGGTTTATTTATTAACATAGACAAAATTTTGTTCAGTCACTATCTATGTCAGTTTTTCTTCGAGTCTAATACAAAATAGCATGTTTTTCACAAAAAGAATTGAAAATCTGACCGATGTTGATTAAGTTTTTTACTCATTTTGGTCAGTACTATGTGCCCTAATAATTTTTTACACTTATTTTTTAACACCCTGTATATATATATTTCGAATTTTAAATGGCACAAAAGTAACCCTTGTGGTGCTCTCTCCATGCCAGCAATGAATAACCGTGAGGTGAAGACTGGTAAACGCTCGCACGGTACACCATCATTACCGAAATTTGCATGAAGTAGATAGGCACACTCAGCAATGGGTAATATGCCGTCATGATATATATATATTTTACTTAATATTCCTTAGACCGATTTTCTCTCTTGTCATCGACTATACAATATTCGGAGATGGATTTCTTTGTTTCTGTAACAGTTTCCTAATAACTGTTTAATACTTACGCGTACCTACTTTAAGATAACACTTAAAGAATTCTTTTTTCATTTACTCCTGAAAAAGGTCTTTAGGCTTTTATGAAACTTCCTTCACTTTCTTAAATGGTCTTGCTGCTTAACTTTTCCCATTTTTACGAAAAAGTAAAAAGGACTGCTTAATCTAGCAGGTTGCTCAAAGGTCTTAAATCTAGGTCGCCATTAATTTTTAATCTAGAATATCAGAGTTTTGGTCGCGTGTACGATAGTCGTTGTAAGTGTCGCATGTTTAAGAGCACAGGCTTTTAAAAATGACAGTTAAATATATCATCTGGACATTGCGACTGAACCTAGCTAATAGGCTTTTCTGGGGCTCACAGATAGAGATTATACACGAAACACGCATCGAGTATCAAACTACAAGCCGGCTTACTCAGAAATAACGGAAAATTTATTTTTAAAACTAAAATAACCTTTCTCTTTTTCGGAATAAAAACGACAAATTTTAGTATACTTATTGATGCCAAAATGAGCTTAATTCTAAAACGATATTTGGCATTTTTTTGTTATTTGACATTGGTGACTGCGGGCCCAATTCTCAATTTTCACCGAAGTGATATGCAATGAAAATTGTTTGCTTTATCACTTGGAACTATTCTCATTTGTAAAGTGGTCTGAAATAAATAAGTGAGAAAGTGTGATATTTTATGTATTTACCGTATGTTGACAATATTGGTTACGCATAACTATACTCGCCGTCAAATGATTATGGACTGATGTTCAACTTTTATCCCTTTCCGCGCCCTGTCCCTTGCCCAGCGGTGTTGCCGTTTGTAACTTGACATGACCAGAAATGATCGCAAATGTCATGTAATACATTTAAAACTAATTAAAATTTTTAATACATCGTAAATGAAGAAAATATTATAACAAATAAGTAAGGTAAGATAGTAATACGTAATATAAAATATAAAAATTGTCTCTGTGGATAATTTATATTTTGACCAAAGTTTCCACATATCAAGCTAAGGTCGCGTTTGCGTTAAAATACGATAACCGGTAAAATCTAAATAAAAGGTAAGAATAATTGATTATTAGATGAACTGTAGATCTACCAACACAACATGCTTCTGCAGTCAAATCCAAAGTTTTCTTGTTATTTAATAAATTATAAATTTCTTTGAAAAAATTGTGTATATTCGCAATAATTGTTTTTGCCTGCCCTTTTAAATCATATTTTCTTAAACGTTTTTTATACGAATCAGGACTATTTAATTCATGAGTTTCACTCATTTTCTTTTCAAAAGTTTAAATATAATACAATTTATAGGACTGGGTATAAAAAGCGCACGTAAGTACTAACGAAAATGTCAGAATATAAAATGACATTGACAGATTACAGATATTTGTACAGGTAGACACTTAAAAAAATTGGCATCAATGTAGAAATCTCCAGTCCATTATTATTTGACTGCAAGTATAGAAAATACGAATATGGTGCATGTGTTTGTTAACATTTGATAAAAAATATCATGACATTAACAAGCGATATGATAAAAATTTATCATTTCATATTATATCTTATTGTTGAAAATTTAGAATTGGGCCCTACATATGTACATAGGTAGAGGGTGAAAATCGAAAAGTGAGACAAGGCATTTAAATTGGGAATTCAGTTAGCTTTTCTTTGCGCAAACGTTACCTAATTACTTCAAATAAAGGTATAGATATTTAAATATTGCATCTAAATCATGTGAAATGATTACTCTACCTCTTCAGGAAAAAACATTTTACCTTTTTGTGTTTTGTGTTAATTTACATAAAATTTAAATGTAGTTACAGTTTTTATGAGCTTTTAGTATAAGCAGCCATGGATTTATGACAAAAAAAAACAATGCATAGTTTTTAACTGTCAATTAGAACTATGGTTATTATATGCCAAGGCGTAGCTGAGGCAAATAATCAGAATGAATCATGAAAAGGAACTTCAATGACGAGATAAGTATTAATTTTTTTCTGAAATCATATAAGAATTAAAATTACTGAATGGTACATATAACCTATTTCCATTTAATAACTAAATCGCATTGAAAACCTAAGGAGCTCTATTTAAAATTGTATAAGGATTTAAAATAAATGTATACTGGACATCATGTATTTTAATTTTATAATTGTATTTCATATTAAAACGTAAAATGTGTTTGTGAAAATAAATATGGCAACGTTGCGTTTTACTTCCCTGCTCTAATCCAAATTTAGTTATAACTGACAGTTAAAAATAACGCATTTGTTTATTTTTTGTCATAAATCCATGGCTGCCTAGACTAAACGCAAAAACTGTCCCTTTATAATTAATTTTTACGTTTATATAAAGAGCTATAATAATCGTTTCACATGATTTAGATGCAGAATTTAAATCTTTATAAGTTTTACTTCAATATTCTAATTTAAATTCAAATGACAATTGTGTGCCGGGAACAATTCTAACCTTCCACGCTGAGACATCTGGCGGATGCGAACTTACTAAAAATGATATTTATGATTAATTGTCAATATTAGTATTTATACACCTTGATTTGAATTGCAACTTTGTTTTAAATGTGTGTGTGATCCATTTGCTTATAACCTGATGTCACTGTTTGATTCTCCATATTGAAAACAAATTCGTCATTGATTTATTCCATATGCAAATTGTTGAAAGCAGTTGTTTTATTATTTTGCAATAGCGGCGCAGAATAAGTGAAGTTCGTATATCCCAGGAACTGTTTTTAGGAAATTAATCACCCAGTTCAAATAAATTCTGCAGTCGAGATTGAAAACAGTTGATTTTGCAGGTGCGCGTAACGCGATTGTTATTTGAAAACTCCGAGCTGCCATTGCGACCCATTTCAATGTAATCTAAAATCTAAACTCTCGGAATCTGTTTCATGCAAACAGACAGAGTTTTTAAAACTAATCAATGTGTCATTTACTAATTGATTTGTTTACCATTTTAAAGTTACTTTACTATAAATAATAAAACATAAATTGATTGTAATATAGAAATAACTTGACAGTTAATATATTTGTAACTCACAATCAATAACTTTAATGATGAAGACGAAGATATAAACAAGAAAATAGATGGAGGAAATGAATCTTAAGATCCTCTAAAATAAGAAAATATAGGACAGTTATTTGACCGACAGTAAATAAATGAAACACAACTAGACGCCTGAGTAAATTTTTTGGAGGGGTTAAAGAAGAAGACGGAATATGGAGAAGATCCAAATACAATAAATGTACGGTTTCCCATATATGTCGCTCGATTATAGCAAAAACAACGAGATTGCACGGATAGGTATCGGAGAGTAGGAATACTAGGCGAGCAGTATTAGGGGCTGAAGGAGGAAAGAAAAGAAGAGGGAGATCGAAGAAAAACTAGATAAATGCTATAAAAAAAGATCTGCGGGAACAAAACGTGACGAATTGGACAGAAACAGCTAAAACCAAGAAAAATGGAAAGAAGTTGTGAAGAAAATAGAAGCCCAGGGGCTTGAAAGCCTGTAGCGCTTATATATATATATATATATATATATATATATATATATATATAAACCTTTAATTTTTTTATTTGGGGATTTTCATTCCAATCTCTACAGGAGACAGAAATGTTAAATTGAGCTCCGCAGTGATTAAGTAATTTCATTAAATCATATACTTAAATATATCAAGGAAATATTAAGGACCTAGTCGCAATGATTCTGGAATATAACATAGGATAGAGTAGGATTTAAGTGCAGCTGGTACATGGAAATTGAATAATAGAATATAGTAAGACTTCATTTTAACATGAAATATTGTGGTAACCAGAATTAAATAAATGTTCCAAAAGTTTTGGCACAAATTTCAACAATTTTTCTTTGCAATAAAAATTTATTTTTTTGCCATTTGTTCCTCGAAACTACAATCCCTTAACCTTCCCCAGGTTCGTCTCATAGAAGATTTTTGAGCTCCTTTAATTAAAAAAGAGAATGGAAAGCCTAAATTGAGAAGGAACTTCGACGCAAAATATACAGAAAAGATCGAAAAATCTATGTAAATATCATCCAAAACCTAGGTATCCGTATAGAGTTGCGCCTTATGAAAGAATACGGGACTCTTTATTTAATTTAACCCTAGTATGCAGACGCAAAACAATTTGTACATAATCCGGGCCTCCTAAGCCCGGTCTAAAATTCTCATATTAAATTGAATTGGAAACAAATTTATTGTAATAATAATATATTCAAGGATACCATATGTAGTATATATCTTTAATTAAACATCAAAATTAATGAACTTGAGCGATATTCGACTGAGGAATGAATGAGGGTTCCCGAAGGAAAAATAATTGTGCAAACAGTTTGCAGTGAAATTATTTATTTCAAGCCGACGTTTCGACTAATGTTATTAGACAATAGCTCTGTTCGATGAGAAGTGCTTGAAGTGTAGAGCAGAATAGTGCAGTGCAGTGTAGTGTACACTAGTACAGTCTAATTCTTGTGGTTTCATAAAACACACTAGTGTATATTTGGGCAAGTTTGCTCAGCTGTGAGTAATCAAGCCAAGCATAGCCAAAGGTGTAAAAGGTTAGGTTGTTTATAAACACAGTCATATCATAAAGCTGCAAAAAAGTGACTGCAGAAATGTCTGTTTTAAAGAGCATAGTGAACTAATAAACGATTCTGACGAAGATCAATCATCACTTGATTCTTCATCAGATTCAGAGACAGATATATTAATTAATTCTTTATATAGCAAAACAAAATTTTAGGTTCAATAAACAGATGTGTAGATAGGATAGAATTAAAATGTCTACCGAACAACATTTAGCTACCCCCACTCCTAGTCTGCACTTTCTACACTACCTCGCGAGTCAGGTCAGAAAAGTGAGCACTAGTTCTTAAAATTTTTGTCATCGAACAGCCTGCCAGAAGCTGCCCGTTTCTCATAAAACATGTTAGTGCAAGAAAGTTAACACTAGGGCGGCCTAGTACATGTCATCGAACAAAGCTAATATCTTACCGTGAAGAAGACTAACGTATTAGTCGAAACGTCGGCTTGAAGTAAATAATTTCACTGCAGACTGTTTGTCCGATTATTTTTCCTTCGGATACCCTCATCAAAATTAACATTGTTATTGTATAAAAGGTTTTTTTTTTATTGATTCGTATAGTAAGTACCTGAGTCCGTATGTTAACACTGTGTTCATTGTAAATATTATTTTTACATTTAGCGCATAACATTTTGTTTTTACGATCAAATTTGAAGAACCTAGATAGCAATAATAAGTTGAGACGTGTTTAATGCGATATATTTACCTACAGGCCTTGTAAATCGGTTTGTATAAATGTAGGATCACGACGACAAATATGTTTTATTTTCAATTCTCAAAATTTTAACAACACGTCGACTTAAAAATAGTCGAATAACCTGTTTAGGGCATACTAAAACGAAGGATTACATTAAGATTATTTTAAGTAAATTATAAACAAATAAATATTACATCGGGCCTGAGAGGTATCCTAGGGTTAATTTCATATTGTCGTTGCTTATGAAACATTAATTAAATATTGTGGGGCATACGTTAACTTGGTTTTATGTATAATTATAAATTTTAGAATAAATAATAATTATATTTAAATTATTTACCTACTGTCGAAAAATGTACATATATTACATATTGTAATTACTTTTTCGCTTCTGTTTATCTTTGTAATTTCTCACAAATTTCAGCTATATATCTCTTTCTCCCTGAGCATCTGTTTATTTAGAGTTTCTTCTTTGTTTCGTATTCTTGTTGTAGTTCTTCTGAACTATCAGGCAAATTTATTCTCATGTTGAATTATACTTTTGATTATACGGTTGTAATTATGTCCCATGTTTTATTTATTACGTTGGTTGTTAGTTGCAGAATGTAGAAATTTGTAACATTTTAAGGTGGATAATTTATTACATAACTTTTTACTCGCCGCAAAAAGGTTGAAGAGGAAATACATGTAGGTTAAGTGGGCTTCAACGGGAGTTCAAAGAAGGAAAGAGTTGGATTGAGACTGAGATATCGCTTTCAAAGTATGCAATTTTATTCATATTTTTCTATCAGTTAAAAATATATCGGGTGTTTACGTAAGTAATAAAGAGAACTGAAAAAAGTTATAATCTGAACAATTTCTAATCCAAAAATAAAAAAAAATCTGTTGTGGCCAGCACAAGACCTCTCGCCATTTCCATATTAGGCTATATAAGTATTGAATTGCACTTCCCTTTCGAACCGTCGTTTTACAACAAAAATATACAGAACTTTACCCAAATAATGATTTTTATTGTATTTAACATGTCTTCTGCACACATATAATTCTAATTATATCTATTTTTCATTGTATGAGGAAGTTTCTAAATGTCAGAGATTCTTCCAATTCATTAACCAGATTGGAGGTATTTCTGATGGATAAAAGCATTTTACATTTAATTTCAAATATTTAATTAATAAAACAATAAGAAAGATTAAATATACTTTCAAGAAAAGGGTATCAGAATGTCACTAAAACTGTTGATTTTTGACACTGACATGTGTCATTTAAAAACTATGTTATAAACATTGGAATTTGTCAACTGGTTTTCTTAGTGCCTTATCCTTTGCGATTAAATTACACTATATATTATAGTGTCTTTGTCTCTAAATCTATACAAGATATATGTAATAAAAATTTTAAGTGTATTAGATGGAGAATTTTATGTTCTTCAATATTTAATAACAAAAATTTCCAAAAAAATATATTTAGAAGAATTTTTTTCAGAAACTACTACTTCCGGTTGTTCAATTGTTACCAAAACCTTTTCAGCTCTTCCCAGGAATGTCAGATTGAGGAATCCATAGTTATACAATTCTTAAGTCTTATGGTTTTTGAAGAATCGTGTCCCGACATACACACATAAACACACCCACACAGATATCATTTTTAAAATGTTATAATCGGATTCTAGGGACCTTAAATCTTGCTTATTCACTGAAATCTGGATATGCGAATTTTAGCATGAATCCAATACCTCTCTTAGCGAGAGGTAAAAAACCTATATTTGTTGCGCAGTCATAAATGACGCTGAATTTCGATATTTAGAAATGCCTATTATTTTCACTAATCAAGAGTACACAGACATGCATTTGGTTTACGGAGAAGTCATAAAAAGTGTCTTATTCAAGTTGCGCCTCTCACTTCAAACCTTCATAATTGACAAGTGTTGTTTTTCTTTTCAATCAAACTATGTACTGTGATTTTTAAATAATTCTTTATTCAAATAAATAATTGTTATTGGTCCATCTTGTATAGTTTTTACAATTGCAGCAAGCAAATTATAAAGAAATTATTACAGATTACGATACATTGCAATCTTGTTTATTAAGTAGTTACTTCGATAACACCCTGTATTAGTAATATCAAATTCAGGGCTATATTTTAGAATACGCTCCACATCTTTTATTTTTTTTTGCATCTATTACAAGTACGTACGATTATGCAACTTCTTCATCAATAGCTTTTGTCCTTCATTTCTGCTTTAGTCTTATTTGGCTAGCGAGATATTAATTTCCGTATTCTCCTTTTATTTAATTATAACTATGTTTTTTACCTCTCGCTAAGAGTGGTATTGCATTCATGCTAAAATTCATAATAACATTTTTAAAATGATGTCTGTGTGTGTGTGTGGATGTGTGTATGTGTGTTTGTGTGTATATGTGTATGTATGTGTGTCTGGATGTTGTAGACACGATTCCTCAAAAACTATAAGACTTAAAAAATATTTAACTGCAGTTTCTTCAATCTGACATTCCTGGGAAGAGCTGAAAAGGTTTTGGTAACAATTGAACAGCCGGAAGTAGTAGTTTCTTAAAAAAATTCTTCTAAATATAATTTTTTGGGAGTTTTTTTTATTAAATATTGAAGAACATAAAATTCTCCATCTAATACACTTAAAATTTCTATTATATCTTTTATAGATTTAGAGATGAAGACACTATAATTTATAGAGTAAACTAATCGCAGAGGCCAAGGCACTAAGGAAACCAGTTGACAAATTCCAATGTTTATAACATGACACATGTCATTGTCAAATATCAACAGTTTTAGTGACATTCTGATAGCTTTTTCTGGGAAGTATATTTAACTTTTCTTATTGTTTTATTAATTAAATATTTCAAATTATAGGTAAAACTCATAGGATTTGACGAACTCACCTGCGACTCGTTCGGTCAAACTTTCCTCTTCGTGAAATAAGACTATACTTTTTACACTTGTTGCGTAAATAACTATTATAAACCGATTTTGTATTATGTATGTCATACCACCTCTATTATACGAAAATCTGTATGTTTATAGACCCATAATGACAGTGACAGAAAAAATAATAAATGTTTTTCGACCAGATTTAGGCCGAGGAGGAATTTTCAGAAAATAAGTACTTCGGGTTCTAAATACCTCAACGCGTCAATTCTACAAGGGATGTCGATGATAATCCAATAGAAAATATTGTTTCAATATTTTACTTATTATTAATTAAAAAATCTTTGTCATATATCATCACATTTATTTGAAACCCTCATAAGAAACCTTCTCAATGTGTTATAATTCTGGAGTCCGCTTTCGCCGTAATCCCTCTGTATGTTATGACCACTCGAAGCGGGTAAAGAATTTACGACGTCGTAGGTCGTGAAGCGTCGGTGCTGCTGCTCGGCTTCATTCCATTACACCGGGGCAGGAGCCTGCCTTCTGCTCCTGCCCTGCTTCAGCGTGAAGCACATTCCGTGTTCTTCTGTCGACGGTGGCGTCGCCAACATCGATTCTCGTGAAAAATTCATTGATGCGATGCTGTTTCTAAATGAACGCTTTCCTCTGATAGCGTCACTTTACTGCTAACTGGTTTTTTGTATGGTTTAGTTACACGAAAATGAAATGTGCTAAGAGTAGAACAGAAGAGGGTGTTTGCGGTTGCAGAAACGGGGTTCTAAATGGAAGAGAACTGTTTCACAACTAAAACATTTTAAACTCGATTAAAATCATTTAAAATACATCCCAATCATAAGTTTGTACATATCTTTATTAACTAAATGAGTTCAGAGCTAATATAGGAGTAATTTTAATTACCTACTAATCTACTAATTAGTCTTGGTATTTTATCTCAGGTTAAATTGACTTGTTAACTAACTTTTAGCTAAAAGAAAAATATATCATTGGTATTACAGAATATATTTAAAAATCACACGAGTCAAATAGGGTCCTATACCATTTTTTTTTTTTTTGTAAGAACAGGATGAAATAAGAATTTTAGTGCAAACGCGACTTAAAAATTTTACGTAATAAGCGAGATATGAATTTTTAAAGTTTAAGAATTTGGTGCGTGGTGACGTAGCAGGTACTGACCAGTAATCGACAAACAATGGACAAACTGTTAGTTATAGAGGGAACAATTTTTTCATGTTTGAAAAAATGTTCATAGCTGAAATATTTTTATATAAAAACTTATACATTATATTCGGTAAATCATACGGAGTTGGAGTATTTACGGAGCGGTGTTGGAGTGGAGTGGGAGTAGAGCTGGAGTTGGAGTAGATCGAAGGAACAAGGTACACTGCTTTATTTGTGATTAACCGAACGAGTAGAGTTAAAATTTTGGTGCACGAATATAATAACCTCCTTTTTTTGACAGTCTTATATACTGCACTGCTAAAGAAATAAATAATGAACCATACAGAAGTTATTCAGTTTGGTATTATTTTTTAATGATTCTGAAGAAAGTATATATTAGAAAAGGTACAGAATTCTTATCAATCCGACATACTGTGCCTTCTTATATTACAGAACAATTTTATAAATATAAAATAATTGTGTATAATAAAATATTTCAACATAAAAATACAAAATGATCTGACAGATGTCAAATAAAACAAAAAAAAAAAAACTCCATGCATGCTTGCATATCGAGGTTGGGCTTATGGAGTTAACATTTTTCACTCCACTTGACTCCATTCTGCATTTGCCGAACGCTCCATTTTAAGACGCTTATCACTCCATGTAATTACCGAACGGTGCTAGGAGTGTACAGAGTGAAAAGAGTGAACAGAACTCATTTGCCGAACGCACCTTATATTGACGAAGAAATTATTATTAAGTATAAATAACATAAATAATAAGCATTTTTCCCTAATAAATTATAGAACATAGAAACAGTTTGACAATATTGTGACACAAAGTATGACGACGGATGGCGCTAGTGTTTGTCTGTTTTGAAGTTTCAATATTAAATAATATTACAAATTGATGTAATTATAAATACATTATTATTGTTAATATTACTAGATATTATAAATAAATAAATTCATCAAATGCAAAATTATTAAATGTTTTGTTAGGTTATACATCAACGTGACATTTCATAATGTTTTAAAGGTGACCGCAGCAGTTGCGCGAATCTTTTTTAAAATCAGGCGACCAATCAAATTCTTAGTACCTAACGCGTCATACCCAATTAGTAATCAACTTCAATCGCTTGTAGTTTGTGACCTAATCAATATTTAAACAATTTTTTTTTTCACTAGTTCTCATTAATTTATGTATATTTTCATCTTCTTATTTAAGATAGTTAAAATTTGACTATGGTATAGTACCCTATTTTCGATGCACTATTTTTCTTTTTAATTGTTAGTTAAGTTAACAGAAAGTGCCTCCTACCCGTTGAGGATGATTTTAGAGATCGACACAAAGGTTTGTAATGGTATTACATATTTGTAAATAAGTTAATTTAATTTAGAGGAATGAAAATAAGGTATATCTTCTGTAATGAGAAGTATTTTATGTCTACAAAGTTTTATCTAAATCTTGAACTTTTGAGTTGAATAACATTTGTCTTGTCTATATCTAATTAATTCATTACAATTTCTGTTTTGATTTACTCATACAATTTGGGTTATATTTAACCAAGCAGCAAGCACCATTGTTAAATTGATTTAGTCCCCAAATATTTGTCATTCGCCACCCAAACTAATATTCGGGCCCCAAATTATTCATTATCTGGTTGGTAGTACATATGTTTATAAATGTAGTCACAAAATATTTAACTTTCAGTAACCAATATTTAATAGGGCTGTTTCTAGAATTTGTATATGACTTCTTAGTACTAATACGTGATGAAACAGAATGTGACGTCAGAGTATATGCAGTTTAACATGTGACAAACTATCGTCTATTTTTTTTTTTATAAGAATAACGTAAACTGTTTTCCTATTGGCTATGAATGACGTGATGTATGTACTACGAAAATAACAATAAATTATTATTTTCTTCAAACGTCATAAAAATGGCAATCTTTTGTGACTTGATTTACAAGGTAGAAATGAAATAAATAAATATCCATAACAACTACATAAAATGAGCAAATAAGAACTATCTTGTAAAATAGAAACCTGTCATATCGCCTCAAGTTAACCAAGATAACCTACAAATTGAAATATAAACAGTTTATATTTAACGAAATATATTATAAATTAGCAGACTTACATATTGGTAATGACGGTAAGAATAATTAGAATTAAAGTGATAAGAAAAGTTCATACAGTTTTCCAGCGATTCCACGACATATCACATCCTTGAGCAGTATTGTTGAACTTCTATTAAATTGAACAACTTCAAGGGCCGTACATGGCAATACTTCAAATTCTGATTTAATTGCACATAAGGAGAATATAAAATTGCATAGTTTTTATTTAAACGACAAAACGTGAAAATTTTCACTTGAATGTTTGTAACAAAAGTGAAAAAATAGCAACAAAACAATTGAAATCAGCAAACGTCCTTCACGTAAAATATTTATAATTATTGTAACGTCAAGTTGTAATTATTTTATTTAAATACGTATGTTTGAAGAAAAAATATGATGTGTCATTCGGAGTAAAAGTGTCATTGTGTACCTGGCATGTAATTGTCCGACTCGCTACCGCTCGCTGTGCAAACTTACATGCTTGCCACACAAAGAATCACTTTTACTCTTAATAACACATTAATATACTATTATTTTTGTTCGAGTTTTTGTTATTACTGTGATAAATATTGCATAAACTTTCATTTAAAATACTTTTTTGCTATTTTCTAATTTCCTACTTCGAATTTGTCCTGAATTATTGATTCTAAAAACCATCCTTTTATCATGTATCAACAATTTCACGACTGTAATGAAACTTTTCTTCTGTTACAAACTCCATCCTCCATTTCCATCATGTTCTCGTTCTCCTCCATGTGGTTCACTTTCACGTCGCATCATCAGGTATTGTTTCGCGTGTCGTTATCACTGCGTTCGCTCGGCTGCACCCGAGTACTCTGCTCTGCTATGACTCCGGTTGTTCACGCGTGCAGATGCGATTCAGTGGCAATGTGCGATGTGTGAGCGTGAGCAGTACTCAAGTGAACATGATCGACATCAACACAGTCAATGACGATGAGTACAGGAGACAGAGCGAGAGTGAGAAGTTTACAGACAGCGGGGGCGACTTGGTGAATTAGTTTAAATTTGTCTTGCTACATTTTAAGATTCTTATTTCACCACCGATTCCTAAAATTTAAGTAATGCTTATGTACCCGATGTGCACCACATAGGCATTACCTAGCAAAATTTCGTTTTCACCAACCGCCTATCTTGATTTAGGAATTACTTAGCTAGGTATCTGTTTTCCGATGCCCAAATTGCTAAGTATTTCCTAACGTTTGACAGCTGATACTTCAAAATGAAAATTGTACAATTTTATTGAATATTTTGATAGTTATAACGAAAAAATAGAAAGACATGCACAAGAAAGAACAAATTGTTTTGAATTTTGTGATAAAAATGGTTTTGGAAAAGATGTCCATTTCATTAGAAAACAGAATTTTACATAACTATAAAAATTTATATGATTAAAAATTAATTTGTAAATACGTATATATCGTTTTATTCTTTATTTTATATTTTGAGAAATTACATTGGGTATTCACATATAGGTAATGAAATTCATAATTTATACAAAAATGCCATAGCCAAATATCATAAATATGCGTTTCGGTTATCATATTTAAATTTTTTTCTTGAAATCGTAGGATTCAGTTTCAGTTTTTGTATTATTTATTCTATATTTTTCCATTTATATTTTTTTCTTGTTCATTTTCATCTTTGTTTCATTTATATTTTCCATTTCTGTAATACAAATTTTGAAATATATTTATAGTAAAATATATTTCATTAAAAATTTAATTATTTCGTATTCCTCAACGTAATATTAATAATATCTCCACATAATTTCCAATGTCAATGTTGACAAATACAATTGACAAATGTCATAAATTCTAAAAAATATTCATTTATTTTCAGTGTGCAAATATAATATCACAAAAGTAACTAATAATCCGATGCCTACGTAAGTAATTCCTAGCTGGGTATTGCTTTGTTTGGTGAAATCCAAAATGGATAAGTATCATTTTAGGCAGTTCCTAAATTTAGGAAATTCCTTGCTACGCAACGGTTTAGGAGTCGGTAGTGAAATCGGGCATTAGAATCCAATTTGATTTGTTTCTAAAATATTTCAAAACCTTACCATAGTAAGCTAGCAATGATTGAAAAATACCCCGATACACTAGATGGGCAAAAAGAATTATATAGTGTCTTTCAATAGGGGTGACAGTTTTTTTTAAATAGAGATTTCTCAGTATCTGATATTATTTTTTTTTTACTGTCAGGTGTCAAAATATTCACTATGGTATGTAGTTTCATCATGCAGCGTTTGACCCTTCCCGAACGTTTGGATATTATTAAAAAATATTACCAAAGTTCGAGCTCAGTTATGGGTGTTCAATGTTTGTTCACCAGAGAATTGGGTCGCCGTTACCGTTATTCTGCGCAGGCTATACGCCGTACTGTTGAAAAGTTTGAGCGTAAGTTCACTTTATAGCATAATAAGCCTCCAACAAGACAACAAAATGTGCGAAATGAGTAGAATATCGCAGCTGCAGCGGCTAGTGTTGCCGATGAACCAAATTTGTCTATTTCAAGACGATCTAAATATTTGGGGCTTTCTCAGATGTATACTTGGAGAATTTTGCGTAAGGATTTGGGCCTACATCCTTAAAAAGTCATATTGACTTAAGAACTGAAGCTAAACCATCACAGATTGCGTCGGGAGTTTGCTGATTGGGCCCTTAAGCACTTAGAAGATAATTATCTTCTCAAATAAGGCGCATTTTTTGGATAAATGGCATTATTTATAAACAAAATTGACGTTATGTGCGAGAATGACCCACAAGTGGTACATGAAGTGCCGTTGCATCCCGGAAAACTCACTGTGTGGTGTGGTTTATGGCATGGCGGCGTCATCGGATCTTATTTCTTCCAAAAATTGGAGCGATCGTTTCCGATAGTGTAAAAAAACCTGTGGTGGATATTTAAACAATATATTATTCCACTCATAATTGCATTGTCCAAACTTCAAAATGAAGTAAAAACTAAATTGATACGTCAAACCGTTTTTGTTTTATTTAAAATTAAAATCCTATCACTCGTAATGAAAAGACCCTTTAGTTGTTTTAAGGGATCTAAGGAATTGACATAAGCAGGGTGTACAACCTTTTAAAGAGGTTTGGATAGCTTAATGGTCAAGATTCATAAATTATTCGAACTTGAAGGTATACCTTAAAGACTAAGAAATGGGCCATATTAAAATAATTCATATTGAATTTTTGTATAAATTTTAAAAACTGATAATATTAAGATATACGGCATAGTAAATACAAAATTTTCGTAAATTTATCTCGAAAAAATATTTACAAATTACAAAAAAAAAACAAATTATAATAAAAAAGAGATTTAGTACAGAGTACAGAACACATTGCAGTCAGATTTAGAAAAAAATATTTATTATAACTGTAAATTTAAAACAAATTTGAAAAATTTGGAAAATAATCAGATAAATAAATAAATATATCATCACGGCATATTACCCATTTCTGGGTGTGCCAGTATCTACAACACATGTAGACATCGGTAATGATGACGATATATTTTACCGTGTGGGCGCTTACCATGCGTCACCTCACGGGCACTCATAGCTGGAAAATAATCAGACATTCTGAAATCCGACGATCATCGTAATCAACCATTAAAACATATTGGGTGAGATTCAGTGGGTTGTATTAGCGTGTTTTAAGCTAAAACAGCTCTTTGTCAAAAATATTTTGGCAACTTTGTAATACCTGTCAGAAAAAAGTGAGAGACCAAAGGATCAAATAAAGAAAAAAATATTATTGATAGAAGTAAGAAAGCCATACAATTACGATAAAAAAGGACAAATATCAAAACGGGGATTGAGATATTTTAAAATTCATTAACATTCAGGTATGAAATTTGACACATAAAATTTGACATATTTCTAACCTAATGTTGCTATTTTTTTTGCAAGTTTCCTTTTACACCTTTCATTTACAATTATACTTCTTCATTTGAATAAAGGATATCTGTATTACTTTTCCCTGCGGTAAAATTTCTATATCACAATTGAATCTCATTGATAGATTTGGGAAATATTACAATGTTGCCATATACTTAATACAAGCTTTAATACAGACTTTAATACAACCCACTGAATTCCACCCATTGATTGTTAGCACAAGCCTTGTTTTAACTAAAACGATGCCAAATTTCATATTTAATGCTAATAATAAATAATATAACAAACATACGGGTAAAATTATATATTGAAATTTGAATTTGACATTTATTAAAACAGTGTATTAGTTAAAACAAGGCCTGTGCTACTAGCCATTATTATTATATAATTATTATAGTCCCTATAACGTTCTAATCCCTTTTCAATGTTAGAAGTAGTACATTTAAAACACATTATTAATTGGAATACTATAATCCAGATTTAAAAGTACATAATTAGGAAATATCTTGATCGTAAATTTCGGGTACGGTCCATGACGGAATAAATTACCTGGGCAGAGGAACCTTTACCTTTAGTCCCATAATACGGGCATTGGACTCTGAGCAGATTCTATATTGAGTTTTTTGGGTCCCTTCTTACAATACATTAATATCAATGAAAGTAAAGATGTACTCAGGATTTCAGTCAGTGATAATAATTTTATTCTGCAGCCAACGTTTCGCCCCCATTTGGAGCTTCGCGGGGCGAAACGTTGGCTGTAGAATAAAATTATTATCACTGACTGAAATCCTGAGTACATCTTTACTTTCATCCTTAGCACAGTCATTTACTACTTCTTCATATTAATATCAATGTCAATTTTTGAAAAACTAATTATATCTAAATTCTTTTTTCATTCAACTAACCGGGTTCCCTGTAGTATGGTTAACCGTATTGTAAGCTTAGTAATCTGGATTAAATAAAATGGGCCCTTTTTCTATTAAAGTGTCATCAAATTAATTCTAGACGCATACCGTACCAATGAGGAAGGACCTTCACCGATTATCATTTCACAAGTTCTGAAAGCTATCATAGAGAAAGCATTATGAGTCATTTAGTTTTATTTAAAAATTGGATATAATTTTAAGTTTGCCAGTAGTCGAAATAGAACCCGGGTCAAATGGATCACAAACCGGTCACCTAACGCAGAAAAAATCAAATTATTTTTCTGGTATCAATATCTTCTGTTTTCTGTTTTCCTTAAAAGCAAGAGGAATATTTTTATTAATTTTAACAATAAAAGAACTGATATTATGCATGTTTAATTATTACCATTTGACTATTTTCGTTTTCCTCGAATTAAAATTTAAACTGCGTCGATACGAATGCTGATCAAGTAAAGTAAATCATACAACAGTAAGGTTTGCAGCAAATATTCCAACAATTGTTTATAAATAGTAAATGATATTTGCCGTTCCCATTAATATTTAAATAGATATCGGATTTTGTGTTTCTTCGGAATACATTTCCTCACGCAATGGTTTACTTTGAAATTTATTACCTAACATCTTTATTTGTGTTTTTTGCTAATATTTCATGTATTCATGCCATTATTTTTATTTTTAATGTGCAAAGGTAAAAATATTGTTGCAAATGAGAAAATGTGACCTCTTTAGTTAAACATTTATTCTAAGTTAATGAACAATAAAGAAAATAAATTTATGTTCGGGCTTTATTTACATTATGAATGAGTGGAGAATGAACAACTTTATTTCAAATTAAACGTCGACTAAGAAAATATATTTAATCTAAAAATAGTCTACATTAATTAAATCTTCTTTCTTACCTTTATGCAAAACAAGATTGTGTGTTCATTAAATAAAATGTTACTGACACAGCTGTACTACAATTTATGTAGATGTGATAATTAAAATGAAATAAAGTACACTCTAGTTGTCTCAGAAAAGAACAAAATGTTTTCTGTTTGTTAAATTTTTATAGTTTACCATAAATGTCTCGAGCATATAATGTTGGTATCGCATTTTTCGCTTTGTAAATTCACATTTCATACTTTTATTGACAGAGCTTCTCCTGTCGCCATGGGGAACGCTATACTTTATTTGTTTCATCGTTCTTGCTACGTTATCAATGGATCCTGTAATTGGAACTGAAATTTCTTTAATTTAAAACCATAATATTCATTGGATTTATATATATTTTCTGTTATTGGTCAGTTGAAAACTTTGTTTTAAATTTTATATTTACTGTAATATTTATAATTTGTTCTTAGCTGATGGGCTAATTTTTGTCCGAAACGTTCTGTAAGTGTTTTTTAATAAAATGCTGGAACATTAAAGCCTACAATTGATTCCACGCTAAGATAAAACTACGAGGATGATTAAAAAATAGTGATGCCGTGAGGACTACCATTTTAGAGATCTCATCTCGAATTTTCGAGAGGACATTAACCTTATTCTCGGCTCGGTATTTCGAGACAAGATGAGAGTAAGGCCATCGAGATTTTCTCGAGATAAAAGTAGAAATTCGAGATATCGATTGTACTGGTTTTACCTTCCGTCGCCTTTACGTAAGGAAGGTATTGTCTTTGGTCAAAAAAATCGGTGGTTAGTTTTTAATGAATAAGCCCGTTTTATGTCTGTGTGTCCGTGTATGCCTGTGTGTGACAAATTTTTCTCCGACGATAACTACAATACTACAATTCAAAAATTATAATTCTTTCGTATTCCTCTTTTTTACATCCATATAAAGAGGTGAGTAGATTTTGGTTATAAATGATCCACCGGATCCTTTTTTGAAGTTTTTAACAGTTTTTCTAAACAGAACGCAGTTAAATATTATTTTTTGGCTGTTTATGTTATTCTAAATGTCGAACTTATTTTTGCCTACTTAAGGTGTCGAGAAGAGGGATAATTCAGTTTCACAATTCTCTTGATTTTAACATTTATTTGGACGTTTCGGAGGTCCAAAAACCTCCATCTTCAGCAATACATTATTGTCTAAGTTTTTACATTTGATTTTTTGTGGTAAGATATTTTCTCTTACAAAACCCCCGTAAATTTGATAAGAGGGTTGATCTTCACCTCCATCCTGGTTTTTTGAGGGATTAAGGCTTGAATAGAAAATTCTTTTTTTTTTAAATGAAAGTGACCGACACTTTTGTTACCTCGACCACATGGTGACAGGTTGTGTTATTATAAATATCAAAGAAAATGTTCTTCTCTATACTGTTTGGTTATAAATTTTCCTTCATATTCAATAGATATAGAGTTAAAGAATTATAAAGTGATTAACTTTCAAAAATCAGTTAGCTTTGCTATAATCATAGAAACTGCTGATATATTAATCAATATTAGCGTACTGAGCAGATACCCAACTACGGGTAATAAAGTCATGATATTATAGAGTACCTATTTTTTATCTACCATTGAAACACCAGACTTAGTAAAATAATGTTTTAATCAGTGGTACTCGTTTGTTATATCCATGTTGCTTGTAATTAATTTATTTACTATTTCTAATTACAAATTCGAGATCAAGAGGAGGCAAGGAAAAATATGACGAGCGAGATGCAGAAAAATCTCGTCCCGAAAATTCGAGAAAGTTATTCGCTAAAATAAAAATAATTGTCCAATTACGACTATCTAGTGTCCTGTGCATTTTTTCTCAAATAAAGATACAATTAATAAAATGGTCTATCTCTTGTACTTCTCAAGTTACCCATGCGGGGCTCTTTTTTAAGGCATGCAGCCTTTCAAAACGTCTTCAATTATCCTAGTAGGCATCTTATAAGAAAAGTAAAGATGGCATTTTCAGTTGATTGTCGTGTCCCTTATATTTTTCTACAAAAGTCAGCAAAAAAATCTTGTTAGTAGGCAACGAAACAATCTCTACTCAGCAAAACAAACAAGGATCTCCTGAGTGGAATCTCTTCTCAAAATGATTTGTTTCTAAAGTTGTCAGGCATCGCAACTAACTTCATATTTATGGGGAGGTTTCAGTCAAATTGTCCGTCGTTAATAGTTCAAGAACTTCCCATCAGTTGAATTACGAGGCATTGATATATTTACGATACTGTAAAACTGGAAATTCCCGAAACTGTTCGAATAGACTTTGACAGGACTTGGATGAATTGAATCATTTATACGCACCTATGTCACATACTAGAGAATACATCGAGGAATACAAATGACAATTGCAAGAATAAGGAGGCGAAATTTGATCATAAATGCGAAATGCAGATAAAAATGGGTATACAGGTGTTCATGTTGTTTTGTCTACTATTGCTATCTCAAGAACTCTAAGAGCTACGAAGTCGGTTAAATTAGCAAATAATAATTTCTATTTTACTAGACTGCTATATTGAGCGTAAAATTAATATTTTTCACCCAGTGGTTTTTCAAACTGTGGGGGTCAACTTTGTTATTTTAAATGGGAATTTTATTTTGAATTCAGTGATATAATATTTGCATACCTTTAGATAACATTTTTTTTTTTTTTTTTGAGAACAGCGCTTGTTTAGATTTATGTTAGTTTTATTTCATTAAATATTATAAATATTATTAACGAAAATGAAGGACGATTTGAACAGAATTTGTATGTTTAAGGGTTTGTTGGTTTTTATTTCAAAATAGTTATTTATATAACAAGTTTGGAAAGTAGTACTTTTTTGGTCGAGAGCAATGTTAGCAGGAGATAAAAATACTATTTATGCACGCACGTATCATAATTTGACAATTATACACGAATTTCTTTGACATAAAAGTCATTTTATAGCCCGCCGGGCTATAATGAAACGTCAAACCAAATTATAACCTACAATATAAACAATTTAAACAGGCAACATGAAAAGTTTTTATTACAAATCGAAATTTTTTATATTCTTTAATGACCCCTGTGGTGCACTCTCCACGCCAGCTATGAGTGCCCGTGAGGTGACGCCTGGTAAGCGCCCACGCGGTAAAATATATCGTCATCATTACCGATGTCTACATGTGTTGCAGATACTGGCACACCCAGAAATGGGTAATATGCCGTGATGATATATTTATTTATTTATTTATTTATTTAATAGTGAAAATTAATTTTGTGATATTTATATGGAAAGCACGGAGATACACAAAATACAACTCAAATGACATAACTAAGAAACAAACAATGAACTGTTGTTCTCCGCTTTCATAGCAACACTAGATACTGGATGTACGAGGACAAATTCTTTCCGATACTATTTTTCTAACACTCATAATTGGAAAATTTTCGTCCGTGCATAAAGTTTTGTATATACCACGAGCGTAACTTGCTTTTATGGCCTTTGACCTGTTTTTATCCCTTGGCTTACGCCTCGGGCTCAAAATCCCGCCGCAGGCCATAAAAGCCTCCTTACGCTCTTAATACTTAAATAACTATTACGCACGAGTTGCATACAATATTGAAATGTTAGTGCAGTTTCTCATAATACTGAGTAGGAGTGTTCAGGCATCTTCAAATATTGTTTGTGTTAGTTGACAAGTAAATTAACCGTTGCCTAGCAATATATTTACTTTTGACGCACTAGTGCTTAAAAAGTACTTTTCACGCACTAGTGTTTGAAAAGTTACACTTTACTCATTGTGAAGACTGTGTAAAGTATGTACTTTACGCACGTTCATAGGAAATAATTATTTTTCACATACATTTGTATCGGCCATGGCACACTAATTTTAGGCATATTAATATAAAACTGATATAATTCTAAATATGCATTTTTTTGTGAATGAAATTCTCCAGTTCAGAATGCATGTTTAATTGCAAGGTAAGAAAAATGTAAACAGTCTGGTGTTTTTTATTTATTTAAAAAATCTTTAGAGGCGATCGATTTCGGCTTTTCAAAATGCCATCATCAGGCTACAGCGTCGGGTGGTTTATTAGATGAAATATACATTAAATAATATGGTGTAAAATAATTTAAATAAGAATGATGTTCTTAGAAAAACTTTTCTAAAAATTTCATCCTCCTGGCCTTAAACATGTTCTTAGAAAAACTTTTCTAAAAATTTCATCCTCCTGGCCTTAAACATGGAAGAAAAGTTTTTCTAAGAACATCATTCTTATTTAAATTATTTTACACCATATTATTTAATGTATATTTCAACTAATAAACCACCCGACGCTGTGGCCTGATGATGGCATTTTGAAAAGCCGAAATCGATCGCCTCTAAGGATTTTTTAAATAAATAAAAAAACACCAGACTGCTTACATTTTTCTTACCTTGCAATGCATTTTTTTCTTTTTAAATGTAATTTAAATTTATTTAATCATTGAATTCAGAATAAAATTCTATATCGATTAAGCAAATAAAACATGTATAGTTCCATTTAAAATAAAAAAAGTTGGTCTTCACAGTTAAAAATAGTTTTTAGAAATAGAAATTGTTTGCTAATTTAACCGACCTGATAGCTTTTATAGTTCTGGAGATAGCAGTAGTTGACAAAATAAAATGAATACCCTGTATAGTAGTTTTATTTGTTCTGTATTGTAATATCTTTTCTTTCAGCAAATGCTTGCGTACCTAAATGAATGTCGCTCATATTATTCCATATTATTTCAAATTTTACTACTTTGTTGTAATGTGAAAATTATCTCCTGCTATTTGAGAACCGCACCATCAGCCATTTATAATTTCAACTTGAATTTTCCTGACAGTGTTTCTTCTTTTGCGTTTCCTTTATTCCGCCCTATCAAAAACTTCGTTCGTTGCATTAAATATTCATCTTATCGATTGGCAGCAGATTATAATCTATTATCCGGAATATATAAAATGTATTTAGGTAACAAGATATTCAAAATCGTATATTTACAACAAACGTACCACAAATGACAGATTTCATCATAAGCCCATGAATATTTCGTAAATACATAATAAGGGAATTATACGTTGAAGGTTATAGATCTTGGTCAGTGATATATGTTTGAAAAACTTTGACATTGATTGAGTATCAAATTAAACATTATTTAAATTAATAAGTAAACAGTATTTACACAAATTGAATAATTTAGTTGTAGTCAGAGGTTTTGGAAAACAATTTTTCGGTAAATCTTTTAAAACACAAATTTTAACTGTGGCTAATATGCCGTGATAATTTATTTCTTTATCCACACTCAACGCATTCATCAAGTCATCATGGATTTATTTGGCGACAAATTATTTTTTAAAAGATATTTTATAATTATTAAAATATCTTTCAGAACTCATATTATTAATTGGAATAATACTACCTTTTTTTAGTTAAGTTCTGTAGTGGTAGCACGCACTTTAGAATTCTATCATAGAAAGCAGGCGAATACGATTTTACTTTTACGAATCTTGGTAGCATGCACTTTAGAATTCTATATTCGTTTTTTGATTCGGAAATTATTGGATTTTATACCATTAAAATAAAAAATATTATGACAGTTGTATATAATAAATGTATAAATTATATATAAATTAGAATAGAATTGTGGCAAAATAATGACGTTACTTTGACACTTTCGCCTCGAGTCGTACGCTTGCAGGCGAATATTCTGATACACGCATGCTACCAAATTATCGCTTCGTGGCGAAAAGCGAAATAAAATGCCTATTTTGATAGAATTCTAAAGTGCGTGCTACCACTACTGTATTCTTTATTATTAAAACCCAACGTTTCGGCACCAGTTTATGGCCTTAACCTATATATAGGCTGGTAGCACGAGACTGGTTCCAACATCGATGGCAACTACAATTATGCAATGACAGAGTTGTTAACAAAATCAGTGTTACCAATATACTGATTAAACTGAAAATGTAATAATGGCTATATTCAATAAATTTGGCTTTATGGTTCTAAATTGTTTAGACTACAAACAAGTCAAGAAACATCATATTAAACAATTTTAAATAATGCCGCCAAACTTATTGAATATGGTTGTCAGTATATTTTCGTCCTAAAAAGTATAGTGTATTGGTAACACTGGTTTTGTTAATAACCCTGAAGTATATGCCCATTTGTTGACGGAAACAATTAAAATATCAAATCTGGAATACTAAGAATTTACAATAATAATCCATGAATAATCTCCTTATTAGAGTCATCTTTGAGTACTATTTCGCACTATTTTTCATCGCATCTCTCTTTAGTGCGCATATTTGTTTGCATTTGTAAAATATGCATGTACAGGATATAAGTCGAAAAGTGAGATATAGGCGAAAACGTTATCTAACTATTTTATGCAAAAATGATTCCAGTAAAAGTTATAGATATTTAAACTCTGTATCTAAATCATGTGAACCGGTTATTCTAGCTCTTCATGTAAACGTAAATAGTATATTACAATCGCGGTGGGAGATGTTTCATTACAGCCGAGGGCTTATGTATTACCGAGAGACGAAGCCTCGAGGTGAGATGAAGCGTGAGGCTCCCACCGAGGTTATGTATACTATTTTATTCACAATCATCCTCATTTTAAATCAATAATTTTCAAAATAAATCAATGAGCTATAACCTTTAGTTTTATTAATATTTTTGATAGCTCTTTTAAAATTTGTTTAGCCTACTTAACTATAGGGATCTATGGCAATGTTGCTAGACAACCCCTACATAAACATTTCCAACCCAAGAGATGGAGTGAAATCTGTTATTTGCACCCAAGAGATTGTCATTAAAGTTGGGAATGATGTATGCTTTTAGTCCAGGCAGCCATGGATTTGACAAAAAATAAACAAATGAATTGCTTTTAACTCTCAATTAAAACTATAGTTTATTTCACGTAAAAAATAGTGTTAGTTTAGATAGGAATATAAATTCTGTCCTTGTGATTGGTCAGAATGCTAATGTAAGGCTGTGTTTATGTTGGAGCTGCGATAAACGATAAGAGCGGCGATACTAGCGAAGCAGTGCGAATGGATGCATAGATTTAAATGTAGGTGTTTATATTGAAGCAGCGCGCAAAGCTACGCTTAGGAGCTGAGCAGCGATAAGAGCGTCGAGAACGAATTGAATGTATTTCTACGCTCTCATCGAGGCAAGACAAGTGATGCAGCGATATCTCGATTTTTTTTATATTACATAAATATTATACAAAAAAAAATATTTGTCGGTATAAATAAATATTTTAATTGCCTCTTCATTTACATTCATATTTACCTATTAATTTTTGATTTATTGGGTTGTAGTAAGAAGAAAATGCTATACAATTCAAACACCAGACTTAGTAAAATAATGTTTTAATCAGTGGTACCCGTTTATTATATTCATGTTGCTTGTAATGTTAATTTAGTTACTATTTCTAATTATAAATTCGAGAAATTTGAGACTCTCGAGTCCAGATCGAGAGAAAGTAAGGAAAAATAGGACGAGACGAGAGTGAAGTGTTTCTCGACATATCTCGTTTCGCTGCAACACTAGGCAATACGCTACGCTAGAGATGGAGGTGGACAAATTAATTAGCGAAGTATTTGTTAGATCTCCATTATGGGATCAAACAAATAAAAACCATCACAACAGATATGTGTTGGATATATTATGGGATGAAGTGGCGAGTAATTTAAACTCAACAAGTAGGTGGATGTTTATTTATATTAATTGCAGGTTACAGTACTTTTTGTCAAAAATTATGTGTCATTTACAAATAGGATTGTGACACAAGTAAGTTTTAAATAAATCACGAATATTTTGTGCAGCCAGGGTTGGTCTACCATTATTAGTTGTGGTATTTGATTGTTTTGGAATATTTAATGTATCTTCTAAATAATGTTCAATACCTTCCATGTCAATGATTGTGTTATGTAGGACACAAATAGCTTTAAAAATATTGTCAGCAACATTTATATCAGTTTCTATCGCTGCTCTTATCGTCGCTCTTATAGCTTTCATCGCAGCTCCAACATAAACACATCAAAGAAAGATAGATTTGATTCGCTTTTATCGCTGCTCTTATCGTCGCTCTTATAGCTTTTATCGCAGCTCCAACATATTCACACCCTAATTCACAAAAGCGAAAAATATATCTCTTGTCAGTTGTCAATTATCAAATGAAATATACAGAATTAAGTGTTATTCATCCATGCTTTGATGTAATTTTTAATATTCAGAATTCGTACATTTTATAGATAAAATGTTTTTATTATTGGTAAAGTTTGGTTTCACGAATTTAAGTTATTTATTTAATGCATGTAAAAACGGTCGGCTCTCAAGCGCCATCTGTTATCTTCTTACATGAAATGAAGTACAAAATATTTTACCTTTTTGTGTTTTGTGTTAATGTGCTGCTCTTATCCAAATTTAGTTATAAATAACAGTTAAAAACAATGCAAACTGTAACTTTATAATTAATTTTTACGTTTATATGAAGAGCTAGAATAATCGTTTTACATGATTCAGATGCAAAATTTATACAGGGTGTCCCATTTAAGGTACGAATGCATTGGTATCTCGAGAACCGTAAGAGCTACGAGGTTGGTTAAATTAGACAATAATTGCCCCATTAGGAGGCTATTTTAATGGTGTTTTGTTATTTGCGAAAAAATGCATAGGTCACTAGATATAGGTGAAAATGTAAATTTAGCGATTTTCTTTTTTTGCTTATAACTTTGTTATATGAAATAATACGAGATTCTGGTTTGCACTTTCTTAAGGCACTTTTATATGGTGAATTTGCAGAAGTACTCAATTTTTTTTTATATCTAACCATTTACGAGTTACTGATAGCAACTTTTATTTTTCATATGGAGGTCATATTAAGCTGTGGCATTTTTAAATAGAGATTTTTTTAGCTTTACAATTCTAATTAACTTTAATTTTTTCTCGTTGAGAAAAATATGATATGTTGAGTTGTTACATTCGTTGTCAAAGTTCGTTTATTACTCGTAATAATCTACTATTGTCAAGTAAAATTCAGAAATTCAATTGTTGCACTTTTTGTTGTTCCTTGTTTTCATAGCAGCCTTCGATTTACTTTTTTCAATTCAATTTTAGTATAAATAACAATTTTTGTTCATTTTTCTGTTAATTATAAAAATAAATTATTATTGTTTTATATCATTGTAAAGCTAAAACAAATCTCTATTTAACAATGCCACACCTTAATATGACCTCCATATGAAAAATAAAAGTTCCTATCAGTAACTCGTAAATGGTTAGATACAAATTTTTTTTGAGTACTTCTGCAAATTCACCATATAAAAGTGCCTTAAGAAAGTGCAAACCAGAATCTCGTATTATTTCATATAACAAAGTTATAAGCAAAATAAGAAAATCGCGAAATTTACATTTTCACCTGTATCTAGTGACCTATGCATTTTTTGCAAATAACAAAACACCATTAAAATAGCCTCCTAATGGGGCAACTTTTGTCTAATTTAACCAACATCGTAGCTCTTACGGTTCTCGAGATACCAATGCATTCGTACCTTAAATGGGACATTCTGTATATCTGTAACTTTTATTTGAAGTATTTTTGCATAAAATAATTAGGTAACGTTTACGAAAGAAAAAATTAATTCTCCTGTTAAACGCCCTACGTCTCACTTTTCGATTTGCACCCTGTACATACCTATATGTAATAAGATGTCATACGAGATCAGAGTACGTTAATTGCTCACTGAGTATATGAGCGTGTGTAATTCCCGTGCATAATTTGTTTGCATTGCTTTAGTCGTCGGTTAAAAAGGGAAAGTTTCCGTGACCGCGCCAATGTTTGTGGAACATCAGCGTTCGGCAAATATGATTTGCATAGTTGAGTGAAGCGGCCGTTAAAGGGTTGAAGACCGCAAAGTGGTTCGCTCTTAAAACCGTCGCTACTATCGCGGCCCCCACCAATCGAATTAACTGCCTTCCCCCGACCACCCCCGCTAGAGAAGTTGCGCGTCTTGAGTGCATGTGGTTTACACATACTTACTTCTATATCGGAACTTTGCCACCAGATGCTTAAAACTGCCGAACGCCTTGTGTGTTCACCCCCTACACGAAAACTGAAAACTTACTCAGTTATTATCAATTGTTCAATAAAACGAGTTTATCGGAAATTTGTTCCCGTTTCTCATACGATACAATCCTATACTTACAAGCGTATAGTTCTATTGAACAGTATATTATAGTCACATGCAACTTTATATTTCATTTCTTTTTTTTTTTGAATCTGTTGCTTGAAGAAATTTTGCATTATTTAGATGTGCAAGGAAATACGGACTGTCCACAAACTTACCTAAGACTAAATATATGGCAATATTTTTTATTAATAATAATAACTATCGAGGAAATAATTATAGTCCGTTGAGTTTGAAACCAAATAACTTGCTTAAAAAAATTTAAATTATGAAACAAACTTTCTTTTATAGACTATATATTTCTACATAATTATACCAATTTTCATATTTTTAAATTAATTAATACTAAAATAATAACAATATATATGAAAAACAACCCCATTTTTAGCGTGTTTGTAGAAATGCTCAACTTTATTGATGTCTAACATCAATATCCATAAATAGAAAAAAATAAATTTAATATGTTATAACCATAGTCTTTATAAATAATTTAAATACTATTTTTTCGATTTGTTTATATTTTGTTTATAACAATTAAAGATGTAAAAGTGTTGGATCTCAGCTAGTTACTTTTTTTGGTAACTTCTAGCGGTGTAAATGTGACTTCGTCTAGTGCTGTCTATAGTTTAAAAACACGGTATAGGCGAGCAGTATTAGGGGCTGAAGGAGGAAAGAAAAGAAGAGGGAGACCGAAGAAAAAATGGATAAATGCTATAAAAAAAGATCCTCGGGAACAAAACGTGGCGATCTGGACAGAGACAGTTAAAGACAGGAAGAAAGAAGTTGTGAAGAAAATAGAAGCCCAGGGCCTCAAAGGCTTGTAGCTCTAACATATGTATAGATATGTATGTTTAAGATCAATAATTTTTTTATAATGTAACAGATATAAGAATTATCCAAACTTATTTGCTGTCAAGTGTGTTAATGAGGTGATTAATGATTGAGACATTTCGCTACTCTCACAAGTTAATTGTTGTTATCATGAATCGCCATTTAACACAAGCGTTAGTTAAAATATTTTTCCGTTGACCGTATCTTACTGAGTTGGAAAAACTAATTTTATTCCAAGACAAATTATTTTAGGTTAGTAACATTTACCACATAAGTTTTGACAATTATTCAGCAATATTATGCGGTATGCGGTTACCCACTAAAATCGTTTATTAATAAAAAGCATACATTAATAGGGGACATTAAGGAATGATTAAAAGAAATATCTACAGGAAAAAATAATGACTAGGGAACCGAAATACTCCGCCATAGTTATTGAGAATTAAATTTAAAAACGATATTTATTTCGTATGATAACAGATGATAAAACAATTATTATATAAATTAAATTTACCTTTATACAAGTTAACGATTCCAGTTATCATAGTTGGCACAAGAACAGTATTTAATTAAATATAGCTATTAGATTGCTAATCATTTTTCATTTTTCAATTTTTATGATGTCTGTATATTAAATTAAATTACAGAAACACTAATACAGTTTCAGAAAGCAACTAATATGTCTTTTCGTTTTCCTATTCAAATATTAATCCTTCCTCTCAGAACTAAAATAAAAATCTCGACGTCGGAAATAAAACGTTCAATATTAATGCAAAATGTCTTCCCATGTACATAGCGCCAAACTCCTGCTCTTCCTCCAGCTCTCCTGCTGAGATTGCCCCAAGGGGCCGGAGGCAGCAGGAACACAAAGAATGTTCTTGCTCATAATCCGGCCTTCATCTTAAATACACATCCACATCCACCCGAACGGGGATGAACCCGAGCTATCCACATATGCAATATATAAATCTCTCCCAGCAGCTATGGGTTTTTTAACCTACAAAGGTTTGTTTTTGTATTTTTTGTGCTGCGAAAGAGGATTACAAATTGTAAATAAATAGAATTAATGGAAAAATAAAAACGGTGACATGAAGCAAAGAGGATTTTGAGTGGGATTTTATTTTATTGGATTTGTAAGCAAATGAAATTTAATCTGTAAATGTCAACACATTTCTTACTTCATAATATTTTTATTAATAAAAACGTGTTGTAGTATACTACAATTACTATACATTTAAATGATGGAAATGATTTAATGCCCCTAGATTACGAAACTACAAAAAAATCTGCTAGCACCTACATGGTAAAAAATTACATTGATATTCCGGACAAAATTTAGTTAGCTGTATTTTTTTTGTTATTTCAACAATATGTTTTTGCCGTGAATACGAAGAACTTTGTATTTTAAGTTTCCAAAACTAAACCATTTTTGTTGTGTATAAAAAGTATTATTTGCTGTAAAATATTAGTCATGGTAGCAATTATTATTAGTAGTACTAAGTTGTCATTTGTTCAGATTACAAAATCATTTTGCAACAATTAAAAATATTTAATCTGTTACTGGGAAAAAATTTATTTTTTTGTATCCTGTGACATTATATTTTGTAAAGATTACAAATTCTTCTTCCTGCCATATACTTTGTACAGGTAACTAAAACTTTTGTGTAGACAAGGTATTCCCTGGTATATAGTATAATTCACTTTTCGTGTTATGTTATACTAAACTACGTCGTGTCACATTTGCTTGCGCTGTTAGGTTTTAGCCTGTCGAAAATTGTGTTTTAAAAGTGCTTGTTTCTTGTGCCCGTCAATAAAAATGGATGATTTTGTAAAAGATATTTTAAAACAATGGCAATTAGTGTCTTATTGAGAAATTTGAAGGTATGTATCGATTACTGATAAATCTGTATAATTTAAGTGACTATTGTTTCATATGTTAAGTTATTTTTTTTATATAATATTTGTTACATGTATATAGATTATAATTATAAATAAATAAAATTATTATAATACGCATGTATTTAATTTTTACCTTACTACGTCATTAATGCATTTGTATATCTATTAAAATTTATTAGTTTCCAAAACAAATTTATGCTTCTTAATGGTAACTTATTTTATTTGTTCGCATAACAAATATCTTTTGTTATATATAACAAAACTGTATTTGTTGCCACAAAAAATTTTACCAGCAAATTTACCTAGGTAACTGTAACAAATATATTTGCTGGTCCTATATTGACAAAAAAAATTTGCTGCCGGAACTCATTTTTGGTGATCACAACAAAGTTTTTATTTACCGTGTATTATCACATATGTACCTAGGGTGATTCTTCAAAAATTATTCTCTTTTCGGCGACATAAAACAGCTTATTATAGAGGGTCTCGAGCTGCGTGCCTGAGCGTCTGGTCCGAGTGTGGAAAGAGATTTTTTTAAGATATCCAATGATGTACCTATTTACCTACCTATATTTTATCTATGTTCACGTGTTTCAAGCACCACTAATGCAACAATGAAATATTTTGTTTAATGATGTAATGGGTTTTGGTACTGTCTTTCGGTGGAGAGTTTTTAATTAGTAAAAACGTTTTAGGGTCCATAGAATATGATTTTACAATTTTTACGGTGATGTCTGTAAGTGTGTGCGTGTCTGTTTGTGACAAAAATTTCTCCGACGATAACTCTTACACTACAATTCTAAAAAATAATTCTTTCATAAATCTGTTCTTTACACCCATAAAGAGCTGATTAAACTGTGGTTATAATTAAACAACCGGAAGTACCTTTCTTTTTCTTTGAGAGTTTTTGTTGGAAGAATGCAGTTAAATATAATTTTTTCACATTTTATGTTATTATAAATATGAAAGAACATTTTATTGTCGATTGCACATTTTCCTTCGTATTCAATAGATGTAGAGTTAAAGACTTTTAAAGAGATTAACTTTCATAAATCAGCTAGCTATGCTACAATCATGGAACTTGGAGTTATATTCAATTATTCTAAGATGTCAGTGCAATTTATACTTCGTTTCATATAAGAAAATACTTGATGGCGCTTGAGAGCCGACCGTTTTTACATGTATTAAATAAATAATTTAAAATTATGAAACCAAATTTTGTCAATAATAAACATTTTTATCTGTAACGTTATTCTTTTTGTGAACTAGGATTGCATTTTGACCAAGCAAAGAGCAGAATTTATATCCTTACCGAAACCAACATTATTCTCTTACGTGAAATGAAGTATACATATTATATTTTAAAAACAAACTAGTTGAAGACCATATTTCGTCGATAATTCTGAAAAACCTGCTATGTAAAAAAGGTACTTTTACAGGAATGTCAAAAAACTATTTAAAAAATTAGGTGTCCGTTTTTGACCGCTGCTCCTTAAGTATGTTTTTTTGTTATATACTTATAAAGACAATATCAGCATGATATTACCAGCCGCTAGAGAAAAAAATAATGAACATAACAATATAAAAACCTAAAAATCACTAATAATGCACATAGCAGGTTTTTCAGAACCAACGACGATTTGTAGGATTGTTAAAGGAATATTTTCTAAATTCTAATACAATAACACATAAACAAAACTCTGGTGTGGCCTGCACAAAACCTTCCGTCAATTCGATGTATTTTGTACAAATCCCATACCAAAAGTTCCTTGAAAAAGATTCTATATACCCTGTAAAATTGCAACACGCACACATTATTTTTTACAAATTCCATACCGAAAGTTCCTTTGAAAAGATTCTATAAATCCGATAAAATTATAACGCGAACGTAAATTATGTAAATTGCACTTGACACTTCCTCCTTTAGATTTCCCCTATTTTATTAGAGGTCGCTGTTTCTTACTCTTCTCTTCTACTCATTCCTGTCCAACGTATCTTTTTCAAACAGTTCTTTCTCTCTCAAATCTTCATCTACACAGTCTTTTCATCTTCTCTTTCGCCTTCCTCGTACTCCCGACATTGAAATTTCCAATTTTGAGGCAGGGCTGCAATTATAAGTAACTTGCGAGGGACATTATGTCACTTATATCACTTTTTCACCCTATACTTTCCACTTTGGTTTTGCACTTCGCACTAACATCTTTCAATTATTTTTTTTTTTTAATATATCTACTGATTCCATAATTTTAACAAAGCTGACTTATTTTTGAAAGTTAATCTCTCTTAATCACTCTATAACTCTGTATCTATTGAATATGAAGGAAAATGTATAATCAAACCGTATAGAGAATAAGATATTCTTTCATATTGATAATCGCATAAAATATCGAAAAATATTTAAATGCGTTTTTTCAAGAAAAACTGTTAAGAACTTCAAATAAGGGTACTTTCGGTTGACCAATTATAACCAAAATCTAATCAGCTCTTCATATGGTTGTGAAGAACAAGTATACGAAAGAATAATAATTTTTAGAATTGTAGTTTTGGGGTTATTCGGAGAAAAAATTGTCACACACACGGACACATACACACACACACACACACACACACACACACACACACACGTACACACAGTAGCGTAACTAAGGGGGGGTTAGGTGGGTGCGCTCACCCCCCTGTGAAGATTTTCAAGAAATAGGCGCCTTTTTCAATATTAAATTAAAATCATTGTTTTTTTTTTTTAATTTGATCTTATAAACAAAAAAATATTAGTACAATCTGCAATCCTATTCATCCTAATTTTTTTAATATTTTAATATACCTATTAATTTTATCATAAATATATTAAATAGTAAGTTTAATTAGTTTTATTTGTTGAATACTATTTTCTTTTTCACATCGCCACATTGACAAGACACAAGTTGTAAATGCAGGCGTCTGGCGTGTTTTCTATGCTACTGTCTACTGTGTATAAGGTTGCCAACTGACTTTTTTGGAAAGGACAGTCCTTTTTTGAGCATATTTTGTCCTTCTCCTTTTTTAAACCAAGATACGACGCGATTTGTCCTTTTATAGTAAATTTTGTTATTAATATTTTTCTTATTATAAATATGAAAATGAAATAATTATTTCACATTTTATATAATGTAATGAAATAACTGATAGAATTTTTGAATTATTGATGTGTTGACTTGTCAAATTTGTTAATTGTTACTCTCATGCTCATGCTCTCATTCTCGTTAATATTTTATTATAATTCACTAGCCCTAAATAACTGCTTCGTCAGTTTAAAAAATTAAAATGTAAATTTAGATATTGGCAGTTAACATTTTAAGGTTAGATATATTATTGTGTTTTACTTATTTTCTTCATAAACTATTGATTTTAATTTTTTTTTAATTTGTTAAATTTGCTTTATTGTAAAGAAACTCTATATTATCTTGCATTAAAACACGTTTGACCTTGAAAATTTTCATAAAATCGCCTGCGGCGCATTTTTTAATCCTACACAATTCAGAAAAAGATGACCGAAAAATGTCCTTTTCTGTAATTTTGTAAAGTTGGCAACCCTAACTGTGTACCTACTATCTTCTGTGCTGTTTTATTAAATTCAAAATATCATTTTAATAATGAGTTCAACTGAGAAAAAGATGTCCGTATGGCAGAGAAAAAAAGCAAATGCATTAAAAGAGAGTACAAATGGTGTTCTTAAAATAGGTAAATATTTTTTTTACCAATAATAATTCAGACAATTCGGAAGTTTGTAAAAAGAGTAACGAGTAATCCTGGTTTTGGATGAATTTAAGAAACTCAAACTCGTAGATTAAACTTTTAATTATATTATACCAATTATTTTTTACATTTTTTGTAAAAACAATTTTATTTTTAATACGAAGGTTATATAACTGTTGTTGATTTTTTTATATTTTACTTTAAATAAGTTACGAATTTATCATGGCGCCTTTTTCCTGAGAAAAAACCCGCCTATGGATTTTCCTAGTTACGCCACTGCGTACACACACACACATACGGACATTAACGTAAAACTAATAAAATCGTATTCTAGGGATCTTAAAACGTTCTTATTCATTAAAAACTCACCATCGAATTTTTTGACCAAAGACAATACCTTCCTTACCTAAAGGTGACGGAAAGTAAAAACCACTGAAATATATACTAACTGGAATGCGCGTACGAACCGTAACTGTGAAGGCATATTGAAAGCCTGCTGCTGGAGTAGTCGGCAAACATCGAGACAGTTCGTGAGTAGACGGAAATTATTTCGTGTGGCGCAGGTTAAAATAAATGAATCATAACATGAAAATAAAGCGATCAGCTATGATACGAGTTATTCGGCTAGGTTCGGTTCGGAACGAACGTGCGCGAACAGGACCAGCCATTATTAGGCTCTGTTCGATGAGAAGTGCTTGAAGTGCAGAGCAGAATAGTGCAGTGCAGTGTAGTGTACACTAGTACAGAATAGAAAATTCAGCAGAAACAATACTAGTACAAAATTCGTATCAAGTCTTGTACTAGATCATTAATTCAACGTGCTGCAATGTGTGTACGGTCGAATGGTGCAAATTTTGAACAGTATTTGTAGTTTTGTGCTTCAGGTATGTGTTTAGTTATTTCCCAAATTATCTAATATTAAATGCAGTGCATTAATATTAAAAATTATTTTGTATTCAAAACTATTATTAGCTCTGTTCGATGAGAAGTGCTTGAAGTGCAGAGCAGAATAGTGCAGTGCAGTGTAGTGTACACTAGTACAGTCTAATTCTTGTGATTTCATAAAACACACTAGTGTATATTTGGGCAAGTTTGCTCAGCTGTGAGTAATCAAGCCAAGCGTAGCCAAAGGTGTAAAAGGTTAGGTTGTTTATAAACACAGTCATATCATAAAGCTGCAAAGAAGTGACTGTAGAAATATCTATTTTAAAGAGCATAGTGTTTGAACTAATAAACGATTCTGACGAAGATCAATCATCACTTGATTCTTCATCAGATTCAGAGAAAGATTTATTAATTCTTTATATAACAAAACAAAGAGAATATACTATATCTGAATCCATTATTTTAATTTCTCAATGTGTAAAATTTTAGGTTAATAAACAGATGTGTAGATAGGATAGAATTAAAATGTGTACCGAACAACATTTAGTTATCCCCACTCCTAGTCTGCACTTTCTACACCATCTCGCGAGTCAGGTCAGAAACATGAGCACTAGTTCTTAAAATTTTTGTCATCGAACAGCCTGCCAGAAGCTGCCCGTTTCACATAAAACATGTAAGTGTAAGAAAGTTAACACTAGGGCGGCCTAGTACATGTCATCGAACAAAGCTATTGTTCAATGAGGCTTCAGTGCAGCATACGCTAATAGGTAGAGTATGCGAGTTCCAGTTAGTATATATTTCAGTAGTAAAAACATTTCACTACCAACTCTTCAAATAAAAGACGTTTGCGTGCATTTCTAAGCATAGGTACTTAATAATTTAAAATCATTATTCATTGTGCTTTACATTTACGTCTTTATTTCTTTATTATCCCCCTATCATTATTGTGTTCTACTGAGGGTAGAAGTACTATTGTCTTTACTAATAAAAATTTCATTGTGCGACCCCCATTTTATGTGCATCAATAATGTAAGTTTTATCTCAATATTCGGGGCTTGCCGATGCTCTAAAATTCCATTGTGCTGAAAGTTACCGGTTACTGAATTATACAGAACTGGAAATAATGAATATTTGAGTTGCATGAGAGTGGTGACACCTGTCAGAAGCGGATTATCGACCTGTCGTCAACTCGTCACCATGCACGGTGACTCGGTCGGTACGCCCGCAGGGTAAATGTTAGCTTATGCACCACAAACAACCCCAATGCTCAATGCGCGGACCGAAGGAAATTGATGGGGAATGAAATCATAAAAATGTTAAGTAAATTCTCCTGTACAAACAAAGAAAAATGTTGAATCTTTGACGTAAGAGGTTTGTTCAATTAGTAAACAGAAGAGAAAAACGTTATTTAAATATTTGTTAAATAGAAAGCATCAATTTATTTTAAAACCAATAATTTGGTGGAGCAGAAACTTTTTGTCAAAGCAAGAACACGTTTCGAATCGTTTTCTCAAAAATTTTAATTAAAATTGTAAACAATTATTACTAGTTATGGTGCAAGCGGAATAACCATGAGTCATGAAACGAGATAAATATTAAATTTTTCCTGAATTCGTATAAGAATTTAAAATTACTGAATGATACATATAACCTATTTTCATTAACAAGTAAATGACATTGAATACTTAAGGAACTCTATTTAAAATTGTACAATAATTTAAAACAGCTACAGTATTGGCTATAAAGATAGCAACTTAAAAAAAATCATTTGCTCTAATGTAAAAAGTGGGATTTCAGAAATAAATTACTGCAGTATTAGTGTCTTGAACCAAGTTTAATTTACATTAAAATAATTTGCATTATATTAACAAAAATTGATTCACTTGATAACAATTGGAGATTTTATCAATCGAAACTTTGTGTAACTCAAAAAAAAAAGACAATGAAAGTTCGAAATACTTCTTTTATTCTTAAAAATTGACTTATGTGCAAAAAATATTTTTTATTTGGACATAAAAATAAAAATAGCAACTTTTATAAAATTAATATAAAAATTAAATTTTCTAATATTTAGTGTAATAACCGGAACCACGAGAATTTATTACTTCTTCTCGTTTCATTATGAAGTCAAGTAATTTTGTTATTACATTTCTACCAATTAATCTTAGTTCATCACTAAATAATACTCTTTTCCACATGTCAGTTGTCCAGTTTACATGATTTTCTGCAAAAAAATAATCGGCCTTCACGTTCTTCTTCGAAAAAAGTGGTTTCTTTGCAGGCCGACGACTATAAAGTTCTCCGGCAACTAATATTCTTCTTCCCTGTCTTGAATATATTTTATCTTTAACATTTACGGATTTTTAACGATATGTGTTTTATCATTCTGTCGCTTCGGTTTGATGTTTTTTTTTTGTCTACTAGAAATTGTAGAAGGCTCAATATTACCCTTCCTTCGAAAATGGGTTATTATTCGTGCTATTGTAGATTTATGCAAATTAAAGTTCTTCGACATTTTATTCCGCGAAGCACCATTTTCATATGATTTAATTATTAAATTGTGAAATTCTTTAGTCAAAGTCTTATTACGACCCATAATTTTGAAGTACTAATTTATATTTTTTAAACAATTATACGATATAAACGTTGAAATTGAGAAAATAAAGACATTCATTATGTAGTTGCTATTTTTATGTCCAGACAAAAGTAAGAATTATGCAAATTAAATAAATTCTCTAAATTTAATATAAATTATTTTAACATAAAATAAACTTATTTTAAGAGGTTATTCTTTATGTAATTTATTTTCAATATTCTTATGTTCACTTCAGAGAAATAGAAATTTTTTAAAAGTTGCATTTTACTTCCTTGACTAGGCAGGGAATGTGAATTTTCCTGCCGATTTTGCGGCAGGGAAGTAGTAGATTACATGATGATTTCAGGAAAACAGGAAACAGCTAACTAATTGTCAGCTAATATCCATGAGTTGATGAAATGTCTTTATTCATACTTGAGTAGCATTCAGCTATCTTTAACTTTGTTTTAACCAAGGCAAGAAATATGTTTTTAAACTAGTTAACCATATTTTATGTAGAAAAAAAAATCTGTTGTGGCCAGCACAAGACCTCTCGCCATTTCCATTTTTTGTTATAAAAGTATTGTATTGCACTTCGCTATCGAACCGTCGCTTTATAACAAAAAAAAAAATTACAGAACTTTACCCAAATACTGGTTTTTTGTTGTATTTAACATGTCTTCTGCACACATACAATTCTAATTATATCTATTTTTCATTGTATGAGGACGTTTCTAAATGTCAGAGATTCTTCCAATTCATTAACAAGATTGGCTGTATTTTTAATGGATATATGCATGTTACCTATAATTTTAAATATTTAATTAATAAAACAATAAGAAAAATTAAATATACTTCCCAGAAAAAGCTTTCAGAACGTAACTAAAACTTTTGATTTTTGACGCTGAAATTTGTCATTTACAAATTATGTTATAAACTTTTGAATTTGTCAACTGATTTCCTTAGTGTATTTTAGCCTACTCGACTTACTACATCCCGATATTCTATATATTATAGCGTCTTTATCTCTAAATTTATTGAAGATATAATAAAATTTTTAAATGTATCAGATGCAGAATTTTATGTTCTTCAATATTATTATATCAGAAATTTTCAAAACATAATATTTAGAAGAATTTTTTAAGAAACTACTACTTCCGATTGTCCAATTGTTACCAAAACCTTTTCAGCTGTTCCCATGAATGTATGATTGAGGAACTGGTCTTATGTCTTATAGTTTTTGAATAATCGTCCCTCCAACATCTACACATAAATACACACATACATAATCTCGATATGTGATTTTTAGCATGAATTCAATATCTCTCTTAGCTAGAGATAAAAATGATTAAAACTTATCCAAAACAATTTTTTTAAAACCGCTTCCAAAAATAACAAAACACTTTTTCACGCAACATTAATTTGGCACTGAAATTTATATTCTTGTCCTGAATTGTCATTTTGCTTTTTCCTTCGTAAAATTTTATATAAATAAAACCAGAAACATAAAAATAACTTAATATAATTTTGAAGCTTACTTACAAAAAAGTATTTTATAAAAAAGAGTATTTTTTCTTTATAAGAGTGAATGTAGCACATTTAAGTGTTGAAAGAAGAGTAAATGAACTCGAAATAAATTTCATTGTGCGGAATATAAGAGCTGTAAATTAATAATCAAATTTCTTTGAAAGCAAACAATGAAATTATCTCTTAACTGGAGTAAGTACTTTAGCGTCTACAAATTTGAATATTATTTCATTAGCGATCAGCAAACAAAATTAATTAAAATTATACTACATTTTAACTTCTTAAGACAGATTTAGATTACACTACATAAAAGTTACAGTTTTAACACTTCCGAGAATTATGAATTTATATTAAATCACATTAGCGTCGTCTCTAATAAAAGAGGAACATTGTTTTTCTGCCTGTTAGAACATTTTTATTGAATAAACAACTATATTATACTGGTTTTTCACTTTAATTTTTTATTCATAGTTATTTATTTATTTATTTGTTGCTTAGACCGATACATTACAGACAAAATTCCAATTACAATATCTCAGTATAATAATAACAAAATTTTCAAACCACATGTAAATAAATGATTCAAAGTTCGTTCTACTTAACTAATACATTTATTTTTATTTATTATTCAGTTCTTTCGTTGAAGTATTGAATATATCTATATTTTCACATTGTTCTACATATTTATTTGAGACTTATATTGCTGCGTTCAAAGGAGACAACGGACAAATAAGTACAAGATAATTTCATATGTCTAGATCTTAGTCTAACATCGAGTACATATATGTATTTTTCACACAAGTTCCGATATGTTTAGGATAGAGTACTAATATGAGTTTGTTTTTTCTCTCCTTTCATGCAAATATGTCATGTGAAATTCATTTAATTGTGTTGTGTAATATACTCTATTTACAAAGTTTGGGTAAACATTATGGTCTTTGTAATACAAATGCCTTAAGAAAAGTTTTTGGATTTTCTCAATCGTGTTCGATAGTGAATCTGAAAATGGACACCATGTGACACATGCATATTCCAAACGACTTCTTATAAATGTGGTATAAATTTTTAATATTGTATTAACGTTGTGGAAATTCTTTGCATTTCTAAGTACAAAGCAACTGTTTATAACCTAGATTGAATGTGTTTTTAATATGATGAGAGAGCCTGAAATTATTAGTAAATCATACACTAAGATCCATAAAGTGATAAACTCTTTCTAAAGTATTGTCTTTAATTTTATAGATACCACTGATAATAGTTCTTAGTCTGGATAATGTTATTATTTTGCACATCAACGTCAAGGAATTGTATTGATACCATAGCACCACACTATTCAAATCTTCTTGTAGATTATCACAGTCAGACGTTGATGAAATGGTTATGTATATTTTAAGTCGTCCGCGTATAACAAACACTGATACCACTTAAGAATGTCCGGTTTGTCATTAATATCGAGGAGAAACAATCAGAGCCCAAGAATGGAGCCTTGTGGTACACCGGATGTTGCAATATATGATTCTGAACTAAAATTAGAGAAGGCAAATCACGGATTTTGAAAACACAGAATTATAATCTCAACCATTGTGACGGTTTAGAACGAAGTTGAGCTTGATGTCGTATTTTAGTATTTTGTTATTTCTCGCTATTGTTTTGTTATTATTTATTTATGTATGCTGCCAAAACTTTGTATTTAAAGAAAATATACAGAACATAAACTGAAAGATTGTACTATTGTTGTTACGAGTTCTGAAAGATTTTTTTAACGCTTAAGTTTCATTAAAAATATACCAGGGCAAAATTGAATATCTACTTTAATTTTTAAAAATCTACAGATGTTCTAATTTTTTGGTCGGCCAAGTATATCATGTAGTTATTATGAATAACGACTTCTTCTGAGAAGGTAATCAATAAATAATCATATTTATAATTCATATGTGTTAAAAATGTCGGATACGTATCAGAAATGACTAATAGTGTAATAAAAGATAATGTTGATGATTTATAGTTGGTATAATGTAATTCTGTCATCATTTGATTGTCGTATTTTTGTCAGTGGCTGAGAAATAGTCGTTTTTCCGAGGGGAGTAAATTACATTCGTTTACTACATCTCATTATACTCCGTGAGTACATTGAGCGGTAATGAAATATCAATAACCGCGTGTTTGCTGCACCCTGTCCATTCACAGGGGGTGGGTATCGCTCTTGCCAGTATTAAACATCTGCTGGCAAAGTTAAGCAAACTTAAACATAACGAAAAGCGACAACCAAATATAAAATTTTATTATTAGGACGGGAATGTTTCAACTTCAACAGCACTTGAAAGTAGAAAGTGGAAATTCTGGATTGTAAAGGAATAATATTTGACACTTTATTGGCTTTGTAGATTCTAAGCCGGATAGGCAAGAATAAATATAATAATAACAATAATAATAATAATAATAATATCTTTGTATTTATCAAAGGCTTTACACAATGGAGACCCCTCATTTAAGGTGACTAGAATCCGATTTTAACATTTTTACAATGATGTGTGTGTATGTGTGTGTGTGTGTGTGTGTGTGTGTGTGTGTGTTGTGTTTGGATGTTGAATGGACGGTTTCTTCAATTCTATAAAACTAAACACCAATTTAACAATGTATTCCTTAATTTGACATTAATGAGAAGAGCTGAAAAGGTTTTGGTAATAATTGGACATACCGGAAGCAGTAGTTTCTAAAAAAAAAATCTTCTAAATATTATGTTTTTAGAAATTTATATTATTACAAATATTAAAGAATGTAAAATCCGATACATTGAACATTTTTATTATATCTTAGATTTAGAGATACAGAATTATAAATATATAAAATAATCCATTGTATTCAATCTCACAGCCCAAATAACTCCTTGGAAATCAAATAAAAAAATAAAATGTTTGTAATTGACAGAAAAATGTCTGTGTTAAAATTCCAGATACGTTACTGAAGACTTTTTTGAGAAGAACATTCAATATGTCTCATTTAGTTTTTAATTAAATATTTAAAATGATAGATAGGTACATATTACATATAACCATCAGAAATATCGCCAATCACGAGTATACAAGAGTAGGAGAAAACTTATTAATATAATGAATAAAAAAATGTATGAATAATATGTGTAATTAGAATTTTTTGTGTATGTACGAGAAATATTATTAGTTTTTGTGAATCTGCTAATGTGGAAATTCCTTCTATTTGATCTATATAGATAAAATTACAGTTACTACAATTGATTTGATAAATAGCAGTTAGCGTAAGAATTTCTTGAAACCAATTTTTTTACTAATAGATTCTTCTTTTGTTGTAAAACTAGAAGGAATTTCCACCCACGTTTTAAAGAACATATGAGTAGTTTCAAAAATTGAAAATTTAATTGTAATATCGTAGAACATATGTTAGATTTTAACTATACATGTAATATTCAAAATTTATCTATTTTACATTTAGAAAGCAATCTCCATATACTGCTTCTTTTAGTAAGTTCCGAAATTCAAATAGCTATTCAGCATCATACACCCCTAACGAACGAACATTTAGAACAAGTCCGTTCCTGGAAATAATTTTCCCAAAACCTTCTCCCGACGGAAAAGGTCCACCATTGTAGCTGTGTTTTCTGTATTGATATGTTTTTTCTGACAATTGCGGAACTCCCGAAATTGTACATTAAAGATTTTTATTTAAACCTGCGACGCTAAACGAGTGTTTTCTTTATATAATTATTATTCCAACATTATATTACAAATTTCAATTATTGCAGAAAGTTATAATTTTTTCCTTAATTTATTTTACATGAAGCAATTTAAATGAAACCATTTTAACAACTGCATGTGACATTTCCTCTTTGAGTGTGAATTTAAAAACGATGCATAAATACGTATCACTCTAGTCTCTAGTGAATAGCCGGATGGAAATGAATAAATAGCGCATGAACATATCTTCATTTTAATAATCCCGCCGGCGTGAAGTGAGGCGCGGTTAACGAGTGCCGAAGTCGGGGATTCCCACTTGGCCTAGTTTGTAATATCGCGTCATTATTTTTAATTGCGATATCGCGCTGTTATTGAAATTGCTGTACATCGTAGCATAAACTCTAATTGTTTGATTGGATATAATCGAACACAGAGTTTTCGTAATAATTATCAAACCAGAAGTTATTCACACTGAAATATATTTTAATTATTTCTATGTAAATACAGACACTGATAATTACTGAGTAAATATTTAATATTAATTATGTGTAAAATAAAACAATTGTTCAACGTTTTATCTCCGCTACCCTTGGTAAGGGAGGTTTAGGGATCTTGCTAAAAATCCGATTTTAACATTTTCACAATGATATCTGTATGTTTGTATGTGTGTGTCTTTGACTATATGCGCTTGGATGTTGTCAACGCTCTAAGTCAAATACTATCATTTAAAAAATTCTAAAGCATTGTATTTCTACCTTATTCTCATATAATAATATGGAAAGAAGCTTTTAGATTTTGTTGTATATCAGGTAACAGGAAATGACACTTTGCTTGAAGCTCAAAATAGTTGTTCTTAGAAAAATACCTTTAAATATAAGTTTTTCGCGATTTATAAAATAATCTTTTCTATAAATCACGCTTGAAAGATAAAGACAATTCCTTAGTTACACAGATCAGATTTCAAATGTATGTAATTGACAGATAAATGTCATTGTCAAAGAACATATCATTTCAAATTATTAATAGCAGTGTTATAAAAAGAAAATTGTAATAGCAAATAAAACAATAGCTATATTATACGAATGCGAAGGAACATAATAAAGTTTCCAGCATTAATAAATATGTAGGTATGTATTTAAATTGATAAAGGTTAAAAAAAATAACAACACTCGGTTTAGTTTCACAAGAAAAGTATAATTTTACTTTATTGTCTAATTTCGCCAATTGCGGCATTATCAGTAGTGGTAGCACGCACTTTAGAATTCTATCAAATGAGGCATTTGCTTTCGCTTTTCGCCACGAAGCGAAAATTTGGTAGCATGGGTGTCTCAAAATATTCGCCTGCAAGCGTACGACTTGAAGCGAAAGTGTCAAAGTAACGTCATTATTCTGCCACAGTTCTATTCGAAGCCAATTTATATATAATTTATACATTTATTATATACAACTGCCATAATATATTTTTATTTTAATAGTATAAAATCCAATAATTTCCGAATCAAAAAGCCAATATAGAATTCTAAAGTGCATGCTACCAAGAATCGTATAAGTAAAATCGCCTGCTTTCTATGATAGAATTCTAGAGTGCGTGCTACCACTACAGAAGTACTGGCGGGAGGCACAGTGCTGGTCACAACATGGTTTTTATACGAAATATTCTATTTAAAAAAGAAAATAAATTTACGAAATGGATCATGTACAGCGAAGAATATACAGAGATTGTATTTTAGAGCACCAGGGTATGTGCCGGCCACACCAATTTATATTTTAGACGTGGCGTAATGTTCGAGACCGATTATTAAATCGAAAATTCCTGTGGTGCCTACTAAAGTTGTCTCAAAAAATTGGCCTATAAAGATCTACATGAATGTTCTGTAGCGCGCTTAATAAAAAAGTTTTTCCTATAAGGAACTCGAATGGTGGGCTGCATAAGTCCGTCGAAATGACTCATTCGTAACAGATGAAGTTGAATAATAACCGAAAGGGGAAATTTGTTTAAAGTAATTACTATGTGACATATTATTGTTAAATTCCTTTAAACGTTTAAACTGCAATATGAAAAATATTCTCTTTGTAAAGTTGCACTATAAACTGCAAAAGTTCATTGTTTAAATATTAAAAAATGGAAACAAAATAAAACAGTAACGTTTGAGGAGATAAACAATAAGTTGGTGAGAGCAGACATGAAAAACAGACATTCACGTTGTGAATACTCCATTGTTATAAAGTTTGGACTGAGAGACAGGTGTCAGCACTAGTGCCCCGAGCCACGTACGCCTCTGCTGCAGAACGTAAACCCGACCATTTGCATTGTTAATACGATTGAAAAGCTTTTCTGTGTGTCTGCATATTTTATTATTCAGTGTCGAATGTCGTCTCTCTGAATGCTAATGGAGACAGATAACTCATAACGGGTGGTTTGTCCTCTTCCAATTATGACTTTTCTCTCTTCCACATACGTGAAGAGGACGAAAAAATAACAAATTCATATCTTGCGAAGTAATGGGCCGCTTCCCGCATCAAAATTTTATGTGTTTACAAGACGCAGTTTGGAAAAGAATTTTTGTTTTGAGAAGTTATTGTTTTGAATTAGAATAAACGGCACAAGATATCGTGGAAGATTTTATATCCTGAAAGTTAAGGTTTATAGCATACGGTTTATTTTTTTATTTGTTTAATAGGGTATGGGCCTTTTCCGCCTTGTTGAAAACATGGTAATTTTCATTCATCCCAAATACGTATTCATATCAAAATTCTGTTTTACGATCAATTATTTAAGCTAAGAAAATTCTGAAATAAGGTTTAAAAAAACATTCGCTGTATGAGCCGGTTTCTCATCTTTTAAAAGTAATTTAAATGAAATTTACGCAGTATTTTTCTTAGTAACAGAAAATAATAATAATAATAATTTATGATATTTTCGCAAATAATTAAAAAAAAATAGAATGTCGCTAGAAATAGTCATAAAACAACAACTCCCCCACTACTGCGATGTCGAAGTACCTTAATTCATAGCCAATAGAAAAACAGTTAACGATATTTACATAAATATAGTGTCAGAAAAAAACTAATTTGGAGTAAGCTATGAACACAGAAACGTATGTCTGATCATTATTCAATTCAAAAGTCAAGTTGCTAAATTGATCGTATGTAAATTTAAGGGAAAAGATAATAAAGAAGGATACAGAAAATTGCCATTCACCGTTTCTTAATTTATTTTTATTTCTAAAATAAGGATTCAAGAAAAAAATATTTGATTTCTTTAGAAAACATTTTTGACAATATCTCGTGTCAAATTGACATTTAATTAAATACTTTCAAATTGACATTCGGTTTTGATCATAGCTTACTCCGAGTTAGGATGTTTTTTGAACATACTATAGGTGCGTTCGGTAAATCATACGGAATTGGAGTATTTACGGAGCGGTGTTGGTACACTCCTTTATTTGTGATTAACCGAACGAGTAGAGTTAAAATTTTGGTGCACGAATGTAATAACCTCCTTTTTTGACAATCTGATATAGTGCACTGCAAAAAAAAAAAAAAAATTAATAATGAACCATACAGAAGTTATTCAGTTTGGTATTATTCTTTAATGATTCTGAAGAAAGTATATATTTATTTATTTATTTATTTATTTATTCAACAATCTATCCTACAGAACTATAAAGTTCCAATTACAGGACGATTATAAAAGAATATACAAAAAAATACCCTGCAAATAGTACACAAAAAATTACCCTAAATAAAACTGCAAATAATAAACAATTTTTTAACATTAATTAAACTATGAGATAAATTAAGCATCTAGCGATATAAAGTATTTTATCAAATCTCGTTTAAATACATGAAGTGGCTGCGCAAATACATCCATTTCGCTAGGTATTTCATTAAATATAGTACACATTTGCCATAATGGTTATTTCGTTTCATAATTTGTTCTTGCTATATTGCAACGAAAAGTAGTCTTATTTCTCGATGTTTGACGTGGTACATTTAATGGAAGCTCGCTTAGAAGATAGCTGTCATTGATCTCATTGTTTAACAGTTTGTATAAAAATAAACAGGACTGTATTTTTCGGCGATTAAAAAGAGAAATAAGATTTACTTCAGTTAAAAGTACATTATAGTTAACATCAAAACTGGGATAATAATTATGCTTCCTATAATAACAATATTTAGCAAATCGTTTCTGTATTGATTCGATTTGAACTACATATTTGTTGTAAATAGGATTCCATATTTGCATACAATATTCCAATTTTGATCTTACTAACGAGTTAAATAAACGCTGCATAGTAAACAAATTATGAAACGGTTTACAAGAACGTATAATAAACCCTAGCATTTTTAAAGAAGATTTTTTGATATACTCAATGTGCAAATTGAAATATAACTTACTGTCAATATATTAGAAAAGGTACAGAATTCTTACCATTCCGACATACTGCGCCTTGTTATATTACAAAACAATATTATAAATATAAAATAATTGTCTATAATAAAATATTTCAACATAAAAATACGAAATGATCTGACAGATGTCAAATCAAAAAAAAAAAAAAAAACTCCATATATGCTTGCATATCGCGGTTGGGCTTATGGAGTTTACAATTTTCACTCCACTTGACTCCATTCTGCATTTGCCGAACGCTCCATTTTAAGACGCTTATCACTCTATTTAATTACCGAACGGTGCTAGGAGTGTACAGAGTGAAAAGAGTGAACAGAACTCATTTGTCGAACGCACCTTATATAAGAAGGCGATAGTTTGTCACATGTTAAAATGTGTGTATTCTGACATCACATTCTGTTCCAGATCACGTAATATTTTAAATTTGAGGCTCTTTAAAGGAAATATCTTTTAGTACTTAGATATACATGTCATAAAAGACAGATGACTTAAGAAGTTACTAAGTATATATAAAGCCATCTATCGGGGAATCGCCGTAAAGCATTGGCAACTATTAAAAACAAACATGAATAAATAAATATAAATATATCATGTATACCTTTCTTAGCGGGAGGTAAAAAATGCGAAATCGGACGCAATCTAAAGCAACACTCTAATAATAAAGGCGAGTAAAAATATTTTTAAACTTTTGCCACAACCTGTACTTGTCTAAAAATATCTGCAAAACTTCTTGATAAATATGGCGTTAGTCTTTCTATCCTATTAAACTCCCCACTTTTTAACCATCCAGCCAGACTTCTGTACAGTACATTTCTTCTTTTTGAAATCCCTCTAATCCTATTCTTTGTGTGTACGTCAGAAGTCATCGTGAATATTTCACAGCTCCTCGTAACTCGATTATTCTCCATAATTTCATCTGTCAGGCGCGATACACCCGATAATCCCCGTATTTCTGCTGAGTTTTCACACTTTTCCATCCTGTAGTTTGCTGCAGGTTCGCAGGTTCTCTTGCTGGTATCCTGCTAATCCTACGGTAATTGGGGCATGCTGGTCAAGCAAGATGCACGATATGATGGGTTTGCAGGAATTATGTAACGTAATGGAATGGGGTTAGTTTGTTTGAGAAGGTAAGAAAGGTGTCTTGCAAGTCTTACAAGGATAGTTTTTAATTTTAGACGATCTTTTAAGCATACAATGTAGGATACAAAATTAATTGCTTATAGTTTTTGTTCTATTAAATATTAAATTAAAATTTTAGAATGTGCTTTATGTGCTGCAGGATTTTGAGACATTCATGGCCGGTTGCATCAAAAGTTTAAAATTAAATTAGATTCAACACATATAATATTTTTATACGTATAAAAATATTGTTTGTAATTTAATTTTTCATTAATTCACTTTAATGGGGTCGTCCACTCTATTTTTTAAAATAATTTTAAATGAAAGGTCGTTTAATTTTTAGTAATTTGTAGTATTAAAAAGTGTTAATTGTCATAATTATTGTAGATTACTGTTGAATTCTACTAATTATGGCAAGAGCGTTGAAGATTGACAGAATGCTTGTATGAAACAGTTGGCTAGATTTTTTTTTATCAAGGTATCCTGATTATTCACTATTCGCCCCAGTTCTGTAAGAAAGTTGTTAAGTCTAAAGCAAATAACCAATAATAATTGCGAACACTGAACAAAACATTAAAAATGACAAGCTTTGCATTTCTTTTTATTGGTTACAATTTTTAGCAACGTTGCTAAGACTTAACAACTTTTTGGAATGATTTTCTTAGTAATAATTTTTATTTTAATAATTTGTTGTTATTTGTGGAAATAATTAAATAAAAAGATTGGCGTCCTGAAAAACTACCCCCCCACTCCTGTGACGCAGAAGCACATATATTATATCATTAATAGCCAATAGGAAAATAGTTTTTCCATCACCTACGTTTGTTCATATTATTTATATAAAAAAACGTAGGCTAAAGTTTGTCACATGTTAATAACAAAATCTTTTAATTTGACATTTGACGCTTAATTGTAAAATATCTAAAGGATATTTCGTGATATTTTCAAATTTGAGGCTCTTTAAAGAACAATATCTTTTCAAATTTAATACTTAGAAGTCATATAAAAATTCTTGCAACAGCCCTATTGGGGTGATTAAGTATTAAACGTTCAGCTTGATTTTTCTCAGAATTTTTGTTACGTACCCTTATGATTTATTTGCATGACCATAAAGGGAAGAAAAATTACTATCGGATTCCACTACTAAGAATCTATGTTGCCATTTAATTTTTTTGTGATGACGTTATAACTGAAAAACAAATGAAAATAGGAAGATGAATCGCATATATTAATGTGTATTTTTTAAAACTAAAATCGAAGTGTTTCGGCGTTTTTTTAGAAAAAAACGGCTGAGTTGGGTTATTTTTTTGATATTCCATACTTTAATCCCACACTGTATATATTATAAAAATCTGATGTGGCCAACACAAAACCTCCCGCTATTTAATTTTTACATACATACATAAAATCACGCGTTTCCCACTTAGTGGGTTAGCAAAAACCCGGAAACAATAGTAACAATAAGAAAAGGGATAAGAGTAAGAGCTCAGCTAACTCACTTCACTCTTTAACAACATTTTTCTTTCGCCTTGTCCACAATCATCATAGCATTCATACATAAGAACATATTAAAGTGACTGATTTTCGGTAGCGAATAACCGCATCTGGACCACAATAATAGTTATGCAACAATCATCCTTCCACACACATCCCTATCCATTTTTATTAATTTAAATACATACTTACGTATTTACTAACGCTGCAAACTGTTCCACTGCATAAAACTATTGATTTATTTACTATTTTCTTTTTAAAATGTCACTATTATTAATTTGAAGTGATTAGTTTTTTGGCAGTGACATTTACTGTCAGTTACATTCATTTGAAATATGAACTCTGTAACAAAAGAATTATTGTGTTTATCTTAGGCTTCGTGACTAATAAAAAAAAATATTTTTAAATTTATCTGTAAAATATATAGATAAAGCATTAATGTATTCGTGTAGAAAATTCAATAATCTTTAATTTTCATAAGTGACATTTTAAAAAGAAAATAGTAAATAAAGCAATAGTTTTCTGCAATGGAACAGTTTGCAGCGGTAGTAAATACGTAAGTATGTATTTAAATTAATAAAAATTCAATAGCGGGAGGTTTTGTGCTGGCCACATCAGATTTTTTATTTTCAATATGTACAATTCGATTGCAATGCAATTATCGTCAGTTGTACTACAATAATATAATAAACATAATATTTATAAATATGTCAAAATTATTTCAAATTTTTATGTCAGTCACAATATTTTTATCTTACTTGATAATTTAATATAAAATATAAATAATTAATAAAATAGTAAATTAGGGATAATATTAATTTGAGGAATGATGTTTAACAATTGGGTTGACAAATTTTAGTAGTGTATTCTGTAGTGGCGACAAATCAGTGTTTAATAAATTTTGAGAATGTTTTTTCATTTCAATAGCTTCCAACATGTTGAGATTTTTGTTATAATTAACTTTTAAGCATTTAACATTATAAGAAGTGAAGTTATGACCTGTTTCATGATGGTGTAGGGCTAAGGCTGAATTAAAAATGTTTTTACTTTTAAGATGATAAATATGTTCTTTAAATCTAGTACTAATTTTCCGTTTGGTTAATAAATTAATTAATTTATTTAATCTTAGTTGTCCAATTAGTTATCCACTTACCTATGACTCTTCATCCTATATAATCCGCGTTCTCTCCTTTGTTCCTCAGAGCTCTTTTGATCTCTGGTATGGTTTACATGCTTAGTAATCTTAACTTCTCTGTTTTTATGTTGTAGTTTCTACTGTGATGCGAACGTAGTTCTCGCAATACGTATATAGCTTTTTAAAAATTATTGTTAAGATCAGGGGATTTTTTCTATTTTTAATTATAATCTAGCCTTGAAGACTCCAATCTATTATTAACCTATTTTATTTGTGATAAATCTCTCTCTCTCTCTCTCTCTCTTTATTTCACTCCTGCAGTTTTTCCTGAAAATCGTCTAAGACAAAAACGAATTCCCTCCTGCAGTTATGGGAATTATTGGCTGTTATCTCAGGGGTTGAAAAGGGATAGAAAGATATACTGTTAGTAAGTTGAAATGAGACAGATAAAGGAAAAAGAGATGTAGAAGAGAGTATAATAGAGTGAAGTTGTGGGGTGTATAAACTGTACACGCAAGCACGCAACACAAGAACAAAGAACTGGGATAATAAGAGAAGAATTCATTTTTTATTGAGCAGTAATTGAAAGTTTAATGGTGTATCGTGTATAATTCATTCTTCTGAAAGTGTTTAGTTATTTATGGAAGCATTATTGAATAAATTTTAATAAATGTGATATTGTGTCATTGATTTTACATTATTGTCGACTAAAGAAGATTTTGATCTCGGATTTTTTCTGTTTTTAGCGAGCTACAATAGTGTTTTAAAATATGGGTACACCTGTTTATATGTAAAAATCAAAAAAATCTATTATTCTCCTCATTTAATCTTTTATCTGCATTTATTTTGCTTACTTTGATATTTCAATATTTCTAATAACATTAGATATATAGTCAATATTATTCGATATTTCTTCTCAGGTCGTCATGTCATATACAGACGTCCCAAAAAGACTGCATGGGGTAGAGATCTTGAGATCTATAAGAGATACGAATTCGGTTAAATGAGACAAGAGTTGCATCATTTGATTTTAATGGTGTATCGGTACTTTTGAAAAAATGCATAGGTACACTATAAGCGAAAGCGGAAATGTAAATTTTGCAGTTTTTTTTTTATTGTCGCATTAGTTCAAAAGATATGACAGATAAACACAGTTACTTTTGGATTTAGATATATTATACGTGATACTACTACCCGAAATAAAGTTGAAATGTGAAAAAATTATACGTAAAGACGTTTTTTCACTTTATATGTTCAGACGAATAGAGTTAGAAATACTGTTTTTCTTTTATGGATATAAAAACATATTTTTTCAAATAAACAATTTCAATAGTAGAGTGAATTCGCCGGTTCGGAGTCATCTACAATGGGGTCATTTACCATATTTTTCTTATTTTTTCTTCTGGAAGTTAAATAAATAAAATAAATATATCATCATGGCATATTACCCATTTCTGGGTGTGCTAGTATCTACAACACATGTAGACATCGGTAATGGAAGTTGATCTTTATATATAGTATTTGGTCTTTGTCCGATATAAAAATTATTTGTAATAACAGAGAAATTTATTTTTTTAAGTTGTATCTGTTACTTGAATTCCTTTCTGATGACGTAGAATTCACAGAATGACATTAATCAACCACATCTTATCATGTGTACTTGAAATCGTGTCGAAATGAATACTTAGACATATTCAAACAACCAAGTACAAAACAATTACATATTGCAGACCTTATAAAACACTGGCAAGAAGAGCACAGTTCTATTTCTTCAAAATAAATAAACTAACCTCTCTTTTACAGCGGAGTTACTGAACACCTGATTCCCAAAAGTCAAATTTAATCATGCTATCTCTCTCTTTTGTCTCTTTCTAATGTCCGTGATTGTGACGTCACAGCTTTCAAGGACGTTGTATAGAGGGAAAAAAATACCAGTTTTCAGAAATTAATTAAATATATTAAGAAATTTATTTGAATGGATTTCTAGTATTTTCTATCATTATTTAAATGGGAACTAATGAATTTTATTAATACAAACACTAAATTCGTTTATGGTAAATGCCCCCATTGTGGATGGGAATTTTTTTGAGTGCCTATGTCGCTGGTAAGCGTCGGCTGAAATATTGCAAAGGTGCTATGTGTATGCAAGCTGGCACTTACTAAGAATTTTGGGATGAGGTGAAAGATGTTTAAATTTAGACGTTGTACAAAGTGTAAATTAACATATAATCAGCTAATTAAAAGATTTTTACTAACTTTGAATAAATAAACATTTAACTTTTTTAACTTAGAATTTACTTCTGACTAATATTGAAACATTTTACTTATGAAATTTTAATTTTAGATAATATTTATTACAAATAAACATATTATTACGGTATATTACTCATTGCTGGGTAAACCTATTTATTTTTGTATGTTTTTAGGCACTCAACAAATTTCCCATCTACAATTGTGGATGGCACAGAACCGAGGAATTCTTTCTACTTTCATTGAACAATGAGTATTTTGTTTGATATATTTAAATGTTAATATCAATAAAGAAGTAACTAAAAATTTAAATTCATTTATGACTAGTAATACTTATAAATTTCATTTAAATAAACAAGTTAAATATCAGTTTATATTTTACTGGCATTTCTGCAGTGGTAGTGCAAAAATAATGAGAGAAATAAGTGATTAGTAATTCCCGTACATTTCGAATATTGTACGTTAAAGTTGAAAGTTTCTGCTTCTCGTATTGTTCTAGTTGAGCTAATTTATAAATCATCAAACATTCAAACTAATCAGAACTATGTACTTTCTGCTCATGATAATAATTACATTTTCAATATAAACTATTACATTATTCATGACTTTCGTCCTAACTTTCCAAATGTAGAAAATAGTCAATCACAAAATTATCCATTACATTGTATGTTTTACTAATGGCCATAGGGGAAAATTATAATAGAAATATGTAACAAATATTTATTCATTAAATAAAAATGATATTGTTTGTCAAATATATCCAGTAAGAGTTTTTTATTTTTATTTGCTTAATCTACGAGTACCATTATTGTTAATATGGCAGTTATGAGCATAGCAATTATTTTATGTTTGTTTTGGAAGAAAAATAATTTTGTGCACGAATATAGGAATTTAATAAAATATCCTAAACTTATCTAAAATGTGTTTGGTTCCAACAAAAAGTATCAACATTGGAATTTAGCAGAACCATAATGCACACAAGTCACACAAGTGATGTAAAAAAAAAAAAAAAAATAGAAAACCAGTTTAAATGTAACAAAAAAATTTCGATGTTTTTGGAATGGGACTAAACCGAGTTCCTTCCATTATGTTAATTAAACAACAAAAACAAATAAAATACAGCATTCACTTACTATACAAGATACACGAGCACATATTTATAAACTAGATATAATTAACAGTAATACTAACAATTAAACGAAAGATCGCATTAAAAATAATAGTAGGATTGATTGAAGTGAGTAGAGCCCTTTAGGCTTTAGTAGTGAGCAGTTACTGTGTGGCACTTGGTTATTTATAGTTCAATGGGCTCTGATACGCATGTTGACAGGATTAACGCCAAAAATGTTCCCAAACATGTTCCGCTTCCAAACACCAATATCAAATAGACCTTTACCCATTTCACACTGCTTTAAATTCTGCTACTGAATTCCTATTTCAATAGCAACAATAAATAATATACATTTGACCAGAATATATAGTGAGCACCTATGTAACAGTATTCTACGTTTTAATGGGATCTGTGACCATAATTGAATTTTAATATATGTCATAAAATATAAAAATATCACTATAGTTTTTTTTTTACATTATTTTGTGATAATATTGGGCCGAATTCAGCAATCTTCATTAGCTAAAGTAGCTTCTTTAAAAATAACAAAATAAAGAGAAACTTATATAATAATACATAAATAAGAAAAAATACAAAATGTTTCCCTGGTTACTACAGACGAATTTTAAGTTAATGACGAGTGCTTAATTCTGCTCATTGACTGAATGTTTTATCTTACCTGTGTATGTTAGAAGGATTATTTCGCAGGCTACAATGGTATGTTTTTGATATCACTTTAAAGTCTATATTGAAACTTTTTGGGCGTTACTTACAAGAAAGATTTACAATAATCTGCAAGAGCTCCAAAATTAAAAAAAAATAAGTAGAAGGACTTTTTTATTTATTTATTTATTTATTGATTTATTAGCTCAACAGGATAAAATCCCAATTATAGAGCAATAATACATACATAGATTAACAGCACATCATCGGTGAACGAGCAGTAGTGTACTTATAATTTAAACGTTTATACAAAATATGAACAAGTATGAGCAAAGAATATTTACATACATATTTACAACAACAAAGATCATAACCTATTTTTACACATTGATAATATTATAACACAGTAGCTGCAATTAGCAAGAAATACTTCATCAGTTCTTTCTTAAACACTGAAAAGATTTTGTGAAATAAATCAATTTCATCGTTTACAGCTAGAAATTTATTAAAGTTTATACTCATCTGCGTGACAGGTGATTGAGACTCATAGTTTGTCCTTGGCATAGAGTGGACAAGTTTAAATTTCGTTCTAGATCGGGGATCATAGAAATTGAAATTGGACAAAATTATGGAATCATCAATCACGCCGTTCACAATTTTGTGAAGATATAAACAGGAATGCAATTTCCTACGATCGTCCAAAGACAAAATTCCAAATTCAATGATACCCAAAAGGTACCGAAAATAAATACTTTCCTTAAAGTACAGTATCGTCCATTTCATTTTTCCGAAAACTTATGTGACTCATGTTACACTATTTTCTGTCGGAGAAAGTAAAAGCAAAACATATAAATAGTTAAGATTTTATTTTAACACATCGAAGAATGAAAGTTTTGGTGATTCTACACAAGTGTTACTTTACATTCAATTGTTTTTTTTTTTTTCATACCTAACCAGATAAACATTCTAAATTATCCTCAAACTTGTAACCTTTTACTTCCTAAAAAATAATCTGATGTGGCCATCACATTACCTACTCTCAGTATTTTGTACAAATCCCATACCAAAAGGTCCTTGGTAAAGATACTATAAATTCAATAAAATTGTAACAGGAACATACACTATGTAAATTGCACTTGCCACTGACATCTGTCAATTCGATTTATTTAAATATATCAGCTGTTTCCCTGATTATAGCAAAACTGGCTGATTTATGAAAGTTAATCTCTTTATATTTCTTTAACTCTATATCTAATAAATATGAAGGAAAATGTATAATCAAACTGTATAGACAATAAGATATTCTTTCATATTGATAATCACATAAAATGTCAAAAATGATATTTAATTGCGTTTTTTTCAAGAAAAAGAGAACTTCCGATTGACCAATTATAACCAAACTTTAATCAGCTCTTTATATGGATGTTAAGAAGAGGAATACGAAATAATTGTAGTAATGGAGTTATCGTCAGCGAAATTTTGTCCCACACATACAGACATCATCGTAAAACTAGTAAAATCATAATCTTCGGAGCTTAAAACGTGCTTATTCATTAAAAACTCACCACCGAATTTTTTGTCCAAAGACAATACCTTCCTTACCTGACTGATAGGAGGTAAAACTAATAATTGGTTTGCCTCCAATATCATATTTATTTTCGGTACAAATTTCTTTTGTCCATTTGTAACCCAAATCAGTAATGGCCTAATTGGGCGAGTATATCCTCCCCGATTTCGTCAGGATAACGAAGCTGTTTATCATGGGAGGCGTTGACTGGTACACTACACTTGACCCTTCAGCGACGTGACGTCAGCGTGACCCGGCCAGTGATTGTTAGTGACGAGGCGACGTGACGGATCACTCATTAAAATTTTACGTGTCAGGAAGGATTATTTTTAAACTCGTTTGTTTTTATGACTGCAAATAAAATTGGGATATATGGATGTATTTCAAATTCATTATGATATAGGTTAATGAATATGAGTATTGCCTGTACTAATGCTTGCTAACGGGTTGACGTCGACATCGATATTATTACGCTGAAAAATAATAAAAATAATAATGGAGGAACAGAATTTTTGTTGCGGAAAATTAAAATATAGAATTATAAAAAATAATTTCTCAATAGTATTATTATATTTGGTAGGTGTAACTTAATTTCTCGAAAATTATATATATATATATATACAGTGTGTCCCATTTAGAGGTGCCACCATTGGGATCTCGAGAACTGTAAGAGATACGATGTCGGTTAAATGGAACTTTTTATGCGTCTTTGGGAGGCCATCTCAGATGTGCTTTTATTTTTCCAAAAATTCTCATAGGGCACTAGATAAGGACGAAAAACTGAATATTGTTGATTTTTTCTTTCTCAAATAACTTCTAAACTATTAATAATAGAGAAAAAAGTTTCAAATATAAAAGATAGATATTTTTATTAACTAACCAGTGGCGTACGGAATAAATTTTTATAATTTATAAAAATTATAAAATTTATATATATAGTCTCAAAAAAATAAATATTTTTTTCTCTTTTCAACGATGTAAGGGTTATTATGTTTTATATTTCTTTTGCCTTCAAAATTATTATTTTTTCCTTATTGTATGGTATAACTCTATACTCTGACATAAGCCTAAGGCAAGAAATAATTAATATAAATTATATTTTATCCCTATTTTTTAATTGATCAATATTTATTTTGTCACCATTGTAAATACAATTTTTTAAATGGCCCCAAAGAAAAAAAAAATCGTTTGGTGCAAGATCTGCTGGCATTGCAGGCCACTTTACTTCTCCACTGCGTCCTATCCAGCATTGGGGGAATACCTGGTGCAGATATAAGTGAAAATTTTGACGACTCCAATACCTGCAATTTTGTGAATTTACTTCCCGATTAATATAAAATGTCGCTTCATCCGTAAATAAAAAAAGATATTTCTTCGTTCTATATCGTTGTGTAATAACTCTTGGTGATTTTGATATTTAAAACTCTTAAAATGTTCTTGTCTTAAAACCTTGTATACTAGTATTCTTAATTTCAGAAAAAAAATTGTTGACAGGATGTTGTCACTTTCAATTAATTGCATAATTTCTTGTTTCTTTCTATTAACTACAGTACTTGGTCTGATTTTCTTCTTGTGCTGTTTATTGACGCATCCTTTAGTTCTGTAGTCATTGTAAATTTTTCTTATAGTTGTTGGACTGGGTCGCTTATTAAAAGTTAATGCACATAAGTCAGAAACTTGTTGTAGACTCGTTATAATTACTCCAATTCACAATTTGAACTTTTCTTTAACTGTATACATTTTGAAGTATGACAATTTGATGACATTGACAGATATACTATATGTCACGTCCTATGTCCAGTTTTTTTTAAAAAAACGCGATAATGCATTGCTGTCAATCATTTTAAATGTAACTATGAATGACATACGCCCATGTTCACTGATAAAAAAAATAAGTTAATACATAAATACGTCAGGCACGCTCAAGGATTGGGAATAAGAAAATAAGATAGGCCGCAGAAAACTAAATTTACACAAAAAGTTATTTAGTTGAAACCGTCACTAAACTGCACAAAACTTGTCATTAAAAGCTTAGAAATCGGCAGTAAAGTAATCCATGATAAGGCGATTTCATGCAATTGCAGTGTTGCAACCTTATGATAATTTAAAATTGGAAAATAATCAGACAAGCAGTCATATATAAATTATTTATTTCCTGGCTGACGTTTCGATTTTAACAAAAGTCTTCTTCAGGGCTAGATAATTGATTTATAAGTAGGATAATTTGCACAGGTATACGTTTTACCGTAGTATATTTGTACGTAAAATGACAAAATATGTGCAGGAAGTACGAACTAAATAATTCCTATGAATAAGTTTAAGATAAAACATAATTTTGAGTGAAAAAATTGGAAAATAATCAGACACGTAGTCACATATAAATTACGAGGGCGGTTTAACGGAAGAGTGACTTTTCAAAGGCTGGCAACACTTTCACTACGATGATTATATTGCTGGATTCCACCATGTTTCTGATGTCTACTGTTAAAATTTCACACAAATCTGACAGATAGTTTATGTTTTATACTAATCTAAAGAAAACTGTTTTTGTTGTTCAGTAAAAATGGAGAAAAAATAATTTTGAGTGTTAATTAAACATTATTTTTTATGTGGAAAAACAATTAAAGAAACCCAGAAAAAATTACGTAAATATTATTCTGAATGTATTGCGTCCCATGGAATGATTTGTAAGTGGTTTTCTGCTTTAAAAAGTGGCCATATGAGCACAGATGATGCAGAACGTCTGGGACCGTCATTTACTGTAACTACTCGAGAAATGGTTAATAAAATCAATGCCGTAGTAATTAGCGATCTTCGATGAAAAGTACGTGATATAGCTAATGAAGTCAACATTTCAACCGAACGGGTATGTAATATTTTGCATGAACGTTTACATATAAAAAAGCTATCCGCGAGATGGGTGCCGCGGCAGATCAAATGCGCGCTCGCATTAAAAATTCAGAAGAATGTTCGGTTATCTTGAAACGTAATCCAAGGAAATTTTTCCGCCGATATGTCACAGTAGATGAAACGTGATACACTATTATACGTCAAAACTAAAATGCAGTCGAAACAATGGATTTCTCTTGAGGAGTCATGACTACAGTATTTTGGGATCCCAAAGGTGTGATCTTTATTGATTGTTTACAAAAAGGAAAAACGATAACTGGCCAATATTATGCTGATTTGTTGACACGTTTTGATGCCGAACTAAAGAGAAAACGACCTCTTTTGATGAAGAAAAAGGGTTGTTCCATTACGAAAATGCGCCTTTTCATTCGTCCGCTGTTGCTACAACAAAATTAGTCGAATTGCGTTACGAGGTGCTACCTCATACGCCATTTTCACCAGATCTGGCTTCAGTGATTTCTTCTTATTTCCAAATTTAAAAAGATGACTCGGTGGAAAGAGATTTCACACCAATGAAGAGGGGATAACCGAGAAAAATGTATATTTTGAAGAGGTGCCGAAAGATTACATTTTGGATGCTTTGAAAAAATTGGAAACTCGATGGGCTAAGTGTGTACAATTAAAAAAGGATTATGTTGACAAATAAAATACTTGTAAAAGTAAAATAACTTTTTTTTATTGCAAAGTCACTCTTCCGTCAAACCACCCTCGTATTTATTTCCTGGCCTACGTTTCGACTGAAATTCAGTCTTCTTCAGGGCTCTAAAAGTAGACATGGAACCAGTACAACATGAAATTATAATTATAAACAAGGTACAATTTCTAATATATGAACAATACAATTATTATATTACTTTCTTACTTAAACATTGCTTGCAGAAATAGTCAATTATGTAAATTAGCAAGTGGTTCCCCTATACGACCCATTGGAGATGTCCAGGTGAAATTCAATCAGTCGATCATCGTAATCAACCATAATTTTGATTGTTCTTTACGATAACGTCAATGCCCGAGGTTAGCAACATTGAATGTCAGATTGACAAATTATAATTAAACATAACCTATAAAATAAATATTCCTTTTATATTCACAATTTTTCGATTTCAAACAAAATTTAATATGCGCCTCGGCAAATAAATTCCACATTCGAGGTGAAAAATAGAACATCAGTGCCTTGTTACATAAATAACTATTATCTGTCATTTGAAATTAGTTGTAAAAGTTGTATTAGTTAGAAGCGAGGTTAAAACTTCAGTTTTTCACAAAAAGAAAGTACTGAAACAACCGCCATATTCATCTGTTGGCTATTTTGTGGACTTAACGAGGTAAAATGTGTTGGTCTGAAAAAATGTTTGATTTCTGGAATTTATGATTAGGTATTTTGAAAGCATTCCTAAACGTTGATATGAAGCTATTAAGAAGTGAATTGGAAAAATTGTTAAAATAAATACCTAAAAAATACGAACCTTGTATTTTCTCCTGAATGGCTCGTAGTATGATCACTGTTTTAACTAAAACGTTGTTTTAAGAAATGTCAAATTTCATTATTTAATAACACTAATAAATAACATCAAATTTATCAAGATATGATTTTAAAGGAGAACATAATTTGTATTAAAACAAATATTTTTAAAAAAAATCGTTCTTTAAACAGAAGGGCGAAATTAAATATTGATATTTGAATTAGACATTTCTTAAAACAGTGTTTTAATTAAAACCGTGGTCGTATTACGAGCCAATAGTTCTAGAGTGACTTGTGTACATAGCTACAATATCATTTCTGGTACAAACATTTATTTGATAATCTGCAAGTCAATTTACATTAACCAACGATAATAATCACAAAATCTCCTGTCCAATATTACTGTCCATTTCCGGATGACAAGGTGTCAAATATCAGTTTATATAACAGAAAATCTGATTATCAGCACGATTGATCACTTTTGAGACTACTGGACAACCATAAAAATTCTATCTCTGGAGAAATAAAATGTCATGTTTCATAAATAAAGTTTCCATCATATAATTGAATTTTACAACCTTTCACTATAAAACCTCATTCCCAGCTATTTTAATGCATAATGGATTGTGGGTTATACAGAAACGCAAGAATAATTCATAGTGCTTATTAGTTTTTAGACCATTGTCAGCAGTTGTTTCAATTAGTAAATCGACAGAAGCGACATCAAACAGATATCATTTATAATATCAAAAATTTCCTAGAATATCGATTGTAATTTGTTTGTAAATTTAGCGAACTGACACGAAATCAACTACCTACTCTTTTTAATTCTGTTATCGATAGTTCATCAAATTGTTTTGTTATAATCAAATTTATTTATTTCGTATAAAATTAATCATTTTCTAATTTTTCATTATTCGATAATTTTATTATACAGTGCGAACACTGAAAACCGTGACATAGGCGTATAACATGGGAAAACAGTTTTTCTCAAATATTGTCTGTCCCGTAAGACTATAGTGGGAGTTTTTGATATGGTTAGAAAGATTATTTAATTTGGCATCGAAGAATATTTAAATACTTCTAATTTAATGCCTTATTATTGAAATATTTACGAAAGTATAATCCTACTTGACAGTTATTACTTATAATTTATTGAAAACAGTAATCATGGTAACGTATTCGGTAGCTGGCTTGGTTAAATCAAGGCTCCATGATAACTTTTCACTGGTTCAAATCCCTCCCGGTTCAAGTTAATATTTATTTAATTATATTTAATTACAAAATTAAAACGTAAATAGTTTGGTACATCAAGAGTATTTTCTTGAATTTACTATACTATTTCTTTATTATATCACTGCTAATAGTTTTAAGCAAAAAACAAAAAGTAATCACTAATAAATAAATCTTCACACAGGTTTGTCAGACGTGTTAGACTTTTATTGTCATTTTTCGATACATTCTTTCCGAAAACTTTGTAAATTCATTGGATTTTTCATTAAAAGAAAAAATTAGTATAATTAAATTTTACAATCAAGAGACGAGTTACGAGAAATTCGAAACTTTTTTGCTAAGATATATCTTCTTCCTAGCGTTGTCCCGCTGGAGCAGGGTCCGCTGTTAAACGCCTATGTCACGGTTTTCAGTGTTCACACTGTATAGGTAGTACAGTGTGTTCAAAAAAATCCTAATTCAAAGTAAGCCAATGAGGCATCACCTACATTATTTATATAAAAATAAACGTAGGCGATTATTTGTCACTGTTAAATAAATTGTACAGTGTGTTCAAAATAAAACCTAACTCGGAGTAGGCTATGAACAAAAAATGGTATGTCAATTTGAAAATATTTAATTAAATGCCAATTTGACACGAGATATTGTCAGAATTGTTATCTAAAGAAATCTTCTTGATTTCTTATTTTAGAAATAGAAATAAATTAGAAAGCGGTGAATGGAAATATTCTGTATTCCTCTCTATTATCCTTTCTCCTTAAAATTACATTTCACGATCAATTTTGCCAACTTGACTTTTGCATTGAATAATAATCAGACACACATATGTTTCTGTGTTCATAGCCCACTCTGAATTAGGTTTATTTCTGAACACACTGTAGTATTAATTTTCTTAGGACCGGTATTATAAACGTTCAGCTAAATTTAGTCCTATTGTAAATTTAATAAAATAAACTAATTCGAATCAATTTCCTTATTCCAATGATATCATTGCTCTAAAAAAATTGTTGTATTTGTTCTTTCAATTAAATTTATAATGAAATTAAATTCAACTGGAGATTAATAATACCGGCCGTTATACGTATAGCATTGGCTGTATTTTATACCTAATCCTGAAGCATATGTTAATGTTCTTTATTGCATTTTAGTTGCATCTATTATAAAATAAAATATGAAAACATAGACGAGCAAATATATTATGGGAAAGTGTATATATCGCATTATTTTGAAGGTCTCTTCCTCGTTAGCTTCGCAATGTTTTTATGTATGTCTGTTGCGACATGTTCGTGATTTACTACAAGAAGCCGGGATTCGAACACGAGACTTCATCTCTCATGTCTGCTTCGTTATAGCCACATAAATATTTACACAGCATGGAAACCCGCATAAGGTTTGCGACACAGGCAGAGACGATCAAGATAAATAAATACAGATGTTAGTAAATAACCAAAATAAATATAGCTACTCACTGTCAACTGGGTACTATAGTATCGGGATTAATAAAGTTAAATTCGATTAATGACATTGTTGATGAAGCAACAGGATGAATTTTATTTTTGTCAAATGAATTGAAACTTGATGAATTTATCAAAAATATTTATATTAGATATAGAGTTAAAGAATTTTATCTCATTCACAGCTCCAAAAATAAAAATAAAATTATACATAAAAATAACGATATAAACAATAGGTTCTTATGAATGTGTCCGCAGCCCTCGAAAATAAAATTAAACATAATACATAAACACGAGGATTTACAAATATTAAAAATTTACCCAAAAAAGCACGTACATAACCACTGTCATTTGACCTGTCAATTTACGGTATGGCAAAAGGATTTCAATTTAAATATAATTTTAAAAAGCTGACTTAAGACAAAGGTACGCATATATGATAGCTTACAGTGCTTTAAAAGGTATTATTGCTTGTTAATTTTGAATGTATTAAATGACAGCTGATGTTAATTTACGTTTTATTTTCGAAGCTATGAACACCAACCATAAAGTCTTATTTATAATTTTATTTGTATTTCTTAATTTCGTAACTGTGAATGAATCATCATCGTAAAACTAGTACAATCGTATTCTAGAAAACCTAAAACGTCCATAACATGAAAATATCATGAAATATTCATTAAATATTTTACGATTAATTAATTTGTGTAATATTCTGAAAATTCAGAATTAAATAAATAAATAAATCAGCCAGCAATGCTATAACCATGGAGGCTGGTGATATATGTAAATATTCTAATTGATAGATGTCAATGTCGAGTGCAATTTACAGAGTAGATGTTCGTGTTATAATTTTATTGGATATATAGAATCTTTCCCAAGGGAAAAGTTATGTTCGTGTTACTATTTTACTGGATATGCAAAATACATAGAATTGACAGAAGGTAATGTGCTGGCCACATCAGTTTTTTTTCTTTTTATGAACAATAGGCATTTACCAAAATTCTCTCGGTAGATACCGCATCTACCGACTGCGTTCGAAAACACTTGTCGCCATGGTGATAGCTTGTACAGTGTTTTATTCATCGTTCCTATTATGATTACCAATAAATTTATTTTTTCGTACAACTTGTAAAAATATATCGATAATTGGATTTCAAAAAAAAAAAGAAATTTTATTTTTGCCCTTTGCCCGAAACGTACAAATAATTTTATGTAAATATTGAAATGAATATATGGAACATTAAGACCAAATTCAATCTACTTCGATAAGCTGATCAGTAAATTTTAACCGAAGTAATTTACATCCTAATAAGATATTCAATACATTTATCTTGTCCAGCAACCAACAAATCCACAAAATACGAGGATTTATTATGTAATTAAAACTAAGCATGAATCATGTTGGCTAAAAATTCAATCGAACCTATCAATTTTGTGACAGTTGTCATTCATTATTGTCAAAAAATAAACTGTAGTGAACTGGATGAACGTATTATGAGTTGCATCCAGTATTGAATCATACTTGTACACTTTGATGGATCAGTATGGACAAGTGTTTTTACCTTCCGTCACCTTTAGGCAAGGAAGGTATTGTTTTTGGTCAAAAAATTCGATGGTTAGTTAATAACAAGCACGTTTTAGGGTCCCTACAATACGAATTTACTATTTTTAAGATGATGTCTGTACATATATATATATATATATATATATATATATATATATATATATATATATATATATATATATATATGTGTGTGTGTGTGTGTGTGTGTGTGTCCGTGTGTGTGTGTATGTCCGTGTGTGACAAATTTTTCTCCGACGATAACTCCAATACTACAATTCTAAAAATTATAATTCTTTCGTATTCCTCTTCTGTACATCCATATGAAGAGTTGATTAGATTTTGGTTATAATTAATCCACCGGAAGTACCTTTATTTGAAGTTTTTAACAGTTTTTCTTAAAAAAAACGCAGTTAAATATTATTTTTTGACATTTTTTTGTTATATATATTAAAGAAAATGCTCTTCTCTATACGGTTTGATTATACATTTTCCTTCATATTCAATAGATGTAGAGTTCAGGCATTATAAAGAAATTAATATTCAAAACTTAGTCAGCTTTGCTATTTATCATGGAAACAGCTGATACATTCAAAAAATTCTAATAGACAGATGTCTGTTGCAAGTGCAAAATCAAATATGGAAAGTATAGGATCAAAAATTGGTATGTCATATTGTCCCTCGCAAGTGACATGCAGTGAAAGGCCAAATAGAAGATGGAAGGGCTGTATCGCAGAAGACTTGAGAAAGGAAGGACTGTGTGAAGAAGATGCGTTGGACAGGAATGAGAAGAGGAAACAGCGACCCCTAATAAAATAGGGGAAAGCTGAAGCAGAAATAAGGAAGTGTCAAGTGCATTTTACTTAATGTATGTTTATGTTATAATTTTATTGGATTTATAGAACCTTTTCAAATGAACTTTTGGTAAGGAATTTGTAAAACATAGTATGTGTTCGTATTCGATTTTACATGATATTATATAGAAACTGTTCTAATGTCCTTTTGCTATGGGATTTGTACAAAATACATCGAATTGACGGAAGGTCTTGTGCTGGCCACAACAGATTTTTTCTGTTGTAATTATTTAAAATATGTTTCACCAAGTGCTTATCCCGAATTTCTTATTAACAAAATAAATGACTAAACTTTATCAGTACCAAAATTTTTACCAGCTGAAATTATTATTGCTCAAATATCTGAATTCAGATAAATTTAATTGGCCATCCATAAAATGTCTAATTCGATGAGTTCCGTTCGTCATCCAAATACAAAGCCTGAAAGGTCAACCCGGTAATTATTCCTATTGATCTACTAAACCCTCTCGGTGTAAAAATCGATCTCACACCCCTTTTTCGCTTTTATGAAAACATCAAACAAACCTTCCATTTGGCCCTATACACCTACAACCACACGACATTTTCCCGTCTCCCTCCTAAATAAAGATGGATGAATATTGGAGTGACACCGCCAACCAACACGCCGCGGTAAGAATATGATAAAATATCAATCTGGGTGCTCAATTTTCATTTCGGAAATCCCGCGCTAGGACGTCTGATCGATATGTCATCAGTCATCATCAGCAAACAGGGTAGACAAAAGCGATGGTATTCAACAATCATTCAGAGATAGATTGGATTATTGTGTTGTTTATTTATAGCTTTGTAATAACAAACAGTGAAAAAGTGAAAGAATTGACGGTTTTTTTTATGTAGATATGAAATATTTATTTTTGATCTTCAATTTGATGAAAATAAGCTGAAATTCATCAAAGATGTTACATTGCTTGCTAAGAATTAACTCAATAATATTTTAAAACTTAAAATATCGCCATTAAGGGAGAGACATGCATAATTTTTCTCGGAGTAACTTTTTGAGGCCTATGAACGCGACTATAGGGCTTCTACGGAAAATAATATTCTCTTCCGGGATGTATATACTTATTTTTACACCAACAAAATTAGAAATATCACAAATATCCAAATTTTTAAGAATTAAAAGCTTGTGACAAATTCGACTGTCATCTTTGACAAGTCAATGAATTTAAGAAATTAGTATTTTATGACATTTGTAAGTTATGTACATGATTACTAGCTGTCAATTGACAGGGGCCCACATATCATCTTGTCAAGAAAGACCAACAAAGTCACATGACTGCTAGCACCCTATTCTCTATTCTATAAATAAAAATACCTCTTCCAACTTTTCCCTAAATCTTGCTAACAAGTCACAAATGATTTGCTTATTTGCAGGGCATCTGTTGCTCTCTAAAAATACATAATTTAATTAAAGATTTTCACAAAAATAGTATATCGTAATACAAGTGAGGAAATCATCATTGTAAAATGAGTACGAAATTTGGAACACGAGCGATAGTGAGTGTTCTAATCGTACGAATTTTGCAATGGCCTTTTTTCACGTGTATTACATACTATTTTTTTCAACATTACATGTGAAAATTACATTTTTCATATGTATTGAAGTTCGTATACCTGTTATTTCAACGAATAAATGTGGAAACATCTAATAAAAAAATTTTCGTCACTTAGTATGAGGGAAGTGGTTACTATCACAACTAAATTAAGTGAGGAAAATGTAATTTTCACAAGTGATGTTGAAAAAAAATATATTATTAATTGATTTCATGGTGGGTACTTGGTGAAACATATTTTATTTTATATTTACAAAAGAAATATTTGAAAAATATTACCTTTCGAATGGCTTTCAACGGAATTAATGGCCCACCGTTGGATAATTCCCGTTCGAAATAGTTCACATTTTATGGTTAGCTTCTGAGAATGCTTTGTTAAATCTTTAGGCGTTATTATGGATGTTTTATAGTATATTATTAAAACAAACAAGTAATACTGTAGCATAAGTCAAAAATACTTAACGCAGAAAAAAATGACAACCAAGTGACTCTAGTGACAGGATCGATATTCGATCGATATAAAATTTAATGTAAACATTGTCATGCCAACGTATCGTATAAAAATCAACTACAATTATTTCAAATAATTTTATATTTCGTACAAGGTATAGAGATTGACTTGAAAATACTTGTAAATTTCATTAATACCGTGAGTATTTTTTAACGTGAAACATTGGGGGTGTCATATCCATGGTGACGACATTTGATTGACAGCAATGTATTTGCATGTCCCATTTAATATGAAACATAGGGAACGAATTTGACAGAAGTATTATATTTAAATATTGTAAGAAATTTAGCCGAGTCAGAAAACCACTCGAGCGCACTAAACATATTTCGGCATTTCGGGCACAAAGTACACACAATATTTTTTCTACAACTAAATTTAATTTTTAGAAAACATCTATAATTATTTAAACAAAATTAACCTCAAATAACATCTTGTCAATGTGACATTTGATTGACAGCAATGTATTTGCCTGTCTCATTTAAAATAAAACATAAGGAATGAATTTGGCAGAAGTATGATATATAAATATTGTAAGAAATTTAACCAAGTCAGAAAATCACTAGTGCACAAGATGCACACAATATTTTTTCTATAACTAAACTTAATTTGGGAAGCAGGTACAATTATTTAAACAAAATTAACCTCTAATGACGTCTTTTCAAATGTCAAATTTGTTCCCTATGTTTCATTATAAATGGGGCAGGCAAATACATTGCTGTCAATCAAATGTCAAGTTGTTCCCATGGATACGACAAACCCAATGTTTCACTTTAAAAAATACTCACGGTAATAGTAGTATATTTTTTTCTTCTGTTTTAAAAAGTAAATAATTTCTATAAGTTATAGTTCATTCTATAAGGTTTTTTCAGGTTTATGATTAAGTCTTCTGCCTATTAATTTTCGCTGTAGTGAATTTTACTGCGGTTGCAGTGTTTCATAGGTAAAATGTATCATGTAGTATCATCCTTGAAATCTGCTTAAATTAGAATCCACCAACCAATAGATTGTAGGCGTGATGATTATTAATTTATTTATTCAAATTAGTTTAACCTCCTAACATAACTAATAAATAAGCCAACTAATATCCTGGCGCAAACAAATGATAAATTCCCCTATCCAAATTAGAATCTGAATCCGTGTTTCTGGTCCTGTGAGGACAATCCAACCCTAGTCCCGTCATAATTCACTTACTCACCTATATTATAATAAACAGAGGCCCACCGCGCGGCCTGTCGACGGCCCAGGTGCGACGCCTAATTGGAGCAAATTTCATTATCATTCATCTGGATCGCAGGTGCTTTGGATGCGGGGAACCCCAGCTTTACCGGGGAAATGTTTACCGGAGGAATATTCTCCATGCAATTAACTTACAAGTCTAACAAGCCTGACCTTTGTTGTGGAATATTTTTAGAGTTTACAAAAGTTGGGTAAATCATTTTAAAATTCTTGTGAATTATTAATTTTGTTTCGTTTTGGGAAAATTGTTGGAACTTTTCGACAAAATTTAATTATTTTATTATGAATATATTCAGAGTGAAAGGTGAAAGTACATAGTTACCAAAGTTTAGGTTAGGTAAATTATTTTGATTTAGTAATGAATTGTCTATTAATTTCTTTTCTAAGCGTGCTATGAAACGTAGACATTTAGGCTGTCATTCGTCATCGAAAAGTTGATGTTTTTTTGAGGGGCGAGCAACAAGGTTCTTTTTCGCGCGTTTCCCATGGCAACAAGCTTAAAAGAGTTTTTTTCGCTCGATTTCACAATAAAATAACTATTTGTGTATTAAAAAGGCAAAACAGACAAGATTTTTTCTACAGTCGCCACAATGAGGTCCTCCGCCGTAAAATGTAATAAAATTTACACTTTATACTTACAGTACTACATACAATAAATAACGATTATATTTTTAAATTTTAATTTATCGTTATTTTCCGTTCTTCTTGAGCTATTGCATCAATCTAATCTAAGCATTTTTACTTTCGTTTTTATAAATGAATGCCCTGTGGTGCACGCACTTTAGAATTCTATCAAAAGAGGCATTTGTTTTCGCTTCTCGCCGCGAAGCGAAAATTTGGTAGCATGCGTGTCTCAAAATATTCGCCTGCAAGCGTTCGACTTGTCAAAGTAACTTCATTATTGTATCACAATTCTATTCAAAGCCAATTTATATATAATTTATATATTTATTATATACAACTGTCATAATAATTTTGATTTTAATAGTATAAAATCCAATAATTTCCGAATCAAAAAGCGAGTATAGAATTCGAAAGTGCGTGCTACTAAGATTCGTAAAAGTAAAATCGTATTCGCTTGCTTTCTATGATAGAATTCTAAAGTGCGTGCTACCACTACTGTTTTATTTTTGTATTCCTTTACACAGCAGTGCAGTACGGCATAATAAATTTCCAAAAAATATATGTTGTACTGAAATTTAAAAGTAAAAGTTTCTACCGTGTACTGTCAGAACTACACAAAAACATAAATCACCCACCAATAACTCAACACACGTACATAACCTTGCTTTTGGTTTTGCCTATCTTGCCATCAATTAACCCTAACCTCAAAATACGAGTTTTATCTCCGCTAACTTCACGTTTGTGCTCTATCTGACAAATAGAAGCAGCGTGACATTGCAGCGCTATCACGCTGCACGCGTGCGCGTGATGTGTACGTAACAGATAGCGGATAAGAGCAGCATTCATCACAACAAGCGAGCGTGACGGTCGCTGTCCTGCACGCTTTAGTTTTTTAATTTTTGCCCACTCGCCCGCTGTTTCTGTAAATAAATGGAAGTTGCTTTTTTACGCTGCTGTTATACAACTGTATCGTATGACACATATGTGTGGTTTTATGCCACTGGATGGTTTAATCATGAATATGTTAACGTACTTTTACTAATATTACATTTTGTGGAGGTTTTAATTTATTATTGCAGTTTAGACTGCAGAGGGATTTATTTATAATACTACATTTCCAACAACTATAATGATTTTAGATAACAAGGAAGCAGATGGTGTAAGAGTCGACTTATTTTTGTTGTCATCTACTAAATAAATAATATAAAATCATAAGACCAAATTCCTCGAAGGCTCTCGGGCTAGATCCTTGTCGCCCTCCTGACATTATCTTCGTAACGCCCTTGATGCATAATAGTACATTACTAACCGAGGTGGAAAGTGTTTCATTGTTGTTGAGAGCGAAAGTAGCTAACCATGGCCGAAGCGCCGAGGTTTGTATACTATTTTATTCTCAATCGGAAATTAATAATCAGTAATTGATATTTAAATAATAATAATAATAACCTAACATAAACAAACGAATGATATGACCTTGTTTATTTGTCACATGAACTTCCAGTTCGGTTTGATAGCATTAAATTTTGTTATCTCATATATCTACACTTATTTATATTATTTACAATATCATTCGTCTCTACATATAAAATAAAAAGAAGCTTTGTTTACAAGTCACTGATCACTCGAGGTGTGAATGGAAAATGGCCCCAAAGTTGGGATGTTACAGCGTGAGTATAGCTGAGGTTGGAAAGTGTCCTTTTCAACCTCAGCTATACACATGTTATACTTTCCGACCTCCTGAAAAATGAGGTTAACAATAACTAACTTCCCAACTTTTTAAAAGTAGGAAATCGTCATATTATTAACCGATTGTGAATAAAATACTATTCTTTTTCATATTAGACATTAATAATAAAATTTATATTCAAATATATTATACTACGTAACAGTAAAGGAAAAAATTATGTGTTGAATGCAGCAAAAATACAGTTTCAATGTATAAGCAAAATAAAAAGAAACTCGAATTCGCCTCGTTCATGACACATTAACGCGGCTGTAAAAATGCTACTTTTTGACTTGTTAAACAAATAACTAATTTGTTATTCTTTGACTTTACCTATCAAAATATTAATTAGCTGTTATATTGACTAATAGAATAACAAACATATTATTTTCTGGAATAAATCTGAATTTACAAATATGCTTCCTGTATTTGACCTTGAAAGTTTTCTTATATGGAGAGCCAGGTCTGGTGTAACATATCTACTGGCATTTTAAACAGACTGTAGCATAGACCGTGAACTCACTAATATTGTGACAGAATATTGTTCAATAATATTGATACTCTACCTTTGGGCGCTGCCAGAGTGCAGTTCCGTGTCTTTTACGTCGATAAAATACCAAAAGCAAAAAATGTTTTGCCTCTAAATTATTAATTGTAATAATTATTTCTACAGTAACTTGTCCAGAAACTGCACTTTTTAATACGAACAATCGCAAAGCAGTTTCAGGACGTGAAATAAACAGGAATAGTACTAATAATTGTAACAACGACTTTCATCAGTAAAGAAAGACATATTGTAAATAAAGTTATGAAAAAAAATATAATAATATTTTGTCGGCTTGTAACTATATTAAGTTATAGCCTTATAAGACTTTATTATTACATTTTAAATACAATTTTTTTCGTTAAATTTTACATATAAAGTATTTTAGACACATACACACAAACATCCAAGTCCCTGGTGGGAATGGAACCCACGACCTCAAAGTCCGAGCGGTGATGGTCACTTTGAGCGCTGCCTCAACACGCTCGGCCACCGAGGTGGCAATAAAAAAATATAAAATTCCTACAATTAGTTTGAGTTTAACGTATTTTTGTTTCTGTTAAATCCTCCCTAAGTCGATACTCTAGGCACGCCACTGCTTATAATAGTTCGACAACTACATATATATTATTTATTTTTTGCTCTTTTGTAAGCCATGTGTAAAACATGAGATTTGTTTCTGAGCTTTAAGGCCTTAATGGATCTGTTTAGGATTAAAAAAGAAAGAAAATGTATGAAATCAGAATAACTTACTTATTCGTTTTCTTGTTTCAGTCTTTATACACTTGTCATATCTTATCACGAAAGATGATAAATTATACAACTACCTACAACATTACAGATATAAAGTTTTCTAAGGTCCCAGACACAAATACAAATATGTACACATTCTTTTATTACCTTCCGTCACCTTTAGGTAAGGAAGGTAGTCTTTGGTCAAAAAATTCGGTAGTGAGTTTTTAATGAATAAGCACGTTTTAGGGTCCCTACAATAAGAATATACAATTTTTAAGATGATGTCTGTATGTATGTATGTATGTATGTATGTATGTATGTGTGTGTGTGTCCGTGTGTGTGTATGTGTGTCCGTGTGTGACAAATTTTTCTCCGACGATAACTCCAATACTACAATTCTAAAAATTATAATTCTTTCGTATTCCTCTTCTGTACAACCATATGAAGAGTTGATTAGATTTTGGTTATAATTGATCCACCGGAAGTACCCTAATTTGAAGTTTTTAACAGTTTTTCTTAAAAAAACGCAGTTAAATATTATTTTTTGACATTTTGTTATAATACATATTAAAGAAAATACTCTTCTCTATACGGTTTGATTATACATTTTCCTTCATATTAAATAGCTGTAGATTTAAAGCGTTATAAAGAAAATTATGATACTTAAATAACTAATATAAAAATCTACTGATTATATGTATCACTGCTTCTATCTTGATTAAAAAAATAATAATAATAAACAATGCTGAAGTATCTGCAATAAAAAACATTTTATTACAATAAAGAAAATGACTAACAACAAAAAAATGATTCTAAGAATTTTTCTAGATATACAGGAGTCTCTGAACTAGGGGGCATGGCTTAATCGCAGATTCCTGGGCCCAAAAATAAAACGATTTAACCAAACTTACTTTTCTCTGAAAGTGCACCGTTTAGCCAGTATTCTGCTTTAAAGTTCTTGAAAAAAAAATGCGTATAATAACGAAACGCTTTGGGCAACTTGAATGAAATTTGGTGGTTAAGATAATATTTGTTATTATTAATGATCCACTAATGTATGCAACTTGGAAGTCACAACCATGATTAGTCCATAACTTATTAATGGCAAAATTAATAACTTAAAATTAATGTTTTTCAGAAAGATACATTCAATAGTAAACTTTCCTGTCTTTGCGCAAATTATGATGTATGTAACGATTTAGACAGAAAAAAATAAAAAGTAAGTGACTGGGACGTATAATTTTTAAAATAAATTTTATGTAGCTGTCTATCCAAATGTCAAACATCTAATTCTTGATGACTACAAATTCCAAATCGATAAAAGTGCAAAGCGCAGAAGACATTTATTGTATAAATTTTAATTTTCATATTTCCAATTATCGCGACTTTCCGAGCGAAATTATTCTGTATTCTATTTTATATCAGCGATCCTGTATTATATTTTTTTCCATTTTTATTCAGTAATTCATCAAAATGTGTTTCTCTATTCTATAAAAAGCAATCACAAATCTATGCAGTATGAAAAATAGGACTTATCAACAACAGTGAATTTTGTACATTATTCAAAATCATATCTGCATACTTTTCATATTATACAAGAACGTGAACCCTTAATTAGATCAATAGGTTTAATATTCCGAGTTCATGCAACACCCTCATTTGTGTTAAGCGGCACTCACACCCACGCGAATAATTAATGATACATACATCACAGATTAAAATGTTACTGCATCGAATAAAAGAACGGGAACCGGGAACGTGTTTGATATTTGATATACTTGTAAAGCAACAACATTGAATGACTAAAGAGAATTCCATATTTACGTCAAAATAGATTGAATAAAAAATATTCAAACATTCATAGATAGGTACGTATTGCAGAATTTGTATTTTCATTTTTGTTTTTCAATTTTTGTTTATATATTATAAATAAATAAATTCACACAGTGGCGTTTTCAGGTGAGGGATTAGGGGGCTTAAGTCCTCCACCCCCCTTAAAAACCAATAATTAAAAATTTGAAAAATTATTTAAGAAATACAATGGCTAAAAAAGAAAGAAAATTGAAATGGTATAATACATCTGAGAGACAAAGCTCGAGGCTGTGATGAAACTCCCACCGAGGTTATGTATAATATTTGATTCACAATCATCCTCATTTTAAATCTATAATTTTCAAAATAAATCAATGAGTTATAACCTTTAATGTATTAATATTTTTGACAGCTATCTTAAAATTTGTTTAGCCTATTTAATTATAGGAATCTATGACATTGTTGCTAGGCTATCCCTACATAAACATTTCCAACCCAAGAGATGGAAGTGAAATCTGTTATTTCCAACCCAGATTGTCATTAAAGTTAGGAATGACGTATTTCTCAACCTCCAAAAGGTTAGAAATCGGTATGCCTATTACTATACTAATGACATTGATTATATATACCTTACTATCGTTATATATATAATCAATGCTAATGATTGTGAATAAAGGTCTATTATTGTAAATGTTTTTTGTGTGATTAGTCATTTTCATTATTATAATTCATTTTTTATTGTAATTAAGCATTTTTATTGATGTAATCAGCTCATTTTTTTAAAGAAAACAGTAGATCATACAAGAATGATATATATTCAATAGACTTTTACGTTCTATATTTAAATATGTTGACATGAATTATAGATCGGAAAAACTAAATACAATGAAGTGAAATGTATGGTATTGAGGCCGGTCACTATGACGCTCGTTAAATATAAAAGTCCCTGTCAAAATAAACAAAACAAAATAAGAAACGAGATTGTAGATGAATAAAAATTCTGAAAAATTTTACAAACTTTCAGTAACTATTTATTTATTTTAATACGATCAAACTGAATATTATTTTCTTATGAAATTATTATTTGAAGTTTTTCTTGATATCGCATTTTGATATTTAGTATTCAGGATTTAGGTCTACTTCAAATAAATACAACACCGAATGACATACTAATGAAATCCATTATTGGTTTGTATGCGAACACTTTAGAGCAACAAAAATGAATTATACATTTAGATTTAATATGTATGATTCTGGTTAAATGTTAATATTATATTTCATAAAATGGGAGCTAAGAAGCTATCCTTTGACGGCAAATTTTACATTTAGCACAAATTATAGCAACACATATGATTTGTTTAAGTAGTCCGTGACAACTTCAAGGCTTAGTGTGCTCCTGCGAAACCCTAAATCTAATTCCCAAATCCTAAAATGTCATCATTTAGGGCATATAAATTTAGGATTTAGATATTAGGATTATAAAAGTGTGACTTCGAACACAGCCTTGGAACTAGCGCAAGTTGCTCGGTATCCTGTTGTTTTCATCTATTGTTTGTTTATTGAAAAGCTATTCTCCACTTCTGAAACTCATTTCCACAATGTCGGCAAGGTTTCAGAATCCCATTTAAAAATTTAACTCGCTTATAAAATGGTTCATATTCTCTTAAAAGGTCTGCAAATGACATTTCATTGTTACGTTATTTATTCATTTTTCTGAATGAATATTTTACAGCAACACAATAAATCAATTTCATAACGAACACTGCGAAGGAAATTTATTTTTTCAGATATTGAATTATCTTCTTTAAATATTATTAAAACATCATTTTTTTATAAATCAGAACAGAAATAATTTGTTTTTGCTATACTTTATCGTTATAAATAGAAATTTGCTACGTTTTAAGAATAATTAATTAATTTTTACCTGTGTACTTTTGGTTGATCATTTGTACCGAGAGGAGAAATCGGTATATCTGATTTCAAAATCATAACACAAGCAAAATAGAAGAAAGAAACCCTTGGGAGTTATATTATTTTGAGAGTTGAATTATCAAAATAAGTATCTTCAGAAATATTTTCTTGTGATTCTTCCGAAAGTTCTTCGCTGTATTCTTCGTATTTAATTTTAAAAATGCGACGTAGAACAAAAAATCCTTGTCTACTAATATATTAAATTCATTGGATTGTCAAAAAAGTACTTTTGAATTTGTCACAAGATTTTAATTCTTAAAAATTTGGATTTTTGTGATGTTTCGATTTCTTATGGTGAAGAAAATATTGCACCTTGAAAAAATTATGCAATAAGTAAGTATAACTATTTATTTTTCTGTCATATTCTATTTTCTTTGATTGGAAGTTTCAATACAACTGAAGTAGAAATTTTTAGGAAGCCATGACAAAATATTAACATAGGTATTTTTTTATTATTTTCATAAATTTATGATGATATATTTCAGAGGTAGTAAAATTATCAATTTATATCTTGACTAGTCTGAAAATGTGAAATTGAAAGTTTCAAAATTTTTAATTCATGATACTTAGGAATTTTGTCGTTATCGTTACTACACATCCAGAAATATCGATTGATTTTAGATTAGGGACTTTAAAACGATTTTAAAATAGCTATTTATGTAATAAGTTGCGAAATGATAATGTTTAGGCACGCGACGTGAAATTTGTACACCCGAGCGTAAGAGAGTGGTACAACACGTCAAGTGCCCAAAACACTCATTTCGCAATGTATTACATACAAGAATTTTTATAATAGCGTTTTAAAACAGATCATTTATTCCCAAATATCAACATTTTGAATTTTTCAAAATTAAAAAGTAGGCAGACGTCAGGTTCATCTATTCGTTGCTAAATGAAATACTTTTAATCACTATTTTACGCATTACTGTCACTTTTAAGCATGAAATTGTCATTTTTAGCACTTGTGCTTAAAAATGTTACTTTTAAGAACTAGTGCTTAAATGTATTTCATTTAGCAACGAAAATGACAATCAAAAAGTTGTATTTATAAAATGCTAGTATAAAAAATATTTTTATAAAATTCTAAAAGTAAATTTACAAATAACTTAAATTATATTTATTCACAATCATTATAGTAATATACAGATTCCTAACCTTTTGGAGGTTGGAAAATACGTCATTCCTAACTTTAATGACAATCTCTTGGGTTGGAAATAACAGATTTCACTTCCATCTCTTGGGTTTAAAATGTTTATATAGGGGTTGCCTAGCAACGTCGCCATAATTAAGTAGGCTAAATAAATTTTAAGACAGCTGTCAAAATATTAATAAAATTAAAGGTTATAATTCATTGATTTATTTTGAAAATTATTGATTTAAAATGAGGATGATTGTGAATAAAATAGTATACATAACCTCGGTGGGAGTTTCATAACAGCCTCGCGCATTATCTCACCTCGAGGCTTCGCCTCTCGGTAATATACATAAGCCTTCGGCTGTAATGAAACATCTCCCGCCTCGCATGTAATATACTATTGATTATTTATGTGAAGAACAATAAAGTTAAATAATATACTTGGAGAAATACAGTAGACATACATAAAACAATCTTCTGTGGTTCTGTGTTAAAATTGATGACACCACCTTTCCCTATTCTTATACTATTCCATTCTCGGGAAATAAATGAAGATATCCATAACATGAACTAACGTGCATTGTTCTGATAGCAGATACATGCACAGGGTAAAGTTCATGCACTCTAGTGCTTTCTCTGTTCCGCGAACAAAAAGGATATGGCTCTATCTCCGTCACACGAAGATAATGGAAGGTATTCGGCGAATGTAGTGAGGCATATATTGAAACTATAGCAAATCTTGGCAAAGTTTGCTTAGAATAGAGTGGATGATTAAGTGAGAGCTGATTCTGAAACATACACACCAGGTACGAAGGACAAGAAGTATGTGTCTTAGTTTGACAAGAAGTAGGATTATGTCACTTAAAGAAAAAAAAGAAATATTAATGTATATAAAGTTGCGTGCAAAAGTTTTATTATTTTCAAATTATAAACCAAAAACTATATAAATAAACTTACGCGATAACAAAATAATTTATTATGTTGTTCAAAAATTATTGGGCCATTTTAATATTAGGCTATATAAGTATTATAGTGCACTTCGCTTTCGAACCGTCGTTTTATAACGAAAAATTACAGAACTTTAACCAAATATTGTTTTTTATTGTATTTAACATGTCTTCTGCACAAATATAATTTTAATTATATCTATTTTCATTGTATGAGGCACTTTCTAAATGTGATAGATTCTTTCAAATCATTAACCAGATTGGCGGTATTTCTGATGGATATATGCATTTTACCTATAATTGCAAATATTTAATTAATAAAACAATAAGAAAGATTAAATATATTTCCCAGAAAAAGCTATCAAAATGTCACTAAAACTGTTCATTTTTGACACTGACATGTGTCATTTACAAACTATGTTATAAACATTGGAATTTGTCAATTGGTTTCCTTAGTGCCTTAGCCTCTGCGATTAGATTACTCTATATATTATAATGTCTTTATCTCTAAATCTATACAAGATATAATAAAAAATTTAAGTGTATTAGATAGACAATTTTATGTTTTTAAATATTTAATAACAAAAATTCCTAAAATATTATATTTAGAAGAATTTTTCTTAGAAACTACTACTTCCGGTTGTTCAATTGTTACCAAAACCTTTTCAGATCTTCCCAGGAATGTCAGATTGAGGAATCCATAAAATCGTCCCTACAACATCCAGACATACACACGCACACACACACACACACACACACACACACACACACACATACACACATCCACACACACAGACATCATTTTAAAAATGTTATAATCGGATTCTAGGGACCTTAAATCGTGCTTATTCACTAAAATCTGGATATGCGAATTTTAGCATGAATCCAATACCTCTCTTAACGAGAGGTAAAAAATGGTGCAATCTTTTCGGACTTGTAATTTTGTATTCTATATTTCAAAATGTTTGGGCAGGTATTGTTAATGGAATGTTACTTGGGACGTACATTCTACCAAATAGGATAACTGGAGCTAATTATTTATTATTTTTACAAAATACTTTGCCAGAACTACTTGAAAATGTACCTTTAAATGTGTTTTTAGCACGATGGTGCGCCACCAGACTATGCTCTAAATGTAAGAGAACATTTGAACCAAGTGTTTGAGGACAGATAGATTGGTCGTGGTGATCCTATAGCTTGGCCTGCTAGATCCCCTGACCTAAATCCGCTAGATTTGTATTTCTGGGGTCATTTTAAATCACTCGTATACGATAACCAAAATGCGCCGAAAAACGAAGAAGAACTTAGGCAGAGAATACAAAATTCAGCAGAAACAATACTGGTACAAAATTCGTATCAAGGCTTGTACTAGATCATTAATTCAACGTGTTGCAATGTGTGTACGGTCGAATGGTGCAAATTTTGAACAGTATTTGTAGTTTTGTGTTTCAAGTATGTGTTTAGTTATTTCCCAAATTATCTTAATATTAAATGCAGTGCATTAATATTAGAAATTATTTTGTATTCAAAACTATTATCTCTAAATCTACCGAACTTTACATAATGTTTCTTTAATAATAATTTCATTTAGCATTTCTTTCTATGACGTATGCTACTCCAGTGGTCCAAAAATGTTTACTTCAAGTAAACTACCCTTAACTTTGCGAATTTTTAAAAAAATCTTTTTGTCTCATGATCAGTACGTCATACGGTACCTATATCAGAGCTGGGCAAGTTACTTTTAAAATGTAACTAGTTACAGTTACAGTTACCTCCAAAAAAAAAGTAACTAAGTTACTTAAGTTCCAGTTACTTTGGTGAAAGAACTAAGTTATTTACTTTGAGTTACTTTCTAACTACTTTTAATGGCGTGAAGTGTAGACTTAGACTGTTGACTTAGTTATTATGTAGTATACATATCAGGGAGTTTTTGCACTAACTACGTTAATGTTGACAAGGGGCCATCAGGGCCTGGTTGCTGTGATAAAAAATCTGATAAAAAGGCCCTGCGGACCTTCATTATAATATAATATAAAAATTAAAAGTAACATTTTATCTTGTGAGAAGGGAATTTGCAAAAATGAGATGAATTCAAGTCTTGCAACCCTTGGAACAACGAACAAAATACACTATTTTTTGTATAACCTGAAAATTGGAATAATTTTGATGATTTAGTGGCAGTTTAATTATAATTTATTAAAACGTATCATTTATAAGCGGGGGAAACATTTAAAAATAATATATTTTATAAGTCAAATTTAACATTTAGTGACTTTTTAATTCTAAAATTAAAAGTTTACCGTACAAAAACTATTATTAATGAATATAATTACTTATTTTATTATCTATTATGGCTTGAAATCAATCAACAATAATATTGAATTTAATTATGTATTAAAATAAAAGTTACACATTACAGAGGGTATTCGCGATGCTGCACTCAACACTCCCACTCTGGACAGACATTTATTTAAAACAAAACAGTTTTAGTTAGTGTTTCTAAAAAAGGCATCAGCCTCAACAAAATATTTCCATTTCACTTTTTAAGTTACTTTGACTAGCTTAAGTTACATTCTAATTGCTGAGTTACTTTAAGTAACTTAAGTTACTCAAGAAACTAGTAACTAAAAACCGTAAAGTTACCAACTACTTTTCCGCAGCAAGTTAAGTTACAGTTACAGTTACCATATTTTAAAAAGTAACTAAGTTACGTTACAAGTTACGTAAAAGTAACTAGTTAGTAACTAAGTTCCTAAAGTAACTAGTTACTGCCCAGCTCTGCGGTATATACCCTTTAATTTTTTGTCCTAAGTTGTGGAATATATACAGGTATATATAACTATTATTATTTCATAAAGGGAATATTTCCGAAACCCAATTTCTTAAAAACATCTTAATGAATGAATAGACGCTGAATACAAAGCATATCCACTATTATAATATTACCATCTCTCTTCAATATCCAATCAATTTACTCATCCCCATATCAGAGTATTACGTTCATTGTACCTCTATGTAACTGTCTATAGCCTGGTAGGGTGCGTTCCTGTGACACTCGGCTATGGCTGCACTGGACATGTCTTGCACCCCCTGCGGTTCCAATCTCGCTAACTGCATGGGGCAAACGGTGAACAGGAGCTGCCAGTCCCAACGATAAACTGCTATTTAGATTCAATTTACTTAATCATATCGCAGCTATTATAATGATGACTATGATAAGGACGGTTAAGAATTCGAATTTTTACGATTGAATTAACAGTTATAGAAAAATTAATTGCACGCAACTTTTATTTCAAGTATTTTTCTCTAAAATAAACCGTAAACAATTGACAGAGTTAACACAGTGCTAGTCATCTCCTCTCTAGTCCAAAACGAACATAATTATTATAATTAAGAATTGCCATTCGAAAGAACAAGATATCTGATATGGCCAGCCCATAACCTCCCGCTAGGTATTTAACCACGCGGTATAAATAAAACAATCGTTATGTTCAAATATTTTTACATTCACTTATAACAACATTTAATTTACATTTGACAAATATATCGTATACAAAAAACTTTCACAAATATGAACAAAAAAAAAATATTGAAAAACTTAACAAAAATCAAAATAGTACTCGCATCTTTACACAAAGTCTTTTCAGAGCCGTACCCTGGAAGTCAATGAAGCAAATCAATAGTATATCTAATATTTATGTATGATGGAAAATATATTATTTTTACAAACCTTAACTTTATGAGAATCAAATATATTATTACTATATTCTCCTTAACGAGGTTTCATTATTAATTTTAATGTAATTGCTTCCTGGCAGTGACGTTTGTTTAAATATATCAAAATTGTTATTAAAGTATTACGTTTTTGTTTGACGCATAGGTAAAATGATGTATAAAAATAAATTATTTCATAAATTTATATTTAAAGTTATTTACTAAATGCTATTATCGTTGAATTGAAAATTGCACCATTGTATTTAATTTTTATTAGTAAAAGTTGATGAAAAATTATATTCAACTTATTTTTTCCAAGAAAAACTGTTAAAAGCTTGTATAAGTGATACTTCTTGTTATCCGATATACACTAAAAACTAATGAGCTCTTTCCACATTAGTATAGAATGGGTATACAAAATTTCAAAAATTTTCTGATTGACAGTATTTGAGTAATCGTGTCCACACGATCCACATAGACACACACACACACACACACACACATACATACATACATACACACACATACCCACAGACATTGTAAAAATGTTAAAATCGGATTCTGTGGACATCAAAACGTGCTTATTCACTAAAATCTCTACATGCGATTTTTAGCACGATCTCTATACCTCCCTTACCTAGGGTAGGGGAAGTAAAAACTATCCTAAACAATATCCAGTAGGGTAATTCCGGGAGAGATGTCACGGCAGGAAAAATGACACGAACTGATTTTCCTAAAAATAATTGTTGGATGTTAGTGCTTAAGTGTTATTGAATCGTAATTTTGAAATTTTGTCTATAAAGTTATCGCAATTTGTTTTATCTGTATGTTTTTTTTTTTTTAGTATGTCATATCTTTGGATGAAAACTAGGTAAACCTAAGTTACATCCAAAGATATAACATACTAAAAAAACATTATAGAGATAAAACAAATTGCGATAACTTTATCATATATATTATCATAAGTGGTAAATTTTTACCGGAAAAATTTTCAGATTTTACGAGAGCCGGTTGCCTAGCAATTTATTGAGTGACATTGACTAAAAAATCACGAGCTGTTAAGCGAGTGATTTTGATCAATGTCACGAGATAAATTAGCAAAAGGCTCGAGTAACAATCTGAAAATTTTGCCAGGATAAAATTTAACCACGAATGGTATTCGGATGACTATTTCAATAATAAAAATAAGCGGACAGGACTTTGACAGGTATATAAACAATATTTCCTAGGCACTCTTAAAACGCTTAAAACGTCAAAAAAATTTACACTTGTAAAAATACAGCATCTTATTGGCTTAAAGGGTGCGAAAATTTTTTTGTGAGATTGTTTGGTAATTAGGTAGAATCCTGAATTTGGATTGGTATGAGTGAAATAGTCGACAAAATTTCATTACATTTGTGGATTATCAGCTGTTTTTGTACGTTGCTTGCATCGCTACGAAATTTGAAAGCGTGTCATCTCACCCACAAAATCACGAGAGATGACACGGACAAGAAATTTTTCGGTACAAATAACACAGTTTGGTTTGAAGTATTTTATCATTGTTTTAGAAGAAAAATTTGTATTTGTGTTTTCTTGTTTCTTCGTTTTTTATAAAATAATTTATTTATATTGAATTCTTTAAAGTTTTCAAATATAATTAAGAAATATTATTTTTATTTGTGTATTTATATCGTTAATGCTATAAAATAAAGTTATTCTCTGTTCAAAATTGTGTTATTGTGTTAATACATACATACGAGTATATCATTGCAGTCTCATAATCGGATAATCGGGATTGATGGCATTTTGCATTTTTTTATATATATATTTTTTCATTTTTGTTAAGGCTTTTTAAAACAGAGTATTTTACGATAGCCAGTTATAATCTACAAACACCACTGCATCTATGTAATATTGCAATAAATTTGTGCTGTTATTTAGGTAAGAATTATTAGAGTTTTTAAAAAGGTGTGGCATCTCTCCCGGACTTACCCTATTATTTCACACTTGGAAGTTAATTACAAAAATGAACAAAATGTTTTTCTAATTGCAAAACTTTCGTCTAATTTTAAGCGATTACTTGTCCCTTATAGTCAATTGGTGAACAAGTAATTTATTCGTTTCTTGATTTCTTTTTACATTATTTACATATTTTACAAACTACGATAATTAATAAGTTCCTATATAATACAATATTTTACTTATTGGTGTGGTTATATATATTATTAATAATTTCAAAAAATTAATTTAATTATTTACATTATTTTCTATTTTAATTTAATATCTAGTTTTGTTATTGCTTTTTGTTTAACTAAAAATTCATTATTTTACGTTTCTAAAAAATTATTTACAGACTTACAAACTAAATATATACATATAAAACTAACTAACTAACTAATATATACACTATTTACAGGTTAAAACTATTGTATTTGTGATTGTATGTGTCTAGAAGTCGTATGATTCTAATTTTTGTGTGAATTCCAAAAGTATCAGTCCTTTTTCAGTTTTAGTTGTTGCCTGGGTAAGTTGTCGGTTTAGTCAATTGAGATCCCCATGCAGAGCTCGATTTTTGTTCTAGTATATGATCTGAATAATTTACTTAAAATATGCAGGCAAAGAAGAATATCATTATCTAAAAATATTTTGTTGGAGTAACGATGATCGACTGGAATTTGATGTAGGAAAAAAGAAAATATTCGGAACTGCAGCCTGGAAGATTTTATTGATTTCAAACCAACGTTTCGACCATAACTATGATCCTCTTCAGGGTTGTCAGAAAAATGTAAATATTTCATAATTTTTCTGACTTGATTTAACCTTGAAGAGGATCATAGTTACGATCGAAACGTTGGTTTGAAATCAATAAAATCCTCCAGGCTGCAGTTCCGAAAATTTCCTTTTTTCCTACATAAAAATATTTTATTTAAATATATGGGACCAGAACAAAATCATATTAAGTTTATTTTTTGTCAAATTAAGTTGATATACGAATAATGTATAAAGAGTTAATTTTAATGAAGCAATATTCATTTATGTAATGAATCCATTCGAATGTAGAATTTAGTACCTCATTCGAAAATGCGCAAACATTACACTAATAACAGAAAATACTCATCCATAACACCTATCCGCTGAAATTCATTCCCTGTTCATCCGTTCCGCGAATTAAAAATTAATAAACAGCTCCCATTTCATCATCATTCATATCACAATCAAATCAACCCTCGTGTACTAAATTTCTTCAGCAATTTTCACTTCGACCGCCATGAATCAAAATCCCAAAATGGCAATTTCCATGAATCAACATAATTACACTCCCTATCACGCTTCACGCAGGAAAAACACGCGTAAATCACGCTAGATCACGTACACGTATGCTAATCACCCATGTGGAAAATAATGAAATAGTTTGCAAATTGAATACGAATACGAGCCTTCGATAAATCAACGGAATCAGTAATAGAATCAGTGATTTGGTTAATTAAGCAACAGGTAATCGAAAATTCGGTTATGCGATGTGAATTAGGTTCGGTTTGAGGCAAGGGATGCTTAGTTAGGTTAGGATGGGTTAGCTTTGAGGTGCTGACTGCGTATCGTATTGTTGAAGGTCTCAAGAGATCTGCTTGCAGTTGCTATTAATAAATGGGCACTAAGACGAAGGCTTGAATAGATATGGATCCAACAGTATCTTGTTGGAGTAACTATTAATAACGATATCTCAATAAGCGCGCCGGATTTAATGTTTAAATAAAACAAATCTTTTTGAAGTGAAAACTTCTTTAGCGTACCTTGTACACTTTTCCCTGGACAGTGGACAGTGAACAAGGTCACTGGGACGACACTGCCGTGTACGCGTGTATTTGAGTCTGGTGACCTTCAACAGGCTCGCTTTACGCAACCTTTGCGCGCTAGCTACGGCGTATTTAAGATATCTGCCTAGGTGTCTAGAAAGAAAGACTATTTATTTTGATATCAATGTTAATACTATAAAACTTAAACATTTAAAGCCTTTTACGCAACAATATATAGCACCCGGCATTATGTCGAATAGTATAGTCTAGTAGTTGTAATATTATTGCGCTGAACTGTCCTACACACGAACGCCATCACGACGTCACTGGCACATCCGGGCGTACTGGAGTGCGCCCATTCTCCTTGCGTTGGACTATGGTCACGCACACACTGCCATGAGCACACGGACGGTAATACATACAGTGTCGCTTCTATTCACGTTAGTCATGTATATTCTGTCGTTACGTTATTAATAAAATTCCGGGAAGCATCATAATATCTGTGAAAAAGAAACTCTTATCCCAAACTTGCATTTGTATTTGTTGTAGATTTTATTTGTTTATGATTTTAAATAACCGTATTAACAGCGTTATAACATGGTTACATTACAACCGCTAAATTGATATTTTGAAAGTCTAAAAATAATATTTAAATGACGCGGAAATAAATCGTGCTCTCGTCGCCGGTTTTAATACTAGAGTTTTTGGGTATTTGGCCAGAATTTAAAATAAAATTTTTCTTAGAATTTAGTTACACTGCATTGAGTTTATAAGCTTTCGGGAACAATCAAGGGATGGCATTACTGTACGATCAAAATGAAAACCATTTAAATTTTTACTTTTCTTTTTAATTAAACGATGTGATTTTTATTACTATTTTGTTCCGATTAATTATGGGAAGGATGTTTTCCACAACACATCCACGACCCTTCCATATACTCTTAATAAAATTTCTAACGACTTTTGGACAAAAAAGTGGCCCAGAAAAAGTCGCATGGCGTCAAATTGCAAGGTCTTGCTGGCCAATAACTGTTTATCAGCATTCCTGCAGATGATACGCCTTCGAAACTACAAATGCAATAAACTAATTATTTTCTATGCTAACTTACAGTTTTATAATTCTACACATCTATTATTTTATTGTCCTGTTTTTCATCGCCCAGAGACCGTCGCCCACTCGTTTTTGCCTAGTTGAACATGTTTAAATTCTTTATAATCTGTGAAGATAATGAAAGGTTATTTGAAATCGTTTATATATAGACATAAAGTTCCTCTTGTACCCTTTATAGCGGTTGGCCGACAACCCTTAACAATCTCATTACCCAGGACCGTATTATTAAATAATTGACGAGACATTTTGCGCAGAACTGCCCTGTATTATTCACCTTAATAGACTCCTCCTTAAAAATTATAATTAGACTTGTATTACTGCACCACCATAAATATAAATTAAGGAAATATCTAGATTCTTTCGCATTTCATTTGGAGGTTGTTTTAACCTGTTTAAATTTACATTTCAATATGTAAATGTTTACTATTATGTTTGTAATTAAATATTTGCTAATTTATAACAGTTAAAATTAACTGCTGATGCCGATACAGATAAATTGGATTATTTAATGAAAATAATTAATGATAAATAAATATGTTTTCCTAATGAAGTGGTTTAAATCTGATTGTTATTTTTCAGACAGATATACATTAATTAATTACATGCTGCTCTAAATTAAAGGTTGCAAATTGGATAAAATCATCCAATATGCGTAATAACATAATGTTGATATAGAAATGTTATAAATTTATACATCATACAAATACAATTATTTGTATTAATATGAATAGTGACATTATTATTGTTATTTCACATTTTCAAAAGGTATAAAACAACAACAAAAAATATTTTGTGGCTAGCACAAGACCTCTCGCCATTTCCATAGGCTATTTAAGTATATATTATATTTAACATTTCTGGAACACACAAAAATTACTAATTAAATAAGTTTCCTCGTACTCTTCCAAAGATTCTTCCAATTCATTGTTGAAATTGGCAATATTTCTGATGGATACACGAGTATATAAAATATATCTATCTATAATTTTAAAAAAATTAATTAATAATAAAATACGAAATATTAAATGTACTGCCCAGCGAAAGCCGTCGGTAATGTATCTGGATTTTTGACACTGACATTTTTCTGTCAATTACAAACCTTTTAATTTTTCAATTAGTTTCTATGGAGTTGTTTGGGCTGTGAGTTTCATTACAACTTATTATTATATATATCTAAATCTATAGAAGATATAATAAAAATTTTAAATGTATCGCATATGGATTTTTTTATTCTTTAATATATCTAATAACATAAATATCCAAAAAATAATATGTACAAGATTTTATTTAAGAAATTACTACCTGCAGTTTGTTGTCCAACTGTTACCAAAACTTTTTTAGCTCTTCCCATGTGAGATTAAGGAATACGTAGTTAAATTGGTCTTTAGTTTTATAGATTTTGAGAAATCATCCTACCAAAATCTAGACACATATACATACACACACATACACACACACATATAATTGTAAAAGTGTTAAAATGGGATTCTAGTGACCTTAAAACGTGCTTATTCACTAAAATCTGGATGCGATACTTATAAAGTATAAGTTCCCGTAAATTCTAGCCGTCGTTTGCTGAAAAGCATATTATTATTGCATTTATTGATTTATGATATGATTACGTGATGACATGTATACATATATGAAAATTCCATATCAAATTCCATTTAAATATTATTAAAACAAAGCATCCACGCCACAATACAATAAACTATTTTAAAAATCCAGCATATTATCATTTCATAACTAATGAAATACGCGTTTATCCTTTAGACCTCAATGCATGAAACCCGGGCGAAAATTTATTATTTCCGTAAAATCTTGCCGGGTTCGCATGACAGAACAATTTCTTATAGAATGTCGAAGTGGCCTGCAACAAAACAAAAACACTTCTCGGTAGGTGAGGCATTTGTTACGAGGGAATCGTATTGAATAAATATGACACTTAAGCAAAATCTACTTTCAGACAAGAAAGAACGTCTTGTTGTGTCGATCCTATTTACCTCGACAAACACTAAGCACAAAATCGTATCGAATTGCTGCAAGATGCGAGGATTTAAAAACAAATGACCTGTAGTAACCTAATATAAAATAAAAACCAATATTCTAGATATTCGAGAAGTCGGAAATAGTGTCCAAGAAACAAAGAAATAACTACATATTATTTCATGATTAAAAAGTTGCCGCCTCTTCAGACGTTTTTTTCGTATATCGGGTTTACATTTATTATATTCGGTTCATGATAATGTCTCATTAAACAAGAGGCACAATTTTCCTGATTAAGTTATTCAGTGTTGCTTTCATTTCCCTACGAACACACGTACTGTTATAGTAATATATATACATGCCGGCAGTACGGCAGTGTGGTTAGAGTGTCAGCTTTGTGATCGGCAAGTTCGAGCAGGCTACACAGTAGCGATATGTTGGATAGGTGAACGCTCATATATATATATATATATATATATATATATATATATATATATATATATATATATACACGGTAAGTATTTTCTAACGTGAAACATTGGGTTTGTCATATCCATGGTTACGACTTGTATTTGATTGACAGCAAAGTATTTGCCCGTTCCATTTAAAATGAAACATAGGGAACGAATCTGACAGAAGTATTATATTTAAATATTGTAAGAAATTTAGCGGACTCAGAAAACCACTCGAGAACACTAAACATATTTCGGGCACAAGGTGCATACGGTATTTTTTCTACAGTTAAATTAAATTTTTAGAAAACAGTTATAATTATTTAAACAAAATTAACCACTAATGACATCTTGTCAATATGACATATAATCGCTGAATTTTCCTGTAAGTTATGATTTGACATTTGATTGACAGCAATGTATTTGTCTGTCTCATTTAAAATGAAACATGGGGAATGAATTTGAGAGATGTATTATATTTAAATATTGTAAGAAATTTAGGCGAGTCAGAAAACCACTCGGGCACAAGGTGGCATACTATATTTTTTCTACAACTAATTTTAATTTAGAATGCAGGTATAATTATTGAACAAAATTAACCTCTATTGACGTCTTACCAAATGTCAGATTCGTTCCCTATGTTTCATTTTAAATGGAACGGGCAAATACATTGCTGTCAATCAAATGTCAAGTCGTAACCATGGATATGACAATCCCAATGTTTCACGTTAAAAAATACTCGCGATATATATATATATATATATATATATATATATATATATATATATATATATATATATCATCACGGCATATTACCCATTTCTGGGTGTGCCAATCTGCTTTATCACAGATATCAGTTAAAATGATGATATAGTAACCTCAAAGAAATGTTATTTGATATAATTTGTTGTTTCATTACTACATACCATGCCGCCCCTCCTTAACTTTTTTACCTTTCGCTAAGAGAGATATTGAAATTATGCTAAAAATCGCATATGTAGATTTTAATGAATAAGCACGTTCGAAGGCCACTAGAATCCGATTTTAACATTTTTACAATGATCTCTCTCTTTCCGTGTGTGGGTGTGTATGTTTGTGTCTGTGTGTGTGTGTGTGTGTGTGTGTGTGTGTGTGTCTGTGTGTGTGTGCGTGTTTGTGTGTGTGTTTGTGTGTGTGTGTCTGTGTGTGTGTGTGTGTGTGTTTGTATATGTATGTGTGGATGTTGGAGGGACGGTTTCTCAAATTTTATAAGATTAAAAACCAATTTAGCTACGTATTCCTTAATCTAATATTAATAGGAAGATCTGAAAAGGTTTTGGTAACAATTATTGGACAATTGGAAGTAGTAGTTTCTTAAAAAAACTTTCTAAATATTATTTTTTTTAAATTTGTGTAATTACAAATATTACAGATCAAAGGATTCTCTATCCAATACATTGAACATTTTTATCTTCTATAGATTTACAGATAGATACTCATAAATATATAAAATAATCCATTGTAATGTATCTAGTAGTCCAAATAACTCCATGGAAACCAGTTGAAGAATTAAAATGTTTGTAATGGACAGAAAAATGTGTCGTCAGTGTCAAAAATCCATTTACATTACTGAAGGCTTTTTCTGGGAAGTACATTTAATATTTCTTATTTCATTATTAATTAAATATTTAAAATTATATATATATATATATATATATATATATATATATATATATATATATATACATCAGAAATACCGTCAATCTCGTCAATGAATTTGAAGAATCTCGAACATTTAGAAGAGTAGGAGGAAACTTATTTATAGAATGAATTAAAAAATATATTAATAATAATTAGAATTTTTGTGTGTGTACCAGAAATTTTAAATACAATATATACTTATATAGCCTAATATGGGAATGACGAGATATCTTATGCTGGCCACAACAGATTTTTTATTTCACTCTCGTAAACGCATTATTTAAAAGTTGCTACAGCAGAAATATTCATAATTACAAAACGGTAGGTAGTTGAAAAGCATATTTATTAGACAATAAAACACGTCCATATTTATTTACAAAATATCGAAATATACAGTGTATGTACCAGGATTTCTCTAACCTATGATGTAAAATATATATTGCAGCTACTGTCATCTGCACATCAAAGCCCAACTAAGTAATACACAAAAGAAATATGAAAAACAAACTGCACTGTCAACAAAAAAAAAAAATATTTACGTGGCCGCTTTCAGCGCTGAAACTGGATCGAAGCAGGCCATGTGCTGCTGTTCCCACCACACGTGTGTTTTTACTAAACAAGTTTTTATAATCCCCTAGAAATAAAAATACTCCGGCCTCCACAACTGTTTGTGATATCATGAAAAATATATGTACCTACGTTTTACTGATATTCACTTAAAAGAACTTTGTTATCGAAAGCGCCAGTACGCAAATCATTGTTTACTAATGAAGAAATGTATACAGTTTAAAAATATGCGTTATAAAATTTTTAAACAAACTATAAAAACGTTAGGGAATACCGGAATTATATGCGGAAACAATCCACGAAACACAAAAAATGCATAATAATTTATAAAACAAGTTTTATAAATGTCGTTTTAATTATGAAAGAGTTGCTACATCTTTTAATGTTATGAATAATCTGCCGAAGTTCAAATGCAGGATGTAACAGAAATAAGTACATTAAATTTAATAATAAAAGTACAACAAAGGACAATAAGATGGCAACACCTGATCAAACAGTTTAAATAAGATATTTAAAAAATAGCACTTGACCATGTTTCACAAGATTTCAGTCTCAGAATCAACATCTCGGTCATTTATCAGAAACTGGCTTACTCAGCTAGAACGAGAGACGCGTTTCGCTCTTATTGGAGCTCTTCAGTGAGGTGCACTGACGCCTCTAGGAGGTATTGAGTTGGCTGAGTGAACATCCCAAAAAGATGCAGTCATCTTTTTGAGATGTTTATCATTCGTTCACTTAGCCGATTTAATGCCTCGCAGAGGCGTCAGTGCACCACACTGAAGAGCTCCAATAAGAGCGAAACGCGTCTGTGGTTCTAGCTGAGTGAGTCAGTCTCTGATAAATGACAGAGAGGTTGATTCTGAGAATTAAATCTTGTGAAACATGGTCAAATGTTATTTTTTTAAATATCTTACATTAAATTTAACCAGTGAACTCAGCAAGAGCAACAATATTTCTTATTAACTTCTTTGAAATCGCAATTTATTTTTTGGAAAAAAAACATTTCCATTTTCTAGACAATTTTTTTAGTGTTTTTCGACAAGTAATGGTTTTTTTTTTACAAAACTTTGAAGATTAACACAATAACTAGAAGGTTTACAAAAAAAGCTACTAAGAAATATTATTGCTCCCGACGAGTTCTATCACTTATTTCTGTTACACCTATATTCATTTAGTAACATTCATATATTTTTACCTTCCGTCAAAAGGAAGGTATTGTTTTTGGTCAAAAAATTCGGTGGTGAGTTTTTAATGAATAAACACGTTTTAGGGTCCCTACAATACGAATGTATTATTTTTAAGATGATGTCTGTATGTGTGTATGTGTGTCCGTGTGTGTGCCTGTGTGTCCGTGTGTGTGTGTGTGACAAATTTTTCTCCGACGATAACTCCAAAACTACAATTCTAAAAATTATGATTCTTTCATATTCCTCTTCTGTACAACCATATGAAGAGCTGATTAGATTTTGGTTATAATTGGTCAACCGGAAGTACCCTTATTTGAAGTTCTTAACAGTTTTTCTTGAAAAATCGCAGTTAAATATCATTTTCGACATTTTATGTGATTATCAATAGAAACAATATCTTATTCTATATACGGTTCGATTATACATTTTCCTTTATATTCAATAGATATAGAGTTATAAAGAGATTAAGAGCGATTAACTTTCGAAAATTAGTCAGCTTTGCAAAAATTATGAAAACAACAGATAAATTCAAAAAAATCTAATTGACAGATGTCAGTGGCAAGTGCAAAACCAAAGTGGAAAGTATATGATCTGAAAGTGATATAAGTGACAGAGTGTCCCTCGCCAGTGACTTGCATTTGCGGCCTCGTCTCAAGATAGGAACTTATAATGCCAGAAGTACGAGAAAGGCAAAAGAGAAGATGGAAGAACTGTATAGCAGAAGATCTGAGAGAGGAAGAACTGTGTCACGAAGGTGCTTTGGACAGGAATGAGTAGAAGAGAAGAGTAAGAAACAGCGACTTCTAATAAAATAGAGCAAAGTTGAAACAGGAGGAAGTGTTAAGTGCAATACATAATGTACGTTCGTATTCGTATTAAAATTTTATTAGATTTTAGAATCTTTTCAAAGGAACTTTCAGTACGGATATGTAAAAATAGTGTGTTCTTGTTACAATTATACAGGATATATAGAGTATTTTTCAAGGAACTTTTGGTATAGGATATGTACAAAATACATCGAATTGACGGAAGGTTTTGTGCTGGCCACAACAGATTTTTTATCATTACTCTGATTTCAACCATAAAGCAATATTTCACTATAAGAACTAAACCCAACAAATATAACAAGCTTTACATACATTCTCTATCCCTATAGCCTTACAATATCGCCACACAACAAAATAACATTTTAATAATCCTTCCACAAAAGACTATCCCTATTATTTGCTAAAAATCCACGATCTCTATTTGCTTTTCCTGCAATCGAACTGTTTGCTTTTCGGTTTAAATCTGCCGCCATATGCTACGTACGAGAACTGGCTTTCTCTCTCGAGAGGTTAGGCCAGCTGTCAGATTTGATTCGGGTTCCGCGGGGTTTTTGCCAACTGATGTACGAACTGAGCAAGTGTGTAAAGAAGGTAGGAATATCCTACAGATTGAATGAATTGAGGTTTATATGGGTATAAGTTTATATTTGGAAAAAAGGGATAGCTTGGGAAAAGTATTTTGCTTATATATTATACAGAAGATATACAACAATAATATTCGTTATTGTTTCTTTTATTGCAAAATACAATCGCGGGTCGACTAAAGTTTAAAGGTGAATATAAAGCGTGTTTTTTAAACCTGATAGAACTTCAAATTGTAAAAAGTAACACAAAAAATTAGATTTTAATCAAAATTTTTTGTTTATGTGAAAGATCAATGCATGGCATTAACATTTGAAAAGGATTTCGGGCATATGGCTACCGCGGCTGTTCTTAACGAAGCGCATTCTGAACGTTCAATTTTGAGCCACTTTTTCGAGAACTGCTGGCTGTATGTCACGAATAACATGAACAATGTTGGCCTCCAAGGCGTCAATTGTTGCTGGTTTATCAGCATAAACCAGTGGAGACCTTGGAGGTCAATTGACAGGCCCATTTCTCGAAATCAATTTATCGCCAAATTTTGATTTCAATAAGTCGATGGTTGCGGTCGCCGTATGGCACGTAGCGCCACCTGTTGAAAGCACATCTCGTCCGGATCAATGACATCCATATTTTAAAACAAAAAATTATTGATCATGGTGCGGTAATGATCTCCATTGACCATAACGCGAGCTCCGGGCTCATTTTTGAAGAAATAAAGTCCGATGATACCACCAGAAGTTGCGCAAATCGACGACTGATTTTCAAAGTAAATTTGGATAATTTGGTAGCGTTGTTCAAGCGTGAGTCTATTCATGATGATTTGCCACAGTATACCGATCATAAATGTCAAAAAGTGAAGGCAGTATGACAGCTCGTTTGACAGTTAACTCTTTCATAAGTTCTATCTAAGCAAAAAAAAAAAAACACCCATTATAACTGACACAGAACACAGAACCTAATTTAGCATAGAAAACATACAATTTGGTTATGCGGAAAATAACATATCCATTTATAAGAGACACAGTGCACAGAACATAATTTAGCGCAGCATAGGAATTGACCAATGGTCAATTTTCTACACCTGTGCTGTGCGCCCTATGCTTTTCGTGCATCTTTGTACCATTTCGTGGTAGTTCGAATAAATATTTGTAAATACCGCGAAGAGGGTGAAACACCTGTCAGTCATTTGTTGGTTAAAATGGACTACATCAAACTTATTTGTATAAATTTAATCATAAATAACAAAACCAAATAATAACAAGAACTTGAAATCAAATCTGCCAAAATTTGTAAAAATTTCACAGGCAAGGTCAAAGACAAACATTTTTCTTCTTATTATTATTTGAAAATGACAGCTACTTTTTCGTTTACTTCTTATTTTGTGTGACATTATAAAATCCCTTGACAAAATTCTATATTTTCTATGCTAAATTACGAGCTCTGCTGAATTATGTTCTATATTCTGTGTTAGTTATAAATCCACCTTAACAGTCGAAACTCGCTGCTTTAAAGGGAAGTTCGGCCGAATTCTCTTGTTCATGATTTTACATCTATACGAGATTTATATTTCTCATTCGGTACGAGGGTCACATTTGAATGAGCCGATTCCACATTTTTCAAAAAATCCTTTAACTGAAAGTTTATGTTGTATTTATTCTTCGTAGATATAAAATAAATTTTAATAATGTGTTATTTTCTTAAATAATTAAATAGAAATATTGGTACCATTCGTAACCAATAAGAAAACTACATTATTTATATAAAAATAAACGTAGGTGATGGTTTGTCACATGTTAAATTGTACAATGTGTTCAAAATAAAACCTAACTCGGAGTAGGCTATGAACATAGAATCAAAAACTATATATTCACTGCATATTACCCATTTCTGGGTGTGCCAATCTGCTTAATCACAGATATAGAAAATGATTATGATATATTTGTACCGTGCGGGCGCTTACTAGGTGTCACCTCACTGCCACTCATTACTGGCCTGGAGGGTGAACCACAGGGATCACTTTTGTGCTATTTAATATTCGAAATATTTGGCGTCGGTCGGGATCGAACCCGGTTCCCCAGATTTGCGTCCAGACACTCAGGCACGCGGCCACGGGACCCCATATGAACATAGAAGCGTATATTAGTTTAAAATTATTTATATAAATGTTAATTTGACTCGAGATATTGTCAAAAATGTTATCTAAAGAAATAAAAGTATTTTATCTTAAATTTTATTTTAGAAATGAAAATAAATTAGAAAATGGCGAATGTCAATTTTCTTTTGATGCCTGTTACAAAGAATTTTATTAAATTACATTTCAAGATCAATTTGACAACTTGACTTTTGATTTGAATAATGGTCAGACATATGTTTCTCTGTTCATAGCCTACTCCGAGTAAGGTTCTTTTTTAACACACTGTATGAAATTTGACATTACATTCTTTTTCAAATCACTTTACCTTTTCAAAATATTATACACATTTCAATAATTAATTATTGTAAAATATCTAATTTGAGAATAAAGAATATTTTTTTCTTAATATGATACATAAAAATTCTTGCAACAACTCTATTATTCAGAACAAGAAAATCAGGTAGGTAAGGTAAATTGCGAAAGTTAACTTAGAAACTATATGAAATTCACCAGAGACCATTTTTAAACCAAGATTTATAATTTGACAATCTAATTTTTTCAACTATTTCAGTAATTATTATAACAGCATTGGCAGTTTTTAATGGCCGATTGCACCAACGTAAATAAAATATTAAATTATATTATAATATATTGCTGTCAAAATTTCGATTTGCATTTTTTTGTTTAAACGTAGATTAAAATTTAAGTCTTGTTGGTGCAAGTGGGCATTAGTCTCTCAGAAATACCAACGTGAAAAAAATTAGCTCGTTACTTTTGATCAAAGCAAGTCATTTTTCTGCTATCCTTTCTACATAATCCTTCCCTTCCCTATACAAATCAGTCCTGCACTCAGTTTTGTTATCAGGCGTGAGATCACGCATGGCGCATCAGTTGCAGGAGGCAGGAGTAGGATCCTGCAGACAACTGCAGGAAATTAAAACTTAAATACCGTTCTAGCCGCACCGATAGAGGGAGCATGCAAGTAAGCTGCTCATCTAAATGCTAATTTTTACAGAATGAGTCGAGTATATGAGGGAGGGAATTTGGCTATCAACACATGATTTATGGAAGGGTGTAAGAGCTGGATGGATAAGAACACTTGTATAGATATTAATGAGAATATTAAAGCTTTTAAAAGCCGTTGCTAGTAGAAATAGGATGTACTGCAGTCTAATAAAAATTGTACGGATGTAGGTGTTGTATTTTTTAAATCAAATAGACACATTTTCTTAAAACGATTCAAAATAGGCGAAAAGCGATTGTATAAAAAACGAGAATCTAAAGATAATATAAAGTTAATTAATTAATTATTTTCGAAACAACAATAGAAAGCAGGAGATATAATGTCAAAATTAAAATGCAATATAGAAAAGCCTCGAGAAGATATTTGGAAAAGAAACCTTATTGGAGAAGTGAAAAAAAGGTACAAGATATAAACAACAGCCTTACACCGAAAGGTAAATAGGCTTAGGGAATTAAGTAAAGTAAAAAACAAGAGAAGAAAAATACCGATTGAAGTACCGAATTTTAAGAATTTCCTATAAGTTTGTAGAGGATTAGATATTTAAGAATTTATATTGAACAAAATATAATACAAATTGCGAGAACAATTTAAATTATATTTATTTTACCTCGCGCTAAGAGAGTTAAGCCTCATTTCCACCATATGTTTTATTACTTAATGCATAATGATTAGTGCATAAGACTTAATGCATTATGACAATTTACCATTTCCATCTATTTTGTTTAGTGACTAATTCAACAGAAATGTCACATTTTTTCACTTATTACTTGTCTAGCAGACTGCAATTGCAGCAACAATTCTTCTTTTTTTAAATATGTGATATACATAATTTTCTGTATCAACATCCATACTGAAAAATTAAAAATTTAATAATTTTAAAATAGACTGACAGTTGACAGTTCAGGTTAGAAGTTTGCAATTTTTTGTTCTTCCGTGTTGCTTTTAATTCTTAAGCATTAATTATAGCTCTTACGCATTAGGACAATCGATGGAAATGAAGCTTTATTCTTTATTGGATTCATGCTAAAAATCACATATCTAGATTTTAGTGAATAAGCACGTTTTAAGGTCATTAGAATTTGATTTTAACATTTTTACAATGATGTCTGTATGTGTGTGTGTCTGTCTGTGTGTGTGTGTGTGTGTGTGTGTGTGTGTGTGTGTGTGTGTGTGTGTGTGTGTTTGTGTGTATCTGGATGATTCCTCAAAAACTATAACACTTAGACCTATTTAACTATGTACTCCTCAATCTGACGTCCATGGGAAGAGCTGAAAAGGTTTTGGTAACATTTGGACAACCGCAAATAGTAGTTTCTGTAAAAAAAATTTCGAAATATTATTTTTTGAAAATTTGTTTTATTATAAATTTTCCTGAACATAAAATCCTACATCTGAGACATTTAAAATTTTGATTGTATCTTCTATATATTTAGAGATAAAGAAACTAATAATAACAATAATATATCATCACGGCATATTACCCATTTCTGGGTGTACCAGTATCTACAACACATGTAGACATCGGTAATGATGACGATATATTTTACCGTGTTGGCGCTTACCAGGCGTCACCTCACGAGCACTTATAGCTGGTGTGGAGAGTGCACCACAGGGGTCACTTTTGTGCCATAAAGAAACTAATATATAGAATAATCGGATGTAATAAATCGCACAGGCTAAACTACAACAAGGAAACCAGTTGACATCAATTATTTGTAACATAGTTTATAATGACATAATTGTCAGTGTCAAAAATTAGCAGTTTTAATGACATTCTGAAAGCTTTTTTCTGGGAAATACATTTAATCTTTCTTATTGTTTTATTAATTAAATATTTAAAATGCATTTATCCATAAATACCGCCAATCTTGTTAATGAAATGGAAGAATCTCTGACATTTAGGAACTTCCTCGTACAATGAAAAATAGATATAATTAGAATTTTATGTGTGCACAAGACATGTTAAATATAGTAGAAAAACAATATTTGGGTAAAGTTCTGTAATTTTTTTTATTATAAAACGACGTTTCAACAGCGAAGTGCAATACAATATTTATATAACATAAAATGGAAATGGCGAGATGCATTGTGCTGGTCAAACAGATTGTTTTTATTTCGTTACCCTTGGCAAAAAATATATCTATATTAAAATGATATGTTTATGAAATTGACTATATGAGAATTTATATTTCTGCTATATTATTCTTTCCAGTATTTTCCTCAATGCCTGTGTATTCTACTCATAATTTCAAATTATCCAGAATCCTAACAAAATTATTCAACAAAAACTGAAATTTCCATAACAGTACCATTCATCTCCAGCTTTATTATCATTTTAAACAAACTTAATCCATATTTATTTTTAATTTGTAAGTTTAAACATAATCTGAAAATATTATTAAAGATAGCATTCTCGGGTTCTCAACCAGCCTCTTCTTAAATAAACGACTTAGTATTCTGGACCGAAATTAACATTTTATCATGGTAGATTAGCTCCTGTTCGTATTTGTGCGTGCGTGTGTGCGTGTAGGAGCTTGTCCATGATGCCTATGTCCTGTCGCCAGTATAATCAGATGCATTGTAGTTACACTTTGTGCAACCGACAGCTTTACAGGATGTAATTAAGAACGTTTTGTTGGTTTGATAAAAACGTCGTTCTGGAAACAGGACAGGTACAAAGCTTGATGATAAAATTGTAACTAAATTGTTGGTTAGCTTGTTATGAAGGATGGAAACTTTGCTTATACAGTGCGTTTAAAAAAATCCTAACTCGGAGGAGGCTATGAACAAAGTTACGCATGTCTCTATTTAATAGTTATTTTCCGTATTTGGTACAGTAATGTACAACATAGCAACCACTACTTCATAGCAACGGTTTTGTCTTTAAAATACATGTTGGCACAAGGAATTGTTTATTTTTATTTTTTATTGTTTATATTCTGAATTGTTTTCCATGTTCTTTTCATCATTTAGACCATCGTTTTGCAAATCGATCTCCAAAAATTAATTTGTTTGGAGGTTATAAGGTACAAAAAACAATAACTGTCAAGTTACTTTGTTAATGAGAATCACACTTCTTTTTACCTCTCGCTAAGAGAGGTATTGGATTCATCCTAAATTTCGCATATCCAGATTTTATTGAATAAGCACGATTTAAGGTTCCTAGAATCCGATTATAACATTTTTAAAATGATGTCTGTGTGTGTGTGTGGATGTGTGTATGTGTGTGTGTATGTATGTCTGGATGTTGTAGGGACGATTCCTCAAAAACTATAAGCCTTAAAATATATTTAACTGCAGTTTCTTCAATCTGACATTCCTGGGAAGAGCTGAAAAGGTTTTGGTAACAATTGAACAAGCGAAAGTAGTAGTTTCTTAAAAAAATTCTTCTAAATATAATTTTTTTTATTAAATATTGAAAACATAAAATTCTCCATCTAATACACTTAAAATCGCAGAGGCTAAGGCACTAAGGAAACCAGTTTTTTATAACATAGTTTGTAAATGACACATGTCATTGTCAAATATCAACAGTTTTAGTGACATTCTGATAGCTTTTTCTGGGAAGTATATTTAATCTTTCTTATTGTTTTATTAATTAAATATTTGAAATTATAGGTAAAATTGTGGTAAAATGCATATATCCATCAGAAATACCGCCAATCTGGTTAATGAATTGGAAGAATCTCAGACATTTAGAAACTTCCTCATACAATGAAAAATAGATATAATTAAAATTATATTTGTGCAGAAGACATGTTAAATACAATAAAAAACAATATTTGAGTAAAGTTCTGTAATTTTTTGTTATAAAACGACGGTTCGAAAGCGAAGTGCAATACAATACTTATATAGCCTAATATGGAAATGGCGAGAGGTCTTGTGCTGGCCACAACAGATTTTTTTTTAAGTTTTAATTCAGACTATTATGCCGCAAAAAAGTCAAATTTTAATACTAATATAAATTACGAAAAAATAGTATACGCATCGCGCCAGAAAAGTGAGTTTACTGTTCTCGTATGGCATTTAAGTACTCACTATCGCTCGTACTTAAACTTGCCATATTCGTCTGGTAAACTTCCACTTTTCTTAATTTGGAACGTAATATACTATTACGATACAACTACGTAAATACTACTCAAGAGTATTAAAATTTAATTTAATTTAATTATGACCCATTGAGACTAAAGATGCGTTACGTATGTGTATCGCATAATATTTTATCTACGATAGAATCTAAAAATCCAAGAAATATATAAAAGAAATTAAATAGGATAACTATATTAAATGAAAAGTTTGCCATGATAACAAAATATTAACCTGTTTTTGCCACTTTAGCTCGTTTAAAAATTTTAATCACTCGTTGCTCTGCCCGTGACTAATGGAACCTTGTTACTAAACAACCATTTTACAAACTTAAAACTAGCAACTAATCCTACATTTTACGCACTATCGTAGATAAAAATATCTATGCACGGACGTATCATAATTTGACAATTATACACGAATTTCTTTGACATAAACGGTCATTTTATAGCCCGCGGGCCTCATTATAGCCCGGCGGGCTATATTGAGGACCAAATTATAACCTACAATATAAACAATTTAAACAGGCAACATGAAAAGTTTTTATTGCAAATCGATTTTTTTTTATATTCTTTAATGAAAAATGAAAATTAATTTTGTGATATTTATATGGAAAGCACGGAGATACACAAAATAAAACTCAAATGACAGAACTAATAAACAAACATTAAACTGTTGTTCTCCGCTTTCATAGCAACACTAGATACTGGATGTTCGAGGACAAATTCTTTTCGTTACAATTTTCTAACTCATATAATTTGAAAATTTTCGTCCGTGCATAAAGTTTTGTATGAACCACGAGCGTAACTTGCTTTTATGGCCTTTGACGTGTTTCTATCCCTCGGCTTACGCCTCGGACTCAAAATCCCGCCGCAGGTCATAAAATACTCCTTACGCTCTTAATACATAAATAACTATTATTAAATGTCAATTTGACACGAGATATTGTCAAAAATCTATGAAATAATCAAAGCTTTTCTTATTGAATCTCATTTAAGAAAAGAACATAAATTATAAAACGGCGAATGACAATATACTGTGTCCTTCTTTAATATCTTTTCTCCTGAAAATAACATTTCAAGATCAATTTTGACAACTTTACTTTTGATTTGAATAATAGATAAGACATACGTTCCTCTGTTCATAGTCTACTCCGAGTTAGGATTCTTTTTGAACACTCTGTATTTATGCTTCATACGAAATATGCAATAGCGGAATAAAGCGCTGGAACTTTGCATGTTATGATGGGATCGAAGATACCTTGGCTGGAATATACAAATCGACTATTGGGATTGGCGGAATACATTGGCGGCGCTTTAAGCGCACTTACTTACGACGCCTAGTACGACCTGTCAGATATTTTACATTAAAATAGAAAAAAAAAATCTTAACAATACAATTCAACACGATTTTAAAGTTTGTAATAAATATAGGATTTTATAAAGGACAGATAAATTAACAAAGTAAATAAAATTAATTCCTTCAATTGACAGTTAAACTTTATGGAGTAATATTATAAATGCCATAAAATGAATAAAATTGATTGGAATTAGTGCGTTTGAATAAATTTTCTATGAAAGTAAATTTATTCTGCCCTTTATACAACCGAGGGTAAAACCATTTAAACTATGAATTTTATTTACCAATTCTGCCAATAATTGCATTAATAGTACTTACCTTTACCGTGTGATGAAAATATTTGACTATAAAAAAACTAATTGCACTAATTTTCCATGAGTACTGACAGGTAATAACAACAAAATGAAAGATATTTATTTGAAACTTGTATTAAGCTAACAACTTCACAATTTAAAAATTTCCTAAAACAGTTGTACAAAACTGTTCATTGCACTCTCCACGCCAGCAATAAGTGCCCGTGAGGTGACGCCTGGTATACGGTACAAATATCTCATCATCATTACCGATATCTGTCACAAAGCAAATTGGCACGCCTAGAAATTGGTAATATGCCGTGATGATATATTTTTTATTTATTTATTTTACAAAACTGTTCATTGCCAAAAACACTTTGTCAACGCGAAATAAAATAGTATATTGTATAACTAGTGCTGAAAGTTGGATATTTCACACGAACGTGAAGTTTAAGCTACGAGCCGAAGGCGAGTGGTTTAATGACGTGAGTTTACATCATTGCTATCAGAATTCTCCAAAAATTATGTTAAAATCTGATAAATCAGGGTCCAGCGTTCTTAATCCGTGTAAATTTAGGAAATTATTTGCAACTGTCAAATTTTTACATACAAATTTTTAGGTTAGTTCGCTCAGTTATCGGAGTGTGTGATAAAATCATATCACACAGTTGCGGACGCATCTGATTGGCTAGCTTTCATTTCACACAGCTTTGGTAGTGATGTGCAATGACCAACTTACAGTAATAGTTTAGGGTGTGAATTTATGTACTTTTCGTAGTGGTCGTCGGAAAACAATATTTTCATCATATATATATGTATATTATTTTGTTGTGTGCATCAGATTTTTCGCTGTATAAATTAAAAATTTAAAAAAGTATGCATATAATATAATTTACAAAATTACATGTAAAAATATAACCCACCATTCTCGCTGATTTTAAAAGCGATTTGTGCCCACGCAGAAATTATTTTTAAATTCTCTTAATCTCTTGTCCCACACAACGATATGCTTGGGGATATGAGTGATTATAATAAATTTAAATTTCATTAATTTTTCATTGTGAACGGGAATAATTTGTACGCTACTGATGTCACTAATTAGTACTGGCGCAATTTTTTTTGTTCTTTTTGTAATTTAAGCTTTAGACTTAAAATTAATAATAAAAAATCTGATGTAGCCAACACAATACCTTCCGCTATTTAATTTTTATTAATTTAAATACAAAAGGTTTCAGAATTTTCTGAATGATAGTATTTGAGTTAGAGCGTAGACAAAATCCATACACGCGCATATACACATACAAACATCATCTTGAGAATGATAAAATTGGATTCTAGGGACCTTAAAACTTGGTTTACTAAAATCTTGATATGCGATTTTCAGCACGATCCCTATACCTCCCTTACTAACGATAGCGAGAGGTAAAATAATAGGCATTTTTAAAAAGCAACATAAAAGTTTTGGCATTCCAGAATTTTCTACCAAAATGTGTTCTTCCACAAATATTGTAACCTAAAGTTCATTATCATTTTGTGGATCAATGAATTAAAATATAACGCGTTTTTGTGTAAAAGTTCAAAAATAAATTTTTATAAATGTCAAGGCTGAAAGGTTTCATCGATCCATTAGATGTTAACCATATCTTGTAAACATCATTACAATAAATTGCTATTTTGTTTTACTTTACTTCTACTTGTCTTATCAACTTTCCGTGTATTTACTTTATAAAGTATTCATAGTCCGACTTTATGCTGTCGTTTAACATTTAAATAACAAGTTTTTATTTCTTTTAAAATACCGTATTCATAATTCATAACACATGAAGAAGGTAAAATATGCATGATGGTGAAATATTCAGTTATAGCTTTAATCATGCAAAATGTTGGTAATTACTTTAAAACAATAAAAAGAGATTTATGAATATTTTTTTTTTTTAATTTTTAAAACTTTTTGCAATCAAAATTTGTTATTTGTTTGTTGTGACTCGCTCAATAACATACAGGGTGTATCAAGATAATGGATTAGTGTCTTTTCTTCGTGTATATGAAAAGTTATACAAAAATAATCTGTTGTGGCTAGCACAATACCTCTTGCCATGTCCATTTTATGTTATATCGGCCTTATTCTGGTGACCATTGTATCCAAAGCAATATTGTAATCTATACAATAATGATTTCAATGTTCTATAAGACATCGTATAGTTTTGGTATTCTAGTGCACACATTGTAATCGTATGAATGTGTTATTGTAATGAATACAATATTGTGTTCACCTATTTGCAGTGATGTCACTCTATAGAAAATTGTAATAAAATCTTAATATTACTTTTTTAAATAAATAAATTTTACAATGTTAGTAAAATAACGCAAATGTTAATTTGCATATTGATAAATTTTATTAAATAAATATGATGAATTTCATGCTACAATTGGTAACAGTGACTGACACCTAGGGTTGCCAACAAAATTACAGAAAAGGACATTTTTTTTGGTAATCTTTTTCTGAACTATGTGTAAGTTTTAGAATTTGAGAAAAATTTGCCGCAGGCGATTTATTGAAAATTTTCAAGGTCAAACGTGTTTTAATTCAAAGTTAAATGGTATAGAGTTTTTTACAATGAAGCAAATTTAACAAATTCTTAAAAAATTAAAATCAATTCTTTATGACGAAAACAAGTAAAACACAATAAAATATCTAACCTTAAAATGTTAGCTGTTAATATCTAATTTTACATTTTAATTTTTTAACTGACAAAGCAGTTATTTAGCGTTCATAAACTATAATAAAATATTAACGAGTAAAACCTGATCCGGATAGTCTTTCGATGAGGATGAGAGCATGAGCATAAGAGTAACAATTAACAAATTTGACAAGTCAACACAGATATTTTCTTGATACACCCTGTATATGTAACGTAGCCAGCAGTTAGGACGTGGATGACTGAGTGCTTTAGCCCCAACATCGAAAATGAGCGAGCCCGCTTACAATAAAAAAAATTCTTAGAAACGTAACTCCGAAGCAAAGGGCGTCCAGGGAAGGTTTTAACAAGCGAGAAACGTCGATCTATAAGAAAATAAAGGGGAGGGTTTACGTGCGTGCCCGTGCATATATAGTAACCTTTTATTAACCTGTCCAAGTGTCTAACGGTAAGAAAGACATCATATAAACCGGCGTCAGACAATGTCTTCTTTCCTAACATTATAATTTCTTATAATAATGAAAATGTTAGGTTAAAGAGACAAAATTAATAAAAAAAAATGCTTGTATCCTTATACAATGTTGGGGATGATAAATAGTACGCTATCGCTAACAATAGAAACATTGGAAACAACATATTTTCAACAAAACATTATTTTTATTTTACTACATAATCACTTCTTACCTCAGTATACTTTGTCCAACGATGATCAAATTTTTGGATATTCTTCTTGAAAAGGTTTTTGTCCAGGCTTTCAAAATATACGTTTTCAAACGCTATCACTTTATTCTGACGTGAATTTCTATCCAGCCAGTTTTGTTTCAAATGAAGGAAGAGGTGAAGAAGTGCGAACTGGTTTCCTTTGGAGTTATTTGAGCTAGAAGATTCATTACAACGGATTATTTTATATATTTATAATTCTTTATATCTAAATCTATTGAAGATATACACACACACACACATCCGCGCACACACACACACACACATCCGCGCGCACACACACACACACACACACACACACACACACACACACACACACACACACACATAGAGAGAGAGAGAGAGAGAGAGAGAAAGAGAGAAAGAGAGAGAAAGATAGAAAGAGAGAGAAAGAGAGAACAAGAGAGAGAAAGAGAGAGAGAGAGAGAGAAAGAGAGAGAGAGAGAGAGAATGGCACGTACAGATATCATTGTAAAAATGTTAAAATCGGATTCTACACAGAAAAAAAAAGAATTGAAATTTTGTCTAATTATAAGTAGGTATTATTTAATCAGGCAATATGTCTAATAATTTAGTAAAATTTACAAATCTTAATTTAGCATTTTAACTAATCCGAAATAGATAATAAATATTTTGCAAAAAAGCATTAAATACGCAAATAGTTATTTAATTACTTATTTTATTTAATTTTACTATATTTTGACTTAATAATTTTTGTCCTACAATTTTCAGTAATTTATCTAATGAATTAGGTAACTAAATAGAAAATTAAAATATACATTTAGTTAATTTCTTTATCTATGTTTAATTCAATACTAAATGTAGTCATAATCTAATTTTGTATTGAATTTTTCTATAATTTGTTATTACAATTTAGAAAATTTAACTAAATCAACTTAGGTAATTTAATCAAAACATATTAGTAGGCTGAAAATTAAAGATTTGTTAAGTTAATTTAACTACAATTTAGATAGTTTTTTTTTTCTGTATAGTGACTTGAAAACGTGTCTATTCACTGACATCTGGATATGCGATTTTTAGCGATAGGTAAAAATACTGATATCGCACTCATTGCAAATAGCACCTAAATTCGCTATATAAACGACAAATAGTAAAAAGTATTCATGATGTACAGTTTTATTATATACTGATTTAGAGCAGGAATGAATTATCAAAATAGATGGTATATATTTATTCCTTCAGTTAATTTGGCACACTTCCAAGAGTTCAGAAATTACTTTCCCCATGTTCGCTAATGAAAAAATCCGTCTATATTAACTGCAAATTCGTGTAGCCTATTTTTCACTTGCGTACCCTTTGTTCATTTTTCATTTGCTGCTAAACATTTAGGCAATATAATGCAAAAACACGATAACAGCACTTGTGCGATAAACAATCCCACAGTGAGAATTGATTCATGTCGGTTGTCAGTCCGTCAGCCGCAGTAAGCGCGTTTGCAAAAGCAGGAACGGGAAAAACGATGGTGGTGCCGAACGTAAACAGTTTGAGTGACATGCTGAGCTGAGCGGCTGTCAACACGACGTTTTTCATATTTGCATGAACGACGAAATCATAAACAGGTAATGAAATTAATGGCAGGTATGGGGAATCAATAATAGGAACCAACGTTTGCTGTAATGTGGTCATATTGGATTTTTATTCTAAATGAAACATAAGCAGGAATTTGTTTTAAATTGCCTACTTTATTATTATTAAATGATCTAATATAAAATCAATATTGTACTAAATGACAAGTTCTCCGGAATATCACATTTAATGAAAATAGAAAATTTATTGAACCAAGTGTACTCTACAATACCCAATAAACATATTACAATATTTGGAGGATTTATTTATTTGTGTCCATGGGCTAGTTGTGTACCTATTTTTATTTAATATTTTTAAAGAGCAGGTAAAAACTTGCTACCCATATTTTTTCTTTTGACAAAATTTTTATTAATTAGCCTGAAAAAAAAAAATAATGAAATTTGATTATTTGAATTACCTCCATGTATGACGTAGAATTACGCCGCACCAATGAATGGTCTTAAAGCCATAGCGTTTGTTTGTACGGGTAATGTAGATCTCCTGTTTGACGTTTCAACAATAGTTTGGAGGTTAGTATTTTAGTTTGTTTGTATAGTATCGATATTTCAAATTACATGCAACCATCTGTGTGAATAATGAACTAATGTCAAATTCAAATTAAAACTTTCTCGCACGCCATGCCATCTATACGTTACATTTTTAAACATGGTTTCTTTCCCCAGTTCAATATAATGACATCACAGAAAATTTTCTTTCTTAATTTACTAAAAAAAAAAACAAATTATTTTTAAAAAATAAAATCTATATTTTTATATATGTTTTCAACATAACATTACGTATATAGTGATAGAAATCGGATTTTCAGTACCACGCAAGTAACCCATCATAATACACAAATATATAATAACAACAAGAGGTTTGAAATCGAACCCGTCAAAAACTGGGTCCGGTTTATGTTCAGGTTAATTTGATTTTTGAGACATAAGTTCGTGTGCGGTTTTGTTCAAGCATTAACAAAATTTGGTTCAGGTACTGAGTTTAGGTTCAGTTTGACCTAATAAAAATTGAATAACAATCTTTATATAGAAATAATTAAAATGCGAGTCGGAATTTATGATACAACGCAAGACAAGAACACATGTAGCATCGTAGCAACGTAGACGCCGAACGTGTCGACGATCGGCTGTGCTGTATTACGTTTACGCTTACCTTTCGAACTGAAAATTAACCTGCACCGGAACTGAACACTGATCCCGAATTTTAAGGTTCGGTTCTGGGTTTGGGTTCGTTAAATGGTTCGGTTTGGTTCCGGTTTTGGTTCAGTGCAATGAACGATTATTATTTAACAAATTAATGTAAATACCCATTTGCAAAAGTTGTATAATGAAATTGTTACCAAATTAGTAGATTGGTAACCATAACCGAATATATTACAAATATTTTTATAAATACATATATCATCACGGCATATTGCTTATTGCCGGGTGTGCCAATACAGAGAATTTATTTTAAAATGCAACATTAAGGTTCATCACTTCCATGGTTACTCACTATTGTCAAAAACTGACAGCAATGTAATATTTGTCCATTTCAAAATGCAACATTATAAACAGTATTGCTGATTTTTTTTAACATTTATTACATGAAATATATAAATTTTGTAAGCTAAAGTTTGTTAAGATGTGCAACATTCAGGTTTTGATTTCTTGTTAATCGTATGTAGGCTAATTTAGTGTAAATTTGTTTTGGTAATACAAAATTACAAATTTTCTATGTTGCATTTTAAAATGGACAAATATTACATTGCTGTCATTTTTTGACAATAGTGAGTAACCATGGAAGTGAATGACCATATGTTGCATGTTAAAATAAATTCCCTGTATGCTTCGCACGCATATTTCCGGCACTACTTGCTGGCGTGAAGTGGCATAAGTGTCACTTTTGTGCCGATAGATCCCGGGTCACCAGTTTGGTACCAAAACCGGTTAGGCACATGGACACGAGACCCCCATAACACATTATAAATTTAAAAAATCATAAATTTCGTTTTCATTTTAGTTTATAACAGTAACAAAATTAAAAATAGTAAAAAAGTTCATTTTCTATTTTGCATTTGTAAAAAAAGCTATTACAGCATCCACAGGAGTTCGTTAATAACTCATTCGAGTGCAGTAATAGACTATACTTCATTTCACGTAAGAAAATATTGACGGGAAGATAGGTGCAGTTTGATCTTGTTTTTTTTAATTGGATAATACTCTGATATTATCCAATCAAACAACCAGATCAGCCTGCATCTATCTTCCCATCACTATTTTCTTACGTGAAATGAAGTATAGTACAATTTATTTTTATAAGACTGGTGGCTAAGAATTTCAAAAATATGTCAAATCTCGTTAACTAAATTAACACAAACGATTGTTAAGAATTTATTTACATACAATATTGAATTTAAAACTAAGGATAAGAAGAACAGAAGAAATAGAGAGTAGTAAAGATAGCAATAGAAAATATCGGATGGTGTTACAAAAATAAGGTTAGAGTTGTCATAGTTATTTACGTACTTAGTGCGGGAAGTCACTCTTCCCGCAAGAAGTTTGTACAATACTTTTTGTAACGAACAAAATCATTATTATAAATGTTAAGATAATTGTACAAAATTCGCAAATATACAAGTAAATAGCACAGCAGCAATTTCATAGCAACGGTTGTTAAGTAAATTGTTGATTCCAAAACATAATTGTATGAATATTTTTTCAGAATTAAAAGTCAAAATGTCTGATTCTGATATTAATAATAATAATAATAATTGTTAGGTGGAAGTAACGCCGTACTTGTTGATAGATAAAATGTATTAACGGATTTCTCGGCGGTGATTGTAAGTAGTGATGCCGCGAGATCTCGCATTCTCGAGATCTCGTCTCGAATTTCTCGAATTTTCGAGACGAGAGTAGAAATTCGAGATCTGCTATACGTCGTAATCCAAACTTCCTTCTCACAAAATAAAATGACAATTATGATATTCGTTCTTTAATAAATATACTGTTTCAGAAACTGTTTAGAAACCGGTTTTAATTGGTTTTCTCAAAATCATGATTTTCAACTTTCCTCTATTCAAAATTTGTCAAATTTATCATACATCCAAATTTTAGTGCTCGACTAAATTTAATAATGAACCCCTTTGAATATATTACTCCCTTCTTGGTAAGACATCCTCGTCAAATGTTCAATTATCCCTCTCATAATTTATGCAAATGCATTGCCAGATAAACTCCTTTTATTAGACAATTTCTCGTCGTTAGAAAACGATGTTTAGAAAACAATAGGCCTCTACGAGTCCTCTGTGAGTGCGTTACAAATATTTAATGAAATTCCATCGCGCACATTAGCTGGGTAGGGGTAGTTGTGCTCACCCTTTGTCTATAAGTCAGTGATATTTTTCCTGCAGCCATTACACGCTCTTGCTCTGCTACTAGCACCCTCATTAACAGCAGGAGGGGCAGGAGAGACCCTTGACTTCAGGGCTATCTACGAGTGCATTCACACTGATCTCAAGAGAGCAGGAATTGTCAAAAAGTTGATACACTTGGGAAAGACACTATATCTACTCCGTTTTAAACTAAAAAGAGCAAATTCGAAATTTGTCTAGTACGATTAAAGCTTCTGATTGTCTAGTGCTCAAATTAGTTTCACCTAAAGAAAAATAAATTTTCCAACTTGTGTAGACAATTATACTTATATAAATGTGGTACTGTTAAAATTATTGTAATAATAATTTATAATATGAAAAATTTTAAAATCGTAATTTGTTTTACTTTTCATTGAATGGCATATTATACCTATTTATATAAAAAAAATCTGATGTGGCCAACACAAAACCTCCCGCTATTTAATTTTTATTAATTTAAATACATACCTACCTATGTATTTACTAACGCTGCAAACTGTTCCATTGCAGAAAACTATTGCTTTATTTATTATTTTCTTTTTAAAATATCACTATTATTAATTTGAAGTGGTTAGTTTTTTGACAGTGACATTTACTGTCAGTTACATTCATTTGATAAATGAACTGTGTAACAAAGGAATAGTTTTTATCTTAGGCTTCGCGACTAATAAAAAAGATATTTTTAAATTTATCTGTAAAATATATAGAAAAAGTATTAGTATATTAGTGTAGAAAATTTAATAATCTTTAATTTTCATAAGACATAAAATTCGAAAAAATGACATTTAATGGTATTTTTTGAAGAAAAACAACTATGAGCTTCAGGTAAAGTGCCATTTCCGGTTATCTGATTTACACTAAAATCTAAAGGATTCTTTTCATATTAGAATAGGATAGAAATACAAGGTTTCAGAATTTTCTGAATGATAGTATTTGAGTTAGAGCGAAGACAAAATCCATACACATACACACATACACACATACACACATACAGACATCATCGTGAAAATGTTAAAAATGGATTCTAGGGACCTTAAAACGTGGTCATTTACTAAAATCTCGATATGAGATTTTTAGCACGATCCCTATACCTCCCTTACCAAGGGTAGCGGGAGGTAAAAACGAGAGTTTGATAATACTCTAAATTATATGAGATACTTTGTTTAATCTTAGTTACCCAATTAGGTAACCACTCACTTATGACTTACTCTCCCTATATAATCCGAGTTCTTTCCCTTATTCCTCAGAGCTGTTTTGACCTCTGGCGTGGTTTACATGCTGAGTAATCTTAACGTAGTCCTCAAAATACATATATAGTTTTTTTTTAATTATTGTTAGGGTTAAGGGATTTTTTTTTTTAGTGGACAACAGAAACTTAAAAAGTTTGCACGCTCAGCTGGCATACAATTTGGTAGATAGATAGCAAAAATACGAGCCCCATCTCACATCAGTTGGCCCACCCGCATTAATTGCATTTTATAGTTAATTTATAATATAAATAATAAGTAACATAAATTATCGCCAATTTTTATTAATATTACCGCCATTTTGTCGTTCTAATGACAAAGCAAGATGTTTTCTAATGTAAAATGAAACAATGCTTAGTTTTACCAACAATTCAAGAAAAACTAAAATAAGTTTAAACAAATTTAAGACGAAAGGTTGTTGAGTTTTATTAAGTAAAATTTCTAAAAGAATTACAGTTGTTCACAATAAAATCGGTGTTACCCAATATTGATAAATAATATGAAATTAATGCACATATTGATTTGTGTTACTGTTATTACCGTTCAATTTTTAATCTTTAGCTGAAATATTAATTCAAAATTACGATTTAATGTTGAAAATCTTCAATTTACGAGTATATAAATAATAAAGATTTATTTAAATATGATTACAAGTTCCACTATACTCGCAGTCAAATAAATATGGACTGATGCTCAGTTTTTCCCTTTTTCCCACCCTGTCTTTTGTCCTGCGGTGTTGCCGCTTCTCCATAATTTAGCGTTTTCAATATGACCAACGAAATTGCCATTTGTTTAGAAACCTCCAGTCCATACTTATTTGACGACAATATTATTAAGTCATGATAAATGATAAACCAGTGGTTAAAAATGGAGCTCCGATTTTTTAAAACGAACCTTATTATAACAAAACCATAACCTAACGCACAAGCCTACACATTTATTATTCTGACCAGTGCCCAGTTGTTTCTCTGAACAACTTTTTTTGTTACACTTATTGCTCTAAAATTAATAAATAAAGAGTATGTTCAAAAAAGTAGAAAACTGATATAATATTCTGATGACAAATATTATTTTGACGGGTGCATAGTTCGTGTATTTTACTGCTCAAATGTTAGGTCTCAAATAATATTTTTGATAGCAGAGTTAAATATTTGCTGCAGAAATGAATAAACAGGCCAGCAGAATTCACAGTTTTTATTATACCGATTTAAAAATTTGAAATTTTTGTTTCCGAATATTAGCTTGGATAAAGTCAAAAAATCCCGTAGTAATTAGTTATGCTTAGAGTTGGCATTATCGATTAATTTAAACCAATGACTTGTGTTTCGGTATTTGACTTTAAAATGAAATGTCGGAATACGCCTTGTTTCTACTTACCTACTTACATATTTGTAATTTAAATATGTTTTAATTTCTCTTATAATACAGAGTTTCGTATATATACAGGGTGTTAATACTAAGTCGTTACACCCGAAAATAGTAGTTCGAAGAATTCATTAAAACAAACAACTTTTCTTAGTTCCAAATTTTGATTTGGTGCCCCGGTTCGTAGATATTAGAGTTCTTTTGTTTTTCGAAAAATCATCATAACTCCATTATTTTAAAGACTATTCAAAAATGTTTTTCTTTCAAATTTATCTGTAGACTTTCTAAAACATTTGGCATTTACAATTATTTTTTATTTTTTCAAATGACAAAATGGCGATCGATCAAAAATTTCAATACATGATTTTTTGATAACTACTACATCGATTTTCGAAAGTGAAACATTTATAAAATCCTTAAACTATCTACTACAATATTTGTCCTAAACATTTTTTTCAATATATCCCATAAAAAGTTTTTATTCATTTAATTGACTTGTGTTCAAAAGTAATCCTAACTCGGAATAGGCCATGAACAAAAAAAAACCTATATCAATTTGAAAGTATTTAATTAAATGTCAATTTGACACAAAATATTGTCAAAAATTTTAACTAAAGAAATATCCTTCTATCCTTATTTATAAATAAATTAGAAAACGGTGAATGGCAATAATCTGTATCCTCTTTTATTATCTTTTCTCCTTAAAATTACATTTCACAATTGTGACAACTTGATTTTTGAGTTGAATAATGATCAGACATACGTTTCTGTGTTCATAGCCTACTCAGAATTAGGTTTTTTTCTGAGCACACTGCACTTATGTAAGACAAGTAAATGAATAAATATTTTTTCTGGATAGATTGAAAAAAATGTTTATGACAAATATTGTAGTAGATAGTTTAAGAATTTTATAAATGTTTTATTTTCGAAAATCGATCGAGTGGTTATCAAAAAATCATGTATTGAAATTTTTGATCGATCGCCATTTTGTCATTTGACAAAATAAAAATAAGTGTAAATGCCAAATGTTTTAGAAAGCCTAAAGGTAAATTTGAAAGAAAAAAGTTTTCAATAGTCTTTATAATAATGGAGTTATGACGATTTTTCGAAAAACAAAAGAACTCTAGAATAACTACGAACCGGGACACCAATTCAAAAATTAGAACTAAGAAAAGTTGTTTGTTGTAATGAATTCTAACTACCATTTTCGGGTGTAACGACTTAGTATTAACACCCTGTATATATCATTAACAATAATATAAAGTGGAATGATATTTGAAACTTATTATATAACCAAAGGCAATCGTAAATAAATAATTTTTCACCATTTTATATTTAAATTGTGAATATCTCGCTAATTAATGGCAATATGTAGGTATGTATGTATGTATGTACACATAATCAATACATACGGTTGGCCATCCGGTTATGGTATTAAAAAATTGATTCTCTCCAAACATATTCATTTTGTAACGAGTAGTAATTGGATTGGTATATATTTAGGAAATTTAATATTTGTTGTTATTTCAGAGCTGTTTTAAAAGTATCAGACATGCAAAAAATTGGTAACGTTTACATGTTATTTGAAATATGTTTTCATTAGGTTTTTTGGGTTTTTTAGGCGGTTTATAATAGTGTTTTTATACAATTTTTTCCTTGTACCCTTCAATTATCTTTATTATATTATAGTTTTTCATTTATCAGTCGTAAAATTAATTTGATTAGGAACAAAAACGGTACATTAGAATTAATTTGAATAATATTCCCATACTGTTTCATATTGTATGTCATAATGACATTCTTTTTCGCATTAGTGCTTTTATCTGTCACTTTTTCGCATTAGTGCTTTTATCTGTCACTTTTTTGTATTAGTGCGAACAGAGAGATGCACCAAAAGTGACAAAATGAATCAATCAGTTATATGCCCGGTTGCAGAAACGTTCCTTGTTCAGTTAGCGGGCCGTCAAAATGAACAAATTCAAATCAGTTTCAGAATTATTAATGAAATTGAGCCATATTTTTGCGAGAATATAATTCATTAGTCACGTGACATGTTTTCCGCCAATCAACATTCAGAATTTCCCTAGTTACATGTCTATCACAGCGATGATAAAAAACAAAGAAATTATCACCTTATTTATATTCGTTACTAAAAAATTTTTACAACATTGACAGTTAATTTTAACAAAATTCATTATATTCTCTCATTAAATATAAGCTCGTGATATGATTAATAATCGAAGATATTGCTCGTGAAACCGAAGTAGCACATTTCACTCGTCCTTCGGACTCGTAAAATCTGCAACTCGGTTTCACTCGAAAATATCATCGATGATAATCATATCACTTGTCATATTACGTTTGAAAATGTAATTGAAAATGTCTTCTAAAGGAATAGAGCACGCGAACCAAGTCGTGGGGACATTTGAATGATATTCTTTTTCATAATTAATAGGAACATTTATACTTTAATATTCAATAAAAATCACATCAATTAAACAAAAGACGATTTGTTTTATTTAAAAATTACATCCGGCGCTCTTATTCGTTTTATTAATTATTTATTTGCTTCTTGAAAATGAAATAACTAATTACTATGACATTATCTCCGGCATAAATCACTAATTTTTGTTCTTGTGTGTATATCGACATTTTCCAGCATCTACGTCTATCTATCCTTACACACGTTTAGGTCATGTTCTCACCTTTGCTTTTCGTAGCAATGACACATATGCACCTGGAGACTTACAGTCGTGCGCGTTCATCCCGAAACAATGTTATCCCTTAGGAATTAGCATTTGACAAGGGAGGACGTGAAAATCCGGGAGGTAAATAATAAACAACCTATACGAAACATGAAGGGAGAAATAAGAAGAACGTGAGGTACTTAGGTGCCAAGAGTTATTAAACTTTTATGAGGGAGATAGAATAAGGAAATAATTAAAGGAGAAAGGATGATGACTATAAATATAGTGAGTTAAGAATATACAATTCTTACTCTAAGCTAATTATCGTAAAATTTTTAAGGCTATTAAGGTAGTACGATCATTAGAGCAATGAATAGATAAGAAGCTGAAGTTTTAATATGTTATTAACCAATAAAATTTACATAAAAATTAATTTTTTGTGAAAGATCTGACGTGTTGTTTTTCAGTAATTAATTTTTGAAAATTGGATATTTAACATGTAGTCAGTGGGGAATCTCGTGTCAGACGCATATTTTTTATATAATTTAACTACAACTGCTATAGATAAAGATACAAAAAACTGTAATTTGTATTAATCAACTATCATAGATTATGTAAAAATTACAGCAATATATTCTGACGTGCAGTTCTGAAGATATTTGAATATAAGTAACTGAAAATTCATTAAAATATCTGTCAGCCATACTGACAAATAAATGACATATCCGACTAGTGAACGTTTGGCAACGTCGGGTAAAAAAACATGAACACAAGAACTATCTGAGGTGTTTTTATTAACACATACAAGAACTACAAAAGACGATAAACACAGAAAACGTAAATTCAATAGTTGTTTGAATCGTTCCAATTCAAAATGACAAATAATAATAATAATAATAATAATAATAATAATAATAATAATAACCCTTTATTGACAAAAATCAAAAGGCGAGATTCAGCCAAAGGCTGGTCTTCCACCTAACTATACAGATATGAAATCATTATGCCAAATTAACAAATATATCAAAACATAGTCCAACTATATACATAAATAAATATAACAATACAAACAAAACACTGGTCCTATACACCAACATTAAATGTAAATGATAATGTAATATGTAATACATGAGGAAAAAAAACAATAATGCTACTTAAATAATTGCTTAAAATGACAAATATCATTTGCGATGCGCTGTTGCCAGATCCACGCTAGATTTATTTACGCAAAAAAATACTCTAGTCAAATGCCATTATTTTTTATTGTTAATAAATAAATAATTAAGTAAATCCGATTATAAGTGGTCTTAAGTAACATCTAAATTTAAGTTATTAATTTACATGCTAATATTATTTTATTTTAGTTAAAAAAATCTACATTTTATTATGATTTAAAGAGTACTGATCTTACTACCTCAATAATGTACAAGACGCAAGAGAACTCCAAGAAGATCTAAGCAGGCTCTCTAATTATTGTCGAAATAACCTCCTTTCTTTAAATGTGTCAAAATGCTGCGTTCTAAATTTTACCAGAAATAAAAACGCATTAAAATTTGATTATTCTATCAATAACTTACATTTATCCAACAAAAATTTAATTAAAGATCTCGGCGTTTGTTTTGACAATATGCTATTTATTTATTTATTATTATTATTATTATTATTATTATTATTATTATTATTATTATTATTATTATTATTTACCCAACATATTGAAATTACTTGTATGGCAGCTTAAAGCATGCTAATTTTTTTTTTTTTATTAATGATTACTAAAAATTTTAAAGAACCTGCAAGCGTTATATTACTTTTTATCTGCTTGGTTAAATTCAAATTAGAATACGCAAGTACTATATGGAATCCTCTGTACAGTTTTAGTATTAATTTAGTAGAAACCACTCAGAAAAAATTCTTATATTTTTATGTGCCAGATATAAATTACATTTTCCGGATTACTGTGCAAGACTTAAATTTTTCAACATGCTTTCACTTGATAACAGAAGAACATTGACTGATTCTATATTTTTATACAAAATTTTCAATAATCAAATACAGTGTTGCTCAATAATTGGATATTTTAACATAAATGTTAGTAACACTAAAACAATATCTAGAATTTTGTCAGACTGCTACTAACTCGTACTAATAATAATATAAATTCAACAACTAATAGAATGTCATATGCACCATAATAACTTTTTGCACATATATTTTTTCTATTAATAAATATAAAAGCTCAATAATACTTCACCTTCAATCATAAGTTGTTAAGTACTAAGTCTACGTAATTATTTTAAATTTAATTTTTATGATTCTTATTACATTTCTGTCACTTCTTGACTGTTAGTTTTCCTATTTTCTAAATAAATAAATAAATAAATAAATAAATAAATAAATAAATAAATAAATAAATAAATAAATAAATAAAACATGGTTGATTCAAAATAAAGTATGTTCAGGATAACGTGTCCAACATAGGGATCTCGAGAACTGTAAGCGACACAAAGTCGGTTAATTAGATAAAAGTTATCCCATTGGGAAGTCATTTCAGCGGTATACTGTGTATCCGCAAAATCACTATTAAACAAATTTGAAAATAATACTTCGCCAAATTTATAATTTAATTTCTCATGGCAGTGTGCCTAAATGTCTGGTCGCGAATATAGACACCCGGAATTGATCCCGACCAACACTAAATTATTTCGAATATTAATTGGCACAGAAATGAACCCTGTAGTGCAATCTCCACGTCAACAATCAGTGCCTGTGTGGTGACGCCTGGTAAACACTTTCACAGTACAAATACTTCATCATGATTGTTTATTTATTATTTAATAATTTAATTTTCAATTTTTTTTTTCTTTGTTCAATTGGTATTAATATTTTTATATGGACCTCGTAGTAGGTTACTTTCGACATTTAAAACGAAATGTTTCAATGCGGAGTTATAAAATACGATTAAAAATAAATAAAATAAACTTGAAAACATTTTAGCTGTTTGAAACACGTGAACATCCATAAATTATAAATATCATTAGAAAGCTAAAATCCGTTTTTCAATGATATAACTTATATCGTTCATATAAAAATTGTAATATTAACAGTATAACTCGATTCCAATAATTGAGCATCGCCACTCGAAATTTCCTGAAAAAGTGCCCTGAGCAATTGCAAATTGAAATCCATTATTTATATTTTTGCAATGCCACCATTTTACATTGGTGCCATTTTGTTATGTAGCCGTTTAAGTTAATTTACATTTGTGGACTATGTAGATCCTTAATTTATTGTGGACAAATATATCCCAAGAGAATGTATTGACATTGTGTTAACGTTCAGTGAAAATAAGACGTCGATTATTGCAACTCAACGTGCCTTTTGACGAAAATATCCTGAACAAAATAGCCATTTCTGGGCATTACATTTAAACATTACGATTACATCTAGTTGCAATCAGTGCTTAGTGTAACATTCACGCCCAGAACATAATTAGGCGTTACTTTTTTGAAAACCAAGGTCAATCAGTTTTTGTCACTGGTGAGAAATAGCGAGAGACGATACAAAACTTTTTGGCTGCAAAATGAGTTGACCAAGGACTCGTGAATATGTGGTTCCAACAAGATGGTGTCACGCCACTCGGTTCCCTAGAAACAATACAAATTTTAAAAAATATGTTTTCTGGTGGTTTAATTTCACGATTCGGTAATTTCAACTGGCCACCCTGATCTCCTGATCTTACTGCACCATGGGGGTATTTGAAGGAAACGATGTATGTGAATAACCAGAAACAGTTTAGCAACTTAAGGGATAACATGCATAATAATTGGTAGAAATGATGAACGAAGTTGTGTAAAATGTGGCAAAAAGAACTCATACTTATCCATCATTACTTTGAAAACATAATAAAATTAAATTTTAAACTTTAATATAGTTAACATAATTAAACAAAAAAGTGATCTCTTTATGTATAACAAAAGTTATTTAATATCAAAATAGTGATATTTGCCCAATCCTTTTTAACCCAAATTATGGTACACATAAAGTCCCCGTACTAGCAAAAGGGCTAATGAAAGAAAAAATGCTATACAATATTATTTGAATTAAAGATAAATTCTCTTACTGTCCCCAGACGGATACCCATCAAAATATTAACCGTGCTCATAATTTCTTGATTGTATAGAAATTTCCGTAGCCATGGTGACAAGGCCACTGGTTAAAAGCTTTTTAAAACCTTTTAAGGCTTCAACCCTTTACAGTTCCAAACGAAACATTCCCCTTCCCGTATTTAAATTGCAAATACTTTTTTCAAAATTTAATTAACTCATAATTTCAAATAATGAAAACATTGATAATTACATTTGCACCCTATCGCGGTATCCTAAGTTAATATTCTAAAACAAAGACCAGGGAAATGACAAAGTTGGCTGGGAGTGAAGAAAGAAATGAATAATCACTCAATGAGGACATAAATCTTCTCGTTATAGGGCGGGGTACTAACAGGGTACAAATTAAAACACTAAATTATAGAAACATTGCAGGGAAAAATCTAACCCCTTTCGTCTATATGAACAGAGGTTCTAAAACAGAAAGACAGGATAATACTGTTTAGAAATTCAATGGATAAGCACGTTTTAATGTTTATTTAATTGTATGTAATTATCTATGGATTTTAGACAAAATTGTTTCTAATAAACAATTAAATTCTACAATAAAATCACTAAGCACGTCTCATTTTCCACGTTTTGTAACCTGTAAAATCGAATTTGAAGTCTAATAAATAATTTTCAATTTGTAGTGAGTCATGGAATTGAAACACAATTTATTCATAAATGCATATCGTTTGAACCACAAAACAATAACAATAACAAACTTTCAAAATAATACCTACTATTTAATTATTTGTAGTTTTTCCTCATGATAAAAAATATTCTATTTATGTATCGAAACACAATAAATAGTAATTTGATAACTATTATTTATCTTTTTATAACAATTAGTGAACAATAGTTACAAACATTTTTCTATTCCTTTAAAAATATATCCCATATCAAAAGTTCCTTGGAAAAGATTCTATATATCATGTAAATTCGTAACACGAACACATACTATTTTTTACAAATTCCATACCAAAAGTTCCTTTAAAAAGATTCTATAAATACAATAAAATTATAACATACACTATGTAAATTGCACTTGACACCTCCTCCTTTCTTCTTCATCAACTTTATCCAATTTTATTAGGGGTCACACTTCTCTTCCACTCATTCCTGTCCAACGAAACTTCACACAGTTCTTCCTCTCTCAAGTCATCTGCGATACAGTCCTTCCTTCTTCTCTTTCGCCTTCCTCGTACTCCCGGCAATCTGAGCCTACAGTTTCCATATTTGGTTTTGCACTTAACACTGACATCTGTCAATTGGAATTTTTTGTATATAGTCGTATCAGTTGTTTCTATGATAAATAGCACAGCTGACTGATTTTTAAAAGTTAGTCTCTCTTTATAATGCTTTAACTCCATATCTATTGGATAAGAAGGAAATTTTATAATTAAAATTATAATAGAGAAGAGCATTTTCTAATATTTATAATAACATGAAATGTCAAAAAATAATATTTAACTGCGTTTTTTTAAGAAAAACTGTTAAAAACTTCAAATAAGGGTATACTTCCAGTGGATCAGTTATAACCAAAATCTAATCAGCTCTTCATATGGATGTAAAGAAGAGGAATATGAAAGAATTATAATTTTTAGAATTGTAGTATTGGAGTTATCGTCGGCGAAAAATTTGTCACACACGGACACACACACGGACACACGCACACACACACACACACACACACACACACACATACATACACACACACATACATACATCATCTTAAAAATAGTAAATTCATATTCCAGGGACCCTGAAACGTGCTTATTCATTAAAAACTCACCAACAAATTTTTTGACCAAAGACAATACCTTCCTTACCTGGTGACGAAAGATAAAAAAATTGTCTAACAATAACTTTATTTTTGATTATTTAAAAGAAGAGTGATAAACAATCAACTCGCTCCATTAAACCATTGTTTGTGGGGCTGATTGAAAATTGAAGTGCATGAAGCAAAAATGAACAACTGAGACCAGAGAATCGAACCCGCCAAAAACTGTGTTCGATTTACGTTCGGGTTAATTTGTTTTTTGAGAAATGGGTTCGTGTGCGGTTCTGATTCAAGCATTAATAAAATTTGCGGTTTTGTTCCGAGTGTAGGTACTGAGTTTAGTTTCTGTTCGATATAATGAAAATTTAATTAATATATTTTGAATAACAATCTTTATGCAATTCGGAATTTATGATGTAACGAAATGCAAGAATATATTAACGAACAGTCAACGCAGGCAGCAACGTAAACGCCAAATACATTTCGAACATAAAATAAACACTGAACCGGAGCTGAACCCTGAACACAAATTATAATATCTGGTTCGGTTCCAACTCGGGTTCAAAAGAAAAATATAACTTAGGTTCGGTAAAATGTTACGGTTTGGTTTCGTTTTTAGTTTGGTTCGGATTCGGGTTCGATGCCCTCACAAATTTATTGTGTTATGAATGTAACTCAGTCAAAAAATGTTTGGAGATCCTTGGATACGTATTTGAAAATTTGTTATAAATTAAATATTTAAGACACTGCATTCAGAGAACAAACAATAATTGGATTACAACTAGGGTTTTGTGTCATCCTATATCTATGTGTAGTGTACAATCCTGAAGTTTTACATTTTCGTTCTGACACACGCTGTGTAACTCCTACTATATTACACCTCTGAAATCTGAAAAATCTCTGAAAATTCCTTTGTAAAGCAGCTGTCATCTTGTCAGAAGCAAATACGGATAAAAAATGTGTGTGTCGCGTGGCGCGTTCGAGATGAATATATCGACGAGTGTGTCATACTTCCAATAAGTGTGTCGCGGGATGTTAGCAACAGTAAGGTCGTGAACAAGCTCGGTTTAAATTCGCGTCAAACACGGACAATAACGCGTGATTTCTATAGACGTTAGGCGCGTTTCATTATAGTGACATAAAGTGAAGACTTGTCACTCATGTGAACAGAATTTATGCCTCCAGTCTATAGTAAAGAAAGAAACAAGTAAGAGAATTTAAAATTGTGTTTGGATTAGTAACAACCAGCTACGACTAAGCGCGGAGGGGCGGGGGCGGTCCGTCCCGGGTGTCAGGGTAACTAAGGGTGCCACGAACAGATGATGTGCCTAGTAGATGAGGGTTTATCCAATTTTTATTTATTAACATTTCTTAAAAAAAAAATTAAATATATTAAATATTAAAAATTAAATTAAAGAAAGTATCTAATGGTTTTTTCTATCATTAATTTTAAAAGTGCATAAATTACATTGTTATATTTTTAATATATTGGAATATCTTTCCGAACTTAATATTAAATAAATAAGTACTTCAAATAACTTGATTACAACAATGATAAAATTATTAAAATATCTATTAAAACCCAACGTTTCGGCACCATAAACTGGTGCCTTCTTCAGGGAAATTTGACATAAAAATATAAGAAAAACCAAGGTAACATGAAAAGTACGTAAATGTTACCTTTTTTACCTCTCGCTAAGAGAGGTATTGGGTTCATGCTAAAATTCGCATATCCAGATTTTATTGGATAAGCACGATTTAAGGTCCCTAGAATCAGATTATAACATTTTTAAAATGTCTGTGTGGGTGTGTGTGTGGATGTGTGTATGTGTGTATGTTTGTATGTGTGTATGTCTGGATGTGTGGATGTTGTAGACACGATTCCTCAAAAACTATAAGACTTAAAAAATATTTAACTGCAGTTTCCTAAATCTGACATTCCTGGGAAGAGCTGAAAAGGTTTTGGTAACAATTGAACAACCGGAAGTAGTAGTTTCTTAGAAAAATTCTTCTAAATATAATTTTTGGGAGTTTTTTTTTATTAAATATTGAAGAACATAAAATTCTCCATCTAATACACTTAAAATTTTTATTATATCTTGTATAGATTTAGAGATAAAGACACTATAATTTATAGAGTAAACTAATCGCAAAGGCCAAGGCACTAAGGAAACCAATTGACAAATTCCAATGTTTATAACATGACACATGTCATTGTCAAATATCAACAGTTTTAGTGACATTCTGATAGCTTTTTCTGGGAAGTATATTTAACTTATTGTTTTATTAATTAATTATTTGAAATTATACGTAAAATAGTGGTAAAATGCATATATCCATCAGAATTACCGCCAATCTGGTTAATGAATTGGACATTTAGAAACTTCCTCATACAATGAAAAATAGATATAATTAGAATTATATGTGTGCAGAAGACATGTTAAATACAATAAAAAACAATATTTGAGTAAAGTTCTGTATTTTTTTGTTATAAAACGACGGTTCGAAAGCGAAGTGCAATACAATACTTATACATCCTAATATGGAAATGGCGAGAGGTCTTGTGCTGACCACAACAGATTTTTATGTATACAATTTACTAGACAATATATGCATGCCCGGCAATAACTTGGACGGCGAACATGCATCTTCTCAGGAAAACTCTCCTTTTGCCAGAGGAAAAACCGTCCGAAAAACTGGCAGAGAAGTGATCTGTATTATTGCCGGGCATGCATATATTGTCTAGTAAATCGTATTCATAAAAAGGTAATATTTACGTACTTTTCCTTGGTTACTAGTTTTTTGCTATTTTTCACATTTTTATGTCAATTTGCCCTGAAGAAAGCACCAGTTTATGGTGCCGAAACGTTGGGTTTTAATAAAAAATACAGAACATAAACTAAAAAGGTAGTATTATTCCAATGATAAAATTGATTGCAACAATGGTATTATTTGATCACATCAATACGCTGCACTGTATATTTCCTAGGCTTCACTCTCGTTGTCATTTTTATTTTTGCGTTACCTACTGATTAATGTACTTATTAATAAAAAGTAAATTGTTTTGGAAAAAAATGTATCAGTTTTTATCCTCTCTTGGAAAAAATTCTAGCGGCGCTTATGAGAATAATAAGTAATGCGAATAGCAATGAAACAGCAATATATATTCCTCCTATTTTGTTGCATTTTGACCACCGATGCTTATTTTTTAAATGCAACAAAATTCTGTTGATTTTATGAATTTTGTACAATGCTGTAAAAATGAATGTAAAGAACGAATTTATTTTCTTATGAGATGTAATATTTTGTCAGATCTTACCTATGCAGAAGTGTGCACCGAAATGTCGATCTTGTAAAAGTCAGCGCGGCACTCTTCTCACAGATAACTTGCTGATATCAATTTCAATTTTTAAAATGTTTATATCCTGTACTTTGTCAATCATTTCTGAAATTGCGTCGGTTTTCGGTCGTCCACTTCGAAAAGCATCTTTGCCACTGGTTCTCCCTGACTGGAACTCGATCACTCAGCGGAAACAGATGCATATGAAGGGGCAACCTCACTCAACATATTCACCAAGCCATCATAGAATTCTTTTGCGAAAAATTTTTTTAAAATGTATTTTATAAAAGCATGATATTAAAAACATTTCATTGAAAAAACTCCTACACCGATTTATCTTTTAATGTTTACCAAATTAAATCGAAATAATAAAGCTGGAATAACGAAAATAACAGTAAATAATCCATGAATAATTTTCTCACTGGAGCCATCTTTGAGTAATAATTTAGACAATTTTTCATCCTAACTTCGTAAGTAAAAAAGAGAAATATTGAATAAAGAAAATTGTGCGTGCTTAAGACCGGACGTCCGAAGTGAAAACTTAAATGGTTGACATTTGGATCGTACAGCAATGCCACATCTTGACTACTCCAGGAAGCTTTACAAACTTAAATGATTAAGTGTGCTGTGTTTACATTCATATTTTTTTATAAGATGTTAAAATCCTGCGAGTATTCTAAACAAATTCTAACAAAAATTTTGAAAAATAATTTTAATTTTCCTAGGAGAAGGCTGGGAAACAACTCAAATTTTATTTTAAAATCTGACCAAAAACCCCAAAAACTCTGGTTTTAAAACTGGTGAGGAGGGCGCGATGTATTCCCGTTGTCATTTAAACATCATTTTTATGAGCCTATTCTGTAACTCGGTCGTTAATTTTACGTATTCATTTGACAACTAAAATAGAATTTTTAATTATATATCATCATACTTGATTGGTTAATTTTTTTAAGCCGTTGTTAAAAATTAACCACTGAGTTACAGAATAGCCCCAAAATCAATTTAGCAGTTGTAATGCTGTTAATATGGTTTTTCAAAATTATAAACAAATAAAATCTACAACAAATACAAATGCAAGTAATATTTTATTTACTTATAGGTATATAACTAAATAAATATATCATGGCATATTACCTATTGCTGGTTGGGTGTGCTAATTTGGGTGTGCCAATGTGCTTTGTACATAGATATCGGTAGTGACAGCAGGAATAAGTCATCCCAAAACAGCAAGTTTCTGTTTGACAAATATTGTGATGTTTCCCGGTCTTATATGAATAACATAACGTAGACTATGACCGGAATTAACGTGACGTCACGTTAGTGACGTCGGCTCTTCCCGAGTTTACCCGAATGACCGTGACGCGTGCTGGATCTGCATTTTCATTGCCCAGGAAAATGTGTGCAAGATGCTCCTAAAGAAGTTTTCACTCAATAAGTTCAACAAAAAAATAAGAATAATCTTCATTTTCTCGGTACATTTGCGACAGACATCGTAAATATGTCTATTTCATTTCAATTTACGGTAAAGTTCATCCACTTTACAGTTATACAATCCTAATAGTAATTCATACTGAAAAAACTCTCACTTTATTTTACTCATACATTCCTATCTTTATCATAGCGTAAACCAGACAGACATCCAGACATCATGAGCAATATCTCTCTGCCATTAAACGCCCGGTTTCTGCAGATCAGCAGACGTGAGACTGAATATTATTTCTTTTCACCTCTCTAAGTTCTTCAATTTATACTTCTTCCATGCACTAATCTGCATAAAAAGACTAATGAGACGACTTTTTCATCTGAGATCAGCGCTACGTCTTTTTCTTGTCAGATAGCTGATATTATTACTACAGCAAGAAAAGATTTTTACAGGCGAACAATAGACCACACACAATAGGTAATAGGATAAATATATTATGATGATATTATTATACTATTAGTTTATAGTAGTTCTTTCGCCTAATTAAACAGAACGAAAGCATATTAATTAGAGTAATCCAGCAACAATGTGGATTAAATCGTTTGTTGAATGCTCGATACTAGAATGGCAGCATTATCTTACAATAAGCTTGAATACCTGGGCTTCATATTTCTATTATAGACTATAATAATGTATTTGCAATCAATTGTCTCCAAACAATGGTCAATAATTGTGTTGTAATATTATCATACACGGTGCTCAGAGTAACTTGTCCAACATGGGAATCTCGAGAACTAGGTATAAGAGATATGAAGTCGGTTAAATTATAGAAAAGTTGCCTCATTAGGAGACCAATTTAATAGTGTTTTGTTATTTAAGAAAAAATACATAGGTCACTAGATATAGGAAAAATGTTAATTTTGCAGTTTTTACCTCTCGCTAAGAGAGGTATTGGATTCATGCTAAAAATCGCATATCCAGATTTCAATAAATAATGACGTTTTAAGACCCCTACAATTTACATATAAAGAAATAGAAATATGTAAACTATTTTGTTGTGATGAATCTCATAGCGCAAACAACTCCATAGAAACTAGTTGAAAAATTTAAATATTTGTAATTGACGGATAAATGTCAGTGTCAAAAATGCAGAGATATTTCTGAAGGCTTTTCTGGGAAGTACACTAAATATTTCTTATTTTATTATTAATTAAATATTAAAGATTATATACATGGTACACTCTAAGAAATTTTCGCCGTGTAAAAACCGATTTGGTAAGTGGTGAAATATATTAGTGTAAAAATCAACATTAAATTTTATAAAATTTGCTAATTGTAAATAATAAAATGCAGTAAAATATGTAGTGCTAAATAATTTATAATTTTTTACACTATTTATAGTAATAATTTAAAGAAAATTCATTCTACACTCTGATCAGTTTTGTCGAGTTCCTAATGAAACAAGTTAAAAATCGCCAGGTAGTTTAGTTTGTTGTGGTACTTCGAAGTGTTCGGTTGTATATTTCTGTGTTTTGTATATTAAATGATAATACAAACTGACATTCAAAGTCAAATACAAAAATTTGTGTAAATGTGTTTTCTTTAACGATGGCGTCAAGTTTGAAGATTTCCCATTACCTGGTAAGTACTCTATCATCATTTTATCTATGTAAAATGCGTTCTCTAAATGAGATCTTTGAACATATTGTTTTTATTTATTTATAATACATACATTCACGCATACATATATGTATGTATCTTGTAACATCAGTTCATAGTTAAAATACATAAGTTGGTGCTATGCTACGATATATTGCTATTCAATTTTGAACCGCTTCAAAGTGTACTTTTATACCAAATTTGTATGTGGTTAAATTTACACAACTTGTTGTGGACCTATATAAACCAATTTTCGTGTTTATTTTAAACAAAATTTCTTAGAGTGTATGTATAATATATATATCATTTAGAAATACCGCCAATTTCGTCAATGAATTGGAAGAAACTCGAACCTTTAGAACAGTAGGAGAAAAATAATAGATGTAATTAGAATTTTTTGAGAATACCAGACATGTTACATATAATACTTATGTAGTCTAATACGGATATGCGAGAGGTTTTGTGTTGACCACAATAGATTTTTTTTGTAAATATTTTCCAATATAATAATAAATAATGCCGGGATTTAGATTTGCACATCTTTAGGGCACTTTTTTATAATCTTCCAAATGGCGATGCTCAATTTTTTGGTACAATTATTTGACTTTTTTGAAAAACAAAAGCACTTCTAAGATTATATTTCAAAGGAAAAACAAAAAGTCTCATTTAATCAAAGTCGTAACTGTTATAGTTTTTGAGATAGCAGGAGGTAAAATCCGTAAAAACTTATCTTTCACTGCCTTATATCTCAGAAACTATTGAAACTAGCTTTTTACTAAATTTGGTTAGTACTACAGGTATGCTCTTAAAGTTTGTACCCGAATAAAGAATTAGAAAACACTCGCTGTGTTTCACACAATGAATTACAAAAACTCATTGATTTCAGTATCTGACTCAACTTTCGGGTCATCATCAGATGCCGGCCTTACCCAGCTAGTAACCACAGACACGTTTCGCTGTAATTGCAGCTCATCATTGTGGTGCAACTGCCGTCTATTTGTAGAGACAATCTACTTACTGGGCACAGCGAGAAATATACATCTCATAAGCCATCTATCTCTTATATGAGATGTGTATCTATCGCTGTGCCCAGTTGCTGGATTGTCTCTGGAAAGATACTTCAGTTACACCACATTGATGAGCTGCAATATCAGCGAAACGCGTTTGTGGTTACTAGATGGGCACGGTCGGCATCTGATGATGACCGAAAGGTTTATTTAGATGCTGAAATCTCTCAATGTTCGTAATTCATTGCGAGTGTTTTCTAATTCTTTATTATACATTGTTTGACTTAGAGTTTGCTGTTATACTTTTGTTTTTACCTCTCGCTAAGAGAGTTATTGGATTCATGCTAAAAATCACATATCCAGATTTTAATGAATAAGCACGTTTCAAGGTCACTAGAATCTGATTTTAACATTTTTACAATGATGTCTGAGCTTGTTTATTTGTCAGTTCAGTTTGATATCTGTTAAATATCGCGTTGCTTGGAAACTCCTTGCAGTGACACGAAAACTTATGAACAAACGCTGAGTTCAAAAACCACACAATAATTGGATCAGATCACTTTAATTTACAACATACATATATACAATATTTACATCATCATACAAGATAGATGAATAAGCACATTTCAAGGTCACTAGAATCCGATTTTAACATTTTTACAATGATGTCTGTGTGTGTGTGTGTGTGTGTGTGTGTGTGTGTGTGTGTGGATGTGTGTATGTGTGTGTGTGTGTGTATGGCTGGATGTTGGACGGACGATTCCTCAAAAACAATAAGACATAAGACCTGTTTAACTATGAATTCCTCAATCTAACATTCCTGGGAAGAGCTGAAAATGTTTTGGTGACAATTGAACAACCGGAAGTAGTAGTTTTTAAAAGAAATTCTTCCAAATATTAATTTTGGATATTACTAATTTTGAAAAACAAAATTCTATACCTGATACATTTAAATATTTTATTATATCTTCTATAAATTTAGAGATAAAGACGCTATAATATATAGAATATCGGGATATAACAAGTCGAGTAGGCGAAACTACACTAAGGAAACCAGTTGACAAATTCAAATGTTTATAACATAATTTGTAAATGACAGATTTCAGTGTCAAAAAACAGTTTTAGTGACATTTTGATAGCTTTTTCTGGGAAGTACATTTAATCTTTCTTATTGTTTTATTAATTAAATATTTGAAATTAGAGGTAATATGCATGTATCCATCAGAAATACCGCCAATCTGGTTAATGAATTGGAACAATCTCTGACACTTAGAAACTTCCTCATACAATAAAAATATATATAATTAGAATTATATGTGTGCAGAAGACATGTTAAATACAATAAAAAACAATATTTGGGTAAAGTTCTGTAATTTTTCGTTATAAAACGACGGTTCGAAAGCGAAGTGCAATACAATACTTATATAGCCTAATATGGAAATGGCGAGAGGTCTTGTGCTGGTCACAACAGATTTTTTGTACTTGAAATTATAAAGCACCTTGTATTTGGTTTTCTGGTCGTTTTGTACATACCTGGTGTAATAATAAAAAAGCGTTGATTTAATGCAAATACAAAAATGAAATATTCAAGAACAAGGCTATAAAAATTTGGTTTAATCTTTTATCTTATCCGGGGCGTTGTAAGTCAAATCCAACATGGTTTAGCTTTAAATAACGTTATAATTAGGCCATAAATATAAGATTTGAGAAATAGGAAACAGCGCTTTTACGATCCACGCGAATATCAGCGCAAACCGTGAAACATTACGGTAACGTTAACGTTGCGGAGGTTAATGGAGACCGCATGCTTTATGCCCGACATTAAAATGTCAAAATTACTTACTTTTATCATATTTCCCAAACACACGCACCTAGCAAATCATGCACGGCTTACTCTCACAATGACAATCATTTGCCTTTATTGTAGCCAATAATGTACGCTTATGTTTATTTCCTTTCCACATTATTTCTGGGTTAAAGTTTATGGTTACTGTTATTACTTGATCAAAGTGTTTCGGTATCTGCCAGATATTATCTTAACAGTAATATCTCAGTATTTCATTTTCATTTATGAGATAATTTCAAATATTCAAACATACGAGATACAATTATTAATATGGAATAATATATGCAATCATTTTAACTCGTTTTCTTTCAGTTTTGATTTCCAATGCTCCAATGCTCTTTTAATGCTATATGCGTTCTTTTATTTACAGTAACCCACTGTAATAGTACATTACTAACCGAGGTGTAAAGTGTTTCATTGTTGTCGAGGGCGAAGATAGCTAACAAAGGCGCGAAGCGCCGAGGTTTGCTATAGCCCGAGATAATGAAAGTTTTCACCGAGGTTTGTATACTATTTTATTCACAATTGGAAATTAATAATGAGTAATTGGTATTTAAATAACATTAATAACCTAACATAAATAAAGGAATGGTCTGAGCTTGTTTATTTGTCACATGAACTGTCAGTTTAGGGTATATTCCAAAAATAACAAATTTTAACCGTGGTTAACCAAAAGTGTTCCAATAATATCAAATGGTAAAAATTATACATTTATGAAACATGGTTCCGGATAAAATGGTTGCAACCGAAGCGCACCAACGCAACCATGATTTTTCCTCGGTTTTGCCGGTTAATATCTTCTGTCCTTTTTCATAAGATGTCAGATTTTATAGGTTAGTGTGGTTAGATACTATTTATTGACTCTTTGATGTTTACATCTATTTTCTACGGTTACGTATTTTAATTTTCCACTCCATAATTTAGGATTATGAAAGACGATAGACGTAATGTTTTGAAAGAAAATTTTAGGGTTACCGCGAATCACCTGCGAATGAAACCGAACTGTTTCAATAATAATAGTCACGTGACTGGAACCAGTCGGTAACCGATACCATGGTTTTGGTTATAATATTTTATTTTTGGAATATACCCTTAGTTTGATATCTAACCTTAAATTTTGATTTCTCATATTATTTATATTATTTACAATTCCATTTATCTCTTTACATGTAAAATGTATAGAATCTTTGTTTGCAAGTCACTGATCTCTCAGGGTGAGAATGGGAAATAGCCCCGAAGTTGGGATGTGACAGGTTGGAAAGTATAACCTCAGCTATCCTCACGCTTTACTTTCCGATCCCTTGGAAAATAAGGTTAATAATAACTAACTTCCCAACTTTTTAAAAGGCGGAAATCGTCGTATTACTAACCGATTGTGAATAAAAATTTTACCAGTTTTTATAGAGTGTTGCATAACCTATGAAGGAGAAATGGCGCTGAAGAGATTATTACAAAAGACGTTAACTCAAATGAAATAATATTAGATGCATTAATTGTAGGATAATTATACCATTTTAGTTGGGTAATGGCGCTTCTGTATTTAATATGTAAATGTAAATAACTGTTTAGATGTATTTCATCTGTATTTGTGACGTGTAAAAAATTCAGGGATTTTAGGGGATCTCATCCCACTGTTGGTAGATTAGATATCGGAAGGTCCAGGGTTCAAATCCCTGTGAGATTCATGAATATTTCACAAATTTGTCTTTGTTATGAATTATTAATAACGTTATTTCTTTTTCCAGGTAAGCTGACATACTGCCCTTTGCTGTATTGCCCATGCCGATAACGTAAGTTTGAATTGTAATTCTAATATAAACATTTTTTCTTTGGACATTTGGTTTGAAGATACCTCGCATCATAATATGACAGCTAGAATAAATATCGCCATTTGTGTTATGGTTTCGATGCGATGTTTTACTCTTATTGGACGAATAAGCCATTCGAAGATTTATTTCATGTTGGTTAAACCGGGGTTGTTGGAAAAATATATTTAATAAATTTCATGTATCAGATTTATATTTAACCTACACAGTTCAGTAGCAATCTTTTGTTAACAGATTTCTATATAAATGAAACAAATGCGTGAACTATTTTATCATCTCTATCGAATTGCAATATAATGTTTTTCCCTTTTTTCATCGTATATGAATATCGCATTTTAGTTATAAATAAAACCATATTCATTATTCCCTGTCATACATTTTTCAGCAACGAATAAAAAACGAACGTGGCGACATCTGTTTCATTACTGCAACAGATGTAGTGTATTATCACAAAACACACGATATCGATTTTAAATCATTTTACAGCTAACAAAATTAATTGCTGCAACTTTAGTGAATCTAGCTTTAAAACAGATTCGACAAAAAAAGATAAAATAAAAGCGTTGGCAATACATTATCGCGCGCAGTAAATCCTCTGATAGACAATCCTATATATCACCCTAGACATCCTGCATACTAGATAGAACAGGGTAGAGGAAGATAGTGCATTTGCATATGCTTTATCTATGCGGGACTTAATCAAAGAGAAAAGATTGTCAGTGTACTCATTTATTATACTGCGCATATTTTTCATTTTTACTGTCATCTTCAGACCTGAAAAATGTTATTATAAAAGTAAATAAATAAAAAAAAGCGTCGTTGTCTCCAAATTACACTATATTCTGTATACAGGGTGTTCATTCATTCCACTGAATAGTACAAAGCGGGTAATGTTCTTAAATCTAGAGTTCTCAGGACTTTGACTCAGTGCCTCCTAGAGCTCCAATAAGAGCGAAACGCGTCTGTGGTTATGGTTGAGTGAGCTAGTCTCTGATAAATGACCATGAGGTTAATCCAGAAACTGAAATCTTCTGAAACATATCAAGTGTTATTAAAGTGAAAATTTTTTGGTTAAAAAATTATCCAGTTACACTGATAATTATCCTAAGACAATTATCACTTATGTCATTAAGTTGTTAACTAACAAACACTTTTTAATAGATAATTAAAGATTAATTGTATTAATGTGAAATTGACTTTTCACGGTATGGCAGTGAAAATAACGCTTCATTTATTAAAATACACACTCAAAATAAAATACTTTATTATACATTAAAAATTATCATTCTATTATTATTACTATTAAACATCTCGTAGTGTCAATGTTAATGTCAAACTTATTATCGTTACACACTTCACGATGAACTAACATCTATTGTAGTCCAGTCATTAGGTAGATTAACCCTGCAAAAGGTCAGGTATTTTTGATTTTTGGATAAATTATATATTTAGGGGTCCTAATAAAAAATGCAAGGGTCTTCGCGAAGCACCGCCAACTTGGGAAAAAAGGCGCAAAAAAGCGGTTTTTTCTAAATATCTAAATTTATGATGTTACCTCAAAGAAAAGCTTTTAAACGGGTTCTTGTCCAGAAAATGCGCTGAATAACATAACAAAAATTTCCGGAAATCGGAGCACGGGAACCTCCCGCCAATTGGGAAAAATGGCGGCATATTTATGTTATTGGCCATTTGCTCAGAACAATTATGAAAGATATTTAAATTACTCAAAAAACAAACAATATTACGTATTTAATATTTAGTCGAATAGGTTTCACTATTAATAATAGTTTCGTCGTGGGGATAGCTGTGGCCAAAAGATGGAGAGTTACGACTTTCATATATTCGCACAGTAAACTCATTTTGACAATTTTTGAAGATACGCCCTTCTTGCTTAGGACGGCAGAATAATATTTTGAAATACACATAAGACTATAAAATTTTGTGAACTGAATTAGGAAATTAGTAATGAAAATAATCCAATTATTATTTTCTATTTTGCTTGTTATTAGTTTCATTGCCAAAACTTATAAATTTAGTAATTGTTGTATTTTTTAGCTAAGTTATACATTGCTGGAAAACTAAAAATTTTCTTTTAGAAATAACTTTCAATTAGCGCTCATAAATAAAATGAAATTTGCCATCATAATTCAAAACCTAACAGTGGTAAGAAAAAAATGAATTATGCGTCACCATTCAAAAGCGAAAAGAAAGTGCCCTAAAATATGTAAGCCAAAATTCAATGATATTTCACACTTGAACGTAATTCGTAAAATAAATAAGAACTACGAAATTAACATTTTTGCCCATAGCTATGCATTTTTCCCGATAAATGTTACGTCGCTAAAATGGCTTCCCAACGGGGTAACCTTTGTCATTTAACCGAGTATTCTTGGATATACTATGTGCATACCTAAGATGAAAAAATCCATATTTTATGTTCTATTCCCTCATGAAAAAGTCAAAGAGCTTATGGAGGGTCAGTCAAAAATTACCATTTCCTGCAAATGGTCAGAAATGGACATATGCCGACAGGTAATGGACATCTATCCACAGCCGCCTACATAAATTTGATCTAAAAAACCGCGCTAATTTGAATTATGTTATCCCAGGAGTGCAATAAACCTTGATGGCCTCCGCAAAAAATTGCGGATAAATTATTTAAAGCGGACCTGATGTAGTGCAGGGCAGGCTTGTACTAGCTTCGCAGGAAAATGGACTTGTGATTTATAAATAAACTAATATTTCATCATGACTACGACAACGGCTGCATAGAAAAGGGAAAAAATCTGTATTTTTTTCGGAATTGCTATAAAAATCTGGTGAATATACTAGTATATCATAATCTTCACGTAATAATGGCATTTCGCAATAATAATTCGTTTATAGGTAATTCAGTTCTACTAGAAAACAATCTTTTTCTACATCAAGAAAGGCACATGCAAACAAGATCATTATTCATCTACTCCTTTTCGATGGTTTTTTATGGAAATATTGATAAATCACGTAAATCAAAACGAGGCAAAAAAAAAAAATGCTAAAATACACATCAATGTATACAAACTAAGTTTACAGTTTCAAATTATTTTCTGAACAGAGTTACGACATACGTCGCCTTATGAAAAGCCTGTATGTCAAACAGAAACGAAATTTAAAGTTTGTAAATTTGTAAATCGTTCATAAATTATCGTATGCGTTTCAAGAGAATTTATATTTTAAAATCTAAATTATAAACTCATTTAAAACGCATACAAGGGTTATGAACGATTTACAAATTTCAGTTTCGACCAATCACATGAGGGAACTATTAAACATAGCGGTAAAGTGTAACTGCTGCATCCGTCAGCTGCCGTTTCTGTTTGTGAGTTGTTGACATTTTGAAGATATTTTGTTTTCTGTTAGTAAGGCCTGTTCTACAACTGAGTCGTTTGTCGGTTGTCGCTTGTCGTAAGTCGTTTGACGTTAGCAGCACCCGACATTGCTTTCTACAATAGTCGGAATCTGTCGTTGCGAACTGTCACTTTTAAGTGAGGTTATGGATACTATATCACTTCGAATTGATTTTAATTTAATTGTAATATAGCTTCAAATAATAAAACTACGACGGCCGATGCAAAAGAGAAGACAAATAAAATACAAGATGATGGTGGGTAAAACCTCATATTACCGTTGATATTAGGCAAAATTTTAGTGCGCACAGAAAATTATTTTTATATTTCAAGTCAAGTGATCACGAAGACTTTTTTAAATTTACGAGATTGTCTATGCAACAATTTGATCAGTTGCATGATATTCTGAAACCACGATTACAGAAAACCTTTGCCAACTGATATTAAACTTGCTGTTAAGGTTAGGTAGTTAATTTGAAACAAATTATGATTATTATTTGTCCCCAAATATTTTTTTTTCTTTTTAAATCGTTGTATAATTTATTTATTTTGCCATACAGACTACTGTTTTCTTGTACCTAATATATTATTATTATTACATCCAACGTCATATCATTCATTTTCAATTTTCTGTTGACGTGACCTTCAATGTCGTTGTCGGAAAAGATGGGAAATGACCAACTTGTGTTCCGACTCCGACAGCCGGCAGCCGACAACGCCTACCGCCAAATTTATGCGTAGTGCGCACGCGTACGACATCCGACACGACTTATTGTAGAACAGGCTTAATCAGTATTCGCGAACATCGTAATTTGTATGACAAAGCAAATGAATTGTACAAAAATAAAAACATTTGCGTAATTTCAATACAAACAGGGGTTGGCAAGCAATTAAGAGTATATTTGAATAATTGTTCATGTTTTTGTTATTTCACTTTCAGAAACAAACTATCCGTTGACAAATCAATGTGTTCATAGGCCTAACCACGGCCTAACAGGCCATCTATATTTTTAAAATTTGTGTTTGCTTTATTTCTTTATTATATAAATCAACAACACAAAACATTCGCAATATTATTAAAAAATCAGCTTATTCATTAACGTTTAACAAATTCAAGGCTATGAAAATAAAATTATAACCTAAAATCTGAACTGATAACTGGTGAAATGTCAAATGACAAGCAGTGAAAAGTTAAATCCATTTCAAAATCGAACATAATCTAGAGAGAAAATTGTAAATTTTAAATCAAGATTTCTAAATGTAAATTTATCATAAACCAGCCCTTAGGAAATGCCGCAGTTATATAATGCGTTGCGGAGGTTTTCTGCCATTTCTCTATTGTTAATATTTGTTTTTGTTTATTGCTTCTATACTATTGTTTTTATCATCATTTATTATAAATCGTTCGACCGTATTCTACAGTAGGCCACCGCTGCTGGTATTAACAATATTCCTACTTAAAATTGAATAAGTCTGTTACTATATCAAAATAAACCCTGCCAATGACAATATAATATACAAATTATTAGCTATGGTTTGGTCTCCTTTATAATTCCCTTCTTTATTCTCCTCCTCCTGGAAAACATTGAAAACCTTCTCTGCTGTCCACGGGGATTAGGTCGGGTCGGTTGGTAGAGAATTTAATATGTAGGGACAGCGGGTCATTGTCGCGCCGTGACAGACAAGGGTGGCGACCAGTGGCGTCCCAAAGGACAACAGCCAGGAAGGGACAAGGTTTTTATTTGCTGGGTAATGAATAATTTCTAACCTATATTTGTTTGCAATAATCGGAAAGTGTAGGGAGAGTAAACAGTAAAGTGCTACAGAAACTCATTTAAATAATATAATAGTAAAACCAATTCGCTATTATACATATAGGTTGTTCGGATTTAGATAATCATATCTGGTGACAATGAAATATAATTTTAAAAATAATATTAATTATCTTTTCTATATCTTGCACATAACACCGCGTTTTCAGTACCCTTTAATAAGTCTTGAATTGTGCAAGTAAATGTGGAAAAATCAGGAGGTACTCCGTTGTCTGAAGTTCACAACATGCACAGAAGTCATCCATATATCCCTATATATGAAGGTTAAACTTACATCTTTCCAAAAAACAACGAAGATGATTAAGCGATTTCCAGGTTCCCCAATCTAACTCTGATCCGGCCTGAAGTTTTTCTACTGAATTCCATTTTGGAATATTTTTGTCATTCAAATTCTTTTCTCACAATATTTTTTTGGTCAAAATTTTGGAGACAGTTAGGTATCGTTGATTTTAAAAAGCTTTTCCTTGACTTAAGTCTTGTAATAGGTGGTTCATGTTATAATGGATGCCTAGCATCAAGTGACTCTCTGGTACGTTCAGCTCTAGATCACCCCTTATATATGGAGGAACAATTCCAGCTATTATATATACCTTAGCGATATTGGTTGGTTTTAAACAGCTAGTTATTAATCGACATGTATTATTAAGAACTGAATCCAATTTATGTTAATGTGCTGAACCTCTCCATACAGGACATGCATATTCGGCTGGAGCATAACACGAAGACAAAGCTGATCTGCGTAGAACGTGGAATGAAGCTCCCCAACGGGAATATATAATTTACGAAGAATCCCATTCCTGGTATTAACTTTTGCTTTTGGTTTTAGTTTGACTGAGTTCCATATTAAATACAGTTCACTATTTGCTTCTGAGTTATTAAAGTTTTTCGGATATCGATCCGCCATTGCGATATCGAAAACTATAAGAGAAACGCCTTTGGTTAAACAGGACGAACCTTCAAACAGAGAGGTTGTACGTGCAACTCAACTGTTTATTTGTAAATATTTACAAACATAGGTTTCCTATAATGCTTCTATTATTAACAAACCATTTTTTTTACACCTATTGTACTTACACAGACTCTTTTTACAACTCAAAATATCTGAATGAGCCTGTTTCACATTTTTTTTTTTTTAAAGAATTTTAAATGAAAGTTTATGCAATATTTGTCATAGTAATAATAAAAATAATAGTAATTTATTGTTATTTTCGTAAGTAATTAAATAAAAAGATTGGTACCAGAAATAGTCATAAAAACAACCACCCACTCCTGTGACGTCGGTGTACATACATCTAGTCATTCATAGCCAATAGTAAAAAGTTTACGTTATTTATATAAATAAAAGTAGGCGAAAGGTTGTCACATGTTAAACTATATGTACTCTGACGTCGCATTCTGTTTCAGATCACGTGACTTTTTCAAAATTTTTGCACAAATTGTAATATTTAATTGTAAAATATCTAATGGATATATCATGATATTTTCAAATTTGAGGTTCTTTAGGGAACAATCAGCTCGATTCTGTAAAAAGTATCTAACATTGTTACTTGTTAGCAACGTTGCTATGAAGTTACTCTGATAGCAACTATCCTAGTAACTGAATACATATTTTGTATTTTGTAATTATATATTTAGGAACGTTACTACCAGAGTAACTAAACAAATTTAGTTACTAAGATAGCAGTGAAATGAGGAACACGAATTGTGGTGTGCATGCGTATTACTTCTTCTGCGTGTGTTCTAATTTGAAAAGTGACATTTCTTAGTGTTTACAAGTAAACAAGTGTTATACCTGTTAGCATCATGGTTTATAACAAGCCTGGGGATTCAAGAACAACCAATGAACAGTTGGAAATATTAATAGCTTATTTAGAAAACCACAAAATAATGCTCGAAATGAAAACACATCCTCTGAAAACTAATGAGATTAAATTGGCATGGGAAGAAATTACAAACATTTTGAATAATACAAAGAAAGGAGCCAAGAAAAAAGGACAGCTTACTTTTAAATGAATAGGTACGCCTGATGATCTTAATGAAGGTTCCGCTAACGGAGTTAGTTCTTTAATTAGATCGTGTACAATTGGTTTTGGTAATCGGAACAATTTTTTAAATTTTACATCCGAAATTAAAAAAGGATTACTCTCGTCTCTTACCAATCTATTTTCTAACCTATTTCTTCTTCTGTGAAATAATAATATAAATTTATCAAATAAATTTTCCTTTTTCATAAATTAATGTTACCGAAAATTATTTACAGTTACTTATTTATACAAACCGATTTTCCAAATCTGTCAATGCTCTATGAAATTCAAAATTTATCCAAATTCCAGCCATTCTGAAAGGTTACTATACCTTAAACACTACGTTTGGCTAGTCTCTAGCGTAATAACTTGTTTAACAACTAAGTATCTAAAACTGTAATGACTCTGGGCTTATAGAATACAAAAAATAACAAGTTACTCTAGTAGTAACTGACCTTCATTTTAAAGACTATTTTAGTAACTTTATTCTAGTAACTCTTCTTACAGAATCGGGCCGAATATCTTTTAAAATTTTGTACTTTGAAGACATATGAAAATTTTTGCAACAGCCCTATTTGACAGACTGCACTGGCAAGAACTTACGATCGTAGTAAGTGCATAAGAAAGTGCACACTCAGTAAGTTTCAGTTCACTCAAAAAGTATAAATGAAACACGTACAACTCAGCTTGTGCGCATTAATTATATAAATGGAAACCGAGTTATGCACTCAATGCAAAAAAGTTCGCATAAATATAAAAATGGAAAACTCTATAAACATCATAATAGTAATTTAATGGACAGAATTACTTTTCCAAATGACAATAGGAATAATTATTAATATTTTCTGGACTTTTGTTGAATAAATCCTAATAATAAATTTAATATAAGATGTCAAAGCTAATAATCTCATTATAACTTGGTGAGTAATATGAAATATTTAAAATAACCCACAAATCTCATAATCTCCTTTTGGCGAATAAATGCTCATATAAAATTCCCTGAAATGACAGGTTCTTTGTTTTTTTTTTTCTGAAATAATTAATAATGTCATTTCTGGCAACAGAATACGTTATCACTGATTACATTTCATAGTTTAATTAGTAATGTTTGCAGCGGCGCCATGCATGCGTTATTAAAACCCACCATTTTGTTTTATTTAGTGACTGTGACGTGTTGTCAAAGTCCAGTGCTGTGATGCGCGGTATTTTTCCCAGCCAAGTCGATACGCAAAGTTAAATTAGTGTTGTTTGCTCTGGAACCCGAGGGCCTTTCATCATTTTTATTCGCTGACGTTCGCCCATCAGCTATCACTCAATAAATTTTAATGTGTGCGGCGGGTGGATTAACAAATGCGAAGGTTTCAAAGCCGTTTAGATGAATGTTGTTTATTTTGCGTCAGTAACATACACTCCAAATGTTCAAAGATAATAATTTTATTTCTTTTTTATAATTTCACGCACTGTTGCGTGTCACATTTTCAAATTTGTGCTTTCACCGTTTGATCCGCGAATCAAATATAATGTAGATACAAGGTACTATCGAAAGGTTTCCAGACTGTAATTATTTTTGTGACTGAATCATTCCCAGAAAATAATTGGGGACAGAGTGCTGTAAATCATGTGTCCGTAGACTTATCGCAGAAGTGCTGCTTCTCTATAGCGTCACGGGTAGAGATGCACTCGATTTCGAGCTTTGGCTCGGCCCGGCCCGAAACCTGCCTCGATTTCGAGTCGATCATCGAGCCGGGCGAAGATATTTTTTTCGGACCGAATCGGGCTAATCATTATCAAAAATCGAGGCGAGTCGGACTTTTGATTTTGGCCCGGCCCGAAAATTTGAGCTTTTCGGGCCAACCCGAAAAATCCTATAGTTCATTCAAATGCACAGTTTCCTTAATATTTTAATGAAAATGGATGAAGTTAAAAAGGATCAAAATGATTTAAAAACAATACAGTTCACATAATTAATAAATAAAAATGTATTATTTTACTTCAAGAATTCAAGGTTATTCATTAAAGCATAATAATTATATTGTGATGATGGTATTATTATTGTTATTACTCGTATACTTAAATAAAAGTGATTTTTGTTCCTACCATAATGGTTTCTTGTCCTATTTTTGAGCAGAAACAAAGTTAGATAAAAAATCCTTATGTAAATTAAAATTCTATTTTTTATATAAGATTTGTGAAAAAGTTGTTTAAATTCTTTGGTAAACAAAGTGTTAAATACTCGTAGGTCTGTAATTTTTATAACAAACATACACTAGAAGGGTCTCTTTTTTAACTACTTATGTTAACAAATGTTGAAAGTTATAAGAATGTAGAGATTTTTTATAAGTTCCACACGAAAAAAGTTAAACATTTTGCCTTAACATAAAAATCAACATTAGGAATGCCGGATGCACCCAATTTCGAGCTTTGGCTCGGCCCGGCCCGAAGCCCGGCCCGATTTCGAGTCAATTTTCGAGCCGGGCTTGCTAATTTTTTTGTCGAGTCGATCATCGAGTCGGGCCGGTAATTTTTATTTTCGGGCCGAGTCGATCCAAACCTCCAAGCCCGGCCCAGCCCGCCCGAATGCATCTCTAGTCACGGGGTTCTTCGATTGGCAAACTGAAATATTTGTAGTTACGTTCAAGCAAAAGTCGGTTATTTAACTTAGTGGTGGTTTATTATAACTACGAAGTTGATGGTTTGTTACTACTCTACTTCATGACTAGTTGACTCTAGCTACCATATTCTACTCTGGCTTCACACTTGCCGTACCGACCTTCTTCCGTCTTACAACCCGGGCCCATCCAACCAAAGACGTGGTAGGGTTAAAATAATATAGGATTTTTTTTAAACAAAGGAACAAAGATTATTCCAGAAAGTCATTTGAAATAATCAATAAACTAAGAAATATAAAATGATGAATTACGTCTGAAAGAATAGTGAAAAAATCTGTTGTGGCCAGCACAAGACCTTCCGTCAATTCCATGTATTTTGTACAAATCCCATACCAAAAGGTCCTTGGAACAGATCCTATGCAATATCATGTAAAAACACATACTATTTTTTACAAATTCCATACCAAAAGTTCATTTGAAAATGTTCTATAAATCCAATAAAATTATAACATAAACTAGGTACACTAAGTAATGTCCTTCCATCTTCTCTTTGGCCTTTCTCTGCGTGTCACTTGCGAGCAACACTAAGACATACCAATTTTAGATCCTATACTTTTTTCCATATTTGGTTTTGCACTTGCTACTGACATCTGTCAATTAAATTTTTTTGAATAATTATGTCAGCTGTTTCCATGATAAATAACAAAGCTGACTAATTTTTGAAAATTAATTTCTTTATAATGCTTTAAATTTACATCTATTGAATATGAAGGAAAATGTATAATCAAACTGTATAGAGAAGAGTATTTTCTTTAATATATATAATAACAAAATGTCAAAAAATAATATTTAACTGCGTTTTTTTGAAAAACTGTTAAAATCTTCAAATAAGGGTACTTCCGGTGGATTAATTATAACCAAAATCTAATCAACTCTTCATATGGATGTACAGAAGAGGAATACGAAAGAATTATAATTTTTAGAATTGTAGTATTGGAGTTATCGTCGGAGAAAAATTTGTCACACACGGACACACACACACACGGACACACACACGCACACACGGACACACACACGCACACACGGACACACACACACACGGACACACACACACACACACACACATACAGACATCATCTTAAAAATGGTATATTCGTATTGTAGGGACCCTAAAACGTGCTTATTCATTAAAAACTCACCACCGAATTTTTTGACCAAAGACAATACCTTCCTTACCTAAAGGTGACGGAAGGTAAAAACAATTCTAAGAATTATGAAAGTCGAAAATAAGGATGAGGACAGAGAAAGATCGAAATAAAATAATATCATAAGCGTAAATTCAAATGAACAAATAACTAATACTCAGAATTTACATTATGTTTAGCATTGTAAACAAATATTATATGAAATAAATGTATAGTATCTTAATTATAAATTATAACTATACTTGCCGTCAAATAAATATGAAATAAATAAAATAAAATAAATATATCATCACGGCATACTACCCATTTCTGGGTGTGCCAGTATCTACAACACATGTAGACATAAAAAAATAAATAAAAAAAAAATAAATAATAATTTATTTTAATAAATATGAACTGTTACCAATTCCATTGGGCATGTTGAAAATGCTAAGTTATGAAAAAACGGCAAAACCGCGGGGCAGGGAAAATATGAACATCAGTCGATATTTATTTGACGGCTAGTATAATATCCTAATTAAAAAAATCTGATGTGGCCAACACAAAACCTCCCGCTATTGACTTTTTATTAATTTAAATACATACTTACGTATTTACTAACGCCGCAAACAGTTCCATTGCAGAAAACTATTGCATTATTTACTATTTTCTTTTTAAAATGTCACTATTATTAATTTGAAGTGATTAGTTTTTTGACAGTGACATTTGCTGTCAGTTACATTCATTTGAAATATGAACTGTGTAACAAAGGAATTATTGTGTTTATCTTAGGCTTCGCGGCTAATAAAAAAAAATATTTTTAAATTTATCTGTAAAATATATAGAAAAAGTATTAATGTATTCCAGTAGAAAATTCAATAATCTTTAATTTTCATAAGACATAAAATGTAAAAAAATGGCATTTAATGGTATTTTTTGAAGAAAAACCATTATGAGCTTCAGGTAAAGTGCCATTTCCGGTTATCCGATTTACACTAAAATCTAATGGCTTCTTTTTATATTAGAATGGGATGGAAATACAAGGTTTCAGAAATTTTTGAATGATACTATTTGAGTTAGAGTGAAGACAAAATTCCTACACATACACACACACATACACACACACACACATACACACATACAGATATCATCGTGAAAATGTTAAAATTGGATTCTAGGGACCTTAAAACGTGGTCATTTACTAAAATCTCGATATGTAATTTTTAGCACGATCCCTATACCTTCCTTACCAAGGGTAGTGGGAAGTAAAAATTGACTTTACGACAGGAGGGCATACAGTCAGTGAACATTAAGAGGACTGGAAACACTATTTTAAAGAGACTATGTTCTAGTTTACTGATGGTTGAAAACTAATCATGACATGACAAACTGGTATGGATGTATTTGATCCAGACTATCGAATACTTTACTCCATAAGCTCCAGTCCCATCAAATTTTCAGCAGAGATCTACGCAATAAATCTCTGTATTCAAATCTACATAGAGATCTCAAAGGAGCAATAACCAACAAAATGTCAAGACAGCTGGACTGCTCTAAAATTAGGTAAAATTTGCCAATTGTACATAATAAAATGTAGTAAAAATTGTAGTGTTAAATAATTTATAAAAATTTTACTCTATTTATAGTAATAATTTAAAGAAATTTCATTCTACACTCTGATCAGTGCTGTCACGTTCCTAATGAAACACGTTAAAAATCGCGCGGTAGTTACTTTGTTGTGATATTGAAAAGTTTTCGGATGTATATTTCTGTGTTTTGTGTATTAAGTGATAATGTACAAACTAATATTTAAAGTTAAATACCTACAAAAATTTGTGTAAAGGTGGTTTCTCAAACGAAGGCATCAGGTATGAAGATTTTCCATTACCAGTTAAGTACATCATTTAATCTATGTAAAATGCCTTCTATAAATGAGATCTTTGGACAAAATGGTCCGAATACAGCACTGTTCACTAGTGTCGTGATCGGATCTGGTAACTATGAAGACAGCTTACATCTTTGTCGTATTAAATTAATATGCATTGACCCAGTAATACTATTAATGTGTAATGCATAATGGGCTACTTGCGTGGTACTGAAAATCCGATTTCCAACACTATATACGTAATGTTATGTTGAAAACATATATAAAAATACAAATTTCATTTTTAAAAAGTTATTTGTTTTTTCGTAAATTAAGAAAGAAAATTTTCTGTGACGTCATTATATTGAACTGAAAAAGAAAACCATATTTAAGAATGTAACTTATAGATGGCATTGCGTGCGAGAAACTTTTAATTTGAATTTGACATTTTTTTCTCTCTGGGCTCTCAAATATATTTATTACTTCACAAATAAACACATAGGTAACATACTAACCTCCAAACTATTGTTGAAACGTCAAACAGGAGATCTACATTACCCGTACAAACAAACGCTATGGCTTTATGACCACTCATTGGTGCGGCGTATTTCTACGTCATACATGGCGGTAATTCAAATAATCAAATTTCATTATTTATTTTCTGGTTAATTAATAAAAATTTTGTCAAAATAAAAAAAGGGTAGCAAGTTTTTAGCTGCTCTTCAAAAATATGATATAAAAAAAGGCTTTATTTTGTTATTTTTAGAGAAGCTTTTTAGTTAAAGAAGCGTGCAGAATTCTGTCAATTTTCTTTATTAATTTATAATATATACATTCATACACACATAAATGTATATATCTCGTAACATCATTGCATAGTTGATGCGAAATATTCGTATTCAGTTTTGAATCACTTTAACGTGTACTTTTATACCAAAATTGTAAATGTTTAAATTTACACAACTTGGTGTTAACCTATATAAACCAATTTCAGTGTTTATTTTAAACAGAATTTCATGGAATGTACTGTCCAAAATACGAATACGCCTATTAATTGTACAGAGATCGTTTAATAAGAACATCAATTTTTCTTCCTATTTGTCACAATGTATATTTTTTTCTCTCAAAACATTATTGAGGAATTTATTTCTTTGGTGTATTTGTCTTACGTATAAATTTTTTTCGACTTATCTTTAATAGTACTTAAAAATGTGATATAATTAATGCTTTGAAAGAATAATAACTTTCATTGAGGGATTATATGCTCACAATTTGAGTACGTTGATTTTTACAAATCAGTAGTTGTATCCATATTTACTGTCTCTGAATCTGTATTATTTCAGTATCGCAACCATTGTTTTCAACCTATAAATTTAATAATTGTTGAATTTTTGCTGTTTGAAATAAATGAACAGAGATAAATTATACATCGTGAAAATATGCCCCCAATATCTTTTTAAGCTCTTGGCACATTCATATACAAATATGAAAGTTTTTAATCCAGAATCCCCTTTGTTTTATGATATAATTAATATAGTACTATATTTACGCTGCGGTATTGAATTTTCTTTTTATTTCTGGTATAAATCTAATTAATAATTTTGCTTTGAAGTTTCATATATTATCTAATTTAAACAAACTGGAAGAGTTCAAATAATTCATCTTTAAGCTTATTTTAATTATGGAATAGGGTCGAGCTTACTTTTTTTTCTTTGTACAATTTTCTCCTTAATTAGCTAAGTAAATTTAATTAACTTACATTTTGTACTCTTCTATAAGAAGCCGGTTTAAAACGTATGAAAATAAAAACTTAAAAGTATAAATATAAAAAAAACAGTGCTGAAAAAGTATCCAATTTGATACATCTAAAATTAATTAATTAATTTAGTTTTTCTTATTACCTACGTATTTTTTAAGTTATATTCTTAAAAGTGCATGTTTCCATTACCATTATATTTTGTGGTTATATGGCAATAATAATAATAATAATAATAATAATACCCTGTAGGGTATTATTATTGTTATTTTATTTCTTATCGGTAATTCCATGTTTCTAAGACATCTGATAAATTATTAAAATATCTTACAGAACTCATATTAATAATTGGAATAATACTACCTTTTTTAGTTTAAGTTCTGTATTTATTTATTTATTTATTTATTTATTTATTTATTATTAAAACCCAACGTTTCGGCACCATAAACTGGTGCCTTCTTCAGGGGCAAAAATTGACATAAATATGTGAAATAACAAAAAAAACAAGTAACCAAGGTAACAAGAAAAGTTCATAAATGTTACCTTTTTTATGTATACAATTTTCTAGACAAGTTTATGGTGACGGAACGTTGGGTTTTAATAATAAATAAATACAGAACTTAAACTAAAAATAAAACTAAATAAATATATCATCACGGCATATTACCCATTTGTGGGTGTGCCATTATCTACACATATGTAGACATCGGTAATGATGACGATATATTTTACCGTATTTTATTTTTTTACTAAAAAATCTGTTGTGGCCAGCACAAAACCTTCCGTCAATTCGATGTATTTTGTATATATCCCATACCAAAAGTTCCTTGTAAAAGATTCTGTATATCCTATAAAATTGTAACACGAACACACTATTTTTTACAAATTCTATACCGAAAGTTCCTTTCCCTATTTTATTACGGGTCGCTGTTTCTTACTCTTCTCTTTTAATCATTCCTGTCCAACGCATCTTCTTCACACAATTCTTCCTCTCTCAAATCTTCTGCTACACAGTCCTTCCATCTTCTTCTCTTTGGAGGGACACTCTATCACATTCACACATAACTTTCTGACCTTATACTTTCAACTTTGGTTTTGCATTTGACACTGACATCTGTCAATTAAATTTTTCTGAATATATCAGTTGTTTCCATAATTTTAACAATGCTGACTAATTTTTGAAAGTTAATCTCTCTTAATGTCTCTATAACTCTACATCTATTGAACATGAACGAAACTGTATAATCAAACCGTATAGAGAATAAGATATTCTTTCATATTGATAATCACAAAATGTCGAAAAATAATATTTAAGTGCGTTTTTTCAAGAAAAACTGTTAAAAACTTCAAATAAGGGTACTTCCGGTGGATCAGTTATAACCAAAATCTAATCAGCTCTTCATATGGATGTAAAGAAGAGGAATACGAAAGAATTATAATTTTTAGAATTGTAGTATTGGAGTTATCGTCGGAGAAAAATTTGTCACACACGGACACACACACGGCCACACACACGGACACAAACACGGACACACACACACACACACACACACACACACATACAGACATCATCTTAAAAATAGTAAATTCGTATTCTAGGGGCCCTAAAACGTGCTTATTCATTAAAAACTCACCAACGAATTTTTTGACCAAAGACAGTACCTTCCTTACCTAAAGGTGACAGAACGTAAAAAAGGTAGTATTATTCCAATTATCTGATAAATTGATAATTGATTGATAACTGATTTCCCATATTAAACCCCTGTAGCGTATGGCCCCTTTTAATTAACACACTGTATATTATATTTGGCATGTAACCACAGAATTATTTGAAGAAAATGTTTCTTTTTATTTTCATATCTAGTGGAGTGCCGTAAGGTTTATACCTCGGAACCCGGGTCCACTGAACGGATTTTTGTGAAACTTTTTGGAAAGTGTTTTTAACACTAAATACTAAAATGTTTACCCATTTATTTTTGCCGATCTCAATTTTTTAATTATTAAAATAAATAATTATTATTTTTTTGGAGTTTTCATTTATTTTCTGTTAAACCTTTAATTTTTTTGCGATTAAAGTTAGATTTTACATAGAATAACTAATACATACCTGTCCTTGTGGCTGTTATTGGCTTCCTCAGTGGCGTATTAAGATATTTTGGCGCCAGAAGCCCTTGAATATTTGCGCTCCCCCCCAACCCTTTTTCTTGGTTAACATGAATGAAAAAACAAACTTTTTAAAATTTTCTAATAAGAAACCAATAATTATAATAAGTAATTAAATATAACAACTGTCATAAAAGGAGTAATAACCAATGATTCGAAAAATGACAATCATACGCGGGTAGATGGGAGGGCTTTCTTATTAGTAAAATTCAGCAAACATTGAAACTAAACTTTTATTTTTAATTAAAACAGTAGAATGACAAAAATAAAATTAAAATGACATTTTTCTTGTTTTGGCACTGGCAAAAATATTAAGTGTCGTCAAAATTAATTTCATTTAAAAGAATTTTTCCGATGCACATAATAACCAAAGCGTTTAATTTTGCGTGCGATACTGTGAACCTGCGGTAATCCTTCACTCTCTTCAGTGCTGAAAAGGATCTCTAGCCAGTATAGTTAGTCAAGCAAACACGCATAATAAAATTACAATGTTAAGAAAAAGATTATAAATGTTCTTGTCTTTTAATAGTTTCAGAAATTTCAGTAATCTGTTTGCTAATTTATATTTTATTAAAAAAAAAATGTTTTTTTTTCAATTCCTGGCATAATTTTGCGCTTCCTATAATTTTGCGCCAGAAGCCCGGGCTTCTCAGGTTTCTGCGATAATATGCCCCTCGGCTTCCTCAAGCAAAATAAAAATGGATGATGATATCATTCCAATTGACCCAATACTTTTATTTCAACGTATTTGCGTTTTAAAAAAATCAAACGAAGAACTAAAAACCTGTATGACTTTTGAATTAGCCCCTTATCCTCTGGCTCTTTTTGAAGATGGCGAAATGCGCAAAACAAAAAAATTTGCATTATATGACCTATTCCCAGAAATGACGGTGAATGTGAACGATGTACAAAAATTTTCGTACGTAATTGATGGAGAGATGTTACTACACAGTTGCAAATGGCAATTGGATGAAAATTTTGGCACTATTTGTGAACACTTCTTAAGATATTTACGTAACACGGACACAACATTTATGTAGTATTTGATGGTTACCAAAAAAAAGCACGAAATCTATCGAAAAAACTCGTCGCTCTAAAAGAAATGCATGTAATGACATCATATTTGACAAAAACATGCCTCTCAAAATAGGACAAGAGAATTTTTTAGCGAATGCCATAGATATGCTACGAAACACACTTGCAGAGCGGAAGCTGATGTCGATAAATTAATAATTGAAACAGCAATTAATTTACAATCCGAAAATATTGTTGTAGTTTCCGAGGATGTGGATGTTCCAATTTTACTGACTGCGCTCTCACTAACAAATCGAGAAATTTACTTTCAAAAACCAGGAAAAGGCAAAATTCTACAAAAAGTGTACTCATCTAAAAGTTTGGAAACAGTATTACCGTATTACCAAAGTGTAAACAGCATATCCTGTTTTACATTCTTTTACTGGGTGTGATACGACGTCGGCTTTTTTCCAGCGGGGAAAAAATGTTTTTTTAAAAAATTTCGAGAAACGGTCGGACTTACAAAATGCTGCAACAGTTTTTGAAAATGAATGTAAAGACGCCAATGACATTTTTAACGCTGGTGTTACATGAACGCTTGTTTTATATGCTGCCTCCCAAAAAATAAAAGATCTAAATACATTAAGGTACAACTCTTTCGTAAAAACAACCGATAAAAATAGATGCGTTAAATTACCATCTTTGGTACCTACTGCAGACGCAGCTTTTGGACACTTCAAAAGAGTATACCTTCAAATTCAAACATGGCTCGGAAGGGACATATTACCAGAAGAATGGGTTTGGAAATATGAAGCGGAATACTGACACCGGAAACAATGTGGAGCATCTTGTGGGTGCATGAAAAGTAAATTGAATTGTAGTGTACCTTGCGTAGAATGCAATGGCAACAGTTGCACTAATCCATCATCTATCATCCAAATTGATGAGGTTGATGACGACGATAATGTAGATAATTGACTGAAAATTTTTCAATTTTTATATAATACAATGACATAAGAAATATTATTTTTTTCTAAAAATCTCGTCTTTTTTTATTAATGCAGAATATTTTTTTTTTTTTTGTATCTTCGGTCCGATATATATACACAATTTTAAACAACTCGCCTTAGCATAATTTTTTTTTATGTAATTTTTTTTGCTAAAATATTATAAATACATTTTAAAGTTACTATAAAAATATAATTTATTGTATATAAAACAGAAATCTTTACTACAAAAATTTTTTTAATCATATTTTTCTCATTCTTCAATTAATTGTTGTTAAAAATTGTTGTAATTGAGATCGGCAAATTTTGGTAGGTAAACTTTTTTATTTAAACTTTTAACAATGTAATAGAAAAGGTTTCACGAAAATCCATTCAGTGGAACCGGGTTCCGAGGTTTTCACATTTTTTTGTCTTACGGCACTCCACTAATCGAGTATTACGTAATTTTTTTTGTCATATTGCAAATGTATTATTTGAAAAGTTTTGTTATTAATTTAAATTATATTAGAAATATGTACTAGTCAAAATCGCACAATGTTTTTAAGATTTGCTCTGAAGTGAAAAATATAACTATGTAAAATATTGATTCTAGTTAAAAGTACGAAGCTGAGAAATTATTGTTTTAATGTAGTTCCATAAAAAGTAAATAATTCCCAACAAACTTCTTATAAAGTTGATTTCGATAAAATTTAGTGTTTACGTTTTACGATAAAAGCCCCATTTCTACTCGGCGTTAAAAGAAACAAAAGTACATTGGAAGTTGGAAACAAAGTTTCAATAACTATCGAAACGACAAGTCAATTGAATCGTAGATGTTTAAAGCTTGGTTAGAGATTTCATTACTGCACTGTGCGGAGTGCAGGTTGGCAGGCTTGAATAAAACATCTGCGCATCGTCGCGAGTCACCGCACGTAGGGCTCTCGCCTCCCATGCTCGTTAAGTGTAAACTAAACCCTATGCACCAACAGCAAATACTGTAAACGCTGCTTTATTTATTTACGTTTTTTGCCGGAGCCGGAGAACTGGAGTAATTGTTTCGCTTTGGTTGCGTTCTTTTCATTCTTAAAAGATAGTGAAGTAGTTGCTTTTTTTATATAAAAAAATAATTTATTGACCTCGGTTGTGTAGTGGGCAACGTAACCGACTCACGACTCGAGGGTTCCAGATTCGAATACCGAGTAAGCCGAGAAATAAACTATAAATGTTTGTATGTGCCTTTATCATGTGTTGCCAGAGTTGAAAGAAACTTATTTTCATGATTAGAAGAATTAACGCACGAGCCGGTGGATGGTCTCAAAGTTTATCTAAAAATTGTCGATGAAAATACATTTATAACCAAAAACAAGTACAATTTTACGATTAAAAATGTGAAATGTAACGCAGTATTTTCACATTTTCATCGAAGTTATTGAACATAACAACAAAAATTTAAATCCAGCACAAAAAGTGTATGATAAATGAATAATAAAAACAAATAATGTTTATTAAACGTGGGTTTTATTAATCAAATTTCCAAATTTACCGAATTAATATTTTCAATGACTAAGTAAACCAAAAATTTTTTTGTTGATTGATGAAAATATGATTTCATTTGTCTCTTAAACAATAATTTTCCGTTATTTTTAAAACATGAATTTTGAAACAGCGTAGACACAAAAAATTCTACTCGTATACACATGTTCAGGCAAAATTGGCCTCTATTGCCTTATATCTATTATTCTGGAAGAGTTTGCTCAGATAAAAATCAATCACAACAATTTTATTCATTATTATTTATTTATTTAGCGTATGAATTGAATTATAATTATCAAATAAAATAAGTTGTTAGGCGAGGTGGCACTCCTTGCAGTAAGAGTTGGTGCCAGTGGCGGATCTAGACTTTGTTAACTGCAGTGGCTCAGCATTAAGCGAGGCAGCGGGAGGCAGATCTTTATAAGGCCCTTTGGTGAGGTACGGTATACATGGAAAAAATGCGCCGCAGGCGTAATTTTTTTTTCGTTCAAGGTCAAATGCCTTAAAATTAAAAGTTACATTTTTTTCAATGGATGTGCAAAAGCATGTTTTCTCCCTTTCATGTACAGAAATAAGTTTTAAATATCAACTTTTTTCTACTCGGGTTGTTGCGTGAGGCCACGGGCATTTGCCCTGCTTGCCACCCCCTAAGACCGCCCACTGAAGCGTAGGTAAAGTTACCAAACATTTTTTTCTGAGATGAAAAGCTACAATTTTTTACTTTATTCTCACAGTATTTGGATATTAAAGATAATGAATCTATTGTTTTGAATTATTTAATTAAAGTTTATCTGCAATAAACAACAGATGAAATTAATGTGAAATTAAGTATAAGTAAAAATTATTACTAATATTAATACTACATATTAAGTTATATACAATATAGACATGTCGATAAAAAAAATATGCAAATAAATGATTTTTGAAATATATAATTTACATTTATAATAATTTAAAAAAAGTTACAATGTTAGAATTTTCACAGTGGCTCGAGCCACTGTTAAAAGGGCTTAGATCCGCCACTGGTTGGTGCTAAGTACATTTGAAGAAGCTGCGTTAATCGAGGTGGTAGAAGACTGCTTTGAATATGACGAAGTACTGTCTTGTTTGCCCCACTGGATCGCCGGAAGATTCTGATGAATGTAATGACCAGGAGATCCTCAAGATTGTATCGAAGATTGTCTGGTCGCCGATTTGTGCTAGTTCATTTAGCGTTACCCAGGGTGCACCACGAGGAGGCGAACTAGCTTTGCACCCCATTTTATTGAAAACAAAATAATTCTACTCATTTTTGAAAGTTTCCCAGAAAATTGAACATCTCATTTTAAAACAGTTCACAGTACGGACTGTGACAATTTTTCTCCTTACATTTAATAAGCGTAAACAAGGCGTTCAATTTGGAACTTTATTTAAGGCATCCATCAATTATCAAAAATAAATAACAAAAAGGTTTTTGTAGAAATTTGTAATTTATCTGATGAAAGAAATTATAAAAATGAAGGAAATTACATTAATAAAATAAAATTTGGTTAAGCTACGGCTTTTTTTTCAAATTTTACATTCTCATACTTTTTACCTCTCGCTAAGAATGGTATTGGATTCATGCTAAAAATCGCGTATCCAGATTTTTGTGAATAAGCAAGTTTCAAGATCACTAGAATCGGATTTTAACATTTTTACAATGATGTCTGTATTTGTGTGTGTATGTGGATATGTGTGTATGTGTGTGCGTGTGTGTGTATGTGTATGTGTTGATGATAGTGGGACGGTTTCTCAAATTCTTTAAGACTAAAGACCAATTTAACTACGTTTTCCTTAATCTAACATTAATGGGAAGAGCTAAAAAGGTTTTGGAAACAATTGGACAACTGGAAGTAGTACCTAGTTTCTTAAAAAAATCTTTTAAATATTATTTTATGGAAATTTATATTTTTAGAAAGATTAAAGAATATAAAATTCTCTATCCGATGCATTTAACATTTTTATTATATTTTCTATAGGTTTAGAGACAGAGATTTATAAATATATAAAATAATCCGTAGGACTGAAACTTATAGCCCAAATAATTCCATGGAAACCAATTGAAAAATTAAAATATTAGTAATTGACAGAAAAATGTCAGTGTAAAGAATCCAGATACATTAAATTTAAAGCTTCTTCTGGAAAGTACTTACATTTAATATTTCTCATTTTATTGTTAATTAAATATTTAAAATTATATACCTATACATAAATTGCATATACCCATTAGAAATTCATATATTACATATACGCATCAGAAAAACCGCCAATCTCGTCAATGAATATGAAGAATCTCGAACATTCAGAAGAATACGAAGAAACTTATTTATAGAATGAATTAAAAAATATAAAAATATATGAATAATAGAAGCAATTAGAAATTTTGTGTACCAGAAATGTTAAATACAATATGTAATTATATAGCCTAATATGGTAATGGCGAGAGGTCTCCTGCTGGCCACAAAAAGTTTGTTTGATTCTTATGGGAAATCCTTCAAGAATACAGAGTGATCAAAAAGAAATGATGCAGATGGCAGTAAAATTCTGCAAAGATCCCCAGAATTTTTGGAGTTTTTTTTATTCACACAATTTACACAATACAAGCTGAAAGCGGAACTACTATGTGACTTGTTATTTTGGCAATAAATACAAATAGATTATGACCTTCGAGCATATACAGACTAGAGAAGTAATTCCCAATACATGCATAGGATGTTGTGATCGGAAGATATGTAGACGGGGGGCTGGAAGTCATGGTGTATTGTGGGCAGTGTTTTGTTGTGTTATATGTCACTACTTGTCATTTTACTGTAACTTAACGTTATTTGTTGCGTGTAGTTTGTGAGTATATCTCGGAGTATTTTAAATTGTAATAAAAAATACAAAGAAAGTACGGATATTTCGTTTCATGTGTAAGTAACTAGGATTTTTTGCAAATAGTATATTAAACAAAATATAACTTTTAGGTTTCCTACTAACAATGACGTAAGAGTAACAAGACTGATAATTATTGGAAATAAAGATGATTTATATATTTCCAAAGCAGAAATTAGTCATTATTTTGTAAAAAAAATCTGATATGGCCAACACAAAACCTCCCGCTATTTAATTTTTACATACATACATACGTGCATAAAATCACGCGATTCCCACTTAGGGGGTTAGCAAATACCCGGAAACAATAGTAACAATAAGAAAAGGGATAAGAGTAAGAGTTCAGCTGACTCACTTCACTCTTTAACAACATTCTTCTTTCGCCTTGTCTACAATCATCATAGCATTCATACATAAGAACATATTAAAGTGACTGATTTTCGGTAGCGAATAACCGCATCTGGACCACAATAATAGTTACGCAACAATCATCCTTCGTCACACTTTCCTATCCATTTTTATTAATTTAAATACGTACTTACGTATTTACTAACGCTGCAAACTGTTCCATTGCATAAAACTATTGATTTATTTACTATTTTCTTTTTAAAATGTCACTATTATTAATTTGAAGTGAATAGTTTTTTGACAGTGACATTTACTGTAAGTTACATTCATTTGAAATATGAACTGTGTAACAAAGGAATTGTGTTTATCTTAGGCTTCGGGACTAATAAAAAAAATTATTTTAAAATTTATCTGCAAAATATATAGAAAAAGTATTAATGTATTCCTGTAGAAAATTCAATAATCTTTAATTTTCATAAGACATAAAATGCGAAAAATGGCATTTAATGATATTTTTTGAAGAAAAACCATTATGAGCTTCAGGTAAAGTGCCATTTCCGGTTACCCGATTTACACCAAAATCTAATGGCTTCTTTTCATATTAGAATAGGATAGAAATACAAGGTTTCAGAATTTTCTGAATGATAGTATTTGAGTTAGAGCGAAGACAAAATCCCTACACATACACACACACATACATACATACATACATACACACATACATACATACATACATACATACATACATACATACATACACACACACATACACACATACAGACATCATCGTGAAAATGTTAAAATTGCATTCTAGGGACCTTAAAACCTGGTCATTTACTAAAATCTCGATACGTGATTTTTAGCACGATCCCTATACCTCCCTTACCAAGGATAGCGGGAGGTAAAAAGGTAGTACAAATATTAAGATAATACGCAGCCCGCAATACACCACGGCTTCCGCATAAGTTCCGATTACAACAAACACCGTAAGGCGGCCTCTAGTCAGTATATGCTCGAGGTTATGACAGAATAGGGACGTGACAGCTAATAGGATTTTGAGAGATTGAATGCTTTTGTATCAGTGTTACCAATTACAAGTAATTTTTTGTTATTGCCAATGGAATCAGTTTTTTTTTATCACTCTGTATTTTCCTTTACTAAATTCATCCGTTATTTAAATTCTTCTCTGACAAGTTCATCCCAAATTTCATATCTTCATTCTCTCCATATTTCTCCCGCCGCGACTGTTTGATAAACACTGTCAGTGTCCACGCATCCTACCCTTTCTATTCGTCCTATCCTCTGTTCATCCTATTCTACTGTCCTGCTCTCTCGTTTGTTATCAACGCCCTTTGCGACTGAGACCGCGGACACCCGTTTAGTATGGAAATCACGCTGGGCTTAATCTGTCCGTTTGCGAAGAAATTAAAAAACTTTATGCACCACCGCGTCCGAATTAACGCACAGCGCCCCAATACCGCGGTTATTATTTTTATAATTGGCGAGGAAAAATTACCCGATTGTGGAATGCGATTCGCGAATTGCCTAAATGAGATTTTCGTTATTAATGGAGATTAGGGAGCATTGTTTAATTATAGCTAATATACGTTGATTTGGTTTGTTATTGATATTCGAATTTAATACCATATATAAAAACAATAATGGGATTGCGTGATTGAGTGCATTGTTTACAATTTTCGAGCCTAACAAAAGTGAAATCATCATTACCGAAATCTACAAATCAGAATATACAGTGCGTCCCATTTAGAGGTGCCACCATTGGGATCTCGAGAACTATAAGGGATACGATGTCGGTTAAATGGAACTTTTTATGCGCCTTTGGGAGACCATCTCAGATGTGTTTTTATTTTTCCAAAAATTCTCATAGGGCACTAGATAATGACGAAAAACAGAATATTGTTGATTTTTTTCTTTTTCAAATAACTTCTAAACTATTAATAATTGAGAAAAAAGTTTCAAATATAAAAGATAGATATTTTTATTAACTAAACAGTGGCGACCGAAATAAATTTTTATATCCGTAAATTTTTGAGATATAACACAAACTTATATTTTTTTAAATGGAACCCATATCTGATTTTAGTCTCAAAAAATTAAATATTTTTTTCTCATTTCAACGATGTAAGGGTTATTATGTTTTATATTTGTTTTGCCTTCAAAATTATTATTTTTTTTCGTTTTTTTGTATTAAATTTACAATTATTTTGAAAATATTGGTAGATTTCTATTTGGAAATACTTCTTGTATTTAAATAATTTATTTCGTTAAAAAAATTTGCTCAAAATTCGTATCAAATTAATTTTTATAATATTTTGTATCAGGTCGCCCTTGGCACATCATAGTGTAATTTGTAATTGTGAATCCAGAATGAAAATATTAAGTAATAGAGGCATAAAACAAATTATTTTGATCAAATACAATATAATTAATAAAAATAATAATGTTTTTTGCGAAATAATAAGAAAATTCAGGAAAATGAAGAGAAAAATTAAATTTTAGGAGCAAAACAAATATAAAACATAATAACCCTTACATCATTGACAAGAGAAAAAAATATTGATTTTTTTGAGACTAAAATCAGATATGGGTTCCATTAAAAAAAATATAAGTTTGTGTTATATCTCAAAAATTTACGGATATAAAAATTTATTTCGTACGCCACTGGTTAGCAAATAAAAATATCTATCTTTTATATTTGAAACGTTTTTCTCAATTACTAATAGTTTAGAAGTTATTTGAGGAAGAAAAGATCAACAATATGCAGTTTTTCGTCATTATCTAGTGTCCTATGAGAATTTTTGGAAAAACAAAAGCACATCTGAGATGGCCTCCCAAAGGCGCACAAAAAGTTCCATTTAACCGAAATCGTATCTCTTATAGTTCTCGAGATCCAAATGGTGGCACCTCTAAATGGGACATACTGTAGTTTAAAGGTGAATCAATAGGCTTAATGGTCGTCTACGTGTGTTGTAAAATTTTTTATTTATAATCATATGAATATCAAAAGTTTATTTTAAAGAATGCTATACCATTTTACAAAATATGTTCATCGATTTGATAATGACACTGTTACTACTTGACATTATTTCGGTGTTAATGATGCACTTGCGTCAAAATTATTCGTCATAATGCAAACGGAACATTTATTGCCGCATCATATCACCCCAAATTCAAGTATGTTTTTCAAATATGACATGATATGAATATTAATTATTATTGTTCTCTAATCTTGTTTATCTCTATTTGCATCATTGGGTTTTTGCCCTCCACCAATTTTTTATCTCTCTACCCCTCTCAATTTACGAAGTCCATCCCTGTACCACGTCGCATCCACAACAATTAAATAACCTAACAAGCGATCGCCGCTTATCCTTGCGGGGACGCATGTTTTGTGTACGTACACACGCACTCGCATGAGATAAGCCAGGATGGCCAACTTAATTAACCACAGGGGAACGGCGGGAGTTTTGAATTGGAGTTGTTTTAAATAATGCAGTATTGTGTGACAACCGGAAAGGGTCCATAAAATGAGAGGTTATTGTTAATTGAAAACTAGAAGTTTTTTTTATAACAAAGTTTGGTTTTGGGAATGCATGTAAATGGCATGTTGGAATTTTTTTGCTATATGATTTGTTTTTTAATTTTTATTGAATTCCAAGTATTCGACAATGATTGCTAACTTTTTACAGGTATTGGGAGTACATTCTGTTGTTACATTGAAATTTTTGTTGCACAGTTTATTTGCTGTTATAACTTGGATGAAATTTTCAGCAATGGTTTATTATTTTTTACAATTTTACGCAGAAATATTTTTTTGGGAATTTTGGTTCAATAGAAGTTTTGATAAATTTTTGATTCCATTAATTGACGTACAAAATACTTTGGCGTAATAAATAACAATTTCGCCAATGTTACCTAAATTTGAGCTTTATTTAAATAATAAATAAAATGCTGCTCGTAATTTTGGTACCAATTACTTTCCGAATTTTGAAGGCCACAATTGGAATCTTGGAAATTCTCATAGGTTGCTAGATAATGATGAAATACTGATTTTAATTTTTAAATAACTCTTGAAAGTTTATAATCTAAAAACAATTATTCAAATGCAAATATTTTTATTGGTCATTCAAGGGTCGTACAAAGATAATTTTCCATCGGTTAATTTTAGAAAGCACAGTCTTACAATTTTTTGAATGGAACCCATTTTAATTTTAGAAAAATATTTTTTTTACCTTTCGTCACCTTTATTTAAGGAAAGTATTGTCTTTGGTCAAAAAAAAATTTGGTGGTGTTTTTAATGAATAAGCAATTTTAGGGTCCCTAGGATACGATTTACTGATATTACGATGAAGTCTGCATATATGTGTGTGTGTGTGTGTGTGTGTGTGTGTATGTGACAAAAATTCCTCTGACAATAACTCCAACACTACAATTATAAAAATTATAATTCTTTCCTAAAGTGCAATTTACATAGTTTATGTTTCTGTTATAATTTTCCTGGATATATAGAATCTTTTCCAAGAAACTTTCGGTATAGGATTTGTACAAATATATAGAATTGATGGAAGGTAATATGCTGCCCACATCAGATTTTACCTGTATCAATAGGCATAAGAAATATTTTTTTAAAATTTGTTGTATCTGTAAAATTATAATTTAAAATATCCAAAATATTTTTAGCAATAAAATAACTTATATTACATGTAAATATTACAGATACTTTCAAAAAAATGATGATTTAGGTATTTTAAGTTGTATTTTTCATCTGTATAAACGAAAACAATTCTGCAAAAAATGCAGCACCTAATAAGGGCAGAGATGGTTAAGAAGACTTTTTCACAAAAACTCTAATCTTGACTTACAGGCCTATTCTACTAAAAAAATGTATAACGATATCGTTACTGAACGATTGTCGCTAAGCTTTTGGTTAAACGACTTTAATAACGACAAATGCCAAAAACCTATTATACTAATCATATCGTTATAAATTATCGTTATCAGGATTATAACGATAATATCTAACTTCATGTATATTTTGACAGAATAAATTTTTATATGTTTTTCAATTTAAATTTGACATATCGATTCATTGTTTGTTTATTTAATTGAATTTGACAATAGATATAAAGAAAAGGGCTTCGAGGACAACTCAAAGACAGTATGAAATATATGTTGAAGAAATGGAAAACAACAGTTCATTAAGAATTAATAAATTCTCCAGTGAAGAATTGGAAGAAATATGGAGAGGACTTACAAGTCATTTAAATTCTGTGGGACCGGGTAAAAGGATGTATCACGCAGTGTATAATCCGGCATCCCTTTACAAATATATAATTTTTAAATACATAGATATAGTGCATCTATATTCTATATTATATTATATATCAATATATTAAATAATATTATCTAAGGGCAGAAAAAAGAAATAGTTTTTTCGTTGCAGAATGTATTTGAAAATTATTTATTTATTATTTACATTCTGCAACAAAAAACCTTGGATTTTTCTTTTTTCTACCCTTATCTACATGCAGAACAGCCTGGAGTCCTTCGTACACTAAATATTATCTAAATCTAAATTTTTAAAAATATTTCTGAAATATAAATAAAATGTCTAATACTAAAAAGTATAATATATATAATTAGTGTACAGAAGTGAATAAATACTCATCTTTGCAGAATCTCTTTCTCAGCTACAATTAACAAAATATCTTCTTCAGCTATTTTTACTTTTGTTCTCAAAATGAAATAACGATATGTAACGAATCATAACGATAAATAAATTAATAGAATAGGGTTTTTGCAAAAATCGTTATCATAACGACTTATCGCCTAGTAACGAGTCATAAGGATACATATTTTTTTAGTAGAATAGGCCTGTTAGTGTCTTATTTTGAAATTAAATTCATAAAGAGTTGTCTTGATCGTCTCTTATGAAGATTGACATTATTAACTGAATATTCCGAAACATAATTTTATATGTTACGTTTAGCCAATTTAATTCAAAATCCCCTTATCATAAACACAGTGAATCATTTCTTGACAGTTCTAATTCCGCAATATGTTTATCTCCATGTTGGGAGGCACTGTCCGCTTGTCCGTTGGAGAAGGGTCCGAGTAGGAAGTAGAGGAGGATTTTAGTGCGATTGCTATGGCCGTGGAAGTGGATTAGGTAGTTTTGTGTTCACGGAAGTAATTAGATCATTTGAATTCTGCTGGTGATTGGAAATATGATGAGGTGGTTTGGAGAATGGCCCGTCGGTTCCCACAGTTTCATTTCCAACGCCCTCTGCCGCCTACACGCTGCTCCACTACACAAGATTATTACACGGCTTTGTCCAGTCTGCAGCGCTAGATATTCACTTTTTTATTCAACGCAATCTGCATTGCTAATTTTTTGCAGGTTTAAATATTTTATTTTGCTCCGGGTACAAAAACAAAAATGTAAAATAACATACGAATTACATTTTATAAAAATAACAAATACAAAACACTATAAATATTTATATTTCTTGTTTGACTCGGTTTATATGACAATTTGTTTTTTAAATATAATTTTTTTTATGGAAATAGCTTGAAAAAAATATTATATTTATTAGCAATACATTGTGTTCAGAAAAAAAAACCTAACTCGGAGTTTATTGTGAAAACAAATAATAATAATAATAATAATAATAATAATAATAATAATAATCAGTTTATTTCCGTTGACACAAATACAATGTGTATGGAACAAGTCAAATATATCGATACATAACATAAACATGAAATAAAATACAACATTATTATAGATATATATTACAAATTCAGAAACTCGTCAATACTGTAAGAACTATTTTGTAAAAGATGAGATTTTAATTCTTTTTTGAAAATGTTAATATTTTTAGCATCTTTAATTTGTTTGGGAAGTTTATTGTAAATAACTAAGCCTATTTTTTCTGGGCTATTTTTAACTACATTTAGTTTGGTATTCTGGACATAGAAATTATCTTTCTGTCTTGTATTATAGGCATGTTTATCAAGAACTAGATTAAAAGAGTTTTTATTTTTATAAACATAAATACAAAGTTCCAGAATAAAAATATCGGTTACCGTTAAAATATTCAAGTTTTTAAAAATTGTGCGGCAAGATGCATTGAAACTTACTCCAGCCAAACAACGAACAATTCTCTTTTGACAGATAAAGACATTTTGACTAGCTTGTGTAGAGCCCCAGAAGCACACCCCATAGCGTAATCTAGATTCAACATAAGCATGATAATAAAGTAAAAGTTGATTAAGGTTTAAAAATTCTTTAAGATAACGTATTTGGTAACAGATACTACTTAATTTCCCAATAAGTTCATTACAATGCGGATTCCAGTTTAGATTTTCGTGAATTAATAATCCTAGTACTTTGGCAGTTTCACTACATGTCTTAATGTTTTCACCAAATAGTAAGCTAACCTTTTGCAAATTGTAATTTTGGTAGTTGTGAAAATGCAGTATTTTGGTTTTATCATCGTTAAGATACAATTTATTTCTATCGAACCATCTATTTACAGAATTGACGTTTGCATTGCACTTCTGTGTTATATCGTTAGTATTTTTACCAGAAACAATTAAGCTAGTATCATCTGCATATAAAATCGGAAAACAGTCGTTCGTTAAAACAGTAGTCAAATCATTAATATAAATTATGAATAGAACTGGTGCTAGAATAGTTCCTTGCGGTAGACCAACGTTAATATCAAGTAATTGAGACTTTATAGTAAGATTTTTAGAGAAATGATGGTTATGCTTAAGTGCAACGTATTGCCGTCTGTTACTTAAAAAGCTGGTAATCCAGGTGAGAGGAACCCCACGAATACCGAGTTGTTCCAGTTTAGATATTAAAAGAGAGTGGTCAACACAGTCGAATGCTTTACTGAGATCACAAAAGATTCCCACTGGGCATTCCCCTTTATCTAAAAAGTGCATAATATTATTATAAAGACAGTGTAAAGCATTCGCGGTTGAACTATGAGCTCTGAAACCAAACTGTTTATCATTAATAATATGATGTTTATTTAAGAAGGATTCAAGCCTTTGTAAAAAACAATATTCGAAAATTTTGGAAAAACTGGAAGTAAGAGCTATTGGTCTATAGTTTTCTAGTTTGCATATATCGCCTCTTTTATGTACAGGAATTATTTTATTTATTTTTAGTTTATCAGGAAAAACGCCTGATACAAAAGAAATATTTATTATATGCATAAGAGGTAAAACAATAGAGTGAGCAGCTGCTTTTAAAATGAAACTGGGTATTTCATCTGGACAAAGACGTATATCTGATCATTATTCAAGTTAAGTTTTCAAAATTGAACGTGAAATGTAATTTTAAGGAGAAAAGATAATAAGGAAGAATACACAATATTGCCATTCTAATTTATTTCTATTTCTAAAATAAGGATTCAAGATGAAAAGCTTTGAGTTCTTTATATAAACATTTTTGACAATATCTTGTGTCAAATTGACATTTAATTAAATACTTTCAAATTGACATACGTTTTTTTGTTCATAGCTTACTCCGAATTAGATTTTTTTTAACACACGGTATAATGGGCTACGTGCGTATCTTTTTTATTTAATATTTTTGAAAAGAAAATAAAAACTTGTTACCCATATTTTTCTTTTGACAAAATTTTTATCAATTAGCTACAAAAAAATGAACTAATGTCAAATTTAAATTAAAACTTTCTCGCTTTCTTAAACATGCTTCCCTTCTCCAGTTCAATATAAAGACGTCACAGAAAATTTTCTTTCTTAATTTACTAAATAAAATAAAAAACAAATATTTTTTTAAATAAAATTAAATAAATAAATAAATAAATACATCATCACGGCATATTACCCATATCTGGGTGTGCCAGTATCTACAACACATGTAGACATCGGTAATGATGACGATATATTTTACCGTGTGGGCGCTTACCAGGTGTCACCTCACGGGCACTCATAGCTGGTGTGGAGAGTGCACCACAGGGGTCACTTTTGTGCCATTTAAAATTGGAAATATTTGGCGTCTGTCGGGATCGAACCCGGTTCCCCCAGTGGTGGTAGTACGCACTTTAGAATTCTATCAAAATAGGCATTTGTTTTCGCTTTTCGCATCGAAGCGAAAATTTGGTAGCATGCCTGTCTCAAAATATTCGCCTGCAAGCGTTCGACTTGAGGCGAAAGTGTCAAAGTAACGTCAATATTTTGCCACAGTTCTATTCAAAGCTAATTTATATATAATATATACATTTATTATATACAACTGTCATAATATTTTTTATTTTTGTAGTATAAAATCCAATAATTTTCGAATCAAAAAGTGAATATAGAATTCTAAAGTGCGTCCTACCAAGATTCGTAAAAGTAAAATCGCATTCGCCTGCTTTCTATGATAGTATTCTAAAGTGCGTGCTACCCATGCAGGTTCGCGACCAGACACTCAGGCACGCGGCCACGGGACCCCCTAAAATTGAAATAAAATTTATATTTTTATATATGTTTTCAACATAACATTACGTATATGGTGATAGAAATCGAATTTTCAGTACCACGCGAGTAGCCCATTATTAGCAATTTAGTCTAAATATTTTCATTATTGAAGCGAATGTGAAATTTATATAATCCTTGGATGCATAAACGGGACCTTTCAGGCCCGATGTAATATTCTATTATTTATTTGCTTAAATAATCTTAATGTAATTCTTCGTTTTAGTATACCCAAAGCGGGTACTTATTCTACATTTTTAAGTCAACGTGTTTAAATAATTTTGAGAATTGGAAAAAATATATATATTTCATCACTATCCTACATTTTCACCAATCTACAAGGCCATAGGCAGTATAGGCAAATATATCGTATTAAACAAGTCCCAATTATTATTACTACCTAGATTATGTTTGTACATGGACTAAAGTATCTGCTATACGAATCAATAAAAAAACAGCTTTTATATAATACCAATGTTAATTTTTATGTTTAATTAAAGATGTATCCTTGAATATATTGTAATAAATTTGCCTCTAATGCAATTTAATATGAGATTTTTAGATCTGGCCTACGAGGCCCGGATTATATGAATATGTATGTAATGTCATATCTGCATCCTAGGGTTGAAAAAAAAACTTTTTTTATTTTATTCATATTTTTATTAAAAAATATTTATTTTCAAATATTACCACAGGTAATATTATTTATTGTAGTGTCTGTTTTACATTGTACTTTTATTTGGATAAATTCTATACTAATTTTTAAAATCTTTTTTGCTTAAAAGCATGTTTACTTACTAATCTTCATCAAACTTTGTTAAATAGTCAGATGGTACATAAAACAGTTTAAGCTGCTATGTTCACATTGTTTTTGATTAGTATACAAAAATTAAGAATAAAGGGAATTTTCTTAAATTTTCAAATGACTATATTGCAACGATATAGAGTATTAAAATTGTTACAATCTTCCAGAAATAAGAAAATGAGAGAATTAATTCAATACTATTTATTATATTTTTACCTTCCGTCACCTTTAGGTAAGGAAGGTATTATCTTTGGTCAAAAAATTCGATGGTGAGTTTTTAATAAATAAGCACGTTTTAGGGTCCCTAGAATACGATTTTACTAGTTTTACGATGATGTCTGTATGTGTGTCCGTGTGTCCATGTGTGTGTATGTGAGAAATTTTTCTCCGACGATATCTCCAAAACTATATACTATAAACTAGTATTTGGACAGCGACCTTTTTTTCTATTTCGTCGCGCATGAGCAGCAAAGTGACATTTAGCGTTGTCAAAAGCGAACGCAAATGCCTACTTTATATATACACTGTAGAAAAAAGATATTAAAAGTAGGTGTTGGAAAATAATGTATATGCTACTCTAGAGTAAACGGTTTCTTTATTATCTTGTACCATAAATAACGATTAACTATTTTCAAATGTTGTTTTATGCTTTTAATAAGAAATGTATTATTAAGAAAAATGTAATTAAAACTGTAAAATATTTAGTTTAATAATGTTCTTTTTATGGGTAATAATTTCTTTGTAGACAAACATTTAAAAAAGGATTTATTTCACTTTCACAAAATTTATAGTTGTACATTGTTGTTTTAGTCAGATTAAAATTCAGGATATTAAATTTCCTTTATTCTGGCAGCCTCAAAGGTGAGTATACAACCGCATCAATTACTGAAACGATCGCGTGATGATATTAAATTTTATATACAAACTAAAATTCTTTCCAACGTTTTATTTCCTCTTCGGAACATTTTTATCATTTTTAAAAGCTTTGCTGCGAGCGATAGCAAGATACCAGGGTTTATGTCCACTTTTACGACATCGTAACATACGTGCAATTTGAGAATTTGCTTATAATTACTCGGCAGTGTTTCAAATTCCGCCTATTTTTATGACAAAGAGAAAAATATGTTTCGAGTAATTACTCACCGGCGCACTGTGATGTAACGGTAAAAGCGGTAAATTAGTTTTACTTAATGCAAAGCTTGCTACACTACCTGTACAATACATAAATTTAAAGTTAAGTACTTTTAACAGAAATTGTATACCGTGAGTATTTTTACCTCTCGCTAAGAGAGGTATTGGATTCATGTTAAAATTCGCATATCCAGATTTAATTGAATAAGCACGATTTAAGGTCCCTAGAATCCGATTATAACATTTTTAAAATGATGTCTGTGTGTGTGTGTGTGTGTATGGATATGTGTATGTGTATGTGTATGTATGGATATTGGAGGGACGATTCCTCAAAAACTGTAAGACTTAAAAAATATTTAACTGCAGTTTCCTCAATCTGACATTCCTGGGAAGAGCTGAAAAGGTTTTGGTAACAATTGAACAATCAGAAGTAGTAGTTTCTTAGAAAAATTCTTCTAAATATAATTTTTTGGGAGTTTTTTTTTTATTAAATATTGAAGAACAAAATTCTCCATCTAATACACTTCAAATTTTTATTATATCTTGTATAGATTTAGAGATAAAGACACTATAATTTATAGAGTAAACTAATCGCAGAGGCTAAGGCACTAAGGAAACTAGTTGACAAATTTCAATGTTTATAACATAGTTTGTAAATGACACATGTTAGTGTCAAAAATCAACAGTTTTAGTGACATTCTGATAGCTTTTTCTGGGAAGTATATTTAAAAATAAAATAAATAAATATATCATCACGGCATTTTACCCATTTCTGGGTGTGCCATTATCTACACATATGTAGACATCGGTAATGATGACGATATATTTTACCGTGTGAGCGCTTACCAGGCGGCACCTCACGGCCACTCATAGCTGGTGTGGAGAAGCACCACAGGGGTCACTTTTATGCCATTCAAAATTGGAAATATTTGGCGCCGGTCGGGATCGAACCCGGTTCCTCAGGTTCGCGACCAGACACTCAGGCACGCGGCCATGGGACCCCATGGGAAGTATATTTAATATTTCTTATTGTTTTATTAATTAAATATTTGAAATTATAGGTAAAATTGTGGTAAAATGCATATATCCATCAGAAATACCGCCAAGCTGGTTAATGAATTGGAAGAATCTCTGACATTTAAAAACTTCCTCATACAAGGAAAAATAGATACCTATAATTAGAATTATATGTGTGCAGAAGACATGTTAAATACAATAAAAAACAATATTTGGGTAAAGTTCTGTAATATTTTTTTATAAAACGACGGTTCGAAAGCGAAGTGCAATACAATACTTATATAGCCTAATATGGAAATAGCGAGAGGTCTTGTGCCAGCCACAACAGATTTTTTAACGTGAAACAATGGATTTGTCATATCCATGGTTATGACTTAACATTTAATTGACAGCAATGTATTTGCCTGTTCCATTTAAGATTAATCATAGGGAACGAATTTGACATCTTACAAGACGTCAATAGAGGTTAATTTTGTTTAAATAATTATACCTGCTTTCTAAATTAAATGGGGTCCCGTGGCCGCGTGCCTGAGTGTCTGGTAGCGAACCTGGGGAACCGGGGTCGATCCCGATAGACGCCGAATATTTTCAATTTTTAATGGCACAGATGTGACCCCTGTGGTGCACTCTCCACACCAGTTATGAGTGCCCGTGAGGTGACGCCTGGTAAGCGCCCGTACGGTAAAATATATCGTCATCATTACCGATGTCTACTGTAGACACTGGCACACCCAGTAATGGGTAATATGCCGTGATGATATATTTATTTACCTTTTTATTTATTTATTTATTTATTTATCTAAATTAAATTTAACTGTAGAAAAAATATTGTGTGCACCTCGTGCCTGGGTGATTTTCTGACTCGCCTAAATTTCTTACAATATTTAAATATAATACTTCTGTCAAATTCATTTCCTATGTTTCATTTTAAATGAAACAGGCAAATACGTTGCTGTCAGTTAAATATCAAGTAGTAACTTATAGGAAAATTCAACGGTTATGTCATATTGACAAAATATTATTAGAGCTTAATTATGTTTAAATAATTATACCTGTTTTCCAAAAATTAAATTTAGTTGTAAAAAAAGATTGTGCACCTTGTGCTCGAAATAGCTTTAGTGCTTTCTAGTGGTTTTCTGACTCGGCTAAATTTTTTACAATATTTAAATATAATACTTCTGTCAAATTCGTTCCCTATGTTTCTTTTTAAATGGGACAGGCAAATACATTGTTGTCACTCAAATGTCGAGTCGTAATATACCAGTTTCTAATCTATTATGTATACAAGTATCCATGGAAGGATAAAGAATACCATTAATACTTCAATCACATATTCTTCAGACAATTTAAATTGAAAATTCTGTCTATGTCACACTGTAAGTCAAATAATTCAATAAAACTTTATAACCGTGTATTTACCTCGGTATTTACTGTCATGAATCATAACGAAGTTGTACATTGATTACCTATATAACAACTATTGTCAGTCGTTGTTATTATTGAATTTTAGGGAATTAAATTAATTTTAGGTAGTATAGTCTGTTCGCTCCTAGCTGAAACAAGCCGATAATTTATTACCCCAATAGTTATTACCATAAACCACTTTCTTGAGCCTTTGTTCATCAAACGGCGGTCAGTTGTAAATGGAGTGTTGAACAAGGATTGTATTCAGTTCGTTTTGATATATGCGTTTGTAAATTTTTAAGAGAATTTTTTGAAATTATTTGAAATGTATTTACAGCTAGGTATTGTCATTGAATAGGTATAATTAAGAATTACCTGGAAAGACGTTTTCGGCTAATGACATTGTTTTCGGGTTTGGCCATCATCATAATTTCTAGGAATTATTTAATCTACTATTCATTTAAGTCACCCTTGATTGAATTTCGTTCCTTTATAATCCCGGTTTTCTTTCGTCTGAACTCAGTTTACATGTAACATTAGTTAGAAGCGGTTGTAAGTGAAATTTTAAATATGGAAATGTGGAGGGCCTGGGATGTCGACAATGCTTCTGCCAGTGTTAGTGACGAAGTCAATACCTGTGACACCGATGCCGACGTTGTGCAAAGTGATGAAGACCCAAATTGTTTTAAATATTTCATCAACGAACAAACGCAGCAAGTTATATTAAATGTGTATAATCATTTTGTAGAAGTGGGTGAAACGAATGCTCTGAAAAGAACTTCGATTGCGACAAAAAAAAAAATTGTATATATTTCCCTGATAGTCCTAAGCCTGTAAAAAGTGTGAAGGACAGTTGCCATTATTTGATTATTTTATGACGAGTATAACTGTATACTTGTAATAATGACATTTTCCCTTACTTATGCAGATTTCGAATACGTCCCTGTTCCACACTACCTGAGGATTTTCTATTTGTTTGTGGTAATATCTATTGGGGTATTAAATATCGGCTTGTTTCAGCTAGGAGCGAACAGACTTTACCACGGTCTATAAAATTGAAGGTATGACAACTCCTCAATTTTTGTTGACATATTAATGCTCGGGATTGTGTAAGTAACTACAGCGCCATTAGTTCCTGACTGAATGTTCCCATTACGAATGTAGACTAGTGACATTTCTTAACATTTTATAGTTAGAAATTCGGACAGCGAACGTTTTTTCTATGATGTCGCGCATGAGCGGCAAAGTGACATTGCGTTGAAAAAAACCGAACGCAAATGCCTCCTTTGTATATAGACTGTAGAAAAAATATTTCTACTCATTCTATCAATAACTTGAAATGATCATCTTTTGTTCAATATCGACAACCCTTAAAATGTCTCCCGCAACCATTTTCAACTAGCACCACAAAACAACCGCATTCAGTAGACATCAGGGTTGTTGTCCACAGCGTTAATACCAGCGGTGGTGGGTCACAGCAAATAAGAGTATTGTAATATGCTATATTACAGGGACGGATTAGCCCGCGCGTGTCCGGCTTACATAGCCTGGGATTTGTAGGGTTACTCACCGCCAGGACACACGAAGGAGAGGAAAAGGGATAGCTGAAGGGTTCTGGGAGATAAAGGGAAGGAGATATTAAATATGAGGAGGTGTTTTGAGTTGAAGGGTTAATTATAAAATAATAAAAGCAGGTAATTTGATATTATTCAGGCACTTTTTACCTGTCGCAATGGGAGATATTGAATTCATGCTAAAAAAATCTGTTATCCAGATTTTATTGAATAAACACGTTTAAAGACCACACAATTTTATAAGACTTAAGACCTGTTTAACTATGAATTCTCAATCTGACATTAATGGGAAGAGCTTATTAGATTTTGGTAACAATTGGGCCACCGGAAGTGGTAGTTTCTTTAAAAAGCTATCATTATTTTTAATCGTCTTATTTATAACAATGGGAGTAAATACTATTAGGTCGAACAAACGGATGTTACTAGTTTTAGAATATTGAGAAGGAAATTTTTGATAACCCATAAACAATTGTTACTGTCATTAAAAAAATAATTGTTTGACATTATAATAGACTGCTAGATTAAATTTATTTAAAAAAGAATATGGTACAGTCACTCAGGTTTTTTTTGTGTGAACCGTAACAGATATCAGAAATTACACGGAGAGAAGAGTTTACTATTGAATGAAGAAAAAAAATACTTTTACGTTATCGGCGTGGCCATTAAAAAGTTACGGTATAATCAATGTTAGTACATATTTCATATTCTAGTGGTTCACTAATAATAACAAAAAAAAGGATGACTTCTAACCATATGAACTATCGTACCAAATTTCATCCAAATCGAATAAAACGTTCTGTTATTATAAGCAGAAACATTTGTTTTTTCGAAGAACTTTGAAGCAGAATAATGGCTAAATAGTACACTTTCCGGTAAAGGTAAGTTTAGTTAAATCGTCTTATTTGGGCCCAGGTATCTTTTGTTAAGCCATCTCCTTCTTTTTAGAGACAGCCTGTAAAAAAGAAGAATAGATGTAATTAGAATTTTTGAGAGTAACAGATGTGTCAAATACAACACTTATGTTCTTATGTAGCCTAATATAGATATCCGAGCGGTTTTGTGCTATTAATTTTCAGTCTTAGAAAAAGTATAGTTTGTTACTTGTTTTATTAACTCTTTATAGTTACTCGTATTTTATACACTTAATGCGCTCGTGTCAACAGAAATCGTGACGGAAGTGACGTTTATAAAACTTGCTACGTAATATAGGTACTATTAAATACGTAATTCAATTTAGAAAGAAGGGACAAGTAACTCGGTTAGGTTTACTCCGAATAGATATCACAAAACGCTTTTTTTGTTTTATTATTATCAAAAACTTATCAGTAGGTAGTATGTATCTACGGACAAGTCATAGGATGAGACATCCTACCTTCCTATTATTAAGGTTTGAAAATTATAAGTTGCTTGGAATTTAAAATATCGTCACTGCATCCTTATGAAAATGTCACCCTTACTTTATGTGAGAAGTAAAAGATCTTGCAGATGTCGTCTGATTTTTTTACGTCGTAACTTCCACCGGTGTCGCTTCCTTTAAAAGAGGGGGATATCTGTTTTTATCCCCCAGAATATAATTATAAGTCTGAATGTTTAGAAATCTTGTTTTTTAACGTTATTTATTCGGGATTTTTTGCTATTAAGGAAATTAATTTCTGGGATTTTCTTTTGCATCTTTTTAAGCTTGTTTTAATAACTTCGAGTGCAGGTGTTTAGACTTTTATTAAAAAATGTGTTTTTGTTTTAAGTTACGCTTGTGGAAGGAAAACAAGATTTAATATTTAATTTGTTTTAGGGGTTAATATTCGGTGACAAGTAAAATGTACGAATAAACAAAACTTCTACAAAATGAAAGAGGTTTCTTGCTTTAAATATAATTGAATTATACATAAGTTGTTATTTTTGTTAATACATTTTATAATACCTTCTTTTACGCTTATGCGATTTTTATTACTTTCTTCATTTGAAGAAACTAGCTGCCACTATAAGTGCAATTCTAAAACTAATGCAAACTATAAAAGGTTTATTACATTTTTATTGAAATACTTCAGGCTATATTACTATACATTAAAAATCTTTATAGTTATAAATAGGGACATATTCATATATGCTTTATACGTGCAAGATGTTTATATTTACTGCTGCACACATAAATTTTTGATTTACTAGTTTATATAGCTTATAGTAGTACTAGTAATACATTTTTAAGGATGTAATGTAATAATGTAACGTTTTTATTTATTTACTGTTCTATTATTAAAAGATCTTTCAGAACTCATAATAACAATTAGAATAATGCAAGCTTTTAGTTTAAGTTCTTTATATATTTTAATTTTAACCAATGTTTTGACGGCATACACTGCTGCCTTCTTCAAGGAAAACAACATAAATAATAAAACAAGTAACCAAGGTAAAACAAAAAATACATATATAATAATGTACAAAATAAATGTTATTTGGTAATTATGCAATTTATTAGTCATGATCAGCAAGCTTGCCCTTTTCTGTGGCAACATGCATCGCCCGGTGTTAACTAGGACGGCGAGGATGCATTTTCTCCGGAGATACTCTATACCAGAGGAGAAACCGCCCGCAAAAAGTGGCAGAGACGTGGCTTAGTTAATATGTGAATATCAGTAAAAAATTGTAAAATTTTAATTCTGTAACTATTTATTTATGTCATTTATGTTGTTTTCCTTGAAGAAAGCAACAGTATGTGCGGCCGAAACGTTGGTATAAATTAAAATATATACACTGAAAGAAATTTTTACTTTATTTTCAAAATAGTATGTTTTCATTTCCAAAATCTGCAAAAATGAAAAGTTTTGCTATAGTTTTAAAAAAATTGCAGGTAAAATTAAAAACTTTCGGGAACATGTACTTTTTTTTTTCAAAAAATTGGATAATTTCAAATTAAAATCTTTTGCAATCATTTCTAATGTAAGTGATATTCACTTATAAATTTATTCTTTTAAACTGAAAGTTTACTTTCAATTTGATTGTACACGTACTTAAAATAAATAATATTTTCATTAGTTTGAAAGTCATATACAATTATTTTAAAATATTTTACGTCGCTCTTTTTATTTTAATTATTTTACTTTTGATTCAAAAAATCAATATTTTGAATTAAAAATTACGGCATTTGAAACTAATAAAAAATATTGCATTTAAAAGCATTATTTTTGGTGTCAAAACATTTTACTTTTGTGCCAACATTTTTAATTTCAAATCAATATAAAATAATTAATGATATAATACATTTAATTTAACAGTAATTACTTTCGTTTGAAAGATCAAAAACAGAAGTAATTTCAAAACAAATAAAAATTTTGTTGGATCAAAGTTGAATGCAAAATATTTTGATTTTACCTGCATTTTTTTTCATAATTAAAGCAAATTTTTTTTCAGTGTACAGAACTTAAACTAAATGTTTGTATTATTCTGTCTGAAAAGATATGATGTATGTAATCTGACAAAATAAATGAATATCTGTTAATCAAAGTATTGAAATGAGATTATATCCAGAAATACAGTCCACTGAAGAAATAAAGAAATCCTGTTGGGACCTACAAATTTACCATAGGTTAAAACTTTATATTTAGTGTTTATTTAATTAATTAATTTTTAAAACACTAATATTTACACTACTATAACATTACGACAAATTTTATAAATTCCGGATTTAGAGCCAGTCTTACGATCTCTGGTTAAAATTTTAACTACTAGTTAAATGAACAAAATCGAAACGAAATGAACTGTCAAATGAAAAATTTACAATTGCTGTCAATAATTCGATTCAATATTGTTTATTTAACAGGTAGTTAAAATTTTAAACAGAGATGGTATGAGAAGTATTACTTGATTTATAAGTTACAGTTAAATTTTGATTTTCAAAAAGTTTATTTAAACTTTTAGAAGCATTGTCGTATGGTATAGTGTTATAATTATTGTTTTTGTTATTGAAAGATGTTACCATTGTATAATTAGAAATGCATTGTTTTTCTTTTTTAAATTTATGGACTAATTTGTAGATAGTTTTAACTGAGAAACCATTATTATTATTGTACGATTTAAAACTTCATGAAGTTATCTTAGATTTTAATTGGGTATCATCATTCACCCATGACTCCCGTCCCTATATAATCCCAGTTCTCTTCCTTGTTTTTCAGGGTTGTCAAGATCTCAAAACTTAGTTCTTGAAATACGTATATAGTTTTATTAAAATTAAATTTGAAGGTTAGGGGGCAATTTTATTAGTTTTATTTATGAAACCTTTGTTAAATTTATATGTTTTTTCCAAGAGATCTTATTGAAAAAGACAATCTGTATGTACACTAATAATGTAGATTATCTGCCTACAATCTCACTCAAAATGATTTGAAAATGCGTTATTTATTAATTTTTACTAAGATCAAGCCGTGCTTAAATAATATTTATAAAATATCGTTTGCTTGTATTTAATTATTAAAGGTATGCTAATGAATTATTACTAATAATAATTGTTTTCTATTTGTTGCAGGTGAGTACCGACTTTTCGTTTTGCATAGTGAGCGACACAGCGACATAATGTAAGTTCAGAATGTGTAAGTTAGCCTTCCGCGTCGTGCATAAAGCGAAGTAAATATCAGAGTTAGTTGGGAAGTATGCGCCAGGTTTAACTCCGTTTCACTAGCACGATTAATAATTGAAACATGTGTTGCAATGTGTTCCCGTCGACTTGGCTGCGGAGTTATTTCATTACAAATGTGCACGAGGCGAAGAATAATTGTTCGTGTAATCGGGCTTTAAACTATAGCAACAGTTCCCAACTAATTCAATCTGTCAACCGAATACTACCATACGGATGGGATAGGCAAAAACTCGCAGCGAAAAACACTCCACCAGAATTTCTTTATCGTAATCATTAACGTAATAGCTGTCATCATTCATAAAATATTTTAGATTAAAGCTCTCAAGAACGCCCGCTGCTGTCGCCATCTAGCAGAGAGTAGCACGCGCTCTTTATCTGTTGTATTAAGCCAGCATAAGTTCTTCTTTCTCTATGGAGAAGAGTTGCCACTTAGCGCGCGTTTTATTAAAAACGAAGAAGGTAAAAAGCATCCATTTTTTACACGTGGAAAGAAGAGATGTTTTAAATTGCATAATGCAAATTTATGATAAAAATAAGCTTGTATTAAAATAAGAAAACCTGGTGTTATTTATGCTATCTTTAAGTGTTGTGCCCGGCAAAACTGTGTAATTCTCCATGCATTATCTCCCGCAAATGGATTTTTTTACCTGCGCTGCAGAATTTAATTTAATTTAATTACCTCGGCTTTTTATTATAATTCACTGATTTATGAAGCTTTACTTTTATGCCACACTTGGTTCGAACTATTCTAAATTCAATTTATAAAGTAAATAGGTCAGCACGAATGCAGAGATATTGTAATATTCAAGCCAAACAACTTAGTTCATAATAAGGTCAGGTCATAAGCGAAATGAGATTAGTTTTTTTACTTATTCATATTTTATATGTAATATTGCCATTATGGACTTAATTTAATATAATTGGATAATAAAATGGTACACATTTTATACTACTTGACAATATCAACGTTCATTTGTCGACAGTTTCAGGTCACATTAGGGTAGATATGGTTATCAACCCTTACCTTACATGCACATATTATTAAATTTATTTTAAATCCTTGTATTACAATGACGTTGAAATGCTGCTACAATACTTCTCTTCATACGGGGTTTTGCATTTATAGCAACTTTTTTTTCATCTGCAATGGGGTCATTTAAAAAAAAATGTGTATTTTAATAGAAAATAATTTGAAATATGAGACTTTTCATTCATAAATTTCCTAATAAACTTTCGCGCTTTTAAACACGGACTAAATTTGTGATAATTTCTTACTCACACAAAGACAATTCTCTCTCTCTCACACACACACACACACATACACACACACACATTTACGCTATACAACATGAAACAGTATTCTAACCTAAAATTGTGACATCTGATAGCAAAATATACAAGAGAGAAGATTATTATTACTTTCTATTTCTCTGATCAACAAAATTTGACACTGTTGCTTTGTTAAAACTGTTGATCTCCAAGGTAAACCAGAATTTGATTTACGGATCAATATTGATCAGAGAATCAAGACTTAATTAACGGTTGGTGAATTTGGTAGTAAAAGTACTAGTGCAGTATAAGGTATGTAAATAAACCATTAATTTAAATAAATACCAAACCAAACAATCATAGTTCGACTGTCGTATCCGTGAAACAGTGTCGTCAGCCATTGAAATATTTGAAATTAAACGCAACTTTTAAAAAACATATCTCTGATATTAAAGACTTTTAAGGTATGAAACATACTCATACACATACATATTTAATTTGACCTATTTTTTTTTTTTTTCAAGAAAAAGAAATCAGAAAATGTGAAATGACCCCATTATCTCAATTTTTATCTTCTGTCACCTTTAGGTAAGGAAGGTATTGTCTTTGGCCAAAATAATTCGGTGGTGAGTTTTTAATGAATAAACATGTTTTAGGGTCCCTAGAATACGATTTTACTAGTTTCACGATGATGTCTGTGTGTGTATGTATGTATGTATGTGTGTGTGTGTGTGTATGTGTGTGTGTGTGTGTGTGTGTCTTCGACGATAACTACAATACTACAATTCTAAAAATGATAATTCTTTCGTATTACTCTTCTTTACAATTATATGAAGAACGTGAACTTAGCGTTAGTAAGCAGCCAAATACACATTTATTGCTTCGGTCAGCATTTCCACGATTTTGTGGATAAATACAACGTCGCAGCGGCGGTAATTTATAACCACCCACCAGACCCGTTACTTAGACCCCAAGGTAAATAAACGAAAATATTATATATCGTGAGCGTAAAGTTATAAAAACTAGAAAAATGTTGTTCGTAGGGAAATGCTCAAAAGCAGCTGTAAACACGTGTTTCGCTCTTATTAGAACTCATCAGTGCAGCAATGATGATAATAATAATAATTCCCTATGAATTGTGTATTTGGCTGCATACTAGTGCTGTTGCAATTTGTCGGTTTTCTAAGTACCTAATGTCCACCTATTTAGTAGCTATAAACTGATGAGCTCTAATAAGAACGAAACACGTGCCTACAGCTGCTTTTGAGACTTTCCTTATGAACAGCATTTTTCTAGTTTTTATAACTTTACGCTCCCAATATATATTATTTTCGTTATATTTTTATTGGATTTATAGGATCTTTTCCAAGGACCTTTCGGTATGGAATTTTTAGAAAATATTAAATGTTCGTGTTACAATTTTATTGAACATTTATAATCTTTTCCCAGGAACTTTTGGTATAGGATTTATTCAAAATTCATAGAATTTATGGAAGGTAATGTGCTGGCCACATCAGATTTTTAAAATTTAAACTTATATCATTTTTCCTACCACGGATTATTTCGTGTAATTCTTTTGTTTGGTATTTTTGATAAATGCGAGTGTTTTAATTCATAGACTCAATAATTATATTAGTTTTAGTCTGAAGCCGCTAATGCGCAAAATATGAATTTTATTTTCCTTTTTTGAATCAGTCTTATAGTTCATTAAATGAATGAACGTAATAATTACTTTGTTCAAATTACCTCATTTACTGTTGTTACTTTATTAGTAGGTACTTCTTTCATTTCTTATCAGTACTCACTAATAAAATAATAACAACGTAGTGTGCGTAGACAATCTAATAACAAATGAAGCCTACTGTCAGTGGCCCCAACAGGTAATTAAGGTAATAGCGTTAATTTTTCACCTTTCATGTACATTAAATTTATTACTCGAGCAAGAATAGTGCTCTAATTACCAAACTCTGATAAAGAATATGCATGATGAAATTAACATGAACTTATTTTTTGACACAAGTTATTTTAATTCATCACAGTATAATGAGCGCGTTTAGATAACGTGCTAAACAAACTGCAGCTATATTTTAACTGAGAATTATAATAGGAAATCTCGACGTTATAATAAATTTATGGCTCGAATAGTTATTAGGTTTTATCAAATATGTAATTAATACCGTAAGAACATGGTTCGGTATATAAATGCAAATAAGCAAAGGATAACAATCGATTTTTTCATTAATTCCTACTAAGACTTGCAGGGCTGTTAACACAGTATAATTATGTCGTTGATATTATTTATTCGCTTTCCAGAAAAAGATAAGTTATTGTAACAAAGTAGTCACATATCACATATGCATAATATGTATCCGTACACGTCATATTTTATTTCATGATATTAAAGTTTAAATATATCATGTTTTTATAAACCATATTAAAAGTAGGCTATTTTTAAAAATCTAAATATAAATTTTCTTATTATTACATGTTCGTGATTAAGAAAATATGTTATTATAGTATTTACAAAATTAAGAATTAAGAAGTATAGCGAATAAAAATAGATTATTTTATCATTTTGTGGTGAAGTACGAATTTTCCATTTTTATAATTTTGTTAATTGAAATAATTATTTGTAATATATTTATTTTATATACAGAATAAAATAGAATTGAAATTTTGTCTAATTATAATTAGATATTATTTTATTAGGTAATATGTCTAATAATTTAGTATAATTTACAAATCTTAATTTAGCATTTTATCTAATACGAAATAGATAATAAATATTTTGTAAAAAATCGTTAATTTAAATATGCGAATATGGGGGATTACGCCATTTTTTTTTTATAATTTCATCTGAAAATATTAGGGAAACTAAGACTATTGATGAAAATCCGGTGAAAAAATTCCTATTAATAAGCGAGTTATGGTCTCCCGAATTTTGAAAAGATTGACGTGACGTCACATTTATGTGTTTTTATATCAAACTGTTTTCATCATGGACCTAAATGTTCTTGAAATATATGCTATTTTAAGTTATATTTACATAAAAATAAATGAATATTATAACACTGTATAAGTATACATACTTTATAATTACAGGTGTATTTAAATTATTAAGTTTAATGCAAGAAATTTATGTTAAAATAAAAACTGTTTGGAAACTGTATTACAGGAATGTTAGCCCCTCCTTTCGAATTTGAATTTCTTAACTTCCATTGGTAGTAATCCCACCTCCTAACACGCTATTTGTAATGCATGTATAGGCGGTTTCTCGGTCGCCAATCAAAATATTTTCATATTAGCGTCGAAGCGTTATAACAAAAAACCCTTTATTTCCGAAATATCTCAATTATACCATTTCATTTTTTTATTAATATTCGTTGCTCAGCATATACATTCGTATTTTTTTACTATTTTCCTTTAATTCGATTGAGCCGTAATCCCCCATTACTTATTTTATTTAATTTTACTATTTTTTGTCCTACAATTTTTCGCAATTTATCTAATGAATTAGGTAAGTAATTGGATAATTGAAATATGTATTTAGTTAATTTCTTTTTTTATGTTTAGGTAGTTACTAAATGTAGTCATTTAATCTAATTTTGTATTTAATTACACTATAATTTGTTAGTACAAATTTTGAATATTGAACTAAATCAACTTAGATAATTTAGTGAAACATATTAGTAGGCTGAAAATTAAAGAATTTGTTTAGTTAATTTAACTACGATTTAGAAGGTTTTTTTTCTGTGAAAAGAGAAATAGGCCATAGGTTCCAATAATTACTTGTATGCTGATGATGGACAAATTTATATTCCGAAACGTCCAACTAATATCAATAAAATTATAAAATGACGTTACATCAATTATTGGAACCTATGGCCTACTTCTCTTTATGAAACATTCAACGTGTCAGTTCCCAAACTTCATTCAACAGAATATATTTTGGTTCAAACTTTTCATGTCCAATACATAACGATATAATTTAATTTCGACGGTGCGTAGGTAACTTTTAAGTAACTGCACGGTAACTGTAGATGGGTTATAAAATAAAATTAATTACAAGATATAACTTTTATTTTCTGTAACATTCCATGGAATATTATTTATAAGTAAAATATAAACAAATGTTTCATTTTAAACATAAAATTAATACATAAGCAATAGCAGTAGGTATCGTATAATTTAGTTATTTAGGCGTACAAGGGGTGTCTACGACCCCAAAATAATATTAGTTGGACCAGCACTATATATTACCTTAATAACATTTCACTTTATTACAAAACACTCAATAAATATTTTTTTCTTACAAATATTATATTATTACCGTAAAATATACTTCAGCTTAAATTAACATCAACAATAAAATAGTTTCGATAACAATTATATTTTAAACTAAATTAACTTTAAAAAATCTGTTGTGGCCAGCACAAGACCTTCCGTCAATTTGATGTATTTTGTACAAATCCCATAGCAAAAGTTCCTTGGAAAAGATTATATATATCATGTAAAATTGTAACACGAACACATACTATCTTCTACAAATTTCATACCAAAAGTTCTTTTGAAAAGATTCAATAAATCCAATAAAATTATAACATCAACATACACTATGTAAATTGCACTTGACACTTCCTTTTTTCTTCTTCAGCTTTTTCTATTTTATTAGGGGTCGCTGTTTCTTACTCTTCTCCTACACTCATTCCTGTCCAATGTATCTTCACACAGTTCTTCCTCTCTCAAGTCTTCTGCGCAACAGTCCTTCCATATTCTGTATGGCCTTCCTCATACTCCCGGCATTGAAAGCTCCAATCCTGAGGCGAGGCTGTAACTGCATGTTACTTGCAAGGAACTTATACCACTTTCTGATCCTATACTTTCCATCTATTGTTTTGCACTTTACACTGACATCTGTCAATTAGAATATTTTGAATATATCAGCTGTTTCCATGATAAATAGCAAAGCTGACACACACACACACTCACACACACACACAAACAAACATATATTGCTTACTCATTAAAAACTCACCACTGATTTTTTTGACCAAAGAGCTAAAGGTGACGAATGGTAAAATGAATCAGAATAATTGGACCACTATTAATTCTGTTAGGCATTGTATCAACTAACTTTGTACACTCCCATACTTGTTGCAATTTTACATTAAATTCGTTTACGGTGCGTGCCGGATTCTTACGCAGTTCCTCTTTTATTTTATACCAAATCGGCGACAAACCCGGACTACTTGAAATCCACTTCAGAGTAGGAATATTTTGATTTCTAAGCCAGGTTTATTGGGTTTTGTCGTCCTGCTGAAGAATGTAGCTCCCGTCGACGGACTGGCATAAAGTAATCGATGGTATAAAATATCTATCAGCGTTAACAGTACCATTTATAAAATTTAGCTTGCCCACGCCCCCTTCCAAATGTACAACCCCAAACCATAACGCTTGCAGGAAATTTCACTTTTTTAACCAAACAGTCTGTCTGATATATCTCGGAAGAAGTACGCAATACGCGTTTTCTACAATCTGCCAGGCAAACTTCAAATTTGGACTTATTACTCCAAATGACTGTGTGCAATTTTTCTTGCGTCCATTTTTTGGATCCTTAGCCCATTTCAATCTATTAAACTGTTTAAATTAAATATAATAATAATTAAACTGTTGCAATTTTATAAGCAAATACTTTTTTTTAGACTAGTGAAAAATCAAAATATGCATTTTCTCTGTAAAATTAATAGGTAAAGAGATATACCTAGCTAATTAATAATTTCAACATCGTACATCCTATGTCCAGTAAAAAAGTAGATACCCGGTATATTTTGCGCTTGAATAATATCGTTTTATAAGTATGAATATCTTTTATAAAAATGATAAAGTATTATACTTTTAAAAACTTCAGCGATGATCGACTGAGGAATGGATAAAGGTTCCCGAAGGAAAAATAATCGGACAAGCAGTCTTCAGTGAAATTATTTATTTCAAGCCGACGTTTTTAATAATACGTTAGTCTTTTTCGGGGCAAAAAAATTGTCTAATAACATGAGTTTTTAGTCGCAACCATCCATGAGGAACAATTAAAATAATCACGATGATCAACTCTGTGATTATTTTAATTGTTTCTCATGGATGGTTGCGACTAAAAACTCATGTTATTATTCAATTTCTTGCCCTGAAGAATACTAACGTATTAGTCGAAACGTCGGCTTGAAATAAATAATTTCACTGCAGACTGCTTGTCCGATTATTTTTCCTTCGGGAACCCCCATTATATTTTTAATTGTGTTATTGGAATATTCAATCCAAAAAATTATATTTTTTATATTTTCTTCTTTCATCCAATTCGCATTTTAATCTATCTATTATATTATCTCTCTTACTTTTGTTTATTAGATATTGTAGGGCGCCAATAGATCAAATCACCATAAGTAGATCATATTTTACAGTTTTAAGCCTTCCGATCACTTCTTTCAGTCAGATACCAACAAGAGTTGTCATCACCACATCCAATCACTTTACTTTAATATAAGCACCAATCAGAAACCACCAATCATTCAATTTGTTAATTAATCGTCTTCCTATCCCACAAATTATCTCCCCTAAGATTTATCTATCACATGTGCTATATGGCCATATATTGCAGAACAATACGTGATTACTTTGCGTGCGACGTGCGACATGTTAGCCCCCTATGACGGACGCCCATGCACGCGCAGTTTTCCACACAACGGCCATTGTGTTTGTGCACATGAAGCGGTGACAATACCGCACTAATACCTGAGTGATGACGAGATATTCCATGAGAATAGGATGGAATACCAGCTTTGTACATATGCACTGGTTTGTTTGAGTAATTGGGGTTGGTAATTGGAAAGGTTTGTGAATGAAAGAAAACTATTAGATAAACAAATAGAGCGGTTTGTTATGCACTCCGAAAAAGCTATTATTGTTTTTGGTGTTGGCGTATGTTTTTATAATATAAAAAAGTATCATGTCATTGAATAAATAAAGAAGAGTAATACAATCAACAAATTGTTAAAACAGCGTTCTCACTAAAACTACATTGGAGCACTTTTTGCTGCATATTGTTATTGGATCTGTCAAACATTGTTCTACAAATACAAATATCATCACATAGGTATAGTCTGGACCACAGATCACAGACACTACGAGTATTATAGATAGGAAACTGTAATGCTGCAAACCGGTACTATAAGTAAAGCGCCCCCTGGTCGTGAGAAGAACAAGTTTCATGTATAGGAGGCGGGAATTTTGAATTGATTCGAATTCAACAACTTAATACTTGGTAATAAATTTGAAGACAATGAGCCGATGTTGAAATTTATTTATATCAAGTACTAAGCTATTAAATTATATACGTTATATTTTATATTTATAATAAAATGAGTGAAATAGTAAATTAATAATACAAACTATTTAATTTGTTAAAGGTTTAATTTTTTAATAATTTTCTTTCTATTTAATATTCGGTGTTGAACATTTGTAAATAATTTTTGGAATTTGGAAATCAATGTAACGTCTGTAAAATATATCAACAATTAATACCGAGCTTACAAAATACTAATTATGTATCTAAGAACTAATAAAGTACACATATAATACACATCTGTCGCAATGAAGTCTGGAATTGCAGAAATTGATGCGCGGCATGATGTCTCTTTCACAAAAGTTTTTTCACATACATTATCTGATGATAAACTGTTTACTGTTTATATCACAAATAATCACAAACAACCACAAATAAATGTGTATATATCATAAATAAACAAAGCCACAACTAAATTCAAAAATATGTCAACCAATTCAATAACAATCGAGCTGTCAGTAAGCTGTCAATTTCAAATTTGAAATAAAATTTTATATACTAACGCCATCTAAACGGGGGAAGAAAAGTTATAATGTAGGCCCGCTTTGTCTAATAGGAGATTCCACCGCATGGTCTGGACGATATTACTTGGCGAGCTGAAGTAATAAAGGATTTCTCTGTGGTTACGGTAAAGGTATAAAAACCATAGGCGCGCCGGAAAAAAATAAATTTAATAAATGTACAAACAGTACAGAAAATAATTTATTTATTACATTAAAAAAAAAAAAAAAATAATACAACAATGTCAAGTACGAAATGCAAATAAAAAAATAAAATAAAATACATTATATGTATTGATATTATTCGTATAATAATCACATTGCATAATTTATATAAGGGTTTAAATCTTAGTCTTTAGGTTCAGATTATAATTACGAGCAGATTTTAGCTTATATTATAATGTACATTACAAGTTTACTACTAGCTACAAAATATAAATATTTGTCAATACGTTTACTTTACTAACATGTTATATGTAATATCTGAAATAAATATTCGAAAAATTGAATCATTTGTTGTAGATTTCTTATTGCGAGTAAGAAAATTTATGCACGCCTGTGTACAAAGAGAATTGCTTGAATATAAGTGTCATAAATCGTGCGGTTCGGAATGTTTTTCTTTGTGTTAGGCCATAAAAAGTTGTAAAATCACTATTTTACTTTTCACGCAGTGCGGTATCTAAGAAAAAGTATATATTTAACATACCGCATCGTAGGAATTGTGAATCGACCTGCATTCCTAAGGCTTGCCAAGATAAATCGTCCAGACTATAGGAACATTTCGTGTAAACAGAAGCAAAATAATCAGAGAATCATTTCAGTTTTGCTTCTGTTTCAAGGCTACAATTTGCTAAGACGAAAGAAAGTAGAACTATATCTTGAACAAAAACAAGCATGGGCATCCGTCAGGAGGGGGGAGCAAGAAGGGGCAGTTACCCCCCTCCCAAGAAAGTACTTATCTAGTCTTTTATTTCTACCATTAGTTTTGAAACTGCATAAATTACATTGCTACATTTTTAATATATAAGAAAATCTTTCTGAACTTAGTATTAAATAAATAAATACTTTAAAAAACTTGATTACAACAATGATTAAAATAATTGCAACAATGGCATTGTTTGATCACAGCAAATTGCTGCACTGTATATTTCCCTTTCGCCTCTTTGCGTCGCCCTCGTCAGTGTTGCCATATCGACGGACTTCCCTCTAGTATTATATGAATTAATTCAATATCTATGTTTATTATTTACGAAGTTATAAATAGTTTCACTAAAGACAGGCGAAAATTGAAATTTCGTTTAAATGAATAAGTAAATATCTTTATTTTATTCAATTTTGACGTTTTAAACTGTCATTATTAACTACATAACTACAACTATAAGTAACACTTTATTCACAAGTGAATTAAAAATTTTAAATCACTCTCACAAAATTTTAACTCACTCTGCAACAAATAATGCATTTAAAATAACATCATCAGGTACGAAAATAACACTTACCATAATATTTATCAGACATTATCAGCCATTTTCATTACTTTTCACGGCACAAATAGAGCATTTTAAATAGATGATTTGACTGACGTCTATCAGCGACGATTGTCATGCTCAGCCTACTAATTGATCAGTTTTTTATTTTGTCAAAATTAAATATTATAATGGTTTTTATTATTATATTGTCAAATTTGAATAAAATATTGTACAAACCACGTGAGCTAAGAATGTTTACTCACTCGAAGAAATTAACTCATTCGCCCTTACGTGCTCGTGAGCTAAACTTTCTTCTCATTAATAAACAGTACCGTAGCTCACTTGGTGCGTAAATATCTATTAAGTGATACTGATTAATGTACTTATATCAATAAAAAATAAATTGATTTAGAAATAATATTTATCAGTTTAAAATAAACCCAAGAAAATCAAAGTATCAATCTGTTTTCTTATCTATATTTTGTTCCTCCATTTGAAAAGTGCTTTCGAGGAACCAATCCATGCTTTAACATCCATTTACTGATGACCAAAGCAATTAATCGCTGGAAGCTTCAACCTCAACCGGTCCGTTTAAATCTCCCGCCCTTTCCTCTCGCTTGCTGCTGCCATCCATTAACGGATGCTGGAAGCTGTCTTGTTTAAAAAACAACACCCCATCCCACTACAATTATACACAACAGTGAGATGGGTATTAAGTTTATTTTTCTTCCTGATTTGGATGCTAGATGCTTCTAGTGATTGTATTAAAGTCAATGTTTAGAAGAACAGTCAATTGTGATGAGAATAAATAAACTCTGGGTTTAAATGTGTGTGGGAGATATTTACTAAGTGATAGTAAATATCTCCCACACACATTTAAACCCAGTTTTATTTACTAAGTGATATGAAACATGTGCCGGTGTAGTGGCCGTGTGCATTAAAGCGCTATGTCTCTACATGTTCAGATCGAATCTGAGGTTCCTCGGTTCGAATCTACCGGCCGGCTAAGTGCGTAGTCGTTAAAATGCCACAATATCAGGCATTAATCGCACTCGCATGCGATAACCCGACCAGTTGTCCATGTTAAAACATAGGTGGTGCTAGCTGTAGAAGGAGTATCTCCGCTGCCGCACTGGTTGCATAGCAATCAGTGGTCGTCGCACGGATTAAGTACACCGACTGCTCTAGTACTACGGTCACGAAACGAGTACCTATGGTACTTGAGGCCTTGGCCCTACAAGGGCTGTTGTGCCAAAGATGATATGAAACATGTTACTAATTAACATTATTAATACTATTAAAAGTAGATCACGTTTACTTAATATCGACGAGAAATTTCAAGTACAAAACTTTGTACATCATATTTTCTATACTTTAAATTTACGATGTAGTGATTCATTATTTTTTCAATAATATCTAAATGTATCCAAGCTTTTGAATCTTTTTGTTACATCGACCATCGAAAGTTTTTCAAGGCCTGTGTATAGGTAGAATTTAATAGTTATATTACCTATACTTAAAAATTTACTTAAAAAAAAATCGAACATTTTTAATCTGTATACTGATGCCCGGTTGCAAAAACTTTCATCATTTTATTGACTAGTTAACGGTTCATTAAAGCGAACAAATGCAACGCGATTTTTTAGCAGCAATGATGTAAACGTCATAAGAACAACGAAACTGATTCGAATTTGTTCATTTTGTTATTCCGCTAAGCGAACAAGGAATTGATGAACGTTCCCGCAACAGGGTATGAGTGTTTTTTTTTTCAACATCAGTGGATTTTATAAAGATAGTAGCTATACAAAGAGTATTTTATAAGGGTTGCCTGAAATTTTATTTTTATAATTATTGTAAAAGAATTTCTGGCAAATATGTGGACCAAGATATAGCAGAAGTAGAATATTAGTACGTTCTTGTTCCTACGAACATTTTGCGACCTAATAACAATGTTCGCTAACAAAAATTAATGTTCCATGAATATGCGGTAAACTTCAAAGAATTAAATGTTATTACAACATTCAAACTTGTAGATGTAGGATGTACGTCTTATAAGCAAAAAATCTATATTTGGTATTATAAAAGTTAGTACTTACAATGAGCCTGTTTCACATTTTTCAAAAAATATTTTAAATGAAAGTTTATGGAATGATTTTCTTAGAAATAATTTTTATTTTAATAATTTGTTATTTGTGGAAATAATTAAATAAAAAGATTGGCGTCCTGAAAAACTACCCCCCACTCCTGTGACGTAGAAGCACATACATTACATCATTAATAGCCAATAGGAAAATAGTTTTTCCATCACCTACGTTTATTCATATTATTTATATAAATAAACGTAGGCTAAAGTTTGTCACATGTTAATAACAAAATCTTTTAATTTGACATTTGACGCTGACATTGCTCAATGTAAATGAATAATAAAGTAATAATGGCTAATTCAAATTACACTCAAGCTAAATCGGACAATTAACCGAAGGTCGATAGCTGGATGATGGCTGAGTTTATATCAGAACGATTGTTTTACTGCTACCGAAATAAGGGGTGTTAAAGAGTTGAGGTAAAATAAAATATAAAAACTGAATTTATTATATAAATTGATAATATATTTTACTTTAAAGTTCTGGTCGTGATTCTTATTTGACACTTGTTTAACAACTTTGACAATACACTTGACACCTTAGAACCGCTGAAGATGTATGTACTCTGACGTCACATTCTGTTTCTGATCACGTGACTTATTCAAAATTTTATCCAAATTTCAAAAATTAATTGTAAAATATCTAAAGGATATTTCGTGATATTTTCAAATTTGAGGCTCTTTAAAAAACAATATCTTTTCAAATTTAATACTTAGAAGTCATATAAAAATTCTTGCAACAGCCCTATTACAGAAATAATTTTTCTGGAAGTTATTGTCCTGGCGAGGAAGTTTGGATCTTAAATATTAAAATTTGATGGTGATATTTTCATAAAATCTTTAAAGTCACTGCCATCTGCCATCTTTAACAAATCTAACAAAAAAGAAAACTTCTTTTCGTTTTCTTAAAATGTAGCGACCGTATTTTATTATTGTAGTGTGGACATCATCATGATATGTTAACTAATATTCTTCCCAACAATTAGTTACAAACTATGTTTAGGACATGGTCGAATATTTTGCAGGTACAACTTTTAAAAGCTCATTAAAACACTTGAATAATTTTGTTGAGCATCTGATTGCAACGTAATACAGGCTGGTCCACAACTCGACTTCTACAGCTTAAGGATGTATTCCATAGGTTATTTTAAGTCGATAATATCTTACACACTTATCACCGAAACTTAGTATTATATGAGTTATGAGCGATATTAAATTTAATAGAGCAGGTCATGATTGTTAAATTTAATATCGCTCATAACTCTAATACTGAATTGAAGGAATGCACCCTTAGTTGCGGGACATCTCTATATTTCAATTACAAGTTCATTGCCCTAGCCAGAGTGGCAACATATTGATATCAATGAGCCTGTTTCACATTTTTTAAAAGTATTTTAAATGAAAGTTTGTTATTCATAGTAATAACAAAAATAATAATAAATTATTCCTTCACTCCTGTGACGTCGGAGTACATACAGTACGTCATTCATAGCCAATAGATAAACAGTTGAGGGTATTTATATAAATAAAAGTACGCGATGGTTTTACGTCACATTCTGTTTTAGATCAGGTGACTTTTTTAAAAATATTACTCAAATTTCAATATTTAATTATAAATCATCTAATGGATATTTCATGAAATTTTCAAATTTGAGGCTCTTTAAAGAACAATTTCTTTTAAAATTCAATGCTAAGAAGTCAAATAAAAATTCTTGGAACAGCCCTATTGTGAATAGATTAGCAATTATACTGAAATCTATTTAGCGTTTTTTTGATTCACAGAGTCATATAACTAAATACCAATTAATCCCGCACTTATTACTCTATTTACGTGGGTAGGTTCAGACAATTTTTAAAAATGAATTAAATTATTGTCTGAGATCACGGAGTATAATATAACTACTATTAGAGGAGTTGCAACGAAGCAGCGGAAAGCGGCACACTATCCTATCACCGAGCGATGAGAGAGACAGAAGATCAGAGGCCTACGCAAGGCTGGCGATCATATAGTTTATTTGAAATCATGCATAATATTTCTCAAATAAAAAGACTTTCAGTCTATATTTTATTGGTTTTTTATGTAAAGGACAATATATAAATTAATTTTAAGACTTTAATAGTTCAGTTACATTCCTAGAGTACGATATTCATTTTTTTTTAAATATTGACGTTTCGATCTCTGTGTGTAATTTCTGTCATGTAAAAAAATCATAGCGATTCTAAAATACACATTTTAATTGAATGAGAGTTTCTATAGTATATTTATATACTTCATTTCACGAAAGAAAATAGTAACGGGAAGATAGTGAAGTGATTACAAAATCGGTTTAAAAGTAGCTTTACAGACAAGGAAAGTTAAATATAAGGTTGTAATAACAGTAATATTTTAAAAATTAATAATCAAGTAATTTAGCTTTTTATCGGAATTCTTTGCTTTTAGATTATAAGTTAATATTTATTTGATGGAAATATTGTCCCATTGTCATACAAATAAATTCATGAATTATGAAAAGAAATATTTCAGATGATAATTTTACAAAACAGTTGAGACTGTTTCTTATATAATTACAACTTTTTGAGCATTAATATTCATATTTTTATTTATTAAATTAATGCCTTGGCATACATTTAATATTTCTAATTCTTCTAAAATTTTAGAAATTTATTTGATAAAACTATTTTTTTACCTTATTAAATATTAGTTCCGTAAATAAAAATTTTCACATTTAAAGATTCCGTAATTAATAATTGTTTTTCAATTACTGGAACTTCTTTAATAGAAAATATTAATTTTAAATATCCTAGACATGGTTTGCCATTATTTGTTGTTTTGCTCAAGGACCAAAGTTCCTTAGGTAGTGTAATTACATTTTCATTTTTCAAAATTAAATTAAAAAGTGAAGGAGACGTCGTTGGAGCTTCCAAATTTGTTTCTAAAAAATATAGATATCATTTCGATACTACATTTTTTTACAATAAATATACTCAAATACCTGTTAATAAAGATTGATTATTATCGTCATCGGTATTACTGTTACCTAGCATGGTAGACACAGCTAGGATAGGGAAACTCCACTGCGTTGCACAGGCGTGCCTGACATGGACAAAAAAATTGAATTTACATCTTTGATAACCGAAGGAACTTAATTTAAAGATGAACGTCTACTATGTATTTTTTTTTAAGTGGACCTGACAGCCAGGATCATATGCCATCCTGATTCGCCCGTCTTCGACGTACGGAACATTAATTAAAAATAAGTTTGTCGAATTAATTGTCAAACCTCACCTCTAATTGATATGACTCGTAAGCAACTTTAATTTTTCTACATAATCCCGTACCAAATTTATTTATAAGAAGTATGAACAATTTCTCCAAATATCTAAAAGTTTGCTTCAACAAAAATGGACGACATCTAACTGATGTGATTTTTGGCAACTGATTATTTTTTTATCTTATGTTTCGTTGCGTATTCGCAAATGGCAATGTACCAGTAATATATGAAAACAATAAATTTTGAAATTCGTTCGAAAATAAGTGTGTGACAGTCTTTTCAAGAACACCATACCTCTCTGCTGGACCTTGTCTACTTTGTAGACTGTTTCTATTAGCAACGGTCTGCAAAGAGTTTTGGCCTGCAATTATTTACTTATTGTAACTAAATGTAATTCGAAAAACCTTTTTTTTTGTCGTAGAAAATTTTTTAAAAAAACGTAATCTGCTCGTAATATCCATTGAAAATTATTATTATTTACCATTTATGTTTTAATGTACAAATATCTTCGGTTAATACTTCCGCGGTGTACAAAATACAATTATTACAATGATCGTGCTTAATTTGTCCGTTGTCGTCAACTTGTTAGGTACGAGTAGCTCGACGCAAGAGTAATATGCATATTCATTTGCTGTGTTTCGAATAGATATCCTATATCCTTGTTTTATACAAAGCTGACATCCAGCAAAAACAAACTAAGTGTTACCAACTCAATTCTATGAAGTTGTTCTTGTTATTGCATTTAATACAAAACATTATGTTGCTATTATGTAGAAAATGGTCGCTGCAGCTACAGATTTTTAGCTGTAGTCCATTTAATTGAATCTCATGAAGTCTCCTACAATACAAAATCCAAGATTACAACAAATATTAGGAATGATTTTTGTGAAACATTCATGGACTTCAACGGGATTTAAACCCAGGACTTTCCTATTGCAATGAATGCTCTATCAACTGAGCTATAAAATCTCTCTCTGATGATATATTGCAACTGGTGCCTATGGATTCTTTTATTTGGTAACCTTTTTCCCCTGAGTATAAACCACGACAGAGAGTTTCTTTAGAAAAGTGGTCCTTGAACAGTTCAATGAAGGCCTCTCGACTTTACAAGATATAAACTGCAAATATTTAGATCTCTGAAATATATTGCAACTGGTTGCTATAAATTATTTTATTTGGTAACCTTTTTCACCTGACTCTTGTTTTGAGCCATCCATATACCACGACAGAGAGTTTCTTTAGAAGAATGAAGTACTAAGAAAACACTCGCCATGTTTCACAAGATTTCAGCGTCTGAATCAACCTTTTGGCCAGCATCAGACGCCGGCCGTGCTCAGTTAGTAACCATAGACGCGTTTCGCTATTGTACTATTTTATTTAGAAGAATAATTCTCCTACTGTTAAATGAATGTCTCTCAATTTCATAGAATATGTACTAGCGATGAACCGATAAGTGTCGCTCTTAGGTTTTAGCTGAGTATTTTGTTCACATTTCATTTGACAAGTATGACGTAAACATACCAATCATCTTATAAAAAAAATACGTTTCTATAGTGATAACGGTACCGTTTGATAACAGACGAGTTACAGAATCTCACCCCAGTTTTGAGGGTTTCGACTACCGCTATATGTATACCGTGAGTATTTTTTAACGTGAAACATTGGGTTTGTCATAACCATGATTACGACTTAACATTTGATTGACAGCGATGTATTTGCCCGTTCCATTTAAAATGAAACATAGGGAACGAATTTGACATTTGATAAGACGCCAATAGAGGTTAATTTTGTTTAAATAATTATATCTGCATTCTAAATTAAAATTAGTTGTAGAAAAAATATAGTGTGCACCTTGTGCCCGAGTGGTTTTCTGACTCTGCTAAATTTCTTACAATATGTAAATATAATACTTGTGTCAAATTCATTCCCCATGTGTCATTTTAAATGAGATAGACAAATACATTGCTGTCAATTAAATGTCAAATCAAAACTTATAGGAAAGTTCAACGGTTATCTGTCATATTGACGAGGTGTCATTGGAGGTTAATTTTGTTTAAATAATTATACCTGTTTTCAAAAAATTAAATTTAGATGTAGAAAAAATACTATGTGCACCTTGTACTCGAAATACGAGTATGTTTAGTGCTCTCGAGTGGTTTTCTGACTCCGCTAAATTTCTTACAATATTTAATATAATACTTCCACTGAAATATATAGTAACTGGAATGCGCGTACGAACCGTGACTGTGAAGCATATTGAAAGCCTGCTGCTGGAGTAGTCGGCAAACATCGAGACAGTTCGTGAGTAGACGGAAATTATTTCGTGTGGCGCATGTTTAAATAAATGAAGCATAATATGAAAACAAAGCGATCAGCTATGATACGAGTTATTCGGCTAGGTTCGGTTCGGCACCACCGTGCGCGAACAGGACCAGCCGTTATTGTTCAATGAGGCTTCAGTGCAGCGTACGCTGATAGGTAGAGTATGCGAGTTCCAGTTAGTATACATTTCAGTGAATACTTCTGTCAGATTTGTTCCCTATGTTTCATTTCAAATGGAACGGGCAAATACATTGCTGTCAATCAAATATCAAGTCATAACCAGGGATATGACAAACCCAATGTTTCACGTTAAAAATACTCTCGGTATATATATTATAACTATGGTGTAAACATACAATAACCACATTTTTGGTAGTTAAGATTTGGTTGGATCACAATGTAATGTCACGGTGTAAACCAGGCCTATGCTCTTTAGGCAATTAAGAATTATTTGTTGTCATTCGTTTAATTTTTCCATTTCTAATTCCCTCTGAACAAACAAACAGTTCCTTCCCCTAGATACGCCCGACGTCACAATGCAGACGATAGCAAACCATTCCACAGACAAACAAACATATGTTCATCAATTCCAGCAAGCGTATAATACAACACACACGACATACATCTTGTGTGCGTATATGTGAGTTTATTCGTGTGTAGTGACCCTTCGCTTTAATCTAGTCGATGTTTTGCAGTTTTTTTCTTGTCGGTATTTTAATTGGACTCACCGCTCGAGATAGAATATTTTTTACATGATAATATTTACGTTTGAAAAAATTTCACGCAAACGAAGTTATAAATTTGTTCAGATTATTTATTTACGGAATAATAAATAAATATTTAATACAGATTTCCATTATATTTTTACCTCTCGCTAAGTGCCGTATTGGAATCATGCTAAAAATCGCATAACCAGATTTTTGTGGATAAGCACGTTTTAAGGTCCCTAGAATCCGATTATTACATTTTTACAATGATATATATTTGTGTGTGTGTGTGTGTGTGTGTGTGTGTGTTTTTTTTGTTTAATATCTTTATTACAGCATGCTCCATTTATAAAAATATTACATGCTTTAAATATACATAACAAATAACTTAAATACTTCAACTTACAAAATTGTTATACAAAACTTAATTACTACTAACAAAACATCTTAAAACATTATTCAACTAAACTACTAAAATCTAAACTGTTAACGAAAGACATAAAATATTTCAAAAATTTATCAACTAAATCAGTGTGATCGCAGGGCCAACTTCCACCTCTTCTCACAATTGAATTTCGAAGTGTTTGACGTTCTCTTCTTAGTAGTGGGCATTCAAAAATAAGATGATTTATAGTTTGATCATCAAAACCGCACTTACACGCTGCGTCATCAGTTATTTTATATTTAAAAAGATAACTTTTAATTTTCCCATGTCCACTTAATAAAACTGTTAATTTTGAGGAATATGGAAGTTTCAATTTTAATCTGATATATAAATTTGGGAAAAACAATTTTGTTATGGCACCTTTAGCACTTTCATTCCATTGAGTTTGCCATTTACTTTCACTCTCTATTCTTTCTTCTCTAACCACTAATCTTTTTAAAGCGAAACCATTCATTATGTTATACTCACTTCTGTTTGCATATTCTTTAATTTTGTTGTAAATCCTGAAATTTTCTTCTAATTTAATTATAATAGGAATGTTACCTGTTAACACACAAGACGAAACATGAGAAATAGTTCTATAGCCCTTCAAAATTTTGATGTTCATTAAACGTTGTACTTTTCTAATTAATTTTTTATTTGATTCTTTTTCTAAAGATATCCATACCGGTAACCCATATGACAAAACAGGTACTATTGCACCCTTATACAGTGTGTCCCATTTAGAGGTGCCACCATTGGGATTTCGAGAACTATAAGAGATACGATGTCGGTTAAATGGAACTTTTTGTGCGCCTTTGGGAGGCCATCTCAGATGTGCTTTTGTTTTTCCAAAAATTCTCATAGGGCACTATATAATGACGAAAAACTGAATATTGTTGATTTTTTCTTTTTCAAATAACTTCTAAACTATTAGTAATTGAAAAAAACGTTTTAAATACAAAAGATAGATATTTTTATTAACTAACCAGTGGCGTACGAAATAAATTTTTATATCCGTAAATTTTCGAGATATAACACAAACTTATATTTTTTTAAATAGAACCCATATCTGATTTTAGTCTCAAAAAAATCATTATTTTTTTCTCTTTTCAACGATGTAAGTGTTATTAAGTTTTATATTTGTTTTGCCTTCAAATTTATTATTTTTTCCTTATTTTGTATTAAATTTATAATTATTTTGAAAATATTGGTAGATTTCTATTTAGAAATACTCCTTGTATTTAAATAATTTATTTCGTTAGAAAATTTTGCTCAAAACTCGTATCAACCTAATTTTTATAATGTTTTGTATCTGGTCGCCCTTGGCACATTAGTGTAATTTGTAATTATGAGTCTAGAATGAAAACATTAAGTAATAAATGCATAAAACAAATTATTTCGATCAAATACAATATAATTAATAAAAATAATAATGTTTTTTTGGGAAATAATAAGAAAGTTCAGGAAAATAAAGAGAAAAATTTAATTTTAGGAGCAAAACAAATATAAGATATAATAACCCTTACATCATTGAAAAGAGAAAAAAATAATGATTTTTTTGAGACTGAAATCAGATATGGGTTCCATTTAAAAAAATATAAGTTTGTGTTATATCTCGAAAATTTACGGACATAAAAATTTATTTCATACGCCACTAATTGGCTAATAAAAATGTCTATCTTTTATATTTGAAACGTTTTTCTTAATTACTAATAGTTTAGACGTTACTTGAAAAAGAAAAAATCAACAATACTCAGTTTTTCGTCATTATCTAGTGCCCTATGAGAATTTTTGGAAAAACAAAAGCACATCTGAGATGGCCTCCCAAAGGCGCACAAAAAGTTCCATTTAACCGACATTGTATCTCTTATAGTTCTCGAGATCCCAATGGTGGCACCTCTAATTGGGACACACTGTATATTATATATATATATATGTGTGTGTGTGTGTGTGTGTGTGTGTGTGTGTGTGTGTGTGTGTGTGTGTGTGTGTGTGTGTGTGTGTGTGTGTGTGTGTGTGTGTGTGTGTGTGTGTGTGTGTGTGTGTGTGTGTGTGTGTGTGTGTGTGTGTGTGTGTGTGTGTGTGTGTGTGTGTGTGTGTGTGTGTGTGTGTGTGTGTGTGTGTGTGTGTGTGTGTGTGTGTGTGTGTGTGTGTGTGTGTGTGTGTGTGTGTGTGTGTGTGTGTGTGTGTGTGTGTGTGTGTGTGTGTGTGTGTGTGTGTGTGTGTGTGTGTGTGTGTGTGTGTGTGTGTGTGTGTGTGTGTGTGTGTGTGTGTGTGTGTGTGTGTGTGTGTGTGTGTGTGTGTGTGTGTGTGTGTGTGTGTGTGTGTGTGTGTGTGTGTGTGTGTGTGTGTGTGTGTGTGTGTGTGTGTGTGTGTGTGTGTGTGTGTGTGTGTGTGTGTGTGTGTGTGTGTGGCCACGGTTTCTCAAATACTATAAGACTTAAAAAATATTTAACTGCAGTTTCCTCAATCTGACATTCCTGGGAATATTTGGTAACAATTGGATAACTGGAAGTAACAGTTTCTTTTAAAAAATCTTTTAAATATTATTTTTTAAAATTTCTGTTAGTAATATTAAAGAATATAAATATCTCTATCGAATACATTTAAATTTTTTATTACCTATATCCTCTATGGAGTTAAAGATAGAGACATATAAATATATAAAATAATAAGTTGTAATTTTTTCTCGCAGCCCATGGAAAATAAGTGGAAAAATTAAAATGTTTGTAATTGACAGATTAATGTGAGTGTCAAAAAGCCAGAGATTACTGAAGACTTTTTTCTGGGAAGTACATTTAATATTTCTTATTGTATTATTAATTAAATATGTATAATTACATATACCCTTCAGAAATACCGCCAATCTCATCAATGAATTGGAAGAATCTCGAACATGGAAGAATAAGAGTGAATAGAATGAATTAAAAAATATAAAGAAGATACGTGTTTTTGTGTGTACCAGAAATGTTAAATATGTAGAATACTTATATAGCCTAATACGGAAATGGCGAGAGGTCTTGTGCTGGCCACTACAGATTTTTTATTTTTATAACAAATTAATAATATCCGAATATAATTTAGTGACAATTTATCGTTTTATGGCGATCATGTGAGTTTAAAAAAATAACTTAACTCTTCATATATTACTAAATTTGTTCATTCCTCAAATATTCTGATGTATGCTAACGATATCAAATTGTTTAAGGCAATTTATACAATTAACGACTGCGTAGAACAAGTTACCCTTCAATATAGATAAATGTAGAATAATGACATACTCTAGAAAAAAAACAGCTTATATTGTATCAACATCAGATGAATAATCAGTCATTACAAAGAATCACTGAATGTAAGGACCTAGGTGTTAAGTTTGATACTAAATTAGAATTTGTTAAACATATTCAATCTACGGTTGCTTTATCATATCGGAATCTGAATTTTGTAATTCGAACATCAAAACAATTTAAGAATTTGACAACTATTATTATGTTATATAATTGTTATGTACGTCCTAATCTAGAGTACTGTTGTCAGGTATGGTCTCCTTTTTATGCAATTTGGAAACATGCCATTGAAGGCGTGCAAAAGAGATTTGTTAAATACTGCTGGTTTAAAAAACATAAAGTTTAAAATCATTACTTGCATTATGAGATTGGTCTGAAAACTTTCAATCTTATTTCTCTTGAAAACAGACGAAATATTTTAAGCATTTTATTTTTATACAAAATAATTCATAATGTAATTGATGGTAGTAAACTTTTGTACAATGTTAATCTCTTTGTGCCTAGAATTAATAGTAGATATCATCCTACTTTCTACATAAAGTTCTCTATTTCAAATTTTTACCTTAATGCGCCGTGTATGACATTTAATAATCTTGATCTTAATGTAGATATTTTCTCTGACAATTTTAATTTTTTCAGAAAAAAGATTACCGAATATTTTTCAATTAATTAAATTATAAGCAGTGTAAGCAATGTAAAGGACACAACACATATTATGTTTATTTTATATATATTGGGATACAAACTGTTAATTTGTAATTTGCTCTATTTGTTTTTATACCCCCTCTGTAATTGGGATTTTAAATCCTGTAGAATGGTGTAAATAAATAAATAAATAAATAAATAAATAAATAAAATTGTGTGCTAGAATTCCAACCGGTCATATAACGTATTCATCCATGATCCATGTGCCTCGATAATAATAGACCTTACATATCATACTCTCCCTAAGAAAAGTGTTCAATTCTCCAATTTAAATCTGCCATCTTCTCCTTACTCTTCGTTCCACCTGATCAGTTTTGAATCGGAGTTGGAGCACCTGGGGCTGTGTTCAACCTCAGCTGTTACGGCGTGGAAGCGGAGCGTCTCTGTCTCTCGTTGTTTACTCGACGGTCGGCGTTGGTACGCATCAGTCTCCACTCGGACTCGGCCAACCTGCGGGGAATTACCGCTTCCGTGCGCCACATCAAAGACCCGTAATGGGACCCGATCATCCGATCCATGCATGAGTAGCTGATCAGATGGTGGATCCCGCAGATGGGGAAAGAGATAGTAAAGAGTGTACGAGATGAAATGATGATATGTAAATAGTTGTAATACAAGTAGTAAATAGAAATTTTAAATCTTGGTGGCACATCCCGTAATGAGTACTAAGCCAACCGTAATTTTATATTTATTTTCACACCACCAGTAACGTTTAGTCCGGGACATGAAAGATGAACTGTGAAAAATATGTTACCACAAATCACTGTTTAATATATGCGCTCCGTTTAAATCCATAAGAAATACAATATAATTTACTTTCCGCATACCTAATACAACAATTGCCTAAATAAGTTTTAAAGCTTCGCAGCTTTTCTTACGTTGGGCGAGTTTCTTCATTCAGCAACAATTAATGCGCTGAATTCCATCAGCAATTGAAAATGACGTCACAATGAATAGCTGATGGATCCGATGGATAGCCGCTGCGACCGAATAAAGAAACGGGTTGCTGAAAATTGCGATGAATCTCCTAACCTTAAATATCAACTGACAGTTAACCACCAATTAACAGATATGGAAAGTTTTATAGTTAAAAGTGTGTCGCTGTATTGCATCATCAGATTCCTCATCGAACAATGAAGAATCTGACAGCACTATCAGCAGTGATATGGAATTCATAATTATAATAAAAATTATCTACATCTATAACCATCTACTTTTCGTTGTGAACGAGATATGTTTTTTTTTTTTTGTATTTGAATCATGTGTTTTTCTTTCCATAATCTTACACCTGCACCCATGAAACAAACGCAAATGTCAAAAATATAACCTAAAAATATTTCGTTAGACCCCCCAATCTATCGGAAATCGTAAAATCTGTCGGTAATCAAAGCCGATGCATGCGATGAATTTAAGATGGGCACTACTCATCAGTGAATAAAAAAATAAACTCGTATATTGGCAGTTGATCTTTGCAATTGCTGTTCGTATTAGTTCTTGTCTTGTTTACACCTGCTTCGTGGCGAGTCGCCTGGATCCAGCCAGTGAAACTCTGGTTGAAGATTGGTTGGATTCTCTCTCGGTTCATAAGCGTACATAAATGAGTTAGAAGCACAAAGTTACTGTAATAATTATTATTTGACGGCGTATCACGATATGGGAATTTCTTTCCCTTACTCCTCAGGTCAAGATTGATGTCCCGCACTGTAAATGCAACTTACTTCCATAGCAACATGAATCGTATCGTGAAGCCTCCTTCACAGCTCCGAAAATAAAAATAAAAATAAAATTATATATAAAAACAAAAATAACGATATAAATAATAGATTCGTATGAAAGTGTTCACAGCTGTCAAAAATAAAATTAAGCATTAGACATAATCACAAGGATTTGCAAATGTTAAATATTTTACACAAAAATAAGCACATATATAATAAGTGTCTTTTGAGCTGTCAATTTACGTTGAGGCAAAAGAATTTCAATTTAAATATAATTTTAAAAGCTGTCTTAAGACAAAGGTTCGCATACATAACTGTGTTGAGAGCTTTAGAAGATATGAAGTTGTTATTATTGCTTGTTAATTATGATTATGAATATATTAAATGACAGTTGATGTTTTATTTTCAAAGCTGTGAACACCAATCATAAAGTCTTATTTATAAATTTATTTATATTTCTTATTTTCGTAGCTGTGAATAAGCCTTTATCAAATTTATTATTTGGTTAATATTGTCAATGGAGTGTCATAGAAAATAACATTCCTACTAGTAGGGTAATTATGAAAATTATACTAATTTTATACACGTATTTAATATTTATTTTTCAGTTATTTAGTTGCCAAGCAACGGGAAAAACTAACTATAAAAAGTTGCAAATGTATAAATCTGATTTGTCAAGTGGCCCATATTTTACAAATATTTTAACCTGGGGGAACCGGGTTCGATCCCGACAGACGCCAAATATTTCCAATTTTATATGGCACAAAAGTGACCCCTATGGTGCACTCTCCACACCAGCTATGAGTGCCCGTGAGTGAGTGCCCGTGAGATGACGCCTGGTAAGCGCCCAGACGGTAAAATATATCGTCATCATTACCGATGTCTACATGTGTTGTAGATACTGGCACACTCAGAAATGGATAATATGCCGTGATGATATATTTATTTATTTATATGTTACGCGAAATAAGTACGACAACTATTTTCGGTCGGGAACATGAACAGTTCATACCTCGTCGAATGTTAGAAAGTAATTATATTCTTTGTAGCTTGAATAACTATTATGTAAATAACAATAATTAAAATTATTTTCAAGTATTTCATTTAGTCAATTTTTTGCGTTTTTAGTTTAAATTTCAAATAAACGATGTAGAGATTCCCACTAATGTTTCTCGGAAGATGAATGGATTATGGCTGTCAGTTATTTACTTTGTCTAGATTATTTTTATTTTTATAAATTTGAAAGAAAATTATTTTAAATTGATATTGTAGATAATGTTGTTTGCAGATTAAAATATCGTTAGAGTTACTTACTTACGTCACAACTGCTTAATTTAAAATATGAAGTAGAAAAAAATTTAAGTGGCCTTTATATAACCTTTAAGGACCGTTTTCATAATAAACTTTACCTTTACTTTAGCACTTTAAATTAAAATTAAAGTTGTGTTTGTAAAAATAACTTTTGTTATTTACCAAGCACTGTAGCATTACTTTAAAATAAAATCTTAAAATAATTTTAATTTAAGTAACGAAATACAAACTGCTACTAATGTGATGGTGTTTACAAATTAATTAATACTTGTCATTTGTACTTGACACACCACAAATGAATTCATTCAAGTTTCAATTAAACAAAGTAAATGGATGTAATTTTTAATTGCAGGTCATGCACAGTAGTTTTTATCTATTGCAATGTTTACGACTATTTAACACGATTCGCATAGCTTTACAAAGGACAAAAACAGTTACAGATCCGTTGAGTATACACATACGCAATTAATTACAATGTTCTAATTATTTTCCTGTTGTTTAAATGATAAAGAACATATTTTAATTTAGATTTTAATCTGCTTTGTTACGAATGATGTTCTGCATGTCATTTGGCACGCCTTACTGAAATAATTTTATTTCATATTTTAGTGACAATGCGGATAAACCATACGAATATATAACTTTTCACGAACGTGTTTTATTGGCGTAAAACTTTAAGTTTTATTTAATTGTCGGATATGTTTTTAGTCGTCTCGTTTGTTAAAATAAAATAATTGCGGTTATCAAATTTATAGTTTTGGACGAAACCATATCATAAAAAAAAACATATCTGCGACGTCTATTATTTTAAAAATAAATAAAACTGTGTTCAATTATCGAAAAACAAAATTTCATGCAATAAAAATACGAAATATCGTTTTCATATCTATTATTAAACATTGATTTGTAATCAGTTTCAGCAGTTATCAAAGCAATGAAATGAAATTAATTTGGGATTCATAAACTTGTGCAAATAAATTAATGTCTAATAACTAGATCAGTTTAAAATTATACTAAATAAACAATATACGCGTACGGTTCAATTGATGTAATTTATGATTTCGGAACGAGCGTTTATTCTACCAATAAAAACAGGATTATCTATTTGAATCATTCATACTATTATAAAATATGTTTCATGTCACTAGTACATAAATTGTTAATAATTAATTACTTTTGCACGTATAAATCTATTCGCACTATCTGTTTCTATATTTCTGTAATAATCATAAAATAAAAAATCTGTTGTGGCCAGCACAAGACCTCTCGCCATTTCCATATTAGGCTATATATGTATTGAATTGCACTTCCCTTTCAAACCGTCGTTTTATAACAAAAAAATACAGAACTTTACCCAAATACTGTTTTTATTGTATTTAACACGTCTTCTGCACACTTATAATTCTAATTATATCTATTTTTCATTGTATGAGGAAGTTTCTAAATGTCAGAGATTCTTCCAATTCATTAACCAGATTGGCGGTATTTCTGATGGATATATGCATTTTACCTATAATTTCAAATATTTAATTAATAAAACAATAAGAAAGATTAAATATACTTCCCAGAAAAAGCTATCAGAATGTTACTAAAATTGTTGATTTTTGACACTGACATGTGTCATTTAAAAACTATGTTATAAACATTGGAATTTGTCAACTGGTTTCCTTAGTGCCTTGGCCTCTGCGATTAAATTACTTTATATATTATAGTGTCTTTATCTCTAAATCTATACAAGATATAATAAAAATTTTAAGTGTATTAGATGGACAATTTTATGTTCTTCAATATTTAATAACAAAAATTTCCAAAAAATTATATTTAGAATAATTTTTCTCAGAAACTACTACTTTCGGTTGTTCAATTGTTACCAAAACCTTTTCAGCTCTTCCCAGGAATGTCAGATTGAGGAATCCATAGTTAAAGAATTCTTAAGTCTTATGGTTTTTGAAGAATCGTGTCTACAATATCCAGACATATACACATACACACATACACACATACATACATACACACATCCACACATCCACACACACACACACACACACACACACACACACACCATTTTAAAAATGTTATAATCGGAATCTAGGGACCTTAAATCGTGCTTATTCACTGAAATCTGGATATGCGAATTTTAGCATGAATCCAATACCTCTCTTAGCGAGAGGTAAAAATATATTTACATCACATCTATGTAAATCTGAACACACAATAATTAAAATTTTCTTTCTTCATATATTCCAAAAAGAATTAACTCTATAGTTCAAGAAGCGTTAGCACTCTACCACAGAATATATTCATGACTAACGTCAACAGAAGCGACACTGTTGTATGTATTGAGTATTGCCGTCCGTGGGCTCATAGCTATGTGTACGTGAACTTAGACCAGGGAGAGGTAACGCAAGGAGATTGGGCGTACTCCAGTACGCCCGGCTATGCCAGTGCCAGTGACGGAGTAATGGCGTTCGTGTGTAGATTAGAGAGGTTCGGCGCAAGAATATTACGACTACCAGACTAGACTACTAGATATAATGCCGGGTGCTATATATATGTAGGGTCAGGGTTGAAATGAGAGTGGTCGACCTGAGCGCGGGACGATCAAGTGGCTCGGCGGTAGAAGATAGACAGTCGAGAGTTGTTCTTGTCAAAATATTAATCTGTCTCTCTATTACATTTTTAGTTTATTTTGTAATAATTGCAGTACAATAAATATTAGAAGCATTAAATACATTTTACTGAATTATTTGCGAAGTAAACCCTACATATATATATATATACAGTGTGAACACTGAAAACCGTGACATAGGCGTTTACCATGGGAAAACAGTTTTTTTCAAATATTATCTGTCCCGCAAGAGTATAGTGGGAGTTTTTGATATGGTTAGAAAGATTATTTAATTTGGCATCGAAGAGTATCTAAATACTCCTAATTTAATGCCTTATTATTGAAATATTTACGAAAGTATAATCCTACTTGACAGTTATTACTTATAATTTACTAAAAACAGTAATCATGGAAACGTATTCGGTAGCTGACTTGGTTAAATCAAGGCTCCATGATAATTTTTCACTAGTTCAAATCCCTCCCGGTTCAAGTTAATAATTTTATTATTTTTATATTTATTTTGTACAATGTATTATTAAATAAATTACAAAATTAAAACAAATAAAGTTTGGTACATCAAGTATTTTATTGACTGAATGTACAAGAAGTGAAACAAATATGTAAATTTAAGCCAAATAAATAATTAAGTTTAGTTTTATGTTCGTCATTAACGCAACCGGTTTTTTCAAATTTTAAAATGATTCGTCTAGTTCGTTCATGGGATGCAATTTGTCTATCAGGATATATACTAGCAAAAAAGTCTCGAATTTCTCGTAAACTCATCCCTTGATTGTAAAATTTAATTATACTATTTTTTTCTTCTAATGAAAAATCCATTGGAAAAATAAATAAAAGTCTAACACAGGACAAACCTGTGTGAGAGTTTATTTATTATTGATTACTTTTTGTTTTTTGCTTAATACTATTAAGAGTGATATAACAAAGAAATATTATAGTAAATTCAAGAAAATACTTGACGTACCAAAAAGTTATTTGTTTTAATTTGGTAATTTATTTAATAATACATTGTACAGAATAAATATAAAAATAATAAAAATATTAACTTGAACCGGGAGGGATTTGAACTAGTGAAAAAATAACATGGAGCCTTGATTTAACCAAGTCAGCTACCGAATACGTTTCCATGATTACTATTTTCAGTAAATTATAAGTAATAACTGTCAAGTAGGATTATACTTTCGTAAATATTTCAATAATAAGGCATTAAATTAGGAGTATTTAGATACTCTTCGATGCCGAATTAAATAATCTTTCTAACCATATCAAAAACTCCCACTATACTCTTGCGGGACAGATAATATTTGAAAAAAACTGTTTTCCCATGGTAAACGCCTATGTCTCGGTTTTCAATGTTCACACTGTATATATATATATATATATATATATATATATATATATATATATATATATATATATATATATATATATATAGTTGCGTAAAAGGCATTAAAGGTTTAAGTTTTATAGTTATTAACATTGATATTAACGTGAATAATCTTTCCTGCTAGACACCTAGGCAGATACGTACGCCTAATCTAGAGTGCAAAATTGCGTAAAGCGAGCCTGTTGAAGGTGACCAATCTGAAATACACACGTATAGGGTAGTGTCGTACCAGTGGCTCTACCGTCTACTTTAATATTCTTGGGAAATATAAATTTTGATTATAATAATACAATCTTTTAGTATGGGTAGGTATATTAATTTAAACCTACATTTCGGCCGCGTACACTGCTGCCTTTTTCACAAAAAACAACATAAATGACATAAATAAATAGTTACAGAACAACCGCAACAAGTAACCGAAGTATTTCAAAAAAAATACATACAATATAATGAATGTTATTTGGTAATTATGAAATTTACTAGGCAAGATCACAGAAAACAACTAGCTTGCTTTATAAGTTCCGTCGATGAACTTCCTTCTTTTATCTTATTTCCCTGTAACAGTCTGTTGTTTGTTTCACCAGTTTCTGAAACTGACAAGTAACTGAAATACGTATGAAAATATTTTGCTAATGTTAGAAATTTGACTGAAATTTACCTCAAACTCGAAACTTTTAATGAGGGAAACAAGACAAGAATCTTCATTCTATTGAAAACAAGATGTAGGTATTGTTTGGAAAATATTGTTTCAAGGCAAAATATACCTACACCTTCTGCCTTCTGTATTCATCATTAACTGCGTAAACAAATAATTAGCTGAAGAACTTTTCTTGTTATAAAAAAACAAAAATTGGGACAAGAATTTTCAATATTTAATTTATGCATAATATGTATTGATTAATAATTGGGTCCTTATTGTTTATATACTCTGTTAAATTTTTCAAAACTCTTTCAGTGTTTCAATTTAGAAAATAGCGTTGGTTTGGAGAGGGATATGATTTCTACCCTCTGATTCTATAGCATAGCTGGCTGATTTATGAAAGTTAATCTCATCAAATAAGGGCACTTCCGGTTGACCAATTACAGTTGACTCTCTATAAATCGAATTCGGAGGAATTATAATTTGTTCGAATTAGAGAGAATTCGAACTAGAGAGAGTAAAAGATAATTCAGTGAATATTTGTATAAATTACAAAGAGTATGTATATGCAATGGAAAACAACGTTTATACAGTTAATATAACAAAAAAAAACATTTTTTTTAGAAAATTGAGATGTACATATTTAGTAAATATACGAATTGAAACATTACAGCGTCCTAAACAAACCAATTTTAATTATCTAAATCTAAATTCGATTTATAGAGAGGCGAAGTTCATTGAAATTGATGGCAAATACCCAAAATTTAATTCGATTAAAGGAAATTTCGAATTAAAAAATTCGATGTAAAGAATAAGTTTTACATATAGAAGCATATACAGTTGCACATTTCAAAATAATTATTCGATTTACAAAAAAAAATCAAATAAGAAAGAGTTTGATTTAGAGAGAGTCGACTGTATAACCAAAATCTAATCAGCTATTCACATGGATGTAATGTAGAAAAAAGGAATGTATATTAATTATAATTTTTAGAATAGGGTATTCTCTCATGAATTCAAATATTAAAAATTTATTAAAAATATTAAAGTTGGTAGGTAAACAAGAGGAATAAAACAAAAAAACACATTATAAATTGATTGTTGCAAAAGATATAAAGCATTGAAACTTTGATGACGGACTAATTGTACTATCAATGGAAGATCAGTTGAAATCCCTCTTCCATGTTTAAATGTGGTAACACACCGCACCAGCGTCACTAATAGTTGAGAATGTCAAAATGTTTGCTAGTACAATGAAAAATATGTATTCAATTACGTAGATTAATTATCTTATAATTTTCTTCAGTTTTTTGGTAATAGTAAGTAAGATTGGAATGAAATATATTTTATTTCCTGCCTTTTTCAGTACTTGGTCAACACCTTCTCAAAAAGCTAAGAACCACTGATTGTAAACAATTGGTACAACTAATACGTCACTATCACGTGACACAACAAAATCAAACTTTAAAAATTAATATCTCGCTTATTAAATGGAATTTTTAACTCGGGTTTTCACAGGTACTCTTAGATGTACCTGTTCTTTAAGAAAAAAATAAAAAAATAATGAGATAATACCCTATTGTAGTGTTGAAGTTAATGTCGGAGAAATTTTTGTCACATACACATGGACACACACACACACATACACACACACATACACACACATACACACACACACACACACACACACACACACACACACACACACACACACAGACATCATCTTAAAACTAGTAAAATCATATACTAAGGACCCTAAAACGTGCTTATTTAACTCACCACCGAATTTTTTGACCAAAAACAAGATCGGACCCATGTTGATCAAACTTTTTTTTACTCATTTTGGTCAGTACTATATGTCCTCATAATTTGAGACACTTATTTTTTAACACCCTGTATATCTGTGACAAAGCAGTTTGGCACACCTAGAAAGGGTAACATGCCGTGATGATATATTTTTTTAAAAATTTATGATACAGTTTTAAAAATTATTATTAAAATTCGGATCGTGATATTTGTGAAAGGTACATAGAAGCTCGTGGTCCCGTAATTTTTCTTTTAAAAAATTGCATCAATATTTATGTAATGCATGAACTCACAGGCCTCACACCCGTCCCCTGGAGGGTAAATTAAATTCATGTCATGATAATTGTTTAAAACTGGAGCAATAATATATCCCACACGTCAATTTATTCAGCCAATTACTTATAGTAAATTAACATTCAATAATTAACATCTATTCTCCCTCCCTGACATCATTCTTGCCAAAATCGTAGCTTAAATTCACAAACATTGCGACACAATTTAATATCTTACGGTGTCACAGTCTAACTTTTGCCAATCCTGTTCCTGCTACTTCTAATCCTGCAGACTGTGAGCATGCGGCGGCTTACATGCTGCATCCTGCAACGCAATTAACGTGCACGTTCAAACACGCGCAGGTAAACGTGATTATTACGTCACCAACCAGTGAATAATGCGAGCAGCGACAAATCTCCACTGCACTTTCATAAATAATAAGTATATGCGTACACAGGCTTCCAAGAGATTTATTAGAATTTTGAAATAGATAATGATAGTTTAGATGATTTAAAATAATAATTGTTAAAACCTAAACTACATCTAACTACCCACATTAAAATAGAAATTAGGTACCTACTCATTTTACCCTTTAAAATTACTTGTTTCTTAATTAAATCTGTCACATTTTATATGTATGTACATAAACAGTGCTGCAGGAAAATGATACGTAGAAGCAAGTTATACATAATTATTATAGTTGTAAGGAAATTTTCCCAGCGTACATTTATTTATTAATAAATAAAATAAAAGCGAACGACTATATTTCTCGCTCCATTTCTAGAATATTACGTTGATGTATGTAAGGTATTACGTTTCTTAGAGCTTTACTAACGTTTCAAGAAATGAATGAAATGATAGTATGAAATGCTAACAAGAGCTGAAAGCGTTAATAATTTATCAAAGAAGATATTCAAACTGAAATATAACGGAGCAAAGAATTGAAATATATATGATTTCATACATTTTACATCTGATTTCGAAATAGAAATTTAGGTAAATTACGTTAATTTGTTTTCCCAGAACCTACTAAAAAAATACTCTTTATCTATTGATATCTAATTAATTACTATAGCAACATTGAGAATGGATAAAATATTGGAACAAGTGCAAGAAATTGATGGCTCTAAAAGGAATACAAGTTTTGGGAAACATTATTTTCTTGAGTTTTTTTTTTGTGTCATGTCATTTGGGATTGGTGCTAAGTTCACAAAATATCTATACGGACGAAATAAAAATACAAATCATTGTTTCCAATGGGGTATGTGACTAAATTTTGATTTTTACATATATAATACTAGACCAAAAAATAAAATACCCGTATTTTTTTGAATTGATTAATTATTCGTAGTTTACGAGAAAATGATTATTAAAACTTTGGAGAAGGGATCTGTGACGTCAGTAGGGTAGAATGATAGAAGAAGACAGTTAGACTATCTATCTCAGTCTAACTGTCTTCTTCTACCATTCTACCCTACTGACGACACAGATCATTTCTCCAAAACATTAAATTGCTAATAACAATATTATTACAAACTAATATTTAGTTTTTATTATTAAAATGAGAAGCTATAGAGGTTTGTTTTTATTTATTATGACTTATATATTGAAATTCGATTATGATCACATACCCCATTTAATTATTTTACCAAAAAATTCTCTTAATGATAGTCATCTATCTTTGTAAAGAAATGATGAAACACTTGGTACACAAAGCTATCTAAACACTTATTCGTTCGTCCACTCGCCTTCATTCGTAATTTGGGGTAGTCCTCAAAATTATCACAGTCATGAACTTTGAAAAATAGTTTTGGATGTTGCAGCTGCGTTTTTCATCTTTCGTTTCATTTCGTAGCTACTTGTGGTGTTGCTGACTTAAAAAAATTGAATAATTATATTATTATTACATAATAATGACACAGAAGAAGCATTTATAACCCTCAATGCAGAAAAGAAATGTTAAAAGTCATGCAAATTTTAAAAACTCATCTTTGAAAGAAGCTGAATAGCAAGTGATTCGGCAAGTATTCAAAATCAGTTAACGAACTCAGTAATAATTTCTTCTTCATTTTGCAGATGATTTCGATTCATTTCGATTTCACTATTTTCACACAACAAGTGTCAAAGAGGCTCAGCAAATGTCTCTGTGCTGTGATTGGCTATTTCTGTTAAACACCAACCAGAAAGTTTGGTGTTTATAAACTCTTGTGCTAACTGAACTTAGCGCAGACCTACGCTGCGCGAATTTCGTTATTGTAAACGGTGTAGTACAACTATGTATGTCAAGCTTTCTGTGATAACTATAAATACTAACACTTAATTTCGTGTTGTGAATGAGGCTTTTCGCTAAATCCTTGGTATCTCGGTTGAACAAAATTATAGCACCAATGTTTACTAGGATTTCTTTTCTCGTGTTCCTACGTAGACACCCTTGATAACAGTTTTAATATTGAGCTTTTTGAGAATATGTGTCTTAAGATCGTTTGTTCCTTTGAATAAGATTTGAATATTTTTCTTTCCGATTACACCAACTAATGTCTATGTGAAGGCACCTACTGTTGGATACAGGTATTTAAGAGTTGATCATTTCTGGTCTCAACAGCCCCGAGATAGAAAAATGAGGTGTTTCGGACGTGCCGAACCTGCTAATGAATTAATTGGCTCTGCAATTAGTCCGATCCTTCGGGAGCTGGTAATGAGGAGACTCGCACTCAGATTCAGCAGCAACCAAGGAATCCACTGTTTTTAATTAAACGAAAATTCTAATTACACATAATTAAAAGGTTAAGGTATACCATTCATGCACACTGAATTTCTAATTTATTTAAAAGTAATTACAATTAATTTAGAATTAAAAATAATAAAATTGAGGAAAACTTGGATGAGCAAAGGAAATTAAAAAAGAGTAAAACGTAAAAGAAAATCGGTTGGAAGGTTTTCTAATATTTTAACAGGAAAAAATGAGAAAAGATTGGGGTGTACCAAAAATTATGAGGTCAACAATATTGTACTGTTGCAAAATTTGGGCAATGAACAATATATAAGAAAATATTCTAAAAATACTTGTTGGAGGAATACCAAAAACATAAGAATCAAATACTACGATCTGACTAAAAAATTCTTTCCTTTTTTCGTATATTCCTACGTTGCTGTGATTATAAAAAGGCGTAGAGCATAAAATACTGTATTTGAATCAATTAGTAAATATTATTTTGCATGATTTATCACTGCAGACATTAGATATGAAAATGTCGAGAATTACTTTTAAAATAGCGATAGCCAGGGAATTGAAACAAAAAATTATCAAATGTTGCGATTTATCTGTCAAGTAACATTAGTTTATTTTTATTAATGGTTGTAATTTTGGTTTAAGTGAATAGTAATTATCATTTAAATAAATAAATAAATAATTGTTCATTTGAACATAACCTAATAAAATAGCTATTTTTAGTACAAGTGAGCTAAGTATGTCTTTTTCTCACGCATTTGGAAATTGGCCGCATGGGCGGGAGCGAGTGCGGTAACTAGCCAAGTGAGAAAAAGACATGCTCACGTGTGCTAAACATGATTTTTTCCACAATCTTGAAATATAATTTTTCTAAAAGTGAAACATTGTATTTTTTATTAATGAAAAACTCAACAGTACGTAAGATTATAACTGAATTTAATGTAAAGTTAACTACAAAAAATTATTGTTCCTTCATGTAGATTGGTAGATATTTATTGTTGAATTTGTAACTCCATCAAAATTTATGACTCCTGGCGTAGATTATTATAGGCTTGTGTATTTTGCTCACTTGTGAAGAAAGTTATTTACTTTGCTCACTTGTGATTCAACATGCTACTTTGCTCACTATTTTAAGTTGAATAATAATGAATTTTGCAAATAAACTGATAATCATTTGTTAATTTATTTGCTTTAATTCCATGGCTATCGCTACTTTCAGGATGATTTTCGACATTTTCATACACAATTTCTGCCGTTACTAAGCATGCAATTTAATGAAATCGTGCTCTAAAATTTTTATTTAAAGTTTTTTTTTTACCTAAAATAATGAGGGAAGCAGGAAATTACAAAAACGTCGGTATAATTCAATAAAGAGTTCCGTGTAATTTTTTCAACCATTATCAACTTTAAAACCAGTCGCTTATCGTTAAATAAAAACCTGTAGGCTTGTTTGAAAAATAAATCATTTACCGGATGAAAGTGAAGAAGGTACCTAATGATGTTTTAAAAATAAAGTTAATAATTTTCAACTTTTTATTATTTTATTACGAAGAAATATCAAACTTGTTACAATAGTATATTACTTAACTAAATAAAAATTTGCATATGAGATATTTATAATTGAATCTTTCTGCATAAGAAAATAAATATGGTGATGTTTACCAACGGGAAATAAAACATCGTTTTCTTGTTTGTACATAGTAACTTTTCCGGAAAATGATAATTCGGTAGTTTAGGTCTGCTCCCATTCCCATTGTGTTAATATTTAAGACGTTTAATTATGGCAGTAAATCGATGGCGAGATTTTCCCGTCTCCGTCTGGTTTTATCTGTTTTGCTTTCCTCGGTGCTTCATCAACCAGCATCGCTGGCGGTGCGAATTTATTATTTATTGCGGAAGCTAATAATTTCGATGGTCGTCCGTTTCCGCTGGGAACGAGAATTTATTAAAACAGTACGATATAAGTCTACAGCTATTAAAGTTTTATTTGTATTCGGGCTGTGAGATAGGGAGTTTATTTGATAAGATAATTTCTTGTCCGGTGATGTATTTACGCGTTGGCATGACGCCCGGGTATTTTTCTTTTGTTTTCTTGAGCACCGCGTGACAGCTCTAAACATAATTCTTTCCGCCGCAAATCCTCGTAAAGAACAAAAACGTGAAATATACTTGTCTTCGCTCCAAGCTTTCCTATTTGAATTTCCAATCATTTTAAAAACTATTTTGCATTTCCATGTATGCTCTTATATTTTTTATATGAATATATTTTTGCTTGGATTTACATCTAGAGTCTAGACAATTTTTAAATACATTTGCATACATATATCTCTTCAAGATTATTACAGAAAGACGAAATATTTACATATTTTATCGCATTTAAATATTTTACTGGGAGGGCCATAATGATGACTACATTATTCATAAAATTATAAACCAATAAGAATGCGAGATTTTTCTTAGTTGTCACATTTTACAGAGGTTATTATTAAGTAACCATCGTGAACGAATATACGAACCATTGTATATTCACTTATAGGTGTGTTTTGTTATTTTGTTCTACGTACTCAAAGCTATCATTATCATTTTGAATTCTATTTATACAGCGTGTAGAGTATGATCTTTTTTCAAACACAGTACCTACTACATAAAAGAAAATGTAGTTTGACTCTGAGGAAAAAAATCATGCTTTTTGCGCTTTAAGTAGACATTTGAAATGGCATTGACAGTTCCGAATGCACCGAAATGAATAATTAAACGCACCTAAATTTAACAAGTAAATATTTTGTTATTTAATCACAAGTCCAGAAACTGCGTTGTTGATACTGCGAGTTTATTTAAAAATACGAGCTTTTCAATATAATATATAATAATATTACAATATTATATACCAATATTTAAAAAAGATAGGTTATGTGGCGTACTGTTTGACGTTTCATGTAGAAGAAATTAGACTACATGTCTACTTGAAATTTACTGTTTACCTTTTAATTTCTTTTTATTCATGATACAACTCGACAATAAATAGAAAATTCTCGACATACCTACTCAACGAGTTCCCTTTTGGAAATATCACTTGACCTTCGGTCTCGTCGTGTTTCCCGGCAACACGTTTCGTATTATCAAGAATTTTCAATTGTCTTGTATAATATATGACTATAGATGTTTCAGGCCTATTCGCTCGTTTCATATTGTTAATTTAAACGAAGATTAAAATTTAAATTACGTTGGTGCAACCGGCCATTAGATGCTTATTATTTCTTTTGTAATACCAAATATTTCAAAAACAAAAATAACCATATATTCCTTTTATTACCCTATAATTTCATTTGTAATGTATTTTTGAAAATATTTAGAATTCCTTTCGTGATGTAGGTACCCAATACTTACAGGCCTATTCTACTAAAAAAATGTATAACGATGTCGTTTCTGAACGACTGTCGCTAAGCATTTGGTTAAACGACTTTAATAACGACAAATGCCAAAAACTTATTCTACTAATCATATCGTTATAAATGATCGTTATCAGGATTATAACGATAATATCTAACTTCATGTATATTTTGACAGAATAAATTTTTATGTGTTTTTCAATTTAAATTTGACAATGGATATAAAGAAAAGGGCTTCGAGGACAACTCAAAGACAGTATGAAATATATGTTGAAGAACTGGAAAATAACAGTTCATTAAGAATTAATAAATTGTCCACTGAAGAATTGGAAGAAATATGGAGAAGACTTACAAGTCATTTAAATTCTGTGTGACCGGGTATAAGGATCTGATGTATCACGCTGTGTACGATTATGTACTCTGACATCCCTATACAAATATATAATTTTTAAATACATAGATAGTGCATCTATATTCTATATTATATTATATATCAATATATTAAATAATATTATCTAAGGGTAGAAAAAAGAAAAAGTTTTTTCGTTGCAGAATGTATTTGAAAATTATTTATTTATTATTTCAGCTACAATTAACAATTTACATTCTGCAACGAAAAAACCTTGGATTTTTCTTTTTTCTACCCTTATCAACATGCAAAACAGCCTGGAGTCCTTCGTCCACTAAATATTATCTAAATCTAAATTTTTAAATATATTTCTGAAATATAAATAAAATGTCTAATACTAAAAAGTATAATATAAATATATATAATTAGTGTACAGAAGTGAATAAATACTCATCTTTGCAGAATCTCTTTCTCAGCTACAATTAACAAAACAGCCATTTTTACTTTTGTTCTCAAAATATGTCTAACTTTACGACTTCAACGATGCATGTGAACTTGTCGTTATTAAACGATGTGAAATAACGATATGTAACGATTCGTAACGATAAATAAATTAACAGAATAGGGTTTTGGCAAAAATCGTTATCATAACGACTTATCGCCTAGTAACGAGTCATAACGATACATATTTTTTTAGTAGAATAGGCCTGTTAGTTGTACATATTAGGCATTTACGAAAATTCTACCGGTAGATACCGCATCTACCAACTGCATTCGAAAACACAAGTATGGTTAATAGTTACCGTGTTCGAAAATTGTACCATATCTACCAGATCCATTTACCGGATCTATGATTTGTGGATCGAGTAATTCAGCTGTTAAATGCGTTAAATGAAGAATCTAACCTCAAAAAAAGGTAGAGATGTCAAGCGAAGTTGGAATCGGAAGTAGATTTCAGATGACGAGATAACATTTAACTACGTCAAATTTGAAATCTGTTTCATCTTTGAACTGCTTTTCATAGGTTATAAATCTACCCTGTTTATCACTTGCGTTCTTAAAGTATCTATCCCGGTAGCTGTAACCTGGTGAACAGCTGTTTACCGGTATATACCAGTAACAGTTCACTGGTAGAATTTTCGTAAATGCCTAATGTTTTCTTCTGAAATGGGAGTACAAAAGAGCTTTAATCTCTCTTCTAAAAAAATTTGAGTAATTAATGTTAAAATCTAAATCGGAAGAGTTCTTGCGGTATCTCTATTTCGGTCATAGTTGATAGAAACTACATTATACCATTTAATCGTTCAGGTATGATATATAATTCACTCCCTAACTATTCGTAACATATTTGCTATCAAATCGGGGCACAATTTCCCTGTGTATGTGAGAGGGCGCGCATGTTTACAACTACACCCACGAATGATTAAGCGCGTACGTGCAACGAATGCATCAGACGCTGCCCGTTTCGCCCTTCCTTCTCTCTCTAACTTCACCATTCTCTCATTCTGTCTCCTTTCCTCTGGGATCAAATCCCGCGAATTATGGCAAACGGTTAAGTTAGTTTTGCATGTTTGCGCGAACGCTGCTGTATCGCCTGCTTTATGGAGACGTTGGGAGAGATTTTGTGCATTTTAAACAGATGCCATTTGGTGCATGTGCAGTTTGATTTAAACGAGCGAACCACGAATACTTGAGGTGTACTCGACTGTGAACTGCATTTCTATCACAAATAAATTTAAATATACTCGCAGGAAATTTATCGTATGACGCTCATAAAGACTGATTCTGAAATGTGTTGCGATGAATGCGCGCGGTTTCTCTATTTTAAACATGAGTTGGACTTGTTTTAGACAAAGATACGAAATTAATAGAGCTATGTAATTCACTTCTGCAGAGATATAATTTGAGATATAGTATTAGTCCAGTCATTTGGTAGAAAAATAAGGGTTTATTCCACAAAAGGTCGGGTATTTTTGATTTTTGGATATGTTATATATTTAGAGGTCTCAACAAAAAATGCAAGTTTTCCCCCTCGGGGGCCTTCGGGAAGCACCGCCAACTTGAGAAAAATGGCGCAAAAAAGCGGTTTTTTCTAAATATCTCTTCACTTATTTGCATTAGGCAAAAATAGTTATCATCTAATTTGTTGACTATAAAATTCAATACAACTTTTATCTAAAACATTTTTTTCTATAATTAATAGATAGCGAGCTACAGTGCTTCAAACAGAGCAAATTTTTTGAAAATTGCATGAATGCTTCATTTAAATCATATTTTATTATATTTTTTTTTACATTTTTTTACAAATTACTTTTTGACAATCATTAATTATTATTATTTAACTAATATATATAAATATTAATTATTGTTTATAGTTTTTTTTCATTCTAAAGATTTTTATAGTCCAGCAAATTTATGATTTTACCTTAAAGTGATTACAACAAAAGCTTTTTAACGGAATCCAGTCCCAGAAAAGTGCGCTGAATAACATATCAATATTTTCCCGAAATCGGAGCATGGGAACCTCCCGCCAATTTGGACAAATGATGACATATTCAGGTTTATGGCCATTTGCTTAAAACAATTATGAAAATATTTAAATTATTCAAAAAAACAAACAATATTACGTACTTGATACTTAGTCTAATAGGTTTCACTATTTACAACAGTTTACATTCGATGTGGCATCGAAAGAAGTAAGTTATCGATAACTGTTGTATAAAAATTGTTAACGTTTTCCTGCAATTATTTAGTTTTTCATCCACCACTCTGATCTTGTTAAAGATACGATGATGCGGTTTTAAAATTTGAATTTAGCATAAAATTCTCTTTCGTGTCGTGTATTATACTATTTTTGCCGATGAACGATTGGCGAGTTACTGCCAACTAAAACTCATATGAAATCCCTCTAAAATTTTAAACATCTGAAAATCGGCTCTTTTTTCATTTTCTCATACAAAATTTCAACAGGCTTACAGATAACCAATATTAAGTATTTAATAGGTGTCAAAATGGTTGATGAAAAATTGAGAAAAGAGCCGATTTTCAGATGTTTAAAATTTTAGAGGAATTTAATGAGAGTTTTAGTTGTTCGTAACTCGCCAATTGTTCATCGGCAATAATCGTGTAATACATGATATTAAAGAGAATTTCATGCTGAATTCAAATTTTAAAACCGCGTCATCATATCTTTAACAAGATCAGAGCGGTGGATGAAAAACTAAAAAATTGCAGGAAAACGTTAACAATTTTTATACAACAGTTATCGATAACTTACTTCTTTCGATGCCACGTCGAATGTAAACTGTTGTAAATAGTGAAACCTATTAGACTAAGTATCAAGTACGTAATATTGTTTGTTTTTTTGAATAATTTAAATATTTTCATAATTGTTTTAAGCAAATGGCCATAAACCTGAATATGTCATCATTTGTCCAAATTGGCGGGAGGTTCCCATGCTCCGATTTCGGGAAAATATTGATATGTTATTCAGCGCACTTTTCTGGGACTGGATTCCGTTAAAAAGCTTTTGTTGTAATTACATTAAGTTAAAATCATAAATTTGCTGGACTATAAAAATCTTTAGAATAAAAAAAAACTATAAACAATAATTAATATTTATATATATTAGTTAAATAATAATAATTAATGATTGTCAAAAAGTAATGTGTAAAAAAACGTAAAAAAAATATAATAAAATATGATTTAAATGAAGCATTCATGTAATTTTCAAAAAAATTGCACTGTTTGAAGCACTGTAGCTCGCTATCTATTAATTATAAAAAAAAATGTTTTAAATAAAAGTTGTAGAGAATTTTATAATCAACAAATTAGATAATAACTATTTTTGCCTAATGCAAATAAGTGAAGAGATATTTAGAAAAAACCGCTTTTTTGCGCCTTTTTTCTCAAGTTGGCGGTGCTTCCCGAAGGCCCCCGAGGGGGAAAACTTGCATTTTTTGTTGAGACCTCTAAATATATAACATATCCAAAAATCAAAAATACCCGACCTTTTGCAGGGTAAATCTACCTAATGACTGGACTATATGAGCATATTACATAGTTAATAGCAATTTGAACGAATATACTTAATAATTGAAATTAAATTTGCTTATTATATGTAGGGCAACTAAAATATATAATAAAAGTAAAAAATCTGATGTGGCCAATACAAAACCTCCTGCTATTTAATTTTTATTAATTTAAATACATACCTACGTATTTAGAAATGCTTCAAACATATAACTATTGCTTTATTTACGATTTTCTTTATTATTTAATGTCACTATTATTAATTTGAAGTGATTACTATTTTGACAATGACGTTTACCTGTCAGTTACATTCATTTGAAAAATAAACTGTGTAACAAAGGAATTGTGTTTATCTTAGGCTTCGGGATTAAAAAAAGAAAGAGAGAGATTTTAAAATTTATCTGTAAAATATATAGAAAAAGTATTAATGTATACATGTATAAAATTCAATAATCTATAATTTTCCAATGACATTAAATGCGAAAATATTGCATTTAATGGTATTTTTTGAAGAAAAACCGTTATGAGCTTCAAGTAAAGTACCATTTTCGTGTATCCGATTTACACCAAAATCTAATGGCTTCTATTCCTATTAGAATAGGGTAGAAATACAAGGTTTCAAAATTTTCTGAATGATAGTATTTGAGTTAGAGTGCAAACAAAAGTCGTATACATACACACATACACACACACACACACACACACACACACACACACACACATACATACAGACATCATCGTGAAAATGTTAAAATTGGATTCTAGGGACCTTAAAACGTGGTCAGTTACTAAAATCTCGATATGTGATTTTTAGCACGATCCCTATACCTCCCTTACCAAGGGTAGCGGGAGGTAAAAATGAAGAACATTGACCGGTAGTATTTGCTCTTAATCAGGGGTGATTAAGCTATGACTAAAATAACAAATTCAATTGTTTTTTAACCATTCCAATGTATTATTAAATGGCGGCCATGGTAATTTTATCCAGTAAAATTGGAACACCAACATATACTATTTCCTACAAATTCCATACCGAGAGTTCTTTGGAAAAGATTCTTTAAATCCAATAAAATTATAATATCCACTATGTAAATTGCATTAGACACTGACATCTGTCATTTAGAATTATTTGAAAGTATCAGCTGTTTTCATGATTTTAGCAAATCTGGCTGATTTATGAAAAATAATCTCTTTATAATTCTTTATTAAACTACATACCTATTGAATATAAAGGACAATGTATAATCAAACCGAATGTCAAAAAGTGTTACTTAAGGAGGTTCGAGCGATTCTCGTGTAAAAATTAATTTTCAACTTTATGGTTTCAAATTTTGTAATTATCACGAATAATATCTTATCCAACTATTCTAAAAAATAAACCACATTCTACCGTCTAGTTTCTTATAAATACGCTTATAAAGTTGACGTTTTCAATGTTCTAATACATAAGCTCTTACGGCAGACACATTTCCGTAGATACTTTTTTTATTTGTTTTATATTGATCTTTCCAATTTTGATGAACAAAAAACAAGTATAATAAATCTGAAGACTTGTAGTATATTATGAGAAGTTTATAATGCTTTTTTACCGTTCAAATTAATTTGAAAATTAATGTTGAACATTATATTTTCATTTTACATCGATAGTTGCAGAACAGATGAAGAATGTCATGGCAACGTTGCACGTCCCAGCTGATACAAAGGAAAAAGATTGAAGTATAACTTGTATCTATATTATGGATAACTTTTTTTCGAATATAATAAAGCTATTTAGTTTTGTGCTTTTTAAAATTTGTAATTACTGAAATTGATAGATAAATTTAATAAATAATAATTTTACAAGACGCGCTGTTGCCACATAACTTTCGTCCGTCACATATGTTCAAAATACTGAAATCATTTCAGTACTTTTTTTGTTAAATACAAATTAATTATGTACTTATAGGCTCAATACACGGTTATTAATTGAAATTATAAATTTTTACAACTATCTTAGCAATTAAAAGAAAAAAAATATAAATATTATTTTGACTCATTAGTTTCGCTCGAACCTCCTTAACTGCGTTTTTTAAGAAAAATTGTTAAGGACTTCAAATAAGGGAACTTCCGGTTGACCAATTGTAACCAAAATCTAATCAACTATTCATATGGATGTAAAGAAGAGGAATACGAAAGAATTATAATCATTGGAATTGTAGTATTGGAGTTACCGTCAGAGAGAAATTTGACACACACACACACACACACACGCATCATCATTGTTAAACTAGTAAACTCGTATTCTAGGGTCCCAATGTTGGATTAGATACATTATCCTAGACACTCTGTACACTTCCAAAATAGTGCATTACTTAACCTCATCATCTGCATTACAATTTCCTCGACAGTAAATTATTTAATAGTTATCCAATAACAATAAAAGCAGCAATAATCTCCGTATTTGTAGTAATCCTTTCCGTGCACGGTCACACGAGCTATAAAGTGCCCCTAGTGTCCTGTATCCTGTGATCCGAGTGATTCTGATTAGTGAAACAACAATTTCACTTTAGTGCCCACTCGAAATTGCATAAATTACTCCACTGTGCAGCGTGTCATGTCATTTCTTACTGCAGTGCCAGTGCATTTAATTCCCAGCGAACGTGACTAAACTGCAAACAAGGATAGACAGTGAGATTGCCACAATTAACCCGCCAAATAAATCCATGGCAGAGAATATCAGCCAGACGAGTCAAATAGACGAACAACGACAGGAATTTGCGAGGGAGGAATTGTTTTATAAAGAGAGGAATAATGCACGAGTACGTAGCTGATGGACGAGGTCATTTAATACGTACGAGGGATGTTCTTTTAATCTTCTTCTTCTCCGCCAGCTTTTCCCTATTTAATTAGGGGTCGCTGTTCCTTATTTTCCTTTTCTACTCATTCCTGTCGAACGCATCAACCTTTCCCTCCAAAATTTTTTAACACACAATCCTTTCACTTTAGCCTATTCTACAATAAATCGTTTGTCGCTGTTGGATGTCGTACGCATGCGCACTACCCTGAAATTGGCAGTAGGGGTTGTCGGTGTCGGACCGCATGTTGGTCATGTCCCATCTTTCAACGACAACGACACTGAACAACAACATAATAGTTTATATAATATATTAAACAAAATATACAAATATATATATATATATATATATATATATGTTTTGTGAGAATGGAGAGACAGAAGAAAACGTATTGCCTACATTTTGAGAAAAGTTAAATATTTTAGAATGAAATATCATTTTATTAGATTACTCTTGTAATACTTACGTACAAAATACAATTGATGATAATATTTATGAATATGTTTTTGCAATTTATTTAATACAGAAGCTTTTATGGCCAAGTTCTGTTTGTATCAGATTAGACAATCATATTAATGGTTAAAAACTGCGATGTCCTTTATTTCATTAAAGTCGCATATTCTAGCATGTTAATAAATTCCATCTATAAAATTTGTATTTGTTTTTCACTATGAAGTTATTAGACACAAAATATTAAATCTATAATAAAAGTTCTTAGTGTATTTAACGTAATTACTACTGCTGTGTAATATTCAGAACTAATTAAAGCCTTTCGAATAATGAAAATGAACAGCGATTTTGTAATACTATGAAAGCAATAAATTCATATTAAAGCATCTCATAAGCTAACACATGTAGTAAGAAAAAACTAGTCGCTTTATTAAAACGTGAAGAAAGTCGGTAAACAACCCTTGCATATGCTGACTGACTTAATTATCAGTTAAAAATAATTAGTTGCAGGCGGTGTATAACAAGCCTTACATCCGGATACAAACACACTGGAACCGGAAACTTTTTTTGGAAATATCCACGACAGCAGTTCCCAAACTTTTAGGAACATATTTACTAATTTTTTGAAGAACTATGCAGAATATTAAAAAAAGATAAAATTCTATAAGGATATTTGTATGTTTACATTTCGATGTGCTGAATCAGTCAAATAAAGTACGGTACAGTCCTTAAATTGTATATTTTCAGTATACTGGCCGACACGAAATTTTTAATAAAAAAAAAGAAAATTGAATAGTTACTTATAATTATTTTATAATATTCTCATATAATAAGATGCATTATAGTAGATACTATAGGTAATAAATATCATTAGAGAATTCAAACTGCAGCATATAACTTTATATTGCAGAAAGTATGTACCTAACTATCTTATTATAAACAAGCAAATTTCGGTGGTGTAGAATGGAAACCTCCTGTGTCAACTTTTTGTATTTTTAACTTTTTAAATTAAAAATATTGTCAACTTTATATAAAAATACTTGAAATATGAAAAAAAAAATATATAATTTAAAACATTTCAAATTATAGTCTATGAAATAGTCATTAATAAAGCACTATTAATATATTTTATATCTTACTAGTATGTTCTTGTTTTATAACAACCTCAACATTAGGTCCGTTATTGAGTAAATAATACCCTAGGTCGTATTAAGTTGCTATGGTAATGTTGACAACAAACTGAGGTTAGTAATACAGATACTAACTAATAAAGTGCAGTTAAGGTTAAGAAGCATTGTGAATTGTAGTCGTTTATAATCAGATTTGTTTCATCACAAATACAAACCAGCATACTTCTTATTCTTAGCAATAACATTGCTCGTCCATATTGACAGCATTCACAGGCTACTTTGTAAGTTGTATTAAAATTTTGTGATTTATTATTTTTGTTTGATAAATTCTAGTCAGACAAAATGTTTATTAAGAATTTCTAGTAAGATATAAAACGTTGAAGGCACCACGGGTGTTAAACGACAATAATGCAATATTATTGTTCTTATAACAACCCTTGGTACCTTAATTACTATTACTGCCCTGCTAATTACAATTTTTTAACTTCGAAGTTTTCAAATCAGCACCATCGATTTTCTATTTGTTAAAAATATTTATACGATATATATATCTTACACCGAATTAAATTTAATGTTTGGAAAAATATGACTAAACTGTAAACATCGTTATCTTCAATAAAATAAAGTCGGATATACCGATATTCCTAATACTGTTTACTCCAGAAAGCTTCCTTGCAGGAAGATTTAACATACAAATGTATTTAATTTTATGAATAAATTCTGGAATGAAAATAATGATCCTCATCTGCATTTACATATTTTTGAAACTCGTTGGTTTTATATGTTTCTAACTCTGAATTTATACATTTCTTATGTTTACTTATTATATTTTGTTTACTTGTCTTAATATTTTCTTGCTGTTTACGCTCAGTTACTTTTCGATGATTGTGTGATGCATATTGAAATGTAGAAAGGATTAGAAATGGTCTTTTTTTACCTCTCGCTAAGAGAGGTATTGGATTCATGCTAAAATTCGCATATCCAGATTTTATTGAATAAGCACGATTTAAGGTCCCTAGAATCCGATTATAACATTTTTAAAATGATGTATGTGTGTGTGTGGATGTGTGGATGTGTGGATGTGTGTATGTGTGTGTGTATGTCTGGATGTTGAAGACACAATTCCTCAAAAACTATAAGACTTATAAAAATATTTAACTGCAGTTTCCTCAATCTGACATTCCTGGGAAGAGCTGAAAAGGTTTTGGTAACAATTGAACAACCAGAAGTAGTAGTTTCTTAGAAAAATTCTTCTAAATATAATTTTTTGGGAGGTTTTTTTTTTATTAAATATTGAAGAACATAAAATTCTCCATCTAATACACTGAAAAATTTTATTATATCTTGCATAGATTTAGAGATAAAGACACTATAATTTATAGAGCACACTAATCGCAGAGGCTAAGGCACTAAGGAAACCAGTTGACAAATTCCAATGTTTATAACATGACACATGTCATTGTCAAATATTAACAGTTTTAGAGACATTCTGATGGCTTTTTCTGGGAAGTATATTTAATTTTTCTTATTGTTTTATTAATTAAATATTTGAAATTGTAGGTAAAATTGTGGTATAATGCATATATCCATCAGAAATACCGCCAATCTGGTTAATGAATTGGAACAATCTCTGACATTTAGAAACTTCCTCATACATTGAAAAATATATATAATGAGAATTATATGTGTGCAGAAGACATGTTAAATACAATAAAAAACAATATTTGGGTAAAGTTATGTAATATTTTGTTATAAAACGACGGTTCGAAAGCGAAGTGCAGTACAATACTTATATAGTCTAATATGGAAATGGCGAGAGGTCTTGTGCTGGCCACAACAGATTTTTTAACTAACGGTACGTAAAAAACCGCTAAGTTCTCTATTTAGTCGATTCATTAGAGACCAAAAAGACTTTTGCCTCACGAGATTTAAAATTTTGAATTCAACATGAAATTGTCCTTCATGTCATGTATTACACGATTTTTGCTTCGGTGAGTGGTTCGCGAATTATTTACAATTTAAACTTACATGAAATTTCTTGAAAATGCTAAAATCTGCAAATAGGCTTTTAATTTTCTCTTCTAAAATTTCAACATGATTAAAGGTAAAAAATATTACGTATTTAATACGTGTCGAAAATTAAAATGAATAAATGAGATCTGAACCGATTTACAGATGTTTTAATTCTTTTGAAAAATTTCATATTTAAGTTGTTAGTAACTCGCGAACCGCTCGTCGGAGCAAAAATCGAGTAATATATGACATGATGGAGAATTTTAAGCTAAATTCAAATTTTTAAACCACGTTATCTTATCTTTAACCGGGCCAGAATGGTTGATTAATTTACATTTTCAGAAAAATAATAATAAAATTGTGGAAAGGACCTATTCGTTCATGATACAGATTGAACTAATTTAAAAAACTGTGCTGTACATATTTTAATAATTATTATGATTTAAATTTTGTAATAATTAATTATACAGGGTTAGTTAAAAGTATGGAGACGGCGATTTATTGTCGTTAATATTCATTTTAGGAAATTATTTTCAATACAAAAGTTTTTAAAGAAATTTTGATCTACATTTGAGAATACTTGAATTTTATTTTTCTTCAATTGTTTTAAATGGGAACCTATTAATTTTACTCTACCATTCGATAGTGTTTTTTTCTCTTTACAACAGTATGTTTGTTTTTTTTGTTTTTCAATTTATTTTAATAACATTTTTACAAGGAAAACACTGGTTCAAGTATTTACGAATAGTAGGTTCATCTAAGATAGGCAAAATTATTTCCAATAAAGCTGTCGGTCAAAATTTTATCATTAAAAACAAATTAATAACTAAGTAAATTACATCGCTCGAGTTTGTTTATCGCTTCGCTTTTGTCTATTTTAGATGTACCTACTATTCGTAAATACTTGAACTGGTATTTTTCCTTGTAAAAATGATATTAAAATAAATTGAAAAACAAAAAAACAAACATACTGTTGTAAAGAGAAAAAAACACTCTTTCGAATGGTGGAGTAAAATTAATAGGTTCCTATTTAATAAAATTACGCGGACAAGCGTAACTCAAAAACAATTTAAGAAAAATAAAATTCAAGTATTCTCAAATGTAGATCAAAATTTTTTAAAAAACTTTTGTATTGAACATAATTTCCTAAAATGAATACTAACGACAATAAATTGCCATCTCCATACTTTTAACTAACCCTGTATACAAACAATACTAATTTCTAAATATCTGAAGTAATTTCTATTCGGTAATTTCGGTAATTTCTTGGAAATTTATTGTAATTTACGGTAGGTATTATGTAATTTTAAATTATCCAGTAGTTTAAATAGTAATATTGATTCGGCAAATTATCAGCTGTAATATCCCGAGGACATTGATAATTACGAAATAATTTTATGACAGTTACCGAAAGCGCGTTGCTTGGTAACAGCCCAACGCCGAAGGCGGAGGTGGTGTTACCTAAAAGCAACGTGCTTGAGGAAGTGTGATAAAATTATAAGTATTTATCAATGATCGAGGGGTATTCGGTGAGAAAATTTTCGCAGTTTTAACATTAAATTTGCCTAAAATTTGTATTTGACAGAATTTTTGTGTCTAACATAGGCCAGTAGATGTCACTAGTAGCTATGAACGTGAATGAGGCTATGAATATGTTCAGTGTGAAGGGTGCAATGAGAATGAGACCTCTTTGAGTGAGACCAAACATAAGAAGATAAGACATACAAAAGTCCATAAATACTCTCCACATTTAGTTTTTTATTTAATACAGTATTTTTGATGTGTTTTCTTCTATAATTTTGTTGATTAAATCATCATTTTCATTGACAGCGTGAAAATGACATTTTTAAATTAAAACAATTAATCTTTAATTATATGTCAAAAACTGTTTGTTACTTAGCAACTTAGTGACATAAGTGATAATTGTCTTAGGATAATTATCAGTGTAAGTTTGTTTTGATTGGTTACTTTCGCACACGTGGTCAGCAATAAAGGGATTCAATTGGATAATTTTTTAACCAAAAAATTTTCAGTGTAAGTTTGTTTGATTGGTTACTTTTGCACACGTGGTCAGCAATAAAAGGATTCAATTGGATAATTTTTTAACCAAAAAATTTTCGCGGTAATTTACTTTAAAAATACATTACGTTAATTTCACATCCCTGTTTGCGGGTACATAATATTTTTTGATAGAATCATATACTCGTATTCTAGACAAAGTAGTATATTTTTATTATCCCCTGTATATTATTTCCAATATATGGGAGTTCTTTCTCTGACTGAAACTAACGCATGCTCCACATAATAGTGATTTATGATCTCTGACAGACGGTTGGAAATAATTCTCCTGGGTGGTTAACACGATGGCATAGCAGGCGCCACAGCGGCTTGCAGATGACACCGAGATGTATTTCTCACTCTCGGCGACCGATTTTTTCCTTCGGCGTTAAATAGAGCAGGGAATTTTAAGATAAGGCTGATTGGTGCTTGAGTCTTAACCGTCCAAAAAGGGATCAAATAAAATGTAATGGCTGAAAGTTTTATGGGAAGTGTGAGAAGAATGTTTAAAGATTTTTAAGAAAATGGATAAATAAAATGTTATTTCTAAGATACGAGTTTCATTGAAATAAAGAGGTTTATAAAATACAAAACAGCTACTATTGTTCGGAAGACTATTAAGCCTCATTTCCACCGATTGTCCTAATGCGTAAGAGCTATAATTAACAACTAAGCGTAATGCGTAAAAATGTTTATCATATTGCAACGTTTACTACCATTTACAGCTTTGCATGAGGCGTAATACTTAAGAACTAAGAGCAATGCGTAAAAACAAAAGATTGCAAACTTCTAAGCTGAACTGTCAACTGTCAGTCTATTTTATAATTAATATTTTTTTAATTTTTGGGTGTAGATATAGATACAGAAAATTATGTACACTGGATTGCAAAAAAATCGCATATACCTTAAAAATCAAGTAATCGAGTTTTTACGTTTTTTCATCTATGTAAATACGACCTATTTAAAATTGGTTGTGTCAACTGACAGTTGTCACTGTTGTCACTATCATATTATTGTTTTTTTATTTTGAAGCAAGTTCTTTTTGCGTTTAATTTATTAATAAATTACAAATATAGTTCAGTATTAAAGTATTAAAACTTTCACGTTTTCTTTTAATTTTGACATTTTGTATATAACTTATTTAAAAAAAAAAAAAACTGCTGTGGCCAGCACTACATCCCTCGCCATTACCGTTTTGTTACATAAGTATAGAATTTAACATTTGTTACACACACGAAGATTATTCTAATTATATCAATGAGTGTCCTTGAGGTGACGCCTGGTAAACGCTCGCACGGTCATCATCCTTACCAATATTTGTGACAAAGCAGATTGGCACACCCATAAATGAATAATATGCCTTAATGATACATTTATTCATTGATTCTATTCATTCTATAAGGAATCTTGTCCTTCTCTTCTAAAATATTCAAGATGGTACAAATATACTGGTAGGATTGGCGGTATTTCTTAAGGATTATATGTAATCACTAATTAATATGCATACCTACCTACCTACCATTTTAAACATTTAAGTAATAATTGAATAAGAAATATTAAATATACTTTCCAGAAAAAGCTTTCAGTAATGTCTGTAGTGTTAATTTTTGATAGACATTTATCTGTCAATTACAAACATTTGAATTTGGCAATTGGTTTTCTTGGTGTAGTCTGGAATATGCGAATTATTGCAACAGATTATTCTATATATTATATTTTCTTTATCTCTAAATCTATAGACGATATAATAAAAATTTTAAACGTATTAGATGGAGTATTTTATTTTCTTCAGTATTTGTTATATCAAAATTTTTCAAAAAATAGTTCTTTGAATATTTTTAAAAGAAACTACTACTTCCGGTTGTCCAATTGTTATAAAAACCTTTTCAGCTCTTTCCATTAATTCCAGATTGAGGAATACGTAGTTAAAAACGTCTTAAGTATTATACTTTTTGAGGAATCGTCCCTCCAACATCCACACACACACACATCCACATGTACATCTATACACACACACACCACACACACACACACACACAAACACACACACACACACAAACACACACACACAAACACACACACAAACACACACACACACACACACACACACACACACAGAGAGAGAGAGAGAGAGAGAGAGAGAGTGCTTATTCACTAAAATCTGGACATGTGATTTTTATCATAAATCTAGTACCACTCTTAGCAAGGGGTAAAAAAGAAGAATTGCTTCTGGAATGGCAGTCTGCTTAACAATTGGATTCAATATTACTCCCTTATTGGATTTTGAGGTTATACATCCAGCATGAAATTAGCTCACAAACCTCTCTCTGTCTTGCTGCAAAATCTAGTATTTAAATATCTTTTTTTTGTCGATATGTATTTCGTATTATTGAAAATAACTCAAACCAATTTTCAATATGAAACCGCTTAAAATGTGGAAATAAACGTAGTCATTTTTAAATATACAATAGGGTCATACAAAAAAAAAATATATTGATTTTTTTTATATAATTAATACTAAAAATTACGTAATTTTATACATACATATATACATGAAAAATATTTAATATTCATATACTTTTCATTCATGATTTTCTTTCTAGACATTTTGAGTCTTATTTTGTGACGTCATCGGTTTGTACACACATACAATGATAGTCACGCACACATGTACTCGTGCACGTACTGTACATGAATGTCAGCGCAGAGTGTCACACTTTTCGAACATAACCATTAACCAACAATTTCAAAGTAAATATCTTTGCAACAAGTTGTTTATTTTTAAATGTAAGTACAAATAACGAAATGTTCTAAAAAATATAAATAAATACAAATTATGTGTGCTTTAGATATTACCATGGTTGTATAATATTGTTCTGTGCCTTCTTGCGAGAACAACTCGTTGAGAAGCAAAAATAAAGTTTTTGTTCGTATTCCTAAACCTCGAGATACAAGGGAAAGATGGTATAAATGCAATAAATACTCCAAAAATTTTGAAGGGTACTCTTGCTTATGTTTGTGAAGATCATTTCAACGTAAGTAGAAATTTTATTCAATAGCTTTAAGAAGCTGCCGAAAATCAATTTTCTGCAAATTATTTGAATTCGCTTCTTCAAAATTAATTTCCATAATCAAATTATTCAATATACAATAAAAACAAGAGCACTAGTACAAAATAACTTGCTGTCACGTTTGCTTTCAAATCAAATAACATAAACGTCAAACGTAGTTCCATTTTTATTCGATAGAAGGGAGTACGGTCACGGTCGCAAAACCATGACGTCTTTTGAAATTTAATATAAAAAAAAATATTTCTGTAAAACTAGAATCTTATGTGACATAAAATATATATTTCTGTAAGTGGTTTTAAGTACACTTTCAGAAAAAAAATAAATTGGAAAATGTGGTATGACCCCATTGCCAATTAACCTTTTTTTATAAGTACATATGTAATTCGTAAGTAATAATTTTAGCTTTATCTCTAAAATTTTGCGCTATATAAATTATCCCCGTAATGTCTTTTTTTTGGTTGGATACAAATCTCCTTTGCTAATGTCCGCGTACATCTGCAATATTGCAGCACCGAATATTTCCGGGAGTTTATGGTGTGCTGCAGTATTTTCGGAAGGAGCGTGTTTTATAAATCTTCCAATTCGGTTATCGGTGCATAATTCAATATAAAAACCAATTGAACACAAAAAATAGTCATAAATCTAAGCAATAAACTCGTAAAATGCAGCAATTTTTCGTCGCAAGATAAATATTCGCATTTCGCACAGTAGTTAAACTGGAACTGTAAATAAGCTGCAAACATAAACAAACAAGAGAATACAAATGCTGCGACATAAAGAAGCAATGTATTTCAGCATTATGTATGCCATAGTGAAGTAAAGAAATTTTGTGTGTACTAGCAATTTTCATTTAAAAATGTTTTTGTGGACCTATTTTCAGTATTTACATAGCTATTAATTATAATAATACCTTGAAGCAACCCACTTAAACAGGATAAATACGACAGTCTGTGACGTTGGCGTTTAACATGAAATTTTTTTTTCAAATATTATCTATCGTAAAACTCTTAATTTAAAAACGAAATAATAGATATTTATGCACCAAGTGAGCTAAGATAATGTTTATTCATAAGAAAACGTAAGGACGAGTGAGTTAATTTCTTCGAGTGAATAAACATTCTTAGCTCACGTGGTTTGTACAATATTTTATTCAATTTTGATGAAATAATAATAAAAACCATTATAATATTTAATTTGGACAAAACAAAAAACTGATCACTTAGTAGGCTGATCATGACAATCGTCGCTGACAGACGTCAAGTCATATATTTAAAATGCTTTATTGTCTGTCATTTGTGCCGTGAAAAATAATGAAAATGGCTGACAATGTCTAAAAATATTATGGTAAGTGTTATTTTTGTATTTGATGTTATTTTAAATGCATTATTTATTGCAGAGTGAGTTAAAAATTTGTGAGAGTGATTTAAAAGATTTTAATTCAGATGTGAAAAAAGTATTACTTATAGTTGTTTCTATGGAGTTAATGACTGTTTAAAACGTCAAAATTGAATAATTGTTATTTAAGTAACAAGGAATGTAAGTACATCTTTATATCCGAGGAAGTTGTACTAGACCGAGGCGTACGCCGAGGTCCTAGTAACTTGCGAGGATGGTAAGATGTATGTACATTCCGTGTGCTTATTATATTTTTCGCGCTACTAAAAGATTATGCTTAAATATTCAAAAATATAGCCTGGTTGACATCTGTCATCAACATTATTCTTTTTTTTACTACAATTTTCAATTCAAGTTACCTGTGATTATTTTCCTAGTAATATAAGTAAATTTATTAAGTTCCGTCGTCAAGGGAAAATTATAAACAAATATAAAAGGTAACTTACATACGTAGTAACTATGGTTGCAATACATACAATACAAGTTTGTGGGCTGTGCATGACTATCGTCGGTGATAGACGTCAAGTCATCTCTTTAAAAAGCATTATTGTCTGTCATTTGTGTCGTGAAAAATAATGAAAATGGCTGATAATATCTAATAATAAAATTAATTCACTTGTGAATAAAATGTTACTTATAGTTATTGCTATGGAATTAATAATGACAGTTTAAAACGTCAAAATTGAATAAAATAGTTATTTATGTATCCAAGGTATCGAAGTTCTACTTTTTATAATATGGAATTTAGTTGCCGAGGCCGTAAGGGCGAGGAAAATAATACATATGAGTGATAAAATGGAACTTCAGTGCCGGGTTACATATAAAATTTGATTTGAAATCTGAAATTTTTAAAAATAAAAGAAATATTTTATTTTTATTAATTGAGATTATCGTAATGAACAAGAACACTCAAAATTATGTTTTATTCAAATATTCTTCATCGGAATTGTTTGGTTCGTTCTTCTTGCACATATTTTTAGTCATTTTACCATTGATTAAATAATACATACTGGTATTATTTAATCAATGATTTTACTTAATAATGTATTTATTTGTTATGAAGTCTATGACTTATACAAATTTCCTTACATCTTAGTTATACATTTGTCTATATATACAATTTCTTTGCAGAGACATTTCTATTGCCCTCTGCTGGCAACCTCGTTACATGTGCAGAGTAGCTTATAGTGACCTCTGCTGTCACTCGGACTCATCTGGGTGTGCAGGTTATTAAAATCTGACTCGTGCGGGACTCGAACGGTGTCCCACACGAGCAGCCTTGTTTTGCCAGGCGAGCACTCTAACCGCACGACCACAGATGACCGTCAATGATTTTACTTACAAATTTACTATTATATATCGAACACCTAGCAAAATTATCTTATATGTACATTAATTATTATAAAGTTGGCAACATTACATTTGCTTGAAATCGTGGTATAATGGATTACTATAGTGCCGATTTCTGAACTTTTAATGGCTATTTTTGTGCATTGTAGTGACGATTTCAAATAGATATAATTATTTTTAAGCCTATTAAGTAATATATTCGCTTAACATATTGTTATTAGGAAATTCGTTACATACACAGCGACAATAGTTATCATTGTATTCGTATTCTGTAAAATAATTAATAAATTAATAATCTTGAATTTTTTTCCAATACTGTAAATTCTGTCTTTCAAAGTGCTCTGAAATCAATGAATAATTAAATTTATAGGACGCGAGCAGTCATGTGACTTTGTTGGTCTTGGCAAGCAGAAATGACAACTAATAATTATGTACATAAATGTCAAATGTTATAATTTTTCATTCAATATTTCAAGATTTTTTTTTTCGCTGAACAAATAATACTGACCAAATATGTACTAAAAATACTGAACAATTTAATATTTATATAATAATATATTTATTTAATTTAATTTATTTACTGAACTAAAGTATACGGTACTGAGCAAAATTGAATAAAATAATGAACGTTTAAAAATGCGCCTTTCAAAATAATAAAGAGGAATGTGTTTTTATTTTTATTCTGAATTTTGCCGGATATTTAATTTAAAATATAAATATAAATCACGGTAGAATTTCTTATTCTGAATAGAAATAAAAGTGTGTCAAATTACTTCATTACATACAAAAGACACAAAATAAAGAAAATCCATCCGCGTCTTTAATTTTAATTTCCGCTCAGAATGCGAACTGCCTTAAAATTCACAAATTAAAATAAATGGTTCGTCGGCTTGTATTTTTAACTCCTCATCATTTGTCTTGCGCTGATAATTTCATTCCGGCCGCCATTCATCCTTTGAAAATATTTTTCATTGTTCTTATGTTTTAATTCTCGCGGGCCTGCCACCAACACTAATTGGAATTCTATCGAATGAATAAAAACAAATCGACCACTGCTCTTTTGTCGTTTGTTTGTAAACACAAACCATCATGGATAGGAATAGGCATGAAGGCATGGATGCCTACTTGATTATTTTCAAAATTCTCATTTAAATTCCTAAACAGGAAAATTAATCAGTTTGTTTACTTGTTGTTGTTTACAAACGGAGATATCTGTTAGTATACTGAGTTTACAATTTATGCATTTACGTAAAAAAAATTGTTTTAAGTTTATTGTCGTAAAAACTGAAAACAGCTAAGCAACACGGTCGCACTGCAATGCGGCTGTTTTCCCTATACTAAGCGAAAAGAATATAATTTTATATTATTAAAAAATTATAAAAATAAAATCCATATATTTATATTTAATTCTATATTACATGGAAATATATGACACATTTATAATTTTTATTGATAAATTGATTTATTAAAAATCTTTCTATCAAAAGATTTTGTCTTTGACAAGATGCAACTATAAAAATTAATTTTCAAGAACCATACACATTTGGAAAATATAACGCTAAAATGAATCATTTTATTCAATCTTTCCGAAAATAAATAAATTGAAAAATGAGTACCGGACCTCATTGCAACCAATCAGAGAGATCAACACTATGCCCTATTCACTATACTTAATGGGTAAGATGGAACAGAAAATGCTATACTTTCGAGTAGAGAAAGGATAATGTAAATTAGGCTTTATACAAAGTAAATTTAGTAAGACAAAACAAAAATTTAAAGTCAAAATTATTGATGATTCTACAGCGACGAAGCAATTGCTGCGCTCAGAAATATGCAAATGATTCAACCACAGTCCACAAGACACAGTATTAATATGTCCCTTACAGTCTATCTAATATAGAAAAGCGTAACGTAGTGAAAGTAGCGCGTAGCTAGACTGTACGACTAAACTATGAGCCCAAATTGATAAGAATTCTAAAAAATAGTGTTAAATAAATAAATAAATGTATCATCACGGCAATTATTTTCTTCCTACTTGTATGATAGGCAACAGTTTGTTGGTTATGGTGGTTTTCAATCAGAAACTATTCATCAAAAATCGGGCGTACCACAGGGATCAGTATTGTGTCCACTTCTTTTTAATTTGTATATAAAAGACATATCTAATGTCATAGATGTTCCTTTTTTAATGTACGCATATGATTTAAAACTCTTCTGTACTATATCATCTGATTCAGATTGTGAAAATATACAAGAAAATTTAAACAATATTCATAACTGGTGTGTCAATAATAATCTATTATTAAATGTCAACAAATGCAATGTGATGAGCTTCCATAGAAAATCCAATCCAATCATCTTCAATTACGCCCTTAACTATATTATTCTACATAGACCTTATTTATTTAAAGATCTAGGCCTTTTTGACCCTAAATTACTTTTTACTGACCACATAAAACAAGCAATCGATTCCGCATATATGAATCTGGGATTAATAATCAGAAACGCTCAATTTTTCGATGATATTTCAGTTCTAAAACTGTTATTTACATCTCTTGTGCGACCTTACTTAGAATACTGCTCGGTAATTTGGAATCCTATTTATAATAAAAATAGTGATTCTCTCGAAGGGGTTCAAGAAAATTTTTAAAATATGGTATGCATATCTTAAATGGAAGTTACTCGCCAAGAGGTATATCACAGGAATTATTGTTAAAATCGTTTAACTTGAATTACCTTCATCAAAGGCGTACTATTAATTCTGTTATTTTATTAGAAAAAAATATGAATAACAACATAGACTGTCCCCTCATTTTGAACAACATTTCGTTTCGAGTACCGAGATTATCAGCCCGACATACCAGTGTATTCTATGTCAAAACTCCTCGATTAAATATTCTAATTAAATCGCCTATAAATAATATGCAACAATGTTACCATCTGATTGAATTGTATGTTGATATTTTTCATGACAATATAAAAAACATAAAAAAACTCTATAACCTATCTTACTTAATTTATATACTTATTTTATTTGTAATATATTTCTTTTCTCCTTACCCTAGAATTGGACAGCAGTCTGTTATATATAATAATAATAATAATAATAATAATAATAATAATAATAATAATAGTAATAATAATATACCCATTACTGGTTGTGCCAGTATCTACATTACATGCAGACAACTGTAATGATGACGGCGGGCATCACCTCACGGGCACTCATAGCTGGTGTGGAGAGTGCACTACAGGGATCACTTTTGTGCAATTATAAATCTGCACTGGCCGGGATCCAACCCGGGTCACCAGATTGACAACCAGACACTATATGCACGCGGCTACGCGACCCCATTAAAAAATAGTGTATATCGCGCGAATCTCCTCAGCCTCTATTTCTAGGAATTTGAGCATAAATTTTTAGTATGTTTTTATCATAAAACCAATGAGCAATAAGCTCCAAACTAAATTTTAAAATTTTCCGAAGGACTGATGATATCAGCTACCAAAAATAGCTGTTTTTCAAGAAGTCATAACTTGGCCCCTAAAAAAATCTGTTGTGGCCAGCACAAAACCTTCCGTCAATTCTACGTATTTTGTACAAATTCGATTCCAAAAGTTCCTTGAAAAAGATTCTATATATCCTGTAAAATTATAACTCGGACACACTATTTTTTACAAATTCCATATTGCAAGTTCCTTTGAAAAGACTCTATAAATCCAATAAAATTATAACACGAACGACCATTATGTAAATTACACTTGACATTTCCTGATTCCTAACCAACGCATCTTCTTCACACAGTTCTTCCTCTCTCAAATCTTCTGCTACACAGTCCTGTCATCTTCTCTTTGGCCTTCCTCGTACTCCTGGCATTGAAATTGTAAGTCACTTGCGAGGGACACTCTGTCATATTACTTACAGAAATTTGTCAATTATAACTTTTTGAATATATCTGCTGTTTCCATAATTTTAGCAAAGCTGACTAATTTTTGAAAGTTAATCTCTTTTAATCTCTCTATAACTATATATAAATTGAATATAAAAGAAAATATATAATCAAACCGTATGGAGAATAAGATTTTCTTTCATATTGATAATCACAAAATGTCGAAAAATGATATTTAATTGCGTTTTTCCAAGAAAAACTGTTAAGAATTTCAAATAAGGGTACTTCCGGTTGACCAATTATAACCAAAATCTAATCAGCTCTTAATATGGTTGTAAAGAACAGGAATATGAAAGAATATCAGTTTTACAATTGTAGTTTTGTAGTTATCGTCGGAGAAAAATTTGTCACACACACACACACGGACACACACACAGACACACACACATACAGACATCATCTTAAAAATATTAAATTCGTATTGTAGGAAACCTAAAACGTGTTTATTCATTAAAAACTTTTTGACCAAAGACAATACCTTCTTTACCTAAAGGTGACGGAAGGTAAAAATATGATTTTAAACTTTGTTGTTAATTTGTGGATCTTGCTTTCTTCTTTCATAATATATGTGTAGTTAATAGTACGGGCTGTAGCGTTTCGCGCGAATCTCATGTTTTGCATCATTTTGCGGACAGCTCTAGGATCGTCTTAATTTATGTATAAACAGATCTCCTTTTAAAAAGTTGAGTTAACCAATTAATTTCTCTCACGCCACAAATCAAATTCCCGGTAACTATTTCCCCCCAAATGTACTTAGCTTGTAAATCACTGGTATACGTTTTAATTCTGTATCATTTAGCGGCCCATATTTCTCTGGTGTTGGTGGCAAGGAGAGAAATATCGCCCGAGCAACACATCGTAACGGATTCCATGGTTAGCGTTCCGTTACCGTCGTAGCGTTCGTTAGCGCGCTAACTGCAGTTAATTCGCTAATGCAGCGATGCCCACTGCACTTTTGATAAATGAACACATGCACAAACCAGCGTTTTATATTATCAGCATCTGACCAACTGACACAGATTAATTACAAAGGAGGAACAAAATTATATAGAGCGACAAATGAAATTATTTAACTGCTCCTTTGAGATGATTAAGTTTTTAGTTTTTTAGTAACACTTACAAAGTGTTTGAGATAATTATCTATCACTGTTTTTCTTTTGAAAGAGAAGATAGCAAACATAATTTTAGGTTTATACTACCTTTGCCTTATAATAAGTCATATATTATTCTCGATAAATACGAAACGTGTTGTCCGGAAACATCACTAGAACCGAAGGTCGAGAGGTATTTCCAAAAGGCAACTCGTTGAGTATGTCGAGAATTTTCTATTGTCGAGTTGTACAGAGGTAGACTATATCATGAATGAAAAAGAAATTAAAAAGTAAACAGTAAATTTCATGTGGGCATGTAGTCTAATTTCTTCTGTATGAAACGTTAAACTTTACGCCACATAACCTATCTTTTTCAATATTGCTAGATAATATTGTAATATTATTTTATATTATATTGAAATGCTGCTATTTTTAAATAAACTTGCAGTAGCAACAACGCAGTTTCTGGACTTGTGTAAAAAACTAAATGTTTACTTCTCAAATTTTTATTTCAATAAGGCTTTGCCGTCAAACAATAGCACCTATTGTTTGACGGCAAAGCCGAAACGAATAATTAAACGCACCGTTTAATTATTCGTTTCGGTGCATTCGGATTTGTCAATGTTATTTCAGAATTCAGATATCTACTTAAAGCACAGAAAGCATGATTTTTCTCTTCATAGTCAAACTACATATTCATTGATGTATTAGGTAATTCGTACCTAACCCTATATTTCTATTCTAGGATATTCTCACACTTTTCGGCCAACATGTGACTCTCACAGAGTAATTCTTACAACTTTTTTAATATTTGGTTTTATTCTTTTAATGTAACTAACATTTTCTACGTATCTAGTCAAAATTCTGTGAATAATATGTGAATCAGTGAAGTGTTCATACAAATAATAATTTTAAAATTGAATGTTTCTGAATTTATCAATTTGTCAAGTGATTACAATAGTTAAAACTATTTGTAAGTAAAACAAAATTCATTTATGTAACTTACCTTTTTACAATATTATGTACATTTTAAAATTCCCTGATGACGTTACAAAATGTGTAACGAAATATTGGAAATTTAAATAAAATTAACTACTTTATGAAATAACAACAATATAATTTCTTACAATCATCGCCGAGAAATCCGTTAATACATTTTATCTATTATTGAAAACAATCGTTTTGAATTATTTCTATAACTTCTATAAATTAAATTTATTTCTGAGCTAATTTTTGCATTCCGTATGTATTTAAAAATTAAATAAGCATTCTAAATCATTGATAAGTTAAAACAGTCGGCTAAGTTTTCTATCTATTTGTAAAATATATGTAAATAAGGGCACTTTTATAAAAAAAATCAAAGTGGCCGTTTTTTTTGCCGGACTATATGTAAATCAGCGGGTGTACTTTTTATAAACATTATTTTTACATAAATTATGGTGACTGATAGCAAAACACGAAAATGAATAAGGTAACAGCATCGGTACTTAACAATATAATTTTGACAGGTAGTATGATCCACGTCGAGCCCAGAATTTGGGTCACGCTGAATAGTAGAGGAGTCAGATAATAAATTAGTAATATTTTGTCATCGCTAATTTCAACGTTGATGTATTGACAAACAGGATTATTCCCTTGGCAATGACAGCGGAGTATCACTGCAATTGACACAACTATTGAATTCACGTATTATAGCATGCAAATATCAATATACAGTATTAAGGCCGATTTAGGAAATTATACATGTACTAGAAAGCAAGGTACTTTTTTTTAATCAAACGAGACAGTTAGATCATACTCTTATTATTATAAGAAGTCAACTGAATATATGTACATACATGAACTTACAATAAAATATAATATGCTATAACTTGTCTTAATAAATAAGGGAATTTGAAATGTGTGGTTGTGTATTGAGTCTCCTTCTTTCTTCTCCCAGACTTCCACGGCTTTCCCCTTCACTTCGCCCATTCTTCGGCTTGTTAGGTATTGCTTCCAGCCTTCTTTTTCTGCTTCAACTACATCTTTTATTGTTATACATCTTTGCTTAACATTTGCTGTGGCTAACTGTAAATATTCTTTATTCTTTCATTAATTTTCTTCTCGACGACTTACAACCGCTCTTTTCACCTTAACCTTTTTCGTTTCCGCTTGCTTCCCTGTCCACTTACGCCACTTGTGGCACGCACACTAACTATTAAATACAGGTCTGCACTAACCATGCAGTATTTATGAACTATAGTATGTACAATGTCGTTTAATGCAATTTTTAAATAATTGAAGATAGCTGAGAGCAGATTTATTGTCATACGTTTAAAAAGAGAAACATGAAATGTCTTACAGAAGTGATTGAAAGAAATCATATCTTGTGTATAGGTTTCATATAAGTGATAATTCTTTTCAGTGATATCGTCTGTGGAAAGGATACGTGCGATACAATCTTTACGAGTGTACAGTACAATAAAAATAAAACAAATTCAATAAAAGCAACACCGGGAAATCTTTATAGTATCCGAAAAATCCGATCATAATTTCTTTAATGTCGCAAATAAAACCCAACACAAGGCACGAACGAGAAACTTGACTCGCGTATTATTAAACACCATAACTCAACTGGACGTTGATTGTCTGCTGTGCTGACCGTTCTTTTGCTTTTCTTCATGCCCTACTTAGTGAGGGTTAGATTTGTTGTAATTTTGCAGGAAAAACAAAATGACGGATGTATTTATGATCTTATTGTTTAAGAGAACGAATATTTTGGGGCCGTTTTTAGCAAAGTAAGGATAAATATCAGGTTAGCTAAGGATAAATTTATTTTTAAAAATAAATGAATACAACATTTTACCAAACAAATTTTGAACTAAGTTAACTAACCGGGGTATTTCTGTGATAAAAAATCACAATAATTGTTATTATAGTAATATGTGAATTCCTAACTTTTTAGTGATATACGTGCTACACAGGGGCCGCGGAGCCGGGGGGCAGAGGGGGCTTCAGCCCCCTCTGTAAAATGTCAGAGGGGGCTAAGCCCCCTCTGATCAAGTCTAATGTTGGCCTCCAAATTTTCGTTTTTTTATAGATAACAAAACCAAATTTTAATATTTTCTTTTTGTAACTTGCCGCATGAAGTTTTTTCGTTTTATGTACATCGTGTATCAACTCGTAGAGCTTCATACAGTTTCGTGACTTTATAGTTCGTGACTAGGGCAATTTGTTTATTTGAGACCCTTTTAGGACGCAAGGCAAAGCGCGGCGCGCTGTGTTATTGTGTTATGTTTCAATTGCTGACCGGTAATTTTTACTCAAAATTTTATTCACCCTAACTACCTAACTACTATAGCTACAGTTTAAAAATATATTGGAGATGCAAAACACGTCTGAAAATAATTATTTTTGTAACAATTGCGGGAAATTAGTGATTCTAAAACGGATGGAAGTTCTCCAAAACTAGCGCAGCAAGTTTTAGAATTTGCACTAGAGCTAGAATCGGCTATATCCCGCATTTATTTTGAGTTTCATAACTATTTCGAACAAGCCAGTTATTTTTATCATATCAAGCGTTATTAAACGCTCTATTGGATATGCCTTCTTTACAAATATTTATTAATGATGAACTAAGATCAGGACAAAGCAAACATGGTCTGTTTAATTTGAATTGTTTTAATCCTTTTGGAAACAATTTATCTTTATAAGACAGTTTATGAAATTGCTGTTTGTTAAACTCCCAGCCAAAGCCATTATTTGTTTTCATCTAAATTTAAAATACAATAACACTACGGACTAAATAACATTTTTAATTTCATTCAAATAAATATTATGTAACATTATATATATTGAGCCCCCCCTGAGATAAAATCGTTCCGCGGCCCTTGGTGCTACAATGACAATCTCTTGAAATGATTGATCATGCTTCCTTCTCATAGGTGGGAAATGTTTATGTATGGTTGCCTAGGAATATTGTTATAGATCCCTATAATGAAATAGGCTATTGTCAAAAATATTAATAAACTTAAAGGTCAGAGATCATATACACTATTCTAGATAGGAAACGTACATGTTAAGCACCGGTACCACATCAATGGCGCCATCTGGTGTATGGAAGCAAAATTAAATATAAAAACTCGGTCGGTATAGTCATTACCTACAATTAATATTGGTAAACTCGGTTTATTAATTACCCCTAATTTGTACAATTTGTAGTTAAAGAAAATTTTTCAAAAAATACTATCATTCCGTAGTATTTCATGAAAAATATACTTCACCTACAAATCAGTCTTACAAAGATTATATTAAATGAATAAAAATAATGCATTTTTTTTTTTAACTGCAATTTCATTTAAGTAAGATACAATACTAATAGCTTTTTTTACAATCCCGATTAGTTCGAGGATGTGGAAATCTATGCTGTGTCTTTCCTAGAATATGATTTTGTAATATGTTTTACTGGTATAAAAATACAATTATACAAAAATATGTTTTCACATTTCACTTACGGGTAGCAGTACAATTTGGTACACAACACTTTATTCATGTCAACTTCAATATTAACAAGTTTTTTCATACAAAATAACTACTTGTACGGCCGAATTCACCATTGTTCCGTTGATGGTCAACTGATTAGGCAATCAAGCTGATTCGTAAATCAACGTTTGTTTTAATTCACCAACTTCATTTCTGTACAAAGTAATCAAGGTCAACAGATTCACAGTTTTATTTTGGTTTTTGACAGTTAATGTAACTGTCATATAGTTTTATTCGTGGTAATTGTACTTTCCGTTAAAAAGTATTAATATGTAAGTTTTTAATTGAATTGTAAAATATATTTTATAATTTTTCTATAATAATATTATACAGTAAACTCCGGTTACTATGAACCCGGTAGTAATGAACTTTCGTTTATTGTGTACTGTATTTCAAGTAACGTAATTTTTTTCTATATATGTAATGTACATTTTTACTGTTTATAGTGAACCCGCTTATAAGGAACTATCGCATAAAGTGAACTAAATATTATTAAAAATGAGATGCAATTTTTTTTTTACAATGAACTTTTCGGGTAATCCCCGATTTATGAGCTATGTATTTCCTCACCAACTTGCTTCATTTACACGGGTTGCTTTGCTTCATGTCTTTACCAGTCGATTCTTGGTTATTAGTGTAAGTAGGACAACTTCCGTTTTTATTCCATTATTCTAAATGGAAAAACAAAAACGTAAAGCTCTAACCCTAAAGGACAAGTATGATATTATACAAAAAATACAAAGTGGTGTTAAACAACGCGATATTTGCCAGGAAATGAATTTAATAAAATCTACTGTATCTATGATATGGAAAAAAAGAAAAGCTATTTTATCTTCGTATGGTCAGGGAAATTTTAAGTGCAAAGAACTTTTTATTATGTATTTTTACTTTATTCACAAAATACATTTTATGTTTTTTCTAACGTAGAATTATAATAAAATGAAATTATATAAATGTGTTTAGTTTTATTTCGGATATAATGAACTATTTTTGTTTCATTTTTTGAGTACATTATAACCGGACACTACTGTATTTTTATTTTGATATAGGTAGAAATTTACACAGATTCTAATAAAGGAATGTTCTTAAATATAGTGAAAATGAAAGAAATAAAAGTATATTTAAAAATAATGAAACCTTTGAGGTTTTAAATAAAGATATAGAAGAAGCATGAGGCAAAGTTTCAAATGAGTACAACAGCCAGTATTCTGACATAGCTATAAATGTGGAAATTTGGATTCAAAGATCTGATCAAAGCTTGAGTCATGGAATAGGACAAATCAGTTGATCATTGATTTTGATTTGTAGATTAGCTTGATTTTTAATGGTGAATTGGATTGATTCAGAATCAGCGTTGATCTGTTAGTCAACTCACGATCAAGGAATGGTGAATTTGGCCGTTAAGATACCAAAAATATAAATACAATGACAGTCAGAATTGTTTCAAATGAAAATGACAAAATTCGCACAAAAAGAAAAATGGAAAAAATTGACACACTATGATTTGGAAGCAAAACTAAAAATGCTGTCCTTTATTCGCCATTTGCGTTTCCCGGGCCTGCTTAAAGGCTATAACTCATTTATTTTGAATATTATTGAATTAAACAGAAGATGATTGTGAATAAAATAGTATACATACCTCGGTGGGAGTTTCATTACAGCCTCGCGCTATATCTGACCACGAAACTTTGCCTTTTGGTAATCTACGCAAACCATCAGCTGTAATGAAACATCGCCCACCATGGATGTAATATACTGTAATCTAACTCATTACTGTTTATTGAAACACCATAGATATACATAGATTTGGATAAGTAGTCTCCATGTCAACTACCGCATAAGTTTCATCACGCTCAGATGCAAAAATCCAAGAAATATATAAAAATCTAGATTCGAGATAAGAAATAGGTCGTCAAGAAATACCCAGGGCAAGAATTTATTTATCTCTTGTCTTGAAAACACTGAATATCTATATCTTTCTATATATTGATATTGTTCCCTTATTATTATTATAATACAAACATATAAATTGGACGTAAAATATACATATTTGAATCTGATATTGAGGTACTTATTTATTTTACAATAATTGAAACGTATAGATAATAAACTAATATATTTAGTGAATTTAAATGAGCCTTACTCTAACCATTTTGTAAATCTATCCTTAATATAATGAATCGGAACAAAGAGCAGCTATTAGGGGCTCATTAATATCAAATATAAACAATGTTGGGTGAATCCAGGGCGTAAACAAATTTACGCGTAGTAATTTCCAAAAACAAGGCCGGGCGTTCGCTAATTAACATCTCGCTGTCTTGCGTCCTCGTCGCACTCATGTCATTAATCCCGCAGCGATATTGCGGCAATAAATACACCAAACAAGGAAGGGTAAAGATGGCGCAGGCGGTGGGATTTGACGTTTGCTTGCCGCTTTGGCGGTTGTTTTTATTTAATTCAAGCAAACAATCCAAGAACGTTAGATGTTATTTGTTATATTAGATCTTAGTGATTTGTAAGATAATTGTCCTGAAAACAAGATGAGATTTATACATCAGTATAAATTTTAGCTGTGTAAAAATTCGTAAGTGGTGAAATATATTAGTGTAAAACCAAACACTAAATTTTTTAGAATTTACTAATTATACATGATAAAATATAGTAAAAATTGTAGTGTTAAATAATTTATAAAAATTTTACACTATTTATACTAATAATTTAAAGAAATTTCATTCTACACTCTGATCAGTGCTTCTGGGATCCTAATGAAACAAGTTAAAAATCGCACGGTAGTTAGTTTGTTGTGATATTTGGAACTGTTCGGATGTATATTTACTGTACAAACTAAAATTTAAAGTGAAATACAAAAATTTGTGTAAATGTGTTTTCTCAAACGAAAGCATCAGATATGAAGATTTCCCATTACCTGGTAAGTAGGTACTAATCATCATTTAATCTATGTAAAATATTCGTATTCAATTTTAAACCGCTTCAACGTGTACTTTTAGATCAAATTTGTATGTGGACATATATGAACAATTGTAGTGTTTGTTTTAAACTGAATATCTGAGAGTGTATTTCGCCGATATTATTTTCAAAACCACATGAGATGAAACTTTCTATGTTGTAAGTTCAGGATATAATAATCTGATGTGGCCAACACATAACCTTCCGCCAATTCCATGTTTAAAATAGCAGTGAGCTTTAAGTGAAATATCACTTCCGTTGGATCGTTTGTAAATAAAATCTAATTTGTTGTCCAATAAATAGAAAAGTCTGTAATACGAAGTTTTGGATTATATTTTATTTTTGTTCCTCAAAAATCTGTTAGAGCTCCAAATTAAGTAATAAATCCGATTTATCATATATGGTCAAAATCTAATATGATGTTTCAAATTATATATGAGTTTTAGAAACCAAATTTGAGAAGTTTTGGATCATATTTTAATATACTTTAAGGAAAAATCGTTACACACATTCTTGTAAAAATCAGCATCAACTTCCAGGTGCTCTAAAACGCAATCTTTGTAAATTCTTCGCCGTACATGATCCATTTCGTAAATGTGTAATTGTAAATTAATATTCATTTTTAGTGCTGCAAAAATAGCAAATTTAAATCGGATCACCTGTACATCTAATATTTATGTATGATGGAATAGTATATTACATTCGAGGTGGGAGATATTTCATTATAGCCGAGGGCTTATGTATATTGAGATAATGCGCGAGGCTGTTATGAAACTCCCACCGAGGTTATGTATACTATTTTATTCACAATCATCCTCATTTTAAATCAATAATCTTCAAAATAAATAAATGAATTATAACCTTTATCTTTATTAATATTTTGACAACTGTCTTAAAATTTATTTAGCCTACTTAATTATGGGGATCTACGGCAATGTTGCTAGGCAACCCTTACATAAACATTTCCAACCCAAGAGATGGAAATGAAATCTGTTATTTCCAACCCAAGAGATTGTCATTAAAGTTAGGAATGACGTATTTTCCAACCTCCAAAAGGTTAGGAATCTGTATATTACTATAATGATTGTGAATAAAATATATTATTTTTACAAACCTTAATTTAATTAGAATTAAATATTTTACTATTATATTCTCCTTAACACGGTTTCATTATTAATTTTAATGTAATTGCTTCCTGACAGCGACATTTGTTTAAATATGTTAAAATTGTTATTAGTATTGTTTTGGTTTGACGCATAGACAAGATGATGTATGAAAATAAATTATATTATAAATTCATATTATTATTTAGAGTTATTTACTAAATGTTATTATCGTAGAATTGAAGATTGTACCATTATATTCAATTTTTATTAGTAAAAGGCTGAAAAATTATATTCAGTATGTTTTTTTTCAAGAAAAGCTGTTAAAAGCTTGTATATGTGATACTTCCGGTTATCCGATATACATTAAAAACTAATGAACTCTTCCCACAATAAGCAAAATTTCAAAATTTTCTGATTAAAAGTATTTGAATAATCGTGTCCACAGGATCCACATATACTCACATACACACACGCACACACACACACACGCGCGCGCACACACACACACACATACCTATTGACATCATTGTAAAAATGTTAAAATCGGGTTCTGGGGACATGCTTATTCACTAAAATCTCTACATCCGATTTTTAGCACGATCCCTATACCTCCATTACCTAGGGCAGCGGGAGGTAAAAATTGTAAAATTTGATTTTTGATTTTTGTTGTATTCTTTTTGGAATATTTTTGCTCAGCTTAATTGATGACTTGAGATGAACAGGGGTGAATTTGGATAGCAAATTTAAGCACTCTTTGTTTATCAAATTTTCTAATTGTTTCACAGTATACTAACTTCGTATTTTCTATTTTCCTATATTATCTTAACATCATTTTCATCTCCCTTAGAATCTGTCTCACAACCTGCTTACAAGAACAAAGGCTTGCCTTGTAGAAAAAGAAAAGCAGGTTCCATTATCTCCATTTCCAACACGTCATATCTCTATGTCGGTATTCATGTGGGCTAAAAGCGCTATTAGAGAAAGGGTGCATTTAGGATGATTGATTGATTGGGTGATGTGCTTGCGACTGTCCTACTGAAGCCTCCCTTGTGTACATCCATCACCACCGCAAACCAGCCGAGAGACTGCTTCGCAAAGAGGTTTTCTATACGTGCAATCAATCTGCTACATTCAGTGTAATTATATCACAAAAATTGCACTGGGAATGGGAAACTCATTGGTTTGCATTTTGTAATGATCGGTTTTCTTCAGGATAGTTTGTTAAAGAAATAGAAAAGGGTATTTTGTATTAAAACTGAATTTCAAAATAGTATAATAGAGCTTAAAAATGTTTAAAAAGATTAGTTTTTAAAATATTTACGGTTTTAGTGCAATTAATTTTGCCTTAACATCTGAATTCAAACCTTGTGGAATCCATTTTCAAATATACAGGGTGTAACACGTACACCGACCACTGCCATTATTACTTTTATTATTATTGTTACAAAAAAATACTATAGAACAAAGTTGTAGGGGACCAAGGGGGACATTCTTCCAGACAAGAAAATATTTTTTTAAACCAGTGGTTCTCAAGTTACAACACAAAGTTATATTTTTTCAAATAAGATTCTACATATTTTTTATGCCTATTCGATAGCATATTTTTTTCTGAATTCAACCATGTATTAGCTTTATATCCTTACATAATAAAAATATTGAAAATATGCGATTGAAATTCTAATAAATTTTTATTTTTAATATTATTGTACAGTAGGCTATGGATGAAAAACAATAACAAAAGAACAAAATATATAGCTGCTGTCAAATAATAATTGGCGTACTAATTGTTGTAAATTGTTATTCTTTGTGTTTTGAGATTATTTTGTGACAATATGGCTGATGTTTATACAAATGAAGATTTGTATCGTTTATTATTAATTTATGGTGAGTGTAATGAAAATGCCATACAAGCGTGCAATATTTATGCCACCAGATATCCAAACAAACCGCGTCCAGGGAGGTCAGTAATCAGGCGATTAGCACGAAATTTGAAAAACTATGTATCATTTTCACAAAAACGTGAAAGGCAACATCCCGTGAGAAACAATGAAGAAATAGAAATCGCAGTTTTAGCTTCTATTGCGCGTAATCCCAATTCATCCACACGCGAAATTGCTCAAGAACATTTTATTTCTAATATGTCCGTATGGCGCATTTTGAAGAAGCATAATTTAAAATCATATTCATACAAACTATTACATGCTATACATAATAATGACAATGAACGCAGAATAGTGTTTTACGAATGGTTTTTGGTGCAGTATCAGGACGATAATAATATTCTTAGAAAAATTCTGTGGACAGATGAATCTAAATTTTCAAATAATGGATAATTTAATAGAAAAAATGAGGACATTTGGGCTGAAGAACATCCTCGTAAATTTAGAGAAAAAAATAATCAACACAGATGGAGCTTTAATGTATGGCTTGGAATGTTTGGGAATAAAATTATTGGACCACATTTTTATGAAGACAATTTAAACGCTGCACATTATTTATGTTTCTTGGAAAATGAATTATTAAAGTATTTAGAAGATTTAAACTTGAATGAAAGACAAAATATGTGGTTCCAACAAGATGGAGCGCCGGCTCACAATACTCGTCGAATGTACGAACGGCTCGACGAAATGTTTCAAGGTCGGTGGATAGCAACAAATGGGCCATACAAATGGCCCGTTCGGTCCCCGGACTTAACACCCCTTGATTTTTTTATGGGGATATCTTAAAGATAGAGTATATTCAAAAGCAGTGACAACGAAACAAAATTTGATGGACAGAGTTAGAGAAGCTTGCACTGCTTTGACACCAGAAACTGTAATAAAAGCTACTTCTTCTGTTTTAAATAGAATAGAATTATGCTTAGAAAATAATGGAAATCAAATAGAACATTATTTATAAGGAGTAATTAGCAATTATTAATTTTCAATTTAAATTTATCACTCTTGTTTCTCATCCATGGCCTACTGTACAATAATATTAAAAATAAAAATTTATTTAAATTTCAATCGCATGTTTTTCAATATTTTCATTATGTAAGGATATAAAACTAATACATGGTTAAATTCAGAAAAAAATATGCTATCGAATAGGCATAAAAAATATGTAGAATCCCATTTGAAAAAATATAACTTTGTGTTGTAACTTGAGAACCACTGATTTAAAAAATTTTTTTCTTCTCTGAAAGGATGTCCCCTTTGGTCCCCTACAACTTTGTTTTAAAGTATTTTTTTGTAACCATAATAATAAAGGTAATAATGGCGGTGGTTGGTGTACGTGTTACACCCTGTATAAATGCAGAAAGTAACGAAACGTCGAAATAAACCAAATAATACTTGTTTGAATTTGTGAAGCCACAACAAAATAAAACACTTTCGTTTATATCAAAGTAAAATATATATATTGAATGACTCGCTCCCAGTGGCATCTACATCCTAGAATATTAAAATATCTCTTGTGGCCAGCACAAGACTTCTCGCCATTTCCATATTAGGTTATATAAGTACATATTGTGTTTAACACACACAAGAATTCTGCTTCAATTTATTATTAATATATGTTTATATTTTTTAAATTCGTTCTATAAATAAGTTTCCTCTACTCTTCTAAATGTACGAGATTCTTCAAATTCTTTGACAAGATGGGCGGTATTTCTGACGCGTATATGTATCTATATAATTTTAAATATTTAATTAATAATAAAATAACAAATATTAAATGTACTTCCCAAAAAAAAAAACTTCGGTAATGTATCTTGATTCTTGACACATTTTTCTGTAAAGTAAAAACATTTTAAGTTTTCAACTTGTTTCCATGAAGTTACTTGGGCTGTGAGATTCATTACAACGGATTATTTTATGTATTTATAATTCTCTGTTTCTATATTTATACTACATATAATAAAAATGTTCAATGTATCAGATAGAGAATTTTATATTCTTTAATATTTGTAATAACATAAATTTCCAAAACATAATATTTAGAAGATTTTTTTGAGAAACTACTACTTTCGGTTGTCCAATTGTTACCATACCTTTTCAGCTCTTCCCACTAATGTCAGGTTAAGGAATATGTAGTTATATTGGTCTTTAGTCTTATTGAATTTGAGAAACTGTCCCTCCAACATCCAAACATACACGCATCTATACACACACACATACATATACTCGTGTATATATATATATATATATATATATATATATATATATATATATATAACTATATATCATTGTAAAATATTAAAATCGGATTCTAGTGACCTTGAAACGCGGTTATTCGCTAAAATCTGCATATGCGATTTTTAGCATGAATCAATACCTCTCTTAACGAGAGGTAAAGATACATAATAACAACAAAGCTCATATCTTCACCCATTTTTGGACTTAGGACGAGTTTATTGAAAAAAAATATTAGTTCCAGCTTAATCTTTTGTATGCTTTAAATATTGAATGAATAATAAATAACTTTTGTATTGAAAAATGTTGATTCACAAATTAAGACTGCCCTTGCCACTGATGATGATGTGTCCTTAAAGAACTGTAATAAAAGAATATATGAAATCAAATTTGTCTTGACTTCTACGTAATAACGAATGTGACAATCCCTTATTTCTTATAAATTTCAGAAGACAATTTGTGATATTGTGTGAAACATAGCCCGTTAAAAATTGTCATCACCCCAATTTACTATCCTCATTTTGACTTATAAACTTCCTTATAACTTATTTACTACCATCCACCTATCAAAAATATAAACTGCTAGGGATTTATGTTATAAATACCAGTTAGAAACTTCAATAAATTCCTGCAGCGGGAAATTAGTTGCAGGCGTCTAAAAGCTTGCTGAGTTAGTTCCCGCGACTTCCGCTGCAGCGCCACACGAGCCGTCAAACATCATCAATCTTCCCCCACCACCAGGACAAACAGCAGAGACGACAGTCGACATCAGCTACTATGGCCGTCTTTGACCACAATGTCGACTTGCAGTTATTTTATTATCACGGGTTGATAAATGGTCCCAAGACAAGGTTTAGGGTTTTTGAATGATGTAGGCATAGTTTTAAGGGTCACGAACAAGTGTTTGCTTGTTAGGGAGGGTAATTACGACAAGGGTCTAATTTTAATGGGAAAGGGGTTATATTGTTTTGTATGTTTTTTTGGTAGTACATTAAAAAAAACTCAAATGAATATGATTAATGTGCTGACGAGATGGTTACTATATGTAGATAACAATAAGTTACTTCTACATTTCTCGAATTTTCAATTGTTTATTTTTTATGAAACGCATTATCAATCAGGGTTAAGCAGGAAGGACGGACGTTTTTTTTTTTAACTTCACAAAATTGAAACTTTTTGCTTAAAAAAAAATTATTGATAAATTTGAGTTCGTAATGACATAGCATTGACAAAATCAAGTGAGAAAAACTGTCGTAATCGGCCCAAATTTTTTCGATGACGAGACGACGGGAGTGCTGTTACCGTCAATTTGAAGCGCTATATCAAGATGATACTCAACTTCTTTTTATCTGAATTACGAAGAAACCTTGTTCCTATCCGCCGTGTTTGGTTTCAGCACAAACCAATAAGAATACGTGATGTTTCTTAGTTACCACGTATTAAAGTAACCATGGTGAACAAATATACGAACCTTTGTTTATTCGAATATATATATATATATATATATTTATACATTTATTCAATTTTGACGTTTTAAACTGTCATTATTAACTCCATAGCAACAACTATAAGTAACACTTTTTTCACATGGGAATTAAAAAAAAAGAAAATTAAATCACTCACTCTGCAACAAATAATACATTTAAAATAACATCAGGTACGAATATAACACTTACAATAATATTTATCAGACATTATTAGCCATTTTCATTATGTTTCACGGCACAAATGACAAGCAATAAAGCATTTTAAATATACGACTTGACGTCTATCAGCGACGATTGTCATGCTCAGCCTACTAACTGATCAGTTTTTTATTTTGTCAAAATTAAATATTATAATGGTTTTTATTAGTATATCGTCAAAATTGAATGAAATATTGCACAAACCATGTGAGCTAAGAATGTTTATTCATGAGAAGAAAGTTTAGCGCACGAGCCCGTAAGGGCGAGTGAGTTAATTTCTTCCTTAGCTCACTTGGTGTGTAAATATCTATTATAGGTGCGTTTGGTTATTTTGTTCTATGTACTCAAAGTTATGAATGACATTTTGAATTCTATTTATACAGCGCATAGACTAAAAGCTTTTTTTCAAACACAGTACCTACTATCAAAATGAATTTGTAATTTGACTTTGAGGAGAAAAATCATTCTTTTTGTGCTTTAAGTAGACATCTGAAATGACACTGAAAGCTCCGAATTCACCAAAACGAATAATTAAACGCACCTATTGTTTGACAGTAAAGCCTTATTGAAATAAAAATTTGACAAGTAAACATTTAGTTATTTAGTCACAAGTCCAGATTCCAGAACCTGCATTGTTGCTACTGCGAGTTTATTTATAAATACGAGTATTTCAATATAAAATAATATAGTAGTATATTAAAGAATGAATGTCATAATTGTCATTTGATAGGTTATATGGAATACAATTTGACGTTTCATGCAGAAGAAATTACACTATATGCCTATGTAAAATTTTCTGTTTACTTTTTAATTTCTTTTTATTAAATATGCCTATATACAAAGAAAGAAAAAGAAAATTCAACGAGTTGCTTTTTGGAAATACAACTTGACTTTCGGACTCGTGGTGTTTCCAGGCAACACATCTCGTATTATCGAGAATTTTCAATCGTCTTGTATAATATATGATTATTTACCTTGCAAAATTCAATAAAATATCAAGCATTTTATTTGCAACCTATGTAATTTATTCCGTCAGATTCAAACCCTGATTTTAAAAACTACGACGAATAACGTAAGCTCCTGACTACAAACTGTATTTCACTAAACATGATACATTTTATTTAGTTGTGACTTTATTCTGTTGCGTTCTATAACAAATTCAGTTTACCTTGAATGTGTACACCGTACAAACCTAATAAATTTTGCCGTATCAGAGCAGAATTAAAATATTCCGTTTGGTAGTTTCTTTCAGCAACAAAAAAGCAAGTAAATATTTGCTGGCGCGCTATCTCGTTAGTGTAAATCGCGGGGTACGCAAGCAATGTCATAAATTACAGCTATTTACGTCGGAGGCGGCTGGGGCGGCTTGTATTTTAAAACTTGTATAAAAATTCCTGAGTAAGTCATCTCCGGCCGAGCATAAATCTTTCTATGATAAATGCCCCCGTAAATCTGAAATTCAGGTCAGTTATTGATTTTTTCAAGTGTTACGATCAGCGAAGAGATATTCCGCTAGTAAAATTTTGATAACGACTGCTGGACTATAACTCATTGCTTGTTGCAGGGTACAGTGTTGCTTTGCCGCAGGAATAAATACAAGTTTTTTGCTGCAGTGCTTTCCAATAGCGCTACAAGCTTTATCTTTATGCTTTCGTTTCAGTGTTTACCTGAAAGATGCCCACAGAATGACTTTTGCAGATATGTACTTGGTTTTAGTAGATACTTCATGATTTTGTATAGTATATCTTGAATATTTTAGTATGAATGTAAAATATATATACAAAAATAAAATAATATATCATCATGGCTTACGACGGTGCATTGAAAAGTTCAGTCTCACAAATTTGTGGCGAGGTTATGTAAACTGTCACTAATGTTTCCGATTTTTTTAAAATTTATTTAGATTATGACAATTGAAATTTTTTTAACGTGAGCATTCCCAAGGAACACAGAGTTTTTATTAAGACTTTATAACTAATAATGTAGTCATATAAACATCAGAATCAATAAATTATCGTTGCATAACAGTTATAATCCAAGTTAAAAAGTTTTATGGAAAGTTTTTTTTTTTTAAGTAAATAGAACTAATAATAAACTGATTTGTGCTCCTTGGGTTGACTTTTTTGTGAAGTGATGAATCCTTAAGGCCTTATATCACACTACAATCATACAGCCTCATTTCCATCGAATGTTTTAATGCATATTAATTAATGATTAATGCATAAGGCTTCAAGCATTTTGACAATTTACTAGGATACCATTTCCAGCTACTTTTTTTAGTGGGTAATTCAACAGAAATGTCAAAATTTTTCCCCTTATTACTTGTTGTTTAGCAGACTACCATTGCAGCAGTAATTCTTCTTTTTTTAAATACTTTATGCACCAATATAATTTTCTCTATCTATATCCATAACAAAAAATTAAATATTTAATAATCATAAAATAAAATGACAGTTGACAGTTCAGATTAGAGGTTTGCAATCTTTTGTTCTTACACATTGCTCTTAGTTCTTAAGCATGAATCCTTATGCAAAGCTGGAAATGATAGTAAACGTTGCCATATGATAATAGTATATTGTATAACTAGTGCTGAAAGTTGGATAATACCCTTTCAGCACGTGTTGTACACGATATATTTCCGACGACCATAAAAAATAAAACAATATAAAATTTTCATAAAAATATTAAAACTGATTATGTTTATATCATTGCTATCAGAATTCACCAAAAATTACGTTAAAATCTGATAAATCAGGGCCCAGCCTTCTTAATCCGTGTAAATTCAGCAAATTATTTGCAACTGTCAAATTTTTACATACAAATTTTTAGGTTTGTTCGCTCAGTTACCGCAGCGTGTGATAAAATCATATTACACAGTTGCGGACGCATCTGATTGGCTAACGAGATTTCATTTCACACAGCTTTGCTAGTGATGTACAATGACTAACTTTCAGTAATAGTTTAGCGTGTGAATTTATGTACTTTTCGTAGTGGTCGTCGGAAAACATTTTTACGCATTGCGCTTAGTTATTAATTGTAGCTTTTACGCATTAGATCAATCGGTGGAAATGAAGCTTATCTCTGACTCTTTTTTGCTGACATATTTTGTATTACCAACTCGATCTATCACACTGCAAATTCGAACAACCGTTTTTTTTTTTTTCTGACTTAGTGGCTTTTCATACTTGAAGTTGTTTATGATGTAGTTTCTTTAATAACTTGTATAATGGTCAATAGGGTGCCAAAACAATTAATTTTAAAACCCATTCACCCTTAGTATAAACAAGTGATTAAGGGTGATCAGCAAGCGTTTGATTAGCATTGTTTTATCTTTTTCAATCGTTTATAAATTATATTAGAGAAAAATATTTCAAATAAATGTAAAAATAGCAAATTTAATTACACGCATCTTTTATTTGAAGTATTTTTTATCTAGAATAATCTATAAACGAGTATGATTGACAAAGATAAAACAAACCTAATCAAATAATCGCTAATCACCCTGAATAGTCATTCTTACTAACGTTCATTCTAATTTAGACCCTTCCATCTTCCTCAGCAATTTCTGGCGTTTATGCAATTATATTTTACTCCGTCCATTTACATACCTGTACTTCAGGAATAGTTGCGCATGCACAGTAGAGAAGTCAGCGATAAATAGTCGAATAAATGAAACCGATTCCATTTTATGTGACAGTAGGATCGCTGACTTCCTTGCATAATGGAATAGCAAGTCGGACAACGTCTGTAAACAAACACGTTTCTGATTAACCGTTGGAAGCCGGAGGACCCACCTCGTATAAATTTTTATCATTCCTTTTTACCTTCCGTCACCTTTAGGTAAGGAAGGTATTGTCTTTGGTCAAAAAATTCGATGGGGAGTTTTAAATGAATAAGCACGTTTTAATATCCCTAGAATACGATTTTACTGGTTTTACGATGATGTCTGTATGTGTGTGTGTGTGTGTGTGTGTGTGTGTGTGTGTGTGTGTGTGTGTGTATGTGACAAATTTTTCTCCGACGATAACTCCAAAACTACAATTCTAAAAATTATGATTCTTTCGTATTATTCTTCCTTACAACCCTATGAAGAGCTGATTAGATTTTGGTAATAATTGGTCAAACGGAAGTACCCTTATTTGAAGTTCTTAACAGTTTTTCTTGAAAAAACGCAGTTAAATATCCTTTTTATATATTTTATGTGATTATCAATAGAAAGATTATCTTATTCTCTATATGGTTCGATTATACATTTTCCTTCATATTCAATAGATATAGAGTTATAGAGAGATTAACTTTCAAAAATCAGTCAGCTTTGCAAAAATTATGAAAACGTCAGATATATTAAAAAATTCTAATTGACAGATGTCAGTGTCAAGTGCAAAACCAAAGTGGAAAGTATATGATCTGAAAGTGATATAAGTGACAGAGTCCTTCGCCAGTGACTTGCATTTGCGGCCTCGCCTTATATTGCCAGGAGTACGAGAAAGGCAAAAGAGAAGGACTGGAAGGACTGTATAACAGAAGATTTGAGGGAGGAAGAACTGTGTCATGAAGATGCGTTGGACAGGAATGAGTAGAAGAGAAGAGTAAGAAACAGCGACTTGTAATAAAATAGGGAAAAGTTGAAGAAGGAGGAAATGTTAAGTGCAATATATAATGTACATACGTTCGTATTCGTATTATAATTGTATTGGATTTTAGAATCTTTTCAAAGGAACTTTCAGTATGGATTTGTAAAAAATAGTGTGTTGTTGTTACAATTTTGCAGGATATATAGAATCTTTTTCAAGGAACTTTTGGTATGGAATATTTACAAAATACATCGAATTGACGGAAGGTTTTGTGCTGGCCAAAACAGATTTTTTATTGTACAAAATTTTTTGAACCCTTTCATAGTAGACGCTCGAACCTTGATTCGCCGATCTACTATGACCATATAACCACTCCTTATAGAACTAGAATGTAATAGTTGAGCCCAGTACACTGAAATTTTCTTTAGTTTTGTGTGCAAAACAGTGTCAGTATTCAGTATCAAATATTTTAAATGCAATAAATTTGTTTTCTTTTAGTTATCTATTGTTAAATTTTCTTAAGTTTTTATCTTTTGTATGTATATGTAGAATGCAATTTCAGTTGACAAATTATCTTCACAGTTTTCTATAGAAGTAAACAATGATTGAACTGCAGTTTTTCTAACTTTTTGCGAGATTGAAATACATTAAAGCCAGAATAATATGAATATCTATTGCATTATTTTCCTTTCCTTTTATGGATTCTTCTACGTTGAAATTGTTATTTGTTTGTGAATAATAATAATATAAATGAAAGCGTTACTACGGTGACCCAGTTTTATAACGTTCGATTGTTAGAGGGTTTCATATTTTCCTTTTACAATCCAAACGCGCTGTCAAAATTAGTTTTCATTTCGTAGCGGACAGAGTGACCTTCACAGGCAATACATACTATTTGCTCTTGACAGTTATTTCCAAAGGATTTTAGCCATTTTATTGCACAGCAGGATATAAAGAATGAAAGTACGAATAAAAACATTTCATTTTCCATTGCTTCCGATCACACTTTCGATCAACGGGTATTTTTGCAAATAAAAAATTGGAATACAAATTACCCTAGAGGAAAATCAGAGTTTTTATATGAAGTTATTTTTATGTAAAGCTCTAGTACTGTGGCCAATATTCTATAGCTTTTTTAGTTTATGTATTCCGTACAATCGGATTCGTTTATAACGTAAATGAAAGTATTGTTTATATTTATTCGTCATAAGCATATTAATAATGATGAATAAACTACTCATTACTTTTTGAAAAAATTAAAGTATTCGTTATTTTTACCTTCCGTCACCTTTTGTTAAAAAAATTCATTGTTGAGTTTTTAATGAATAAGCACGTTTTAGTGTCCTTAGAATATTATGATACTAGTTCTTAACAGTTTTTCTAGAAAAAACGCAGTTAAATATCATTTTTTGACATTTCATATTATTATAAATATGAAAGCATATCTTATTATTTAAACGATTTGATTATACATTTTCCTTCAATGGGGTCCTATACCATTTTTCTTTTATATTTTTTTCCTGTAAGAACAGGATAAAATAAGAACTTCAGTGCAAACGCGACTTAAAAATTTTACGTAATAAGCGAGATATGAATTTTTAAAGTTTAAATTTGTGCGTGACGTAGCAGGTACTAACAAGTGATCGACAAACAATGGGACAAACTGTTAGTTATACTGGAAACAATTTTTTTCATGTTTGCATAGCTGAAATGTTTTTATATAACAACTTATACGTTATATTCACGAAGAAATTATTATTAAGTATAAATAACATAAATAATAAGCATTTAACAAGGATTTCTTCCTAGTAAATTACAGAACATTGAAACAGTTTGACAATATTATTACACAAAGTATTACGACGGATGGCGCTAATGTTTGCCTGTTTTGAAGTTTCAATATTAATTTAATTAATATTATTATTAATTTAATTCATATTACAAATTGATTTAATTATAAATACATGATTATTGTTAATATTACTAGATGTTATAATTAAACAAATCCATCAAACACAAAATTGTTAAATGTTTTTTTAGGTTATAGAACAACAAGACATTTCATATTCTCTCAAAGGTGACCGCAGCAGACGCGCGAATCTCCTTTTTAAAATCAGGCGACCAATCAAATCCTTAGTATCTAACGTGTCATACCCAGTTAGTAATCAGCTTCAATCGCTTGTAGTTTGTGACCTAGTTAATATTTATAAAAAAAAAATTTCACTAATACTCATTAATTTAGGTATATTTTCGTCTTCTTATTTAAGATAGTTAAAATATGACTATGGTATAGGACCCCATTCATTAGATGTAGAGATAAAGTATTATAAAGAGATTAACTTTCATAAAACAGCCAGCTTTGTTATAATCATGGAAACAGCTCATATATTCAAATTATTCTAATTGACAGATGTCAGTGTCAAGTGCAATTTGCATAGTGTATGTTCGTGTTACAATTTTATAGGATTTATAGAATCTTTTCCAATGAACTTTCGGTATGGAATTTGTAGAAAATACATCGAATTGACGGAAAGTAATGTGCTGGCCACATCAGATTTTTTTATCATCAAATCTCGTATGTATTCATATCGCAAAACAAAAATTGTATATGTTAATAGTTATTTACGTAATAAGTGGGATAAAAGCATTATTAACATAAGCCTGTGAAGTTTGCAAATCGAGGTTTTAGCCGAATTTTGTAATCATGGAAGTATGTTAATAATGCATTTGCATTATCCCACATGTAACATACAAAATTTTATCTACGCCCGGTTTAAAATTATAAATATATGAAATATTCTGACTGAATAATTCTTCCAATATACAAATTTCAAATGAAACAAAATATTTCTAGTAAAACAAATGGTCATTGCCTACTTATTTTTATGTTCGCTTTAAAATAAATATTTTGTATTCATTTTTTTTAATTACCAGAGTTCGTACAAAAAATATTGTACAAAGCACTTGTGTGAAGACGAGTTCCACGCTTTCGCGCAATAGGGTCCTCCACTATATTTTTTATATTATTTTACAAAACTTCATCTAAACTGAAAGTGATGTGTAATTTTAGAAAGTCTTGATTGTTATTCGTTAAGTCGTAATAATTTTTTTAATATTCTTTGACGTAAATATAGAGATGATTTTGTTCTCAAAAATTGGATTTCGCTAATAATTGAAGTCACATAATTTTTTTTTCAGCACTTATAAAATGTATAAATATGTTAAAATAGCCCCTATGGTCAATAATTGGAAATATGGGTAGATAATAAGTAATTTAATGTCATAATTATTATAAATACTATGTATATATTATAGTCCAAGATTTGATTACCACTGGTAGCCTATGTCATTCAACATATCTTTTAATTTCATACCAACGCTTGTAATCTGTCATGGCATCATAAATTTAAACTAGTATTATTTGGTTTATTTCTGTTGGTTTATTGTTGTTATTTTCTGCTTTTATATACTTGCAAATGGATTCCGTATTTTTAAAAGGCGATAGCAAATGGTTTGGAAGTAGTAAGAATTTGGAATAGAATAAATGTGTGACGTAGATATGGAGATGAAGAAATGGTAACAAAAACTCGATTATTTTAGAAACTAATAACTATTTTTAAACCTTGATAGTCCTTAATATATAATTTTAAGGTCTAGTTTTAATATAACTGACCCTTGTTCTAATTTATTACTACGATGGAGGACTCTATTGAAGGCACTCGTTCCTTGCAATCGCTCGTACTTCAAAAATGTCCCCAAGCGGGAGGACATTTTTAGCCTTCTCGCACTTAGGGCCGTTTTTATAATCTGGCTCACTTTAAGACTTTAATTAAAAACTGCACTTCCTATTTTAGGTAGCAATTAAATAATTAATCTAAACATACTAATAGGTAATATTCTCTCTTGTTTCAGGTGAGTTGAACTTCAGGCTGACAGATTACTTCTAGTATGTAAGTAGCTACATATACCTGTTAAAACTTCTCATGAGACCACTGGAAAGTTAGTTACAAGCGATAAATTCGCGCGTGGTCATCGTGTCCATGTGCGTGGTTAATCTACGATAGCGACGGTAAAAACGTCGCTATCAACTGAATTATCTGATAACCAGATAATTAATGTGCAGTTATAAATTGAAAATTAAATATTTATGAATAGACAGTGGTCGTAGCTAAAACTTACAGGAAGATATATTTTCAAATATATATTTTTTTTGCCAGAGTGTCTGGTCACGAACCTGGGGAACCGGGTTCGATCCCGACCGACGCCAAATATTTCATGGCACAAAAGTGATCTTTGTGGTGCACTCTCCACGCCAGCAATGAGTACCCGTGAGGTGACGCCTGGTAAGCGCCCGCACGGTACAAATATGTCATCATCATTACCGATATCTGTGATAAAGCAGAGTGTGGCACATTCAGAAATGGGTAATATGCCGTGATGATATATTTATATTTATTTATTTATTTATATATTTGGTACTAAAATTTCAAGGCGTGGCAGAAATTCAAATTCAAATTACTCCTTCTGTAAACTTATCTATTTCTAAGTTATTATTTGATAATCTACGTCAAAATGATCATACCTCGAATCAATAAATGAAAAGTTTTAAATGTTATAATAATTTTTACCTCTGGCTAAGAGAGGTATTGAATTCATGCTAAAAATCGCAAATCCAGATTTTAGTAAATAAATACGTTTTAAGGTCCCCACAATCCGATTTCAACATATTTATGATGATGTGTGTGTGTGTGTGTGTGTCTGTGCGTGCGTGCGTGCGTGCGTGCGTGCGTGTGTGTGTATGCGGATGTGTGTATGTGTGGATGTTGGAAGGGCGAAAATTTAAGACCAGTTTAACTAAGAATTCCTCAATCTGATATTAATGGCTGAAAAGGTTTTTTTAACGATCGGACACCCAGAAGTAATAGTTTTAAAAAATCTTCTAAATATTAGTTTTTGAAAATTTGTGTTATTAGCAAATATTGAAGAACATAAAATTGTTCATCTGATACATTTCAAAATTTTAGTATATTCATTATAGATTTAGAGATGAAGACACTATAATATGATGTAATAAATCGTCCACTACAAACTACACCAAGAAAACTAATTGACAAATTCAAAAGTATGTAACATAGTTCGTAAATGAAGATAAATGTCAGTGTCAAAATTCAACAGTTTTAGTTACATTCTGAAAGCTTTTTCTGGGAAGTACATTTAATCTTTCTTATTGTTTTATTACTTAAGTATTTAAATTTGTAGGTAAAATCCATATATCCATAATAAATACAGCCATTTTAATGAAGGATGTTTTGACAGCGAAGTGCAATAAAATACTTATATAACATAAAATGGAAATAGCGACAGGTATTGTGCTGGTCACGACAGATTTTTTTATGAAGATGGTCAGAATTATTTAAAATTTCATAATTAGTAAAAAAGTAACCATTCTCCAATTTGACTATTGGACGTATTTGAAACCGAGCAGTCCAAACTCTAACTGTTAAAGAAAAAGAAAAAATTAGGAATGTTGTGAGTTCTTTATGAATATGAGGAATAAAAGGTCATGATGCTCCCCTACCTTATCCTGTGTATAATGATCGAGTAACAAGGATATAATACCCGCGCATAAAAACGTCTAAGGATGGATAATAAAAACTTCGCCTCGGACAAGCTCATATCGAAGTCCATATTTTTTGTTAATCCAGTAATAAATTCTCTGAAATTTTAATAAAACTCAAATTGACGCAGTAATAAAACACACACTCGAAGACATCTAGTTGGCGGCGACATAAAAACAGGCGCACGACGTCCATGGATGACCGGCGATGAAAACAACTGACGATCGGCCATGGCCATCGCGGATTATGGCCTAGCGAGCGCACACAGGGCCGGACCGCTTCGAGTTATTACCCCGAGGCACATTTTTCATATTTTGACACGGGGTATCGATTACCACCCCGTATTTTATTGCTGAAATATATGCTTATAGGTTTTCAAACGTGTAAGTGGCTCGGAAAATATGTGTCACACGTTTTCACTCAAATGGATATAGCACTCATCCTGCAAATTAAATTTTATTGCACGAATTAAAATTTTATAGAAAAAATGAGCAGCCTTATTTTTACAAAGGTTGTTTCATTTGGGGCTGAAAATATTATGTCAAACTTTTCAAAAAATTAATAAAATGTTTTAAAATCAAGTCTAGTATCTAAGACTAAAATCTAGTATCCCGGTCTAGCTTTTTCAAAATTTGCCACGTTTAGGGATAGGAAATCATTTAAATTTTACAAAATTTCCCCGTTTGTATTTATTACATGTATAATCTGTAACCCTTGTTGTACCTTTCGGTGTAAGGGTGCCGGACGCACCAATCCGCAATGTGATAATTTTTTGTTGCTGAGCGTTCACCCATCTAACATATCGCTGCTGTGTAGCCTGCTCGGACTTGCCGATCACAAAGCTGACACTCTAACCACACTGCCGTACTGCCGACGTTAGTATTTATACCATTTCAAATATGTAAGCTGTGTTCCTTCGGATTGTTATTCGCAATCTAAGTGATCAAAATGAACATGATTAAGAATCATATTTCCTCGTTTTCTATACTTTAACTAGGGATACGCAAAATTTTAAAATATCTATGTTAACATTGATCGATACATCGAATAACAAAAATTGGTGTTTGATTAAAAATATCAATATTTAGAACATCATGTAATATTTATAAATAATAGGCACAGATTTTCAACTTTATTTACTATATAAACTTTCATATTATAAGTAGAGTAAAAAGAAATAACAATGTAGGTACACACTACTTACACTAAATTCTATAAATTTATTTTATTTAAAATTAAATTTAACCCTGAATTTAAACTACACCCGATTCTCAGCTATGCAGAAATAAATATAGTAACCGTTTCCTATTTACTTTATGTCTTTATTTAGTTAAAATGAATCCTGCAGTCGAATACAAAACAGTTTTTCCGAGTGCATAATTGCGACGAGAAGTATGTAAGTAAAGAAAGGACAGATGATAGTAGCATGTCCATGCTTAATAATAAATGATATATTAGGAATGCATTTTTGAAAAAATTGGTAGAAAACATTGAAAACAAACATCGAAAAGTAAAATCGATGTAAACATCTAATATCGAAAATATAGATGTTTCTGATACATAGATGCATCGTGCGCATCCCTGACTCTAACCTCCCTATTTAATTTTGTGATCACGACACATTATTCCTCCATTTCTTCATGATCACAATAAATGTATAAAGAATTTGAATTTAAATAAATAAATAAATATTATATATATATATATATATATATATATATATCATCACTGAATCATCACTGAATAGCACCCATTTGTGGTACCAAAAAGGTCCTAATTTTTACCCATCATACAATTCAAAATCCATTTTTAATCGAATTCTTCATACACACGTGACCGTAAAGTGGATTATTATTAACACGTTGACTGACAAGTGCAGCTAACATGGCTTTAAATTATAAAGTGCATAATAGCCATGTGATGTCTGCGGCATCTCAGCCTCGTGTCTGACAACACGAATCAATGTAAACCTCACATGATATCAAGGTCTATGGCCACAGAACTTGTTCTGTGCAATCGGCTCTAAAATTTAGAATTAAGTAGTTAAAAATAACCTATTTGTTTTTTTTTTTTCATAAATCCATGGCTGCTCATAAAAACTGTAACTTTATAATTAATTTTTACTTTTATATTATTTATTTATTTTATTTATTTTTGTTATTTGGGAAACCAACAGATAAATCCATTTACAGGTTTCCTCGGTATACATATACTATTACAATTTGAAAAATTACAAACACATAAATTTAGCACAAAATAAAACAAAAGAAAAATATCGCTTGAAATTTTACAAATACAATACAAACAATAAACATTGAACGTAATTATACATCATTTTTGTAAGTCTCGTTTAAATTGAAATAAAGTTGAGCAAAAAGGATCTAAGTGCTGAAAATTTTCGTTATAGCATTGCATAAATCTTTGCACAGGAGAGTTCTTATAATTATTAGAATTGTAATTTTTTGTATAGAATAAATGCTTGTTGCGCACTACTACATTTGGTATATGAAAATTAAAGTTAACAAGAATGTCAGGACAATTAACATGATTATTTAAAATTTTATATAAGAAAATCATATCAGCATTAGATCTTCTTTTCTCGAGGGTTAACATATTTAAAGTGCTTAATGAAAGTTCATAATTACTTTCATTTAGACCAAATTTAAACTTAAGCAGTGAAATAAACTTTTTCTGAACAGATTCTAATCTAGTAATATTACTGGCATACGACGGGCTCCAAACTTGAGAAGCATATTCGACAATAGGACGTACTAAGGTATTAAATAATAGAATAAATGAATTGATGTTATTGAAACGATTAAGTGACCTGTATATAAATCCTAATGTTTTGTATGCTTTTCTAGCTATGGTATCCGTATGTTCGTTAAATAATAATTTGGGATCAAACAAAACACCCAAATCTTTAATTGTTATGATTTAGAATAATCGCTTTACATGATTGAAATGCCTGTAATTTTGATTTGAAGTATTTTTGCATAAAATAATTAGAAAACGTTTGCGCAAAGAAAAACTGATTTCCCATGTGAGACATAGGCGTTTAACATGGGAATTCAGTTTTTTTTTTTTTTCGAAAACGTTACCTATTTATTTTATGAAAATGCTTCAAGTAAAAGTTGTAGAGCTTTAACTTCTGCATCTAAATCATGTGAAAAGTTTATTCTAGCTCTTCATATAAACGTAGTAGTCTAATAGTCTACATAACTGGCGACCGAACTGGACATAAAGTCACTCACGGTCAAAAACAGAAAAATCACATTGGAAAAGTGTAATTTCTTCAGATATAGAATGGGCTACTTGCGTGGTAATGAAAATCCGTTTTCTGTCATTATATACGTAATGTTATATTGAAAATATATATAAAAATATAAATTTTATTTTGAAATAATTATTTGTTTTTTACTTAATTAAGAAAGAAAATTTTCTGTGACGTCTTTATATTGAACTGGGGAGGGGAAGCATGTTTAAGAATGTTATCAATAGATGGCATGACGTGCGAGAAAATTTTAATTTCAATTTGACATTAGTTCATTTTTCTCTCTCTCTGGTTTCTCAAATACATTAATTATTTTATAAATAAACATATAGGTAATTACTTGTAATTTAAAATATCGATACCAAAAAGATAAACTAAAATACTAACCTCCAAAGAATTGTTGAAACGTCAAACAGGTGATCTACATTACCCGCACAAAGTACCATTACTATGGGCCTGCACCACGCTGTGGCTTTACGACCCTTCATTGGTGCGGCGTAATTCTACGTCATACATGGCGGGAATTCAAATAATCAAATTTCATTATTTTTCTTTTCTGGCTAATATGCTAATATGGGTAGCAAGTTTTTACCTTCTCTTCAAAAATATTAAAAAAAAGGTACCCAAGTAGCCCATTATAAAAATCACATGCATATATTGTACTACAACATATTTATATTTCTGTAGCCATACGTAAATAAATAAATAATAAGTAAATATAAACGTAAAAATTAATTTTTAAATTATAGTTTTTATGAGCTTTTAAATTAGACAGCCATGGATTTATAACAAAACATAAACAAATGCGTTATTTTTAATTGTCATTTATAACTAAATTTTGATTAGAGCAGTAAATTAACACAAAACACAAAAACATATTTTATATTTAATTGACAGTTAAATACAATGCATTCGTTTATTTTTTCTCATAAAAACTGTAAATCTATAATTATTTTTTACGTTTATATGAGAGCTAGAATAATTGTTTCACATGATTTAGATGCAAAATTTAAATATTTATAACTTTTATTTGAAGTATTTTTGCATAAAATAATTAGGTAATGTTTGCGCAAAGAAAAACTGAAATCCCATGTTAAATGCCTATGTCTCACTTTAAAATAAAAAAATAATAAATGAGTTATATAGAAGTTTCTTTCTGGTATACTATTGCAGAACTAACAGTTACTGTAAAAACAAGAAAAAAACGTTATTAATTTGTTGTAACTGAAATTACAAAATGGTCTACAATAGAATAGTAACAAATTTGTCATTCGTTGGACTTTTAATTTTCGTTGACTCATCACTTCATTCGTAATGTCAAATTTTATATCCGAATTTCCCACTTTGTGGAAAGGGTAGGACACGTATTTCTCCCATGGGGGGTAATTTATTCCTTTTGAATGTTTCTGTGGAAGTATTAATCGTATGCACCCCAAAAACTCGGAATATTTTAGTACGGGTATGAAGTAGTTGTCAGTGACTGGAAAGAAGTTATTTTGATGCTGCAGAAGTTTTAAATAAACATCGCAATCCAATTCTAGTAGATTTGAAAACAAATTTCCGAGGGTGATAGCCAGATTGATTCTTACAAGTTGCTGTTGGTACAACAGGGCCTAACTCAAATAACTTTGAGTAAACAAACACACACTTCCTGCTATGATAACATTCGCACGTTGGTAGATTCAATATAGGAAACTTCACAGGTAGGTAACCCAAATAATGGAGCTAGAAACTAGAATTCATACGTGGAATAGGAACAAAGATATGAAAACAATATAATATTGAAAAAGGTCTGTACATAGGCGTCTATAAAATACATGAATATGTTTTTACCACAAATTCCTAGGTTTAATTTTAACGAAACTTATGTACCTGTATACGAAAGTGTGCCGTTTAGCCAGTATTCTGCTTCATAGTTCTTCTAAAAAATATATCTGATGTGGCTAGCACAATATCTCTCGCCATTTCCGTTTTGTTACATAAGTAAAGAAATTTACCATTTCTAATACACACAAATAATTCTAATTATTTCAATGAGTGCTCGTTAGATACTTACTTAATCCTGCACCTTTCTACCCTCACGGGTGTAAGGCGTTCCCCCGGCTTGCGGGGGAGGGGGTTGCGTTCTGGTTCGTTGGTCTTCTCCATATTTCTTTCCACTCTGCTCTATCTTGTGTTGCTGTCTTCGTTTCTTCCCAAGTTAAACCTCTTCTTTGCGCTGCCTCCTTTACTTCTTCCAGCCACGTTCTTCTTGGTCGTCCTCGTGGTTTCTTTCTTCCAATTTTTGCTTCAAACACTTTTTTAACTATTCTCTCCTCTCCCATCCTTTCTACATGCCCATACCATCTCATCTGTCCTTCTGCTATCTTATCTTCTATTGCTTTTACTTTTAAGTTTTGTCTGTGGGTTGTGTTTTCAATTCTGTCCAGTCTTGTTTTCCCCTCTATTTTTCTCAAGAACCTCATTTCGATAGCCGTAATTTTTTCTTTTTGTCTTTGCGTTAATGTCCATGTTTCAGCTCCGTGTATGAGTATAGGTGTCACTACTTTCTTAAATATTTGTACTCTGGTCTCTTTCGGTATTTCTTTCTTTCCTAAGAAGCTGTGTTTGATGCTATTGAATATTTTGCCTCCTGTTGTTCTTCTTTCTTTTATTTCTTCATCAAATCTTCCATCTTCTGAGATCATTGACCCCAGGTATTTAAATTTTTGGACTTGCTGTAGATTTTCATTTTTTAGTTGTATCGTGTGGTGTTGTTCATTTCTTCCTAGTATCATGGTTTTCGTTTTTTCTTTATTGATCTTCATGTTTAATTTTTGTAGCGCTTTGTCATATATTTCTATATTCCTTGTTAAGGTTTTTTCGTCTTCTGCTATGATGACCATGTCATCTGCATAGCATAGTTCTGCTATTTCCACTCTTCTCAATTTCCAATGTCCTATGTAGTATTTCTTTACTTCTTTCTTTGTCTCTTTTATTCCTTCGTCAAGGATTAGCGTAAACAGAAGCGGGCTCAAAATGCATCCTTGTCTTACTCCGGCTGTAGTTTCAAATGTATTGGAGGTCTCTTGTTTCACTCTTACATAGCTCTTAGTCTTTGAATATAGGCTCTGAATTCCTGTTATTAACGTATTTGATATTCCCCTTTTTCTTAGCGTTTTCCATATGTCTTCTCTATTGATTCTATCAAACGCTTTCTCTAGATCAATGAAGCAAACATGTACGTTTCTCCCTTCTTTTATTGCCTTTTCCCCTATTTGTCTTAGTATGAATATCGCATCATTTACTCCTCTATTTGGTCTAAAACCAAATTGAGTTTCCTCTAACGATTCTTCCAGCTCTGTTCTTAGTCTACTCTCCAAGATTCTTGCATATATTTTGGCCACTGTGCTTATTAGGGTAATTCCTCTATAGTTCTGACACTCTCTGCTATCTCCTTTTTTAAATATTGGTGTTATGATACCTATTTGCCATTCTGTTGGTGTTATTCCTTTTAGCGCTTCATTCATTATGTCTTTAAGTTCTTGTAGTGCTGATTCGGGTAGTGCTTTCAGCATGTCTGCTGTTATTTTGTCATGTCCGGGCGCTTTTCCTCTTTTGGTTTTTCTTATTGCTTCTATTATTTCTTTCAAGCTTATTTCTTCTTCTTGTGTTGTTTCTGTTTCCTTTGTTCGTGTGCGATGACTTTCTTGTTGTTCTTCATCTTTAGTATCCTTTCCCTCTAGTAGTTCTATGAAATACTGTCTCCATCTGTCCATTATTCTGTCTTCTTCTGCTATCGTCTTTCCTTCCTTATCTTTAATGTTCGTTATTGTTGCTGTCTTCTTTTGTCTTATATTTTTAAGTGTTCCAAAAAATAATTTCTGGTTTTCATTGTATGCGTTTTTCATTTTTTCACCAAATTCTCTCCATGCTTTTTCTTTTTCTTCCTTTATTACTCTTTTTACTTTTTTCCTTTGTTCTTTATATTTTTCATAGTCAATAGGTTCTTTCGTTTGTAGATATTTATTCCACTTGTTCTTTTTTTCTTTCACTGCAACTTTTACCCTTTCCGACCACCATCTAGTTTTGTTTGTGTTTCTGTTCACTATTCTAGTAGTGCCGCAGCTTTTTTCTGCTGCCTCCAGTATTGTCTTTTTGAAGTTCTCCCATTTCTTTTCTATGTTTCCTTCTTTTTCTTTTGCTTTTTTCTTAAACTCTTCGTTGACGTTCTTTTGAAATTTTTCTTCTATCTCTTGTCTTCTAAGTTCATGGCATTTTATTTTCTTATTTACTATCTTTCTTTTGGTTTCGTTTTTTGTGATCACTTCTTGCTTTAGTATCATTGTTACAAGGAAATGGTCGCTTCCAATCTCTGGTCCTCTTTTTACTTTTATGTCTTTTACTCTATTCCAGCTGTCTATGTTAATTAGGAAATAATCTATAATCGATTTTTCATTTCTGCTTATAACTTGTCTAGTTATTTTATGTATTTCTTTGTGCTTGAAGTGTGTATTTCCGATTTTAAACTCATTCTCTAGGCAAAACTCTATTATTCTTTCCCCGTTTGTATTCTTCACATTCTCTCCATTCCTTCCTAAGCACCACTCTATTCCATCATTCTTATTTCCTACCCTCCCGTTAAGGTCTCCCATTATTATTACTCTCTTTTCACTTCTGTCTACTATTTCTTGTAGTTCTTTAAAGAAGTTATCTTTTTCTTCTTTTCTTGCGTCCTCGTTTGGTCCATAGCCCACAATTAGCGTGTATTCTTCGTTTTCGTCTCCTTCCTTAACATTTATTGATAGTAGTCTTTCGTTCAATAGGTTTTCTTTAGAAACATATTTCATCTTATCCTCTTTAATTAAAATTGCCACCCCTGCCTTGGCGTTTTCTTTTTCCGATACTCCTACCCAGTACATCCAATATCCATTTTGTGTTTTTGTGATTCCTTTGCCTTTCCTCTTTGTTTCTGTTATACCCACGTAATCCATATTCATTTTTGCCAGTTCTTCTGTTAATTCATATTCTTTCCCTGTTAAACTTTTTACATTCCATGTTCCAAATTTTATTATTTTCCTTGGTTTATTTACTCTATTTTTTATTTTGCCCTTCCCGTACTTAATTATATATGTTTTGTTGTTCCTTATCGTATCCTTTTCCTTTGCTTGCGACGTCTTTCCTTTTTGTTGCAATTTTCCTCGTTTTTCCCTTAGTTTTTTGACGCAGTACCTCCTTCTTCTTTGACCTCTATCAGCTTCTTTTCTGTTTTGTCCCATTTCCATTCCTTTCCATTTATTGTTATTTTCTGATAGCCTATCTTCAATATGTCACCTGCCTTTTTATTCTTCTCCGCTGACATTTTTATTTCCTTTTGTATTTCGCGCTCGTTTCTTGTTAGTTCGTTGTTTATGAAAATTTTGTCCTTTAAAGTTCGTAGGTTCTTTTTGTTCGCCATTACTTTTTGTTTATCTTGAAAATTTTCCATTTGTACCTTACATGTCTTCTCTCCTATCTTTAGTGCTTCCTTCACTTGTACATTAACTCCAATTTTCTTGTGTATGAAGTCTTCTACGGTGTTCTTTAGGTCCTTTCTGTTGATTGAGTCTGTTCTTAGCCCTACAATCACGAAATTATTTTTGATTTTTTCTTTCTCTAATCTCTCGATTCTTTCTTTCATGTCGTTCAATTCTTTTTTGATCTCTATATTTTCTTCCTTCAGTTGTTCATTTATCTGTTTCATTCGTAGTAGTTCTTCTTGGTATTCTTTCTGATCCTGTTTTATCTCTTTTGTATCATTCTTTATTTGTAATATAATTTTCATTAAATCTCTTAGTTCTATTTTATCACTTTCTTCTTTGTTACTTTTGTCCGGTGTTCTCATAGTCTTTTTACTTCTTTTTGTTATATCTTGGCCATCTGTACTCTCTCTCTTCCTTTTACTGTCATCCGACGTGTAATCTTCTCTATCCGATGACATATTTGCACAACTTTCCTGAGTACGGGCCTGACTAAATTTTTATCTTGTTTGCACGCTCTAGCTGCTCCGCCACTACTCGCTTACGCTTGCTTACCGCTGTATTGTATGTCCTTGGCTACTGGCTCGTTAGATAACGCCTGGTAATGGTAAACTCCCGCACGAATGCACGATACAAATATATCATGATTATTACTGATATTTGTGAGAAAGCAGATTGGCACACCCGCAAAAGGGTATTACGCCGTGATGATTTATTTATTTATTTATTTAAAATAATTACTAATTCATTTAATTCCAAATATTGTGAATTATATCTATAAGAAAAAAAAAATGTAACATAAAATCATAGAAAAGTAAACCCTTTTTATATAAAAGCCATTGTTTCCATGTCAATGGGCTGGATTTTTCATTTCGGTACTACTGCACAATACCTCTCGCCATTTTCATTTTATGTTATATAAGTATTGTATTGCACTTCGCTATCAAACCGTCGTTTTATAACAAAAATATTACAGAACTTTACTCAAATATTGTTTTTTATTGTATTTAACATGTCGTCTGCACACATGCAATTCTAATTATATCTATTTTTCATTGTATGATGAAGTTCCTAAATGTCAGAGATTCTCCTAATTCATTAACAACATTGGCGGTATTTTTGATGGATATATGCATTTTATAAACAATTTTAAATATTTAATTAATAAAACAATGAAAAAGATTAAATATACTTCCCAGAAAAAGCTTTCAGAATGTCACTAAAACTGTTGTTTTTGACAGTGACATGTGTCATTTACAAAATTTGTTATAAACATTTGCATTTGTCAACTGGTTTCATTAGTGCCTTAGCATCTACGATGTATTACATTAGGTTATTATTATTATTATTATTATATATATACAGGCTGTCCCATTTAAGGTACGAATGCATTGGTATCTCGAGAACCGTAAGAGCTACGATGTTGGTTAAATTAGACAAAAGTTGCCCCAATAGGAGGCTATTTTAATGGTGTTTTGTTATTTGCGAAAAAATGCGTAGGTCACTAGATATATGTGAAAATGTAAATTTAGCGATTTTCTTTTTTTGCTTATAACTTTGTTATATGAAATAATACGAGATTCTGGTTTGCACTTTCTTAAGGCACTTTTATATGGTGAATTTGCAGAAGTACTCAAAAAAAATTTATATCTAACCATTTACGAGTTACTGATAGCACCTTTTATTTTTCATATGGAGGTCAAATTAAGCTGGTGCATTTTTAAATAGAAATTTTTTTTAGCTTTACAATGATATAAAACAATAATAATTTATTTTTATAATTAACAGAAAAATGAACAAAAATTGTTATTTATACTAAAATTGAATTGAAAAAAGTAAATCGAAGGCTGCTATGGAAACAACGAACAACAAAAAAGTGCAACAATTGAATTTCTGAATTATACTTGACAATAGTAGATTATTATGAGTAATAAACGAACTTTGACAACGAATGTAACAACTCAACATATCATATTTTTCTCAACGAGAAAAATTCATTTTTATTCACTTGAAACAAAAAATTATTTTTTTAATTTTTAAAGTAACTATACAATTTTTTAAAGAGTTTAAATATAATGACACTTGATTAGGGATGTCGCAAATGAACTAATTTAATATGGCACTCTCTGCATAGAATATTATAAAACTTATCCTGGGTTAAAGTTTTGACGAATTACTTGTCGAATTATTTCGTTACTTTTGTAACAATTTTACGACTAAATAATTTTTTTTAGAAGACCTAACGATGTAACTAATAATCTGATCTTTAATCAGATTCCAATTTTCTTTCTGATATCCTTTTTCTCTACCCTCGTTGTCCAGTATATGATTTAGCTTTTCCTTGTATGCGGAGCAACCCTTAACGACGATGATTTCACGCACGATGTTCCTCGTGACAAATTAATTTCACATTTGTCATCCGGCGACTGCTGGCGGCATCAACATGATACTTACATTATGCTACCTGAGCCGAGAGTCGTCAGTTGGCTCTCACTTCACCAGGGCGGCGCTAACAAGTGGAAAATTGTAATTGGAGTGATAAATGATGGAAAGATACAGGATACAAGAACAGGGTGATGAGAAGATGAAAATATGAAATATGTTTACCATTATTTGTTTTATTTGTATGTAAGGTATATATGATATTTTTCATACATTATAAAAATATCTTTTCATTTTTTGAAAGCAACTCATTTTAAAGGAATTCAAGAGCCAAAAATATGGTACCTACCTATACGATTTTTTCATGAAAACCTTCATGGCTAGTTGCGCAGTTTATAGTTAAATTGACAACATCGCATCGAAACGAAATGTCAAATGAGTTGTTATACATTGCTGGTAAAATTTTGATACGCACTTTTTTGTTAACCTGTAGTTAAGACTTTAAGGGCTGGTATTTCAGATTATAGTTAACTTTTTACCTCCCGCTACCCTTGGTAAGGGAGGTATAGGGATCGTACTAAAAATCTAATATCGAGATTTTAGTAAATGACCACGTTTTAAGGTCCCTAGAATCCAGTTTTAACATTTTCACGATGATGTCTGTATGTGTGTATGTGTGTGTGTGCATGTGTGTATGTGTGTATGTGTACGAATTTTGTTTGCACTCTAACTCAAATACTATCATTCACAAAATTCTGAAACCTTGTATTTCTACCCTATTCTAATAGAAGCCATTAGATTTTGGTGTAAATCGGATAAACGGAAATTGTACTTTACTTGAAGCTCATAATGGTTTTTCTTCAAAAAATACCATTAAATGCCATTTTTTCGAATTTTATGTCTTATGAAAATTAAAGATTATTGAATTTTGTACAGGAATACATTAATACTTTTTCTATATATTTTACAGATAAATTTAAAAATAATTTTTTTTATCAGTCTAAGATAAAAACTATTCCTTTGTTACACAGTTCATTTTTCAAATGAATGTAACTGACAGTAAATGTCACTGTCAGAAAACTTATCACTTCAAATTAATAATAGTGACATTTAAAAAGAAAATAGTAAATAAAGCAATAGTTTTCTGCAATGGAACAGTTTGCAGCGTTAGTAAATACGTAGGTAGGTATGTATTTAAATTAATAAAAATTAAATAGCGGGAGGTTTTGTGTTGGCCACATCAGATTTTTTGTTTAGTAACCTTTATTTATTTTAATTACAAAGTTAACTTAGTTAAATTAGTTTAATTTGTACTTATTTTTTATTATTATTTAGTTAAGTTACTATAAGTTAATTAAGCAGTACACTACATTGGCATCACTGAATGAATATTTTGTTTATATCTGAAAGAACTCATTTTGACGTGTCAAGTATTTGTCAATATCAGGGACAGGTTATAATACATGATAATAAGATATTCTGCTAAATTATAAAAATGCCTGGTAATAAAAAGGGCAACTATTTTTTTTAAAGTACTTCTTGTTGCCCGAGTCGTGAAATATGAATAATGAAAATATAATAGAATGTAAAAAAAGTGTAAGTGTACTAATAATAAAAACAAAAAGCCTAGAAAAACATTGAAAGCAAATGTAATGCTAACAAATAATAATTAGTTTGGAGACTGTGAAGTGCTGAAACAAAAATATACTAGGAAAGCCGAAGTTCTCAGTAAATAAACAAAATATAATCGGCGGAGGCCCAGGAATATCCTCCACTTCTTCTATCAACCTCGAGATCAACCTTATAACAGTTCTTTTTGAAAAGCGGAAACTCTGAAAAAATTCTTTGTTATCCGATAATTCAAAATGATTTATTCTTTATTTTATACATTTTTTTTATTTGTATCTCTTCCACTATATACATTTAAGTCAAAATTATCCATGACGGGAAATGCAATTCTCACTTTGGTAATTTTAGGTTATAATTCAGTTAACTCATTTGTGTTGGTAAAGTAAATGAATCTAATATAATCAAAAACTGTAAAACATATTTTAATTTCTAACTACTGGTTAACATTACTTTATGAATTAACCAGCGGTTGAAATACCGGGCCTAACTATGTTGAGCAACTCGCAATCAATGATCCATTTGTTTTAGAAACGGTATGTATACTTGTATGATAAAATTTCAAATGTGGTTAAAATTTAAAGCCAAAGGTGAAATTAATGTCATGAAAAAAAGATTGCAAGAGTAAACAAGTTGAAGTACTAATTATGGACAAAATATTAATTTTGTCTCCCATATCGAAGAGTGGTTAATGTTTACAATATATTTAAGCAAAATGGATAAAAATATTAATAAACAGGACTAATTTAAATAAACACCAAAATTATTTTTGATTACCAATAATTCAAACAAAATTTTTGTTTTATCATAAAAGCAATTGTCATGCTCGCTTAAAAATACAAAAGATACGTAACAGCCCAACTGGTACCATGTATAAAATGTCAAAAACCTAGAATAAATTTCGTAATATTTTGTTAATTATTTTGAACGATTGCAGAAAAATTACTGTTTATGCCTAAAACTTGATTACGAAACTCTATGTAAATCCCTCGTTTCGAACATAAACGTTTCTTTTTAGAATTACTAATATCCCGCACTTGTTACAAAAATTACTATTATGTATTTAGATGCCAAATGATGGGCTGTTTCGTATTTGACGTCATATATGAAAACTTTGATTTTGCAACGAATCACATACAATAAGGTTTCTTCTAATTCCGTTAATTCAAAAGTTCCTTGGAAAAGATTCTATATATCCAGTAAAATTATAACACAAACGTATACTATATAAATTATACTTGACACTGACATCTGTCAATTAGAATTATTTCAATATATCAGCTGTTTCCATAATTATAGCAAAGCTGGCTCATTTATGAAAATTAATCTCTTTATAATTCTTTAACTCTATATCTATTAAATATAAAGAAAAGTGTATAATCAAACCGTATAGAGAATAAGATATTCTTTCATAAAATGTCAAAAAATGATACTTAACTGCCTTTTTTCAAGAAAAAATTGTTAGAATATCAAATGAGGAAAATTCCGTTTGACCAATTATAACCAAAATCTAATCAGGATGTAGAGAAGAGAAATATGAAAGAATTATAATTTTTAGAATTGTAATTATTTACTGGAGTTTTCGGAGAAAAATTTGTCACACACACACAAACACACACACACACACACGCACGCACACGGATACATACAGGCATCATCATAAAACTAGTAAAATCGTATTCTAGGGACCCTAAAACGTTGTTACTTATTAAAAACTACCAATTTTTTTGACCAAAGACAATACCTTCCATACCTAAATGTGACGAAAGCAAAAATAATAAATTTTCATTTTTTTAGTTAAACTCACTAACGAATGCGAAAAAAATGTTATTTTGATTAAGTTTACATTATGAAACGAGTTTAGTAAAATAACTATTTAATAGTAGCATTAAAAATTAACGCTCAAATTGAAAAACTAACTAACGGATCCTAGTATTTGGCTACCGATTGTAAATAATTCGCAACCGTTAACAAGTATGCAAAATTTAGGGGTAACTATATTTCTTTTATTATTTTGCACCCATTCTTATGTTAATATTTTCATCGGTCTATTTGCTTTGGTTTTTAATTCTGAATACGCAATTCATATTTAATAACCATGTTTGATATTTTATTTGACAGTTACTTGAACTAAATACCTATTTAGCAAAGATTAAAATTTACATAACAATAACAGTACGATGTATATAATGTAGAAATATAAAGATCAAGTCACATCTGCTCTCCCTATGCTAAAATAGGGTGCCTAGTTAAACCACTGGTGCAGAAGTACACACTACATTAAAACCATCACTAACGAAAAGAACGATGTGTTTATTTATCTTCACTGCATTGCAGGGAAATATTTATATAAAGAAGTGCCTTTTATCTGCTGCTTTATTGTTTTATAGTATAATTAACATGGGGAGCAGAGTGCACAAATAAATAAAGATAATTACTTATGTGTGTTAGTGTTTGCGTTTTAGTCGCATGCATTAAAATATATGTAATTAAGGTAGTGAACACTAAACTATGTAGATAGTTGTATGTAATTTATATGTGTAGTTAAAATGAAATAGGATGCTATGTAAATACGAAGCATGCACAACACAAAATTGTAAAGTAAGGAGAAGATAATTACGGAAATAAGAAAAATGTTACACACAGTTGGGTATCGTTTTACTTATTTTATGACAGCATATATTACCACAAGAACAGTAACTGCTATAATAATAAGGTTTTGAATGTTCCCTACCACAGTAACAAATTATTTATATTAAAACTAAACCTAAGGACTTTAAAGAAAGGACTATCAAAAATTCAAAAAATGAATATTTTTGATGTGAAACTTCTATTGGCGCACCTATATGGGGGTAAAGCTAGGTTTTCACATGCAAAGATTATTGGCGCAAATCTGTTTCAGGGCATGAAACCGGTAAAATATACCTGTTAATTAAACCGGTTAACCGATATTTATAAGAAAATTTGGCTAATGATAACCGTAACCTAAACCAATATTTTAAAATCTTTAAAAACCGATAATCGTTAACCGAAAAAATATACCGTTTTTTTGTGAACATTGTTAAAGTAGCGCGATTTATTAATCCTTTGCTATGAACTCATTGAAGCCAAAATGAATAAAACACTAGTTTAATAATATATTGTTTTCTGTTCCATTGAAAGGTTAACATACTCAATTTGATCTTCATAGATACCTATACGGTTTGTATGTCTTCACTCTTCACCATTTTCAAATTTAGCTGTTTTAATTAGAATCAAAATGACGGACTTTAGTAATCTAGGGACTTCAATTATATATACGTACTTAATTATTATTCCTGTCAAATAACAAATTTTCAAATAACAATTTTCATGAATACATTAGGTACTTATAAATCTTACTATCTTCCTTCTTGTAAACTACATTGTCACAGCCAAATTTATCAAATTTATGTCGAATATTTAGTTTTTACCTCCCGATACCCTAGGACGGGGGGTATAGGGATCGTGGTAAAAAAGGGATATAGAGATTTTAGTGAATAATCACGTTTTGATGTCCCCAGAATCCGATTTTAACATTTTTACAATTATGTCTGTAGGTATGTATGTATGTATGTATGTGTGTCTGTGTGTGTGTGTGTGTGTGTGTGTGTGTGTGTGTGTGTGTGTGTGTGTGTGTGCGGATCTTGTGGACACGATTACTCAAATACTATCAATCAGAAAAATTTGAAATTTTGTAAATCCATTCTATACTAATGTGGGAAGAGCTCATTAGTTTTTAGTGTATATCGGCTAACCGGAAGTATGATTTATACAAGCTTTTAACAGTTTTTCTTGTAAAAAATTCATTGAATATAATTTTTTAGCAACTTTTACCAATACAAATTGAATATAATGGCACAATCTTCAATTCTACGATAATAGTATTTAGTAAATAATTTGAAATAACTTTATATTATATTATATTATAAAATAATTTATTTTTGTACATCACTTTGCCTCTGCATCAAACAAAATAATACTTTAATAACAAATTTGACATATTTAAACAAATGTCACTGTCACGAAGCAATTTTCAATAAAATTAATAATGAAACCGTGTTAAGAAGAATTTAGTAGTTTAAATATGATTCTAATGAAATTAAGGTTTGTAAAAATAATATATTTTCCATCATACATAAATATTAGATATACAGGATAATTCGATTTAAGTTTAATGTTTGCAGATTATATATCAAACAGCTCTCAATAAGAACGTGATTTCAAAGTTTCAAATAATAGTTTGCAACTACACATTTACGAAATGGATAATGTACGGCGAAGAATTTAGACAGATTGCGTTTTAGAGCATAAGGAAGTTGGTGATGATTTTGACAATAATGTGAGTGTGACGATTTTTCCTTAAAATATATTAATGATCCAAAACTTCGCAAAGTTGGTATTTAATACTCTTATATAATTTGAAACAACATATTAGATTTTGACTATATATGATAAACCGGATGTAGTACTTAATTTGAAGCTGTAACAGATTTTTCAGGAAAAACATAATAAAATATAATCCAAAATTTCGTAATACAAACTTTTCTATTTCTATTTTCTAACGGAAGTGAAACTTTACTTAAAGCTCATTGCTATTTAAACATGGAATTGGCGGGAGGCCATATGCTGGCCACATCAGATTTTATATTAATTAATATTAATGCGTTTTTTCAATTATTGTCCACAAAATTATTTTAAACATATTTATATATTTTTGTGTGTTGAAAAAAATCAATTTATATGAAATAAATTATTTATGAAGTCCACTATTTGAGAATAAATCTACGTTTTAACATATTTAAATAAATATTACAGATCATTGCATATGATGTAAGATTTGAAAGTTTTTTTTTTTTGTAAATTTCTTAGATCAGAAATAGTATATTTTACAAATTGTAAGCAATTATAGAAAAAAAATCAGACATTTTTAATGCTAGAGATTTCTTTTTGTATATGTAGTGACAACTCAACTAAAAAATAAATAATAATTGTACCTACTACATTTTTTTAGTGGGTACCAGTTACCTTTAATTTAAAAAGTCGTGGTTACACAGATTCTTTTTTTATTTAATACCTATTTTTTTTTTAACATAAACATACCTTCACATTTACTTACAAACAAATCATAGAAACGATAAATCGGATTCTATGGACTTGAAAACGAGCTTACTGCCCACAATCCTAATTATGCAATTTGTAGAATTTTAGCACGATCTCTAGTGGCTTTTAGCTCTAAATATTTCAATTAATATCGAACTCTATTCTAACCCATATTTATTGTTTAACATCTAATTGTATAAAGCTCAATATTTACTTGTAGAAATAGATTAGTTCTTCGATCCGAAATAACTTTATTTGTGATAAAAGTATAGATAGCTATTAGTGACTCCGCAATCGGTTTCATTTTGTTATTTTGTTCAACCATAATAAAAGAAATTAATAACAGAATAAAATGAGATTAATGTGCATTAAACGAAATAAAAAGTAATTCATTTAATACTCTTGTGATCCTTTTTTCGATAAAGCTTGCCATGCATTATGTTCTTCAAAGAACTTTTTCATGTAAAATAATTATATCAGTCCATTGATGCATTTGTCAAAGATAAAATTCCCTACAAATAGGTGACGTAGTCCTTTTTTCTTTATGTTGGCAACATCTATTGATCGTGGGCCGTATTCACGAAATATGACATTAATATCATTACCACGGAAATAATTCATGAGATACGTCATAACACGAATGTATTTTCTATTGCTGTAATAAAAATCATCAATATATCAACACGGCCACAAAATGGCAGTGGCGATAAAAAATAAATATGTGATGGACAAAGAAAACAGGACATTTTTGGGGATATTTACTTTATGGAATATCATATAAATATTTATTGCATAACGTAAATATAAAATTGGAATTTCGGGCATAAAGTATTCCATTATAAGCCAAATTTGTATTAATATTTATATTTCAATTCGTTCAAGGTTTGCAATAACTTTGTTTCTTTGTTTATTGATAAAAGTTTTGACAAATAAATAAAAATTGAAAAGCCCGCAAACTTGGAAACACCAACGAACAACAAAGAATAATTTCATAAAATGTTTTTCATGGCTATTTTAATATAAATTTATTATGTTATATTTGTCGTTAAATATGTACATTAAAATTATAACCAATAATATTGTTTGTCGCAATTTTTGCAATTGAACATTAATATCTATAAGCTAATGTTTCTGACAGACCGTTAAAATTTAATGTTAAAATGGTAAAGCATGTTGGTGTTTCATTAATATCAATTAAATTTTAATTATTTTTGCGGACAAAATAATATAGTTAGAATTAATTATGTATGTAACCCAAATTTCATTACTTTGAATAATTAACAAAAATATTAAATATGAAGGTGTTCCAATAAGAGCGGTGGATTTTAAATTTGTCGCCATTATTTTCTGTAATGGTATCTCTGAAACTTTAACATTATGTAATCTCTTAGACTGGTAGTATTCACTCAAAATTTTAGTCTAACTTACTGATCACCATGGCTACCATTGAAAAATACATTGAAGTAATTAAAAAAAGCTGGATTTGTTATTTTAATCATAGTTTAATCATCTCTGATTAATAGTAAATACTACCACTCTTATTATTTTGATTAGTAAAGATGTAAGATTTCTTGAAAGAATAACGTATTTTGAAAATGAAACTGAAAGTATTGTAAAGGTAAATAGTGCTCGTTACCGCTACAAGATTACTGGTTGGTATGGATCTCAGTGACATGTGGTTCCAGCAGGATGGCGCGATCTGTCATAGTACGTGCGAAGCAATTTATTTATTGCAGCAACAGTTTTTAAATCGTAATGTCTGAAATGTATGAAAAGTCCTTATCGACATCCAGACAAATTCTGAGTTTAAAACCGAAATCCAACGTGTTATTAACGAAATTGAGTCACAACTCTGTCAAAAAGTGATTGAAAATTTCATGAAAAGTGTTCGAGAATACGGACAGTCCTGGGGGTTATTTGAATGGCATTCTTTCTTTAACAGGGCTGTTGCAAGAATTTTTATATGATTTCTAAGTACTCATTTTAAAGGATATTGTTCCTTAAGCAGCTACAAATTTAAAAATATCACAAAATATCAGTTAGATAGTTTTCATTTAAATATTGAAATTTGTGTAATATTTTGAAAAAGTCACGTGATTTGAAACAGAATATGACGTCAGAATACGTACCGTTTAACATGTGACGCCTACTTTTATTTATATAAATAACGTAAAATATTTTCCTATTGCCTACTAATGACGTGTTGTATGTACAGTGTGTCTGCCGTAATCGGGCCACCATTGCTAACTTTCTTATTTGAAGAGATAGAAAGACGATTAAATGGACAAAGTTGGGCGATATTATGCGACAAATTTAACGGTGGAAAATACAAAACAATTGAACATCAAATACGCGACTTATTCAACAAAATAACATTTTTTTAAATGGAATGCCATATTGAAAATGGCACAATTTAAAAGACTTTTATTATCTGAATATAAAAGTTCATTATCACTATGCCTCTAAAATTAAAAACAAAAGAGTTATTTCAAGTTGAAATTTAAATATTTTATTTCATATTTTAATACACATATATCATTGTTGCTATGGAAAGAACAAAAACAAATAACAAAATTAATTATTAACTAGTAAACTTAAAAAAATTGTTCAAAATGTTGACCATTTCTTTCACGACAAATGTGTGCTCTTTTTATCACAGACTTTATTGTTTTAGTCAACATCCTTTTTGATATTAGAGCACATGCAGCAGTAATTTTGTTTTTTAATTCATCAACCGTATTCACTGGTCTTCGATATACTTTATCTTTAATAAAACCCCAGACAAAAAAAATCTAGGGCGTAAGGTCAGGTGACCGTGTTGGCCACGGAACAGGGCCATATGTGCCAATCCATTTTTGAGGGAATCTATCATTCAAATAGTGCCTCACTGCTAGCGCATTGTGTGGTGGAGCACCATCCTGTTGAAAGAACTTCATATTTCGTGCAACGTTTAATGGCATATTATCAAGATAGTTCTCGAAAGTATCTTGAAGAAAATGTAAATATACTTCTTGGGTCAAACTTCTTTCAAGAAAATAAGGGCCAATCAAATATGTATCTAATACACCTAACCAAACGTTAACACCGAAATTACATTGAAAACTTGTCTGTTGGGTCAAAAAATTATTTTGATCACTTCACCGATAATGAATATTACTGTTAAAGAAGCCATTTTGCGAAAAATAAGATTCATCGGACCATAATATTTGATGGCTAATTCTATAATCCCGTCGATGCTCGTTTAATATCCACTGGCAAAATTCAAACCTTCTTTCAAAATCTTGTAAATGATGAATTTTACGACATTTATATGGATTGAATTTTTCTTCAAAATTTTTCTTACCGAATCATTATTAACGTTAGTATTAGTTTCAATTTCTCGTAATGATACTTCTTCAGTATTTTCCATTTTGTGGTAAGTATACGCCAAAACAATTTCTACATTTTCTTCGTTTTCTGTCACTTTATCACGTTTTCTTTTTTCTTCACGTATTTTAGCGGTTTCTCTTAAGCGGATTTCAATTTTCCTAAAAAATGTTATTTTATTGAATAAGTCGCGCATTTGATGTTCAATTGTTTTGTATTTTCCACCGTTAAATTTGTCGTATAATATCGCCCAACTTTGTCCATTTAATTGTCTTTCTATCTCTTCAAATAAGAAAGTTAGCAGCAGACACACTGTACATACAGGGTCGTCACAGGCGTGGGGGTTGTTTTTCATGACTATTTTTATTTTTTATTTAATTATTTACAAAAATAACACTAAATTATTATTATTGTTATTATTATTATTGTTATTGTTATTACGTTGTAAATTATTTTTATTTTCTTCATTTCGTGCAGTTTTTGTTCTTGCCCTTCCTATATGATTCTTATCTAAACATCCATCACTTTTAAATTTCAGAAGATAAACATATCATAAACATTTCTCAATTTCGATTTTTTTCTTCTTTAGTAAATACCTATAAAGCGTAATGTCAAGTTCATTTGACATTGACAACTTTGACAACCTATGTTACATTTTATCTCGAACGGTGCTGTATGTATAATTAATGTCCATAGTAATACATTATTGACAGAATAGTAAATATTGCATCTTAGCTGTAACCACGATTTAAAATATACTGGTTGTGCCACTCTGCACAAAACGAGGGTCCAAAGCGATACGTGTTTCCTCGTTTTTTCCGCTAGAGGCGCAACGTGAGAACGACCCAACTGACACATGTCATTTGCATGTCATTTTGAAAATATTACATGTTATATCTTATAGAAAGGTAAATAAAACAGGTTTTGAAGTACATATTCTTATTATATATAATGTAATATAAATATTTTGTTGAAAGATATTACAATTAATGCAAAATGAAAAGAAAATTAGATAGAAAATGTTTCATTCCTGGATGTGGAACCGGTTACAAGAAATCCACTGAAAAAGAATCTCTGTTTGCTGCTCCACTCAATATATCACTTTTTAAAAAATGGCAATGTGCAATTAGTAGAGATGATCGCGAATTAAGATTGAATGATGTTTGTCGACAACATTTTCGGGAAGAAGATATTATTACCGAATGGAAATCTAGAAGCGTACGGTTCTATCAATTTATTTAGTTTTTCCAATTTTAAATTCTAACAATGTATTGATTCAGGTTTCCATTAAATATATAAATTTATATTAAAAATAAATTCATTATGCATTTCATTTTTTATATTTTATGTAAAAATAGTTTGCTGTGGTAAGGTCGTTCTCACGTAGCGCATCTAGCGGATTATTCAAGTAAACACTTATCAAGCGGACCATCAGAAACAATGAAAAACATGACAAGTGGCATAACCAGTATATTTTAAATCGTGGCTGTAACTCACGGTATAATCTCTAACGGCCGGTTTTTCAATATCTAGTTAAAATTTTAATTAAGAATTAAATTTAAAAAATGAAACGAAATGAACTGGCAAATGACACATTTGTCATCGCTGTCAATATATCGATGCAATATTGTTTATTTAACTAGAAGTTAAAATTTTAACCATAGATTGAAAAACCGACCATAAATATTTCATAAGATATTGAGTCAATTCTTGTTCAATTCCTTTTTGATATATTGTATAGTAAAACGCTCAACTTAAACTATTATTTATCAATTTATTATCATGAAATAATCATCTCACTTTTTCTTCCATTTTTTCTGGAGAGAAAAGCTCAGTTTCTGCGGATGATACATCGGCGAGGATATTAATTACTACACACAACAAGTGTCACTGGTGAGATTACACCGAAACGTCTTTCTCTTTCTTCCCGAGGGCTTTGAGTGAAATGGTGCTAGGAGGGAGATAGAAAAAGGGATAGCTCTCCTGTTCGGTTCCCAAGGGAGGATTTTTACAGGGAGAGCAGTATTCATTAAAAACTTAATTATTGTTTTGACGTATTAATTATGCGTGTCACTCTAACACGGGTGGTATGTTGTTAGGGTATGGATATTTATGGGCATGGGATTTATTTTTAGGCTTCGTCTAGACTTAAATAAAACTACGGTCCAACTTTATTTGAATTTAATTTTTAAAAAGAGTCATTTTCGGTCAAAACCTATCTATATAAAGACATCATAAGTGTCCAATATTTTGGCTTTTCTAAGCTGCGCGACCAACAAAAAATTGTCAAAATATTTATTTATAAAAATGAAAAAAAAAAATACGTTTTTGCTTAAATAACAATACATTACTAAATTGGTATCCTAATGGAACAATTTTTGTGTAATTTAGCCTATTTCCGTAAAAATAATTTAAAAATACACAAAATTCTAAGTTTCTATATGACAGCTCAATATTCATATTTCAATAGTTATTTACATCAATCATGAAAAGAGTGTTTGATAAATATGTGAGTCAAACAATATCATGTTTTCATAATGTATTATATACAAAATTTTATCTAATTTTGCTAAAATTATTTAAAAATAGGAAAAATTTTAGCTTTTCCTATGACATCTCAGTATACATACCAAAGCGTTTCCGTTAAAATAAATGAATTTAATTATTTTACGTAACTTAGTTACATAAAGAATATTACACAATTTACAATTGATACAAAAAGAAAACAATAATGATTTCTTTAATGGGAAAGTTATGAATTATTATTATCTATATTGGTTTCAGAACACATGTAGAACTGATATTTTCAGTGAAGATACGCAAACACTGACATAAGTATTAGATTAAAATATTAAATTAATTTATCTTCACGGCAACCCTTTGATAAATTGAATTTGTCTAATTCCGTTCTAAAAAGTTGAATTTTACCTAACCTTTTGACGTTATTAAATGTTACTTTTTACATAATTGACATGAAATGAGTTTTGTAAATACCTTAGTAACTCAGTTATGTAAAGATTTTTTTGTTATTATTATTTAAAGATTGAGGGGTTTTCAACATCAAGGTTATTAAACCCCGGTACAGTACATTAGTTACGTATTGTATGTTATATTTTATTGTACATTTTTATGTTTTTTAAGTATTTTATTAGGTTTTGGGTAGTTCGTGGGTTGTTGGACAACTCTTCTTGAATGGTATCGATTTGGTGTTGATTTCTTTCATTGTTGTATCCTGGGCATTCTTCTATTATGTGCTTCACAGTGATGTTGGTGTTGCAGTGAGTGCATTTATCTGCTTCTATTCGATTGAGTAGATGGCCGTGTGTTGCTCTTGTATGTCCTATTCTTAACATTGTTAAGACTATTTGGTCTCTTTCGGTACCTGTTGTGAGCCATGGTTTTGTATCACGTTTTATTGTCTTTAATTTATTATTGGTTGTATTGTTCCACTTCTCTTGCCAATTTTTTCTGATTTGGTTTTTTATGTGACTCTTCAAATCATCGTTTGTAATAGGTGACTCTGTGATTGCCTCAGTTGTGGTGGCCTCTTTAGCTGCAGCATCTGCTTTTTCGTTTCCGGTTATGTCGATGTGGGAAGGGATCCAGAAGAAGGTTACTTTGTTGTTGTGTTGGATGTCTAATATGTGGAGTTTTTGGAGGATGCTTAGATTGATTGGGTTATTGGTTTTATTTTGTATGGTGTGGATGGAGATTAGTGAGTCTGTGCATATGACTGTTGGGGTTTGTGGGAAATTTAAAATTATGTAATCTATTGCTTTTTCAATGGCAAACATTTCTGCTGAATAGATGCTGGTAAGTTGAGGTAGTTGGTATTTTTCCACTGCTTCTGTTGTTACGAGGGCTGCTCCGATCTTGTTGGCTGTTTTAGATGCATCCGTGTAGATTATTTGGCAATGCTTGTAATTTTCCATGATTTCGTTGAATTTTTGTTTATAGATAGTTTGAGAGGTGTTTTCTTTTGAATACTGGCTTAGTTCTGTATTATATTCGTGAGATTTTATTTTCCAAGGTGGTAGGGAATAGATATCAAGAGGTTTTATGCTAGGTAATTCGAGGTTAAGGTCTATTGCTATGTTGTTTATATGTTTTTGGAAATTTGAAGTTGATTTGTATTTGATTTGGGGATATGTAGGATCGAATATATGTTGGTATGTAGGATGGGTATTATTGTCTGCTATTGATGCTGTGTAGATCATTGTCAGTTGTTTTCGTCGGTATTCAAGGCTTAATTCACCGGCTTCTATAAGGATGCTTTCTATTGGACTTGTGCGAAACGCACGTAAAGATTTGAAAACACATTTTACATCATTTATGTAAAAAGTGACATTTCAAAACGTAATAAAATTATGTAAAATTCAACTTTTTAAAACGAAATTAAATAAATAACTATTATCTCATTTTGAAATAAATTGTTTCTGTCGTGTGAGGTGTGAGCTCGCTTTTTCAATGGCAATAAAGCTTTGATAATGTCCTGTTATTTGATTATTTAATAACTACACATTTAGAAACAGAACAGCTGCATCGTTCGCACCTGCTTCAACCTGATCCTGCAAGTTATTTAAAATACCTTCGTATAGGAACAAAGCAGAATTACAATAAGATGCAAATTTAAAATCTCTTCCAGATACATTTCTCTTTAACAATTACTTAGCTTAGAAAGTACGATCGTCGTATCCCGTTTGTAAGTTTCTTATTCTTGTTTAAACATTCAGGTCAACGTGTTTGGTTCATCTTCCAAAAACTTTGTTTTTGTTTTGAGCTGCTGTTGATTTTCTTTTGCTCGTGATGCAATAATAAAAGTGCTGTGAGAAGTTGGTTGTTTTCCATAATGGCCCGAGTAGGCTAATAGAATAGAAACGATCTGCTTAGCAAGCCAGCCTTTAGCTCAGGGGTTGCGAAACTCTAGCAAGACTTAGATTTCAGCAGAACACCCAAAGCAATTGCTTTATAGTAGTTGGGAAATTTCTATTAAAAAATGAAAAATATGGTTATAACTCTAACCATATTACAAGGGGAATTAATTGGTCAGATAAAGAAATTTTTAAAAACAGATAAGATTTTGGTGAAATATGAGTTTGAGTTTGTATACTGGGTTTCCAAGAAATTTATTTATTTATTGTACCAGTCCAACAGAACTAACAAGTTCCAATTACAGAATGATTGTATTAACATTTACAAACATAAAGCTCTGCAAAAAGTACACTATTGTAAAATTAAAAATCTATAGAACTAAAGAAATGTATCAACTCTTGTCTGAAACATTGTATGAATCAACAAATACATCTATCTTACAAGGGATTTCATTAAAAATACTACACATTTCCAGATCAGAGATTTCATTTCATAATTTCTGTTAACTTTATTACAATGGAAAGTTGGTTTGTTTCTAACTGATATACGAGGGATGTTTAACGAAAAATGACCTAAAATACTGCTGTCATTAACATAACAATATTATCATGGGAAAATAGTATTCAATAGATATTACCTGTCTAGTAAAAATTATGCTAGTACATAACAAAATTTACAGCATAAAATTTTGAATTTTTTATACCAAAATACGGTAAATATAAATTTAATACGAATATGTGATCATTACAAAAAAATAACGTTGCTGGTTCGTCAAGTCAAATAGAAGTGATGTTTGACAATCAACTCGATGTTTATTCTTTAAATTTTTACCGTGACTTTAAATTAAGTTTTCTGAGTTAACAAAGAAGTTATTGGGCCCATAAACCATAACAAGAAATAATAAAATGTACACTTTATTCATAAAGTACTGCTCAATAAATAACGATTAAGATAAAAAAAACATTTTTTTTTTATAATTACTTTGAGAGATATTTAAATTTATTTCTAGGACCACAGATGACTAGTGGTATCTTGCGAAGCCTACTACAGAAACTGGTGTGAGAAAGATAGCTATAGATTTCTTTAAAAATGAAATGCAGTTATACAAAAAACAATTATAACTTTTTGATACCACGAATTGCTTTAAAATTAAACGAACTTTTATTTAAAATTAAAAAAATAGTTTATAGGCCCATTAAGAAATTATAAATTTTATGTTTTATGGGAAAGATAATATTAATGCGAGAGAACACGAGCTCTTGATTTTTAATAATAAAAGTACAATAAAATACAATATAATTGCGATTTATTTCCTTGTCATTATTTTTGGAGTAAATTTTATTGACATTTGATATTATTACTATTATTATGGAGTTCAAACCATAAGTTTCACGAAATTTACTCTCAAAGTTATAGCGAATTAATATTATCGTGATTTCAAGTTTCATATCAATTAATGTAATTAATTATATAACGAAACTGGTTGATTTTTTTCTCTCCTCATTAACAAAGAAAGAATCTAAAGAATTTAAAAATTTACTCAACATAAATAAACTTGCTTCCATCTTTAAATTAAGCAGTTTTCTTTGGAATAATTTTTATAGATAATCGATTTCAATTCGGTGACTTCAGTTTAAAATGCGCTAAAAAAAAATTAAATAAAGAAAAAGAAACCTAATGTTAATAATACTGAAATTTGATAGTCTGCATTATTAATGTTCACAAATGTCTTCAATTTGGGATTTAAATATTACACTGATTGAATATTTAATCTGACTACATATATGGCCACCGAAATAAAAATTCTTTCATTCTTTCATATATAAAGATACTGTTTCAAGAAAATATTTTAGGGGCGTAAAGTACTTAACAATTCTAAGCCAAAAACTAATCAGAAACTGATGAAGAAACTAATACAATTTAGAATTATATTATTGTAATGTGTGTTAGTACGTTCAGAAAGTTGCTAAGCGGCAAAATTAATTTTTGTCGCGTACGAAAAAGTCCTCTTTCTTTCTTTTTCTTGTTGTTTGTTGCTAAAACTTTTAACTTCCTCCAAGTAATTTGTATGCAAATTTACGCCTTTGAATTTCTGTGTTGGAATTTTGGCATTTTTCTTTCATATCACAACTGTGCTCATTAGTCTGTTTCACGGACACCGTCTCAACGTAGAAAGCAGTGGAATCCTCCGATTCTGCGGTGTTTTTGTTTGGCATTTCTTCAACTGTTTCTTATTTGTCTTGATAATTTTTAATTTCCCTTTGTCGGTTTTTTAATTGCTTCTGCATTTCCAAGCACAACATTCAAATATCATTTTGCTCTGCTAAATGTGTTTCAAGCGTTTATGTTTTCGGCTGCGAATTTGCCAAAGAAATGGAATTTTGTTGAGAGCTTGCAAATTCTTCATTAAATTTTCATTTGTCACGTTTATAAAGTAATGCGTCATTCCGCCTTTTATTTCAACAAATTTACATTTCTTACATTGCTGGAAATGTTTATTTTTATTTTTTATCCGTAATCACAATTTAAATTTTAAAATGTCAACAAGTCTCGTCTTTTAAATATTCCTTATTACCTTACGCTTTCTTCTAGGTAAGAGTTTTTCTTTGATCATTAGATTCATTACGATATCAATGAATAAACAAATTTTAATGTTTGAATTTGTTGTTTAATATCAAATATCATTTTTTACCTCTCGCTAAGAGAGGTGTTGGATTCATGCTAAAAATCAGATATCCAGATTTTAGTGAATAAGCATGTTTTAAAGTCACAAGAATCCGATTTTAACATTTTGTCAATGATGTGTTTGTGTGGATGTGTGTGTGTGTGTGTGTCTGTGTACATGTGTGTGTGTGGATGTTGGAGGAACGGCATCTCAAATTACATAAAGACCAAGTTAACTACGTATTCCTTAATTTGACATTAATGGGAAGAGCTGAAAAGGTTTTGGTAATAATTGGCTAACCGGAAGTAGTAGTTTCTTAAAAAAACTTCCAAATATTATTTTTTGGAAATATATGGTATTACAAAGATTAAAGAATGCAAAATTCTCTATCCGATATATTTTACATTTTTATTGTTTCTTCTATAGATCTAAAGATAGAGAATTATAAATATATAAAATAATACGTTGCAATGAATTTCACAGTCCAACAACTCCATGGAAACTAGTTGAAAATTTAAAATGTTTGTAATTAACAAAAAAATGTCAGTGTCAAAATTCCAGAGACATTACTGAAGGTTTTTTCTGGGAAGTAAGTACATTTAATATTTCTTATTTTATTATTAGCTAAATATATTAAATTACAGATATGTATATTACAAATACCCGTCAGAAATATCGCCAATGTCGTCAATACATTTGAAGAATCTAAAACATTTGGAAGAGTATGGGGAAACTTATTTATAGAATGAATTTAAAAAATATAAAAATATGTGAATAATAGATGAAATTGGATTTTTTTGTGTACCAGAAATGTTAAATACAATATGTACTATATATATATATATATATATATATATATATATATATATATATATATATATATTCGTATGAAATAATACAGTACAATATAAAATTCAAAAATTACAAAAATATACACGTAAATAAATATAAAAATAAATATAAGTATAAATATAAGTATGACAGTTATAAAATTCTCATTTCCTGTAACCAATTCAAAGCAGCTGGAGTAATATTATGCAAATCCACAAAACCCTGTTCAAATTTACTTATTGGGCAATCTTCCACAATATGTGAAATTGTTTCTTTTTCGGCACCGCAATCACAGGCCGGACTGTCACGTAAGTTCCAGAGATGAAGCCTATCATTACTTCTTCCATGACCCGTTCGGATACGATTCAGTTTACACCAAATTTTCCTTGGTAGATCAAACCCTGGGACTACTTTGGTCGGATCTTCCACTAAGTTTTTATTAAATAGCTCAGTTTTCTGCCAGGTTTCTTTCCAACAATCATTAACCGAGAAAGGTTGATAAATAAAATCTTGTTTCCATATAGGTACTTATATAGCCTAATATGAAAATGGCTAGGGGTCTTGTATTGGACACAACAAATTTTTGACTTACGTGTTTTGGTCTCCCAAGCCTACATTTGTGTGCTCGGTGATGATCTTTTTTAAGTATAAAGTTCATTAGTTTTGTAATAGTTACTTCTTTCACTAGTCTAGACAGATAATAGTTGTCTAGGAATATATAAGCTTCATATAGATAAGTGCATTATTATTAGTTTTCTCCCTTGGTAATCGATATTACATTATCATTTCAATGTAGATAAATTTGACACCTCGACTACGTACACCACAAAAAATCACCCCAATGATTCACCCCACGTCATTACCGGTTATAGAAAAACAGAAACATAAATACACGTCACTCTTGTACACATAACAATACCTCTACAAGATGAGTTAGTAGTGCTACAGATATATCTACTCGCTACTCACTATAGGAGTAGTTCTTTCTATGAATCTTTACTAGACTAATGCTAAGTGAATTGGAATATGGGGTGTCGGAATGGCCCTCAAGGGGGGTGCAAATTACAGGGGTGCAGTCTTTTTAGTTTCTGTTCAGCTCCCTTGAACACCAAATCAACTGCTGCAAGAAGAAATTGATTTTTAAAAAATTTATATTAACTTTATGTGGTATAAAACCAATATATCTAAGTGTTTTATGTTTTATGGGATTAATAGAATAAAAATGTCATAAAATGAAATTGAATTTAAGTGGAATCAATAGGTTATGGCTTACAAAAAAGGAAATGGCTAATAAGTGGAAATGAAATTGAATATATTTTTTCGCCAACCGTACGTAGTTGATGCTATTATGTCATCATATATTATTATCATATATTTCGTGCTTGTAGATTAAATTTAAATGTTTCACTTTGCTAGAGAAGCGCTTTAATTCAAGTATCATAAAATGTATAAGATTTTTACATGAAAACGTTTTATCAGCTAATTCCAATGCATTTAAAATTGGGTAAGTGTCGAGACGTGATTGAGATATTCTCGTAAAAGCAAAGATGGAACTAAGTAAATAATAGGTTCTGTAAGTATACAGCTACAACTTCTAAAAATAGTTTTCTCATGCTAGGATACGATGGACTTGTGATCTACTCCATTGTTATTCAATTTCGGAACCTAGAGCCAGAATTTTATAGGTTTGTTTGGCCCTATTTATTCATATTTACTGGGGTTAGAAGTATTTTTGGATATTAGTTCATTCATAAATGCTATTTTAAATTTTAATTATAAAAAATAAAACCATAAAGTTAGATGTTCTACTTGCGGAAATTAGGAAATAGCGAAATGGAATACGAACGAAGTATGCTAATCTTTCCACTTATGGGTAAAGTATGTATTTACTCATTTGTAAAATAACTTTTAGATATTCTCAAAATTTGCAATGAGCACATTGAAATGTACATTAGAATAAAGTTTTGGAAAATTTGAACTTTTTGTCCAACAAGTTTACAAATGTTCATTTACTTTTCAAAAAAAGTACCATTTATTGAAAACACACATTTCTTTTTTTAGCGTTTTCGAAAGAAGTGCTGAAAATATAACTCATAGGTTTGAAACCGGCAGCAACCGTCAGATGTATGCTCAATTATGTAAGCATTTACAGAATCACATATTTCAAACTCTGACTACTCGTTGGGTGTTCACAGAAGTTTTCTGACTGGTATTTTTCAGAACTTTTGACATTCCCACAGGTTATCTGTGAAATTGCTGTTTGATGCATGAAAAATAAATTTATATTCTCTTAATAATTGATAACAAATTCGGATAGTAGCATGTCCACTAGAATTTTTGACTTTTTAACTTATTCTTCAAGTGAAGATGATGATTTTGAAATAATGGTTATTAGAAAAAAACCCAGAAATGAGAATTATGTTAAAATGACAATACTCCAGTCTTCAGATTTTTTGAAACACTTTCAAACAAACTGCAAATGATGTTTCATAAGAATTACAGTTACATATCAATTATCAAGATAGAGAAAACGGCACACTAGAAGCATAAAAATGAGTTTTTGTTATTTGTTCTCAGAAAAATTCAAACCGTTTAATTTGCAACTAGTTTGAAACCGAACATGCGCATTCGATCTCAATCTCCAACCGTTTACAAACCGTTCTATGAACAAAGCTAATGTTAGCACGAGTCACTGCCAAATATATGCCTTAACCTAATAACATATCATAAAACTGTAATACCCAAGACACCAAAAATACGTTACAAACCCTCCCAATACTACATCATAAACAGATAATCGAAGATCATAGAAGTCACTATTGAGGGTTCTTGTGGAACACTATCCTACTAACGTTACAATCTTGTCTAACGAATACGCTATTGTTTGGCGGTTGTCTGAGGGTTGCAGCTCCTTGAGATAGCATCGATAGGGGCTGCAGAGGGTGTGATTTCATGATCGGCAATAAGCTGCCCGCATGATAACGCAAATGCAAACATCACTTCACTGATATAAAGCTGCGAATTTGCACCATCACCCACGATACATTTTTCATAGGATAGATATGGATAGTGATGCTAATGTTATCAGATTGAATGCATGTCGTCAATAATAAATAGAGGGATAACAAGAGATTTCTTTCGTAATGGAAGTTTAGATAAATTGTGGGCTTCTTTTTCTCCTATTTGAAACATGGAAAAATATTGCTCGGTACCTTGAGTATTGCGTAGCTTAATCATTGGGTTCTGCATGGAAGTTAACAGTTATCAAATTTATACACTATGGAAATATAACTAAATAATATAGGTAAAGATATCTCCATGGTTTACTACCCACTTTTGAGTGTTTCAATTTTCTATTTACTTCTCGCTAAGAGAGGTATTATATTCACTCTAAAAATCGCATAACCAGATAAATAAGCACGTTTAAAGGTCTCTAGAATCCGATTATAAAATTTTTACGATGATGTCTGTGTATGGATGTATGTGTGTGTGTGTGTGGAAGATTCCTCAAAAACTATAATTGTTAAGACATGTTTAAATACATACTCCTAAATCTGGCATTAATGGGAAGAGCTGAAAACATTTTGATAACAACTGGACAACCCGAAGTTGTACTTTCTTCAAAAAAATCTAAATATTATTTTTTTGAAAAATTGTCGTATTACAAATATTGGAGAAAATAAAATTCTCCATCTAATACATTTTAAAAAAATGTTATATCTTCTACAGATTTAGAGATAAAGAAAATATAATAAACAGAATAATCTATTGCAATAAATCTCACAGTCCAGACTACTCACTCCAAGGAAACCAGTTGTCAAATTCAAATGTTTGTGATTCACTGATAAATCAAATGTCAACAGTTTTACTAACATTACTGAAAGCATTTTCTAGGAAGTACATTTAATATTTCTTGTGGATTATTAATTAAAAATATAAAATTACAGGTAGGTATATTAATAGTACATGTTATTTTATCCTTGAGAAATACCGCCAAATCCGTCAATGTATTGGAACCATCTTGAACATTTTAGATGAGTAGGACAAGATTCCTTGTAGAATAAAATAATAGATACAATTAGAATTATTTGTGTGAACAGGAAATGTTAAATTCGATACTTATGTAAAAAAAAACGGAAGTAGCGAGAAGTATTGTGCTGGCCACAACAGATTTTTATATCAGCATAATATTTTGATAAACTAAAATAAGTTTAGTATTTAATTTAATTAAAACCAAAATTTAATTCAATTCTACCACTCAACACTGTTGCAAACTTTTAACTTAGGTAACAATTTCCAAATATAAAATAGTAACATAACACTTTCCATAATACACCTACATTGTTTTAAATATTACATCTCTCTTTTCATAAATAGCAGTACATTATTTTAAATTTGAACATTTGCTATGATTTTATCCGTTTATTATTTTTTTAGACGACCATTGCGATAAGTATGACATATCAACGTAATATCCTAACACTGAAAGTTGAACTTATGACATTAGTGTTACGATATATTTCATATCGTAATAGTTGACACGGTTGCTAGGTTACTATGTCATTATTTTCTGGCTATATGTATACATTATTCATTTGTCAGCTGTCCGTACGTTTGAACCTAAATTTCAGTTTTGTAAATATCTTAGCTCGTGTGTATTGACTGGCACTCCGCTACGCGTCGTGCGTCAATTTACACTCGCATGATATTTGGTATTTTTCATAACTTGTTACGAAAATAACTATTTCGTAATACCATACTGTTACTATGATATAACAGGACTAAAAACAAAAGTGAAAAGAAAAAAAACGCCTGCTTTTTATAACAGTCGCCTACAATTAAGGATCAAGTGTTGCTAGAAAAATCACAGCATCTTGATGAACAGTTGTCAAGGAGAATTTATAAATCAACAAAAAAGTTGTTCAGTATGACAGAAAGAGAATAATTTTATTATTTTATTATTTCTAAATGTTTAAATTTTATGTTATTATGAAAAAATATTGAACGCCACACGGCCGATATGCAAAAAACGAACTCGACTGATTATAAACCTCAGACGCGTCCGTTATTTGCCTCATATCGGCTTAATGTTAATAACTATTACAACAGCACACTTAGAATGTTCACTCTAACCAAATTAAGCGACAGAAACAAGCGATATGTCAAAGTTGGAATATCGCTATTGTGACATACATGACAGTACATAATCCATGAATAGTTTCGTCGCTAGCGCCATCATTGAGTACTAATTCGCTTTACTTTTCATCCGATCCTTGTATGATGCTGACATTAACTAATGGACATGTATATTTGTTGCGATAAACACACTAATGGAGCCTCTTTTGTATACAGAGTAACTGATTTTTTTAATGAAACAACTATTTATGGCGTTTGGCCATTCATAATTTACTAATAATGAAACGATGATAGTCACATAAATAAATTTTCCTTTAAAAATTGATAAAATAATTTTTAGCTTCAATTGATGAAAACCAAATTTGTATATTTTATCTTTGTTTAAATTACTTTTTACCTCCCGCTACCCTTGGTAAGGGAGGTATAGGGATCGTGCTAAAAATCACATATCGAGATTTTAGTGAATGACCACGTTTTAAGGTCCCTAGAATCCAATTTTAACATTTTCACGATTATGTCTGTATGTGTGTATGTGTATGTGTGTATGAGTCTGGATATTGTCTTCGCTCTAATTCAAATACTATCATTCAGAAAATTCTGAAACCTTGTATGTCTATCGTATTCTAATACAAAAAAAAGCCATTAGATTTTGGTGTAAATCGGATAACCGGAAATGGCACTTTACCTGCAGCTCATAATGGTTTTTCTTCAAAAAAATACCATTAAATGCCATTTTTTCGCATTTTATGTGTAATGAAAATTAAAGATTATTGAATTTTCTACAGGAGTACATTAATACTTTTTCTATATATTTTACAGATAAATTTAAAAATATTTTCTTTATTAGTCGCGAAGCCTAAGATAAACACAATTCCTTTGTTACACAGTTCATATTTCAAATGAATGTAACTGATAGTAAATATCACTGTCAAAAAACTAATCACTTCAAATTAATAATAGTGACATATTACCTAAATAATAAAGAAAATCGTAAATAAAGCAATAGTTATATGCAATGGAACATAATATAGTTTGAAGCATTACTAAATACGTATGTATGTTTTTATGTTAATAAAAATTAAATAGCGGGAGGTTTTGTGTTGGCCACATCAGATTTTTTATCATAAGTTCTATGTATGACGTCAGAGGTATCGAAAAGAATAATCCAGCCGATAGATAGGACATTGATTTTTATATTTATTTTTCTGATCGTGCCTGAATTAGCTCTTTCTTGTGCATATGCATAGTAGCGTCGAAAATATAGTTTTTCTTGAAAATACAACCTTTTACGTCCGATTTCTCAACAGTGATAGCTATGTGTCATAGTTCTTATGTTTTTAATAAACATGTGTTGATATGTTGTCATATTAATATTTTCTTATACCCAAAGCATTCAAGCAGCCAATGCACGTCATTAATAAAAATTAAATTTTAGTAACTAGATGTGTGACGTCATGTACTGGTACGTTTGCAGAGGTTTTAGAATCTTTATGAAAAGAGTTATACAATTGCAATCTATATTATCGACATGGTCATGAACTGTCACATCTACAAAATAAATACTACATTTTCGTCACTGTCCATTTCTATTTAAATTATTTTATAATACTAACCTTATTTACACTTATGTATGCCATATAAAGGCAATAAATAAAAGTGAGCCGAATTTCAAAGAAATATACCGAATTCTTCTGATTGATTAGAAGTGCTATCTTTGGCAGATGCACAGATTTTGTGTTTGCGTTAACGGTCACGTTACGTCGTTGCGTTGCGTTTAGCATTACTTTAATATAAATAGGCCTTTACAACGCACAAAAATGTTTCAAACACGATATAAATATTTTTCAAATAATAACTTTGACGGTATGAACATACAAATTATCAATGTTGCCAACTATAGCAACAATTAAACGAATAATATGACGTTGATGTATATTATTTATATATTATTCATGTCATATACGATAAGTAATGAACTCTACTATTTACCTTAATAATAATTATATAAGGTTATACACTTTTTGACGGTTAAAAATTATTGAAATTTTATTTAATTTTTCACTATTAGTGATTTTAATGCATTAAGGTTTTTACACAAAGTGATGACGTGCATTGGCTGCTTGAATGCTTTGGGTATATCAGTTGTGAAGTTGTGAACCTACTGCTAATCTCAAAGTACGAAATGTATTCCTGTGTCAATTTTAAATTAAATAATCTTCGTTATTTCAATTGTTACCTATGATTTCTAATTTACATCCAATTTCCACGACTTGTAATGAATATTATATATTTATTTGAATCATATTTTGAATTGTGGTTATCAACGAAGGAACTCCTTTAAATTCCCTATCGACTACAAGTCTTTCTAAGCCTCAAACGTCATAAATCTATCTTCAATCTATCATTATATCCCATAATTGCTACACATTTTTATATCCCAAATAACATTGAGCAGTTGAGTAGTCCTTACTCCCTAAAAATGTCCCCCCTATTCATTTCGCTATTTTAGTCCTCGTCTTTCGTCCTGCTCGTCTTATTGGAATGTATCCTGCGGGTGTGCTGTGCACAAATGCAACACAAATATTCTCTCGCCTAGCATCGTACCTACCCTATCAATAATTCCTCGGCCTCGGCTCGGACTGCACGAAGGGTAGTAGACTACAGTAGCCCCAGGCTTTCTGGAATTATGTGAAAATAATGACTGAGGCAGGGAGCTAATGAAATATATAGGTTAGGGGAAGATGCTTGATTGTAAATAAATATTGTGGGAGATGTTGCTAAGTTACCACTAGATAGGGTGGCAGTTTTTTCAGATAATCGTATACGTTAGTTTGTTTTTAGAGCAAAAAAGTAAACTTTGCATTTACTGTTTAAAAAAATTTCAAAATATCGTGTTCTTTATTTTCCATACAAATTTTACCAAACTTATAAAAATACTTGAGTATTATTATTATTATTATTATTATTATTATTATTATTATTATTATTATTAATTACTATATTTATATGTGTAATGTACGTGCATTAGAAAAAATTTCAGTAACAAAGGAACGTACACAATTATCATTATTAATCGCATTTCAATTCCTGTATTTACCAAATGTCGAAATGCAGAAAAAAATTCAATATCTGATTTTCTATAAAACGACAAACTATAAATTTGATACACCGATTTTTCATACTTGACTGTTACGTCATTAGTTGCTGAACAGCAAAATAACAAGTAACTGTATGTTTGTCTCTGTCTTACTTATGGTTTCCTATATTCTGTCTTCGATACGTGTATCTAATATACCCAAATCATTCAAGCAGCCAATGCACGTCATTACTTAGTGTAAAACCTTAATGCATTAAAATCAGTAATAGTGAAAAATGAAATAAAATTTGAATAATTTTTAATCGTCAAAAAATGTATAGCCTTATATAATTATTACTAAGATGAATAGTATAGTTCATTACTTATCGTATATTACATGAATAATATATAAATAAAGTAAATCAACGTCATAGGTGGCAACATTGATAATTTGTATGTTCATACTGTCAAAGTTATTATTTGAAAAATATTTGTACCGTGTTTGAAACATTTTTGTGCGTTGTAAAGGCCTATTTATAATAAAGTAATGTTAAACGCAACGCAACGACGCAACGTGACTGTTAACGCAAACACAAAATCTGTGAATCTGTCAAAGATAGGTTAGTATTGTAAATAATTTAGATAGAAATGGACAATGACGAAAATATAGTATTTATTTTGTAGATGTGACAGTTCATGACAATGTCGATAATACAGATTGCAACCTGTATAACTCTTTTCATAAATATTCTAAAACTTCTGCAAACGTACCAGTAAATGACGTCACACATCTAGTTACTTTTATTCAGTTTTTATTGCTTGAATGATTTGGGTATATATGAACATCAAACTATGACGTAACGGTCAAGTGTGAAAAATCGCTGTGTACTTTTGTCTTGTAACCACTTCTTAAAAGAATAATTATTTTCAAAATTACACTTTTCATTTCATACACTAGTGGTTCACTAACAACAAATACTATCAAGATAAACTACATCTGTATGGATTGTCATACCAAATTTCATTCAAATTGAACAAATTGTTCCATTATTATAATAAATAATAATAATAATTTCTTTTAATGATAGATATATATATGTATAGCATATTGGGCGACTAAAGATCTCCATTGGGTACGATTCATTGCAGCTAGTTCTGTTTCTTTTCAAGCGAAACCCATGTTTTTCTGATCTGTCAGAAATATTCTGCGCCAAGTCATACGTGGTCTGCCTCTGGGTCGCTTCCCTCTTGGTCGCTTCCCTCTTGGTGGAAATACTTGTCCACTTAGCCTTAAAATTTCCTCTTTTGTTACACGATCATGGTATGTGATGCGTAATATACGCCGAAGACTTCTTTGGTGAAACATATTTAATTTATGATTGGTTCGAGCCGCCATTTTCCACGTTTCACATGCATAAATCGCTGTAGGTAGCACAATATATAATATAAAGTCTGATTTTAAGAGCAGTCGATAGAGACTATAATCGCCAAATTTGATACAATAGATGAAATACCGTAGTAGCTTTTACCAATTCTGAATTATTATAAGCAAAATAATTTTTTTTTAGAAGAAATTTGATGCAGAATACTGTCTAAATAGTGCACTTTCGGATATAGGTAAATTTAGATAGGTAAACCGTCTTGTTTTGTGCCACAGAATAAACATTTATACAGAAACGACAGTCAGAGAAAGAAACGATAATTAGAAAGAGAAAGAGTATGCCAACAAATTTAAAGGGCTAATCGGATAAAATCGGATTGTTTCGGCATATCTTCGTATCTTATGATCCTTTGTTCTTTTCATTATCTCGATGAGAACATTTTCTGTTAGGGGTCAATAATAAAAGTATATTGAGGAACACAAATTGATTTCTAATAAGAACAAATATGTTATTTTTTCAACAAACGATAGAAAAAATCATTATCACAAAGAAAGTCATTATAATTTCACATATTCCGGAGGAGCTTTTGTCTCAGCTTGTCACACCCATTTATTTTAGGGTTATATCTAATTCAAGGAAACCAAACACGTCTTCTCACTTTTGACATATGTCATTTTATGAAGTGTTTGTGAAATTTAGAAGTGGTATTAGTAAGAAGGTAGAATTGTTTGTTCATATAAAGACTGTGTAAGTAGATTAAAAAAATGGAGAAAGGGAAATGTTTTTTTGCATTTCCGAAAGATCCAGAAATGTAAGTTATGCAAAACGACTACCATATCATTTAAATGTATATTCATTTAATAAATATGATGTAAAATATGGCTCAAGGCCTATGGAATAGAAGATTTGATGGAGAAGTGTATGGGAGATATTAATCGAGTCTGACGTTTGTGTTTCCCATATCAAAGATGATATTCATTGTAATGCTTTTGTAAATTTCAGGTATTTGTTTAACAAAAACATAATTACGTGTTTATTTTATCTGATTTCTTTTTAATTCGTTAATAAAATTAAAATGTTAGGACTTTTGTGTTCTAATTTTTCTTTTACCATTTAAAACAATTTAAATTTTGCGCGTAAATTTGCCAACAAATTTAAAGTTCAAGGTCATAAACGTCAAATCGCAACAACAATGATGCCGGCAAGGTGTGTCGCTTCTGTATAAATGTCTATTCTCTGGTTAAGCCATGTCCTCCTATTTCAGAGACACCGTGTAAGTTCGTAAATATTGTATTGAATTGTAATGTCAAATTACTAGAATTGAATATATTTCTTAAGATTTTTGTTCTTACATTTTAAATGAAACCGTCGTAAGCGAAAGGCCTAAAACTCATTTAAAATAAATTTATTTCATGTTTTGACTATTAATTACATGCAAACATAAAATTTAAAACAACGGAAGATAATAAATATTGGTGTATGTATATGATATCCGCATTGCGCAAAACGCTGCTTTAATAAAAATATGAGTAACCTAAAATCAGAACAAAATATGATGCCGACATCCACGTAGTTAATTTGTTAGTGTTTTAGTAGGTTGTTCATCGCATATCGCTACACTGGATTGTAATTGAAATTACTGTTTTTACACTGAAAATTGGAGTAATGGAAAAATTTCAATTTCACTGAGTGCTTTTCTTTTTATGTGCATATCCACGGCCGTGCTTTTTATTCATTAGTTGCAATTACGTGCTGTTTGTTACCTTCCCCGTGTAGTGTTGATTGCTATTTATTAATTGATAGATTTTTTGCTTCTCGATGAAATTTTCATTACTAAATTTGGTGCGGTGTATTCACAACTCTAATTACTATTGCATTATTCATTATTGAAACATCAGCTATTATACCTATCATTACTGTTCACGAGAAGATAAATTGCTAAATATTTATCGGCATTATTTTCAATTATAAAATCAAATATGAGGATCCTTGTTCGGCCCCGACCAACGCCAAAATTATTTCGAATTTTAAATGGCACAAAAGTAACCCCTGTGGTCTACTTTACACGCTAGCAATGAGAGCCCGTGTGGTGATACTTGGTAAATACCCGCACGATACGAATATGTCATCATTACTGATATCTGCCCGAGTAAATTTAATTTAAAGATGAGGTTAAAGCAGGCCGGTTTCATAATAAATATAAAGTCACTTTACTGTTAAAGTTTGATCTAAAAAAGCAAATTTTCATTACTAAATTTGGTGCGGTGTATTCACAACTCTAATTACTATTGCATTATTCATTATTGAAACATCAGCTATTATACCTATCATTACTGTTCACGAGAAGATAAATTGCTAAATATTTATCGGCATTATTTTCAATTATAAAATCAAATATGAGGATCCTTGTTCGGCCCCGACCAACGCCAAAATTATTTCGAATTTTAAATGGCACAAAAGTAACCCCTGTGGTCTACTTTACACGCTAGCAATGAGAGCCCGTGTGGTGATGCTTGGTAAATACCCGCACGATACGAATATGTCATCATCGTTACTAATATCTGCCAGAGTAAATTTAATTTAAAGATGAGGTTAAAGCAGACTTATGGCCGGTTTCATAATAAATATAAAGTCACTTTACTGTTAATGTTTGATCTAAAAAAGCATTTCATGATATCACTTTAAGTTAAAGGAACTGTCAAATGACTTTATTTTAAAGAACATTAAACTGACAACTTTAACTTAAAGTGAAATTATGAAACGCTTTATTCACTTTTAGATCAAACTTTAAAAGTAAAGTGACATATTTATTATGAAACTGGCCGTTTACCACTTCGAAAATTATTGACCGAATGTCATAATAGTTATTTATGTATTAAGAACGTAAGGAGGCTTTTATGGCCTGCGGCGGGATTTTGAGCCCGAGGCGTAAGCCGAGGGATAAAAACACGTCAAAAGCCTTAAAAGCAAGTTGCGCTCGTGGTAAATACATACAAAACTTTATGCACGGACGAAAATTTTCATATTATGAGCATTAGAATAATTGTATCGAAAAGAATTTGTCCTCGTACATTCAGTATCTAGTGTTGCTATGAAAGCGAAGAACAACAGTTTATTGTTTGTTTATAAGTTATGTCATTTGAGTTTTATTTTGTGTATATACCTCCGTGCTTTCCATATAAATATCACAAAATTAATTTTCATTTTTCATTAAAGAATATAAAAAATTTCGATTTATAATAAAAACTTTTCATGTTGCCTGTTTAATTTTTTTATATTGTAGGTTATAATTTGGTTTGACGTTTCATTATAGTCCGGCGGGCTATAATGAGGCCCGCGGGCTATAAAATGACGTTTATGTCAAAGAAATTCGTATATAATTGTCAAATTATGATACGTCCGTGCATAAAGCTTGTTTACATTTGAGTGACACAATATTTTTATACGACCTTAAATAGCAGTCCTGAAACAAATTAGAACAGACGTTCACACGACATACTGAACAAACTAAGGCTGCGTCCGATGTCGCATTTTGACATTTAGATTTTAGGATTTAGGTCTTCTTCACATAAATACTACTCCAAATGGCACATTCATTGGTTTGTATGGCAACACTTTAGAATAACAAAAATGAATTATGCAATTCAATTTAATTTGATAGCTCAGATTAAATGTTAATATTATATTTCATAAAGTATAAACTAAAAAGCTATTTTTTGACAGCAAATTTGATGTTTTGCATAAATTGTAGCAACGAACATGATTTGTTTAATTAGTGCGCGTCTACTTCAAAGCATAGTATGCTCTTGCAAAACCAAAATCTAATTCCTAAAATCCTAAATAATTACTAGATTAGGGCATATAAATTTAGGATTTAGATATTAGGGTGTTAAAAGTGCAACATCGGACACAGCCTAAATACCGAATTCACATAAGACAGATAACAGATCTGAAGTTGAATACATTAGTATTCAGTCAGTATTACTTACATGAATGTATAGAAAAAACTAAATTTATGTAATACAACTTAAATGCTACATGTATATTGGTGTTGGTAGCTCTGTCGTTTACTCTACAGAGTTTGCAGTGTCTAAAATACGAAGTTTGCACACTTTCCTTAAATGGTTGACATTTGCATATGCATATGCCATCTCTTGACTGCTCCCAGAAGCTATATAAACTTAAAAGTTTAGCTGTGCTGGGCTTACATTCATATTATTTTATAGGATGTCAAAATCTTGTGAGTATTCTAAGGAAATTCTAAAAAAATTCAAGGATGAATTTTAATTTTCTTGGGAAAAGGCTGGGAAACAATTCAAATTTTATTTTAAAATCTGGTAAAAACTCTAGATTTAAAACCGGTGATGAGGGCTCGATTTATTCCTGTTGACATTTTAATGTCATTTTTATACTTTCAAAAAATCAATTTAGCGGTTGTAATCACGCTGTAATGCTGCTAATACGGTTTTTCAAAAATATAAAGAAATTCAATTACAACAAAGACAATGTAAGTCATATTTTATTTACTTATGCATAAATAAATAAATATATTACGCCATATTACCCATTGCTGGGTGTGCTAATCTGCTTTGCACACATTATCGGCAATGACAGCAGTGACAGCACGAATAAAACACGCCAAAACGGCGAGTTTGGAAATAGGGTTTCTTTTTGACAGATATTGTAATGTTTCCCTGCCTTGTGTTAATAACGTAACGTAGGCTATGACTCGAATTAACGTGACGTCACGTTCGGTTCTTCCCGAGTTTACCCGAATGACCGTGATGTATCACGCGTGATTTGTGACGGATCAGTCTTGTTCACTGCTCAGGAAAAAGTATGCAAGGTGCGCCTAAAGTAGTTTTCACTTCAAAAATTATTCATAATTTATTGATAAAAAGTCACAATATTTGTCACCAAGAGTTAGCGCATTGGGTGACACAAATTTTAATGATGTCGCTGTCCCCATGTATCAACTTTAATTAGGTAGTATTCAAATGTGGTATTTATAAATTAAAGTGAAAATATTAATTCAGCAGTCATAATGAAATTAGAGAAGTGCAGAGACATACAATTTCGTCTTTTCTAAAATGTCTATGAACTCGTATGATTGTGATATGATATTATATCTTTTTCGCTATTACTTTACTTCGTTATAAAGTTTGACGTGCAGAGTTTCTGTTGGCGTTTATTTTGGCCGTAACACAACGAGTAACTGTCTTCCCGAATGAAGCGAACTCTATTTGTTACTAATTCTCTCTTGCCTAAAATGGAATTAATGTGACGTCTTTGAAAATGTAGAAATTCTGTTCTGCAGTGACACATTAAGGACTGCAGTCAGCGACATGGACAGAATTAGAGGCATCAAAGAGAATATGAAATCACAGTTAAAAGTACATCGTGCAATGGACATAAATTTCTATATGACTTTACTGCTCACGCAAATAATACAGTCAAAACTGTATAAAGCGGTTATCAACAGTAAAATTATATCTTAATTATATATATAAAAGGCGAAATTCATTATATATTTCTAAATAGCACCTAAACGAAAGGATTTTTTAAAAATTATTTTTAACTACAAATAAACATTATTATCACTTGCTACTACGATTGGTAACTGTAAAAGTATTTACAAATTTGAAACTATCAGGAAATGTCTATTAGATATATTTTACAATTAATCATTAAATTTGTAATATTTTGAAGAAGTGGCTTGATCTGAAAAAATATTATGTCAAAATTCGTTCTGTATTTAATTACGTCACAGGACTGGGAGTTGTTTTTCATGATTTTTTTTTTTTTGCTCTAATCCTTTTATTTAAGTATTTACGAAAATAACAAATTATTATTTTTTGTATTGCTATGAAAAATAATGCACAAACTTTCATTTAAAATATTTTTAAAAATGTGAAGCCGACTCATTACAAGACACACGAAATCGGTTAAATTAGATAAAAATTGCCCCATTAGAACATCATTTTAATAATATGTCGTTATATATATATATTTATAAATGTAAATTTTATTTTGCGATTATCTTTCCAAGAGTGAAATAATACTAGATTTTTTGGTTCCACATATTTACGGCAGTTTTCATGCTCTTTCGAATAGCGGTGCTCAATATTTTAATTTCTAGTTGTACAACTGAAAAGGAACTGTATTATAATAAAACAATTCTAACGAAACTACCGACGGTGACGGTATGTGAACAATTCTTTTTGCTTTTGAATCAACATGCCAAATTTATATTCTTAATTATTTATAGAAGCTGAGATCTAAAGGCTCATTCACAGCTCTGAAATTAAGCGAAATTATAATTAGTAATTATAATTATATTTATAAGTATAAGTTTATGTCAATGCGTTCAAACGTCAGCGTTCGAAAGCTTCAAATTAGTATTGAAATTAATTTAAAATTACTTAAAATAAGAATTTTATGCAAACTTCATATATTTCACTTATAATTATAATTATAGGTATAAGTGAGCCAATCAGATTGTACAAAAAATAACAAATACAATTTCGTTAGGTTAAATTTGACAATAATATCATCAATATGAACATAAATAATTTAAATATATTAAAACGTATAATATTAAAACGACGATTCATTGTTTTACTTGTCTATCAATTAAATTACCTACTCGTCATTTTGAATTTAGCTCCAATTTCATTCCACGTTTTCCCGCGTTTAATGGTATCCTTAAAAATTTTGTCTTTTTTATTCTATAAATGTAAATTTTCCACAATACATGAAATAAATTCTTCCATACTCATGTTCATCCACGGCAAGGACGAGAGAAGAGATAAAGAATCAAAATGAACAATGTGTATAAGTATACAATGTTGTATCGTAAGTGACGTTGACAATATTATGTCAGATTATAATAAGAAACAAAAATATTGTAGATGTCAAAATATACTTATTATAAATTGTATTTATAAGTGTACATCTAATTAACATACTTTAAGACGGTCATTTTTAAGTATAATTTTTATTTGTATTTTTTAATTATAATTATAATTTCTAAGTATAATTTCAGTGCTGTGAATGAGCCTTAACACTTGTACTTTTTTAATTGTTATAAACAAAATGTGAACAAATGGAAAAATAGCGTCTAAATTATTGACAAAGCCTAGGGTTACAACATATTAATTTTTTTTTTTTGTTTATGCATATTGATATTAGGCAACAATGAAGTTCAACATTTCTTCAAACACGTTAAAAATGGAGTGATTTTTCATATACATATACGAGTAGTTATTATTTTTATATTAATTAATTATAAATATGAGAAATAGTACAATTACGTAGATATGTATATTTAGTTTATAAAAGAAAGTGTGTTCCATAATTTTTGATTTTTTTTCAAGCAAGTTATTGAGTTTCAAATTCAGCTGACTATAATAATTATCCCCCTTTAGTAGTAATTATCTATAGTAACCATAAAAAAGCTTACATCTTTCTTATCACTTATTTATATCTTTAGTAAAAGTAATAGTATGTTTTAATTAGAAATAAGATGACAGAAAAATATTTTATTGGAAGAATATAAATCTTTAGCATTATCGACATAATTTTATAGATCCTCTAGTAAAATTTATAGCACAGAGTGAAGATCCTCGTAAAAATAATAACCCGCGACATCGGTCATAAAATTTGGATAGAAAGAACCTCTAAAAGTTTCACGCTAGAATAAATTTAGTTTGTAAGTTTATACCTTGAAATAAAATAATATTAAGCCGGGAGTTAGTGCTGCAGTGCAGATTCCATCTGAATATTCAGCGCTATTTTCATTTTGCGGTCTCAACAAACAAAGTAATAATCGTAAATGAAGTTCTTGCAATATTCTCATCCGAGACAATTTTCCACTTGGCAACCTTTTAGTTGCGGCGAAGCCTTCCAATAATCTAATGCAAACAAGCACGAAGCAGAGATACCTGCATTTCAGCCATTATGTTGCTCAAGCTCAATATATAGGAGATGCGGCATCTAAATTGAGATACTGACGTGAAGGATTCAATAAACAAGAGAGATGAATCTTCTTTATAAATTCTTTACCTTTAGATTTTTATTTAAAGTATGAAGCTATTTGCGGCTGAGATTAAGAATGAGACATCTGGTCGTATGATGTAAAGCATAAGATTTGTGCGAAACGCTACAAACCGCACTATTGAAATATTCATTACAAACTATATATATTCTGAAAGAAAAATGTATGATCTACAAATTAACCGTACACTTTTCAAAAAAAAATATAATTATGGGCCAGAGCTGGGCAAAGTACCTAGCAAATGTACTTGAGTATTGAGTACGAGTACTGATAGTAAAAAGTACTCTTGAATATTTTTTTTGAATATTTGAAAAACCGTTCTGCGCTGAGTACAGAGTACAAATGATGTCATCATAGTAAATGCGAATAATTTTATTCAAACGTTTATTGTTTATCAATGTAAAACAATAATAAATTAAATTATTAGTTACCATTACATATAAATACAAATAGGAAATAGGATAGGTACTAAATAAATAGAGCTGAATTGTATTACTTTCAAAAATAATCTGTATTATTGTGTTATTACTTTTTTTACGTCTGCAATAAAAGTGTGAAAAAAAGTGTCGTAACGTTTCATTATTTCACGCGTTTGCGTTAAAAAAGTGCACTTTTTTCACATTGTTATTGTGTTAAAAAAGAAATACTTTATAAATTCATTTTAATGAAAAAAAGTGTACTTTTTTAGCAGACGTAAAAAAAATATAAATAAACTTAGTAGTACCTTGTTATAAAATCATATAATATAACTAATATAATTTAATATTAATAAATTATTTGGGTTGTAATAAATCTTTATTCGCCCTTAATAAAACTAAATTTTCAAATAGTTTATTATTATTACATTCACTTAGATAGTATGGACATGGACCAATAAAAAACGAATGAACGAAGAAACAAAGTAGGTAACAACTAACGTAAAACGTAGTTGCGAAACCATATCAAGTCAAATGAATCAAAATATTTCATTATATGTATGTTTCTGCAAGTTTTAACATGTTCTTTGTACTCATAATTTGAAAAAAAAAAACATAGAGTATAAGTATTTGAAGTACTCACAATTATAAAAATACTCTGAGTATTTAAAAATACTCTGAGTACTTTTAATGTACTTAGAGTACCATTCAGAGTATTGAGTACGAGTACTATAGCAAAAATCTTTAGAGTATGAGTATAAGTATTGATATTTCAAATGTACTCAAGTACGAGTACAAAGTACCAAATTTGTACTTTGAGTACTACTTTTGAGTAATCTACTCGAGTATTGCCCAGCTCTGTTAGGGGCCTAGTTATGACTACTTGAAAAACAGCTATTTTTGATATCTGATATCAGTCTTTTGCAAAATTTCAAAATGTCGTTTGGAACATATTGTTCATTGGTTTAATGTTAATAACATATTAAAAATGTGTACTCAAATTTCTAAAAATAGAGGCTGAGGAGTTTCACTCGATAAATACTATTTTCTAGAATTCTTATTAATTTGCGCTTATATTTCAGTAGTACAGTCTTCGTTACGCTTCTCTACCTCAGATATACAATAGAGGACTTATCAATATTGTGTCTTCTGGGCTGTAGTTGAATCATCTGCATATTTTTGAGCGCAACAATTGCCTCGTCACTTTAGAATCGTCTTAATTTACTTCACGTAATATACATAATTGTTTACACCTAGAACGTAGACAATTCATTATGGAAATACTCAAACTTTATGTAGACTACGTAGACAACGTAGACAACTATATCTAATCTTAACTAGTGACGTGGTGCCATCAAACTAAAACTTTTACATACCTCGAATGAATTTTTTTTTTGCGCCAATCAATTTTTTGTAGAAACTAATTAGGGCCAGTTTTACAATCTCTGGTTAAAATTTTAACTCTCAGTTAAATGAACAATATTGAATCGAATTATTGACAGCAATGATAAATCTATCATTTGACAGTTCATTTCGTTTCAATTTTGTTTATTTAACTGACAGTTAAAATTTTAACCGGAGATTGTAAAACTGGCCCTTGGTCTCCTAAACTTTAAAATATTTTGACTCAATATCAAAGAAAAATTATTTAAGAAAATGACCTTTCCAAAAGTGAAATTAAAATGAACGAGGGAAACCCAGGTCACCAGTTGTTTACGTTGTCGACTTTATTACTTACAGTAGTGGATGACATTAGATTATGTCTACTATTCTACTAGCAGAGGAAAATCCAGTGTATTTAAATATGACCAAGTGACCAGGAACATCGGACCGAATGTTTTTGAGGGTCAACTGGTAGAAGAGCGGTTAATGAACGGTCTCTAGTGAACAGTGCATTCAGTAGAAAAATGGTGAACATGTTCAGCGACTATATGTCTGCTGAATTTATACTGTTGCTGCTTTGTAGCTAAAAACAGATCGACATAAAACGTTGTTTATTTTAACATATAAGAACAATTTAATAAAATTTGAAATAATCTTTGGGTATGCATTTAAAATGTTATTTATTTCGACATAGGTTTATCAGCAATCGGCAAAACTGAAACTATAATATTGAAAAAAACTCCAAGACTAAAATACAGTACAGTAATAAGCGAGATATGAATTAAAAGATATAAAAAAAGGTAGGTAGGTTTTTAATTAATTAATTTTTCTCAATTAGTATTTAACTTGAATAGAGAACAGAGATATGATATAAACATACTGAATTATACTATAATATTTTCTTTCCTTGATAGTCAGAACTATTAAATCTCATTGCATGTAGTGTTGGGCTAATTACTATATAACTATTTATTGTCAGGAATATATGGGCGATAATACATGCATTAATATAATATACATTTCGCATTCCTTTTGACCTTCCTTTTGACCTGTTATTGGCGTCCTCTTCTTCACACGCACACGAGCTCATCAGCGAGGGACAGCTCATCTATGACGCGTTCCCCTAGGTGTTATAAATACATATTGTCATTCTAATCACAACAATTATCACAAGCGTGCATTATCATCTAATAAGATAGATAGGAGGGGGGGGGGGGGGGCAGGAATAAGGTTACTCCCAAGTCCCAGACATGGGCAGGCGCCCCGAATATTAAATGCGGCCTAGCACCTCGTGGATTCCGGTACCCTTATCCGCCAGTGCAGGGACAATCTGCTGGAATACGGCTCTTGTGAATTGTCACTTTAAGCCACTAGCGGTACCGTCGCCACGCATGTCCCAGACATGTTGAGCTCCCAGAGCTCGACCTCCAAGAGGCCATGGGTCCCAGACCCATCATGAGAGTTTAGTTTACGATCACACATAGGTCCCAGACCTATAATAAACCCCAGGTTTATCCTTAACGTCCCAGACGTTCCCGTGGATCTCAGCCTCTCATTTAGTGTCACTAGCGGTACCATAGCCACCAACACATGTCCCAGACATGTTGAACTCTCAGAGGTCGACCTCCCCCTCTGACCCACTTGGTGTTTCTCCACTATGTACCCTAGCCACCTTCAGAGTACGAGGCTCTATGGACCCAGAGTTGTCCCAGACAACCCTTCGGATATTAGGATATAACTACACTTTGTGGCCACAAACAAATAATACAAATGTATACTTCACATATACCATGCATATAAAATACACAAACAGTGTATAAGCAAATCAATCAAGCATCTGTTGATTTACACTCGATCGTCATACCTGTTCAATAATTAGAATGACCGTGAGTTTAAACACTCACCTTCCATTACAGCAAACTGCTCGTCTTATTGACACTTACACACATCTGCATAGTACACTGGTCACAACACAACTGACCTAGTCATCCAGCCTCCAAGGGTTGGAGGGATCGAGTGTTGCTTATTATTCTAGGAATGTGTTTATACTTTGGAAAGTCAAGTGCTTTCTGCCTGCATTTCAAACCTGCGGCACGCAGCCGAAAAGTGAATCTTACAGAATTTTCAAAAAAAGAACTTAGTTTTAGAGGGTACAATTTTTTCATGCTCGCATAACTGAAATATTTTCATATATGAATTTATACGTTATATTCATGAATAAATCATTATTAATCGACTTCAATCGCTTATATTTTGCGAATTAACTAATATATAAACAAAAAAAAAATCACTAATAGTCATTAATTTACGTATATTTTTACTTTCTTATCTAAGATAGTTATATCATACCTTATAATTTAAGTCAATAAAGAACAGTCTTCTAAATGAGATCATATCTATAAACGTAATTTTGAAATTTGTAAACATATTGGAAAATATTTCCAAAAATTATCTGTTTTCGGGTCACTATTTATTGCAAGTATGTTACTGTACTTTGGAATAACAGAAGATACATAAAAATCTGTCTCCCAAGTTTTCATTTATGACGCACTTGAAAAAGAAACCGCGATAAATAGTTCGAGTTTTTCTCCACTTCAAACAAAACAAAATAAATAAATAAAGGCAGACAGCTCTTGTAGAGTTTGTTTAATCTTATAAAAATATGCGTGAATATAAATTCCTGGCTCGGCAGCTTCAGTCTCACTGCTGATAGGTAGAGTAAACAGTCCTCTGGGAAATTCTCAGTATGAAATGAGATTGTGATGCTCTGTTATTGCTGTTTTTCATTTTTTCGGAGAATCTACTGCTGTAAAATCAGTAGGCTATGCCAGACTGACAACCAGTGTTTTATTTCACTTGTTTCATAACAAATACAAGTGTAAGTGGATGATATTTCGTCGCATTTTTCTTTTGGAAAGGGTGCATTTTACAAAAGAGAAAGCGCTAAATATTTGTTTGATTTTAAGATATAAATTAAGTTTAATGATGTATCGTTATTCCGAAAACAATGCGTAGCTCTCTAGATGTAAGCGAAAACGAAAATGCAAATTTTGCAGTTTTTATATCTCGCTAAGAGAGCTATTGGATTCATACTAAAAATCGCATATCCAGATTTGAGTGAATAAGAACGTTTTAAGGTCACTAGAATCCAATTTTAACATTTTTACAATGCTGTGTGTGTATGTATGTGTGTGTGTGTGTGTGTGTGTGTGTGTGTATGTATGTATGTATGTATGTATGTATGTATGTATGTATGTATGTGTGTGTGTGTGAGAGAGTGTGAAGGACGGTTTCTCAAATTCTATAAGAGTAAAGACTATTTTAACTACGTATTCATTAATTTGACATTAATGAGAAGATCTGAAAATAATTTGGTAAAAAATTGACAACCGGAAGTAGTAGTTTCTCAATAAGTCTTTAAAACACTTTTTGTGCTCTTTATATCAAGCAGAAACAAAGCAATTATGAATCGGGTAAAAACAAAGGTTGTGGCAATGAAATATAACTATAACTAGCTTTAACACTAGTTATACCAACAATTTTAAAGAATACTATTTTATTAATATATATTTTCTTTTGTTTCAGGTGAGCATTAAAACTTCCTATACCTAGTCATCTTCATATTGACAAATCATTAATGTAAGTAGCTAATATATTTATATTTCTGTAGCTTAATACAAGAAAACCCAATGTAAACTTTAAGAGAATAATTGTGTAATCCACAGAAAAACCGTTATATTTTATATACCGCAGAACCGACTTCTTATTGTAAACGTACCTACAATAATTTTTTTTAAAAAGTGCGATCAAGGTCATTTTATCGTTAACGAATTAACAAATTGGTATACATTTATTTCTCTCATTTGCAATCACTAGAAGTGTGTGCGACAAAGATAGTTTTAACACGCTTGTCTTTCAAAAATTCATATTGTTTCAACTAAGTTAGAACATTCTATTTAAATAGATACAGGAATTAAAAATTTAATTTAATTTTAAAACGATGCCCGTCAGTATCTTATTTATCAAATATTTGGATTTACATTTGCTAATAAACTTTTAGTGAATCCCAAATAAATAAACTTATTAATTGAACAAAACTATCTTTATTTTTAAAGAAATTGATATTTCAAAAATAAAGAAAATCAATCAATGTATTGATATTCTTTGGTAGAAATCGAAGTAGCCACATACTTACCAGTTAACTTAGTTTTGAATTTTAATACTTTTACTATAATATATTTTTGAAACAATAAAATAACGATATTAGCTTTGTTCGATGACATGTACTAGGCCGCCCTAGTGTTAACTTTCTTACGCTAACATGTTTTATGAGAAACGGGCAGCTTCGGGCAGGCTGTTCGATGACAAAAATTTTAAGAACTAGTGCTCACGTTTCTGACCTGACTCGCGAGATGGTATAGAAAGTGCAGAGTAGGAGTGGGGGTAACTAAATGTTGTTCGGTAGACATTTTAATTCTATCCTATCTACACATCTGTTTATTAACCTAAAATTTTACACATTGAGAAAATAAAATAATGGATTCAGATATAGTATATTCTCTTTGTTTTGTTATGTAAAGAATTAATTAATATATTTGTCTCTGAATCTGATGACGAATCAAGTGATGATTGATCTTCGTCATAATCGTTTATTAGTTCAAACATTATGCTCTTTAAAAAGACATTTCTGCAGTCACTTCTTTGCAGATTACAGCTTTATGATATGACTCTGTTTATAAACAACCTAACCTTTTACACCTTTGGCTACGCTTGGCTTAATTACTCACAACTGAGCAAAGTTGCCCAAATATACACTAGTGTGTTTTATGAAACCACAAGAATTAGACTGAACTAGTGTACATTACACTGCACTGCACTATTCTGCTCTGCACTTCAAGCACTTCTCATCGAACAGAGCTATTTTCTTACGTACTTTCGCAGAAACTAAGTAAACGACACTAATGGATTTGACAGAATGGGAGGAGCTAAAATCTTATTTTATATTCGCAGATGACCTTGATCGGATTTCTTTAAAAAAAATAAAATACTGTACCTATAAAAATCGATATTCGTTTAGCCAACACCATCGTACTGGCATAAAACATTTTTTTTTTTGCAATCCTAATAAACCATGTCATGTAGCCAGACATACTCGGGGTAGATGACATTTAGCTTATTTTTTTAAGGTTTTCTAAAACTGAGTAGTTACGATAGGTACTCATAATAAAAACTACAAACTTTACTGCATCTCAATAATATACAATAAATGTTTACCCTTATTTAAGTAAGCGTTATTACATTTTAAGAAAAGGTGAGGAATCTCTCCCGGTCTTCCCATATAATTACTTACCTTCAATTTTTATTAATACAGCACAATTTTTTCACAATAAAAATGATGAAATACAACATATCCGTTTTTCTTTTTGTCATTTATAAATTGGGCAATTTAAAACGGTAAACATCATCCTCCACTCTGTGGCATTTAAAACCGAAATTTCCAATTAGTCGCCACATCATCCCTTTTGTGCCCTTGAGCCATCGTGTCTGTTTACACATTCTCATTCTTACCTATTCATGTGTGCGTTTCGCCCTGGGGAAACCACAACAAAACGAAGACACGCGTCTATTGGCCGATTACCTTCCGATTGACCAATCCCGAACACCCTTGGTGATGTCACCGAAGCAGGAATCCTCATCCCACACATTGGGTATTTACACAGGCCTTGTATGTGGTTTACATGAATAATATGTTGGTGCTTTTCGACGCCAAAGTCTTTCGGTTTTTGTAAGAAGGATAATCGTATATTATAATTTGTAAATTAATATAGGTAATTTAATTTTTTTTTTAATTTCATTCAATACAATCCTGTGACTTTTTCTTCCAAGTTGTCTTTTGTGAGATTGCACTGTGATTGTGTAATTTAGTAATTTGTTTATTTGCATGAAGGCAAGGGAGAAAGGTAATGTAAAGAGTTGTCTGGTCGTTACAAGTCGTTTAAACTGTAATGTAATTGAAACGTCTCCATTAAAATGCATAGACTTTGTACCGGGAAATGCAGCGAATCACATCGTAAACTAAAAGTTACGATGTTAAAGCGATTACATCAAGACTTCTCAAAAGGTTTTCCGCAAAAACACATGCCATACACTAGTATTGGCTTTTCTCAATACCTATTTTCCATTCATTAAAATTGCCAGTTTAATGACTGAGAAAATATTTATTTATAAAGTCATAAAAGGAGAAATAGTAGTTTATATTAAAATGAAGAACTTTTTAAAATTTTAATTAGTTTTTACGTTATGTACAGTGGCGGACAGAAAATTAGACGACAAGTATCATCAAGTAAACTTTCTTGTATAAGACTTAGTTGCTTGCATTTGGCTTTATTATTCACTTTATGACATTTGTCACTTTGATTTGTCAAAAATTGAATTGTTTAATCGAAGTAAAAAAAAAATCTGTTGTGGCCAGCACAAGACCTTCCGTCAATTCGATGTATTTTGTACAAATCCCATACTAAAAGGTCCTTGGAACATATTCTATATAATATCATGTAAAGTCGTACACGAACACATACTATTTTTTACAAATTCCATACCAAAAATTCATTTGAAAAGGTTCTATAAATCCAATAAAATTATAACATAAACGTACACTAAGTAAAATGCACTTGACACTTCCTTCATTTATTCTTCAGCTTTCCCCTATTTTATTACGGGTCGCTGTTTCCTCTTCTCTTCCACTCATTCCTGCCCAAAGCATCTTGTTAACACATTCCTTCCTTTCTCAAGTCTTCTGCGATACAGTCCTTCCATCTTCTCTTTGGCCTTTCTCTGCACGTCATTTGCGAGGAACACTATGACATACCAATTTTAGATCCTATACTTTCCATATTTGGTTTTGCACTTGCAACTGACATCTGTCAATTAATTTTTTTTTTAATTATCAGCTGTTTCCATGATAAATAGCAAAGCTGACTAATTTTTGAAAATTAATTTCTTTATAACGCTTTAAATTTACAGGTATTGAATATGAAGGAAAATGTATAATCAAACCGTATAGAGAAGAGTATTTTCTTAAATATGTATAATAACAAAATGTCAAAAATAATATTTAACTGCGTTTTTTTTAAGAAAAACTGTTAAAAACTTGAAATTAGGGTACTTCCGGTGGCTCAATTATAACCAAAATCTTATCAACTCTTCATATGGTTGTACAGAAGAGGAATACGAAAGAATTATAATTTTTAGAATTATAGTATTGGAGTTATCGTCGGAGAAAAATTTGTCACACACGGACACACATACACACACACACACACACACACACACACACGGACACACACACACATACATACATACATACATACATACAGACATCATCTTAAAAATTGTATATTCGTATTGTAGGGACCCTAAAACGTGCTTATTCATTAAAAACTTACTACCGAATTTTTTGACTAAAGACAATATTTTCCTTACCTAAAGGTGACGGAAGGTAAAAATGCCTCGAGTTAGCGATATTTTGAAGTTTCTTTTTATAATTATTTTTTATTTTCACAATTTATTTCTAATATTGTGAAGTGTTCGATAATTGTTAGAGCGGAAGAAGGAATGCCGATCAGACAAATTGCCCAGCACTATAATATTAATAAAAATTCTGTCATTACCATTTTAAATAAGTGGAGAGAATGCCACGCGACAATATCCCATTTTGCGCTCTTAACACACAAATAGTTACTCTTAATTTAACATCAAAAAGCTTTCAATCATTAGCACCATTTCTATTATTATTATTATTATTTTCTTTTGCTCTTTTACGACTCACGATTTCCCTTCATTTTCACCCTATACCAAAGTGCATAATTGATTTATACGAGATAGCAGAATGACACGACCTCGGGCGATAACACAGACAAACCGCCACGTTGCCCCTGGCTAACTCTGATAGCAAAAACACACGAGTGATGTGACAGACTTGTGGCATGGCGTGTGGCATGATTGGTGACGCATCATCACAGGTGGTGAAGGGGAGGGGGATTAAATAGAATTGGTGTGGAATAGAAAAAAATAAATAAGGATTGAAATGGGGTTGGTGCATCAATGCTTGAATAGAGAAGATAAAAAGAATTAATCGATGTAAATGTGAAAAGATCTGCTTTGATGTTTTTGGTTGAAATAATTGGAAGATACGTTGCAGAATCTGCACCTTGATAATCAGTATGTGAAAAATATAAGTAAATTTGATACCACAAAATGATTAGCCAAAGGCCATAAGATACCTATGAAGTAATTTTTAGGCAACCACGATGTACAAAATAGTTAATAGTTAAGTAGTTAATGTGACCTTAGCTATAGCAAATAACCAATAATTGTAAAGGGGGCGCTAAAATGGGGCTAATTTTTCTTTTCATATATATTGTCATCATTTTCATACTAATCAATTTAAAAATATGAAAATTAGTGTAATTACATAGGAATGCATAGTCTTTAAATGAAAATATGTTTCACCATTTTTAAATTTTTTTAAAACAAGTTATTAAGCCTTAAACTCAACTGACTTATTATACTAATAATTATTTCCCCGATAGTAGAGCAGATCCAACTCCGTAAAAATAGTGAAGCTGAAAATTAACAGATAAAATATCAGGTATCATTTGTGAAGTCAATTGTCTTGGGTTGGATTTTTTTTTAAATTAATTGTAGGTCTATTTATTAAATTATATGGATACATACTTTATTCTAATTTAAGCGAATATTAATTTTTTCTCCTACTGTAAGTTCAGTATTAAACTTCCAAAAATTTGAGCAAGAAATGAGTGACGCAATCGATATTGATAGTGTTATTAAAGATTTTTCTGAGGAAAACTAGGAAAACAAAATTTAAGATTAAGAAAGAAATTCTATTTTTATTTCTAATGTAAGATAATTTTTAATTATTTCATTCATTATTTCTTTTCAATAAAAGATTCAATAAATTATTACCTATTTTTATTTATATTAATACATTTTTTTATTTTGAAAGTTAATGTCAAAAATGATTTTTTTCAGTAACAAAAAGTATTTATTATATATATAGTCAGTAGGTTTTTGAATAATATTTATTATAATTTTCCATTAACAATCAATTTTCTTAAAGTAATAATACTGTTTTTAGATAATTGATTGATGTTAGAATTCAAAACATGTTTTCGCACTTAAATTTTGTAATCCTGTTTCTAAGAATTTTAAATTTTGGAAAAAATCCCTTTGCAGTTTTATATTTTCTTCGGTCTAGTCCGGACTGAGTTTTCTTAAAAAAAAACTTTTTTTTACCAGGCAGTTAAAACTGGCTGAACGAAAATATTTTCCCATAATATTAAATTTAAACGATTCTACGCAACTGGTTCATATCAAATGACGATTGCCGATATTTTTAAAGTATCACAACCTGCAGAATCACGTATCTTTCTCAATATCTGAATAGTTCTTACTTCGCTTTTTCTTTTCCTGCTTGTCCATTTTTATAATATCTTCACTTTTTTATTTGACACTTTTCATTCAACTATTCAAAAACAACAACCCATAAGCAAACTATAAATACATCACAAATACATCAAAATTTTGGTTAGGATTTATAAAAATTATTCGCTTTTTTATCAAATTGAGGTTAGGATTCATAGCAAGAATATGAACATTCATTATGTCTTAACAGTTACTTAAAATCTAACAGTGAGTTAGAAAACAAACTGTTATTTCGCCAAATGGTGAATACGGCTGTTCGATATTTATTAATAATTAATAAAAAAATTGCCTTCTAAAAAATTCAAAAATATCTACCATTCACAATTTCCTGTATTTTAAGCCACAATTTTAATAATCCGGTTCCATTTGATAGTTTTTACTTACGTGAACAAAATCGTCAGATCTGTGTGCACGATTTGATGAAAAGTATTGGAAATAAAAAAATATGAAAATTTCAATACATATTATGTTTAAAATCTTTAGCTGTTAAATTTTGCTGAACTAATGTCTTTTTTGTTAACGAAACACGTCTATATATGTGATTTTCTTTTGAAACCGATATTTTACCATGATTCCACTCAATTTAAAATTATTCCATTTGACAAACCCCTATACCCCACTATAACTACATCGATTTCAAAATTCTAAATTCCACTCAGTCCCCGCGATTCAAAAATCACAACCCCCGTGTATTATCTATTCCCTTTGGGTCACGTACGCCACTGGTCTGGAATCAGTGTGCTAACGAGATGAAATAAAGCGTGCGGACAACAATCAGCTCTATTGGATTCGTCATGACGCATCATAATTAGTATTCTCCTGGGCGGCATTCGGGGTAACTAGCCATGCCCGATTGCATTACCCCATACCCTACGCCACTGGCCTAATATCGTTACCCCAGGCGAACACGAGTTTTTTAATCCGAGTTTTTGAAACGATAGCTGCTGAAAAGTTACTGTGGTTGAAAAGTTGCAGTTATTTAAATAGGAATTTGTCTGTACGTTCAACTCTGATTTTTTTAAAAAAAATTGTGTTCATTGGTATTTAGGAGTTTGATAATGTTCGAAATAAAATAGAGCTTGTATTTGATTAATGTAAAAAAAAATATATAAAAATACAAGAAGATCTTAAACGTTTCCAGCAATATACTAAAGATAACAAACTATCCTTAAATATAAAAAAATGTTGTCAAATTAGTTTTTCGAGAAATAGGAATAATGTAAACTTCACTTACACTTTCTCTAATGATTCAATAACACCTGTGTCAGAAGTTAAAGATTTGGGAGTAATTATACATAAAAAATTTATTCTTGACCTTCATGTTGATTCTATAACGAAAAAAGCTTATAGAATGTTAGGTTTTCTAATTAGAACATCTGAAAATTTCAAAAACCCAAACACTTTAAAAAATTTATATTTTACCTTAGTACGTAGTCAATTAGAATTCGCAACAGTTTGTTGGTCTCCTCAGTATACAATCTACATCAAAAGAATAGAGCGTATTCAAGACAAATTTGTTACATTTATGAATTATAAGTTTCCCAATTATGAATGTAATTTATTATCACTGGAAAAACGGCGTATTGTAATTGATTTAACGTTTTTATACAAGCTAATTAATAATAAAATAGATTGTGCTGAGTTGCTAAGTTGTCTTGATCTCCGTGTCCCATCATATACTACACGAACATCTGAACTTTTTACCTCTCGCTAAGAGAGGTATTGGATTCATGCTAAAATTCGCATATCCAGATTTTATTGAATAAGCACGATTTAAGGTCCCTACAATCCGATTATAACATTTTTAAAATGATGTCTGTGTGTGTGTGTGTGGATGTGTGTATGTGTGTGTGTGTATGTATGCATGTATGTCTGGATCTTGTAGTCACGATTCCTCAAAAACTATAAGACTTAAAAAATATTTAACTGCAGTTTCGTCAATCTGACATTCCTGGGAAGAGCTGAAAAGGTTTTGGTAACAATTGAACAACCGGAAGTAGTAGTTTCTTAGAAAAAATCTTCTAAATATAATTTTTTGGGAGTTTTTTTTTTTATTAAATATTGAAGAACATACAATTCTCCATCTAATACACTTAAAAATTTTATTATATCTTGTATAGATTTAGAGATAAAGACACTATAATTTATAGAGTAAACTAATCGCAGAGGCCAAGGCACTAAGGAAACCAGTTGACAAATTCCAATGTTTATAACATGACACATGTCATTGTCAAATATCAACAGTTTTAGTGACATTCTGATAGCTTTTTCTGGGAAGTATATTTAACGTTTCTTATTGTTTTACTAATTAAATATTTGAAATTATAGGTAAAATTATGGTAAAATACATAAATAAATCAAAAATACCGCCAATCTGGTTAATGAATTGGAACAATCTTTGACATATAGAAACTTCCTCATACAATGAAAAATAGCTATAATTAGAATTATATGTGTGCAGAAGACATGTTAAATATAATAAAAAAAATATTTTTTTTTTTTTAACTGTGGCTTTACATACTATCTGATTTTCAGCATCCAATTTAAATACATCAGTTCACGGTAAGTATAACAAAATATTTTTAATAGGTTAGACAAGTGACAATTCGAACAAAAAACAAGGACAATTGTATATTTTTATCTCTTAATTACTTGTGGATTACGTTTTACGTTTACCTTTAAAACCAGCTTAGACTGCTTCTGTGCTGTATCGTTGCACAAGCTTTTATGTATTACACACTAGCTACTACGCGCTATTCACTACGCATTAAAACATTAACTGGGAATGGGGCTTTACACACAAAAGGGTATTCAATTATGAGTTAAGGACAGCTTTCTGCAGTTTCGCCGACGAATATCACGTATACTTATTTATTTATTTTATTCCGGCCATTCAACAGGACAAACCCAATAACAGAATGGCACTAACATACAAAAAGCAGAACAACAATATAAAACAATTGAGTACACGTGAAATTTACATTTTTTTTGTGTAATCATCTATACATGACTATATTCTAAATAGGTATAAAAAAATAATTTAAATAATAGAAGTGATAGAAGTGATGGTATTGGCAATTTGATTTCGAAATGTTGACATATTAATATTGAAAATATCAATTGAGGTATTAATAATATATTTGTTGAAGAAAAATGGCAGTCGATTCATAGCACAATTGAAAGCAGCATTAGACCTATTGAAACCAATATAAAAAATCTGTTGTGGCTAGCACAAGACCTCTCGCCATTTCCATATTAGGCTATATAAGTATTGTATTGCACTTCGCTTTCGAACCGTCGTTTTATAACAAAATCTTACAGAACATTACCCAAATATTGTTTTTTATTGTATTTAACATGTCTTCTGCACGCATATAATGCTGATTATATCTATTTTTCATTGTATGAGGAAGTTTCTAAATGCCAGAGATTCTTCCAATTCATTAACCAGATTGGCGGTATTTCTGATGGATATATGCATTTTACCACAATTTTACCTATAATTTCAAATATTTAATTAATAAAACAATAAGAAAGATTAAATATACTTCCCAGAAAAAGCTATCAGAATGTCACTAAAACTGTTGATTTTTGACACTGATATGTGTCATTTACAGACTATATTATAAACATTGGACTTTGTCAACTGATTTCCTTAGTGCCTTAGCCTCTGCGATTAGGTTACTCTATAAATTTATAGTGTCTTTATCTCTAAATCTATACAAGATATAGTAAATTTTTTAAGTGTATTGGATGGAGAATTTTATGTTCTTCAATATTTAATAAAAAAAAATCCCAAAAAATTATATTTAGAAGAATTTTTCTAAGAAACTACTACTTCCGGTTGTTCAATTGTTACCAAAACCTTTTCAGCTCTTCCCAGGAATGTCAGATTGAGAAAACTTTTTAAGTCTTATAGTTTTTGAGGTATCGTGTCTACAACATCCAGACATACACACATACACACATCCACACACACACACACACACATCCACACACACACACACACCACATACACCACACACACACACACTCACACACACACACACACAGACATAATTTTAAAAATGTTATAATCGGATTCTAGGGACCTTAAATCGTGCTTATTTAATAAAATCTGGATATGCGAATTTTAGCATGAATCCAATACCTCTCTTAGCGAGAGGTAAAAAGAATTGTTCATTTCGTCCCATTATTACACGTGTCGCTAAATTCCCGAACATTCTACAATCGATATTCTCGGAATTTTTGACGTTACAATTGATATCAGTCCGATGTCGCTACTGTCGATTTGCGAATTGAAACATTTGCTGGGATTAGTCTAATACTCCTATAGTGCGACCAAGCGATATGTGCCCTGATCTCGACTTGCGAGGCGTGGTCTATCATTAAGAGTACATTCGGAGACAGAACTTTTCTATACAAATTTTAGCGGTTCATGTATAAAATTGATTTAGTTAGAACACAAATGAAATACATTAAACATTTCTTTAAATGTCATTTATTATATATAGAGATGCATTCGAACCGGGCCGGGCCGGGCTTTGAGGTTTGGATCGACTCGGCCCGAAAATAAAAATTGGCACGAAAATTGACTCGAAATCGGGCCGGGCTTCGGGCCGGACTTCGGGCCGGGCCGGGCCAAAGCTCAAAATTGGGTGCATCCGGCATTCCTAATATTGATTTTTATGTTAAGGCGAAATGTTTAACTTTTTTCGTGTCAAACTTATAAAAAACCTCTACATTCTTATAACTTTCAACATTAGTTAACATAAGTAGTTAAAAAAGAGACCCTTCTAGTGTAAGTTTGTTATAAAAATTACAGACTTACAAGTATTTAACACTTTGTTTATCAAAGAATTTAAACAACTTTTTCACAAATCTTATATAAAAAAAATATAATAATTTACATAAGGATTTTTTATCTAACTTTGTTTCTGCTCAAAAATAGGACAAGAAATCATTATGGTAGGAACAAAAATCAGTTTTATTTAAGTATGCGAGTAATAACAATAATAATAGCAAAATCACAATATAATTATTATGCTTTAATGAATTATGAAAATATTAAGGAAACTGTGCATTTGGTTGAACTATAAGATTTTTCGGGTCGGCCCAAAATCAAAAGTCCGACTCACCTCGATTTTTGAAAATGATTAGCCCGATTCGGCCCGATAAAAAATATCTTCGGCCCGGCTCGATGATCGACTCGAAATCGAGGCGGGCTTCGGATCGGCCCGGGCCAAAGCTCGAAATAGAGTGCATCGCTAATTATATACATATTATACCTTCTCCATAATTATAATTCATTTATTTGTACGCCTGCCGCCGCCGCCACTACACGTCTACTTTTATTCTGTACGTACTTACGCGTTCGCGGCAAAATTCTCAAATGTTATTGGTTGAGTCCAGGGGCACACATCCCTTGGTCGCACAATACTAAGCACTATGAATTACGCTTGTGTTTTGTTTATGCGTTAGTGAAGTATATATTCTTAGTTAAGGCAAAGTTAGGGCGGTGCTTCTCAACGTCGGAGTTCTTACTTAAATCCTACTTGCTCAAAAACTCATGCACATGTATTGCATCATCAAACGCAAAACTCTTTTTGTGTTTTCTAGATGGAATAATTTATAATAGAAAAATATAATTATCCTTATCCTTTAGTTATTATCATTCATATTTTCAATAAACTTTTTCTATTGTTTATTACGGTGAAACAGCCTATTTAATTAACAGAAATTCTTGTGAATAAAAATTTCCCAACCTGGAACACAAGTTTATTTTGAATAAAATGAATGAATAGCGACATGGACCATATCATTTATCAAACAGAATAAAACAAAAAAAAAGGAAATAAAAACTATTGAAACTAGTATATCGATCTGGTAGAACCTACAACTTAATTTTTCATCGGTTCAATTACCCTGGTGTTGGTAGATATTGAAAGCAGCTATTCACATGTAGCACTCAGCTTCTTTTTATTTGTAGTGTGAACTCCGCTTCGCTAATGTTCCATTAGTTACACAGCAAGGCACACTGCGACCTACTAGGGCGAGTATGAAAATAAAATTAGTTCAATTGTTTACTGTCACTCAATGTCAGTCTTGGTTGGGTGCCTGTGTATACAACGAATGCAAATAAGGTCGTCACTTGTTTGTGTTTTAAAAAAAAATAGACATCTAATCCATTAATTATTATTATATAAATAAACCAAGCAACTTTATTGTACTTTACTTATGGCTGGTTTTACCAACGTAACAAACATTGAACTTGACTTAAATTGATAATATTGAATCGAAATTATATATCAAATGTATTATAATACGTACATGTATTGATGTCAAAATTTCGGTTTGTATTTTTACCTTCCGTCACCTTTACGTAAGGAAGGTATTGTCTTTGGTAAAAAAATTCGATGGTGAGTTTTTAATAAATAAGCACGTTTTAGGGTCCCTAGAATACGATTTTACTAGTTTTAGGATGATGTCTGTATGTGTGTGTGTGTGTGTGTGTGTCAAATTTTTCTCCGACAATAACTCGAAAACTACAATTCTAAATATTATGATTCTCTCGTATTCCTCTTCTTTACAACCATATGAACAGCTGATTAGATTTTGGTTATAATTAGCCAACCGGAAGTACCCTTATTTGAAGTTCTTAACAGTTTTTCTTCAAAAAACGCAATAGACACACAATTGCAATTTGCAAGAGCTCATATAGCGGGAAAGCATAGAACTAAAGGTTGCTATGGTTACCACGTCCAAACAAAGACCTGTCATCAGCCATAGACATGTTTACTTCAGCCATCGTTTCGCACAAATCTCATATTTTACATCATTTTGAGGACTGACATAGGATCGTCTTAAATTCTTCTGTTCAGAAAGTTCATTTTTATGTTCAACAATAATAGAATTTCGATATTAGAGGAGAAAGGCTTTTCGCATACTTTTTTATCTATCGAACTACATTCACATAGCGACAATAAATTTTAATTGGTTTCTTAATGCAAACTCGATAATGTATTTGAACAATAAAATTACTCATCACTGTTTTGATCTAGCTATACATTTAACTCTGCGTTCGAGTTATGGGCCATTTCATATTCACCATACATACCTTCATTTTATTTTTTATAATTATTGTAATTGGAATACGTATTAAATATTGATAAAACTATAGCGTATTTAATGTATGTGTACTTATTTGTTTTTACCTTCCGTCACCCTTAGGTAAGGAAGGTATTGTCTTTGGTCAAAAAATTCGGTGGTGAGTTTTTAATGAATAAGCACGTTTTAAGATCCCTAGAATACGACATTACTAATTTTACATTGATGTCTGTATGTGTGTGTGTGTGTGTCCGTGTGTGTGTCTGTGTGTGTGTCCGTGTGTGTCTGTGTGTGTATCCGTGTGTGTGTGTGACAAATTTTTCTCCGACGATAACTCGCAAACTAAAATTCTAAAAATTATGATTTTTTCATATTCCTCTTCTTTACAACCATATTGGTTATAATTGGTCAACCGGAAGTACCCTTATTTGAAGTTTTTAACAGTTTTTCTGGGAAAACCGCAGTAAAATATCATTTTTTGACATTTTGTGATCATTAATATGAAAGAAAATCTTATTCTCTATACAATTTGATTATACATTTTCCTTCATATTCAATAGATATAGAGTTATAGAGAGATTAAGAGAGGTTAACTTTCAAAAATCAGTTAGCTTTGCTAAAATTATGGAAACAACACATATATTCAAAAAAATTCTAATTGACAGATGTCAGTGTCAAGTGCAAAACCAAAGTGGAAAGTATAGAATCAGAAAGTAACATAAGTGACAGAGTGTTCCTCGCATAAGTGACTTGCAGTTTCAATGCCGGGAGTACGAGGAAGGCCAAAGAGAAGATGGAAGGACTGTGTAGCAGAATATTTGAGAGAGGAAGAACTGTCTGAAGAAGATGCGTTGGATAGGAATGAGGAAGTGTGAAGTGCAATTTACAGAATGTACATTCGTGTTATTATAATATTGGATCTATAGAATCTTCCCAAAGGAACTTGCAATATGGAATTTGTAAAAATAGTGTGTTCGTGTTACAATTTTACAGGATATATAGAATCTTTTCCAATGAACTTTTGGTATCGGATTTGTACGAAATACATTGAATTGACGGAAGGTTTTGTGCTGGCCACAACAGATTTTTTTACAAATAATTTGTATTTAATAAATTTTAATTCCGGAAAAGAATTTTTTGCGCAAACTTTTTAAGTCCAATTTATGTACGATTGGGCTAGACAAAATTTGTTCGATCGCTATCTTTGACGGTCTTTCTTCGATTCTAATATAAAATGGCCTCTTTCTCGGAAACAGTAGAAAATCAGACCTATGTTGATGACGCTTTTTTACTAATTTGGTCAGTACTAAACTAAAACTAAAGTTTATACCTGAAGTTGTGGGACACCTGTATATTATGGTGTACGTATATAATAACATGTATTGGAGCTCGAATTCCAAGACTCTATTTTAAGTACATATTATATGTCAAGCTTTGTTTCTGTTTTGTTACATCGGAATTTTATTTATTTATTTTATTTTTCAATGGCTGAGAAAGATAAGTTAATCCTATATCTAATACTAACATGAAAAAATCTCATAAAATTTTCCAATCTCTTTAAAATTTGAAACGATATTTCTCCACTCTATCTCAACCTAAAAAAAAATTAAATCCGAGAGAGTCTTACATCAAATAGAAGTCTCAAATATCCAAAATAATTTGAATTGCGCTTCATATCACGTTATATGAAAATATGATACGAGTATAACATAATGTTCATTATTATTTATTTATTACATTTCATATAGGTACTTCAATATTTTATTTCAGTTTTACTGTATTGAATACATCCATTTTCGTCATGAACGCTATATAATGCTTATTTAATATTAATTCCTTCTCATTCAATATTTATACCATTTTGTATGTCACATAGTTACCCCTAAGTATTCCATGGAGGGTTCGAGCTTCGGGCAAATGCAGCCGGTCGAGTTTGATAATTTGACCGTACATTATAGTACGAGTAGAGAACTACAAGCAGGTGTTGCTGTTCATATTCAGTGAATTCAATGCATTTAACACGAATGAATACGTACAAGAATAGAATGATTAGGAATTGGAATGTATGCGTTGCTAATTGATATTTATGAATATAGTGATATATAGTGAAATAACAAACTATTCTTATAGTTGTAAAATGATATTTGATTTATAGCTATGCACATCTCGTCATTAAGGGCTGATTTATGATGAATTTAATTTATAAATTTACATTTAAAATGGCACAAAAGTGATCCCTGTTAGAAATTTTGATTTAAAATTTACAATTTTGAAATTCTGGAGTTGACCAATCAGTATCTATCTCGTGACTTGTCACTGCTTGTCTTTTGACGTTTCACCGGTTTTCAGTACAGATTTTAGGTTACAATGGTTTTTACCTTCCGTCACCTTTAGGTAAGGAAGGTATTGTCTTTGGTCAAAAAATTCGATGGGGAGTTTTAAATGAATAAGCACGTTTTAATGTCCCTACAATACGATTTTACTGGTTTTACGATGATGTCTGTGTGTGTGTGTGTGTGTGTGTGTGTGTGTGTGTCCGCGTGTGTGTCCGTGTGTGTGTCCGTGTGTATGTGACAAATTTTTCTCCGACGATAACTCCAAAACTACAATTCAAAAAATTATGATTCTGTCGTATTATTCTTCCTTACAATCCTATGAAGAGCTGATTAGATTTTGGTTATAATTGGTCAACCGGAAGTACCCTTATTTGAAGTTCTTAACAGGTTTTCTTGAAAAAATGCAGTTAAATATCATTTTCGATATTTTATGTGATTATCAATAGAAAGATTATACATATAGAGTTATAGAGAGATTAAGAGATATTAACTTTAAAAAATCAGTCAGCTTTGCAAAAATTATGAAAACATCAGATATATTAAAAAATTCTAATTGACAGATGTCAGTGTCAAGTGCAAAACCAAAGTGGAAAGTATATGATCTGAAAGTGATATAAGTGACAGTGTCCCTCGCCAGTGACTTGCATTTGCGGCCTCGCCTCAAGATAGGGACTTATAATGCCAGGAGTACGAGAAAGGCAAAAGAGAAGATGGAAGGACTGTATAACAGAAGATTTGAGGGAGGAAGAACTGTGTCATGAAAATGCGTTGGACAGGAATGAGTAGAAGAGAAGAGTAAGAAACAGCGACTTCTAATAAAATAGGGAAAAGTTGAAGGAGGAAGTGTTAAGTGCAATATATAATGTACATACGTTCGTATTCGTATTATAATTGTATTGGATTTTAGAATCTTTTCAAAGGAACTTTCAGTATGGATTTGTAAAAAATAGCGTCTTCTTGTTACAATTTTGCAGGATATATAGAATCTTTTTCAAGGAACTTTTGGTATGGGATATTTACAAAATACATCGAATTGATGGGAGGTTTCGTGCTGGCCACAACAGATTTTTTTTATACCATGAATTTGTTAGACGCTAAGGAACAAAAATATTTTTTAATAATATCGGTAATATTTTTACTATTAATGATTCGTATAATAAAGAAGTAAAACTGAAAAAACGTAGATATAGTCTGTTAGGCCCTGGTTAGACTTATGAATACATTGATCATTGATTTGTTAACGGGCAGTATCAAAGCTTGTTTCTGAAAGTGAAATAACAAGATCATGAACAATTCTTCAAATATACTCGTAGGAGTGTGAATGTATTTAATTCGTTGCTATCCCTCGTTGCATTGAAATTACGCAAACGTTTTTAATTTTGCACAATTTATTTGCATTGTCGTACAAATTACGATGTTCGCGAATACTGCTTCTTAACAAAAAAATCTATTTGTTCATGTGAATCCATCTTCAAAATGTCAACAACTCACAAACAGAAAAGACAGCTGACGGATGAAGCAAAAGTTATACCTTACCGCTATGTTTAATAGTTTTCTCTTGTAATTGGTCGAAATGGGCTACTTGCGTACCATTTTTTTTATTTAATATTTTTGAAGAGCAGGTAAAAACTTGTTACACATATTTTTTCTTTTGACAAAATGTTTATTAATTAGCCAGAAAAAAAATAATGAAATTTGATTATTTGAATTACCGCCATGTATGACGTAGAATTACGCCGCACCAATGAATGGTCGTAAAGCCATAGCGTTTGTTTGTACGGTAGATGTAGATCTCCTGTTTGACGTTTCAACATTAGTTTGGAGGTTAGTATTTTAGTTTATCTTTTTGGTATCGATATTTTAAATTACATGTAACTACCTATGTGTTTATTTGTGAATTAATTAATATATTTCAGAGACCAGAGAGTGAGAAAAATGAACTAATGTAATTTACTAAAAAACAAATAATTTTTTTAAAATAAAATTTATATTTTTATATATGTTTTCAACATAACATTATGTATATAGTGATAGAAATCGAATTTTCAGTACCACGCAAGTAGCCCATTGAAATTTACATTTGGAAAGATAAAATATAGTTATATTCTAAATCTAATTTCAAATGTCTAAATTTGTAAATCATTGATAAGCCATCGTATGCGTTTTAAATGAGTTTATATTTTAAAATCTAAATTACAAATTGTAAATTCGTAAATTAAATTCATTATAAACCAGCCCTAAATCTGTTACATTTAAATTCAAATACGAATTATTTCTAAAACTGGTTTATTTTTTATTGTACTCCGTAAAGGATTAAAAGGATTTGTATGGCATATAGAATGTATGTTATTGTGTTATAACTCACGTTAATTCTCTCTTGTTTTAAACTTGTGCAAAGTTTTTCCATTTTGTTGTTAATATACGAAATGCGTTTATAAGTAGATTTGCATGTATTGTAAACAACGTTTACCATTTTTATTTTACAAACTTTCGAGTTCTTCTGTTAAAGTTATTGCATAAAACAAGAAACAAAAGCATTGCATCTCTTTCGTCTGCATTCTCATAGCAACTAAAATAAAACACCGTAAAATATGTATGGAATATGGAATATATGTAGGACCATTGGGGTTTAAAATAAAAATATCCGATCGAAAAATAGATACAAATCATATTTAATTCTCTGTGTGATTCGCTATAAATCTATATATTTAAACAATAACTGCGTGGCAGATATTCCCACGATTCAAAACATTTGCTGCATTGAAATAAAACACGCACGACGAGTTATATTTTATTTGGGGAAATTATTCGCTATTTATCGTCGCGTAAATTACAAGGGATGCCGCTCTTTTTTTCTGATTCTCGATCACTGGATGAGAGGGGTTCTAACTAGTTTTATTTCAATGATAAAGGTTTTTTGAGTCACTGGAAGTGATTGTTTGATACTGCGAGCGATTTGCATTGGAAAACCTGTAATTGTTTTGTTTTGTGCAAGCTTTTATTTAATTTTAAAACCGGCAACGAATTTTGTTTAGAAACCTGAAACTCTAAAACTTATAATTAGTAACATTGAAGAGTTAATTAAAATTTTACTCGATGGCACGAATTGAAAATATGAGTTTGTTATTACACATTTTTTTATTCTAATTATGCAAGCAGAACTTTTTAATTTTCGGTAGTTTACAAATTAATAATGTTTAAATTTGTTCAAGTGAAAGTTTGTGTCCAGAATTGTATTTTTTTTTTTTTTTTTTTAATTCCTTAATATAAATATATGGATACTTACGCCCGTATTAAAGAAAAGAAAAACACACACACATTTATATACAGGGAATTTATTTTAACATGCAACATAGGGCGAATCACTTCCATGGTTACTCACTATTGTCAAAATATGACAGCAATGTAATATTTGTCCATTTTAAAATGCAACATACAAAATTTGTAGTTTTGTATTATCAAAACTAATTTCCTATAAATTAGCCTACATAGGATTAACAAATAATCAAAACATGAATGTTGTACATCTTAAAAAAACTTTAGCTTACAAAAATTCATAATTTTCATGTAATAATTGTTAAAAAATACCCCCAATCACTCTGAGGCAATATTCTAGTCGGTCGTAATAAGAATTGACACCATTTGTGATGTGTTTTGGAGGTAGGTATCTCCTGTGCTGCAATACTATTGATAATGTTGCATTTTAAAATGGACAAATTTTACATTGCTGTCATTTTTTGACAATAGTGAGTAACCATGGGAGTGATGAACTATAATGTTGCATTTTAAAATAAATTCTCTGTATACCGTGAGTATTTTTTAACGTGAAACATTGGGTTTGTCATATCCATAGTTACGATTCGACATTTGATTGACAGCAATGTATTTGCGTGTCCCATTTAAAATGAAACATAGGGAACGAATTTGACATTTGATAAGACGTCAATAGAGGTTAATTTTGTTTAAATAATTATACCTGCCTTCCAAATTAAATTTAGTGTACCTTGTGCTCGAGTGATTTTCTAACTTGGCCAAATTTCTTACAATATTTAAATATAATACTCTGTAAAATTCATTCCCTATGTTTTCAATGAGACAGGCAAATATATTACTGTCAATCAAATGTCAAGTCGTAACTTATAGGAAAATTCAGCGGTTATCTGTTATATTGACAAGACGTCATTAGAGGTTAATTTTGTTTAAATAATTATACCTACATTCTAAATTAAAATTAGTTGTAGAAAAAATATAGTGTACACTTTGTGCCCGAGTGGTTTTCTGACTCGGCTAAATTTCTTACAATATTTAAATATAATACTTCTGTCAAATTCATTCCCCATGTGTCATTTTAAATGAGACAGACAAATACATTGCTGTCAATCAAATATCAAGTCGTAACCATTGATATGACAAACCTAATGTTTCACGTTAAAAAATACTCACGGTATATATAAATATATCATCACGGTATATTACCAACATGGGAAAAATTTTTTCGCAAAAGTCCCAATTATTTTTAGACAAAAATGTTTCAAATAAAAGTTACAAATAATTCAGTTCTGCTCCTAAATCACTGCCCAGGCATTATATTTAAAATCTAACATAAAACAAATTATTATTATTATTATTATTATTATTATTATTATTGTATATTTTGTAATTTATAAAATTAAATTTCTGACATATGAATTTCTTTGTAATTTTGTTTCAGTTCTATGGATATCACTACAAATGAGTAATATTTATATAATTTCAAATTCTATTTTACAGGTTATCAAACGTGCAAAAGTAAATCTGTTTAGTGCTTTAGGCGTAGAATATAATTATCTACAACTTTTATTTGATTTTTTCTAAAAATAATTGGGGACTTTTGCGCAATGAAAAACTCGAGGAAAAACTGTTTTCCCAGCAGGGTGTTTCTTTTATTTTGTCCACTATTGTTGTAAAGAATACTATATAATATATGTATAATCATCAAAGTTACAAAAATTAATCATCTGTTAATAAATATGAACAATCATTCGCCAAACTATCTATAAATAAATATGAGGCATGCCCTATATGGTATGGTAACATATTACTCGCAATAGGAAGAGTGCTTATTATACGTAGTTACGTATTATATTCAATATAATCCGCTAATCCTTTTAGTATTTCGTGGCAAATCGAGGTTTATAGTTTCTATTTATATTCATCCTTTGTTACAGGTTTACACTCATGTGTTGTTTATGTAGAATCGATTTTACTCTGTCATTGCAACACCAATAAATATTAACTGAATTTGAAGCAAACTATGCTCTTAAATAATTCTTGATATTAATAGGTGATTCTCCAATCGGTAACAAACTTAAAAGCAATTTAATGGATGATCCGTGTAAGCTGTGCATTAAATATGAACCATTGTTCGTAATAGACGATCTAGACCGGGGCTTTTAATATCTCCAAATAAGCGGTTCGCAGCACAGCCTGCTTTGCACTTTATTATTTAGAATAAGCAATAGGCGAGTTCAGTTAAAAGTAAACGCGGAGCCACAATAAATTATTCACTCGTTCTGAGTGGTCCATGTGTACTGAGTGTCTTGAAAGCACTGCCAACCAACCCCAAAGGGAATGAAAGCAATGAGTTTTTTGCAGCACATGTGCTGATTTCCAACGGACAGCTTGTAAAATAGTTCCATACGTATTTGTATTACATATGCGTTTGTGGAGGGGACTTGCATGAACCTAACAGAATGAATATTAAATTAAAAGAAAAATAAAACTAACATCAGAAATGATATCAAATTAATTTTTCATATATTTTATATTGTCACACCGTTTCCGTTTACTGTAAGGTGTACGGTGTACAAATATGTTTAATCGTGTACAAATTTCGCATATTGCTTTTTGTTCCTTGTTCCTTGCCATCTTTCTACCGTCTTTGAATCGTCTTTTTTTTGCTTCTCCAAGATCTTCAGTATTACCTTATATCAGTTGTTTTGAGGTCCACCTCGTTTCCTTTTTTTCTAAGTGCGTCATCCATATTTGTCTCACCGGTCTATCTTCGTTCATGCTGTCTTGTATTGTATGTTGTGTCATGAGATTTTACTAAGCAAACTACAATACTATGGAATTAGAGGTATACCTTTAAAACTTCTAGAGAATTACCTAGAAAACAGACAACAAATAGTAGTTTACAAGGGATCACACAGCACCAGTAAAATAAATAAATATGGAGTCCCTCAGGGTTCTCATTTAGGACCAACATTATTCTTAATATATATAAATGACTTACCATATACCTTAAAAAATGTGGAAAGCATTCTTTACGCAGATGATACTACTATATTAAATACTGGTAATAATATAGAGTCATTACTTATTACAAATAACCTTTCCATTAGCTTAGCCAATGAATGGTTCGCTGCTAACAAATTAACTGTCAATGAGGACAAAAATCAAAACATTTTATTTACCTTAAAAAAAGAGCCATATACCTTTGGCTCACCTACAGTTAAGCTGCTTGGATTAACCATGCAATGCAAATTAGATTGGCGCGAAAACATGGAACTTCTATGTAAAGAATTAAGCAAAGTACTTTACTTAATTAACAGTATGAAAACAAGTGTTAGCTTACATATTTTACGAACTTTATACTTCAGTACTTTTCATTCCAAAATGACATATGGTATTCTGTTATGGGGAAATAGTCCTGCGAACTATATGGTCTTTAAACTTCAAAAAAAGGCATTAAGGATAATGTTCAACTTAAATTTTAATGAACACTGTAGAGAAACTTTTATTCAACAACAAATATTAACTTTTCCTTGTTGCTGTATTTTTGAAAATTTAATGTACGTAAAAAAATGTTACCATGATTTTAAAGAAATTAACAATGTACATACTTATAATACTCGAAATAACAACAAACTTTTACTACCTAAAATTAGATTAAAGAAATCAGAATTATCTTCCAATTTTATCGGAATACAATTATATAATAAATTACCCGAGAATATAAAAACTTTAAATGTTAAACAGTTTAAATTAACAGTTAAAAGATTGTTGTTAAATAATGCTTTTTACAGCATAAACGAATATATGTCCTTTTGTATGTAGGTATTTGCCTTTCTTCTATTTTTTTTTTCTCTGTATTTTTCGACCTGGCTAAAACTGTAATGTGTGATGCTTGAATAAATTATTATTATTATACTTGCATGGTAGTTGTTCTCTTTTCATTTATACAGGTTTCTTAATAAGTAATTAAAAAAAAATCACTCCAATGAATTATTAATTCATTGTTTACGTTTAAAATAAAAGAACATAGATATGTTACATACATTGAAAAGATTATAAAATAAAAAATGTGATACTATTTTCAACTAGGTTCCCATTTTAAAAATACGCTGGACCTTATGTTTGTTTTATATTTCAAGAATGATGTATTTTTTCTATATCTCAAGGTACCTACAAGGTACCTATTTTGATAATGAACGAAATTATGTACGAGTATTATAATCCAATGGTTAAAGTTGTATGATTGTTTTCTGAAGAATAAATTTGCGGCACGAGACGAATGAGAAAAAGACATTTGCCTTGTGTTTAACTGAGATTTCAAGTAATTGCTAACACCTATTTACTTTTTTCCGATTATAAATAACACAAAAAATTCTTTAAAATAATTCGAATTGTAATACTATTGGGATTTTTTTTTTTGTTTTGAGACAAAAGCATTAAATTGTATTTAGTGCTAATATAGGCTTCATCAGTATTTAACCTAAATTATATGTCAGTACAAAAGTAGATTGTTATGTGTTAAAAATAGATGGCCAGTTTTTCACACATAAAATATGTATATTCACTTTTCGTGTCCATTATCTACGTCGTCTACCTAAACATGTATAATTCTATTATGCAAGTGTTAAAAAATAAATAAATAATCAAATGTAAAGTCCTAGTTTCTGTGGCGCACGAGATAGTATCTGGCTTGTAATAACCGCTGTAGTTTTGATAATGTCAATACAATAAAACTTGTATTTTGTTGCGTGCTCAAAATATAATTCATGACATGAAATTCCTGGCATTATTCCGTACAGCAAAATATCCAATTGCAGAGTATATATATATAGAATACTTAGTTTTGATTGAAATTTGTAAGAAGAAGAGTGTTTTAACAGCACACAAGAAGAATAAATTATTAATAAGGAGGAACAGTAACAGAAAACTGAATGTATCTACGTTCATATATCTATTTAAGTCATTTATTGATGTAAATTAGAAAACTATTCAATTAACAATAATATGTAACCTAGTATTTCTTCGTATTTAAATATTTGAATCGTTCACGGTTCTGAATGTTATAACAAGAACTATACAAAAACAGTTGAATAATATAGTTACTAGGGTGTGGTTCCTAAACCACCAAGTGTGTCGCACTGTCTATTACGTACTCAATGCTCCGAAAAGAGGGAATACTTGGATATAGACTAGCATTGAGACAGGTGAAAAATTCATTGACTTCAGAGGGATTTTATAGCTCGGCTGGGAGAGCATTATACCGGCAATACAAAAGTCCTGGGTTCATATCCCTGTGAAGTTCATTAATTTTTCAGAAAATATTTATTTGTATTTAAGCAATTGGTATTTTTTATTCTTTTCTTTAACATCTGCTTAGAGATGCATTCGGGCGGGCCGGGCCGGGCTTTGAGGTTTAGATCGACTCGGCCCGAAAATAAAAATTACCGGCCCGACTCGAAGATCGACTCGACAAAAAAATTAGTAGCCCGGCTCGAAAATTGACTCGAAATCGGGCCGGGCTTCGGGCCGGGTCGGGCCAAAGCTCGAAATTGGGTGCATCCGGCATTCCTAAAGTTGATTTTTATGTTAAAGTGAAATGTTTAACTTTTTTCGTGTCAAACTTATAAAAAACCTCTACATTCTTATAACTTTCAACATTAGTTAACATAAGTAGTTAAAAAAGAGACCCTTCTAGTGTAAGTTTGATATAAAAATTACAGACCTATGAGTATTTAACTCTTTGTTTACCAAAGAATTTAAACAACTTTTTCACAAATCTTATGTAAAAAAATATAATTTTAATTTACATAAGGATTTTTTATCTAACTTTGTTTCTGCTCAAAAATAGAACAAGAAATCATTATGGTAGCAACAAAAATCATTTTTATTTAAGTATACGAGTAATAACAATAATAATAGAAACATCACAATATAATTATTATGCTTTAATGAATAACCTTGAATTCTTGAAGTAAAATAATACATTTTTATTTATTAATATGTGAAGTGTGTTGTTATTAAATCATTTTGATCCTTTTTAACTTCATCGATTTTCATTAAAATATTAAGGAAACTGTGCATTTGATTGAACTATAAGATTTTTCGGGCCGGCCCGAATGCTCGAATTTTCGGGCCGGGCCAAAATCAAAAGTCCGACTCGCCTCGATTTTTGAAAATGATTAGCCCGATTCGACCCAATAAAAAATATCTTCGGCCCGGCTCGATGATCGACTCGAAATCGAGGCGGGCTTCGGGCCGGGCCGGGCCAAAGCTCGAAATCGAGTGCATCTCTACATATGCTATAGAAAAAAATAGAATTTTATACACGGCGATAAAATTAAATTATCAACTGGCGAAAAATAATTCACTCGCGAAATCGCTCGTGAATTAAATTTTCCCCTTGTCGATAAAATATAATTTTATCGTCTTTTATAAAAAAATAACTATTATTGTAAGAAATCATTAATGTAAGTTTTAATATTTATATCTGACATTTCATCAATATATTTGATTAATGCTTTTGTAATAATATAAACTAATAAGAATTATAATTGGGTGATACGAATCAAAGTGATTTAATTCGTTTCTATTGTGCTCGTAATAAAAGAGATTATAATAATATCATCAAATATTTAACCTGTAGTTATATTCATTTGCTTCATTGTGATTTTGGTATTATTATTAAAAAATAATGTAGTCTGGAGATTTTAAAATTTGGTATATGTTCTTTATTTTTGATAAGAAACTAGTCTGGCTTCTTACTAGAAAACTATGCCAAAATCGAGTATTTATCAATAGTACAAACGTTTCAGTCCTGATGAAAATTTGTTTTATTCAGCTATTTTTCGCATTTTAATGAAGCTATTTCTTATCATAAGACAATTTATTATCATTAAAATATACCTAACTTAGCGTCGAAAGACAGAATCTACAATTGATGATGATGTTGTTGTTTCATTATATTGCTAATAATCAATCTCAGGTTTTAAGGATTCTAAATTTTAACTGCCATCAGTCATTAAATAATTAGTAAGTACCTACATTAAATTTAACAAGTGACAGAACTCGTCGAGAGCAACAATATTTTTAGTAACTTTTTTACCTTCCGTCAAAAGGAAGGTATTGTCTTTGGTCAAAAAATTCGGTGGTGAGTTTTTAATGAATAAGCACGTTTGAGATCCCTAGAATACGATTTTACTAATTTTACATTGATGTCTGTATGTGTGTGTGTGTGTGTGTGTGTGTGTGTGTGTGTCTGTGTGTGTGTCTGTGTGTGTGTCCGTGTGTGTGTGTGTGACAAATTTTTCACCGACGATAACTCCAAAACTACAATTCTAAAAATTATGATTCTTTCGTATTCCCCTTCTTTACAACCATATGAAGAGCTGATTAGATTTTGGTTATAATTGGTCAACCGGAAGTACGCTTATTTGAAATTCTTAATAGTTTTTCTGGAAAAAACGCAGTTAAATATCATTTTTCGATATTTTATGATCATTAATATGAAAGAAAAACTTATTCTCTATTCGATTTGATTATACGTTTTCCTTCATATTCAATAGGTATAGAGTTATAGAGAGATTAAGAGAGGTTAACTTTCAAAAATCAGTCAGCCTTCAAAAATTATGGAAACAGTAGATATATTCCATATATTCAAAAAATTCTAATTGACAGTTGTCAGTGTCAAGTGCAAAATCAAAGTGGAAAGTATAGGATCAGAAAGTAACATAAGTCACAGAGTGTCGCTCGCAATTTCAATGTCGGGAATACGAGGAAGGCCACAGTGAAGATGGAAGGACTCTGTAGCAGAATATTTGAGAGAGAAAGAAATGTGTGAAGAAGATGCGTTGGATAGGAATGAGGAAGTGTGAAGTGCACTTTACAGAATGTACATTCGTGTTATAATTATACTGGATTTATAGAATCTTTTCAAAGGAACTTGCAATATAGAATTTGTAAAAAATAGTGGGTTCGTGTTACAATTTTACAGGATATATAGAATCTTTTCCAAGGAACTTTTGGTATCGGATTTGTACAAAATACATTGAATTGACGGAAGGTTTTGTGCTGGCCACAACAGATTTTTTGTATACCTTTCTAGATATTTTGTTAAAAATCTTCAAAGTTTTATAAAAAAAATCATTACCTGCCTAAAAATACTAAAATAGAGACTTCAAAAAAATGTTACTAAGTTACATTGTTGATCTCGACGAGTTCTGTCAATGTCACTTTTTTCTGTTTCGCCAGTATATCTCGATATTGGAAATATTTTTTTTCCAAAAAATAAATTGCGATTTCTAAGAAATATTGTTGCTCTTGCTGAGTTCTATCACTGGTTAAATTTAATGTACTTATTTCTGTTTCACCCTGTATAAAGTGGCAATATATGCATTTATTTTTTAAATAAATAAATATATCATTACGGCATATTACCCAATACTGGGTGTGCCAGTATCTACAACACATATAGATATCAGTAATGATGATGATATATTTTACCGTGTGGGCGCTTACTAGGCGTCACCCATTGGCACTCATAGCTGGTGTGGAGAGTGCACCACAGAGATTACTTTTGTGCAATTAAATTCTGCACTGGCCAGAATCGAACCCAGGTCACCAGATTGGCAATCAGATACGCACACGGCCACGCGACTCCATATTATTTATTTTTGAAAGGTTTTAAAAAGTGTTCCGTTCACTACATTGTACGAATTGAACTTTCCTCTTCCAAAACTTACGAACACTTCTAGCTGCACAATCTTATTCTGCTTCCACTTGAAGTGAGCACGAACACCTCCTGAAGTCCGTTGGTGCTCTTGTAAAGCTGACAGAGGACAGATTATCTGCCGCAGGTAGTGCCCAAGAAGTTCATGAACTTGTTTGACATGATAGGTTTATGATGCGGATGCGAAATGTTTGATAACTTTGAGTTTTGTTAGTCTTGAGATCGATACTACAAGTTGTTAATACTTCGAGTAAATATAGGCACGGGTCGGGATGTATACGTAATTTATAGTCTGAGTTTTATAAGTAGATTGAATGGTATTATACACAAAGTAAATTATTTGAAAATGCTGTTGTAAAGGAGATGCATTTTTGAAAGATTTTTAACATCTTTCATTTTTTCTCATAACCAATCACAATATATTGACAAGTCTCTTTTTATTTTCTTTCAAGGATAATTATTTTAGCTTAAATTTAATTCATTATTAATTATACAGGGTGTTTCTATACCTCTGCACGAAACTTCAATGACATATATAATTTAATATACTAATTATAAAACAAAAGAATTTTTTTTAAATTCGCAAAAATAAGGGCAATGTATTCGTTGCAAACATTTTTAGTTTGATAGTACATTTAAATATTTATAATTATATTAGTAATGAACCAAACTACTCAAATAATTTTCAGGAACAAGTGAATGTTTTAATTGTTTTGGTAGGTCAAGGAAAAAATTAAATTGAGTATATCAATTTTTTAATTTCACATCAGAATAAAACTGCAACAAGTCATTGTTACAAAAATTGTTCAAAATTATTTCCTCCTGCAGCCATACAAAATGCAGCATATTGTATCAAACTCACACACATGCCCGATGCAATGAATTTTGTTGTGCCTCTTCTTCATACACTAATAACATCCACTAATTCACTGTTGCTATACATTTTTCTCAAATTTCTCTCACAACACCTTACCTTTTCAATACCTTATACGAAATCAAACTAGGTACTCAAATAAAAAAAAATATTTGTTTAAAAATCATTACGCAATAAGGTATTAGACATAATACTTAATAAATGATTATTTGTAGGAAGTGTTTATACTTCTATTAGTAACAAAATTATAAATAATTAAATATACTATTAAACCAGTGGCACTAAGAATCTTCGCTAGGAATGAACTACCCTTACTTTTCCGAATTTCCAAAAGATTATTTATGTTCTATAATCAGTATATCAAATTATATATGTCATTAAAGTTTGCAGAGGTATAGAAATACCCTGTATGTATATTTTAGCAATTTAAAACAAAAGAACATTGATAAGTTTTGCATCGTTGAAAACCAGCTATACAAAAATCATCTTTCAATGGTGATAGTGGCCTGTCCATATAAAAATTCCACATTTCATTCCAAATCAATGCCCGTATCCATAGTCTATGCTCAATCTCGTACTTGAGTATTACTTCGCCAGGCATTACTCTGGTCGTTCTCGACCGCACATCATATGTTTCGTAGTCAAAACTTCGTGAATTCTCGGTTTTCTAGGGAGGATTTTAGAGAATTTGTGATAAGTTGGTTGGTATATTTGTATATTTTAAAAGTTTCCTGTCAAAGAGTGTATTTGACATTTACATAATTACAGATACATGAGTCACATTACGGATATATCTTCTTAAAGAAACCCTACTTGATCGTTATTATTTAAGATTTCTTGTACTATGTCTACAAAATCTAAAAATTCTAGATTATTTTATTGATTCATTATTTAACTTAGATGTCATATGTGATGGAAATGACAGTTTGAGAGTTTTTTTTTTTATATTTTGATAAAGTCTATCAAAAATTTTAAAAAAAGGCATCTTGAGTATTTACTCAAGGTTGCTTGAAGCACGCCTTAAGTAAACCTTTCATCGTAGTACGAGTGAAGAAGCAAGTAACTATGTAACCCGCCTTTATGAGGCGAATTAACAAATAAATTTAAAGAAAAGGGTTCTTGCCAGATTTGGCAGTTACGTCTTGTATCAAAATTAGTTAGTGATGTAATAAAGAATATTATTTACTTACTGTGCTTAGATGCTGTCTCTGAAATGGGTCGCCCAAGGGTGGATTTACACAATTGATTATAAAAATATAAATATCTTTATTATTAAGTTTAGGTAATATACAAAATAGAGTCTATACTCGCGACTGTAACGGACAGGCTACAATGTTAGAGCTTCCTCTCCCTGTCGTTCAGTCGTCTATATATATTCACGTAAAGATAAGTCAGCAAAGAAATTGAGGTCTGGTATTTGTTATAATATTAAGAAATATCTATTCAGCAATTGCCTACTTATATGTGAGTCAATTTGGAAATATACGCAATCTCATTTATGTGCTGACTTAGGTTTACAACAACTATAAAACGAAATCTGGTACTCAACCCATACTCAAGTATGAGTCGAGGCGAAGTACTGATACGAGCATAAACAAAATGTGCATCGCCCATTGAAAGAACATAAATCTTAGCCACTCTCTGAGAAAAGGGCTGTTTGAAGGACCTCTAGCGTGGATGACTTGTTGAGTCCTATTTTCTCTTTACCTCAACGCTTTCACGTAAAATTTTACTACCTACTGAAGATGAGAATATTGTTCTCGAAATAAATACCTAATTTTAAGATTAGCGGTAATTTTTAATTTTTATTTTCAATTAACATAACCTAACGCATAAAACGTCCATAAAACGAGATTTCTCCCCAAAATATAGATAAATTATTAAACTTTATGATTCCCGCCATGACTAAAGCACAGATACTTCTCCCTAACTTCTTACACACCACTTGGCCACGTATTGCGAATGGGAAGTACTAAATTTATATCTAAATTTTCCAATCTACATAAATTGAATACTATATTCCAACTACTACAATATCCCATGCAATATTACGAGTATTATTAGTTTGTCTTTATAACTGCACGTATTTAGAATTTAAATTTACTACGTGCATTTCTAGTTTTAATCAACAAAAATCTCCCCTTAATATTCAACATTCACAATCAAGTTTCTTGCACTTGTTGCAAATGGGTCAGCAACAGCAACGTTATTTACGTTGTCGTACCCGTAGCAGAAGTCGGGCCGGGAGTGAAAAAGCGCCCTCACTTGCATCGCTCGTTTGAAACAATTTCCCCACACGGCCATTGCGGGTGCACTTTCCACTAACGATACTACCACCGGCGACTGTCGTACGACGATAACGCCAGCTACAAGCTACCAATGACCGACATTCCAATAGATTAGAAGGAAGGGTTGTGGGGTATGTTTTCCCACAGGATAATTTTGGAATTATATTATATTTATCTATGTTGGTATTATTGTTTAATTATCTACAGGCTTACATTAAAGATTTTTATTAATCTCTTCGAAAAATTATTTTTTCTGATGCGATAATTGAATAATTTAAATTCGTAGCTGTCGAAATGCCATTTTTATGGTACAAAAACTCTCAACCGGATTAAATCCCAATTACTGAGTAGGTTCAGATACACAAACATCCTTACCTTAGTAGGATTTGAACCCAGAACCCTGAACATACTCATGACTAAGAGGCGTTGCTCTAAACATTGAGCTACCGAAGCCGACGACATATAACTATTTTTAGCTTTTCTTCGTAACGAAAATCCAAAAACACCGGATGTCCTTAGCAAATCTTGACATTGAAATTTACAATTGGAAAACACTGTTTTAAATATTATTTGTCCCGTAAAATTTGACGGATGTTTTATACCTAAAAGTTTAGTGCACAAAATTTTAATTTTTTATATTTTGCGTTTATAATGAAGTCATTACGAGACTCAATTGCGTATCGAAAAAGCTTTCATTTTGATACCCAATTTTTTAAGTGATAACTTTTTTAGGCGCACCTTGCACCCTTTTTCTTGAGCAGTGAACAAAGCTGATACACGCGTGACGCATCACGGTCATTTGGGTAAACTCAGCAATGGGTAATATGCCATAATATACTTATTTAGTTATATATATTCAGTTATTTCGACTTATCATTGTACTGTACCATGAGCGTGTGCACGTTCAAAATTACATGTTTGTAAATCCTGTATATTCTACAAAAAATCTCAACTAATGTGAGTACTAAAAACCAAATTTAATTCTTGAACCAATTGTACGTATTCATTATTGTATTACAGTGTCCTCAGGATGGTTAAAAATATAACCGAAAGCTTGACAAATTAAAAAGAGTGTACTACACTTAAGGCTACAAATTGACTGTCAAACCCACTATCCAGTTTCCCTATATATACAGTATGTCCCCGGATTGAGTTTACAAGGGGAAAAAAATTTTATTTTTGATTTTACGAAAAAATACCAAGGGAAGAAAAATTTTTGCTTGAATTAAAACGCATGTTTCAGTTATTAAAACTTTTAATTAATGTAAGGTTCTTTTATTAACGTTTTTTCGTATTTTGTCCTCCTAATAATAGTTATTACATTGAATCTAACATGATTTTAGTTAGCTTTGAAATATTGACAAATGATTATTAATTCTAATTTCAGATAAAAAAGAGTTAATTGAATAAACTACAAGTATTTTGATTTTCGCCGTTTTTACCTTCCGTCACCTTTAGGTAAGGAAGGTATTGTCTTTGGTCAAAAAATTCGGTGGTGAGTTTTTAATGAATAAGCACGTTTTAGGGTCCCTACAATACGAATTTACTATTTTTAAGATGATGTCTGTATGTATGTATGTGTGTGTGTGTGTGTGTGTGTATGTGTGTCCGTGTGTGACAAATTTTTCTCCGACGATAACTCCAATACTATAATTCTAAAAATTATAATTCTTTCGTATTCCTCTTCTGTACATCCATATGAAGAGTTGATTAGATTTTGGTTATAACTGATCCACCGGAAGTACCCTTATTTGAAGTTTTTAACAGTTTTTCTTAAAAAAACGCAGTTAAATATTATTTTTTGACATTTTGTTTTTATATTTATTAAAGAAAATACTCTTCTCTATATGGTTTGATTATTCATTTTCCTTCATATTCAATAGATGTAGAGTTAAAGCATTATAAAGAAATTAATTTTCAAAAATTAGTCAGCTTTGTTATTTATCATGGAAACAGCTGACATAATTATTCAAAAAAAATTAATTGACAGATGTCAGTTGCAAGTGCAAAACCAAATATGGAAAAAAGTATAGGATCTAAAATTGGTATGTCATAGTGTTGCTCGCAAGTGACACGCAGAGAAAGGCCAAAGAGAAGATGGAAGGACATTACTTAGTGTAGCTTATATTATAATTTTATTGGATTTATAGAATCTTTTCAAATGAACTTTTGGCATGGAATTTGTAAAAAATAGTATGTGTTCCTGTTCGATTTTACATGATATTATATAGAATCTGTTCCAAGGACCTTTTGGTATGAGATTTGTACAAAATACATGGAATTGACGGAAGGTCTTGTGCTGGCCACAACAGATTTTTTTTTTCTGAAATTAGAATTAATAAATCATCATTTGTCAGTATTTCAAAGCTAACTAAAATCATGTTAGATTCAATGTAATAACTGTATTATTAGGATGACAAAATACGGAAAAAGGTTATAATAAAAGAACCTTACATTAATTAAAACTTTAATAACTGAAACATGCGTTTTAATTCAAGCAAAAAATTTTCTTCCCTTGACATTTTTTCGTAAAATCAAAAATAAATTTTTTTTTCCTCTTGTAAACTCAATCCGGGGACATACTGTATGTAAATAAAATAATATTTATATTTGTATTTGTTGCAGATTTTATTTTGTTATGAAATTTGAGTTGTTTCCCAGCCTTCTCCCAAGAAAATTAAAGGGATTTTGACATCTTATATAAAATACGAATGTAAGCCCATCATACTTAAACATTTAAGTTTATAAAGCTCCCGGGAGCAGTCAAGAGATGGCATTGCTATACGATACAAATGTCAATCATTTAAGTTTTCACTTTACAAGGTTGGTACTAGATAAGATTTAATTAATTATCAACCTTCTAAAACAAAAAATTGCATATCGGAAAGTAGGCTCTTTCGATATGCAATTAGGTTTCGTAATGATTTCATTAGGAACGCAAAATATAAAATGTCAAACGATGCAAATTTTCATAGAGATTGCAATATTTTAGTGACTGCAATATTTTTAACGTTTCGTTTGGTAGCTCAGCTGTCAGTGGCAGGCACCATTTTTCTTAATATGTGAAGAGATAGAAAGAGATATCTGTTAAATTGAAAAGATATATTGCTATGTTAAGAATTGTATGAAATACCGAGTATATACTGTTAAATATTGAGAGTATTTTATATGCATATTTTAATAAATATTATGATGGTAAACTAAGGTGAAATGTTTTTGGCCGGTACTGTATATGATCGTTGAACAATTATATAAAAATTGAGAGTAATACTTGATTTGATAATGACGATGGCATATCGATGATGCTTTGGTAAGCGCAAAATACTACAAAATTTAGTGTTGCAAACAACTTTATTGTTGAATAGGTTTAGATATTTATTGGAATCAAATTTTCTTGGTGTTCCTTTTCCTTTGTTAGAAAGATTTGTTTACAGCTTGAAATTTAAATTCCCAAAACATAGTGTCAAATCGTGGCCCATAAATTGTGATTGATACAAATATTCTCCCGGACTGATTTCCATATGAAACGCCTATCCAAAAATAACAGCTTCTTTGGCTTCACATTCATCCGGAAAAGTCGGTGGAGCAGTTGAATTGAACAGATCAACTTTGAAGCCACATCTCCATATATAATATTACTAACTTGTCTGTGTAGGTAACCGAATCCTAAGCCTCGTTCGATATATTGTGGTCGACAAACGTATTATTAAAATGATGGATATTGCTACGTAAACGTAAAACTAAAGCCCGATAATATATAAATGCGATCTGATGTCAGAGAAAATGGAGTTTTAACTTAGAGAAATAAATTACCGGCTCCGATTGGCTGATGTATGGTTACGGATGAAACGAAAAAACTTTGAACGAGCGTTACTAAAGATTTTCGTTTGACGGAACTTTTAGAAATATGAAGTGATTTCGCTCTTTTATTTTTTATCTTCCATTTCTGGCGTACGACAGTTGAAATCCTCTGGAAGTCCTCGGTGTAATATGTCATTGCCGTAAAGTGCAAATTGAATGCTAAAATATTGCCCGTGGTCTAGCAAGCGAAGAGAATAAAAACTGCACTGCACTCTACTCCGAAGTTTTTCTCTGTTGGAATTGGGACTTACTGTCAAGTCAAATTGTGAGGTTATTCATACCATGGAGTTGTAAATATCGTCACCTGCAAAGATGGAAGCAGTTACTTATCGGAAAAACATTCAGGATTCATTTTTTTTTCACATCGCTATGGAATTAACTTCTTAATCTGATTTTAATTAAATATAAATATATAACCACGGAATATTACCCATTACTGGGTGTGCCAATCGGTTTCGCGCGAATCTCATGTTATACATCATTTTGAGGACTATTTTAGGATCGTCTTATATTCGTGTTATACTTTTTCTAAAAAAAAAAAAAAAAAACAATGTAACACGGTAAAAATAGCTATTTGTGTATTAAGAGCGCAAAATGCGACATTGTCGATTGAGAGGTTGTCGCGCGGCATTCTCTCGAAATCGACAATGTCCATTTGCGCTCGAAACACACACAAGATTTTTTCTACAGTCACCACAATGGTGTCCTCCACCATAACAAAAAATAATAAAATGTACACTTTATACTTACAGTACTGCTCAATAAATAACGATTGGCTAATACAAAAGATGCGGTTTAAACTTAAAAAGGCTTTTAAATGATTATATCGTTACATTAGCCATCTATTCCATAAAAAAAACAAAATTAGAGCATGGAAGCAAGGATTTGTGATGATTTGATGAGTTTTGTACCAAAATGTGTGGTTAGTTGTCACGCCTGTCACACTGAAAAAATTAACAAATATTTCAAGGAATTTGTGATTATATAGATGTATGTGCATTGACTGACTTCTCGCAATTATTTATTAACGAAATAACTAATAACTTTATTGTAATCAAAATAAATAGTGAACTCGAGATCAGATGTCAGAGTATGACTCGCAACTATCCTACCGCCATCTGTGTACAATCATTCCTATTACTAAACATAACTGTTCACACAATTTATTTTATATTTAATTTTATTTTATTGTTATTTTCCATTCTTTTTGAGTTTTTATTCAATCTAATCTAAGCATTTTACACTTTTGTTTTTGTAAATGAATGCCCTATTTCATGTTCACAGCAGTGTGGCATTTTGTTTGATTATGTTAAATACCGACAGAGCATATGTCAAATTGACTTGTGAACGTGGTAAATGTGTAACTACAGTGCCATTAGTTCCTAACTAAACGTTTTCATTAAGAATGTAGACAAGTGACATTTCTCAACATTGTATATTTAGAAATTTGGACAGCGAGCGTTTTTACTATTTGTCGCGCATGAGCGGCAACGTGACATTTTGCGTTGACAAAAGAGAGCGCAAATGGCTACTTTCTATAGTGACTGCAGAAAAAAATATTTAATATAACGTAAAGAAATCTCTTCACAATAAAAGTTAAACATAATATAGTGTGTTGCCCCAACAACACTTTAATTTTAAGTTGCGTTTAAAAAAATAAATACAAATTGAAATTTTGATAGCTATAGTACAGTGTGTTTAAAAAAATACTAACTTGGAGTAAACTATGACCAAAAAAACGTATGTCAATTTGAAAGTATTTAATTAAATGTCAATTTGGCACGACATAATGTCAAAAATGTTATCTAAAGAAATCAAAAATTTTCTTCATGAACCCTTATTTTAAAAATAGAAATAAATTAGATGGCGCTGAAGGGCAATATTCTGTATCCTTTTTTATTATCTTTTCCCCTTAAAATTACATTGCATGATCAATTTTAACAACTTGACTTTTGGATAAAAGAATAATCAGACACACATTTCTGTGTTCATAGCCTACAGCGAATTAGGTTTCTTCTGAACACATTGTACCTACGCAACATAGAATTGGCGAGAGGTATTGTGCTGAACACAACAGATTTATATATTTTAGATTATATGAGTCCCGTCGAACATCAGTTCGCCCACCCGCTTTAATTACATTTTATTTAGTTAATATATGATCCAATATGGGGTCCCGTGGCCGCGTGCCTGAGTGTCTGGTCGCGAACCTGGGGGAACCGGGTTCGATCCCGACAGACGCCAAATATTTCCAATTTCAATTGGCACAAAAGTGACCCCTGTGGTGCACTCTCCACACCAGCTATGAGTGCCCGTGAGGTGACGCCTGGTAAGCGCCCACACGGTAAAATATATCGTCATCATTACCGATGTCTACATGTGTTGTATTTACTGGCACAACCAGAAATGGGTAATATGCCGTGATGATATATTTATTTATTTAATATATGATCCAAATAATAACTAACATAAATTATCGCTATTTTTTATTAATATTACAGCCACTTTGTCGTTCTAATGACACATAGCAAGATATGTTTTCTTAAATATTTTATTGTTTTCTTGTAAAATAAAATAATACTTAATTTTACCAATTTAAGAAATACTGAAAATAAACGCCCGCCCGGTACAAATATGTCATTATCATTACCGATATCTGCGACAAAGCAGATTGGCACACCTAGAAATAGGTAATATGCCGTGATGATATATTTATTTATTTGAAAAAAAAAATAAACGAATTTAAATCTTTGGATTGTGAAGTTTCATTAAATAAAATGTGTAAAAGTATTACAGTAGTATTTTACAATAAGAAACGGTGTTACCCAATATTGATAAATAATCTGAAATTTATATATCGATTTCTGTTACGGTTATAGCGTAAATTTTCAATCTTTAGCTAAAAATTTAATTTAAAATTACATTATATTGTTTAAAAATCTTCATTTTAAAGAAAAAGTTAAGATTTAATCTATTATTCTCACAAATTCTATTAGTTAAGTCATGATAAAAGAATTTTTAACAAGTAGGCGAACAAGGTTGGTATTTATATTAGTTTAACATATATTTATAAACAATTTTCTATAAATAAGTTGTAAATCTAACAAGCTAATTTCTGTGAAAGATTTATACATTTAGGTCATTAAAACTTGAGGAAATCTGAAGAACATGTACTGTTATGTTTGGAGAGGCTTACAAACTTCACAGACGGCGGTCTTGTATATGAAAAAAATAAAAGAACAACTCAATAGTTTTGTTTGTTTCTTCCTATTTTCGCTTTATTGTCTACCGCTGTGCGAATTCTAATCTTTTTCAGTGGCTTTTTCATTTTGTTTTCTCATTTTACCTCGCCTAGAGTTTCGCGAACAGATGATATTTATCGCGCGTAGTTAATAGCATAAATTATTATCTGGGTGATTTTCTTTACGTTTAGCAGGTGCATGTGATATAATTTATTATTTGGAGTTAAGTTTGTATTATCCGACGGACGATCTATTTTTATATAAATACATCGTCAATTTGTACACTTCTAAATTGACTACCTAATTATGATAATTTTATCTTTAAATGTTTTACTATCTCTCGTACAATCTAGTGGAAATGTGGACATTTATTTTGTTTTATTCTTCGCTGTGTAACATGAAAACATTTTGTCGAATGAATGTAGATTCATTCTATTTTCTTTGACAATAGCATAACAAACATGTTGTTGGCAATTCAACAATGTCAACAAAACGGCAAAATGAAACTAATAATAATACATCATGCATTCATGTAAAAGACGACAAGAGATATTCAACAAATTAAAATGCAACGGATGAGTGAGTGAAAATCATGTCCTTTTATTAAAAACAAACTGGGTGCACGTTACAGGAACAATTATCTGAAACAACAATAAGTATGCTGTAATAATTTTATTATTATTCTGCTTTTAGAAAAAGTTACTTGATAATAATCTTAGTTTATTATGTATTCTTAATTTCAATACATTCATAAATAGAAATTAATGTGGTAATATAATATTTGTCGTCATTAGCAGCACGACAGCTCTATTAGACACTAAAATATTCTACCGTTATAATTTTTTTGAAAGAAGGTATAATGTCATTATTTTCGTTTTATTATAGAAACATTAAACCAATATCATGTCCTTGTTAATACATTTATTGAAGAAACAAATGAAGTATAAAGGTTGATTAATTGTTTAGGGTGTATTGAAAAGGTTTAGAGGTCCACGGTTGGTAAATTTTATTTACAGGAGGACGTTTCGGGCTTTCAACACGCCCAACTTCAGCTAAGTAATAATAAACAATGCCCAAAGTGTTAACTGCAGGTTAACAAAAAAGGTAGTACCTATCTAAATTTTGAGAGTAGTATTTGATATTTCGTTTCAATACGATAATCAGGTCTATTTTGTAACTCAGTGGTTAATTTTTAACAATTGCTTAAAAATTTTATCCAAAGCTATTGATTTGATTACTAAAAATCCAATTTTTACCTTCCGTCACCGTCAGGTAAGGAAGGTATTGTCTTTGGTCAAAAAATTCGATGGGGAGTTTTAAATGAATAAGCACGTTTTAAGGTCCCTACAATACGATTTTACTAGTTTTACGATGATGTCTGTATGTGTGTATGTATGTGTGTGTGTGCGTCCGGGTGTGTGTCCGTGTGTATGTGACAAATTTTTCTCCGACGATAACTCCAAAACTACAATTCTAAAAATTATGATTCTTTCGTATTATTCTTCTTTACAACCCTATGAAGAGCTGATTAGATTTTGGTTATAATTGGTTAACCGGAAGTACCCTTATTTGAAGTTCTTAACAGTTTTTCTTGAAAAAACGCAGTTAAATATCATTTTCGATATTTTATGTGGTTATCAATAGAAAGATTATCTTATTCTCTATATGGTTCGATTATACATTTTCCTTCATATTCAATAGATATAGAGTTATAGAGAGATTAACATTCAAAAATCAGTCAGCTTTGCAAAAATTATGAAAACATCAGATATATTAAAAAATTCTAATTGACAGATGTCAGTGTCAAGTGCAAAACCAAAGTGGAAAGTATATGATCTGAAAGTGATATAAGTGACAGTGTCCCTCGCCAGTGACTTGTATTTGCGGCCTCGCCTCAAGATAGGAACTTATAATGCCAGGAGTACGAGAAAGGCAAAAGAGAAGATGGAAGGACTGTATAACAGAAGATTTGAGGGAGGAAGAACTGTGTCATGAAGATGCGTTGGACAGGAATGAGTAGAAGAAAAGAGTAAGAAACAGCGACTTCTAATAAAATAGGGAAAAATTGAAGAAGGAGGAAGTGTTAAGTGCAATATATAATGTACATACGTTCGTATTCGCATTATAATTGTATTGTATTTTAGAATCTTTTCAAAGGAACTTTCAGTATGGATTTGTAAAAATAGTGTGTTCTTGTTACAATTTTGCAGGATATATAGAATATTTTTCAAGGAACTTTTGGTATGGGATATTTACAAAATACATCGAATTGACGGAAGGTTTTGTGCTGGCCACAACAGATTTTTTGTTATATATCAACATACTTGATTGCTTAAAATTTTTAACCAGTTGTTAAAAACTGTTTTAGTTAAAACCGTGATCGTGGTACGAGCCATTCTATTTAGATCACGTGACTTTTTTTTAAATATTACGCAAATTTCAATATTTAATTATAAATTATCTAATGGATATTTCATGATATTTTCGAATTTGAGGCTCTTTATAAAACAATATCTTTTAAAGTTCAGTACTTACAAGTAAAATAAATATTCTTGGATCAGCCCTATTGTTTATTCGGTTGGTATTATAATGTAGCCTACATTATTACAGAAACTAATACATAATTCACTACAATAAAATTTAATGTGTACTAAAACATCTCCTGTAAACTTTAATTATTCTCCATCCCCTATTTTAATAACCAGTTTTTCAATAAGCCTTAATCCCCCATTAATTCCTTCGCGTTTCCTGAGTGAGTCACAGTTTTAGTGTTGAACATTGACACCCGTGGGCGTCGGGCGCTGTAGGCGTCAGGACGTCCAGCGACACTCTAGCCCCCGAGAATTAACATACGCCACGACGCACGGTAGGGTGACTAACATAGGGGCTGGCACTACAGAAATTTATTGAGCGAATGCTCTTAAATGCGGATACAGAATGGGTGATATGTTTGTTTTAGGGTGGTTTACAAACGGTGGGATGGAAAGAATTTTTAATGACAACTAAATAAATATGAATTTGTTTTAGTTGAGTAGATTTGGGCATAGGCTTACTAGACATTTGAGAACATTGGAGTAGTTGATAGATGAAATATCTTAACGGATTTCTTGGTGATGATTAGTAGGAATTTATTTATTACAAACTATACATATTACGAAAGAAGAAAGAATGATCTACAAATTAACCATAAACTTTTTGAAAAAAAATTTTAGGGGCCAAGTTATGACTACTTGAAAACTATTTTTGATAGCTGATATCATCAGTCCTTTGCAACATTTCAAAATTTCGTTTGGAACATATTTTTCATTGGTTTTATGTTAATAACAAGCTGAAAATTACAAGTACAAGCTGAAGAGTTTCTCGCGATAAACACTATTTTCTAGAATTGTTATTAATTTGCGCTCATAGTTTAGCAGTACAATCTTAGCTACGCGCTACTTTCACTTCATTAGGATTCTCTACCTCAAATATACAGTAGGGGGACGTATCAATACTGTGCCTTCTGGACTGGTCCCTAGAATACGATTTTGCTAGTTTTACAATGATGTGTGTGTGTATGTGTGTGTGTGTGTGTGTGTGTATGTGTGTGTGTATGACAAAAATTTCTCCGACGATAACTACACTACAATTCTATAAAATATAATTCTTTCACATTTCTCTTCTTTACATCCATATGTAGGGCTAATTAGAGTTTCGTTATACATAATTAAACAACCGGAAGTAACTTTATTTCAAGTTCTTAATAGTTTTTAATGAAAAACGCAGTTAAGTATCATTTTTTGACTTTTTATGTTATTATAAATATGAAAGAACATTTGATTTTCTATACGGTCTGATTACACAATTTTAAAGAGATTATCTTTCATAAATCAGCCAGCTATGCTATAGCCATGGAAAATGGTGATCTTTTCCAAGGAATTTTTGGTATGGAATTTTTAGAAACTAATAAAATAATATTATGTTCGTTATGTTCGTCGGAAGGTAATGTACTGGCCACATCAGATTTTTTACTTACGTATTATGAGTTGAGAAATACACGTATGTTAACATTAACTGATTTTACAAAGGTAATAAATTTAAGGTTAAGTAAGTATTAATTCATCACCAAGAAAATGAAAATGGCATATTTAAAAGTAAATATTTTTTTTTTATTATTTAAAAATTATTTAGCAAGTATAAGTAAATTTCTCTAAGATTTTGTGTGTGATACAATATTCTTCAGATTATTTTGGGAATTTGGTAAAGATTTTACAGAACTTAAACTAATATTATTACCCACACAGTTAACGTTTTACGATGAGAATTACAGCCAAAAGGTTGAAAATGTTGTTTTGCCGTATGTCTGTTTTGTTAAAAATACTGTTCTAGTTACTATATAAATACAAATTAAATTAGTTTGTAAATTTTAAAAAAGGCAATAGGACTCAATTGCCTATAGAATGTATATGTATATAATTAGTAGTGTTACAAACAATGAAAGTGCAATTATAATGTGGTAATTAAATTTTAAACTGTTATCTGTGGTCGTGCTGTTATAGTTCTCGCCTGACAACACAAGGCTGCTCGTGTGGGATAGCAAACTAGACTCCCAAATGAGTCCGGCAACACTTATAAGCTACTCTGCATGTAACCAGGGTGCCAGAGAGGGCACTAAAATGTCTCAAAATGGCAAATTTGTAACTAATATGTAAGGAAATTTGTACAGGTTAAAGGACCTTATAACAAATAAATACATTATTATTAAATTTTTAATCGCAATTTCAAGCCATCTATTTAACATAAAAAATCTGTTGTGGCCAGCACAAGACCTCTCGCCATTTCCATATTAGGCTATATAAGTATTGTATTGCACTTTGCTATCGAAACGACTTTTTATAACAAAATATTACAGAACTTTACCCAAATATTGTTTTTTGTTGTATTTAACATGTCTTCTGCACACATATAATTCTAATTACATCTATTTTTCATTGTATAAGGAAGTTCCGGATTGTCAGAGATTCTTCCAATTCATTAACCAGATTGGCGGTATTTCTGATGGATATATGCATTTTACCACAATTTTACCTATAATTTCAAATATTTAATTAATAAAACAATAAGAAAGATTAAATATACTTCCCAGAAAAAGCTATCAGAATGTCACTAAAACTGTTGATATTTGACAATGACATGTGTCATGTTATAAATATTGGAATTTGTCAACTGGTTTCCTTAGTGCCTTGGCCTCTGCGATTAGTTTACTCTATAAATTATAATGTCTTTATCTCTAAATCTATACGAGATGTAATAAAATTTTTAAGTGTATTAGATGGAGAATTTTATGTTCTTCAATATTTAATAAAAAAAACTCCCAAAAAATTATATTTAGAAGAATTTTTCTAAGAATCTACTACTTCCGGTTGTTCAATTGTTACCAAAACCTTTTCAGCTCTTCCCAGAAATATCAGATTGAAGAAACTGCAGTTAAATATTTTTTAAGTCTTATAGTTTTTGAGGAATCGTCCCTCCAACATCCATATATACACACACACACACACACACACACACACACAGACATCATTTTAAAAATGTTATAATCGGATTCTATGGACCTTAAATCGTGCTTATTCATTAAAATCTGGATATGCGAATTTTAGCATGAATCCAATACCTCTCTTGGCGAGAGGTAAAAATACTCTTTTTAAAAACGTTTGACAGTCCCTGTTCCATCAGCATCTTCAAATTCAAATCTCATAAAGGGTGCGAATAACATCCGAAGCTTAGCATGCGTATGGTCGAGTGATCGGGCGCACATTAGCCGGGCAATAATCCAGCTCGCGTGACGACATGCAGACAATGAGATGTACTCCGCAACCCTTACAAAACAATTCCCTAATCATTTTATCGTCCGCGGGGAATAAACGTCCGAATTATGCTAATTCCGGCAATCTACTCCACGCCATATACTCGCACGTCATAGAGGGGGGTTACCTGATAATATTCGGGCGAGAGAAGTGCATTTGACGATGATTCTATATCAAATAATTGACTTCTTTGTCTTATTGTTTTTAGACTCCTTGACTGGAAATTTGATGGTAAAGGAAAACTACTGGAATTCGGTCAATAATTGAAAAATATGTTTTCCGCCTCAACTAGTTTTGGCACCACATGTGCCTTCTTTAGGAGCTACAAAATTATTCACAATGATGCTACAAGGACAAAACAATTTTTTACTTTTGTAAAAATTATAACAAAAATTAAAATTGAAATATAAAAATAAATATATAATAAATAGCATAGAAAAACAAATAAAATGTTTGTGTTATAATAAAATTGAAATGTAATTTTTAGTTTAATACATATATCTTTTGAATTAAAAAAAAATTAAA